>LR999963.1:135718658-136998065 GCA_905220375.1 Tachina fera
GATTGCATTTAATTACTGTTTTGGTTTTCAGCTTCAAAAATAAATAAATTGTTTTCTTTCTTGGCATGAATGAGTAGATTTTGATTTTTGTCACTTACAAAAGCTCCCCTCTGATTGAAATTTATTATTCCTCCGTATTGAAAAATTTTACTTACTGATACAAAATTTCCTTGTAAGTCTGGTGAATACAGAACATCTTTAAATGTAATTTTATAGCCATTGACTTTTATTGTTACGGTACCCTTGCCCGTTGCAGATATTGAATTTTTGTTTTCTAATGAAATAATGTCATTATTATATTCAAATGTTGAAAACAACTTACGATTAGAGCACATATGGCTAGTAGATCCACTGTCGATGTACCATGATGATAGGTTTGCATTACTATTTCTTCCCATTGCAATTAGCGAAAATGACTTGTTTTTCTCTTTTGCTTTTCATTTATTGGCGTAGTGACCTTTCTTTCCACAAATATAACAAATGCCTTTAACATTTTTAGGTACAAAAGTATTTTTGAAATTCTTGTTTTTATTAAATTTCTCCTTAATTGCACCGTAAACATGTTGATTATTCGATTCTTCAATTTCTTGATTATTTCTTCGTGCACCCTCTTCTAAAAGTGTGTGTTTCACTACGGATAACGAAGGTAATGTATCCCTTGTTTCAATTATCATTACGAAATTTTCATAATGTTTTGGAAGACTTGAAAGCAAAATGATCAGAAGTAGCTCATCTTGAATTTGAATACCCACTTCACTCAGTTTCTCTGCAATATCTGAAAATGTATTCAAATACTTAAACAAGCTTAAACTTTTTTTGTATAAACTGACTTTTTGTATAGAACCACTACGTTATATATTTCACTCAATTTTATCCAGGCATGATTTGATGTAACATAATTTTTTATGTAATTTATTTGAGATGCTTTAACACTCAACATTATTGTCGCTACCGCTTTACCATCATTGGTGTCCCATTCCAGTTTCTTATTGGCATCCCACGTTGCAATTTTCTTTTCTTCTCCACTTACATACTTCCAATAATCGCAATGAATAAGCACACTCTTCGCTTGAATACTTCAGATTTCAAAATTCGTTTCATCCAGTTTTTCGATTTGATAAAGGGATGAACCTACCATCTTTCTTTATTTCTTCACGTATTTCTCGACACTTATTATTCTTTACCCAAACGTCCTGAACCCATAATCTGTTAGAATCTGAGTCCGAGAAAAATTCAATTTAAATACAAAAAGTTATTTCTAATTTATTTAAAACAACGTTCTGAACAAAAATTATAAAACGAATGAAACAATATTTGAAAGGAAAAACTTAATAACTTCAAATATCTTACTATCCCAGCTAAAAAAATTATATATGTTCCATATATTTTTAATATATGAATGTATATAACTATATATGAATAAGTATGAATTCATGTATGGAAATATATGGAATTATACATGGCAAAACTATTATATATGAACTAATATTTTTGTATTTTTGTATTTGTATTTTGTATTTGTATTTATTTATTTAATAAGCCTAGCACAACAAGATTGACATCTTATAAATTAAAGTGCTAGTGAGAAAGTACATAATTAAGAGTTCATATTTCGAATACATACATAAAAATCAATAGTTAAATGAAATAAACATACGTTCTATTGATACAAACAAAAATAATAAAAATTATAAAATTACAAAAAAACGAGATGAAAGTATACTAAGGAAAAAGAAGAAAGTAGAAAAGCAGGTATTAAAAAATAATAAGAAAATAATAAATATAAGAAATTATTTATACGGTTAACAAATAAACGTGAGGAGGAAATTACAAAATAACAAACTTCACAAAATAAAAAACTTCACATTAGGGTTAACCGAAATATTTTAGGAGCTCATTTCTAAACCTATTTGCGTTGTTAATGGTTTGAATCTGATTTGGTAGCTGGTTCCAAAGAGTAGTGCTGTATATGAAAAACTGCCGCTGCGAGAACGCACTTTTATATTTTTGCTGCATTAATCGTTTTCCTCGCACAGATCTTCCAAATCTTAAAACCTTAAAAAGATAATTTGGCTGTTGAGTAATAATTATTCTATGTAGGAAGATTAGGCACTTAAACTTTAGAAGATTATTAAACTCCATTCGGTTTATTTGATACGAGAAGCGCGAAATTGAATCACGACGTCCTTTGTCGTAAATGTATCTTGCTATGTTATTGTAAGCAACTTTAAGCTTGTGAAAGTCACTACTGGAACAGTTTGCGTATATTTCACAGCCATATAGGAGGACAGGTAGAAGGTATGTTTTCGCAAGCAGTATTCTAATGTCACGAGGCGTTGAATACTTAACGACCCAAAGATTTCTAAGCATACCATATATACGACCAACTACTGTCGCTATATGGTTAGACCAGGATAGCTTATTATTGAAAACTACACCAAGGTTTTTGCAGAAACTTACATACTCAATAGGACTATTGTTTATTTTTATCTGGATCTCACCATTAAGACTTCTGTTATTATTGTTAAGAAAAATACACTTAGATTTCGATGGATTGATACATAGTCCATTGTTCACAGCCCATTTGTTAATCCTAGCAAGATCGCTATTTATGTTATCAACACATGAATGGATATCATTTGTCTTACAACTACTATAAATCTGCACATCATCAGCATACATTTGAAGTTTACAGTGTTCTATCTCATCAGGCAAATCATTAATGTACAGACAGAATAATAGTGGCCCGATTATTGATCCCTGTGGAACACCTCTATTTATATTTAGGACTTCTGAATATTTGCCGTTTAATTCAACTGCTTGAGTTCGTCCAGTAAGATAGCTTTTTAAAAATTTTAGTGCTGTTGGTGAAAAATTAAATAGTTTCTCTAGTTTCTTCATTAAAATTGTATGGTCGACTGTGTCAAACGCCTTGCTATGATCAAGTAGTACTAAAAATGACACCATACTCTTGTCCAGATCTGCTCTCAGGTTTTCGATCACGTCCGTCAGAGCTGTGATACAGCTTCTCCCCAACACAAAGCCGGATTGTAAATCAGATAACAGATTCCGTTCTTTGAGATACTCATTCATTTGTTTGCTCATTAAATTTTCTATGACTTTGGATAAGAAGGGTAGAATAGCAATAGGCCTATAATCATTATTTTGTTTAGGGATGGGTATCACTTTGGAGAATTTCCACACATCAGGAAATACCGATTTTGTGAGTATCGTGTTAAATAAATGGGTGATAAATGGCAGAAGTTTGGGCAAAATAACTCCTAAAAAAGTGGGATTCACTCCATCGACACCCATAGCCTTTGACTTAATTGAAAAGAAACTGACCATGACTTCGCATTGGCTTACGCATCGAAAACTAAAAGTGTTTTCAACTGGAACTGAGCACAGATCATCATATATGTTGTGTGTCGGTTGAGGGATACTGATGTTTACGAACTGATGATTTAAATAGTTAATATCAGCGTCTATATCATGTGAATAGCATTTTTTCTGTCCAATCCCGATTTTTCGTATTTCTCTCCATTTTGACTTGCCATCAATCGCTGAGGAAAATTTTCTTTGGTAGTATAAGTATTTTGCCTCTCTGATGTTTTTAACTACTTCTCTTCTAAGTGATTGAAATAGTTTTTGAAGCTCTGGAGTTTTAAAGTTTTTCCATCTGGAGTGAGCAGCATTACGTTCCCTGATTAAGGTTTTAAAAAAATATATGGACTAATATATGAAATGTATTGGTGTCTATTCTGGAATACGCGTCGACTTGGTGAAACTTACATGGAAAACAAAAACAAAACTTTGTAAATGTAAAAAATTTGTTTTTGTTTCTCATACAAAATTAACCGTTTTTAAAAGATAGAGAAACGCGTTGAAATTCTCACGTTGATTTCATTTAAGAAATGCATGGCAAACAAAAACAATTTTTGAAAATTTGTTTTTGTTTTAATGTAAAGTTTCACTTCTTCCACGCGTTTTCTAAAATAGCCCCCATTATAATATATGAACTCATATATGAAAATTTAATTATGACGCTCTTCATATGTGGATCCATATATAAATATAAGATTTTATATATGGAGCCATATAAGAATGTATGCATACATGATATCTCACATAAGATCGTTTTTGCAATCAAAAATGCTTGGAATTTTATCACTGCTGAATTGGAAATCCATTAGAAAATACATACGGTATGCAAAGTTTATATGCGTACCCTCAACGTTTAAAAAAGAAATATTTTTAATCTGATTTCTTAAGCTAAATGTCATGTACGAATATGATTTATGTGTTTTTTAAATAATTGATTCACCTTTTGATGAATGAAATGACTTTTAGTTCGTTTTGAATTACTTGTCCAAACAAATGTTTCTTTAAATACAACATCTCTCTCAAGTCTAAAAAAATTAATTTTATTAATTTAATTTATTGCACAGCAGTGCGATTTTGTGAATCAAGAGTGTATGAATATGAACTTTGCATACTGTGGAGGGAATTTACACATACATGTATGAAAATGTATGAATATATATAATCATATATGCCCATATACCCTCATTTTTCGGATCCGAACCATATATGGGATATCATATATGCTCTATACATATTTTTTAGCTGGGATGTTAAAAATATTCATGTTGAACATAGAAAAGTGTTTGTTAAAAACAAGTATTATTTTTAACATTTTTCATACTTTTTTAATTTTATTCTATTATAAAATACAAGAATTCGACTTTCCATCTCTGCACTGAAAGGAAAATCATTCATTCAGAGAATGAAACGGTTTCATTAAATGTTCTGCATTATATCAATGAAACTTTTCATTAATACAATAAACAATTACATTGTATACATGAAATCTTTCAATCTCTGCTCTCCATGTGTTCTTCATAGTTCATTGTATTAATGAAAATCGTTACATTGTTTAAACGAATTTTATTTTTAGCAAATTTGGGACAAATGTAAGTAATTTACACAAATTTTATTTACTTACTGTATACAGTAAGTAGACATAAATAAATTAAAAGTTAGTTTGTTAAAAAATATTTTCTATTTCTTACTTTTCTAATCCCTTTTAATTTCAAAGCAGTATGGTCGTCATAAATGCAATAAAATAATTTCATTTATACAATGTAATATTCTTCATTGTATGCCAGATATCTCTCTCTTTCTCTTTTTTTTATCCATTCACGTGCCTCACCACTATACAAACACAAGAATTTTTTGCCAAACACCCAATAAAGATGCTTCTTTTGTTAAGATTTTTGTTTTGTTATTTTAAACTTATGTTTGTGTATTGTAATTCTCAACAACATATTAAGAGTTTTACTATAAATATATAAGTTTTTATGCTTACTTAAAACATTATTTGGGTTGAACTCTAATGATGAGTTTACTTAAATCTTAAATGTTTTACTTTAATAAATACAAACATATGTAAATATATTAAGTACATACATATGTACTTGTATATATTAAATAAAAAAAGCTATATATTTTTTATTAAGTAAGTGGTTTGGAAGGGATATGATTTCATGTTTTTTATAGAAAATTTTCATTATTTACTGCTTATATTTAATTATATTTATGAAAATCTCATCATAATTTTAATGAAATTTTCTTTATATTAATGAAGAAACTTCATTAATAGTATGTAAAAACTTCATTAAATCAATGAAACAACTACATTATATTTATGAAAAAGTTTCATTGAAGTAATGAAATAGTTTCACTCTATTTATGACACATCCGCCAAAATTAACTTCATAAATACAATGAAACATTCTTCATTGATCCAATGAAGGGCTTCATTAGCTGACTTTTAATGAAAATTTTCATTAATACAATGAAGAATTTCATTGTCTGAATGAAGAGTTTCCTTTCAGTGTGTTATTTGCCATTAAAATTGAATTTATGTGGCTTAATGGAAGAAAAACAATAAATTAAGAAAACATGCTTTCTTTTTTCATACGTATTCATGTTTTTTAACAAAGAAATGCAAATTTTTTCAGTTTTCTTTTTTCAAATATTTTTTAAATAATTTATTTGACATTAAAACACACAACAGGTGGTTGGATAATTCCTGCAAATAAAAATTTTACTAGTAATAATTTGTAGGAATTTGTTTGTCTCTCACTTTTTTTCTCTCTTTTGACGCTCTCTCCTTGCAAACTTTTTGAGTTAATGAACACTTTCCAGTAACAATTGTTACAAATTCGTAATAATTTTTAGTAAATGAACAAACCTACAGTTCAAGAATTGAAATTTTTTTAAAATAAATTTTTGACAATTTAAAATGTTTATTCAGATGTTCTGACTATTAAGGAAGATATACTTATGTACGTACGTATTTTAATAAAGATAATGGAGCATAAGTATATTTTAAGCATCTCTTATTTTATGATTAATTAAATTTTGTAAACTTGCCTGTCATATACATGTTTACGATTTTTCGGTGAAATCGATAGTAAGTAAATAATTTTTTTTTAAATAAATAGTTTTTAATACTTTCGATGTAAGGATCGTCGAAACTTATTCACAACGACGGTATACGTAAGGAAGTAGATATGTTTTATTGGAACCTGACAATAATTTGTGTTCTCTTAACAAACACACGCTAATAAGGCAAATGTTTTTAAAATTTAAAACGCTGGTATGGTAGACGCTTCTCGGAGACATAAGTTATATTATAACAATTTTGAAATGCTTGTTTTGTTAAAAACAAATAATACTATAGCCCAATTCACAATCTTGTGCAAATGGCCTTTCATCGTTGCATATGCAAAATAGTATAGTATATTCAACCCACCACTTAACAATTCTTAGTGGTGAGTATCAATATACTATACCATTTTGCACATGCCACGATGCAAGGCCATTTGCACAAGGTTGTGAATTGGGCTTATGTAAATTTGCAAGTTGCTCTCTTTGTCATTTTTAGTCAGCGTTTATTTAATTTATCTTTTAAATAAAATAATTATTTTCTTCAATATTGTTTTGCTTCTTTTGATCCGTTTGAAAAAATAAAAAACAATGTAAATTTGTTTTTAATCTATATATTTCGAACCCTTTTGGTTCATCTTCAGGATCTACAATAATACATTATTAGTTTTTTATTTTTTATACAATTTATATCTAATTACCTTCTTTGATTATTAATTTTAAGACAATAAAAATTCAATAATTAAAAATTACATATAAGTCAAATTAAATATAAGCTACTACATAAAATTATTTGAAATTAGAAATTAAATTACAGTAAGTGTTTATGTAATTTTTCTTATCAGTTTTTTCATTACAAGTATATCTCTCATACTTAAATGATTCATTATATCTGATGTCTTGATTTGGATGTTGATCATTTTTTAATCTTGATAGTTTCAAATGTAATCGCTTATTATTGATTTTTAATAATTTTTGGTAATAATTGTTGTTTTCATTAGTTAAGTTATTAACATCAATTTGTTGATTATTAAGTTCAGTTATTAATTGTTGAATTAAGTAATGACAATCATGTATTTCTGAAGATGAACCAAAAGGGTTCGAAATATATAGATTAAAAACAAATTTACATTGTTTTTTATTTTTTCAAACGGATCAAAAGAAGCAAAACAATATTGAAGAATATAACTACAAGGATCCAGCAACACAAAATTTGATTTATTTTATAAATCATTATACAAAAAATAATTATTCATTAATTTTTTATTATTTGTTATGAAAGTTATATTTCAAGTTTTAAAATTAAAATTTATTACAAATGTTAACATATTGTAAAAATTCTATGTTGATTGAAAGAAAAAAAATCCAATATATTAAATATTGCGATTTTTTACTCCAATAAATAATTTTTAATGAGATTTTTTTCAAGCAATACCAATAATGTTGATTTTTGATTACAATTTTGCAATCACCAATCAAAATCCAAAAAATTATTGTAATTGTATTGTTGAAATATCAATCAATAAATATTGCAGATTGCACAGCAGCAATACCCCCATCTGTGATTTCAAGGAGGCCCATTAAATTTTTGAAGCCAACAATACCGACCCAAATTTGAAAAATAAACAATATAAAACAACGTTCTACACTAATTTTAATAGTCTTTTAAATGCGAAAATTCTTGATTCAAGAATAAAATTTATTTTTTTTAAGTCAGATTTAAGATTGTAATCATGAATAAATAATAAATAAAATCAGATTGAACATTTTTTTCTTAAGGAAAATATTAATAATATTAAGGTTACATTCTTAAAAATTTGAGAATATGATCTTAAAATTAGGGTTCGTTCTTTATTCAAAGGACAGTTTAAGATCACTATTGCGATCTTAAAATTAAGATTACGTTCTTGATTTTAAGAATTAATTCTAAAAATTAATAATTTATGCTTAAATTTGAGAACGTCAATCTTACTGACTAAAATTCAAGATTGAAATCTGAACATTTTTGCAATCTAAATTCAAGAAATTCGTTCTTAAACTTAGATCGTAATTTTTCTCTTAGTGTAGGGACTTATTCTGGCAAAGGAGACTTAAAAACTTAAGTGTGTCGCTGTTTAAACTTAAGTGTGTCGCTGTTTCAATAGTTCCCGTCTGAAACTATTAAAAAGCGTGTTTTCAGTTCCCTCATTGGCATATTATTAAGTTGACCCATTATATGCAATTTGACAAGACTGTAAATTCAGAACCTAGATGATAACTTTATTGTGGACCTGAAGCCGACCAGTTTGCAAACAGTCCAAGAAATCAAATGATTTCTACTGGTCTTTCGTTACCAACAATACAATACTAATCTAAAATTTTCGGTAAAACATCATTTGAAATGACTTTTCATATGACTCAGGGTATATACATATGTATATGCAATGCGCATGGCCGGTTTGTTCCCTCAGTGCAATTTTTACGCACGTTTAATTTTTTGTGACCAGTCTGCCAGAAACTGTCGGTGGAGCGAATAAAATAAAAACTTTCGGCACATTGGGTGGTCTAAGGGGTCGTTGATAACGTTGATTACTTAACGCTGTTTTTTCCGACTTGAAGATGACTCTGGCCATTTTCAAAAGAAAGAGAAGATAATGAAAATGGGAATCATATTTTCCTCTTTCGCCTATGAACTAAAAAGTTGCTCAACTAAAATTGCCGAGTGTGAAACGGAACTTGTTAAAAACAACACGCACAATCGATAAAAAAATCTCATATTTTTACTTACTCTTTAAATATTCTGAAACAGCTTCGTAATCTAAAACCCTCAGTAGCTTTAACAGTTTGGAGTCCTCCTTTGCGTTCACTTATCACTTATCTTAATTCTTTATTTATTCACATTTAAATATTGATATAGTTTTATTTTGTTCACTTATACATATATTATTAAAAACACACTTTTGCACATGAGAAAAATCAAACGCGCCTAGTCACTTTTAAATAAAACATTTTCGGTTAAGAAGCACAATTATAATTTTTATTTTAATATATTGATTTCTTCATTTTATTGAATTTCAATCACAAGCACACTAACGAACTTGAAATTTTTTGGTTAAAAGGTTTTTTTTATTCTTCTTTTCATATGTTTATAAAGTAAGTACACACAGTCGTACTTTAAATACGTTTTTTACTCAATTTAAGAACTTTGTACTTGATTTAAATATTTTTACATAATTTAAGCTCTTCATACTCAATTTAAGAAACTTTAGGATTGGTTTTCTAAAGTGATCCCGTTTTCAGTTTCTTTTAAGTAAATGTTAGTGCTATTCGTACTTAAATTTTTAAGTATGATTCGTACTAAAAGTAAGTAGAAAAACGTAAATTTAGTACGGCTTTTTTCTTTCTGTGTACGTGAACAAATAGTCATAAGCAGGGAAACCGCAAATATGTACCTGCATGTTTTTTTGTCTGATATATAAATGCGAAATTAAGATATTTATCCGTTTCAGAACTTTTTATGAATTTTGGCATTGATTTATTATTGCATATTTTTGCATAGTTTACCATTTAAAGCGTGTTTTTGCATATTTCATATTTTGAGAATTTTCAAAGCATATTTGGCTTTCTTAAGATATATTTTAAAAATTTTTATTTTAATATATATAAATATTATTGGTAAACATTTTTATTTTTCTCCGTCAAAAAAAAGTTAGACTCTAAAAAAGTACATTGTGTATGTTCTGGCTTCCGAATCGATTTCACACGTTTTTTTGTGAGTTCTGATATTAAAACACATGCTACGCGTGTTTAAGTTGAAATTTAGAATATACTTATTATTAGTATCTGTTGTAACATCCAAATTTAGAAAAAAAATTTAAAATGAACGACTTAAAACTTTTTAATTTTTTAATTTTCACTCACTTGTAAATAGTCTTGTGAAAGAAAAACGAGACCAGAAAATTAAAAAATATTAAATCGTCCGTTTGCAATTTTTTTCTACTAAATTTTAATGCTGGAACAAATACTATTGATTTATATTTTTCGAATTTCAACTTAAACAGGTGTAACATGTGTTTTAACATCCTCACTGGACATTAATTTCAATAAAAACATGGTTTGGTAATTGTGACAAACGCTGTGCCGATTACATCAGCTGAGGTTGAAAAAGGACATTTTCAATGTATAAAAGTTTGTTTAGATGTGACAGGCGGTGATTTTTATTTAAAAAGCTAAGTGAATAGTTTTTGTTTATTGCAATAACAATTATAAATCAAAAGCTTGTCTTATTCTTCGAAGTATAGTTCTGATATCGTGATCGCTTTTGAAGTAAAAGTTAAAGTTTATTCCTTAATTAATTTATTATTGTTTCCTTCTTCTGTTTTATATGCAAATTTTATTAAATTGCTGAATTAATATTAGATTTTCCTTTCCAAATAAATAATCTATATTTTAGTTTTAAGATTTGAATACTTATTGTTAGTTCATTTTTGAAGATACAATAAATAGTTATCAGCAAAAAAAATCCAAATAATCCAATTTATGTTATTTTTTGAGTTTTTAGTGCATATTTCGAAGTTTTTATTGCATATTGAATGCGCATAAAATAATTTTTTTGGAGCATATTTCCGGTTTCCCTGGTCATAAGTTATAAGCAAAATTAAAAAGCACAGAAAAAAGTAAATACAAGATTCAATTGATTTTTTTTTTAATTTTTTTCAAAAAAAAAATGTACATTATATAAAAATGTAATTGATAGTTTTTTAAAGATACAATTAAAATTTAATTGAAATATTTTTAAGATTCAATTAAAAAACTAATTAAAAATTATTAACAATTCAATTAAAACAGTAATTGAAAAAATCTAATAGTATAAAAATATGTATAAAGAAGTATGTTATGTGCATACATATGTATGTATATTTTAAAATATCAAAATTGGCATAGGACAGTCCGATACAGGATAAAAAAAAAAAATAAGGGAACGTACACAGAGAAAACAGATTCGTTGGGACAACCGAATTTGTTGCCAATGGAATTTTGGCGGTTGCACCAACAAACATAGAATTCAGGTAGAACGATGTCAATTTTGTTGTGGTACTATATTTTAATAATAACCCTTAACCAAATAGTTGCAGCAACATAACAAATTGGTTAACATTATGGAATTTGAAATAAAAATTATTCGTGCTACCGAAAATATGGTTAATATATATAACTAACAATATCATAATTGGTACCACTTTTGGGATTTGGTACAATTACATTTGCATTGGTACATTGGCACACTTTATACTTCAGTGGTACAATTTGAAACAATTTGTAATATGCATTATAATAATAATAATCTTTCCTAATATAAAGGGTGTCCCATTTGGCGCCATTCGAAGTGCAATTGTTTGACATTTGAACAATTGTTTGCTAGTAGAAGGTACGAGGTTAGTAAAAATGGAGCGCTACACGAATGAACAACGCATTCTCATTGTGAAATTGTTTTTCGGCTACAGTTCGCAAATTGCGATCAATTTGGGGTCACAATAATGCTCCAAAAGAGTCAACTGTAAAGAGATTAATGGATAAATTTGCCGAAATTGTGTCTGTTAGTGATGTAAAGACAACAACGCACCTTCGTTTTGGTGATTCGAATAAATTTTTTTATTTTTTGTTCGTTGGAATATTCGTACAAATGTTCAAAAAAAATCATGAAATTTCATTCGAACAAATATAAAAGACGAATAATTAACAACACTAGTTTTTACTTGCTGTATTCTAAAGAAAATGGAGCTGAAAATTTTTTTTGCACTGATCATAATATTGCAAATTAAAAAAATTATTAAATAACTAGATGTGGGTTACACCACTTCTGTACTGATAGCCTAAATTGTGTTAGTAAAGGAGTTTGAGTGTACATACTGAGGTTTTCGAACTTGCACTTACTTGTACGTGTAAACCCTAAGTTCAATGTTAATTAAGAGTTGCCATATTTCACAATTGACATTTAAACTGTTTTCGTAAAATAGAAGATTTTAGAACAACCCTTATTTAAGATAAAAATCATTAATTAATAAGGAAGTTATGCATTTTTGTTGTACGGGTAGTTTGTATTCGAAAAGGTTACGTTAAATATCCGTCTTCTGGGAAAAAAGTGTTAAAAGAAGCTCTCCACTTAATTGTTTAAAATAAACTTAAAATTATTCGTACATGCTATATACTATATGTCGTTATTAAATAATAATAATTATTGTATTTGTATTACTACAGATCGTTCAACAACACGTCCAAAAACGTTTGACCCTGTGTGGAATGAACAATTTGTGCATGATGTAGTAAATGCGAAAAATATCAATTTAACGGTATTTCATGATGCCGCCCTACCACCGGATGATTTTGTGGCCAATTGTACAATACCTTTGGAAGATATTATGCAACACGAAAGTAATGTACCAGACTTGTGGGTGAATTTAGAACCTCAAGGAAAACTCCATGTAGTAATCGAATTAAAAAATAAAAATGGTATATAAAATTTTTTTTTGGAAAAACCTTGATTATACGGATGTAAATATTTTTTTGTTTTTTAATATTAATAGATACAATCAAAGATACTACAGAAGTTGATCATGCCGTTAGTAGTGGCGCTGGTGCAAACAAAGAATTTAAAGAAAGAGCTGGATTCAATCGTCGACGTGGTGCCATGCGTCGTCGTGTACATCAGGCAAGTTGTTCGAAAATCAACTGAAAATTTGATAGTTGATTAGATTTTAACATTTTTGGTTTTTTTTTTGTATTTCAGGTTAATGGTCACAAATTTATGGCAACTTTTTTGCGTCAGCCAACATTTTGTTCACATTGTCGCGAATTCATTTGGTAAGTTTTACAAGTAGTTATTTATCGCTTCAAATCATCCACAGTGTTTACTTCACGTAAAATCTTAATTGAAACACCATTATTAAATAGTAATTAACAATTATTGGTTAAAATTTGTTTATTGGGTTTATTTACTTTATTGTAATATTTGGGATTTCTTTGATTAAAAATATTTAATATTACTTTTGCTTCATATTGTGTTTTTGTATGTTCTTAAAAGTAGATTTTTTTTAATTTGGTTCAATCACTTGAGTGATATTGTTTAGGATTATTTTTATATTAAAGGTTTTTATGTTCTTATTTTAATATTATTTTATTAGTTTCCATTTGTGGTGCTCGCAAAATACATTTTTAGTGCTAATTCTTTTTGTATATTTTTTACATAACATTTAATAATTTAAATAATTTCCATATAAAACCTCTATATACATACATACAAAAATTTCTTGAGTATATACATATATACAAGCTACGGACATTTTTTGCCTTTACAGGGGAATTGGTAAACAAGGATATCAGTGCCAAGGTATGTGTATTGTTTTATAAAAAAAAATAAAGAAACATTCAACTATAAGAATATTGAAGAAAGAAAACCATGAATGTTGTTAATATATCTTTCAAATATCCATTAATATATGGAAACTCATTTTTTGTTATGTTTACTATTTTTCTTATTCACCTTTCAATTATCATTATATGCGTTTGCCTTTTTATTTGTATAGTTAAAATTTTTCTACTAATTGTTATTGTTACTATTTTTAAAATTCGTGATAAATTAACACTTTTTAAAGCATACACACCACATATAATTTGTTTCCCTAAATTCTGCTGTTCGTAATTAAATTTAGTTATTTGAATACATATACATACATAAATAAGAATTTAGATATATTTTTTAATTATTGACCGCCAATGCAATTTGAAGAATGCTGCTTTAGACTACTGAAACAAATTTTAAAGACAAAAGATATCTAAAGATTTTAGTAAGAAAGGGTGCTGAATTGTTACCTTAGAAATAATTTTTGGATTTGAGATTAAAGTTTTTTCTATCTCAAATTTGCTAATCCGAGTATTAATTTAACCCAATAATTTAGTTTGATGTTTTTGTGTCAGTTAAAACTTCTTCGAGGTCCAAAAAAAAATTACAATGGCTGCTAATTTAACATTTGTATATGACTTTTGTAACTGATTAAATATTATTTAAAGTTTGGTTCATGCGGAGAACAGCTTATACGAAGTGGGCGTCTGCTGATCTCGAAAGATACCTATTTGTTTATGTTTTTTAATTTAATTTTTTCGGAAAATAAAAACGTGGAGCCAAACATAGTAGTCAAGGTGATAGCTAGTTTTTTGCATTTTTTATATTTTTCTGCAACATGTTTACCTCAAAATTCTTCCAAACAGCGGGAAATATTTTTATATTCATACATTGTTGGAAGATGAATCAATTCTTGGCGGGCAATATCGTTTTCAAAGTTATCTAACTTGATACGGAAGGCAGACACACTTTGTATCAGATCACATATTAATTTCCCTTTTCGAACATATCATAATGTCTTGCAGCTAGCCACAGCTAGAATATTGCGATTATTTGTTATGAACTCCAGGCACTTCCTTGCTTCCTGTATCCAAGTTTTGCAAAAATGAGGTTGCTTGTTCTTTTGTTTGCCAGAAACGTTCAATAACTGGAGTAACTGGAATAACTGTTGTTGAGAGAAATTCTTTGAACTGTCGATACTGAAGACCACAACGACACCATAAAATCGATCAACATGGCCAAGCTGTCCATTACATTTTTCAGAGTAGCACTAAGTTTTCCAGAAACGCCTGCCTGGTGAATTATGCACTGATAAGATATTAAGACTGCATTCTTATCTCTGATTCCGTTTAATAGCCCGTTATCGTTGCCAAAAATTGTTGGGGCCCGTCAGTTGAAAGGACTACAATTTTATCATAACTTATGTTTGACTTCATAATGAATTCCAAACATTTTTAAAACAAAAGAAAGAGCATCAAAACTACAGTGTCGAAGGGTAGTTGTAGGAAAATTTTAACAATGTTTGGCGGTACAACTTTCGACCTATCACGGTCCGTTTTCTATTCACTTTAATGGACCAGCATTATATACATACATACATAAATACTTATAAATTTTGGTGAATATCTGTGCATATACATATATTCTTTAATTAAAAATGGCACATAACTAAAAATAATAACTGTAACGTGAAATTTCTTACACAAACTACCCAGGTAGAAATATATAGAAAAAAATATGTACCATCACAACACTGTAAATACAAAATACTACTGTTCCAAAATTTTGCAAACACAAAAATTTTCCAAAAAATGTGTACAACCACAACACTGTAAATACAAAATTACGGCTCTTCCAAAATGTTTGTACCACCAAAGTACTGTAAACACAAAAATATAACTTAACGCTTACAAATACCTCGTTCTTAGTAATGCTATACCACTATGACACTGTATATACTCGTACATAAAAAAATTCGACGTTAGTTTATAAATACCCCGTGTACAATAATTCTATACCGCTACAACACCGCAAATACAAAATTTTATTTAAGTTCGGAAATTTGCATTGTGACGACCTTATAAATTTTGTATTTAGAGTATTGTGACAACATTGAAAATAAGAGTCGGAAGACAATCATTTCGCGTTATAATTTTAATGTTATGTTGGTGAACGAATGTTGTACTGATGTTAGTTGTACCTGCAGACAATCGTAGCAACGTCGTGCTGATTATCTTTTTCTGCCTAGGTACTATTATAATATCCTCAGTGCTGTGGAAAAATTTTATTAAGATCAGAGCAATAATACAATAAATAAATAAATACAATACAAACTATAATACAATCAGTAAAGTGCGCATTTGACTCGCACACGAAGGGTTCCGTACTGACACTACAAAGTATGTAATACTTGTATATGAATTTTTTAAATTTAAGGTACCCGGTAAACTTTTTTCCGTTTTTTGCGATTTTTTTAGCTTTGGTGTTTTTTCTTAGTTTTGGCGCTTTTTTAGGTTTTTTTCGGTTTATTAAATTTACATTTAAAGACTGTTTACGCAGGTGTCTAATGTGAATCACACTGCATATGTAAATGTCTATAATTTTTAGTTTTTGAAGCGGAAATTAAATAAATAATAAAGGAATTCACGTCAAAAGTTGCACTGTTAGCAACAACCACATAGAAAATAATTTTGCACAAATGATGCAAAATTGTCAGGGTCTGAGTAAGTGCAAGATTATTAGAGAAAATGTTGCAAAGTTGTACAACTTTTTACGGCATTGTCAATCCAAAAAAATATGGGCATTTCCCCCGAATGGTCTACCAGGATGGAAAAATGAAATGTTGATTATCATCGTGTTTTATTGTTAATAATTATAAAAAGAGTCTATGTTTATATAATTAAATGGTTAAATAGCATATCTCAGATGTTTTACTTGAGAAAATTGGACTGGAGGCTGGAAAATTTTATATTTTCTTTTTAAGCTACTTCTAAAAACGTTTTTATTTATAAATATTTTACATGGAAAAAATATGCTATGTATGCACTTTTTCTTCAAAATCTCTCTATTACAATCAAGTAAGAAGAGAAAAGTGTAAGGAGAACAAAAAAAAGTTCGAAAATGGGAAGAGGCATGGTGATAATAATAAAAAATAACATGTGGAAAAATCTACGTTCTCGACCCGTACGTTCGCAACCGGTTATTAAGCCAGTTAAACAAACAAACAAAAATAGAGATATTTTATTGTGTAAATAATAGAGTATTCATTTAATCGGGTTTTTGCTTTAATCGGTCAATCGCTCGATTAATTAATCGAGGTTTTTGTTTAATCGGTTAATAATTGGTTAATTTTGATATTAACCTCTCAACCGATTAATAAAGTTTTTCCATAAATCAAGCGTTTTCAACAAATAAAAGTGCATAAATTATTTATTAATTGAGTTTATTAGTAAAATCAAAAACACACATAATTCTTAAACTAATTCGGTTAATTTTTTTAGAACATTTCTTGTAATAGTTCCTTCTGTTGACGGGTCATCATATGACTCATAATGACAGAGGTGAGGGATGAATATCCTGCAAGAAAGTTAATTACTTAATTTCTTAGCTTTCGTTTTTGTACTGTCTCTCATTAAATCTAATCCTTAATTAAATCATTGGCAACAGTACTATAGGCTTTTATTAAATTATTAAATAAAAACTTAATAATTCTCTCTAGCTAAAGTACCAGAGTGTCTAGTAAACTCTTATAGCCATGTCCAAAGATTTTTAAATTTTATTTAATTTAGGATCACTGAATAATATTTGAATAATAAGTTTCTTAAATACTTCTTTGTTTATATGAATAATAATTTCTAAACACTCATCTTTTGTACATGAGACAAAACAAATAATTATTCATACAAAAAATAAGTTGTAGTACTACAAAATATGAAAAAATTTGTTACGTCGTTTAATCGACTGAAATTAACCGGTTTCACCGTTAATCGAAAAAAGTAAATTTTAAATTAACCGATCAGTTAATCGGGTAGCAATTAACCGGTTAACGGATTAACGGTTAACCGATTGGTTAAAGACCCCCATTAATACACTTTTAAAATAAAGTAATCACTTTTCATTATTCTGTTCTATTTCGCAGATTTTTACATTTCACTACATTTCAGCCCAAGTTGACATCTACTTTGCGTACGTTCGTAACCACATGTTTATAACTATTAATATGAAAACTTAAACTCAATGAAATCCATCTTTCGCACTAAACATAAGCTTCCAAAATGCTATAAAATCCAAAAAAAAATGCTTGCAAAAGTTTTGTTTTCCATATTTTTGTACATTGAAAGCGTACGAAATGTCCATATACAAAAAGTACTTGAAAAATCAACCATACATCAAATTACATTTTCTTTTAAATGCAAAAAAAAAACAAGATGTTTTCAATACAAATAAACTAATAAAAAAATTAAAAAAGTTTTACAAATTCATAGCTGGATATTATAAAGTAATCTTCAAATTTGATTTTGTGATAAAATATATAATTTTTTTATGAATTGAATTCTTTTTATTATTTAGCTGGTGAGGCCTATATTGTCTTATGTCAATAAAAACTCAATTTTTATTACATATTTTTCCCGACGCTTCGTGAATTTTATGTTCACTTCTTCAGGGGATTTGGTTAACAATCGAGTTGTGTTCTTATTAAAACATCAAAAAATAAAAAATATACAAGTTTACTTGAACTAAAAAATTTACAATATTAAGAAAGATGGTTACAGCTATTCTTTATTATCACACTGTAAAATAATTTTTTTATTTTCAACAGACTTTTGGCTCAAATTGTTATTAGAATTTTGCCAAATATTACAAATATTATTAATAATGATAGTGAATTAATTACAGAAATATTCAGCGAAGTTCTAATGCCGGGTTGACATCTGTGTGCCAAATGCCACACAAGCCTAAAAAAAGCGTAGCCACCTAATTACTAATGAAAAACTATTTGATTCAGACATGTATTTGTTAAGTTAAACAGTTTCATACATAATTAATAGACAATTTTATAGAATCCAAAATGATTGCAAACTGTTTAAATCAATAAATATATTTCTGAATCAAACAGTTTTTCATTAGTAAATAGTTGGTTACGTTTTTTTGGTCAAATGACACACAAGAAATGCCAGATGTAAACTAAGCTTTAAGGCTCAGTTAGCCGACTGTAATGAAAAGTAACTGCAACGTAGGAAACAGAAACATTTCTATAACCATTTTCATTACTTTTCACATAACAATATCGATCAGCTGTTTCCTACTGTTGCAGTTACTTTACATTACGGTCGGCTAATTGAGCCTTTACACTTTGTTTCAGCATTTAAACAAAATCTTTTAACAATGAAGAAACATACGAGTACAATACATACATATATACATATATGTATTTACATATTGTGCTGCTTTATAGACAACTAACCAAAATGGGTTGCTCACGTCAGAAAGTGCAATTATGCATTTTGCACAGTTGCAAGAGTTGACGTGAATACCTTTAATATACTCGTTTTATATTTTAATGTTTATCCGTTTTAACACCATCAATATTTTGTTAATATGTTTGTATATTTATGTATATGTTGTTGTTGTTGTTGGCTTATTGTTGTGTTTATTACGCTCATATTAATTATTATTTTTATTTATGTTAACATGGGCTATTTTTTTATAATAAATATAACAAAAATTTTAAATTTTAAAAACCCCGGAATATATCAAGATTAGATGTGATATAATCTAAACAGTTGGACCGATTTTCTTCAAACAGAGCTGAGAACCCTTTCGATCAAGTTACCTTTCAAACAGAAAAAAAAACAAATCAAAATTGGTCCATCCGTTTGGTCTGTACGTGGACACGGACAGACACACTGATTCACAGATACACCGATACACAGGCACACAGTACAAACTTATAACACACCTTTTTTTTTGATATGTGTTACATATTTCCAAGTAATTGTTTTTATTGTACGAGTACTTACTTATTTTCGATATTTTATAGGAAAAGCAAAAAATTTAAGAAAAACTAAAGCATTTAGAAGAGAAATAATTTTTTAAGGTTCTATAAGTCCTTGATTTTTAACTAGGTACTAAGATCTTCAAGGAGGATGCATTTACATATACGTTGTCTCCCAGAAAACGTTAAAAACGAAATTTCGAAAAAAATTGAGATAAGTCCTTTTTATATTAAGCCATCGATATGTACATACATACATACTAAAGGTTTTATGCATAACAAATTTGATTTTATAAAAGGTTTATAAAACAGATTTCTATACGAAATTTGTTTTATAAATCCTTTATGAAACAAAATTTTTGTAAGATTAATTTTTAGTCCTGACACGCTTAAAAAGTTCTACGAGCTGCTTAAACTCTTGCTTATAGTTATATTTCATAATTAATGAGTTTGTTAAAAAATATTTTATAATGCTCTGATTTTTGTGGGAATTATGTAATTTTTTTTATATACATTCGTATCTTATAATAAAAATTATGATTTTGCAAACTTGCCGGCTAATAATCAATCAAAAGTTTATAAAATTTAATATAGCTAGATGAGGCCTATACTGGCCTATGTGTATGTCCCCGGACATGAGCGTAATGGCTACTATTTTCAACCTAACCTAACCTGATATAGCTAGAAAACCGTTTTAGCAAGAACATTTGAAGTTATCACCAGTTTACCTCTTGAAATGTTTACTGCATTAAGAGCAAATATGCAGCAGTTTTTTTCAAAAGCAAATGCATTCAAAAAAATATATTTGACAAGGATTTTTTGCACTGCATTAACGTCTGACCAAAATCTAGGACATAGTTACGGGATTTTAAGCAAAATCCGCAAGCTTTGGAGCAGATGTACCATACAAATCAAAATATACTTTGTCGAAATCTACTTTAAACCTAGTAATGCAAGTCTGTTTTTTTTCAAATTTTAAAAAATTAACCGCTGTATTAAGAAAGGTGTGTGAATTAGCTTTATTGCAGTTGTTTGGTTATAGTTAGGAAAAATTCCAATCAATGGTTTTTGTTTTGGATACGAAATCTTGATGAAAGTAAAAAAAATGGGTGTAAACGGATAAAGATGTCAATTGAAATTTACTAAATTTCATGCACATATAAATGTCCTATTAAGTTATTAATATCAATAAATTTTTTGAACACTTTCTTCTTTTTAGCTTAAAATCTAATTAGTTTTTGAATTTTGACGACTCATTAGTTCGAATTTAAAAAATTTTGTTTACGGAAATAAAAGTTCTAGTTTCACACATATCACATACATTTTTTACATCTGTCTTGTCAGCACGATTGTCATATTTGAGGATTTATCGTCATATTGACGGTTTTTGGTGCCAAAAATAGCATTTTGACGACTGGACGATTTTCACCTCCAATTTGACGATTTTTAAATAATATAAATTGACCCTTTTTTAGAATTTTTAAAACAATTTTGAACTTGACCAAGAACTGCAGCTTTTGCTTTAATTTGCAATAAAAATAAGGAGTAAAAAGGCAACCAATCTTGATTTTTGTATTATTAAATTTGGAGTCATTTAATTTTAAACCTGTAATTATACCTAATTTTTCAACTGAAACAACAGAACTACAAAATTAATATGGTCAAATTCAAGTTTTGGGTTAAGATTTTAATAAGATTTGACTTCCAAGATAAATTCAACGCCTTAATTAAGCCTAGTTGATTCCTACGATATTATTCTCATTTTGTTAAGCAATGTGAAGCACAGGAAATTGAATCTGAATTCATACAATTAAGGTCATTAAAATTTAACTATATATATGGCCCAATGGGCTCAGTGGTTATTGTTATAAATGAATAAAAAAAAAAAAGAATTTTGGATTTTTGGGGAAAAAATCGGAAATTAAAAAGGAACCCTAGTCTAATTTCCCGCGTTAAAAAATGTTTTCTTTATCTATGAATTTAATTATTCTACTACATTTTCGTTAAATAAAATACATATTTAATTTGAAAAAGTAGGTTTTATTTTTAAAAAATTTTGATCATTTTCGGATAATCATTATGACGATTTTTCACTCGAAATTTGGCGAATTGACCCCTATTTCATCTCACAATAAGCTCTGTTTCTTTACTTTTTGGGTAAAGTTCGGTGAAATGAGAGCAAACTATAATTTCTCTCAATAAGATACAAAAATGCACAAAAGTATGTGAACGCGAAAAACCAAAATTTTTAATATAAAAGGAAATGTTAATGCATATATGTACGTACATATGTACATACATAAGTACACAGAAAAAAGTGTTCACCAATTAATATTTTTAATTAAGAATTTAATTGTATTAATTAAATTTTTAATTGTATTAATTAATTTGAGTGGAAAAACTTAATTGATATTATCAAATTGTTTATAGGTGAAAATTTAATTAATTTTTTAATTGATACTACAAATATTTTAATTAGTATTACAAAATCATTCATATTACTTTTTTGTGTGTATGTACGTACGAGTAGATACGTACTAAAGACCTGCAAAAAGGGGATTAAAATCCAAAATTGTTAATTCATTCTCAAAATGAATTGTGTAGACCACTCATAGTATTGAATGTACAAAAGCGTGCACATTTTTAAAATAATCATGTGTGTTTCGCTAATTATTTCCTGTGCATCCACTTTAATTTTTTTTTTCTGAAAAAGTGCACACTCACCACAATGAATGAAAACAGCAATGAATCCTCACACAACACAATACGAATTCACTGCCATCAAACTTTTGTATGTCTCAATTGAGTATATTTGAGCCAAGAAGCAGGCCTATACTGTTTTTTAATAGTTTAGATTGCTTGTGAAAAGTTATTGAGTGCTGCCCCTAGATCAATAAAACTTGACAGTTTATTAAAATTAACTAAATCTCACATAATTGAGTTTGATGTTTTTGAGTGGTAGTTTAAACTTATTGTTATGTATAGTATTACTATACTGAGAAACAAAATAGTGGCAAAATTTTATGTGCAATACATGTTATCAACACACTTTAATTTTTTGTGGGAAGAAGAAGAAACTGTCATATTTTATTATTTACAAGTAAATATTTCGCGTGTTTAAGGAAATATATAAATAACATAAAATATATATATTTATTTATGTGTTTTTAAATTATTTTATCATATAATTTAAAAAAAAATTATGTTTCACAAGTGTTTGTTGTCAATACTAAAGTAAGATTAAACCACCACGATTGGCCGATTAAACTGGCAAGTAAAATCATATAATCGATTACCCAAAAATCACAAATGAAGACTAAGGTTAACTTAATCTCTAATCTTGAATTCAAAAAGCCGCCCTTGTAGTTCTAGGAGGTTAAACCTTGAAAATAAGAAAAATCGGACAAATGAGAAAAAAGTTCGCCGCAGAGGAACTAAACCCACCTCTGAAAAATTAAATTATTTCTTAACTTTGTCCATACTTTTGTTTAGCAAATGAGACCTTTACATAAGCGAAAGTTCAAAACCCTAAACTTGGACCCATGAGACCGTGAGATGCCATTTTCGTGCCCGCTTCCTTTTGTGGACGGTGACAAAAATTTTATTTGCAAAAATAATGTAAATATTAAAAGAATGTACTACTTATGCCTTAATATTATAAATATTAAACTTATGAGCTTTTATGGGCAAGGGGGAGTATCTCTCTCCTCAAAGCAAAACATTTCATGCCTGACAAAAAGGTTTCTTACTCATATTTATCCATGCAAAATGACACAAACTTGCGCAAATTTTTTTTCTTGCGTTAAAAATTAGAGAGTTTAAGTTTTATTTTAGTATAAAACATAATTATAAAGTAACTACCTTATTTATTTATTTGTATTGTTTTTTTATGCCTTATATAAATTTGAAATATTAATGACCTTATTCATAAAAAAAAACAGTTCAATAAAACAAATTACAAAAAAAATTTGTTTCACAAACCCATATAAACAAAAAATTTTCCTTACAAATAAGGTAGATAATACATCTATATATAATTATAATGATTTATAAAATAATAGAATAAAAATTAAAAAAAGGAAAAAAATTAGAATTAAATGGTGTTATACATATCGACGGCATATATCCAAAATGATTCATCTGCAAAACCCTGATTGTTCAGGAGAAGCAACAAACTGTTTAACTTCCTAACTAGTGAGTATTTAACAAGTCGATCTTCTACAATATGATTGATAAGCTTCTACTAATTCCCTAAAATATAAACTATAAAATAAAACCCGTTATTCACATTTTTGCGGTAGATAAACCATTTTGTTTTTGAAAAAAAAAATAAATAGTATGGAGTAAAATTTTAAGTTTAAATACTGTTGTTTTTGACTTTTAAATAATTTTAAGATTAAGAAAAATAGAAAAAGATACCTACTTCAGGTTTAAATAATTATCTGTATGGATAATGTTAGGATTTTTATTATTATTTATGAAATAAATTACATTTATTTTGAATGACAATTATCTTAGATATAATGATATTCATTAGGTATCACAGATTTCAATTCCTGTAATTTTTTCCACTTACTGGTGGATATTGGAAGATATTCTTGATGAAGTGGTTGTGGATCTATATATCCTTTATATTTTTTCACTTTCATTCGCTTTAATTTGTTATCTTTACGTTTCATTGATGTAGTAACATAAGCTCGTTTTCTTTTTTTTTGCTCCTCGTCTGAACCTACCTATCAAATATATTTCTATCAGCAAACGTCATATTTCATAGCAGAGAGAATCATATTACGTGTGGACTGTAATATTAGTATTATATCAGATATTATAATATTGTTTTCATAATAAATATTTAGAAAACAATATTATGATATCAAGTGTTAAAAACGCACACATACATATGTAGATACGAAAAGAGAATTTTGTGTATTAAAATGAAAATGAATATTTTTTTTTGTAAAAAATTGCTGAAATGTTTTAATTATACACAATGTATTAAGGAAATGCCAAAATTTTTTATAAAACACACAGTAATATTAAAATAAACAAAGATGTACACTGCGCGGCTGACTGATAATTATGAAATATTATGATATTTACAAGAGTACGTTTTCCCCTACATAGATATTAATATAAATATATTTTTCTTCTCATTCTGCCGACGTTCTATTTCATATTATAATAGAGGTAATATCAGGTATAGACACTATGTGATCAGATATTCATACTCATTTTTACAAAAACTGCAAATAAACCATTTTGGATAAATACCGTCGATATGTAAATCAAACTTTTAGCAAGCTGTTACGATGAAAAAAGTTTAATTACCTGTTTTTTAAATTGTTGTCCATAACTTAAAACTTGACAAGTATAAGGGATCGAGTTCCAGAGAGATATTCCAAGTAGGTATGTAAAAATGCCATTTTGACATTAGGCTCTTGTATTCATATGATCGTATTCTGAGAAAAAGTATGTACCACGCAGATTTTTTATACAAAAATATAGTTTTCTCTTTCGTCTATATTTGTATCTAGTTTTGTTGAGATATGTATATTCAATGCATCACGATCTGTAGGATAATTTTCAAAAATACATTTGTATATGTGTGTATGTACATATGTAACAAAGCTTATAATAATCTGGGATGTGATCTTCTGATCCTTATATTTTTAAATGATAGATATTTGGTCGTATTGGAGATACATAATCTATAGATCTTATCTTATAAAATAATTAAATTGATTATAATTATCGCTATCCAATTTTTAGCGAGAGTTTTTCCAAAGAACTTAGTTACATCGCATTAAAGGACCATGATAGGCTATAGTTATGTACTGGGAAGATGCTATGCTTTTATTCTAAATAAAAATTTTTATATAGATTTTTTTTATGGTTATTGTGCCAAAAGTTTTATAGTGTAGATAGGTTTTTTTTTTGAGTGAAAGTGTAATGCACATGACTGGTTTGCGCGCTTTCAGTGCAATTTTCACACACGTGTGATTTTTATCGCCAGTCTATCAGAAACTTCGATCGAGCGAAAAAATAAATAAATTCTTTCGGCATCCCGTACATTTTTTGGGTAGTCTAATATACATACCCAGGCAGAAATTGTGACTTTGCCCAAAAATTATGTACCATCACAACACTAAATACAAAATTACGACTCTTCCAAAATTTGTGTAACACCACAGTACTGTAAACGTTTACAAATACCGCGTCTTTAGGAATGATATACCACTACAACACCTTATTCACAAAAATCTGACGTTACTTCCCCAATACCCCGTTTACAATAATTCTATACCGCTACAACACCGAAAATACAAAAATTTGTCTTTAGTTCCCCAAATACCCCGTTTACAATAATTTGTTACCGCTTCAACACCGTAAATACAAAAATTTTACTTAAGTTGGGAAATTTACATTGTGACGACCTTAATAATTTGTATTTAGAGTGTTGGGACAACATTGAAAACAAGAGTCGGAGGACGGTGATTTGGCGTTATCATTTTAATGTTATGAGTACATTAAAATTTTGGTAAACGCATTTTGTACTGATGTTAGTTGTACCCGCAGACAATCGTAGCAACGTCGTGATGATTGTCTTTTTCTGCCTGGGTATATACATACATACGAGTACAAACATGTGTATTCGTATTCGAATTGCCGAATATTCGGCCATTTTTAGACATTCGAGTATTTTCCCAAATAAATTAAATAAATAAATGCATAAACTCTAAACGAAATTTTAAAAAATGGCTAAAAATAAGTGTTCATTAAATTTTTTATAGAAATATGTGATTTGTATCATTTTCAAATGCTATTAATGGAACGATTATGGATGGCAACCGAACTGTAGTTGCGTTGCTAGTTGCCGAAATGGTATTACGGATGACAACTGGCAACTAACAGCTGGTAATTTCAGTTGCCATATTGGCAACCACAAATTTCTACTTGCTGCATAGTAAAAAGTGAAAAAATTAAAAATTAAGTGCTGTATTATTTTTATTTTCGAGTTTCTTCTTTGCATACTAAAAATAAAAGTTGCCACACATAATACCAATTTAAGTTTCAGTTGCGTTGCTAGTTAACTCGGCAACTGAAGTTCCTTTGCCATCCATAATCGAGCCATTAATGAATGTCATTAAAACTTTGAGTGTATTTATTAACTTTTAAAGTTCGACAACAGTAGTGCGATTCACTAACTTTTTTTAACGATAATCGCATCGTTAAAATAATTATAACGAAAATTTATCGCATTTGCTATTCAGTAACATTTTTAACGATATTCGCTGTAGGTTAATGTCAGCTGTGTCGTTATTTAAGCGACAATAATATACGTGTTTTTAATTTTATCGACAAAAATCAACAGAAAATATCAGCTGAGTCCTGTCGTTAAAAAGATGTTTCTGAATCACATAATTGTTATTTTAAGCGACAAAATGTATAGACAAAAATTACGATTTTTGGATCGTTAAAAGTTACTGAATCGCACTGCAGGAGTATTCAGTTCTTTTTCATAACAAGTTTTTCGTATTTCATTTTGCAGGCGTAAATAAATCCCCAATTTGTATTGGCGAATATCAAAATTTGACATTCATTACATCACTAGTACATACGTATTTACCCTATTTAAAAAAAGTATTAAAAAATTCTTGTAACTTTATTATCATTTACAAAACATTACACAATTGCTTAATTCACAAAACCTCTTGTATCTCTGTATCGATTGTATTATCATATTAAATACAAGAGTGTAACATTTGTTGTATGAAATTTTCATATAAAAATGAAAGACACTATTACACTTTTATTTTATATCAGCGTTGTCAACTTTTAAATTTCAAAAAGCACTGAAACCACTAAAAAAGCGCGTAATTTAAGTAAAAAAGCACTACATTTTTAATTATTATCATATATTTAAAAAAATTGTTATACGCAAATATGCATATAAAAAATATAATAATCGGTTGACTTTGCAATACATTTATAAAGCTATAAATTTGAGGCATCCGATACACATTTTAATTGTATAAGAATCAGTGAATTCTCAAATCAGTTTGACGAAGTCTTTTGTAGTTATTATAAAACAATTTTATGTTTAATCATTTTTCGTCAGGAAACAAACGTATTTTTCGAATTCAATCAAATTAAATTAAATTCGAATCAAATTATAAATATCCGAAAATTCTCAACTGAAAACACGATTATATATATATAGTTATATTTTCCCTAGACTAGACAAAATTTCGAAATTAAACTATACTTGGGTAAATACTTTTTTTATATGTCTTCTTTGTTGCGTGGCAAAACATTTTTTATATTAATTATGATTTAAATGTTAAAGTTTAAGGGAAATATCACGCTTATCTCTTCCACCAAGCCTTGTACAAACTTGGTAGAATTTTTTTAAATGCTCCATTTAAGTTCAGAGCTTATTTTTTTATATATATGTACATTTTCTCGACAGAAAAAATAGGTGAGAAAATTTTTCTTCGAATTTTTGGTTTAGTGCCACCGACTCGAAACAAAAAGCACCGAAATGAATTTAAAAAAGCACTGAGCACTAACTTTAAAATTTTTCGCGTCGAAAATTTCAAAAAGCACTAAAAACGGTGCGAAAAGCACCGAGTTGACAACGCTGTTTTATATGTTTTTAAAATGTTGTATTCAGAGAGAGGCTCTCTGAGAGAATTTGCATGTAGCTTCTTCTTCTTTTTTCATTTAAAATACAAAATACATTAATACACTACACAGAGGGTGTTCACAATTAAAAAACAAAAAGTGTATTTGATACACAAATACACGATAAAGATTGATGTGAATTAAGCAAATGTTCTTAAAATAAATTAATAAAACTTCCAAATACTTTAACACCAATAACAACACTTGAAACAATACCAAAAATACTAAATTTTTAACGCGTCAAGAGAAATTGTACAGTTTCACAATACTCGTATTAAAAAAATTAATGACTAATGCTTTCTTTGATTTCCGTTTGCTTTTAGAACTTCTTGTAGCATTGTAGGCATCAATTCCATCAATTTTGGTATTACATCCATTGGAATTTTCGACCACTCCTGCAACATTTCCTTCACAAAGTTTTTGCTGCTTGTTTCTTTTTCTGGAGTATCTGTCCAAATTCTTTCAGAAATGTACAATTATGTTGAGTTCCTGCGACTGTCAAGAAATACTCTTAAATAAACCCAATCTCAGTTATATTGATTTGTACAGGATTCATAATTTTGTGAAACGAACCGATTATCTGGAGAATAAATACAGACCAGAAATTTAGGACAAATTGGTAATTCAACTACCGCGTAATCGTAACATAATAGGACCTAATAACGGACCAACTGCTCTACGCTTAGATTTCGACTGATAATAGCCTAACCTATGTAAATTTAAAACTTTAAAGACTTTCTTCCATGTATGAATAAGATTGTTAGTAAGCTGGCATGTTTATTTACACCGTTAATTCATAAACAAGTGTTAAAGTTAACGCGTTCCATAAATCGGGTTTCTGATAGAAAATGCTTACGTTTAAAATACCATTAACTTTAACATTAATTTGTGAATACCGGCAGTAATCTTTAATCGAACTAACCCATAAATGTTTTTTTCCACATTACACCTAATCGTCATAGTTTATGGAACAATTAAATCACCAATTATTTTAATAAATCAAAATTTTAAGTTATGAACTTATGTATCTAATAAACATTTTTATATGAATCAATTAATCAATTCCCACGAAACTTGCAGTTTGCACCTGTGTTGTACATAAGAGATGCCATCGCTCAGTGGTAACAAAATGTCCTGGCATGCGAGAAGAGGTAAGAGTGCTCATACCGAAATCTATCGAGTTTTGTTTCTTAAAAAAAAACACTTTTTCACATGACAGCAAAACAACTTGGAAACTGTGCCAGCTGGTCAACGCTTTAATGTAAATGTGCCACATCGGTTTGTTGTACACAACTATAAACGCTTTACGTTTTGTGATCATTGCGGCTCGCTGTTGTATGGGCTCATTAAGCAGGGTCTACAGTGCCAAGTATGCAATATGAATGTACACAAGCGTTGCCAAAAGAATGTAGCAAATACCTGTGGTATTAATACTAAACAAATGGCTGAAATACTGAGTTTATTGGGCATTTCGCCCGATAAGCAGGCACCTAGACGATCAAAGGTTTGTTTTAAGTATTTTTAAACTGAAAGAGAACAAAAAAAATATAATCAGAATGATTTCTTAATCAGGCTCAAGTTCAGTATTTTGCAATTCTTTTTAATATTATATACATACATATACATATGTGCTAGTTGTATTATTTTTTAATTACAAATTACTCCACACAGTGGTCAAAAATAAAACGAAAAACTACCGGGTATTGACCCGAACATGTGTCGAAAATTTTAGCTCCACAACTCCTATAGTTCCAGATAGCATACCTTAGGAGCAAACACACAATACGATTTTATATATTTATTTATTTATTTATTAAACATATTAATGCAAAGTAAATTTGCATAATATGGTGTTGCACAAATATGGGCGGTGTAACGTAGACCATATGCCCAAGATTGTATTAACAGTATTTTAAAAGGTTTTGTGACTGATTGTACACGACCTATGCCTTCACATAGGAAGTAGGCAACGTGGTTGCTAAAGAAATTCCACAAAAACCTGCAAGATTATACGGTTATCCGTGGCAGATCAGTCAACCAGTGCGAGCGAGACGAAAAACTCTCGAAGGCCAAACAACACACACAAGCCTGACCGCACTTAAGAAATAATTACGATAACGCGAGAGATGTTCCCCGACCCGGAGCTGCTTAACGACTGACTATATATATATATATATAGATGTAGATATTAGTCCTCGTAGTTCCTGTCAGGAGCACAGGGCCATTTTTTATTATTAATTATTACAAGTTATTGAAAAATACTGAACTTAAGTCTGATTAAGAAATTTTTCCTCGACTAAAAATTCATTAGAGTTCAAATAAAATAATAAGTATCACTAAAAGTTAGTAATGTAAACTGCAACGAATATATTTCAGTATTTAAGTCAGCCAGGTGGTGAGGATAATTTCGGAGCTAGCATTCATGGTGATAATGATTGTATGTCAACTACCGCACGTAGTTCAACAATGTCACATCAGACAACATCGTCTGGTAGTTCTGGTGTGACCAATATAAGTGGCGTTAGCAGCGATTTGGGAATGTCTAGTACTAATCGTTATGATTCGCGTCCTGGTAAAACTTGCTTGCAAGATTTTAATTTCATAAAAGTACTAGGAAAAGGGTCATTTGGTAAAGTTATGTTGGCCGAAAAGAAGGGCACCGATGAAATATATGCCATTAAAGTGCTGAAAAAAGATGCAATCATACAGGATGATGATGTCGATTGTACAATGACCGAAAAGCGTATTCTAGCTTTGGCAGCTAATCATCCATTTTTAACGGCTTTACATTCCTGTTTTCAGACTCCGGTAAGTAAAGAGAAAATGTCACAAATTTTTTATGATCTAACGTTTGCTTCATTATTGAAGGATCGTTTATTTTTTGTCATGGAGTATGTGAATGGTGGTGATTTAATGTTTCAAATTCAAAAAGCTCGCCGATTTGAGGCTGCTCGAGCTGCCTTTTATGCTGCCGAGGTTACATTGGCCTTACAATTTCTACACACTCATGGTGTTATTTATCGCGATTTAAAATTAGATAATATTCTATTAGATCAAGAGGGCCATTGCAAATTGGCAGATTTTGGCATGTGCAAGGTATACTATATATAGCAAATTAAAAAAAAAAAACTTATAACTTTGTTTGAGAAATTGATAACTGTGAATATGAATTAAAATTTTAGGAGGGTATTATGAACGGTGTTCTTACTACTACTTTCTGTGGTACACCCGATTATATAGCCCCTGAGATTCTTAAGGAGCAAGAGTACGGCGCATCTGTTGACTGGTGGGCTCTTGGCGTTCTCATGTATGAAATGATGGCTGGCCAACCACCCTTCGAAGCCGATAACGAAGATGAACTATTTGATTCGATAATGCACGACGATGTTTTATATCCGGTTTGGTTATCAAGAGAAGCTGTGTCTATTTTAAAAGGTATATTGTTTAATATCTTTAATTTTACTTTTTGATGCGTTAAACTTATGTTATATTTATTTTTAGGTTTTCTTACTAAAAATCCTGAACAGCGCTTAGGCTGTTCGGGCGATGAAAATGAAATAAGGCGTCATCCATTCTTTAATAAATTAGATTGGGAGGAGTTAGAAAAGCGAAATATAAAACCACCATTCCGACCGAAAATGGTAAGTTTTGAAATTTTAATAAAAAAAAAAAGAACTTCCTTATTATTTAATGTTTATTACAATAAGGAGATTATTTTTGTAGGGATTAATCTTCAAAAGCACTCATCATATAACACAAATTATTTCAGCAGTCATTATAGAAGTGATGAAAAATACTCGTAATATCCAAAAAGATTTAAAATCATGAAACATGCTCGGGTTCATCACCGACTTTAAAAATGTTTTTTTAGCCTATGAAAAATCGTTTTTGAATCATAAATTATACATTAGTCCGATTAATTCATTTTAATGAAGGCAAAGTTACTCGTATTTAAATTCCCGCAAAAACACGTTATTTATAATGACATGATAATGTAAAAATGGTACATGTCATTACTTCTCCAGACAGAAGATTTGAAATCTCCCATAATCCAAAAACATTTATTTAGAGAATTATTAAAAAAAATATATTTTAGCATTGACGCGTGGTATTGGCTATTGTAAATACAGGCTACTGTGCCAATATTAACTTTTGCTAGAAAGCAAGTTTTGATATATTGGGAGCAGTGCTGCCACAACCAAAAAATTTTTACAACCAAAATTCGCTTTAAAAGTTACCAAATGAGAAAAAATATAACCAAATTTCAATATATAGTATTTTTATTAAATAACATCCCAGCAAAAAAAGACACTCCAAAAAAGTCATGAAAATGTAGAGTTTGCCATGTGGAAGTAGTGAAAATTTCGATCCGTTCTAATGAGTTTTACATTGGGTTGTCATTGCAAGAAGTTCTCTTTTTCGATGCCTGGTCACTGAATTGGAAGCGATATTAAGAAAAATTCCCTTTTTTGTGTTCTATGATAATATTTTTACCTAGAAAAAAGGGAAATAGTTATCTATTTTAACTATTTGTTTCTTTTTATACGAATTTACGGCCTGGCCCACGATGTCGACAAGAAATTATTTGTCGCTTAGTTATATTGAAAACAAAAACAAATTTCCTTATTTTATTTTATTAGTTATATTGAAAATAAAAACAAAATAAGGAAATTTGTTTTTGTTTTCAATATAACTAAGCGACAGATAATTTCTTGTCGACATCGTGGGCCAGGCCGTTAAGCCCGAAACAGTGATTTCATGTAAATTTAAGCAAATAACTTAAATTTTAGACTAAAATTAATTCATAAATTTCTTTAAAAAATAAATTTTTTTTAATTCTGGTGAGTATTTTCTAACACTATATAGGAGTTACAAGGTTTTTTGTGACTAAAATAAGCTTGAAAATGAAGCAATGAAAATGTAGTTCCACTAGAATGACCAATTTTCTTACTGGGATTTAAAATGCATACGTATTTATAATGTAACGCATGTGATTTGTATACAAAAAATAACAGTTTTTTTATATATAAAGTAAACAAAACTTGCAGTTCACAGTATAATAGTTTGAATATGTGTGATGTTAAATTTTAAAATTTATAACCCTTGACACAAACCTTGTGCTTTAACAGAGCTCTGTTAGCGTTTTAACAGACCTTTGTTAAGCTATAAAAATTGGAATAATGCTTTTCCAAAGGACTTCCATTAAATGATGCAACCGAGATGGGAAAAATTAATGCAAATTTATAGATAAGGTGCTTAAAACCCATGAATCTATTTCTGAAAAACATGAATTTGAAACAAACATCGTCAAGTTTTCAACTTGGAGTTTTCTGAGGGTTACGCACTTTTCTTGGGAAGGAGGCGATGCGGGCGGACAAAAGTGGTCACCTATTATGGACCACATAGTATTCTAAAAACGTGCATACTCAGAATTACTGGAAGTTCTAAAAACTTTAAATTTGTCCAACTAATTAAGATTTTCCAAGATTTGACCAATTTTTTTTAGGAAGGAGGCAATGCGGGCGGACAAACGTGGTCACCTCCTATGAACCACATAGTGTTCTGTAGTACAGAGTTGCAACCATTTAGTTAAATCAAAAGTTGTTGACAGGGTTTGTAAAAGAAAAGTATTGTAAACAAGTGAGTAGAAATCAAGGCGAATTCATAACAGTTGGCTGAACTTGCGATTTTAGTCACAGCTGTTTTATTTTGCTTTGGTAGCAATACTAAGAATTGAAGAACATAAAAGCTTAAAAGTATAACATAAAAAATATGTGCATGTGTATCATTATTTTGGCAAAAAAATAACCAAAATGAGAAAAATATTCACATCTCCACATTAAAGAAAAAATAACCACATTTGGTTAGAAATAACCAAAAAATATGCATTAAATTTCCTTAGCAGCTGATAGAAGGCATAATTTCTTGGTTTGCAGAAAGCACTAACACAGATGTTAACTGTAACACAGTTTTTATCATTATATTATTCTCTTATTTATGTTTGCAACTTTCCCGCCGAAAAATAAAGAAATGATCGAATCACTTGGTTTTTATAAATAAATATATTTCGATTGTAATAGGGAGCATGTAGGAGGGAAAATTAGAGTTTTAGGCGTCAAAAAAAAGAAAAGGAGTGATGAATGGAGGACATACATGCCTGCCATGCGGCAGGCATGTGAAGTATATACTGCAGAAAGAGTAAAGGCGGCTAATTTTTTAAGGCAGGGCATCAAGATAATTGGAAAAAATTTCATTGTAAGGAAGAGCCAGTCTATTGATGTGGATTTCAAAGTCACGGTCACTAGTGATTGCAGACATGAGATCTCTTATTTGTGTAAATAAAAAATGAGGGAGTTGCATTATGCCTTTAAAATTTTCTTTGAGCTTAAAAAATATATAAAATGGGTGATATATAGCTAAGAGAGTAACACCTCCGGTATGTTTATTGGACATTCGGAAGTATGCACTGGTCTCTATTGATCGCTTTTCCCATTGCTATTTAATGCAAAATATTCATAAACGTCGGAGATGTGGCAGTCAAAAAACATATAATTTTAGAAATAATTTCTGAACTGCCATTTTCCAGAGTATCTGGCCTATAACAAGTGACTAATTTCTTCCACAGTAACTTCTGCCAAACCTGGCAGACCAGGTTTGGTCCACTGATGGATGCAATCTCATTTTTTATTTTTTTTAACAATATAGTGGCTAACAAGCAGACCAATCGTTTAGCTAGCAGAGGGACTCGGTAACTCTTTATAGAATCGGATTCTTTCGTTGTTATCTCGATAGATTATGACAAAGGAAATAATCGTTTATAGATTTAAAAAAAAACTTTCGTTACTTAAAAACTAATTTTTTGAGTTATGACCAGGGAAACCAAAAATATGCTCTAAAAAAAGTGTTTTATGAGATTTCAATATGCACTAAAACTTGAAAATATGTACTAAAAAGTCAAAAAAATATGCTTTTAAAAATAAAATAAATTGGATTATTAGTAAATGAAAATAAATATATTTTTAATTAAAAAATTCAGCAAAATTTGCATAAAAAATAAGACGAAAAAATAAAAAAAAGAAACAAAATGAACAAAGAATTACTGTGTTCGAAATGCAGGTTAAAACAAAATTACCATAAAAATTTTTACTAAAGCAAATAATAAAAATAAATTTTTATTGGATGCTCTCAATTTCAAAAGATCACGATATCAGTGTATGTATAAGACAAATGTATACAGTTACATGGAACATTGGAACAGAGATTTAGATGGCTAAAAATAAAAATAAAAATTTTGACCAACCCCTTTAACTTGTAAGCATATTAACCCAGATTGCGTCACAAAATTTTTTCTTTAAAACTTAAATTTTTATTTCGAAAATGAATTTTAAAAAGTTTCTACACCTTTTTAACTTGTAATTGAGAAAATACAAATTCATAAAGAGAATTCCAAATTGATATTGAGAGAATACAAATTGATATCGAGAAATCTAAATTGATATTGAGAAAATACTAATTTATATCGAGAAGTACAAATTTCTATTGAGAAACAACAATTTGATAATGAGAAATCCAAATTAATATTGAGAGAATTCCAATTGATAACGGGTAATCCAAACTGATATTGAGAGAATACAAATTGATAATGAGAATTTTAAATTAATATTGAGAAATCAAAATTGCTATTGAGAAAATACGAATTAACATTTTGAAACCCAAATTAATATTGAGAAATGCAAATTGATATTGAGAGAATTCAAATTGATAATGAGATATCCAAATTGATATTGGGGAAAATCAAATTGATGTTGAGAATTTCAAATTGATATTGAGAGAATTGAAATTGATAACGGAAAATCCAAATTGATATTGAGAAAATGCAAATTGATATTGAGAATTCTAAATTGGCATTGAGAACATACAAATTGATATTGAGAAATCTAATTTGATATTGAGAGAACACAAATTGATATCGAAAGATACAAATTGATATTGAGAAAAACCAAAATGAAATTGAGAAAATCCAATCCAAATTTTAAAATAAGATATTCATCAATACATAGTTTTATTGCGGAAAATAGTGACTTTTACAATCAGAAAGCATTAAAAACCGAATCCTCAAATCTTCTTAATAGTGGCTCCCGATGTAAAAGTCACTATGTTTCGCACTACTGAACTCGTTTTTTATCCTTTTCAGCTGTTTTTGTGAGTCGGATTTTTGATTTTTTTTAATTTACTTCTTACTTTAAGCTCTTTAGTAACAAAGAGTTTTGACACCCCATTCGATATGTTTGGTAAAAAAAATTTTGACGTAGTATTTCACGCGAAAAATCCGCCATATGGGTTTTTGTTTTTAAACACTTGTCTAAGAACACTTTGAGTGCGCTAAAATACAATCCTTCATGGCAGTCGGTGCATTGTAATTTCCTTATGCATTGTAATTTCCTTTTAATTCTCTTTATTGTGATACCCCACTCGATAGGTTTGGTGAAAAAGTTTTTTGATGTTTTTGTGAGTCGGATTTTTAATTTACTTCTTACTTTAAGCTTTTTAGTATGCCGGCAACTCTTGTTTTGACATCCCACTCGATATGTTTGGTAAAAAAATTTTGACGTAGTATTTCACGCGAAAAATCCGCCATATTAGTTTTTGTTTTTGAACACTTTGAGTGCGCTAAAATACAACCCTTCATGGCAGTCGGTTAAAAACTTATGCATTGTAATTTCCTTTTAATTCTCTTTATTGTGATACCCCACTCGATAGATTTGGTGAAAAAGTTTTTTGATGTGTTGCTATTCTCTCGAAAAATCTAAAAAATACATGGCAGTGGGGTAAAAAAAGCTGACATAGGCATGTAGTACTGAAAAAAAACTATGTATAACATACATGCCAATTTGGAATTCTCAATTTCAATTTGTATTTTCTCAATATCAATTTTGATTTCCCGTTATCAATTTCAATTCTCTCAATATCAATTTGGAATTCTCCACATCAATTTGAATTTTCTCAATATTAATTTTTATTTCTCAATATCAATTTGAATATCTCATTATCAATTTGAATTCTCTCAATATCAATTTGCATTTCTCAATATTAATTTGGGTTTCGCACTATCAATTAGTATTTTCTCAATATCAATTTGGAATTCTCATTATTAATTTAAAATTCTCATTATCAATTTGTATTCTCTCAAAATCAGTTTGGATTCCTCGTTATCAATTTGAATTTTTTTCAATATCAATTTGGATTTCTCATTATCAATTTGTTGTTTCTCAGCGGCAATTTGGATTTCTCGATATAAATTAGTACTTTCTCAATATCAATTTGGTTTTCTCGATATCAATTTGTATTCTCTCAATATAAATTTGTATTTTCTCAATTTCAACTTAAAAAGGTGTAGAAAAAAATTTCATTTATATTTTTCGGTGTCCTTTTAAAAAAACGGGTGCGACAAGTGTTTTAAAATAAAAAATGTCTATGAAGTATCAAAATATGACCTAAAAATTCGAAAATATGTTAAAAATATGCGTGTAAGACTGATACATGCAAAAACATGCCTTAAACCGTAAAATATGCTGTAACAAATCGATGCTAAAATTCATTAAAGGTTCTGAAACGGATAAATAACTTGTCTCGCAATAATAAGTCACAAGAAAAAACAATCATTTGCATATTTGTGGTTTCCCTGGTTAGGAAGGAAGGAAAAAAGAACCTCATCCATCAACTCGGATATATGTATCTTTTCTTTTCTTTTCGATAGACACCAAAAACTTAATAACATTTTACAGTCAATTTTAATTTCTGCAACAAATTATGTAGTCATTTCAATTGTATACTTAAGCCTGGTACTATATTCAACATTTCACGCGAAATGCTGCCAAAGTACAAGTACATATAAAAAAATTGGCACGAATTGTTCATGAAAAAATGTTGCACAAATAGTACGCTGTTTATATTTGGATAAACATTTGCAATGTAATCTTCAACATTTTAAGTTTTCATGCGAAATAATAAATAAGGAGTTCTCGTTGTACCTTCATAGTGAATAGTCGATTAGCGGAATTTATTCCGCTAATAAATAATAAATTATACAAAAAAATATTCGCAGTGCATATTATTCGTAATAGGTACATACTGACTTTAATAAATAAGCTTTATGTGCTTTCCTAATATTTTTACATAGTGGAAATAACAAAAACAAAAAATCATAAACAGTGACATTGAGGAATACTCTACACGAGTACCTCAAAAACAAACAAACAATCATAAATTACAAAAACAAAAAAAAACCGCAAACAAAAAAAAAACAAAAAATGTGCCCTTGAGGAATAATCTATATGAGTACCTCAAATACAAAACATTATGAAGTGAATTCTAACGGTAGAAATGCCTATTTTACTGTGAGTTCTGAAGCTCTTAATGAAAATAATAGAAATAATAAATCTAATAAAAGAATTTTTTAACGGCAAATCCAATTTTTCGTCAGCGATCAACTTCGCTTTGTCCAATGCCAAATAGTGATTCATTAACATTACATTTGCCTAGTACTTCTTCATACAAGTCAGTAATATCATTCCCTTCAGGCTCGTGTTCATCACTTAATAAAGTTATCACTACCCAGCTAAAAAAATATGTATGGAGCATATATGATATCCCATATATGGTTCGGATCCGAAAAATGAGGGTATATGGGCATATATGATTATATATTTTCATACATGTACGTGTAAATTCCCTCCACAGTATGCAAAGTTCATATGCATACACTATTGATTCACAAAAGCGCACTGCTGTGCAATAAATTAAATTACTAAAATTAATTTTTTTAGACTTGAGAGAGAGGTTGTATTTAATGAAACATTTGTTTGGACAAATAATTCAAAACGAACTAAAAGTCATATTCATATTCATCATATTCGTACATAACATTTGGCTTAAGAAATCAGATTAAAAACTAATGCAATTAATTATAAAAGAAAAAATAATCCCTCTAACAATAGTTTTCAATACAGTAATATGAACTTTGCTTTTTATCTAGAGAATTTTGTTATTTTCTATAAAATTAATGACTGGATTATCCTCTTGATTATTTGATATATTAAAAGGGGCCACAATGTATAAAATCATACAAGAATGGTTTTTTTGTAACAAAAAGTTTTTCTTTTTTAAACGTTGAGTGTACGCATATAAACTTTGCATACCGTATGTATTTTCTAATGGATTTCCAATTCAGCAGTGATAAAATTCCAAGCTTTTTTGATTGCGAAAACGATCTTATGTGAGATATCATGTATGCATATATTCTTATATGACTCCATATATAAAATCTTATATTTACATTGGATCCACATATGAAGAGCTTCATAATTAAATTTTCATATATGAGCTCATATGTTATAATACATTTCATATATTAGTTCACCCAGCTAAAAAAATATGTATGGAGCATATATGATATCCCATATATGGTTCGGATCACAAAAATGAGGGTATATGGGCATATATGATTATATATATTCATACATTTCCATACATGTACGTGTAAATTCCCTCCACAGTATGTGTTGGACAAGGGTTTTTGTCCAATAACTAAAAATTCACACGACTTGTATTTCAAATAAATTCTTCGACGTTTATTACAGTTCAAATTTAATGTACAACAATTGATATTCAAAAGTAAGTTATGTGCATATATTCGATTGCAAACCAATTTATTTTAAATACTTTATGAAAGTTTGGACAACTTTACTGTCTGATGGCCACGTGAGAACTATAACAAATTTTGGTATACATTTATTAATGTTGGTTATTGTTCGTAAGTCTTTGACAAATGTCAAATTACAAAAAAAACATGATTAATACATCTGTAATAAAAGATGGCTGATTCAGCAGAAATAACCGCGAAATTAATTTTACACTGGCCAACAAGTAATTTGGTTTGCAATCAAATGTAGTGTTTAAATGCTAAGAAATTGGTAAAATAAGTAATGATTAAAATACAATAAATTCAAGGTTTCGTTCAATAATAATAATATTTCATTTAACAGTATGCAAAGTTCATATGCATACACTATTGATTCACAAAAGCGCACTGCTGTGCAATAAATTAAATTACTAAAATTAATTTTTGTAGACTTGAGAGAGAGGTTGTATTTAATGAAACATTTGTTTGGACAAATAATTCAAAACGAACTAAAAGTCATATTCATATTCATCATATTCGTACATAACATTTGGCTTAAGAAATCAGATTAAAAACTAATGCAATTAATTATAAAAGAAAAAATAATCCCTCTAACAATAGTTTTCAATACAGTAATATGAACTTTGCTTTTTATCTAGAGAATTTTGTTATTTTCTATAAAATTAATGACTGGATTATCCTTTTGATTATTTGATATATTAAAAGGGGCCACAATGTATAAAATCATACAAGAATGGTTTTTTTGTAACAAAAAGTTTTTCTTTTTTAAACGTTGAGTGTACGCATATAAACTTTGCATACCGTATGTATTTTCCAATGGATTTCCAATTCAGCAGTGATAAAATTCCAAGCTTTTTTGATTGCAAAAACGATCTTATGTGAGTTATCATGTATGCATACATTCTTATATGCTCCATATATAAAATCTTATATTTATATATGGATCCACATATGAAGAGCTTCATAATTAAATGTTCATATGTTATAATACATTTCATATATTAGTCCATATATTAGTTCACATATAATAGTTTTGCCATGTATAATCCCATATATTTCCATACATGAATTCATACATATTCATATATAGTTATATACATTCATATATTAAAAATATATGGACCATATATAATTTTTGTAGCTGGGCATATATAATAGTTTTAACATGTATAATCCCATATATTTCCATACATGAATTCATACATATTCATATATAGTTATATACATTCATATATTAAAAATATATGGATCATATATAATTTTTTTAGCTGGAATAATAAATTTTTATACTAAAACTAGTTTTCAGTATAATTTTGTGCCGTAATATAAACTTTGTTCCTTAAAAATATCTAGAGAATACCACTATTTTCTATAAAATTAATATCAGAATTATTCATTAATTTATTTGATTTATTAAATAGGGCCACAATATATAACATCCTACAAGAATTAATTTTTTTAACCTTGAGCACCCATACAAACTTTGCAAACCGTGTGTATATTCTAACAGACTTCCAATTCACCAGTGATAAAAAAGAGAGAAAAAGATGGAGTTAACAAAATTCAAGCCCTTTTGGTTGCAAATGCGATCTTATGTGAGATATCATAAATTTTTATGTTCTTACGTATATGGCTCCATATATTACATCTTATTTCTATATATGGATTCACATATGAAGTGCTTCGTAATTAAATTTCCATATATGAGTTCATATATTATAATACATTTCATATAATAGTCCATATATTCATTCATGTATAATTGTTTTGATATGAATAATCCCATACATTTCCATACATGAATTCATACATATTCATATATATTTATATACATTCATATATTAAAAATATACGGCCCATATATATTTTTTTTAGCTAGGAAGTTTTTATACGTACCAGCTTAAAAGTGCTAAAGGTATGCAGATCGTATTGAAGGGCATTAACTCTTATGTTAATCCCGAAGAAGTAAAAGATTCACTCATCATACAAGGATTTAAAGTAAAAAATGTTACCAACATAATCAATAGGGAGAAGATCCCCCAGCCTCTATTTCGTGTTGACTTGGAGCCGAATGATATACCGCTGAAAAAAAACGAGACACACCCAATTTATAGCCTAAAATACCTCTTATACCGAAAAATCACAGTTGAAGAGCCACATAAGCGATCAGGTCCCGTACAGTGCCATAATTGCCAAGAATATGACCATACAAAAATATACTATAAATTACCCACTGTTTGTGTTGTGTGCGGCGAATTACACGGCACTGCCAGTTGCAATAAGCCAAAACATCAAAGTGATAAAAAATGCAGTAATTGTGGAGGTAAACACACCGCTAACTACAAAGGTTGTCCTGTGTACTCTTTCGTCAAACAGACTATGGATGCAAAAACCTAAATTAGCTCCATCTCAATCAGCAAACGGTTACTCCGCCACTTTTGCGCATATGAGCCAACCAGTTACTTCCCGTGTATCGTATGCCGATGCTGCTAAAACAAATTCTATTCCCGCACAAAATGTTTCCCCGCCAAATATTTCAACAAATACAAACTCAAACTTTAGTTTTAATCGCCTTGAAGCTACCATTGATAATTTAGTGCAAACTATAAATAATTTTACAACAAATATGACTACCAAGATGCAAGAAATGCTACGAATGCAGAATACACTGCTTTAAGCATTAATTAACAACCCATGAACATGTTAAAAATATGTTTCTAGAACGCAAACGGCATTCGCCAACATAAAAATGAACTAGAGCACTTCCTTAGGGGAAAAAATATTGATATAATGTTGGTCTCTGAGACACATTTAACTTCGAGAAGCTGTTTCAAAATTAATGGCTACAATATATATGATAGAAAGGACCCTAGAGGGAGAGCATGCGGTGAATCTGCAATTCTAATTAAGTCAAGACTCAAGCACTATATTCTTGACAACGTTAGTGAAGAATATATGCAAGCTACGAATATTTTTGTAGAAAATTTTTGTTCTAATTTCGTGATATCGTCAATTTACTCACCTCCCAGATTTTCAGTTACCGAACATCAGTATGAGAAGTTCTACAAATCGCTTGGATCTTGTTTCGTGGCAGCTGGAGACTACAATGCAAAGCATAGGTACTGGGGGTCGCGCCTTGTAACACCTAGAGGTCGAGCTTTGTTTAATACAATTTCAAAAGTAGGCTTAAATGTTATTTCGAGTGGGGAGCCCACTTACTGGCCTACTGACGTACGAAAAATTCCGGATGTTATTGATTTTGGCGTCATGAAAAATATTTCTAGGGATTTAATTAATGTTGAAACTTCTCTAGATCTCTCCTCCGATCACTCCCCCACTATCGTTACAATATGTAACCCACTAAGAAGTTACTTACCTCACCCATATATGAAGATGATCAATCGTGTTAATTGGCTGGGACTCAAAAAATATATTAGTAGTCATTGCACGGAAAATATTACGCTAAGAACACCCAATGACATTGAAACTAACATTGCCAATCTTAACGAAAATATTAAACAGGCTGCTGAACATGCCACTACCTCCCATCCGCAGTCTGGGTTTAACAAAATTTATTCCAGGGATATTGAACATCTCGTGTGTGAAAAAAAGAAGAGCTAGAAGGGAATGGCAACAGCACAGATCACCCCAACATAAACTCAGACTTAAAGAATGTTCTAAACGACTTCAAGAGTTCCTTGCATCTGAAAATTTACATCTCTTAAAAATTATTTGGAAGGTCTTGATGTCACACCAACATCTAATTACTCTCTGTGGCGCGCTGCTAGAAAGCTTAAAACACACGTTGAGTTTAATCCACCTCTGCGCACATCTACCGGTGGTTGGGCAAGAAGCGATACGGAAAAATTTAAAATATTTGCTGAGCATTTAAAATCCGTATTTACCCCAAATACATGTACTGGTGTTGCTGATTTGCCGAATGTAGTTGCTCTACCCCCTGAACCCATAAAGTTTAAAATGCGTGATGTACATAAAGTATTTGCTGAACTCAAGCCAAAGAAAGCTCCAGGTATTGATGGTATTAGTAACAAGATGTTGATGAACTTGCCGCATATTGCAATAAGAATCTTCCACAACTTTGGAAGCTTGCAAAAATAAAAATGATTCCAAAGCCGGGCAAAGATCTGACCATTGCAGAATCATACAGGCCAATTAGCCTGCTATCAACAATGTCAAAACTTTTCGAAAAACTGCTCATATCAAAATTGTCCCCAATTCTAATTGGTAGTGGGTGCATCCCAGACCATCAATTTGGTTTTAGAAGTCAGTATAGCACCATTGAACAAACTCATAGATTGGTTCAATTTATAAAAAAACGTTTGAGGAAAAGAAGTATTGTTCTGCCCTGTTTATTGACGTTTCTCAGGCATTTGATAAAGTGTGGCATGAAGGCCTCATTTTAAAATTTAAATCATATATACCAATAAATTTTCTGAATCTATTAGAAAGTTACATTACTACCCGAAATTTCACGGTTGTGGAAGGAGAATTCATGAGTGTGCCCGAATCTATATCATCCGGTGTGCCACAGGGGAGCATACTGGGGCCAGTTTTATATTTGATCTATACTTGTGATATGCCTTTGAGCAGCAATATCCATACATCTACGTTTGCCGATGATACAGCCTGCATTAGTATGTATGAAAACCCTCACGAGGCTTCTACAAGAACATATTACACAATTGGAAATGTGGTTGAACTTATGGAGAATTAAGGTAAATGAACAGAAGTGTGTCCATATAACGTTTACCCTAAGAAGAGATACTTGTTCCCCCATTCGAATGAACAATTAAAACATTCCTCAACATTCCCAAGTGTAATACCTTGGTATACACCTTGATCGAAGGCTAACATGGAAACATCATATTGACTTTAAGCTAACTCAGATGAAACTTAAGTTATCTCAAATACACTGGTTGATTGGCAGAAATTCAACACTTAGCCTGGACTGTAAACTTTTAATATACAAGTCGCTTTTGAAGCCAATATGGTGTTACGGTATCCAGTTATGGGGCACTGCTTCAGCTTCCAATGTAGAGAGAATCCAACGAAGGCAAAACAAAATTTTACAGTTAATAACATCGGCTCCATGGTACATCAAAAATTCTAATATACATCGTGATTTAAATATGCCACTAGTGATTGAAGAAATTGCAAAATACGCAGGCAAATATTTAACAAAACTCGAGTCACATCCTAATACGATTGCTCGTAATATTTTGAACTTTACTGGACACATCCGCTTAAAAAAGAGGAACACAAGGGCTCTATTACTCAAAACTCCAGATGGGATTTCTTGAAAATATTTTTTTTTTCTTTTTTGATTATCACTACTTATGTACTTATTTATATTTATGTCTGACAGTGGTCGGTCCTAATAATTACATTTTAGATTTAAGATTTGAATACTTATTGTTAGTTCATATTTGAAGATACAATAAATAAATACATCTATTAAAAAAATGCGAAATAAGTAGAGCGCCACTTGTTTCGTATGTCCTAATGCACGTCTTATTGCTAAGCTGATTAGTTTGTTAGGAAAGAGAAACGAGGGGAAACAAACTAATCAGCTTAGCTATAAGACTTACATAGTGTAAATTACGACTATGGAATTTACAACAAACACATGGGTTGTTTCTTCAAACATAAGAAATTGTAGTATAGTTTCAGGTTCCACTTAATATTGTTTACTTGTCAAAGTTTTCGTCCGAATTAATCAATGTTGATAATCATTTTTCACAAATTTGAACATAGTTCTATGCTTTAACAACAATTCGAAAAGTACCCTATACAAAAATTCGTTATAGATATGTACATATGTACATACGGCCGGGTTCTGAAAACAATTTCGTTTTGAAATCGACAAATTTCGGAGAGAAAAAATCCACTAGAAAGCTCACTTATTAAAGTTTTTGAGGTGTTTTATCCGAAGTTAATTTCGACTACACTAAATTATCCGATAAAGAGAATGCCGTATTCCGTTTTTGAAGTTGTGCGATTTCAAAACGAAATGCTTTTCAGAACATGGCCGATAAAAATATAATTACAATCTTAATAAAATATAGTGTTCTGAAGAATTGTTGATTATGGAAGAAAATTTATTATAGTTGTATGGAGATTTTTTAGTTAGATTTCTTAAATTCTCTCCTCCATAATGTTGCAGTTTTATGTAAAAAATATACAAAAATTTCATAGTTATAAGTTGAGTTTTAGGGGGTGCGTCCGCCCCTCAAAGTTGGCCCTCAAGCCCATTTATTCAATGTAATTTTTTTAGTTTTCTTTTGACTCTGTATGTATAATAGGGTGGCCGTAATTTTTTTTATTTCTTCTACTCTCACCCCTCAAATCGGTTCAGTTTTATGTAAAAAAAATACAAAAAATTTCATACCGTTTATATACATATTAAATATATGATTAATATTAATTTTAGCAAAAAAGTTTCTTTGAGACTAATGTTGTTGACTTGAAGAGCTAAAATATTGACATATGTCATATTCATGTAAAATGATTTTTTAAAAAGATAGTCATATGAAAAAAATTACATTGCAAAATGGGCTTGCAGGACAACTTTGATGGCCGGACGCACCCCCTAAAACGCAACTTATCGGTATGAAATTTTTTTGTATTTTTTTTTACATAAAACAACTGATTTGGGGGGCTGAGAGCAGAAGAAATCAAAAAAAAGTCTCCATACAATTAACGGCCACTCTAATCCCAGTGAAAAAAGTGGAAGTCATTCTAGTGGAACTACATTTTCATTGCTTCCAAAAAATGTAAGCAAAAAACCATGTAGAAGCTTACTTTAGTTATACAAAACCTTGTAACTCCTTCATAGTGTTGGAAAATACTCACCAGAGTTTAAAAAAAATTTTTTTTAAGAAATTTCTGAAATAATTTTAGTCTGAAACTTAAAAGTTATTTGCTTCAATTTACATGAAAACACTAGGGCTTAAATTCGTATAAAAAGAAACGGATTGTTAACATAGGTAACTATTTACCATTATTCCTAGATGAAAATATTATCATAGAACACAAAAAACGGAATTTTCCTTAATATCGCTTCCAATTCAGTGACCAGGCATCGAAAAAGAGAACTTCTTGCAATGACAACCCTATGTAAAAATCATTAGATCGGATCGAAATTTTCACTACTTCCGCATCGCAAACTCTATATTTTCATGACTTTTTTGGAGTCTCTTTTTTTATTGGGAATGTATATGTATTAAATAATTTAATACGTAAAAGCTCTTATTTTACATGCTTAATATCAATAATTTCCATATAAATATAATGTTGGTATATAAAATTTTTGGTTAATAATAATTTGGAAATAAATGGTTAATTTCTTCATTATTTTCTAAAATATTAATTTTAGCAAAAAAAAAATTTCTTTGAGACGAATGTTGTTGACTGTACTAATTTATGTGCTTTACTTTACACTATTTTACTTGCAGAAAAATCCACGAGATGCCAATAATTTTGATACAGAATTTACTAAAGAAGAACCAGTTCTAACGCCCATTGGCAATGATGTTGTGCGGTGCATTAATCAAGATGAATTTGCTGGTTTTTCATTTGTTAACCCTAAATTTGGACCAGAACGTACAGTATATTAAGCACGCATACTAAATGCTAACTGAAATCCTCAAAGGTTAAATCTAAAACCCATAATTTCTATTCGCGTAAGTCGTAGGTACATACATATTTTTCTTTAACACTACACTTCGAATATGTACGTATATAATTTAAACAATTAATTTTTACGCTAACATACGTATTTATTTTATATTTTTTTAAGAAGCTGTGAAAGTTCAGCCAGTGTTGCCATTTTCGCGTGTTTCTTATATTCTTATGCAAAATATGTTGGAAATTATTTTTACTCTATTTGCAATTCTGTGTGCAAAAGAAATAATTGTGCATACCACGCACATATACCTTTTTGGTATATTCTTATATTTTATATACTTGTTTCAACGTTCTCCCGTCTTTCTCAATAGTATCTTCCTTATTCAGGCCAAATCTAAAAAACGTGAAGTATTTTAAAAACAAAAACTTCGTGTAAAAAGATTAAAAGAGTATTATTTAAATATTGAAACCAATTCACTGGTATTTGATTGTAATATTTTTATATAAAGTAACGATCTGTCCATTTTAAAGTGATTACCTTACAACTAAGAACGCAAATTGATATTTTATATATTAACAGAATCAAAAGGGTCACAAGTAAACTTCCTTTTATATGTATATTAATTTAGCGATTTTTGTTTAAAATATGTTTTACGATAACTGCTTTAAGCAACTTTGAACAGCAAGTTATATGGCAACACTGATGGCAAACTGTGCCACAGTATATTTTTTTATTTGTCTTGCAAATTTATTAAAATTTAAGATGAAAAACATTCAATACAAAGAAGAAGAAAAAGCAAGAAATTGTTTAAAAAATTTATGGTTGCTATTTATTGTTAATTATACAAAATTATGACGATTTTACTATTTCTATAATTTTTATCTCTATTAACAATTCTGTATGTATGTATGTCTTTACATTAAATTTTTTTTATTATTTATAAGCATTAGAAAGTTAGGGATTTGTATTAGAGTCTAAACTTAAAGAAACAAAACAAGTGAAATTGCCTATAATTAATTTAATAAAAAAACAAATGAAAGAAAAAGATACTTGATAAATGTTCCAAAGAAAAATTTAAGAAACATAAAAAATAGAAATTAGAAAATTAACAAACAAAAAAGTTCGTTAAAATTATAAAAGTTTTTAGAAAACAAAAAAGTGCATCATTATTATGTTAGATAAGAAAAATAATAACAATTTATAGTAGTGAATTTATGCTTATTTATTTATTTAGCAAACAAAAAATCCAAATCGCAAAAAAATTTTCTAGAAACTTTTATTTTCCTTCTAAAGTGAATTTCATTAATGAATCTCTGTTTTCTATACATACATAGTTTATATATATTTTTTTTATTAAAAAAAGAGCTCAAATACACATATTTTAGTTGCATCTAATGATTATATACATATGTAATTTGACATGTATCTATTTTCTAAGACACTACTTAGATTGCACAGGCTTGCTACCAGTATGCTAAAATAATTGGCTAAAACATCAATGATTTCAGTTGGAAAACATAAATTTAAATATAATTTGAAGAAAAACTAAATTAGTTGTCAAAAATACATCTATTTTTAAATTTGCTCTTAGATTCAGCAAATAATATATTAATTATCAAATGTTTTAATGCCAAAAAAAATTTAGTGCACAGCACATTTGTTCCCTTTGTATTTTCCCGGTTTTCTCCTAAAACGTAAGCAACATTTTCGAAAATAACAAAATAGAAAACATTTCAATTCGTTTATAACGAAACAAAGCTTTACACTTTATTATTCGATTTTATTAATATTGATCTGCTTTGCATTTTAAATTAACAATTGTGTAATTTATTTTTTTTTTTTTTTGTTAATTTGAGTAAACTCAAATGAATGCCGCAAAAAAGCTAAACTATTTTTTAATATTTGTTTTTTTTGTTATTATTTTTTAGCATAAAAATAGTTACAAAAAATTAAAAGAAATTAAGATATCTTCCTTTTTAGCTTAAAAAGTATTATTTTTTTATTTATATAATAGTTTGTTGTAAATTAATCCTACTTAGTTAGATGTTTAACATTATCGTCATGTTTTATTGCCATTTATGTATACAAATTGTATTTTCTTTAGTTTTTTTCTAGTCAAATGCTCCTTTATTTAAGTAAAAATATATATGTACATACATATATAAGGTATAGGTGTATATATACACATATGTATGCAATTAGTATACATATACATATGTATATACATATGTACATATATACATATCCATATATTAATGATTGATGTTTTTTCATTATGGAATTTTTTTGTTGAACGTTGTAATACAGTTATAAAAATTTTATTTTATACATATTTATTTTATGATTTTTGTAAGAATATAATTCTTTTTATAGTTAATATTTTTATTTTTTTGTATTTTTTAAGCCTCTATTTCAAAACGTGTTTTTACTGTTGAAACGTTTATTAAAGATTATTGAAAACCGATACATATACATACATACATACATATTATTTTACTTTTAAAGTCTTGTTTATTTGTGTATTAACTGAAAAAAATACTACTGTTATTATAATATAATAGCGGTATTAACGGTTGGCTGATGTAGACCTTTTAGATATTGTGGCTTGGTAAATCGTAGTAAATTTAAGACACGGCAACAACAAAATGCATACATATGTATGTAGGCATACAACTATGCCTACACCATCTATACTATACTAAAATGTGTAGTAGATGTTGTAGTTGAATTTATTTATTATTATTTTGATCAGGTAAATGTTTTTCTAATTTTAAGTACATATATACGTCCGATAGCATTTGGTTTCTAAAAGAAAATATTTAGTTACAAATATAATTGTATGTATTAACTATAGGAAAGTAGTGTGAACTAGTACTACTGCCGGTCAAGATAAACTTTGAAAAGCTTGCAAAATTTCTGCAAAGCCTTAGGTTACCGTGCCATTCAATTTTAAACTAACAGCCTGTTCAACAACATCGAAAGAAAATCAACCGAACGAAAGCCAATCACACGAATTCGAATTAATTTGACTTCAGCTATGTCGCCAACGGTCGTTAGCACGCACTTACGTTTATTAATATACATATGTTCATTACGTATTAAATGAAAGAATTTTCACTAGATTTACTCGTTTTCTATAATTTGTATGGGAATAAATATTGATCAATAAAAAAGGATTCAACAAAATAGTTGCACAATAATAGATCGTTATTATTGTTTTATTTATAACAACTACGTTGGTTCTGTAGGAAATGTGCGAGTACTTTGTGTGATGAACATGAAACAGGAAGGTGGGATATACACTATCGAACTTGATTGGCGGTCAAAAATTCATAACGCTGCAATTACACATGCCACTAGTCGCATGCAATTGTTGTATACGTATGTATTATCCACGAAAATTTTTTCGAAATAAATGAATCTCTTGCCATTTGCTTTACTGTTTACACATTAGTGGCCTGCGTTAGCAGTCTTGAAATGCAAATACTTCATGTTTTTTAAATGTATTCTCGTGGCATGCATTCTACTAAGCCAATAATAAATGATGTCGCACTATAAACGAAGCACGATGGATGTATTGGTGTACGTGTATAAGACTGTTAACAAGCGATGTCCCCAAGACGTCTTGTTTATAACAAACAATGAAAAGAAGTACTGTTTATACATGTATGCTTGTTATTTTGCATATTGTACGTTTGGGTGTGTGTGTAAGATTTAGATGGGAAGGGAGTTTTTTTTAAAGCAAGCGCACACAACTCATGTAAATGTATGTGTGCATTTGTATGTGCGCAGAAAAATAAGAGAGCTGCAAAAATTTCCATTACAAAAGCGATGATTCGATGCACGCATGTAAGACAGTAATGCATACCACCTCATATACGCACCTCGTATACATTTTCAAATGCATTGCCGCATTTGTGGAGTGAACGCCTTTCAGTTTCACACAAAGTAAGTGATATACTGAAGTGTTCATCCAGTCAACATCAAAAGCTCAGTATTGCCTAACATACATTCTAAGTTGGCAGTGGGTAGTTCGAATACAATATCGCTTACTTTGTAAGCTAGCATACATTCAACACAAAGTGCGGCAAACATCATTAAAGAGATGTAATGTGGTAAGCAATGTTTGCCGCTGGGTATGTATGTATGTACATGCATGACGTTTGTATACGCACCAATGAGCAAAAAAAGCACAACACCACAAATGTTTCAGTCAGGAACTATTTTCTTCTTTACTCTTATACCTGCAATAAGTTAAACAAATGTATTGCCGACAACGTTGGTTAGCGTTTGCTTCAGAAGATTCCCCTGTAGTAAAGCATTTGAAATTGCCCCCATGTCTTAAAAATTCTTATAAGACGTCTTGTGCAGGTCTTTATTACACATGCAATTGCATGTTCATTTTAAAAATATCGGCGAAGAGTAAGCTTGAGAACATTTCGCTCATTTACATACTTCAATAGTGTTACAACTCAAAAAAAAATAGTTTTGCAGAAAACGCGTTTAAAATTTTCAATTTAGATACAATTCATGAGGTAGTGGTAAAAGCTATTTATATGAAATTTGCAATATAAAACCTTCATTTATTATATTTTATCCATTAAATATTATTATTATTGATAAGAAAAACCATAAAAAATTCAAGTTGTAATAATCCAAAGATAATTACCTGGCAGATAAAATCATACCTTTAGCTAAAGGCAAGTTGTGAAAAGGCCCTTAACATGTTAAAATATTAATTAAAATTTCACAGTAATCCAATAAATTTGCATCAAATGCTTATTAGGGCAACACTTTTCCTCGTTTTGACATTCAATAGCATGCAAGTGCATAATTTCCACTCGCATGCAAATTTTGCTGCAGCCTTAGGTGCCATTGCGAAAAATTTGAATGCGTTAGTAAAAAATCGTGAGTGTATTGGGTTTTTCGAAATGGCATGTGTAAACGGTACATAACTGACCAGACTATCGATCATGACACTCGAACCGTCATTCGAGAATAAGATTGGATTTATCTTTAACATCTCACATAACAGTAAATTTCATAAAAAAACATGATTTCCTTTAAAAAATTATTTTTCGTATCCAAGGTGTACAGTTTATGATACAAAAAGTAGCTCTTGAGTGACACCTTTTCATACATACCATCAGTCAAAAACAAATATGGCTGCTGACTCACTCAACCGCAAAAATTTTTGTTGACTGTTGACTGTCAAAATATGTATTCACACTATCGACTTTTACTTAACCAAGGGGAAAGTGTTCAATAATATCGAGGCTTATTTTCGATTTTATCGCAAAGGACAAAAATAAAATTGTTCAAGTAAAAGTTTTTTATAATATTCAAGTTTGTTGTACATACGTAAATTGTCGCTTACGATAAAATTTTACAGCCCGTATCTTAAAAGTTATCAACAGTTTTACCATTTTGATAATTCTAAACTACATATGTGTAAGCCCATAAAATTTCAATTTCAATAAAAAAGTATATTTTCGATAACACGTCGCTTACAATAAAATCGAAAATAAGGCTCGATATTTTTATATCAGTAATAATATTCAGTATTTATTTTTATTGATCCTTTTCTATTTTTTACTTTAAATACTTTTTGAAGGTCGCCGAACTAAAGTACAAGATTATTGATTATTTATACGCACACGCGTATATATAGTATGTGTACATATTAGTGATGTAACTAATGTCAAATTCGCGAATACGAATACGAATATGAGAAACTATATTCGCGAATACGAATACGAATATTATATGCACTTATCTATAGCAAAAGAACGAATGACCGCCATTACAAAATATCATGAGGTCACACGTCATAATTTACAACAAGGCTGCCACATTCTAACAGTAAATAAATAACGTTATTTACAGACATATTCTGAAATCGCGGTGATTTCAAATCACTAACGATTTTGAAATCACGCAAGTGTTTTTGAGGTGTTCTGAAAATCACGAGATTTTTAGTTTTTAGTAGTGTTTTTCATTGTGCTAAATAACGAGCAAAAAGCATTTATTGTGCTTCCACAGAATTTAGTACTTATTTTTGCCACTTGCACTTATTTTTAACGATTGTGTATTAAATATTAACCAATCGAATTTCATAATTAAAATTATTATTGAACAAATTAGATCAAGTCTTATTCTTACGTTCCTTTTCACAATGTATGGTCAAGAGTTAACGTGAACTTTAACTGACAGTTCTTCATACAAAACTTGCCGTTAAAGTCCCTGTTATCTTTTAACCATACATTGTGAAAAGGTACGTTAATGATTAAGTTAGTTGAGTAAATTAGGCACATGCATAATTTGTTGCTCTGGCAACCGCAAATGCCTTTTTGATAAACAATATCAGCTGACTACTGAAGAGGAAAAGTAAATCACGAAGAATGTTAAAGAGTCTACAAAAAATATAGCATTTTCATAAATTTGTAAATTTTAGCGTACTTTTGTGTAAAATAATTAATTTTATTACAAAAACAAATAAAAAACAAATCATATTGTGTGTATATAATTGTTTTATTACCGAATTCAAAGTAAAATGCTTCAAAACCCATCAAGTGACTTGATATCGTCAGGCAGTTGGTTGACCGGTTTCAAATCACGAGATCTCAAACATTTTTGTGTGCAGAACACCTTTTCAGTGATTTCAAATCACTTTAGTATAAAGTGATTTACATAACATGCCTGCTATAATTTTCATTCTCTTCTCAAAAAACTTTCCGTGAAAAATTTTCATACGATTGTTTTCTTTTTCTATTTTCCTCACGATAACTTGGCAAGTTTAATTCACTTAAATCACTTGACAAACAAAAAGCACTAAAGTTCTGAACAGGCAGAAAAATATTTCGAATCAGAAGAATCAATGATTCCTTACGTTTTTTTAATGAGAACTGTCAAGTGCAAAAATCAATCAGAACGAAAAATTTAGAGGGACTCTAAGATTATTTTAAAAAACAAACAAACGAAATAACATTTTTTTTAATATGATTCTTTTTTTTATGCAAAATTTTTTTTGGTAAACCCAAATCGGGGCTCGATTACATTTTTAATAACTGAATATTTTGTTTACTTTGAAAAGATAACCTATACTGCATATATATATATATATATATATACATATATATATATATATATATAATATACATATATATATATATATATATATATATATATATATATATATATACATATATATATAATATACAGGCATGTTTTGAAAATCAGTTTTTGTGAAAGTGATTTGAAATCACAAGAAAGGTGTTCTGCACACAAAAATTTTTGAATTTTTGTGATTTTAAACATTTCAGATAAATGCCTGCCGATTTGAAATCATTTGGTTATTTTTACAATCGCTTTAATTTTAAAATCGCAATAAATTAATTAAATGAATAATTTAGTATCTTTTTTATTTAATTTTGTCCACTGCTGGTTTAATTTTGATGCTTATGAGAACTTTTTTATAGAAAAGATTTGCGCTAAAATTTTAAAGCTTTGAATAATGCTTTACTTATAAAGCATTAAACACATTAACCACAGCAAGCTACCGACTACCAAATGTCAAGGATAGAATACACATATTTATATGAGAGTGATTCTTTTGAAGACAGCAAGGCAACATGGCGGCAGGTTGTTGTCTATGCTGATTTTGTCGTTGTAGTCCAATTAAACTAATTTATATTTCTTTGGATGCAATGAGAAAATACATTGTTACCAGTATAATACAAAATGTTGAATGAGTGATATCGTACAATTATTTCATAATATCCAAAAGTTGATGTAAAGAATAAAATTATTAATTTTTATACTTTTACGTCATATAAGTACATTTTGAAAGAGTAATTTAATATTTATAAATGCGAAATATTTGAAGGTGGCAATACTGAACTATGTATTTATACTTAAATATGAGGTGCAGATGGTGCTGCTGCCGTCTCCAAAATAATTAAGTAGCTGGCTACGAGGCGACAATTGCTGCTAGCGGTATTTGAAGTCGTGTGTTCGTTTAGCCTGCTGTCATGAATGTGTTTAATGCATAAGTCAGCTACGTCCAAGACATATGCACAATGTGCAAACTTTTGTAAAGAGCTTTTTGTGCTTTCACACCGTCGAGATCACAACAGCCAATCAGATCTCGGCGAAACAAGAACAAATTTAAGAGCTTTCAAAGCTGTTTACGTCAAATGCAAATATCACAGTATATGTGTTTAGACGTAGCTGTTGTAAGTATATACATCTTTTTCGTGCTGGCTATTTTCGTAAAAGAATTACATTTTTTTTGTCTTAAGTATTCGCTTGAAATATTCGCACACATTTTGGCGAATGCAAATAGCAAAAGTAAGCGAATAATTTGCAAATATGAAAGCGGATACGAACATTCGTTACATCCACACTTAAAAGGACGAAAGGCCCTTTTCACAGTTACCGTAAATAATAAACCACAAAATGCGATTAAAATGGTTACAAAAAATATAAGTTTATACAGTTTAATTTTGAAAAATATAGCAAATTCATCCCATCCTTATATGGGAACAAAGCACTGAGCGACGTTGCTACGATAGTCTACGGGTACAAGTATCATCAGTACAACATTATTTACAAATTTGACTTTGATAAACCAAATTAATTGATTGAATTTTCATTAAGTTTAACAAATATTGATTGATATTGTATATTGTTTAATGTACGTAATTCGTTTCTTGCTGATTGTAACAACCTTTTCTAAAAAATTATTTTAATAACCGATCATATCTTTTGGCAAGTCTATTTCACAGTCCTTATAGACTCTTAGCGACTGTTGACGAACACCAGGAAATGAAGGGAATATAAAAAATGCTATTCATATTTTTACTTAATTACTTAATTTATACATTCTGTATTTTATAAAAACAATTTTGAAATAATTTTTGAACGAAATTTTCAAACAATCAAGAAACAGAGGGGAAGTACTAAATTATTACGGTAGCACGTTTTTACCGGAAACTTACAAATCCTTGCCAGATGGTGAATGTAAAAAATGTATATCATTACAAACACGATTGTTCAAGTGAAAGCTGGTTTAAAAAACTAATTATGTATGTCAAAACCGGTTTTAACGAATAATTTCCCCTTTAGTCTTACTTAGCAAGTCTTATGGTAGAATTAGTCTATTGGTATCGTGTTACTTTTGAAGTGGTCGGTATCGTTCAATTCTTGATGTTAGTTAGTAAAAACGTGAGGTTGCCAGCGAACGTTTCAGCTGTTATTGTATTTCTCTTTGCTTTATACATGTGTGTGTATGTATGTAAGAGAGAGGTTGACGTAGAAATCTATTTTCTGTAGATTTCTAACTCACGTACTTTGCGATGCAAATTAAATAAACAGCAACATGTTTTATTAATGTTACAGATTTTGTCAGCTGATCCGTCAACTCACGATACGAATCTACTAATTCTACCATTATTGCTAAGCGGATTAGTTTGTTGCTGAGAGAGACAAAAGGAAAAGAAACGAGTACTCAGCTTCATGTACTGTCAATACGTTTTGATTTCTCATTCGTAATGTTAAAAAAGGACAAACAAAACTATGCATTTATTCACTCAATTGCTTATAACTTTGAAATTTTTCGGTCGGTTTTCTTCTGGTTGGTCTTAGTTCTTACGTAAAAGTATCATCTTTACGTACATGAACAGAAAGAAAGCGTTTTTTGTACGATTTGTACTTTTCTGTCGGCATAGAATCACTGAAATATAATTTTTTGAAAATGTGCCCTATTTTGATCGATATATTTTGAACCGATGTACCAATCAAAGACTCGATTATAAATATTTATCAATCATCTCAATACCTTGCATTTGAATACCAAGAACGACCCAATCGTACATTTCTAGCTCGAGATATGTTTTGTCAAGTGAAAAAAGGTCGAAAAAGTGAAAAGTTACAATATCTCAAAAAAAATCAATATCATAAAAAAATGTTAACCTTGATTTTCGAATTCAGCGGAAGAAAATACATAAGGAAAATAACTTCTCATCAAATGTAAATTTTCGATGCAAACTAGTGTAATCAACACTGAAAAAATGGTGTCGTAATAAAATAAATAACACATTTCACGATGGTTTTCCCCTTAAGATTAATAAGCAATTCGGAGAGATATTACGGCATTTGTACCGTTATTCTAGCCATAGATATCTACTAGTGTACAGATATCTATCGTGTAACTTTTATTTTATAAGCAAAGCTTTAGAAAAAATATTAAAAAAATTCCATCACGTCAGAATTTTTCTCTGAGTCTAATATTTTCACGAGGTGTACTATTATAATTCATCACAAATCGACAGACGTTGACCACCATCTAACAAAATTTGAATAAAATCATCTTAATATGGTAAGCTAAAAAAATAATGGTTTCTTAGTTATTCGTAAAATAAAATTGATAATTGAAATTGATAATTGAACAAAAGTTATTCTGATAAATTTATCGAACAATAATTTAGTTATTTTAACACTTTAATTAATTAATTAATAAAACATTTTTTTTTATTTTAATACTTCAATATACTAAGAGTTTTCATGAGAACTCTTAAAATTGCCATTTGTGCAATTGGGCAAACTTGCGACACTTGTTTCATGACGCCCCTTTTAACCTTTTGTGCAAACAACTAATGTAAAATTGAAACAAACGTCAACAAATTAATTAAATAAAAATAAAATAATAAAATTTAAAGCAATTTTTAATTAAAAACATATTTCTAAAAATAAAAAAGTGAGTATTTGTGTCTAAAAGTGCCTAAAGAAGTCCAAAAAAGCAAGAAGTTGATGTTTACAAAATGCACAATTGCACAGCTTAAGTATACGAGTTGAAAATGTTGGGCAAACTTAACAGGTTTGTGTAAATAAATTTCTATACAATTTTTGACATTTTATTTACGAGAGTGCAAAAATGCACAATTGCACAGTTTGCGAGACTTTTGAACAGTCTCATGAAAACCCTTACTATTTTTATATCGTTGCCTGCGCACAATGAAAATTTTAAGATGACACAATGTTGCAAAATTAAAATTTTAAGATACTCATTGTGAATTTCCTAACTATAAAAGAGACGTAAGTACTTTTCATATTTGCTCTAGAACTGGAGATTTCAGAAGAACATGCAAACAGTACCACCAGATTAGGAGATTTGTCGCCAAAATGGGGATTTCGCCTCTCATTTGGGGACAGTATTTCGCGGGGAGGGATTTCGGGACTTTTAACTTTAACACCACTTTTTCTTATATTTTATCTTAATACAACATTTACGTTGTATGGGTTTTCTTATAATTTTACAGATTATTTTAAAATAGTATTAGCACTTAATGAGTTTAATTTGCATGTATCAGCCCCGTATTCTGTAACTCGCTAAAGCCAAATCCCTGTTGCTAAAAATCTCAAAAGTAGATTTATCGAATTCGGCTACGAATACAATGTTTAAACGTGAATTGCTAAATCAGGCAATGGCTTAAAAACTTAATTCGCTGAAATGTTAGTGTTTTATGTCATCGCCAAAGAATTTTAATTTTCTATTTGTTCGGCATTTTAGCGATAGAATTTAACTTTAGCAAGAATACGCGGCAGGATAAAAATTAATCGTGAATGTTGACATTAAATAACTTACTACTGGCAACATTTCTGTTTTGTTTAAATATCTTTTAGATACTACTTACTGAAGATGGTAATACCACATAAATAAATATTTTCATAGGCAATACCGTCTTGGCAGCTGTAGCGAGTTTTAAGTTTAAAGCATAGAACACATTTAACTTATCAATGTATACCGACTAAAAAATTTTAATATATAATACATGTCTTCTAAACAAAAATTATGATTTTTCTTTTGAAATGGGGATTGCAAATAGTGTCCTAATACAGTACAGTAGAACCATTTTTTCCGATATGAAATACCGATTTTATTCAGTATTCAATTTGACACCTAACAAATAAATAGTCTTAAATTTATAAGGTTTCTTGCATCTCCTGTAAAAAAGTAAAAAGTGTACTTACTGCCTTTTGAATTTTAGGTGACGATATGTATAAAAATTGGTATAGAATAAAAGTTTTTAAAGTATTTAGAGCTAGTTTTTAACATAAATATGAACTCTACTCTTCAGGTAACTGTAGTTTTAACTTAAAATATTGTTTTTCAGATAAAGATTATCTAGTTTATAATCTCGGTTTAACAACAACATTGTCCTGTCAAATGTCAACTTAGAACTGTCAAATGATAAATATACATACACACATATTTATGTATAAAAAATATTACGCAATTGAAAAAAAACAGTTTTACTGATAATTTTAATAAATAAATACATTCATACATAAATAAAATGGATGTTTCTTATGACGACGAAGATTTTAGTGATTATGAAACCTATAATAACTTGGATAGGATAATTGTTGGAAAATAAAGAAGATCAGAACACGCCCAAATCATTTTTATATATGTAATGAATTGGAATTCTTTCAAATATTTCGTTGTATTTAAAATTTGATGTTGTTTTGTAGTTTATTCTTGGAGCGTCAATATTTTTAAGTCCATATTATTCTTTTTTTTAATTATTCAAAATTTCATAAAACACTTATTTAAGTTTTTTAATATAAACTTAAAGAATTGTCATATCGCGTCTTAAGTGTTGCCCTATTTATATGAAATATTTTCAAGAATGCCATATCTATATTGAAGACAAAGTATGGCATTTCTAGCTAAATTGACAACTGTTAATCTATCACTGAAAAACAGCATGAACGGTTAAAACCCGTTTAACTTTGTTTCTTGGTTAAGTCAAACGTATGTTAAACTAGGATTAACTGACTAGTAAAAAACTAGCCCTTAAAAAGCTAAGTACATACTCAGTAAGTCAAATTTCATAACTACTTTTCTTTATAATGAATTATATAATCAGTAGTATTTTTTTATTTTTTGACTTCGATAAATTTGCAATAACAATATTGTCGCGGAGCGCCAAAAGATTGGTCATGTGCATCGGGGAAAACAGTTCACTAGTTTACATCAGCGTTGAAAACAAACAAAATATAAAAAAGCTCTGAAAAATCGCATGCAATGTATTAAGAACGTTGGTCTAATATCCGAAGGATTTGAATTTACGACAGTTGTAATATACGAGCGTGTACTGTAATAAGATAACATATCGTGAGATAACCGCCAAAAAAAGCTTAAGCAACATAATTTTCGAGGAGTCGTTAAGCAGCTCTGGGTCGGGGAACATCTCTCGCGTCATCGTAATTATTTTTTAAGTGCGGTCAGGCTTGTGTGTGTTGTTTGGCCTTCGAGAGTTTTTCGTCTCGCTCGCACTGGTTGACTGATCTGCCACGGATAACCGTATAATATTGCGGTTTTTTGTGGAATTTCTTTTACAACCACGTTGCCTACTTCCTATGTGAAGGCATAGGTCGTGTACAGTCAGTCACAAAACCTTTTAAAATACTGTTAATACCATCTTGGGCATATGGTCTACGTTACTCCGCCCATATTTGTGCAACGCCATATTATGCAAATTTACTTTGCATTAATATGTTTAATAAATAAATAAATAAATAATTTTCGAGCTTAATTTGTTGACGAAAATCTATTAGTTACGATAGTAGGTAATCAATTTTCGTCAAAAAACTAACTTTAAAAAATAAGCTTTTTGGCGGCTGGATATGATAGTATGAATTTAAAAAACAAAACTAGTACATATGTATGTATGTATGTACTTATTTACACATGTATGTATGTATGCTCATGTACAACTAAAAATACTTTTTTAGTTGAATCTCATCTTTGTATATTCTATTGTTATTATTATTATTTTTTTTAATAAATAAATGAATTCTTAAATATGTATATTATTATATTAATGTTATAAAATTCTAAAACAAAGTAAAAGAATTAAATTCCTTTATTTGTTAAATATTTTATTTAAATTATTAATTAAACTCAAACCCACCAGAAGAAACAAAAACAAATGAAAACACACAAATAATTAAAGAAACGTTTTTAACAACAATAATTGATAAAATTTTAGTTTAAAAATGAAACATTTTAATGAAACAAACAAAAAAGTAGATAAACTTTTAAACAAAGTATTAAACAAAAAGATATTAAAACGAAATAATATTAAAAATAAATAAAAAGAAGTTTGTATTTAAAACAAAATAAAAGCATTTCATATAAAACAGAAATAAGAAATACAAAATACATACATATGTATGTATGTACATAAGAATGTATGTACATATGTATGTATGTAAGTAATAAAAAAGGCACAAAACAAAAATAACAAATTTTAAAAAATACTGAAATGAAATTAATAAAATTACTAAAACCGCAATAAATTATATTTAAAAAAACTATTATTCTAGAACATGTGAAATAAAACAAAACCAAATAAAAACGCAACAAGCAACACAAAATATAGATTTGATTGTACTTTATATGAAAATAAACAACAAAAGCATTACAAAATTGTAAAATAAAATTAAGAGCATAAAATATTATAATAATAAATAGTGTGTAACATTTTGTGTATTCTCAGTTACAAAATCGTAAAACCAAAATGCAAAAATATTAACACGTTTATAAATAAAAAATGTTAGTAATTGTAATAAATCAAATTAACAAACATAATTAGTGCAACCAACAAACATACAAAAAAAAACTAACACAGAAATGCATACATCTTAAGTTTAAAAACTAAAAAAATAAATAATAATAGAATTATTATATTTATAATATAAAGTAATATTCAATAATACATATACATATATGATAATATATAAATATAATAATAAATATAATAAATTAAATGAAATCTAGTAAATTAAAAGAAATCTAGTAAATATTCTATACAAAAGAATTCAAAAGAACACGTAGTATTTTAACTATCATTATAAGAGCATTAAAAAGAGAAAACAAAAATTAAAATACAAAAGTTATTTCATGCGTTTGTTAAAAGAAAAGAAACACACAGATTATGCACAAGAAGATTAGAAAGAACACATCGTTACCTTAATATAGAAAGGGCCGAACTCATTATTTTAATTTTTTTTTTTAATTGAGATTTTTGCATTTTTCAACACATTATATGTCTTCTATCGAAATATACAAAAAATCTCGATTTTAAAAAAATTAGTTAGGGCCTTTCTATATTAGGCTATGCTAGGTTGGGCCGAATATTACCCTGCGAAGACTTTTGTGCCAATAATTCTGTATTTAGGCAAGGCCTATTAATAAAGACAGTGTAATGGCGAATTCACGAGAAATTGATGTAACATCACTTTATTTCAAACACGATATAAAGAAGAAGAAGAAAAAAATAAATCTGCTATCGTTAGCTTGTTGTCATGACTATTTTTGAAAAAGCTTGGGTACAATACTTAATTTAGCTAAACATCTGTAATTTGATAGTATATGTACTCGTATGTACATATGTATTTGATCGCTTTCCAGGTTTAAATAACGGAATAGGGATGGGCACATATATGAACAATTTTTTTCCAAAAATATTTCAAATTTGTAATAAATACACATACTAAAATACATGTTACATAATTTTTTTTTTAATTTAATATTTATTTATCAAACAATTCAATAAAAATAATATAAACAAAAGATTAAATATAAATATTAAAACAATTCAATATAAACAATAAAATAATGGAAACAAAAAATTAAAAAAAGGTGAAAGGAAATTCATATGCGTGGATATTTATGTACATGTATTTATACTCAAATCGCATTTATTATGTATAAATTTCAAAATAGCTATTCTAAAAATCAGTATATTTTTGGTCAAAACAGCTCGAAACAAAAAACTAATTATTCATACAAAAATTTTGTCTGTCGTTAATAATTTTAATTTAAAGTAGTATGACAATTTTTATTCTATGTAAAATATGTACATATGTCAAAATACAAAAAAAAAAGTTGTATGGAATTTTTTTTGGCTAAAAGAAGTGGGTGATAGCGCTGGGTCCAACTCATTCATTTGTTTATTTTTATATATATCTTACCAGACAAATTGCAAGAAGCGGGCTCGTTGTTTCCTTTTCTTTTTTTAAATTTTCACATAGACCACATATTTCTTCACACAAATCCACTAAAGCAATAACGAAAACCAATAAAAAATTACTTGTAGTTTCTCCGTATACTGGCCAAGGCACATCAAAAAGTTAGCCCTGGTTCTACAACAAATATTACAGCACAAAAACCGCGTGAAGTTTGATTGGTTATTGGATTGTGACACAGTATATTCAAAATACATTATGTCTGCAGCAAACCAATAACCAACCGACGATTTAGCTTAGCTAACAAACAAAAGTCACCTGGCCTAGTAGGGTCACCGTATAAATGCGCCTTCACTGTTATTGTGAATTTTTTTTCTTGGCACCACAGATATGCAAATATCGTATAGTTGTAGTAAAAACGGCTAAAATTTGTAAAGCTCTTAAAAATATCGAAACCCGATACTCGTAAATAAGAATCGATGTATGGATGCATCGTTTCTTGAAATATCGGCGATATATCGATATTTCTTTTCTCAAATATCGATATTTCGATATATTGATATTTTTTGCCCATCCCTATAACGGAATATTATAATATTTCGAAATATGTATTAAACAAGTAAATTCGAATATTACAGAATAACATAACTAACACATAACTACACCTTTTCCAGTTGTAATTCAAAAAGCGTCAATTGTAATGCAGAAATTGTAAAAAATTAGTAATTTATTATAAATCTACCTCATATGTATATTATTGCATTTGGCATGCTGGACACGAATGTGGTAAGGATTTTGATATCATATGGCTAGTTTTTGAGATATGGTCACTTTTAACATATTAGTACATATGTTGGGGTTCCGATAAAAAAAATTGGTAATATGTGTATAACTTTTAAACTGTTAATCAAATAAAAACATTATGTATGGACCGATTATAGTCAATGATATAAGCTTTCGAAATTGAAAATTTGGGGTGCCCTGTTACAATAGAGATTGAGTTAGAGACTGCTAATGCTAACCACCCGAGATGGAAGAGGTTTTCAGTCAGGCTTAAGTTATTTTTTACGGTGTTTTAAGCTTTTGCGTATAGCTTTTCAATTCTTACATCTGGTATTGAGTAAAAGTTTTCACAAATTGATTAAAAACAATATATTTAAACAAATTATATATTTTTTCCGACAAAATATGCTAACTCTAAGAAAATATTTGTTTTTGATCGACTAAAATATACTATCATAAAAAATACGCAAACCAGTGCAAAATGAATTTTCTTTTGCATGCCTATAAATTAGTAAGCGTGCGTGATCGTAATAAGTTGTAAACCACTCGTGCGTTATTAAGAATATTTTGTTCGTGAGAGTGCGTGATCGTGAGTCAAAAAACGCTCACGTGCGCATTTCTAATATAAACCATTTTATGGAAGGCATATCATTTATTTTTACAATAATGATCGAATTAACCAGTTGTTTTTCGCTCTACTGAAAAGTTAGCTTTTTTAGTAGTATTTGAATATAGCCTCTCGATATTATATTAAATTAAATCAAGGCTAATAAATAATATGACTGTACTAAGCCAGGAGACTGGTATATGTTAGCCAAGCCAAATGTAAAATTTGGATTGTGTAAGCATAATCCTAAAAATATTTTTTTATTTGGGTTATATTCCGTTTTTTATGGTGTTTGACATTTCCTGAATGAAACATAAATACTATTTGATTATTTTACCCTGTATTGAAAAGTGATTGTAATTTAAGTGGAGTACACAGTATCGAACATGAGTGACAGTTTTGCTCAAATTTTACATTGATCGATAGTGTGAACACGAATTTCGTCAGTCAACAGTCAACCACAGAATTTTTTGTGGTTGAGTGACAGTCAGCGGCCATGTTGGCTTTTGAGTGATAGTGTGTACCAAAAAGCGTCAGTCAAGAGATATTTTTGTAGCATAAACAACACAAGATGAATGCGGAAAATTAATTTTTTAAGAAATTTACATATTTTTATGAAATGCAAGGCTGTGTGTGATATTCAAGACAAAGTGTTAACACAAAATCGTAAGAGGAGTTGTTAGAGATAAGAAAACATTAAAACAATTCTTAATAAAATTTTTTTAGCAATAATTCGCATCCATTTTGTGTTTTTCTGTGTTTGTGTGTCCAATTTTTTTCTTGAATGTAGGTTTGAGTGTCGAACATGATCGATAGTCTGAACAAGTAACACTATCATTCAAAACTGATGAATTTTTGACTGTCAGTCATGTTAGTCAAAATCGTTTTCAAATATTGCAAGATGACACAACGAACCCGATGTATCTACGAACAAAACATCCAAGCCGCCACCAGTTTTTTTGAGAGAAAAAAATTCAAACGCTCTTATATAAAATTTAATTTCAGTCATTTGTGAGAATAAATTTCACATCGTTCCAATAAAAAGTGGTAACATTGATGAAACCAAAATTCAAATTTATCAAGAAAAAGATTTTCGCAAACTGATTACTGAATTTGAAAAAAGTAAAAAAAGTTTCTACACATATCAGCTCAAGGCGAATTCACATAAGGTGATCTTAATTCGCCAGCTGACTTAATTTCCCTGCTGTCAAATGAACCAAAACGTTAAGAAATATTCTGACAGCAGGAAATTTTACACTAACAAATATACAAGGCGAATACGCAGAGTTGCAAATTAAGACCACCTTATGTGAATTCGCCTTGTATCAGCTTAAAAGTGCTAAAGGCCTGCAGTGTTGCCAACTTGTGTGTAGTTAGACAGTGTGTAATTTCTACTCACATGTGTAGGCCATGTCATTAAATTCTTGTATAATCTGTGTTAATTATACTTTGGGTTCTATTTTTATTTATTTTTGTTTTAATTTTAACCTACACAAAATATGTTTCGTGTAGTTTTCTTCAATGTGTAATTGGAGGCACAGCCATGTGTAATTTCATTGGCAACGCTGTAATCATTTTATTCACACACATGCACTAACATTTTTGCAGCTTGTAAACAAAGTTTGACAACTATTTGCATTGTATACATTAACAGGCTGGGGTTGTGCATGTACCTGTTATAATTGTATCATGGACTGATGTATGTAAATATACATATACGTTTACATAAACATGTGTATATCCATACATTAATTTATATTTTTTACTTACATATCTGTTTACATATATTTTATATACGGATCAAAATTTAAAGTAGCTAATCTGCAAATTCGGCACCTAAAATCTTAAATTTAAAACAAAATTTAATAAAATGTTATGTGAAACTAATATTTTAAAAAAATATTGGTTCCTTTGAGTTCTTATTTCATGCAAGGTGGCATCGACAGTCCACCTTCATACTAGGTTTGTTTCTTTACTTTTTGGGTAAAGTTCGGTAAAATGAGAGGAAACTATAATTTCGCTCAATAATATACAAAAAGGAAAAAAGTACGGGAAGCACGGGGAAACCCCAACATTTTAACACGAAAATAAACGTCAATGCATGTATGCATATACATACGTATACAGATAACTAAACACATACTTACGTCCATACACACGCACGCATTTACTTATCTGATTCAGCATACTTATATAGGTTTTTATCTTCATTTTATATGAAAACTTATAAAACTTTGCTTACCACTAGTTTTTAAAAAAATTTCATAAATTTTTCCATTTTTTTAGTGTTTAAGCAAATGTAATTTTTTTGTGTTTACCCAAACTAGCATGAAGAAAAAGTACGGCCTGTTTCGTGCAAGAAGAATAACATTACTCTCACAAAACCTCTCTCATTTAACCAATTTTCGAGTACGGGACACTGTTGGGAAATGTGGCACAATAGTGCCATTTTTGGCACTATTGAATGTTACCTGGCACTGTGGCACTCTCGCTCCTTTTCTGGCACTTTTTGGCCATTCGAGCCATAACCACCAAAAAGCTTAAGCGGGATATTTTTGACTTCGTTTTTGACAAAAATCGATTATGTCCGATAGTAACTAATCGATTTACGTCAAACAATCTTAAGCTCGGAAGTTATTTTGCTTAAGTTTTTGGCAGTGATGGCTCTCATTAATATAGAAACTTTTTTTGTTTTAATAATAGGTATTCTTGTACTATTTTCGTTGTTAAGTATTGAAAACTTAGTAGGATTTGGGGCTCACAACTGTTCGGTTATGAAAGGGAATAGTAACGGTGCTCAATGAATGTTTGTAACGATTTATTAATAGAAATAAATATTTTTTCTACAACAGCTGATGTCGTAAACATTTTATTAATTTCCCCGAAACATTGGTTGTCTCGTCACACTATTTTATAGAGAGGCCTTGAACAACAGAATGCCTTATAATATTAATATTCACATTATCAAATGTTTAGTCAAAATGCAATGATAAAACTTATGTTCTAAAAAAATAAATGATATTAAAGTGAAAATGCTATTTTTAGTGTGCTTTCTGTTTAATTTTGTCATTTGTGTCGACATCCTTTGAACAAAAGATATGATCTCTATGTTGATAAAAATTCCCCAACATAAAGTTGTAGAAAATATAAAATAGTATTTTTTCATTTCTTTTTTGTCATATTGGAAAACTAAACATAACTTCAAGGACTATTATTTGACGTGGTTTCTAAAGTTTGCATCAGAACATGTTCTGATTGGGGACACAAACTAAACCGAAGAAAAACAATTCCGAATAAAAATACAGTGATTACAGATCTATGTACATATATCATACTTTGAAGAATTAAAAAACTCTTTGTAAAGTGTGAGTGAGTTTTTGAAAGATATCGGAGACGTAAAAATAATTTCAATATGTATCTACTAGACAAATTCGGTGAAGAAAATGATTTTCGGTTGGCATAATTTGTCAACCACCTGCGACCCTACAGCTGTCTTCTCTATCATTATCCTTCTCCTAAAGAAGGTAACACTTCTTACTTCTATTAAAAAAATTTTGATATTTTGGAAATGGAGAAAAAGTTGTTCTTGATTAATTCATTCTGTATAATTAACTCAACAATAACATTTTTTTAGTCATGGTCGTAGATCAACTTAATTAAAATATCTTTGCGAATCAACAAATTTGCGACAAAATGGCATCGATTTGTTAGCGCATATTTTTGCATATTTTATAATAAATACATATTTTTCATATTCAATGATAAATGTATATTTTTAATAAATTATTTTAATTTTGCATGCTATAAAAATCTAATTTTGGTTTTTTTACTAGTTGAAAAGTATATAAGAGCTGCAGTTTTTACGACTGTGTAAGAACAAAAAGGAGAAAATGGAAAAAATTTACGATCCTTTTTTTGTAATATGAATCGATATTCAAAAACACCGTAGGACTCAAAGTTCAACACCTTGGCTTGAGTCAAGAATATCAATACCATTGAAAATTAAAGAAAGCCTTTAATGAAAAATATCCAGAGATACGATACGGATACATTCTACAGTAACTAAATGGGGGACTTGGCAGAAGGATACTATATTTCTATTGACGTGTGTTTGAAGTGTACGTTAAAACAAAATTTTCATACAAAAACTGGTTAATGTACACTTGAAGCACACGTTATTTTGACATTTGTGCACACATAGTATTGTATTTGACCGGTTTGTCCGATTAAAAAGTCTTTATGTAAAATAAGTATTAATGTCTTTATTGGCTCAACGCTACGCTTAGAATGTCAGAAATAGTATCTATAGAAAAACTCTTAGCCTTTTAAGGTTCTAAGTCAGCTTATAACAATGACGCCGTTAATCATCTTTGGGTATTGCCAACATCTCCCCTTCTTTTCGAGACATAGTATGGGGCCCAGAATGGAGGTTTGCGAGTCCTACTGGATCTCCTTAACTCTATGTTGAAATTTGGTTGATTTATGTTACAGTTTTGACCGGTTTCAGTTAACGAATTCTCCATACCACCAAGGCTGGTATTGGAATTTAAACTTTGGGTAGCACTATTATCGCTTCCAGGCTGATGAGTTTGAAGACTTGATGGTTTAGTAACTTCGTAATTCATAACCTGAGTATTGTCTACACTTTCTTCTTCGATAGGTTGAAGACTTGTAGTTGTTTCCGTAGGGTTTATAATTGTTGGCTGTAAATTAAAACAATCTAAAAAGTTAGTTAACGATGATGTATTTATTTCAGAGAAATTAGGTCTAAGTTGATTAGCATGGCGCCTAATATGACGAGAATTTGGAATACTTTTAATTCTTTTTACGATCGTAGCAGGAAACAATTCCATTTTATTTCTCTCGTATACCTTTGTCAAAACTTTCTGCCAATATCATATGTTCTTTTCCTAGCTCCATACTGTTTATTGAATTGATTTTCCATTTTGTTATTTCGTATTATAGAGTTCTCTCTTGGCTTTTTTAGTAAATCTAGATTGATTCGTATTTTTCTTCCCAAAAACAATTCAGCCGGAGTCTTTTCTGTACTTTTATTTGGAGTGGATCGATAGCACTGGAGAAATGTTTGTAGATGTTCTTTTGGTGTTTCTGACCCTTCCAACTTTTTCAATGTCCGTTTCAAAGTGTCCACGAACCTCTCAGCTTGTCCATTTGATTGTGGATGATAAGGCGTGTGAATATGTGCTGGATTCCTTTTGTTTCACAAAACGTATAAAATAATTGGCTTGAAAACTTGGTGCCATTATCACTTACGATTAATTCTGGATTTCCAAATTCAGCAGTAAAGTCGCGGAGACAATCAATTATCTTAGAAGCAGTTATGGTTTGAATTTGATATATGTGCGGCCATTTAGAATAAGCATAAAATAGTAAAATTGATCCACTGGACCTGCTATGTCTATATGGATTCTTTGCATTGGTCGATTTGTGATTGGCCAAGAACATAATGTGGTTTTTGGCAATGTTTTTAATGCCGACGAACATTTAAAACATTCCTTTACATGCTTTCGAATGGCTACTCGGTTGGCGCTAATTTTTTTATTGCGAAAAAAAGATGGCGTACAATTGCAATATTTCGAAATTGTAGTTTTCCAGCTGGAAGTCTTTCCAGTGCCTCGCAGTTATACACAGGCCAAAAACATAAAAAAAGAGTCCATCACGTCGGGATCACCACTTTGGTGCGTTTTATCTTTTGCACCAATCTTAAATACAATAAATCACCATTTATATTTAATTATTTTATGTTATGAATTCAGTCTTGATTTCATTTAATTATTAATTGCAATTTAACTTATTTTATAAATGGTAATTAAAAATTTTTATTTGACGCGTTTTGAGCAGCCGGCAGACAAAATTAGAATGGCGATCGTAAGTAAGAAGAATGAAAAAGATAAGCTGCCGTCTTTTATGTTTTTTAGTTGTAATAAAAGGTAAGTTCACATAGTTGGATAAATTGACAGGACGCCACATGCATACAAACATACATAAAACACAAATAATAGATACAGGTACAGGGTATTGTACGCACCCTAAAAAATATTTACCATGACGCGAGAGATGTTCCCCAACCCATAGCTGCTTAACGATTGATTATGGAGAACATATTCTTTAATACTGCATTCGTCGGTTTTATTATTCTACAAAAAAACATGTCGACATGAAACAATTCAGAACGTTAATTTGCCTTGGTTACTTACATTTGAAAGGGGCAAAGTACCTGTTGTTTCCTAGATAGCAAGCTTTCTTGGAAATTTAACACGCAGCAAAGGCTAAAGAAAGGGCTCAATTTCTACTACGCATAGGTTACCTAACCTACTACGCATGCAGAAACTCTATAGGTAGGAACTGGGTAGTACATACGAAGGTAGTAAACTGGATTTACACATCGGTTGTCAGGCCGATTATTTCCTATGGTTGTGTGGTATGGTGGGAGGCATTGAGGAAGGAAAGTCACAGGAGATTACTAGCTAAGGTTCAGAGATGTGCCTCGATGGGCATCACAGGTGCTCAGAGGAGCACACCTCAGGCTGCCTTGGATGTCATTCTTCATATACTTCCTATAGAGGACTTTGTGGGGGGAACAGCGACTAGAAGTCTCCTTAGACTCGTAGAAACAGGTTTGGTGAGGACAGGAATATCAGGTCGCACATCGATCTTGATCGGTTTTGGTGATCAGGAATCCGTAGCCCTGGCTTTACGGACTATAAGGTCGCTGAAATCGATTTTAGTAGAACACCCTTAATGGCAATTCCGGATAGGGACTATTGGCTCAAATCCGATATTCTGTATGGGGGTAGTGCAGCCTTTACACACGGATCAAAAATGGGGGAAGGCACAGGGTTTGGTGTCTATACATTGGGAACGAACATTCGTTGTTATTTAAGACTGCCGAATGAATGTAGTGTTTTTCAGGCTGAGATCTTGGCGATCCTGAAGGGACACAATGTCAAATCGAAACTTGTAAAGCCTACAGTACTCCCGCCGACGGGAGTCACCATGAAACCACATTGGCTACCTGCCGTGTACTAGCAATACATGTAAATTGAGAAAATTACATCACTACTTTTGTGCAGTCTCTGGAAATGTGCCCGACTCGGGTAAATTTTTCATATATATATATATATATGTTTTGGAACATGTATTTATGTTACTATTACTACATGTAGCAACTACAAATAATTAAAAAAATGCAACCAACATGCTGGATTTTTACATGCCGTGTACTGTAGGCTTTAGTGACTATGGGAAAGCCCTCAACTTGCTTATGGATAAGTATAGTGTCAGACTATGTTGGGTTTCTGCCAACAGCAGTGTTGAGGGAAATGAAATTTCCGAATGAATGTAGTGTTTTCCAGGCTGAGATCTTGGCGATCCTCAGGGACACGGAGCTGGTGGCCAGGAATGTAGCTGAAGGTGAGAAGGTAACATTCTACGTTGACAGCCAGCCAGCGCTAAAAGCTTTGAAGGGACACAATGTCAAATCGAAACTTGTTACTTGAATGCAGGAAAGCCCTCAACTTTCTTAAGGATAATTATAGTGGCAGATTATGTTGGGTTCCTGGCCACAGCAGTGTTGAGGGAAATGAAATTGCCGATGTGCTGGCAATAATAGGATCGGCGTTAGATGGAGAATGTTGGACAGATCAGTGAAATTACCGTTTGGTCATTACTATAAAGAACTCAGTAATTGGGTAGAAAACAGGACCAAAAATTCATGGCGAAGTAGGGAGTATTGTAGAGTCTCGAGGGGTTTTTGGCCATTAATAGGAAGGCAATGCGAATCATAATAGGCGTGTTGACCGGTCACTGCTCAGTCAGAGCAAGAACCAGCATTTGGGAGACTGGCACTCCAGATTTTTGTAGGATGTGCGGAGATGAAGAGAAATCAGAAACTATTGAACAAATTATCTGTCATTGTCCTAAGCTGCAACGTCATAGGGTTAGATGGCTGAGCAGACGTTTCCATGAAAGCATTACTGATGTCGGGAAGTGTAAACTGGAGGACATCAAGGGCTTCATCATGGGAATTCAGTGGCGTAGTGCTGCAAATGGGAATCACAATGGACCTAACCTACATTTGAAATGTTTGTCGTTGATTTTCATACGGCATAATGCGGTTATAAAAATTTCAATCGGTCAAAACACCAAAGCTTTGCTTCATACACATAATCCGCGCCAGCACCACTTCGCATGCTGTTTGAACCTTCCCCTAATAGTTTTATGTACTGAGACCTTAAAGTGTGGATTTTCTTTTTTATACCTTCAATAGTTTTGTTGTTATTCACTTCTTTAAGGTCTTTACATATTTCAAATAGTGAATTTGACCTTTCAACACGACCTGTATATAATGGGCTACGAACATTATATAGATTTTCATGCTCTTGATAGTTTGTAATCAATAATTCCACCAGCTCTTTGTTCCACATTTGTTTTTTATTTGATTTATGTACATACATATTGTTACGTTTAAATTTTATTAAACGTGTGAGTTCTTTTGATTGATCAAAAATAAAAATAAATAACAACACGATTTTCTTATTTGCAGCTGAACTTCCTTTTATTCTTGAGTAAACCAATTACAACTTGTCTTTTCTTATTTACTTCTTAACGTTATTATCCACGGCACGATGTCTTTTACTTTCAACGATGTTCACTCTACTAAATTCCAATTTGTACTGACTGACTTCTCACATACGGCAACTATTTTTATACTACAAAACCTAGATCTAGAATGTTCGCAAATAGATGGCGTAGAAACATGCATGCATGTATGTACTTAGTAAAAACCAACTGGAAGAAACTATAAACCTATAAATTAAAAAAGCCTGCTTTCACACGCAAGCAGAAAAGGCATAGTGTACCCTATAAGAAACGATTGATGGAAACTAACACAAACAAAATGTTTTCACTAACACATTTGCAACAATTTTCCATTGAATTCAATAGTGACAGTCCATTGACTAGACATTTTATTTATTAATTATAGTTGCTTCAAGGTACGGTCACACTTGTCAAACATTTGCCCAGAAAAGCGTAACCACTAAATGCGAATGAAAAATTTTTCAATTCAGAGGAAAGTTTGTCAAGTTAAAGAGTAGCCAATAATTTTGGATTATAAGACATTATCTATTAGTTGTGTTCGTTTAGTTTGATAAACAAGTGTCTGGATCAAAACTTTTTTGATTAGTATTTGTTGGTTACGCTTTTTTGAGCAAATGTTTGGCGAGTGTGACCGTATCTTCACTCTAGCGTATATATTAGAGTGGGTCATCTAATGTACATATCAGTTTTATTAAAAAAAATAAAATTCATTCTGTCAGTGTTTACTCTTTCTCATTTATTTTCTTTGTTACTCAGTGCTGTGTGCTCATTTTTCTTACAGCTCGAGTCATTGCCAAGCTGCTGAAGTGTGCACATGTGCAGTTTCATCAGATGTGTGTAAGTATGTTTTTTTAAGCTTGTGTTCGTCAAATCGACGATTGATCTCTGAGCCTCTTGCACTAAATGACTGAAAATTCCAACCAAACTAATTTTATTTTTTAGTTTTAAGTGTCAGTTTTAAGATTTTAGCAAATGCTTGAAATAATTTTTCATTTAAAATACTGACTTTTGCGATTTTTTTACTACTTTAAAAAAAAGTTAAAAAAAATTGAAATTAATTGTTTTTGTTTATTAGTTTTAAGTTGCATTGAAAGAAGCAAACTTTATGTTTAATACGAATAAAAATTAAATTGTTTTTCTAATAAAACCAAAAATTTGTGTTTTGTTTTAATTGGGTTAAATATATAAGTGTTAATAGCAAAAATTTAGAAAACCCCCGATATATCTGGAAGAGATGTGATATCTTCTAAAAGGCTGGACTGTTTTTCTTAAAACATGGCTAGGCACCCTCTCGATGAAGTCTCCTTCCAAACAGAAAAAAAACTATATCGAAATCCGTCCAGCCGTTTGGTCTGTAAGTGAACACGGACAGACACACAGATACAAACCACAAACATTTTTGGTCGGGTGTTAAAAAGGATAAGTAAAAACAATAGTGAATAAAAGTAATTAATTAATTTATGTAATTTAATTTTAGATAAGTATTTGTAAAAAGCAAGATGCGTTGGTGGTGAAAAGGTGTGAAGAAGGGATCTACATCCCATTTTTGCTAATCGAGTTAATATTTATTTTAACATTGCATTATATTATAATAATTTCTATTTATTTTAATGTTAAAGCATTAAATGCTTTAACATTAATTTTGAAATAAATTTTAAAAATGTTTATTTAAAAAATTGAAAACAATTTTTTTTAAAATGTGATTTATACATCAGTATTGATTAGTCAGCTGTGACGATATATACATCAGTACTGATTTGTCAGCTCTGACGATATTTACATCAGTACTGATTAGTCACATCTGCCGATGTTTACTTCAATACTGATAAAGGCTGTTTCAAAACAACTCAACATATCAGAGCTTCATTTTCCACAAAAGTATTAATACTTTTATTACAGTCTGAAGCGACCTTAAGTAATATACTGTGGAGTGAACACTCCAGATATATATTTTATTAGTTCATAACAGAGAAACAAAATGACATGTACACGAATGTTTACATCAGTTTTTTCATATTGCCCTTATCAAAATGATAGAACTTCTTATTTATAAACCTATCAGAAATTTCTATCAGATGATGCATCAAATGACCGTAATTGTTCTTGTAGGGTAAATTGCATCCAAAGGCCGTGATACACTATCCTACAAAGTCGTGCGATCTACGAAAAAGTACGCTCGTAAAACTTAAATAATAATTAATTACACAAGGTTGTGTATTTATTTATGCACTCAAAAATACAATTTCGTATTTAATTCGAACTTAAAAATAATTACAGTTTGATAAACAAATCGAGAAATGGGCATTAGTATAAAATATGCCACGAGAAACATTTAAAAAACATGACGTATTTACATTCAATACTGCTTACACAGGCCTCTGTAAGAAACACAGTTTCGCAGTTTAAAATGCTCTGAATAACCAGATGTTCTATTTTCGCGTCGCACTGCCAACCTTTATTTCAAAAACGTAAATAAACCCCTGAAATATATGTAGCACATGTTGGAAAAATAGAAAAATTTTAATAAAAAAATAATTGTTTAGCACATTTAAAAATGCCTAAGGAACGTACCGAGAAAAAGTCACGAATTCATAACGAAGTCCAGAGACAAGGTAAAAGTTTTAAGTATGTCATGTTTGTTTTAATGTCCAAATAATATTTATAGGTATTGTCTTTAAGAAGGACTTTGGCCAACACATTTTGAAAAATCCTCTGGTTATTACCAGCATGTTAGAGAAAGCTGCCTTGCGTCCAACAGATGTAGTTTTGGAAATCGGTCCCGGTACAGGTAACATGACAGTTCGTATGTTGGAAAAATGTAAAAAAGTGGTGGCATGTGAAATTGATACACGCTTAGCTGCTGAACTACAAAAGCGTGTTCAGGGTACGCCATTACAACCTAAGCTCCAAATGCTTATAGGTGACTTTTTAAAAGCTGAACTACCGTTCTTTGATTTATGCATCGCTAACGTGCCCTATCAGATCAGCTCTCCGTTGATATTCAAATTATTACTCCATCGCCCTCCCTTCCGTTGCGCCGTTCTTATGTTTCAGCGTGAATTCGCCCAACGTTTGGTAGCAAAACCAGGTGATAAACTCTATTGCCGCTTGAGTATAAATACACAATTATTAGCTCGTGTAGATATGTTGATGAAAGTAGGTAAAAATAATTTTAAGCCTCCACCAAAAGTTGAATCAAGTGTAGTACGCATCGAACCAAAAAATCCACCACCTCCTATTAATTTTACTGAATGGGATGGCTTGACGCGTATTGCATTTTTGCGTAAAAACAAGACTTTAGCTGCTGCATTCAAAACGAACTCTGTCATGGAAATGTTGGAAAAGAATTATAAGCTTTATTTGTCTATACGTAATATGGTATGTTTATGTATTTAATACAGAAAGAAATACTTTTTTATCTCTTCATAACAAACAAATTCTAGTTGATTTTTTTTTCCTGAAATTTTTCGATTTCAAAACGAAGTGGTTTTTAGAACATGACCGATTGATTTATGAACTTTGTTGTTCTAACTTACAGCCTTATTTACAAAACTTATTAAGGCTTTAAAAAGGTTTTTTAGAAAAAATGTCCATAAAAATTGTGCTTAAAAAGTCTTTATAAAGTCATAATAATTTTAATAAATAAGGCTGTTAGCATATAATTTAATTTTAGTGATTTCCTACATCAATATTTTAAAGCTTTATAAAAAATTTTAATAATTTTAAGTAAAAATTCTTATATACCTATTATACAAAAAGTTAATTCACTTTTGGATGTCATGAACAAAAATGAGTACATACTTTTTAATTCTAGCAAAATTTTAAGTAGTTTTTAAAAATTTTTCTAAGTACTTTTTGGTGATTTGTAAGAAAATTTTTGTTGGATAATAGAATTTACAAATGTTAAAATTCGCATCTGTGAACACATATCAATATTTTAAATAATTAATCTTCTGTCTTTTCCACAGCCACTGGATGAAAATTTCTCTATGCAAAATAAAGTAATTGGTATTTTAACCAATTTGAAGATGGAAAATACTCGTGCTCGCTCAATGGACTTGGATGATTTTATGCGTCTTCTTTTAGCTTTCAATTCTGAAGGTGTCCATTTTAATTAACGAAGCTATTTAGATTTATATTTTAATATATTTAAGTCTAAAGTTTATTTAAAGATATAGAAACACATTTAATTTTTCTTAAACGTGTTCTAGGTAAAAACCAAGTGTAAAAAATTAAATATCTTATAATACAGATTAAAATTTCAACAACTAAATATTCATTGTTCTCAACTAAATTTTATTTTAAAACAAATGTACATATCATAATTAAAGATCATTGCAGCATTTTTAATTTATGTAATAAGGTCCATAGTTCCATGTGTAATATCAAAGAATATAAATCATATAGAATGTGCATCTCATACAAGCTAAAATTTTCTATGACAGGTATTCCCAGTACTACCCGTCCAGCGTACGCACTTTCATTTCTTTTTGAAGTGTATGCTGCCCTCGCATTGCTGAGAGCAGCGTTGCCGTTCTGACACTAACGCAGTGGTGTCAAAAATAAAACTATAGTTGTATGTGTGAGAAAAGTTGTCTCATTCGTCTCTGAAGTACACAGAAAAAATAGATGTTTGCAACAAATGTAGTTTAATAAAGCAGCTAAAAATAAATAAAAAGGAGCCTATGGGACAGACAATTAAAAAATAAGGAATAAAAATTAAATAAAAAGTTGGATGCGACCTATATTTTCTGAGTTATGGGGCTCTGAACTTTTCATAGGAAACTGTGAAGAATTTCCAAAAATTAATTTTTAAATAGATTATCTGATAGAAACTTGAAAAATAAGAACAAAAGATTAAACAAAAAAATTGGCTGCGATCCATTTTTCCCGAGTTATTGGTATTTTAAGTTTTGATATTAAATGCAATTTAGTGAAGCTGCTCCAAAAAAAAAAAACAAAATGTAGTTTTAATACATATTCACTTCTTTCCTTAAAAGTTTTGTAACATAAAACACATCGAATGTCGCGAAAAGCATTACTTATCATAGAATATTTTTCGAATACCACTTTTTTTCTTTCTCTGTATCTATAAATAATTTAATATAACATAAAAAGTGACAAATTTATACAGAGTGTGTTCGTGTGTGTGTCATACATTGCAAAACAACCCAGTAAAAAATATATGGATTAATCCATAATCGAGCAACAAAGGAGTAATGACTTGTTCATCCATTTAGAGTAATAAGCAAGCTATCGAAACTTTTTTGTTTTGTTTTGTTGTTTATGCCTCGCTTAATACTCCAAATGGACCAATGAGGGATGTATCAGTTCGTTTTTGTTTTTTTTTTTCTTTGACATAACTGTTAATTGTTGTTTTCGTTTTGTTTTTCTATTTAGTGAGTTTAGTTTTAAAGACGTGTTATAAAAAAAGCGAAAGGTACGGGTATAGTAACAAATTGTTAAAAATATGTTAAAATTTAGTTTCTAAGCGTCATTTAAGACGACTAGTTGAAAATGAAATTGAAAATATAACCAAATTTGTATGTTATATGAATTTTTACTCCCTTTATGCTCTTTTTAGGAGACAAAAACGATTACTCCCTTTATGCTCTTTTAGGAGACCAAAGCGAATACTCCCTCTTTCGTCATTTTCTAGATCAAAGGGAGTACTCCATAAGGAGCTTAAAAGGAGTACTCGTTTCTGCGGACATGCTGTGTTAAAAATGCAATGAGATCCGGAGTTTTATGGAGTAATCCATTACTCGCAAAGGAGCGCTCCAAGATTACTCTTTGGATGATCCTATTTTTTACTGGGAAGGCAGATGAAGTATAAAAAATAGACAAAAGTAAAATAGTTTAATGAGTGGAATTTGTACAAACATACATATGTATGTATGTACATACATATGTATGTATACTTTTTTTATGTATGCACTTGTGCGACACAAAAAATTTGCTGAAAAAGCACAAGACTTGTACCGAACTCTTTTATTAGGTCGTTTTAGACACAAACCCACTTAAATTACATAGGTTTGTGTCTAAAACGTCCTGCTGAATAAGTCCAATTGTTATTTAAATAGGTTTGATTTCAGGTTTGTGTCTAAATCGAGCTACTGAGCTGAACGGCTCACAGCGCTCAGTTAAGTGAATCGTTCAATTGAACTAGTTCGTTCATGAGCTACACAACTCTATCTCACACAGTAGTTAAGTAGCTCTGGGCCGTGGAACATCTCTCGCGTCATCGCAATTGTTTCTTAAGTGCGGTCATGCTTGTGTGTGTTGTTTAGTCTTCGAGAGTTTTTCGTCTCGCTCGCACTCACAGAATATGAGTGAGTAGTCTATGCTCGCACTGGTTGACTGATCTGCCACGGATAACCGTATAATCTTGCGGTTTTTCGTGGAATTTCTTTAACAACCATGTTGCCTACTTCCTATGTGAAGGCATAGGTCGTGTACAGTCAGTCACAAAACCTTTTAAAATACTGTTAATACCATCTTGGGCATATGGTCTACGTTACTCCGCCCATATTTGTGCAACACCATATTAGGCAAATTTACTTTGCATTAATATGTTTAATAAATAAATATTGCTCTCACTGTATGTTTGCTTGCGCTTTATACTTTCCACCCGCATTAGAAGCGTAAGCAAAAAATTTTTAATTTTTTAGCTCAGATGCGCATTCTATACAATTTATATTCTTTGGTAATATTCCCATACACAGTTTCGTATGTACTTAGGAAACACAGTTTCTAACATTAGGTAATGTTAATACAGTAGGGCAAATTTAAAGTTTTTCGAAGAACTCTTGAAAACTCGACCTTTAAGCAATTCTGAGTATGCACGTTTTTATAGTACAATCTGGTTCATAATAAGTGACCACTATTGTCTACCCAAACTAAATCGTTCTGAGGAAAATTTGGTCACATCCTAGAAAATATTAATATACATATTAGTCAAATTTAACGTTTTTCGGAAACCTCCTGAAAACTAAAACTCCAAGAAATTCTGAGTATGTACATATGTATGTACGTTTTATTTATTTTTATTTTTTTCAGTCAATGGACAAATAATCCTTACAAACTAAGATAATATTAAAAAATTTCAGTAGGCTAAAAAGTAGCAATTTAAACTCTGTTTTTTCAGTGCTAAATTAGATAAAAGATTTTGAATCTCTTTGAGTATTATAATCAAGGTTGGCAACCGAAATAAATAACGGTATCGGTATTGATACCGGTACAATTATTTTTTTAATTTCGGTATCGGTATTTTTTTATTTCGGTATCGGTATTAGCGGTACATACCGTTATTGAGTTTATAATACCGGTATACCGATATGACTGCTAAATTATTAGTTCAGACAGTGGATATAGCAAAAAATCTCTTTTTTTATTAAATTACTTCGAAAAGGGAGTATTTTTACATTAACATATAAAAACATTTAAACTTATGTTTCTATATATGTACGTTTTTATACATTTATTAAAAAATAATTTATTAAAAAAAGTAAAATTAGGAAACTGCAGTTGAAACTTTCCATATATGTATAAAGTATACATTTTGGTTAATTAAACAAAATAATAAAAATAAATACATACAGTGTATGTACATTATACACAAAGTACATGTAGAATTGTATGCATTAGTGATGTTCGAATATTCGTATTCGAATTCCCGAATATTCGTCTCTTTTCGATATTCGTATTCGCACTCGCTAAATTCAGACGAAACGAATATTTGAATATTTGATATCAAGCAATAAAGAATATTCTTGTAGCCAACTTAAAAACAAACAAAACAAATTTCTCGTACAATTAAAATTTAGGGCCAATATTACAACTTAAATATGTTTAAAAGTAGGATTTTGTTGCAATAATGCTATAATGCAAAGTTTTCATGCCTAATAGCTTATTTCTGCGCTGCCGGCCTTCGGCCGGACTTAAGGATTTTCTCCACCATGGTGTTTCCCGAGACGGCGTAGCCTTGTAATGATTTTCTGCCTTGCAAAGTTTTCTTGCCAATAATGTGTTCCTGCACTGCCGGCCTTCGGCCGGGCTTAACGATTTTGTCCACCATGGTGTTTCCCGAGACGGCGTAGCCTAGTAATGATTTTCTGCCTTGCAAAGTTTTCTTGCCAGTAATGTGTTCCTGCACTGCCGGCCTTTGGCCGGGCTTAACGATTTTTTCCACCATGGTGTGTCCCGAGACGGCGCAGCCTAGTAATGATTTTCTGGATTGCAAAGTTTTCTTGCTTAATAACATTTTTCTGCATTGCCGGCCTTCGGCAGGGCTTAAAGATTTTCTCCACCATTGTGTTTCCCGAGACGGCGCAGTAGTAATGATTTTCTGGATTGCAGTTTTTTTTTAATTTTCTGTAGGATAGCATACCTTTTTTAATTTTTGAAATACCAATATTGGACATATTCGATGAAAAACACCGTATAATCACAATATTGTACTAGAATTTCAGAGGCCTATAACTCGGAAAGTAAGCCTCGCCACCAATATTTTATTTACTTTTTTTCTTATTTTTCAATTTACTATAGGATAGGATACTTTTTTTCATTTTTGGGAGGTGCCCCTAAACTAGATTTAAGCCAAGTTCTTTATTTACGATTGGATATAAAAAAAAGAAAAATATACTCATTGGATTGGATATAAAAAAAGAAAAATATCATATGTAAATATACATTTATGAACAAACAAAAAAAGAAATAGATTGTCTCAAAAATTCTTAAGAAAAGAAAAATCAGTTTTTTATTTTAAAATTGCTATTTCACAAAGGTTTCCTGTGCAGTTCCCTTCCTCACTTATTCAAAAACTAATATTCTCGAATAATATATGTATGTATATTTATAAAGGTTCCATTCCTGAAGGAGCCTCTTAATGTAATTTTGTGTGCCACTGTGCAACAATTTTCAAACTATGTCCTGTCCAGACTTGCAATTTTTGTTGCAGCAATTCTTTAGGTTCCTGTTGAGAGGGGTGAGAAGATTGGGAAGGGGTACATGGTTTCATGCATGAACCAAAGAATACAAGATTACGCAAAAAAAATGAAAAAATGCTTTTTCTGCGCATATACACATGTATGTACGTCACATCAACCGATAAACATAAACACCATCACACAAACAGGTGTATTTGGTATAGGGCAATTTTGTTTGCATTTTAATTTCTTCGTAATTTTAACGTCACACCATCACACTTAAGTTAACAAACATGGTCATCCATTTTCACCGTGAATAATACCTTAAAGGCTCAGTTATCCGACTGTAAAGGTGGTGTCAGATACAACTTCAACGCTTTGCGTGTCGTTTCCAACTTTGGGAAAAAAGGGTGAACCAAAATGTGTATGACACAATGACAACACTCACTTTTTGTTTCACTATTTTGTTTTATGCACAAAACTCAGCACAATTCGATTAATTTTTTTCAATCGAGTATGATTTATATAGATAGCTAAGAATTTCGCATTTAAAATTCATATCGTATGAGATGCAAATGCAATAGCTTTAAATTCCAAAAAACCTCAGCTGAAAAATGATAAAATTTTATATTAGACGCTATTTAATTTTTAGTTATCAAAATCGGACAAAAATTAATTGTAAAGATAGCTTTATAAGTTACATGAAGGAACTATAATTTTATTGGTCAAATTTGAGAAAATCGAGTTTTATGGCTATTATTATTTATTTTAATTTATTATTAAAAGAATTTGATCTGCAAAAAAGAAATAAATATACATTTTATTTGATATTTTCGTGTTAAATTGGAATTAAATGTCCATACTATTTGTTAACCTTAATGCTTAAATACATTTTACCCTGAATGGTTTGCTTAACAGGATTAATTTTCTTCAAAATTTGCGTCATAGTCTCTACTAAACGATCACTAGACACACCTGTTTTCTTGTTTTTGAACTTTGTCAATAATTCGGTTGCCGTCATAGGTTTTCGCATAAGATATCGACGTACCGCTTCTTCGGTAATGCCATAGTCACTAAAAACAAGTATTGAAAATATGTAGTAAAAATTACAAATAAATACATTTTGTATACACTCACTCTTTGCTATTTGACGACAAAACACCAGCAAATGTAGATGGCAATGAAGGTGTGGACGTTTCAGTTTTAGGTTTTTTGGCTGGAGTACTAACGGGACTGCTACTATTCTCAGAAGCTGTCAGATCACTTGGCATACTATTCATTTTTCGTTTATTCGCATCATTATTGAATGTAGGTGTCGCAGAACGAGAATTCTGATTGCTAGTAGATTTTAAGTTGTCCCTTTTCTTGGCTTTGTTATCATCTTCAGAATCACTGCTATCTGAACTAAAGTCACTTGAGGAATCTATATAAGAAAATTTACATACATACTATTACCCAATTCACAAAGTCATAAGTGATAAATTACTATTAAATACTTAATAGCACCGTTGTAAACGGCCTGTTGTATTGATATATAAAAAATTGTCATAAACGATAAATTCTTTCGTTGACAACGACTAACTGTTTGGATTTTTTTGTTTTTAATTCGAAAATATAAGAGATGTGGTTTTATTATGACATAAAAGTTAAAAAACGTTTAGTAGACATTATAATTTCGCGATTATGATTTTTTTTTGCGATTTATATAAAATTCGGAGATTTTGCTATTCCTTGCAGTGTAAGAGATTTCTTTAATGCATTTATAAATTTTTTGCGGTTTTTTCCCGAAGTTGCGATTTTTTCGCGTTTTTTCCGAGTTTATTTTATTTCTAACAGCTTTGCCAATTTCTAATGAATTTTAAGGACGTTTCCGATTTTGCGAATTTTTGCAATATTCGCGATGAAACAAGTTTCGCAAGTACATATTCTGATTCTTAAGTTTTTGCGAATTTGAAATCTTGCGAACATGCTGCTGTTAGCAAATTTTTTTAAAAATGTTATCAATTTTCGCCATTTTTAAAGAATTAGTGGCATTCCTTAGAGTTCTAGAGATGTTTAATACAAATTATGGTTTGTTTAAAATTTTTGAATTTTTTTTTTGGGAATTTCTGTTATTTTTGCAAGTGATTTTTGCCGCAGTGAATATTTGCATAATTTAGTATACATATGATACAAAAATATCCATAACAAGGCAGAGATTTTGACTAGAGTTGTTAAGTCGTCATATTTAATGCTGTTACCAAAAATGAATTTACGCAAAGATTTTTTGAAGGCAAGTTTGTCGAACTATGCGAAGTTCATAGTTCTTCCCAATTGTGTTTTTAGCATAACTCTTGAACGTAAAAGAAAATAATATTTATGTTAAATAAATAGCAGACTGAAAAAACATAAGTAACAGTCTTATTGTCATAAAAAAATTGTATATGAAAAATATGAGCAACAAGGACAGTCATGAACGTTTATAACTTACAAGTATGACGCAATAGAACACTTTGTGAATTGGCTCTATGTATGTATATAATATATATGTATCTTTACTAATATTATATATGTGAAAGTGTGTTTGTTTGTTTATTTGTGACGCTTTCACGCTCAAACTTCTAAACCGATTTTGAAAATTCTTTCACCAATGTAAAGTTACATTACCAGCTTAAATATAGAATATTTTTTATCCGGTTCGGAACCGTTTTTTATATTTGGTACGAATTAGGGTAATTTTAGTTTCGGGTTTGATTGTTTTTATGTACATATTTTTTAAACAGATGATTTATTATTCTGTAACTATTAGTCGACTCGAAAATTGTCGAAAATTTACTATATTTTTTACACAATACGGAGTTTACCTTTCTTATCCTCTTTTATCTTGTTTTTCGACTTCTTTTTATCTCTACTTTCGTCCTTATTTTTTTCTTTCTTTTTTTTTTCTTCATCATCTTTATCTGATTCATCAGATTTATTTTCTTCCTCATCTTCTTCATCTGATGTTAAAAGTTTACGCAATGCGTCTTCCTCAGCCACTGATTTCATGTCCTTGTCCAATTTCGCCTCTGGATCGGGTTCACTAAAAAAACGTACCAAAATGTTTTCCAAAAAATTAAAATGGGAATTAACATGTACATACTCTTCACTAGACTCTGTATCGTAGTCCATTTCACGACCCTCTTCGTCACCATCGTCCGATTCTTCGAAAGCCTCATCATCAACGTCATGCTTCTTTTTCTTTTTCTCGACGCCTTTGCCTTTTTTACCTTTCTTTTTCCCATCATTGTCGCTGTCTTCTTCTTTTTTGGCTTTTTCATCCCCTTCACTGTCCGAATCGGATTCTTCTTCCGAGTCTATCCACTCATCCATTTCAGTTATTTTAAGTTCTTTTGGCTTTTTACCTGCACCCTTAATTTTAACTTCTTCGGGATCTTTTTCCTCTTCTTCGTCACCCTTTAGGCGTTTACGCAACATAAGAGTAAAATAATTCATCACTTTTTTACGCCGACCAAACTCCTGTTCAGCTTCTTCGGCCGATAAAGATTTATAACGTTGTATGGGTTGAAAATTATACCACTCATTTAATGGATATGCTTCAATAGCACCATCTGGCGCATGGGTGAAAACGTAAAATGCAGCGTTCTCACTTACTCCACCTTCTCTTATACCTTTAAACTTTTTTCCACTTTTTCCACCCACCTTCAAGATCCAAGGTTGAGCTTCAGGTCTATATTTCTTAGCTATTATACCGAACTTCTTACGACGAACTTCCTCACGTAAGTCGCGGTTATACTCGGAACCAGCACCAAATTTAGGCATGTCTTCTTCTGCACCTTTGAACTCTTTCATATTATTTTCTCGTTCCAATTTCACGTTACGCCACTGTGCGAAATCCACATTGAGAGTTGCATTGAAACGCATAACATGATGCTTTTTGCGCAAATTTTTGGGCACACGTATATTAAATTCTTGCACGTTGGCCGGCGCAGATGACTGTGGCGCGTTGGCATTTGATGATGGTCCAGCACTTGAAGGCTAGCGAATAAGCGAAAAAGAGTATTAGTTGCACATTCTTATTTATAAATTGCTACAGTAAAATTAGTTCTTTTTTCTTTTAGTTTCTCTTCTTACTGGTAGTTTAGATGCAAAAGACATTTATTTCCTTCAAATATCACTATAATATAATAAGAAGGAAAAATACAATATTTTACGACTCCCACAAAAAATCTTTTTCTATCAGTGCTGCCCAGCGATGCTACTTGGTGCTTTTGGCACTGTTTTTACGTCTACTTTGTGGTTTTTAGTGCTTTTTTATTATTCAAACCATACAATTTTCAGCGTTAAGCGGGTGCCAGACACATCAATATTCAGCTTCAATTTATGTTGTTGTGTACCAAGGCACATTTAATACAGGTACATGCATTAGGCAAAACTCTCTGGCAACTATCTGCTAACTCTCTGGCAACTCTCTGCTTCTCACATAGCTTTACATGGTAATTGTCAAAAATTTGTATGCATCAAACAAGACACAATTGTATTTGTCAAATGAATTCTTCGTTATAAACTTGTAAACAAAGAATCAGCGGATGAGCAATATGCCTGATACGTGTACCTGTTTGATATGCCTTGTTGTGTACGTTTGTTTACCAAAAATAGTTTATCCCAGTCAGCATGTGGAAGATTGTTTCACCAAACTGAGTCTTCTTCGACTACTTTTACATGATCAAAAACTGATTAATCAGTTATGCGCTTAAAATAATACTCAAAAATGATTCCCAGAACTGCTTGAAAACTGATTTGATTAAAAAACAAACAGCAAGCTCATGCAGTAAAATCAATAAAATACAAAGTGTATTAAATGTGTGAACAATAAAATGTAAATGTCTCGAAAATTATTCGAAATTGATCGGAAACGCGAGTCATAAAAGACTCTTTTAGAAGAGTCTCGGCTGGGGTACCATTTTCTCCCGAATGAACAGTCATTTTCAGCGTTGTCAACTTTTAAATTTCAAAACGCACCAAAATGGAGAAAAAAGTGCGCCATTTACAAAAAAACGCACCAAGCTTAGAATTTATTATTTTCATATTAAAATGTTTATTGAATTAATAATTTTGCATAAGAAGTATAATTATATTAATTGAACTGTCGGATAATTAAAAAATATTTTTGGATTTGTTCATATGTAATATACTGAATATCTCTACCAAAGAAATATATGATTTATACAAGGGCAGGTTTACATCTGTGAGCCAAATGCCACACAAGCGTAAAAAAGCGTAACCAACTAATTACTTATGAAAAACTATTTGATTCAGACATGTATTTATTAAGTTAAACTTTCATACATAATTAATAGACAATTTTATAGAATCCAAAATGATTGCAAACATTTAAATCAATAAATAAGTCTTAATCAAACAGATTTTCATTAGTAATTAGTTGGTTACGTTTTTTTGGGCAAATGACACACAAGAAATGCCAGATGTAAACTCAGCCCAAGTTGCATAATTAAGGGCACACACATTAATTTGTAAAAAATTACACATTTTTAAACATTAATTTTATAAATTCTGCTTAAAACTTTTAAAAAAGATATCAAAAATCAATTATTCCAAATTAATAAACCTAATATTTTCATCATTATTGTTATCATAGGGTCATAAAAAAGATTTCATTTCAAATTTTGATGTTTTGTAAACATCATTACTATTAATATGGTAATTAACGCTATCAGGAAATTGGTAAAAGTTTCACAACAAAAATTTTTCACATGTTCAATTTGCGTTGGTGCCACCACAAAAAAACCGCACTAAAATTTAAAAGAAAGCGCACCTCGCACCAACTAAGGAATTTGCCGCACAAAAAGTTCAAAAAGCACCCAAAATGGTGCGAAACCCACCAAGTTGACAACGCTGGTCATTTTCGACTCGACTATTGGTGTGAATCAGCGAAGGCATTGAGAATTTTAAAATTTTACCAACACCTTTTTACTTTTTTACCTTAATTGTACTAAAATAATTTTTTTGGTTCAATTTACATACTTTTGTTTTATTACGGCCTGGCCCACGATGTCGACAAGAAATTATCTTTCGCTTAGTTATACTGAAAACAAAGACAAAATAAGAAAATTTGTTTTTGTTTTCGATATAAGTAAGCGAAAGATAATTTCTTGTCGACATCGTGGGCCAGGCCGTTAAAATAATTGACTTTTTTCTGGCTACCAAATCATTTTTACAAATTTGCTTATAAGTTACACCAGTTTAAGTTGAAATTTAATATATACAAATTAATAGCATGTGCTCCAGCATCCGATGATTTGGAAATTATCACATTTTTATTTTCTTTCCGTGTTTTGCTTTCACAATCAGCGTTGTCAAGTCGGTGCCTTTCGCACCGTTTTTAGTGCTTTTTGAAATTTTCGACGCGAAAAATTTTGAAGTTAGTGCTCAGTGCTTTTTTAAATTCATTTCGGTGCTTTTTGTTTCGAGTCGGTGGCACTAAACCAAAAATTCGAAAAAAATTTCCTCACCTATTTTTTTCTTTCGAGGAAAATTACATATATATAAAAAAATAAGCTCTGATCTTAAATGGAGCATTTAAAAAAAGTTTACCTAGTATGTACAAGGCTTGGTGGAAGAAATAAGCGCCATGTTTCCCTTAAACTTTAACATTTAAATAATAATTAATATAAAAAATGTTTTGCCACGCAACACAAAGAAGACATAATAGAAGTATTTACCCAAGTATAGTTTAATATCGAAATTTTGTCTAGTCTAAGGAAAATATAACTAGCCCACTATCGAGTTTTCAGTTAAGAATTATCAGATATTTATAATTTGATTGAATGCAAAAAATACGTTTGTTTCAGGACAAAAAATTATTAAACATAAAATTTAAGAAGTTTATTATTCGACATATTGTCATAATTATATTTTAATTTGTGGTTGAAGTCTACTGATGATTTGGTTTAAGCGCCAATGAAATACGTATATAGACAAAGCTAAACCACAAGCAAATAAATTTCAAATTAAACATAAAATTTTTTTATAATAACTACAAAAGGCTTCGTCAAACTGATTTGAGAATTCACTGATTCTTATACAATTAAAATATGTATCGGATGCCTCAAATTTATAGCTTTATAAATGTATTGCAAAGTCAACCGATTATTATATTTTTTATATGCATATTTGTGTATAACAATTTTTATTAATATATGATAATAACTAAAAATTTAGTGCTTTTTTACTTAAATTACGCGCTTTTTTTAAGTGGTTTCAGTGCTTTTTGAAATTTAAAAGTTGACAACACTGTTCACAATACTGTTTTCAAGGAGAAGAATATGAGATTCATTGTTCAAGAGTGAAAATTACATATACAATCGTTTGAAAAGATATACGGAGTGAAACTGCGGCGATTCCTTCAATGTACTAAATTATTGGTGTACTCTTGTACTTTCCGATTTTAAATAGTACCAAAAATGTTACAATTGTACTAACTATGCCATCCCTGGTGTGCATGATAAAATTATACTAGGTACATGCACGACTACAACAAAATTACAACACCAAAAAATACATGCATTTTGTTGGTATAAACAACAAATAGTTGTCAAAAACAAATGTCTTGTTTATAAAAATAGCAATTACAGGGTAACTAAGGTACAATTGCAGACGCCGCATTCCTGCACGATTATAGTTATTCAGTGTTGCCATTCTGTGTGTAGTTAGACAGTGTGTAATTTCTACTCGTAGTGTAGGCCATGTAATTATTTCCTTGTATAATCTGTGTATAATTCTACTTTGGGATCTATTTTATTTATTTCTGTTTTAATTTTAACCTACAAAATATATGTGTAGTGTAATTTTCTGCAATGTGTAATTCGAGACACAGCCATGTGCAAATTCATTGGCAACAATGTAATCATTTTATTCACACACATGCACTAACATTTTTGCTGCTTGTAAACAAAGTTTGACAACTATTTGCACTGTATACAGTAACATGCCATGTAATCGTTAACAAATCACAAACGTTATCAAATCGGTGTGAGCTATGTATGAGTGCATTAGTGTAATCATACCCTGAAGGAAACGTTTGGTTAAGTGTCTCCAAGTCACCACTTTTGTTGACATTTTGGTGACATTGTCAACAGTCTATTAGTATTGTTCTTACTACGCAGAAAACATTTTTTTATATACAAAAAACTATGCTTCTTCTTGTTTTATTGGTTTGTTGAAAACAAAAGTGACGTACAGCAAAATTTAAGTGTTTATAAAAATTATGGCCTATTTCTCACCTGCGAAAGAAAACGTTCGACTTACAATTTATATTGAAAACAACAATAAAATATGAAAATTTGTTTTTGTTTTCAATATAAATTGTAAGTCGAACGTTTTCTTTCGCAGGTGGGAAATAGGCCATTAGTTTAGGAAATCAAATCAAAAGGTGAATTTAAATGTATTGAACAATAATTTTAAAAAATACATAAAAAGAATTTGCAAAAAAGATATAAAATAACAATCCATATTGTAAAAAATAGAAAATGTTCTAATTAAATTAAAATTTTAAGCCAAAGTGCCAATTATGGAAATTGTTTTACCCTGTGGGAGATTTTGTGCCATCAGTTAAAGATCTGTCATACTTGCAGATTCATTCGTAAGTGTTTGATTCAGTATGTGTATTTATTTAATAGAGATGGCAAACAAAATCCCTAGTTGCTGGTGATATGCTGAACGAATAAATTAATTAATCCCGGTTATTGTATGTTTTTTTAATTATAAGTTCCATTTTTTATATATTTGTTTAATAAAATACCAAAATGTGAACAAAATACGCAATTTCATTGTCAAAGGAGTATACTAGAATGACTAAAATGCGCTAGTGACTATCTGTTTCCAATGTATTCATATGGTCCCTAAAGAACTATATAATCAGTAGTTCCAATGTCAGTAGTGGATTTTCTATTGCACGCACATGTTAAATGTCTATAGCAAAAAGCATTGAGTGGGGTATAATTAGTCAGTAGTACAGGCGACAAAGTCAACAGTGAATCAGTACTGATTCACTGCATAGAAACACACTCAACACCACCTAGTGTGCAATAGTAGCTACTATTTTTCACTAATTGTCGTACATTATGTTATAGTAGGCCAATAAAAACAAATAAATAGAATGAATACATGTTTTAAATGGTTTTTATATAATGCAGTACATATATACAGCAGTGTTACCAATTACTAACCAAATAAGTTAATAAAACAAACAAAACCAGCAAATTCTTATGTATGTATTTACAATATTGAAAGTTTTTATACTTTTAATTGATTAATTAAAAATGAGTGAGCTATGTATGAGTGTATTAATATAATCCATGATATAAATATAGAATGTACTTCCATTCTATATTTGTTTTAAAAAAAAAGTATTTTTGAAGTTTGTTTTTTTGAGAGAAATAAAGAAAAATGTTCCCATACAGTAAAAAATTTAAGTCTTCCTCTAGATTTTTTTTAAAAAAATGTGTAATTATTTTAACAAAAATTTCCGAATGATTAAAGCTATATACATAAGTACACATCTGTGAAGTTTGAAAATTGGTTATGTAATAACTTACATATCGAGGGCTTATATTCAATACCCGCCATACACCAATTTTTGGGAAATGACTTTTTGATCGCAAATTGTTCACTGACGCTAGCTTAATCTCTGACAAAAATTTCCAAAAAAAAATTAATATAAGTCCTTTTTTTAAATATTTGTGATATCGCTATCAACCGCACGATTTTTTGTTTAATGCAATACCCGCCATACGCCATAATTGAGAATACGGAACGAATAAATTTCCACTTGTTCCTTCTCTCATAAATTTATGTGCTTTATATATAATTTATAATAGATCATATTTTAAAAAAACAACGTGCTCAAGATGAGAAGAATCTTGACAAAGTCGCGGCACAAGAAGGAAAATGCCACGTTTGTACTATGGATGCACAAGCAGTTAAGCTCTGCCCAAATATAAATGCGTCAGCTATCTATTTCAAACAACGTCTACAAGTTCATAATTTCACTCTTTACAGTCTTGCCGATCACCAATGCACTAACTATTGGTGGAATGAGACACAAGGCGATCTGTCTGCTTCAACATTTATTTCCATCATACTATATCACTTGAAAACACATTGCTCATCAGATAATTTACTAATAATAATTTATTCAGATGGTTGCGGTTACCAAAACCGTAACCAGTTTTTATCAAATGCCTTATCTATTTTCGCTATAAAAAATAATAAAATAATCGAACAAAAGTACTTGGAGAAAGGTCACACACGAATGGAATGTGACAGTGCACATGCTAAAATAGAAACCAAAATTAAAAATCAATCAACATACTTGCCAATAGACTATATCAGAATAACCAAAGAATCACGAAAAACAGTAAAAATTAATGACACAGTAATTATTAAACTATTCGATGCCATGTATTAAAATTACAGTTTTTTTTAAAACTTCAATGATGCCAAACTTATTCGCTTTTCGAGCATTAGACCTGGTCGAACCAAAAATGATCGAACAGTTTCTCAGTTAAGATCACTAAATTATTTGCCAAGTGGAGAAGTTCAATTTAAAGTTAACTTTAATGAAAAATACAGAATGAAAAAGTACACAGGATATACTGAAGCAAATCCTTTGCATACTGTTCAGCTTCCAATCCAGCATAGTAAATGGAAACATCTTTAAGATTTGAAACCGGTTATACCACTAGAATATCATTACTTTTATGAAAATTTAGTTCGGATGGAGTCAAAGTAATAAGAAGCAATGTGACAATGTCCAATTTGAATTACCTTTTTTTTAATTATGTTTATTTTTTGTTATTGAATTCCTTTATGTTAGAAAAACGTTAAGCAAATGCTTAATTTAATAAAATTACATATTAGAGCAAAAAAACATATATTTTTATTACTGTGCAATAACCGCTATACGCCATAAAAATATTTGAAGATTTCAGTTACAATACCCGACATCAACCATATCTCTACGAATAGAGAAAAAAGTTCTATTTTTTTATAAGGGTGACTCAGTAGTCATATTTAAAAAATATTATTGAAGAAAGATTAATTCATTTCTTAAGAATTTTGAAATGAAACAGTTTTTTCTCTCTCCTGAAAAATAGTGTTTTTGCGTATGGCGGGTATTGAATATAAGCCGTCGATATATCATATTTTTATGTTTTCTGCTTTATACAAATCTTTTAAATATATTTTCAACTTTTAAATATATTTTCATCGTTGAGAAACCAAATTTATTGATGTTTTTTATTAGTTGACAATGAATTTTCATTAAGTTTAACAAACATTGATTGATATTGCATTTTGTTTAGTCTACATAATTCGTTTCTTGTTGATTGTAACATCTTTTTCTAAAATATTGAAGTAGATCTTTTGGCAAGTCTATTTCACAGATATTACAAGCTCTTAGCCACTTTTGACGAACACCAATTATACAATAGTTTGAAAAATATGTGTTGGATATAATGTTTAGAACAAAATCATAAAGCAAATACATGAACCTTCTAGCATAGACAATAATGCCTCCAGACTTGCAATTTTTGTTGCTGCAAATTCCTTAAATTTCTGATTTGAAATTGCATAAGTCTCCACATTATGAAATTCTAATTTGCATTAAAAAATTTCTATTACACCACAAATTTCCCTGAAAAATTAAAAATTCTATTTATTTTTTGTTATAGTTTTTATTTTCCACACAACTGAATAAATTTTTTTAATACATATATTTATTTATTATATCTTCAAATATGAACTAACAATAAGTAATCAAATCTTAAAGCTAAAATGCAATTATTAAGCCCGACCAGTGTCGGACATAAGCTTAGTGATAGTTATAAATAACACTGGTTTACAGCCAAAAAGTACCAAGAATGCCATATGCCTAGATAAGTTAATTGGGACCTCATGAAAAGGAAAAACGCTGTAATTTTTTTCTAAGTACCGTTTTTTAGATAACGGTACTTTTGTGTTTTATGGTCCCACTCAAACCCGTGTGGAGCCCAACCCAAAAGTCCGATCGAGATAAATGGCATATCGTTGAAAAGGTAATTGGATGCGTTTTACGTCGATATGCTGTAAATTTCTATCTATAAGAAATGGTTGAGTTATGGCACCTCAAAGTTCAAAATTTTTCATTTTTTTTTCGTTTTTTTTTTCTACGTTATAGTAAAGATCTGAAATGTTTTATTTTTTTACCAAATATTTTATTTAATTACCAACATTTTAAGCGTAACTTGAAATAATTGATTAAAAATAAGGTTTTTGTTAAGGATTTTGTGGAACGACAATATTTTAATTTTCATTGCTCACACACTACATTCGGCGTAAATTCAAAAAATTTAAATTAAAATGACGATCGACTTGAACTTTTGCGTTTTTTTTCGGATGGATCTTCGCGAACGAGGAACCAACAATAGTCCGCAATCATTTGTTCATCCCACCAGCCTTTGTAACGTCTCTCGATTTCTTACATTTCTTGGTGAAATCTTGCACCTTGTTCATCAGTTTCGGAGCCCAAGTTCGTGGGGAAAATATTCAAATGACTGAATAAGAAGTGTAATTTAGGTGTCATATTTGAACCTAAAAGTTAAAAAGAATAAATTTTCAAATGAAAACGGCCTTTTTGATATACATGCTTTCACTCAACGCTTACCAATAGCATTGAATTTTTTCAGTAATGTATCGATCTTTTCAATTTTGCTGAAACGTGTTTTGTAATGAAAGCCCAAATTTACCATCTCTAATTTACAACAGACTTACCATTGTCGTTAATCTTTACTACATGTTAGTTAATTTGTTTATTTTTGTTCTACTTAAGACAAACTTTTTTGGTTTGTTACTTTTAAGTATATTTATTTAAAATTTGCCAAAGGTTATTAATTTTTAGTTAATTTTAATTATTATTTTTCGAACTAAATTTGTTTCTATATTTATGATTTGAACGGGCTAAAGTTCGTATCGCTTTTTAAGCCAAATTGCATGTGATAATTATTAATAACTAACAATTCACATATTCCGGCTGGCTGTTCCATTCAACTATGTGTTGTCAGAATATTTACAACTAACTTTGATGTTATTTGTTCATTAATAATTATCACATGCAATTTGGCTTAAAAAGCGATACGAACTTTAGCCCGTTCAAATCATAAATATAGAAACAAATTTAGTTCGAAAAATAATAATTAAAATTAACAAAATAATTAATGTTGCTGTAGGCTTTAAACAAAACAAAGTAAAACATGTAATTATTTTGTTTTTTAAGCAGTTGATCGCTTTTTTGATAAGAGGTTAGCTTATTTCATACAAAAACTACGAATTTATTTGATAAAAGTGTTTGTTTTATTTTTGACGAATTTTTGGAATTTTCCGGATAATTATTTTGACGATTTTTCGTGTAAAATTTGACGAATTCACACCTATTTCATCTGGCAACTATGCACATAAACATGAATTAAAGTGTGTGGTTCATAGCTTTTGACATTTTAAACGCTTGAACACAGAATATCATCCTGACGATTGCTTTGACCTTTTAAATGGCCTTGGTACTGCTTTTTGGTTTGGCAAAAGTTGGCATCGCTTACTATTTGACAGTTTTCGTTGCCACTTTATTTTAGTCAATTGGATTATTTTTGCAGCATTTTATTATTTTTTTTTTGGAAGACTAAAGAAAACTAAACAGAAAATATTTAAAATACTCTAATGAATTCTTACGGTTTGTATTTAATTTGAGAAAACTTTTTTCCAGCACTTATTTACGTTTTGACCCTACCAACAAAATTAATACATAAAATTGCTGCCGCTATAGCCAATTATGTATCCTTGACCCAACAAATCATCACGCTCATATCCATAGATGTGTTTATATTTTCGTGTAAATATTTATGTTAAAAACCCTAATTTTTTATATTTTTAGTTTTTGTGTTACAAGTGTAAAATAATACAAAAATCATACAATCATAAAGCAGTAGTTGCAAAGTTAAAATTTATCCAACCAAATCAAACACCCCAAAACAAGGACAACATATGTATGTATGTACAATTATTTAATACACAGCTCATTAGATTTTAAAAATTCTGAGAAATAAATCGAGCAAAAAATTAAACAACACCATAGTATTATAAAGCCCAGTGAGCATTTTTAAAAACGACAACCAAACTGAAAGCGCGCAAGCAAACCCTTCCATGCAATATGGCCAAAATGTATGGAAAGGGTAAGAGTAAGTATAATTTAACACTACATTCAATAACTACGTATTGTTTAGAAAAAAAGTTAAAGCATATTTTTGTATACTGTAAACTTTAAAAGTTGAAAAAGTACAGCTTAAATGAAAAACAATCAGATTGATAAAAATTTTGGCCCGCTTTTTTGATGATTTTTAATTTTATTTTAAAACTTATTTATTGATTTGTTTTATACCTTGTTAATAAATTTTTTCTATCTCGTTTTTATGTTAAGCTGCCATAGAATCTGATGAACAACAGAAATTACGTTTCCAAGTGGAATTAGAATTCGTACAATGTCTGGCCAACCCAAATTATTTGAATTGTAAGCTAAATAATTATTCATTTAAATAATACTCCATCATACTCACCATCATATTTTTAATTGTGCTTATTTTAGATGTAGTAGTTTGCAAATCGCTAGCTTGAATTAAAAGCTATTTAAATTCGCTTATACTAATTTCACACAAACAAAAACAGTTATACGGGCGTGTTCTGAAAATCACGGTGATTTCAAAAGTAAACTACTAATACCTGACTTGATAGTGGAGTTTTATTATATTTTAAGTTTTTGTCATTTATAATAGAATATTTTCTTTCAACTTCCAACGCTAAAAATCGTGTAATTCAAAAAAGCAATGATTTCATTTTCATTAATTCTATGAAATCACCGTGATTTGCAGAACATGCCCGATAAATTACTTCAAGTGATAGTAAGTAATTGGCTACTTTTATTTCTGATGTTTTTTTTTTAACATAAAAGCCATGAATTTCAATTCTCTTAAGTTAACTGGGTTACTATATTCGACTTGCAATGATTACTGGCAAAAATAAATAATTTTCAATAGGTTTATAAATTTATTTACTTAAAAGTATATTGTAAATAAATTTGACGACTTAAGAACGTTTTTTAATTTTTTTTTATTTAGTTTTTGTTGTTGCAGTTAAGGATGTCTTCAAGCAATTTATGCAACAAAGTTCAATTGTTCTGTAAATGAGAAATATGTATATTTGGCGTCGAACACATTCGAACCTCATTTGGGCAATCAATCTTTCAAATTTTCCATAACAGGACGCTTACATTTATTTATTAAATGTTATAAATACAATTGCGAAACATAGACCTTCACCCGTTGTAGTGAAACAAACCAGAGTCTGTCTAGCACACTACTCACTAGCCCACCCATCATATTAGTTTTGTCCAAGCTGTTTTTTTTTTAATTGTTCATTTGCAATCTATCCATTTAAGGCCAATTATTGTCGGAGTAATGGCATTTTCTTTTCTGGAAAAAAATGTTACACTTGTTACACTTTTCAATAAAAATTCGCAATAAAATGATTTTCTGAAATAAACATTTCATTAGAAATAATTTTATCATCCTTTGCGAGCTCAAATTTTTTATTTAAACGAACGCTAAATTGTATTTTGTTCAATAAAAAGTTAAAAATTTTTACTTTTTCCAGAAATCGTGCGATTTTAAATCGATCGGCTTACAGAACAGGGCCGAATATGTTACAACATTAACATAAAAAGTTATATCGAGAATATATAAAAATAAAAATTGAAATGATATTCACGAATAAAAACATAGAATTAATTTGTAATGATTTTTGGCAAGTTTAAAATTATTTTTTTGGTTTATATTACCTATTTAAATATTTGGTTTATATGCCTATTTAAATCGCTGCTGTGCTTTTTGGAGGTTTTTATTTAAAATTCGAAATTCAGAAAACATCTTTTCGACTCCCAACATACATACATACAAAATATCAACTTATAACCATGAGATGAAAGCTATGATGGATATCAATTTAATAATAGATTTTTTACTTTATATATATATTTTAGTCCTCGCTCAACGTGGTTATTTTAAAGATCAATCTTTTATTAATTACCTCAAATATTTGCAATATTGGAAGGAACCGGAATATGCGAAGTATTTAATGTATCCTATGAGCCTGTACTTTTTAGATCTCCTACAATATGAACATTTTCGACGCGAAATTGTAAACTCACAATGCTGCAAGTTTATTGATGACCAGGCCATACTTCAATGGCAACATTACACACGTAAACGTATTAAAATGTTTAATTCTGTTAATGGCAGTACTCAAAACCATTTAATTGCTGCGCCCAATACTGAAAATATAGCTGAAGCTCAACAGCCACAAATGGGTGCTCAACAAACACAACAGGCTCAACCGCAATCGAGTCAAATAAATGTTAATTCTTGTAATATGCAGAATGGATCAATGACTAACACAGGTAGTGCTCAACAACAAACTCCACTTAGTGGCCAACAACAATCTCAAATGAATGGCAACTCTTCTGCGAACGTTAATCAGAGTATTTCAACTAACGCTCCTTTAATGCAGAAAATATAATTTATTTATTTAATAATAATTCGCATTTAGTTTATAAAAAAAATTATATTATATAAGATAAATTTAATCAGCGATGTTTGTAGATAGATAAAAAGCGCATATTTAAATACAGATTTTTTCAATAACATTTAACAACTCATCGTTTCTCTGATTGATCGAAAAAGTTTGATTTTAGTAAATTATTTGGTTAAGTGATAATAATTACCACTCAAAATATCAATACATATCGCTCCTTTATTGCAACAGAGACATAAGTCAAAAAAGTTAGTTTTGTAGAAAAAAATTTTCAATTTACATACAATGCAATGATGATATAAAAAGTTTTTTTTTCTTTTCTCCAGCCTTTTTATGAAATTTTTACACAAAATTAAATATGATATCTACATACATATATCGATTTTTAGTGCATTAACAACTAAAAAACACAGTTTTTTTAACAACTAAAAAACTCAGTTTTTGAGATATGCCTATACCACAATAAAGGAGAGATATGTTTGTATGTATATGATTGTAATAAGAATTTTTTATTACAGACAATGTCGCCGTCTCAGCAATTAGTAAAAACTGCTAAAACAAAATCAATGAAATCACATTTTTACGGCGTCTATTTGCTATGCAGCCAAAATCCAGACAAACGTTTTAATGGTAAATGTTACATTGGATTTACTGTAAATCCCAACCGTAGAATAAAACAGCATAATCGTGGCAAGGATTTCGGAGGAGCTAAAAAAACCAGTAATAAAGGTCCTTGGAAAATGGTAATGATAGTACATGGATTCCCCAATAATATAGCTGCGCTACAATTTGAATGGGCTTGGCAACAGCCAGCACTATCTGCACGACTGAAATGTTTTGCCGAGTTGAAAAGGAAAATGTCAAAGGAAACATATTTTCAATACAATTTTCGTATATTAAGTCGTATGCTAAATGTGGGCCCTTGGCAAAGATTGCCTTTAGTAATTCGTTGGTTAGAGAGTGATTATGAATGTGAATTTGAAGTAAATGCTATATAGATCCTTAAATGTAGATCTTTTTAAAATTATTTTTGTTTTTTCAGCCTTTATTTGCACCACCGAAACACATGAAAACTATTAATGGGTCTATGGTTCTTGAAAATCGATTGGAGGACGAGCAAAGTATTTTATCTCGTTCTTTATGGGCGCCCGAATGTCATCTCTGCATGCAACAAATTGAAAATGTAGAGCAATCACGAATTGGCTGTTTGAATACTATGTGTAAATTAACTTGTCATATTATATGTTTGGCTAATCATATGTTGTCGTTCGACCCATCTCAGAGAGGTCATTACATACCGATAGCGGGGGAATGTCCGTTATGTGAAATTCCTCTGCTGTGGGTAGAATTATTGCAGAGAAAACGTACAATGCAAGCTAGATTTATCGAAGAAGAAAAGAGTAGTGATGACGAAGATGATATAGACAGCGATGGAAATGAAGATTGTTTAAATATAGATTGTATTAAAAGCTTCACTCAAAATGCTAATGAATCCTCAGAGTCATTGGACATTTACGAACTCCATGATTAATAAAAAGTTTAACTACTATGATTATTTTTTAATTTTTATAGAATTGAATAAACTAGGTAAATTTAAAATAAAGTTAGAAATTCGTTAAATCTTTAGATGTAATTATACACTCGTGCTTATTCTCTCTCTTTTTTTAATTTTAGTCTTACGATTATAAGTTGATTTTGTGCTCGTCTATGTAGTCAGTGCAGTGCTCTAATACATACTCGTAATAGCCCTTATGATATTAGTAGGAAGTAGCTTGTACTGAAAAATAATTTTATATTAAACGTAAATACTTCTTTTGTATATACAAAATATTGATTCGTTCTGAAATTTGTATGGAAAAATCAAAATAATGGGCTGACGATACGTACAATAAGCGTATACGCACGAGATAAAAAAAATAAACTTATATGATAGAATTTTGTACTATTTCATGATATATGAAAACAAATATTTAAATAAACAACTTGAATAGTTTACAGATAAACAAATTTACAATTAGACAATTAAGTAATTTAACGATATAAACCCAATAAATAGCTCGACATTAGACATGTTAAAATGGATTATTAATCGCCGCCGAAGTGATGACCTAGACAAAGCAAAGTGACGTAGGTTTCTTGGTAAGCAGTTCCATAAGCGAGCTGCACGTACTACAAATGATTTCTCATAGGTAAAATTGTATATACGAGGTATAAAAATCTGCGGATTTCTTGCCGATCTGATAAAGGATATCATCTCAACAATAAAGGTGGGCCTTTGATTTTTAATAATATTAAATAAAGAAATTAGTGGTCGAAATTTAAAATAGTCATCAAATGTTAAGTGCAGGAAGTCATGTAAGTAATTCGAGACGTGGTCCTAAGACCATAGACAAATCTCGCAACCTTGTTTGTGATGAGCCTTATTGTGTTCCTATTACCCAAACATCCCGAGTATACTTCCAAGCAATAGTTTATCCGCGACATAAGCAATGCATGACCTACCGCCTTTTTAACATGTAAGGGAAGAACCAGGTTCAGGTGATACAACCTTTGTAAGGTCAAACAAATATTGGAGTAGACTCTATCAATACATTGATCAAACGATAATATACTGTCAAGTATCACGCCTACCACGACTTTTTTATACTTTCAACAAGTTCAATGGAAACATTTAGTATTCTTAAATCCAAGTGGAGGCTAGCCAATCTGTTCAAGCCAAAAATTACAGCTTTAGTTTTATCTGGATTTATTTTAAGTCGTATTTGTCTGCATCCAAGTTTCCACTACAGCGAGTCCACTGTAGAGCATCAGAAAATTGATACTCTCCACACCATAATAATTGAACATCATCTGCGAAAGCAAATGATCTTCCAAAGCTTAATACATCAAATAGGACATTTAGAAGGCAGGTAAATATTTAAAACAACAAAATTTCTAATTTTATTGTTACCAATACAAGTTTTTGATCAAACCTTTGCTGGTGCCATCGTGTAACAGGCAGTATGAAAATTTTTGGGGTATTGGAAACAAAATAAGACAAAAAGACTGGTTGCTTTCGAGAATGCCATGTGTATGAGTCCAAAGATGAAGAGGTGATAGAAATAGAAGGCAATGTATGTACATACATAGTTATGTTATTAATTACAACGATAATCACCCTTATCGGGAATAAAAGTTCACATGAAATGTATGGTTTGCTGTTGTGTCGCTATACTATTTCCTAATTTTGTTCACAGGAAATATTTCGTGTGAACAAATTGTTCGCCTTCTATTCTCGATGAGGGTGAATAAGATTACTGTGCCAACAGTTATTCTGAAAACGCTCCTTATATCAGAAAAAATGTTAATATTGACTATAAATAACGCTATTTGAAGAATTGTTGTGCATTATTGTCGCAACAAAAGTAACAAGCTGTATCATCCTCAAGAATTTTTCAAGCAGTTCCCTCTCATAATTGTCGCAACAAAAGTAACAGGTTGTCTTTCTCAAGAACTTCGCAATATAAAGGGATTATATGATTGCTATACAAAATATTTGAAAAATATTCGTCAATGTTATCCTTAAGGGACTTTCGAAATATTTAATTATAGTTTTCATATCGACATTCGCTTGCCTAAAAAGGTAAATTCATTACATGCGAAAATTACAAGAACTTGGATAATGAAGCACAAAATATTTTAGAGCAAACAGAACACCAAAAAGAAATATTTTTTAATTACATCATTAGGTCGTTAAAGCCTTAACATGAATTAGTAGCTAGCCAACATGACAGCAAAAAAGACGTAAGCGAAAATACCCGTTATCTAGAAAATATATGAAATAAACTAAATGCAATGTATAATAACTATGGCGTAGCAGTACAAACTTACATGCTTAGTTTCACGGTAATACTTGTACCTGAACCAGATAATAATAAAAACCTCCTCCTCTATAATTTGATTTTTCGTGCTTACGTATGTATTTTTGACGATTATGGCTCGATATGAGGATTAATTCTGCATCATTAACTCAAAAATTCCATTTTTATGAGTTATGGCGTAAATGAGCGATATGTATACATATTTACAAAATACATAAAGTATACTAAAAGAATAAAATCATTTTTCACATAAAACTAATTGAAAGTTGTTGAAAAAATTGACTGGTAACCAATGAGACCTTAAACAGTTTAGTCATCTAAATCATTTAATTGTTTTTTTATGGCCCTTACAACAGATTCCATTTTTCGTATTTTTTTCATAAGTTCAATTTTCTCATTTACATAATGTTCTTTTGGCATTTGGACATACTCTTCGCCTTTAAACATAAAAGTTGCAACATGTTCTGCGTCAATCAGTTGATCTGTGTTGGAATAATCTTCATTCGCTTTCTCACATGGAACTGAAATAAGTTTGGTTTTATTGGGTGAGGTTTCAGCTGTAATCGTGTTTTCAGTGGATTTTCGTAATGCTTTGCGCTGTGGAGATATTTTTAAAAGTTTTGATTTTGATGAAGTTGCTTGTATTGTTATATTATCTAGTTTTCTTTTATTGTTACAGTTTATGGAATAGTTTTCATGATTGTTTTCATGGTTTGCAAATACAATTAATTCATTATCTTCATCCTCATCCATATCCAAAATATTTGAATCTTCTTCATAGAAATTTGACTCCACTTTGGTTATCATAGTAGTTGATTCTACAATTAAATCTTGTTCCTCTAAAACTTCAGGATTCTCTGCTGCACTATTCCTCTTGTTATCTTTGCATGTATAGTAATCTAACTCCTCTTCGACATCTTCATTAGTTTCCTCTATTTCGGTTTCAACACATGGAAATGGCACCGCTTCACCCAGCAATATAGTGCGCCTATTGTTTATAGAAAAATATTTCTTATCAAAATGATCTGAACAAAAGAAGTACATTGATTCGGGTAGATTTGTATGCACTTTTCCTAACTCAATCCATTTTTGGCGTCTTTCAGGATTTTTTGGAAATGAAAACAATTTAACATTATTATATGTTTTGTCTTTAATATTAGTGTAGTTTTCGCAATTTTTATAAGCACAGGCTCTTAATAACATTTCAACAGATAATAGACGCGTTTGTAAACAGGTAATCAGATGTCCAAGTCGTTCTAAAATTTTCGGCAGCGGCGGCTAGGCTAAAAATGACCGGCGGCCACTCAAAGTCGGCTGCAGCCGACAATTTCGTAGAAAACATAATTTTTTCAATGATTGTAGGATATGTACATATACATACTAATGTCCTGCACAATACCATTTATAAGATCTTTCAAGACATGAGAGATTTTTCAGTCTTTACTACAGCGAAATATTCTAAAACAAACGCTAAACAACACTGTTGGCAAGTCAAACAACTGAAACAAATGTCTTCCCAACAGTGCTGTTTAGCGTTTGTTTTAGAATATTTCGCTGTAATAAAGCATTTGAAAAATCTCTGCACGAAGGTAAAATAACCAATGCTGAGTTATAATGCGGCTAGGGCTCGACATCTTGTGTTTCCGAACGGAAATGAACTCTGTGACATGGTCGATAGATTGCAGTTTTATGTGGGAAGTAAAAAATTATAAAATATCCCGCCTTATTTTCGATTTTATCGTGCGCGACATGAGAAGCAAATCGGATTGCAAATTTTGGAAAAATACTTGCGAGATTCATGCTACTCAATTTTTTCTATACAACGCTTTTTTAAAGGTGTGTTCTACAAGATTTTGTTAAAGTTCGGACTAATGGCCTGTCATACACGATAACAATTGTGCTGGCATAACATGCCAGATTGTAGGTGAGAAGCAAAGAGAGTGGTTTTGTGGTTGGCATAATTTTTCAACCAAGCACAACCCCGCATCACCAGCACAAAGCCAATACACAAAAAAACAGCAAATATCAAATGCATACAAGAAACACTAACACATCACCGAAAAAAAATTATTTTCTTTCTGTAAAATATCAGCGAGTTTTAAAAGTGGATGGAAAATATTAGTCGGTGGAAATATTAGTCGACTTTTACTACGTTTATACGCACGGCTTATTTGCAAATAAAACTGTAAATTATTGCCATACTATCGCTTTTATTGCGACTTACTAATTCAGAAAACAATTCACGTTTAACGCACTATTTGCAAATAAAATGCTTGAAGTTGCCACACTTACAAATTTTTGCTAATAAAAACTATAAATTGATAAAATAATGCACAATAATATATGTCCAAAAATGGGACAAAAATATTTTGCTCGAACTATTTTGGGACTATTTTTAAATGTGTGTTATTTCGGCACAACATTATACATAAGTAATTTTTTTTAATTAAACAACCTAATTTCATTTAAACAGAAATGTGAAAAGTGAAACTGGTGTGAAATTTGGTCACAACAGCTGGATCGATTATGACGGCCATAAATTGGACATAATATCTAACACATTTTACACCAAACACAAATTTTGATACTAAAACTTTATGATTGGAAAGTGTTGTTCGTTTGTTAAAGTGAAAGTACATAAAACGCGTTAGCGCGTACAAGCTGCAGGCATCTGTCAAAAAAGTTTGATATAGTGTTTTTGCATACGACAAGTTACATAGTCATGTTTTCGACTTGGTAGATTTTTTGAAGCAGTTCTCTTCAATTCTCTTTTAAAACTGCTCGATTGTTTACACTCGGACGGTTTCTTTTTCAATTTTCGTATTGTTTTAATGCAGCGATTTAAATAACAAAATATAATTGAAGCAACTTTTCTGTAAAAGCAAGTCAGTACCCCTATTCTTTCCTCTCTCTTCCACAAACTCAGACTTGCTTCAAGAAAAACTGCCGAGTCTAAAACATTAGATACGAAACTCTTTGGCGCGTCTGCCGCATTGTGTTGTTTTGAGAACTAATCAGCCAATAAAACAGAAAAAAATAGAATCATGAAGGAAAATCTTATTGAAGAGTTTGAAATGTATGTTTTATTGCATAAAAAAAGGATTTTAAAATATTCACGTCAATATTTCAATGTAAAAATAAATAAAAAAGCTCATAGAAGAGGCGTTTATAACGGTGTTTTGTAACTTGACATTTTTCTTGCGGTAAAGTTTTCAAACGCAATTTCGTGGGCGAACTAACGCATTATATGTATTTCTACCTTTAGTGTATTCATGGCGAAATGCAAACCTTAAGAAATTTTAGGAATTGCCACAAGCTACGAATCTTTTTTTTTTGCACTGGAAAAATTCACATTGAAAAAACAAATAGTAACAAGAATCACTCGATATAAGAATATATTGTTACGTTTTTCGCTGTTTAAAAACGCTTTTCCGTGGATTCGAAGATTTGCAAATGAATGCAGGACTCGGGGTAGTAAGAATGATACAAGTTTTATTTACAAATACACTTAAAACTAAATTATTCAAGAGCTTAAATAACTAATACAGCTAAAAATACTGAATTATACACAAATATTCATAACTGGTTACCATCACGCCTTCCTCGCTTTAGTTTGGCTTGACTGCGCAAGTATTCACGTGACACTTCTAAGTCTGCTGCTCGTCACTTACGAGACTCACTCTGTCGACACTCACCGTTGATACACCAATAGAGACTCACTGGCTTTACTTACACCCTTACACACGGCTATTCACTGCGCTGTTCCCTTTATCAGTCGACCCGATAAACTCTACAATTATCTCACTTCCACGACAGACTTTGCTGTCACTATAGCCTGTTCTATAGTTTCTCCAATTATCAACCCACGTATTGTAAAGCTCAGACTGCTCTTAACTATCAACTCACTACTGTATCGCAGACTATTATTAACTCATAACTTAATTATCAACTGACTTGTTTACTCGCAAATGACTGAGTTCACAACTTGTTCGTTCACAACACAACTGAACTCAACTGCATTTTCACAACTGACTTGCCATTGGTTGCGTCGCCCTTTTTATACTTTGCACAAATACCACTAGAAGTTTTAAGCATAGTCCAGACCATGATACAATTATACTAGGTACAAGTGATGTAACGAATGTCAATTTTTGATATTCGCGAATACGAATACGAATATTTCAAACGATATTCGCGAATACGAATACGAACATTTGAAACGATATTCGCGAATACGAATACGAATATTATATGCAATATGAAATATTAAAAAATTGTTATGAAAAGGGACTTAATACCCTTGTTGGCGTACTTTAAAGTTAATAAAAGTACCTAAAATTTTAATGACTGTCATTGAATAATATTTAAAAGTGATACAAAGCACAAATTTGTATAAAAAAATAATTTATTTGTACAAACTAAAATGTTAAGTCATTTATTTAAATTTCGTTTATGATTTATTTAATTTCCTTGGAAAAATATTCGTATTCGCCTGAAAATGAACGAATGTTCGACAATTCGAATACGAATACGAATATTCGTGCATCACTACTAGGTACATGCACAAGCCTAGCCTGTAACTGTATACATTGCATATAATTGTCAAACTTTGTTTACAAACTACAAAAATGTTACTGTATGTGTATGAATAAAATGATTACAGTCCAATTACACATTGAAGAAAAATAAATAAAAATAGAACCCAAAGTAGAGTGACATACAAATTATACAAAAATTTAATTACATGGTCTACACATGTGAGTAGAAATTACACACTGTCTAACTACAACCAGATTGGAAACACTGATGGCCAAATTTTGTAAATATAAAAGCTTTTTTCGTTTGGAAATTTGTATAGAAAAATATTTTTTGAAACGAATTTTCGTTATTTTTCATACAAATTTGAAACGTTTAGAAACGAAATTTTTTACAAAATCTGCTTATGAATAACTATAATACCTTGTTCACACGGACAGCAATTGTCGAGGTTCGCTCTCACATTCACTGTTCGCAGTCGAATCTTGATTGAATCAACATGGTTCGCCATACAATTTTTTTAAAGCGAACCAACTTGGTTAATTTTGAACCTTGCTGCTAATTGCTATCATGCATAGTCTTGATAACAAATTAACGCTAATTTATCTGAACTAGCTATCAAAATAAAATTAGTACACACATAAACAAACACATGCACACATGAGTATATAAAAAACAAACCAAAAATAATGGATGCGTGTATGAATTAAACATAGAAAACATTTTATTAATTATTTTTTCTTAATTTGTTTATCCACAGTAAAAAAAGCAAACAACACAGCATATAAAACTCGTGCCAACTATTCACGTAATTATATATGGATGTATGTATATAAGTACACACATACACTCAAAACGCGTAAAATTTTTTTAAGAAGTGCGAAATTCAAAAAATATACGTTTAACGCAAAATTAAGTAAAATTTTTGTAATAAGCGCGAAAACGGGATAGTTTTAAAATATTTCTGTTGTAAACCAAAAAATCAAAAACATTTTTGTAAAATAATTTATTAAAAAATAGATAACTATCATGAGATCAATACATTACAATAAGGTGCATATAGGGTTGTTATCGCTTAATTTATAAAAAGAGGACAGCAGAGGGAAAAAACCCGGACATTTGCTTAAAAAAGTAGGACTTAAAAGTAAAACGAAATTTATTTTTTTCCAATAATATTCACCACAATCGTGAACAATTATTCCCTGGAAATATTTTCCCTTTTCCTCAAATAGCAATCGTGAATAATTATTCCCTAGAAATGTGTTGTCTTTTTGGATTTCTCGTTATCGTGAATAATATTTCTCATGGGAATTTTTTAACTTTTCCCTTGGTTTGCAGGCGAACTGACTTAATACATCGCGTAACTTGAATATTATATTTCTAATTATATGTTAAAAGTTATAAATAATTTGTTGTAGGATAAGACCAATAAATAATGTCCACGATTAATAACAATAATTCCCTGCAACAACTTTTTTGATACTAATACTAAATAATTTTTTCCCCGGCACCTAAAATATTTAAAAACTTACAAATGTTTCCTTCCAAACCCCAAATTTGTGTATATTTTACTATTTCGGATTTTGAACTCATTTTTGAGATTTACAAGTCTTCTTCCCGTTTTTTACATTCACTACGCATTGATAACGGGAACGCATTGTTTAGTTAAAATGTCTTATTTGTTCATAAAATAAAGATTTTGACATCCACTATCAATTATTTCCCTTTTCAGTTTAGTTTTTAATAAATACCATTCGTCATGCAATGCAAAAGGTAAAAAATTTCCTTAAAAAGTAGGACTTACCCGGACGCTAATTTTTTCCAAGGACAGAGATACCAAAAAGAGGACAGTGTCCGGGAAAAAGAGGACGGATAACAACCCTAGGTGCATATAAAGTGTACATATTACATATACATATAATAGAAGTAAATACGTATACATATATGTTTACATAAGTACATACATATAAAATTGGTCGTTATTAAATAAAATTTCGATTTCTTGCACTTCCAAAAACATACATACATTGTCTGTTTTTAGTATGTACTAGGGAAATAAAAGGCTGTTCGCATGATAAAAGGCTTCATAGCTATAATAAAAACGTATCCAATGACGCATCTGTTATATGTCCCCTCTGCCATCAAATACATCCCCTTCGACTTTGCCCATCATTTATCGCGATGCCCGTCGAAAAACGATATAATACAGTTAAACAACAAAAACGTTGTACCAACTGTCTAGGAATTTCTCATAATTACAAAAACTGTAAAAGTCGATTTGTTTGTAATATTTGCAAAATTCCAATTATCATACACCAGCAGTACCAAACCATGCTCCTAATACCCCTGCGATTGCACGTGATGAAGTATCTAACACCCCTTATCAGCTAGATACTTCTCCATCTACATCTAAGGAGGTTGCTAACTGAGGTCTGCATTCATTTACGACTCATATGCATTCCACACCCTCTGTTATCTTCTGTACCGCTCTCGTGGACATATATATATAGAGGATGTCAAATGTACAGTTCGTGTATTAATTGACTCAGCATCTGAAGCCACTTTTATCTCAAAACGGCTTCAAAACAAATTGAATCTCAAAACACATTCCTCTCAAGCCGAAGTTCGAGGATTAAATGATTCTATCACGGCTACCACTACTCAAATATGCCATCCTAAACTCGGCTCTGCAACTGACCCTTCGGTGGCTTTGCCAGCGGACGCTTATGTCGTCAAAAAACTCACCAACAAACTCCCTTATTATCCTCTATCTGACCTGAGAAAGAATGATTTCGCACATCTTCAAATGGTCGACACATACCGACACAATGGCGGTGAAACTGACTTATTACTTGGCGGTCATATTTACTCCAAAATAATTCAGGATGGTATATAGTGGAACAGCACGCAATCTCTCGTAGCCCAAAAGACTGTTTTTGGGTGGATTCTCACCGGTTGTATTAAAACCTCATCTACCAATTACTCAATCTCATCCTTTTTTAATGAACTCGCTGGTAGCTCTTATTATTTACCACATCACGCGGTTTTTAAACCCGACAGTACTACTACCAAATTACGTGTCGTGCTTAACGCTTCAAGCCCCTCATCAAACGGAACAAGTTTAAACGATCTCGTCTACCCCGGACCTATCTTACAAGCCGATCTAACCGTCCTTGTGTTACGATGGAGATTTTTCGGTTATGTTTTAAACGAGGACATTGAGAAAATGTAGCACCAAATTTTGATAAATATATCTCATACACCATTTCAACGGATCATATTTCGTACCAAACCTGATCAGCCGCCTCGCGATTACGAGCTAAACACAGTAACCTTTGGTGTCAACTGTGCCCCATATCTGGCCATCAGAACTTTACTCGAGCTCGCCAAAGAATGTGAGCCCAAGCACCCCCATGTTTCCCATATTATCCGGAATCATATGCACGTCGACGACGTTCTAGCCGGATATCATACCATTTCGTCGGCTATAAAATCTCGCAATGACCTCATATCTGTACTGAAATCAGCTGGTTTCCCGCTGCGTAAGTGGAGAGCAAACAATGATTTTCTAGTAAAGGATATACCCCCAAGCGATCTACTTGATAAAGAATTTCTAAAGTTATCTGACTCAAGTACTACCAAAGACACTAGGGCTTATATGGAACGATGGAAGCGACCACTTTTATTTTAAGGTGAAATCCCCTTTCGATCAAGCGATGACTATAAAAAGGGCGGTGCTGCTGAAATAGCCAAATTATTCGACCCCGCAGGCTGGCTTTCACATAAGATTATTGTCGCAAAAATTACCGAATGGGACGAGAATCTTCACCCCTGTACACTGTTGCAATGGCAAGCTTTTTTAAATGATTACATGCAAATAGAACAAATTAAAATACCTTGCTTTGTCAAATTCAACCCATCTTACTCTATTGAGCTGCACGGCTTCTGTGATGCCTCCGAAAAGGCTTATGCAGCCACCCTATATATTCCCTTAGAATGCATTGGTTTTGTCAGCACCCATCTTTTGGTAGCCAAAGCCCGAGTTGCCCCTGTGAAATTTATTTCCTTACCCCGTAAAGAACTTTGCGGCGTAGGCTTAATGGCAACTCTGATTGATTCCATCCAGACTCAACTCAACCTCAAGGACTATAAACTTTTCTTGTGGACGGATTGGCTCCAAAAACCCCCCGATAAATGGAAAACCTTCGTTGCAAACCGAGTGTCCTCCATAATTGATAAAGTTGGAAATGATTCATGGTTTCACGTAGATTCAAAAAACAACCCCGCTGACTTGGCCTCACGTGGATTGACGGTTTCTGAGCTCGTTTCAAATGATCTATGGTGGCATTGGCCCCCGTAGTTGCACCGCCCTCGAAGCGAATGGCCGACTCAAACTCACAATTTTGAGACTGGAGAGGAAAGTATACCGATTGGTGTTCACATCAACACGATCAGAAATGAAGACATTCTAAAGGATTTTTCAGATTTTCCCCGAGCACTACGAGTTACATGTCATATACTTCGTTTTTTTTCATCGTATTAAAAATTCCCTTAATCGCGAACGAAATTACGTCATCCGAAATTAATGAAGCCAAACGTCGCCAATAATCTCCACTCAAACAACCTACTTTCCCGAGGATTATCAACAAATAACTAAATATCTACCCTTGTCCCGGAAGAGTCCACTCTTGACTTTCAATCCGTTTATAGACGCGAATGGAATTATGAGAACCAATGGCAGGCTATCTAACTCCCCTACACTGGCTTATGATGAACGGCACCCCATTTTAATACCGTATCATGCACAATTCACAAGGTTATTTCTTACCCATCTGCATAAATACTCCCTTCATGGTCAAAATGCGATTTTATATAGATTAACTAGATTACATTACTATATTCCCAAGTTGAAAACACTTATTCGGACTATATTGTCACAATGCCTAATATGTGTTAAACAAAATCGACAAATCAGCCAACAACTCATGGCTGCGCTCCCTCCAGAACGTGTCAACTTGACTCGCCCGTTTTATGACACTGGAATAGACTTCGCTGGGCCTTTCAACTTAAAGTCTTACGCAGGACGTGGTTGTTGAGTAACCAAAGTAGACGCCCTCATTTTCGTTTGTTTCTCCACAAAAGCAATCCACTTGGAAGGTACTGGAGAAATAACAACGCAGGCATTTGTCGCTGCATTTGCACGCTTTTTTCCCCGTCGAGGCACCCCCCATTGCGATTTACTCGGATAATGGCACTGCCTTTGTTGGCGCCTCTAATATAATAACCGGTGATAAATCGCAATTTCAAGCTCTCGTGCGCAAAGGTACTCTGGCCCAAAATACCTTTACCCCCTTGAATGGCCCTGGTGCTCCTCATATGGGTGGCATATGGAAAGCGGGGAAAAAAGTTTTAAATCTCACGTTAAAATAATATGCCACAGCCAGAGTTTCACATTCGAAGAGTTCAGCACCATACTGACCCGTATCGAACCATGTCTGAACTCACGCCCACTAGTTCCCATGAATGACGACTCAAATACATTGTGTGCCCTCACACCCAGTCATTTCCTCATCGGTACCCCCTTCTGTCTCCGCTAGAGCCAGATTTGGTCAATCACTCATTAAGTTACGTGAACCGCTGCCAAAAATTAAAAATTCTCCACCATGAACTAGCGCGTAGGTGGAAGGAAGAATACTTAACTGAACTCCACAAGCGAACAAAATGGAAATACCCCCAAAGGAATTACACTGTCGGTGATTTAGTTGTCATTCGACAAGATAATCTGCCACCCACGCAATGGCGACTAGGACGTCTCGACAGTGTTTCTTGGCCCGGATAATCGAGTTCGAGTCGCAGAAATACGGTCAGCTTACAGCACTAACCAGACCGATCACCAAATTAGTCTTACTCCCACACTCTGCGCAATAATAACAATACTCTTTCATATTTCTTCATTTGTCGACTATAAAAAATGGAAGTCCAGTCACCCTCGCACCACATCTACAGTCAGTTCTAACAAATACGATTATCGCATGTGCCGCAAAAATCATCCTTTGCGAAAATGTACCCGTTTTAATAAAATGAGCACTTTTGAAAGATTGGGTGTGGTAAAAAGTTATGGCTGCTGCCAGAGTTGCCTGGATCATTCACATAAGGTATCACAATGTTGCAACCTCGAACGTTGCAAGAAATGTAATGGTCATCACCACACCTTTCTACACGGTCATAAACGCCAACATATGAATGTGCCCGCAACTGTTATTCCAACAGTCATCGTTAGTGTTAAGCTTGATGGTAATTGGAGTCAAGTCAGAGGACTACTGAGTCCAGGTGCAGAGTGTAGCTCTATCGCAGCATTCATCGCTGCGTTTTGAAAATGGACTAACCTTCCCGTTAACTGCAAGGGTAAATAAAGATCTTCCGAAATCACAACCTAAATGGAGACTTGACCGTGTGGCGGATTATTACAACAACTTGCGCATTGCCGACCCAGATTTTTTCATCAATGGTACTATCAACATGATACTGGAAGCCGATATCTATCCGCAGCTCATCAAACCTGGTATACAACCTGCATCTTTTTCAGTGCACATGGTGCAAGATACTGTGCTTGGCTGGACCCTCATCGGAAAATTTGGTTTTTAAACTAATTATTGCCTAAGTACAAATTTGAAACGCTGCGCTCAAGTAACTATCATTATCTATTTTTTTTCTTATCCCATTGAATTGGAATCATTGAATTTATTAACCGTAATATTTGAACGCAAAAACTTTCAAATTCGAACTTCACAAATTTCTTACATAAAAAAAATCAAATTTGATCTTTAACCACAAAAAAAAACCCGAAGGTTTTACTTTTGAATGCAAAATTTTAATATTATTACCTGAAGTAAAAAAAAATTTTTATTGAATGCTTCATTATATGTTATTTTTCTTGATATCTTGTAACATGAATTATACCCTCTAATTATAGACTCATACCTATATTTACAATGAATTATATATTTACTAATTCCATTATACACTTATCAATTTACCTAACTACTTTCAAGACAGCCAATAACTCTATTTTTGTATATTATATATCACACTCCTATTGTCACCACTACGTTACTCTTGCCACTACACCCTCCCAAACCACCATGTTCTAACTGCTCTATAGCAAGGGGCGCGATGTTTCCGCACGAGAATTGCTTTTACTCGTTATTATTTGCCTTTTGTTCTGCCTTAAAACCTATTTCTTTTTTTCAGCATCAAGTACGCAAGAAAAAGGTTTGAAGGCATCGCTCATGAGCAAAAGGTTTGAGTTGCTTATTAACCGTCGCAAGGAGTGGATTAAACAAACGGAGTGCACATTCAATACATTAAATATTTAGCAAACTAACAAAAACAACTTAAATTCATCTTCTATATGAATATATTTTTGTACATGCTTAAAATAAAAAAAATTTCCATATAACCATAATTTTTGTTACATAAAATTACTTTAAATAAAGTGAGCAGCGGCATATTTGCTGTATTATAAAACTAAAAAAAAGATAAATAAATTGTGAACAGTTAAAGCAAAAAATAAATAAATTGTGCTATGAAAACATCGTGCATACTATTAACTACGACAGCACTGCGAATACAAGCAAACTTATAAATAAAAGCTGCTTTTTAAACTGAAAGAAAATTTAATCAAATAGATACTTGGAAATAATGAAGTTAATATTTGTGAAGTTTTACACAACAAAAGCATAACTAATGCTAAAATAAAGTGGTCTTGTCAATAGAAATATTAAAGTTTTAAATAGTAATTATAACACAAATAAAATATATAAGTACACAAGCATTTAAGAAAAAAAATACAATTAAAAGAAACACCCACGCACCAAATATACTTTGGTATATACCATCGCTATACTAAGGACACCAACACCAGTCATCCTCCCCTGCCCAAACATAGTGTGTGAGCAGAAATGTTGTTTATAAAGGAACCGCTTTTCATATTACAATCAATTAATATAGTTTTTATTTTCGTATATATATTGTTTTGTCTGATTTATGTTCTTCACCTGGTTTTAGAATTTTTTTACTAAAGCCAAAAAGTGATCCAATTGATCGTTCTTTGTCAAATAATATTGAATCAGTTGAGCTCTCTATGTATGTTTGCATCGTATTATAATTTGATTGAAAAGTAAGTTTTCCTTTTGCATCCAACTTTTTGTATTTTTTTAAATACAAAGTATTTAAAAAAATAATAATTTAACAATGAGCCAACTTTTATCAAAAACTCAAAATGAAATCAATTCAATAATCCATTCTGAATAAAATGTACTTCCAATGTCTTCCCCCTTTGTCTTCTATGGATTTAATGGATGATAGATTAGGAAATGAACTAGAAGAATTTATAAAAGTCAAAGTGAAGAAAAGAAAACATTGTGCTCCAATAAATTTAGATCTCTCTGATTGTGAAACTCCTTCGGTGAATAACTACAACCTATTCAAAATTTTTGGTGAAATTGTTAAAATGCAAGATACTGTTCACAGAAATGATCAAAAAGAAAACTCACCAAAAAAACCGCAAACCCTAAGTTATTGTCCTCCAATTATCATTAAACATTTCAACGTCAAGAGTTTGGTAGATCAACTCAAAGCAAAAAATTTTAATTTCAAAATTACAAATAAATCAAGAAATAAGTGTAAATTGTATTTACGAGATATTGTGTGCCCATCAAGAAATTATGGTTTTGTTCCAAAAGAAAGAAATCAATTCTTATTCATTTACTCCAAACGTATTTAAGAAAATTAGATTTACTACAAGTCGAATATTGAAGACATTAAAAAGGAATTGGATTGTATTTTACCATATACAATTGAAAAAATTTGAAACTAGATTTTCAAAAAAACATGACATCGACACTGGTTTATTTTTGATTACTTTGCTGCCCGGCAAAAACCAAATGAGCTTACACATTTAAGGTATTTATTAAATCAGTCAGTTTCTTGGGAAGTCCCTAAGGCAAATTTTAAAGAAATTCAATGTTGGCGTTGCCAACAATGGGGTCATTTTTCAAGCAACTGTAATAGACCAAACACGGCCCGGGTGAGTGTAAGTTAGTAGATGCCAATTCTAAAGCTACGGTCATACTTGTCAAATATTTGCCCAAAGAAGCGTAACCAACAAACACTAATGAAAACAGTTTCGAACACAACTAATTGACAATCTCATAGAATCCAACATTATTTTCTACTCTTTAAATTGACAAACTTTTGTCTGAATTGAAAAATTGTTCATTAGCATTTAGTGGTTACGTTTTTTTTGGGCAAATGTTTGACAAGTGTGACCGTAGCTTAAGCCGTTTTGTATTAATTGGGACACCCTGCTAGTTGGCGAGGTTGACCGTTTTTTTTTAATTACTGTGAACAAAAAAATAATTTGGCTATTTCAAATAAACAAAGAAATTTATTAGCTTCACAAAATGTTAAAAATAGTATAGAATCTAATTTCGTTGAACATAATAAAACTTTTGCTAGTTGTTTTAGTGAATCCCCAAAAATTTTGAAAGCTGACAAAGCGCCATTGATCGTAGCATTTTTAAACATTGCTATAGAATTGTGTAAAGATAAAACCGAATCATTAGAGGAAAGAATTAAAAATTTTATGATAAATTATTAAATTAAATTAGTGAATACATTAAAATTTAATAAGATTGATGTTGCTTATATACAAGGAACACATCTTAGTCCAAGTCATAAAATTGTTTTGAGTAGTAGTGAATTGCCAGTCCTGCGCCAATTAAACTTGCAAAATTGTTGGCTGAAATTGTTAAATTGTGGCTGAAATTGTTAAATTTGGGTAATTAAAATTTGAAAATTCTTAAATTCTTGGAAATTTGTGAAATTTGATACCTGCGAGGGTGGTTCAATAAGTCCGTCCAAATTTTTGTTTACATAAGGAGTTTTTTGTTTACATTAACTTTGTGGGAACGGGTGATTTTTTTTTGGGTAGTATTAATTGTGGGAACGGGTGATTTTTTTTGTGGGTGTGGTTAAGGGGTTTTATAAGATTAAGATTTCTCAAGTGTATATGCCGACGGGAAAATCATGAAAATGATTTTTCCTAATACCAGTGGGGGAAATAGTGATTATTAATTTTTCCTAATGCCTACGGCAATGCATTATAATTTTTCCTAATGCCTACGGCAATGCATGATAAGTTTTCCTAATGCCTACGGCAATGCATGATAAGTTTTCGTAATGCCGACGGCAATACATGATTATTATTTTTTTCAAATGCCGACGGCAAAACACATTTTTATTTTTTTCAAATGCCGACGGCAAAACATGATTATTATTTTCTAGTACCAAAGGGAAAATTGCCAGTGTTGCCAGACTATAGAAATTCGTTATCGTAATACTATATCAGTAATATCAGAGAAAATAGATTTGATGACTACTACGCGATTCTCATATGAATCGGGAGAATGTGTGTATGATTTCCTCACGCTAATAAATTGTTTATAAATAAAATAATTAAATAAATTAATAAACAATTAATTTAATTATTTTATTTATTTATAAAATGTTCTCTTGTATATGAACACCCTATACTTGTGTGTGGATGATCCAGCTAGTTTGTCGCTGGTATTTATTTATTTGTTTAAGAAATATAATTGAATGTGTGTATGTATGTATGTATGTATGTGTGTATGTATGTATGTATGTATGTATGTCTGTATATTTGTATGTATGTATGTATGTGTGTATATTTGCATGTGTATGTATGTATGTATGTATGTATGTATGTTCGTATGTGTATTTGTATGTATGACTGAGGATGCTTGTGCGTAAAATATTTTGTAGAATACATTTATATTTTGCAACGTAATCATTTTCTTTGTCTACGATTATTTTAAAGCAGCAAAGTTTCAATTAAGTACACTCATCAGCAGAGAAACAAAAACTAAAAATTTGCAAGTATGCAATAAAGTTAACTTTCCTCCTCCCCACTTCCTTCTCTTTCATTTATGTAGTTTGTATTTGAAATAAGAAAACACTTGTACATTCTTTTATTTTGTATACATTTATTGTTTAAAATTTTTTTTAAATTTTATAATAATACATACATACATATGTAAATTCATATTTTAAGAAGTAAAAAAGTTCATTTAAAGCAAGACATTTCTTTTAATAGTAAAATAGCATTTTTTAATGCGCAAACACCAAAATTATGATAACTACAATAAAGATCCACTGGATACTTGATTTCCATTTGTTTAAAGTTGATGCAGCCTATATCCTCAACGTTAAAAATTTTTCGGTGTAACATTTTTTCCAGCCATCGTCTTTTTTCTTCACCTTTTACAAAAATTGTTGAACATCTTGCGTTGGCTTTTAAAAAATTGCAAACGCTTTGAAATGAAACTGATCCAGCAGTCCAGTTTAGGTGATGATAGTTTTTTGTTAGCCACTTTGCTTCTCTTTGCTTTTTTATTGATAACCATTTAAAATCAAATGGGGATTTTATAATGAAATGGTTATATTCATAATTGTTGAAAACAATCGCTACTTCTTTTGCGATGAAATCATTTGAATTACTCTTGAAACCTTGTACGTCTATAAAAATTATGTTTTTATCCATATTACTTAATTTATAAGACTTTTCGAACTTGTCCTTTGATAGGTATATATTCTATTATACGATCATGAATAAGAATGCAGTAAGCTGTTGTTTTTGCTGCAATATTAGTTGCTGTTTCAAATTCTATTTTTATATCAATCGGTCCATTATTGAGTGATTCATTCTGATGACTGACATCTACTACAATAATAGGAGCTTTTGTCTTAAACTCTGGTGCAGTTAGAAGCGGTTGAGATTCTTTCATATAATAACTTTGTTGAAATCTTATATACATATCATATAGAATTGCATATCGTTCATTTTTAAACTTTATGTTAAGATCATCATATGGATATGAGACTGAATTTAAATGTACTTTTAAATTAGTCAAATCACAATGAACAAACTTATTTTCTTGTTGAAAAGCAATCAATACAAAACGTGGGCGTTCTCTATTTGCAGCCAGTTTAACATTCCAAATATGGCTAGTTCCTATGTTTAATTGTGGATTGATATGACAATCCCAACTGCGAAATGCCATAGGTATAGAAGCACCATTATTAATAATTTTTATCATATTCAATTTGCTAAAGTCCGATAATTGTACATGTGGGATTCTCCATGAGATGAGTGAAATTGTAAGTTTAGCTTTTTCAGTAGAAACACTCGAGCGCACAAGATCTTCATCGTTCTTATTGCGCAAGAGTATCAATTCATGTTTTCCATTTAGTATAACTTTGTTGTAGTCTTCAGCGAATCCTAGAAGCATTTTTAGAGGTACATAGAAATTGAAAAATCCATTTACAAGAGTGACATCGTCAATTTTGTTCCATCCAGCATTTTGCATCACGTTGCTTTCAGTTGGTGACATAGAAACCAAATTTTTTATGGTGCTTGTGGCTCCTAAATATCTTGTATGATCAATTTCAATTCCATTGAGCTCATAGCGAATTTCATCAAACAGATATGCCACAAAGTTGTTTTTTAGTATAAAGTTCTCTGAAGATGACGAAGATTTGGTCGTATTATCATCGGCAACAAACCCCTCCACATAAATGTAGCTCTCACTGGGTAGCACGTACAAATCTTGATTTTGTATTGAAATTCTAATTTCATCATTATTGTTGTAAGACTGTAAGTATGGTACATATGTATGATAGTCCTTTTTGATTATATTTTCATCAGACAAAGGTTTATCTAAGACATCTATTATTGAACTCATTTTGTCTTTAATTTCAAATTCAATGACTTTAGAAAATTTTTATTTGATGTTGTTAGAGCTTTTTGTTGAGCTGGTCGCTTTAATGTTGTTGTTGTTTTTGCTGCTATATTTTTCAATGTATTTGTGTTGTATATTAGCATTATTTAGTTGGCCTTAAATGTATTCGTATTGTAATTTCCTCTCCTCGGAAATTAATTAAATCACCGTGTTGATCAAGTACGCGCAGCGCTAGTGAACTTATCTCTCTGGTGTTCACAGGTAAATAGATGAGATTTCTTGGAACCTCATCTATTTTATAGCCTGGAGGCACATTTATCGGAAATTCATGAAGTGTATGCGATTTGGAGTTATTCATATATGTGTTAATAGCGATACTACTTTCAATTCGCAAGAGATTCACTTTAAAAATATTAACTGGAAGTTCTGAGTAATAATATTTGTTTGGTGTTAGGATTTTGCTATTGAATCCTAAAAGTTTTCCAATTGTGTTGTCCTTATTAAAATATACAGGATCTTTGGAACTATTAACTTTAACTTGCATTGTGTTGTTATTGGCTTCAATAAAAATCTTATTTGCTGGGCAAAGTCGTTTGTATTGCTCTTCTATAAAATCAACTATATCATTTAATTCGTAAGATCCAATTGGTATTTCAATTTTATGTTCCCCTATATGAAACATATTGTTGTAAGTGTCTACATTTGGAATACTGTTGTATGAATGAAAATCAGTTAGAGCACACTCATATGCATCATGTAATTCAATAGGAGGAAAGTAACTAGCAGATAATTCTGCTGAGTTAGAGCTCAGAGTAAGTGTTATTGACATTATAACAGACTGATTACAATTAAATAAAGTTTAGTACACAGTATGGTTTATAAGCATAATTTACATATTTATTTCATTTTCTTATTTTAAAATTAACATTAGTTTCTTAATATTAATGCTATTATTGTTCTTGATATGATGCTGCTGGTGATTTAGTTTTTCTTCCAACTATAATATTTCATCTTTACTTATCCAAGAATTGTGTTGATCTGAAAATCCTAGCCATTTAACATATACTTCCTTCGCTTTAGTTTTGAGAACCTTTTCAACTAAATATGTATTTGGAAATCTAGTTTTTGAAAGTTCATCAGTATAGAATCCACCTTTAATAGGATTACCAAGATAATCTTCTAATATGTATGTTGCAGGATTTGTATTTTGAACTTTGGTAATTGTGAATATTTCTGTGGTCCAATTTGGAGTATAACCTTTTTCAAAGATATGCTTATATTTGCTTATGCGAACATGATCTCCTACATTAAATTTCGACATTTTATACATCTTCAAATGACTGTATACTGTATTAAGCAGCTTTTGCTCATTTGTTGAGTTGACTTTAATAGGAGACATTTTAATTGTACGATGAAATTTTTTATTGTATGCATTAACTAAATCTTTGTGTATATCAATCCACTTATATGAACCATTATAGCTAAATTCTTTCCACATCATTCCTTTCAATGTTCTATTAAATCGTTCTACAATTGATGCTTTCATACTGCTATATGTTGAGTAGTGATTAATGTTGTATTTATGCATTAATTTTTCAAAGTTTTTATTGAAAAATTCTTTACCATCATCTGTTTGTAAGTTTTTTGGTACTCGCCCCAATTCAAAAATATCTGCCATTGCCTTGGTTGTTTCGAGTGCAGTTTTTGTTTTTAGCGGTACTGCCCATGCAAATTTTGAAAATGTGTCGATTATAGTAAACAAAAATCGATAATTTTTATTTTCTTTAGAATAGTTCCCCATTTCAACTAAATCAGCTTGCCAAAGATCATCAATTCCTTTCATTACAACTCTGCGACGCACAAAATGTTTTCGTGCTTGCTTATGGAGTTCGTTTACTAAATTTCTTTTTGAAGACATTAAGTTATTTTTACTGATTTTTTGGAGAGTGATGTGATCTACTTGAAGGACTTTCAGCTATTGATACAAACATGTAATTTTCCAATCTATAAATTTTCTCATTAAGCTGCTCAATTTGTTCTTCAAAGGATGTTTTCATTTTTTGGATATCTTTTTGAATATTATAATTTTCTTCTATATCTAATTTTATTTCACGTTGTAGTTCTTCGATTTGCATTTGAAGATCTTCTTGAATTACAGTATTGTCTGCCTTAAAGTATGTTAATAATTTCTCTTCTAGTTTTTCGATTTGAGTTTGCAGAAACAATTTATTGATAACATCGTTTTCCTCCAGAGCTTCTGCAACATTTTTGATCCTTTTGTTTTGGACATCAATGTTGTTGTTCGTATCCACAAAGAACCCCAACAGTTTAGGTGCATTTTTCAAAGAAATTATGTTGCTAGTATCGTTTAAGTAGTGTCCAAATTTATCAACAGACATGCTTTATATACTTTATTAGAGTTAATGTATTATATTCGCTTCACGTAGCTCTTCAATAATTGATACAATATCGACCTGCACCTTGTGATGCGAGCAGTAGTCGAAGTCGATCTACTAACTCATTGGGATCATCCCAGTATATATAGTTGGGCTTATGAATATTAAATTCCATTATTCCATCACCTAAATAGCTACCTTTTGGCTTAGATCCTGTTGATTGAGGTAAATTCTTCTGGTTTTTTTCGTCAATAAATTTCTTAATAATATGTTTATATTTATATCCTCTAGTACCCTTTATTTGACCATCAGGTGTATAGTCTCTTCTATATGCATTAGTAGTAATTAAAATCTTTTTATAGATTTCGAGTTCAAATTTATCATAATTTTTTGGTATTTTATGAAACATTAGAGAAAATAGCCCAGGTGTTAGGGCCCATATTTGACCACCAACTTGTATTTTATCTTCATTAAGTTTGAGCGTACTATCACCAAATTTCCATTCATTATTGAAATCTTTATGTGGACCATAGTTTGTATCTAGTTCATTTCTTCCTTCCAAGACTGATAAGTCAGTATAAGTATCTTCTGTATTGGAAGTCTGTGAGTAAAAATCATCATCATCATCATCGTCATCATCATTTACAGTATTAGCATCATTTAATGAGATGGTATTATCAAATATTGTTCCTTCAGCTAGTTTCTTTGGTGTACTTGACTCTATCTTGACTGATGTTTTTTCAGGCTTAAGACTTGTATTATTTTCAACTTCTGCCTTCATTTTACTTTCTTCTTTCATGGGAATTCTTTTAATTTTTTTAGAACTATTTATGAATTCTTTGAGTGGTTCTGTTATAGGTTTAAATGTATCTCGTAGTTGTTCACGTGTATCTATTTCACCAGTTTTTATACTACGAAGCTTTTTCTTCAAGACATTTCTTGTCAACACCAATTGTTTTAAAATTTTCTCATCCATACTTAATAATAGTAAATAACAGGTATCAGCTATTAGATTAGGTATCAGCCTTTTAGGACCTGGTCTGGTTATCAGATCAGCTTTTTAGGACCTGGTCTGGTTATCAGATAAGCTTTTTAGGACCTGGTCTGGTTATCAGATCAGCTTTTTAGGACCTGGTCTGGTTATCAGATCAGCTTTTTAGGACCTGGTCTGGTTATCAGATCAGCTTTTCAGGACCTGGTCTGGTTATCAGATCAGCTTTTCAGGACCTGGTCTGGTTATCAGATCAGCTTTTCAGGACCTGGTCTGGTTATCAGATCAGCTTTTTAGGACCTGGTCTGGTTATCAGATCAGCTTTTTAGGACCTGGTCTGGTTATCAGATCAGCTTTTTAGGACCTGGTCTGGTTATCAGATCAGCTTTTTAGCACCTGGTCTGGTTATCAGATCAGCTTTTTAGGACCTGGTCTGGTTATCAGATCAGCTTTTTAGGACCTGGTCTGGTTATCAGATCAGCTTTTTAGGACCTGGTCTGGTTATCAGATCAGCTTTTTAGGACCTGGTCTGGTTATCAGATCAGCTTTTCAGGACCTGGTCTGGTTATCAGATCAGCTTTTTAGCACCTGGTCTGGTTTTCAGATCAGTTTATCAGGTAGCAGCTCAACTTATAGCAAATAGATGTATGAAGTTTAAAGTTAGATTAATAACTAAAGTGAATGTTTATCAAGAGTAGTTTATATAGTTATGAAATAGTCAAATTGCTTTCTGTAGCGACCATTATTTAATTCATTATCTTTGCTTATCACCAAAAATCCATATTTATCCTTCCAACACTCTCGACAAATTTCTTGGAACTTTTCATAACTCATATCGCTGCCAACATGATCCCTATAAACATGCTTCATATTTGTCTCATCTTGCTTAAACATTATAATAACATTTGCATTGTCTCTTATTAAATGCTTGGGAATTCTAGTATAAGTTTGACACAAGTAGAATGAATCAACATCCCTATGTCGCCCCATACAAAAATATGTACGTATATTATTCTGCTTTTCACATGCAACATCATCAAATATCATAATTGAATTAGCTTTAGCTTCGTCAGGTGGAATAACTGATTCATTATCTGTAAATGTATAATATCCCATTCCTTTAATTGGTGAAATTAGTTTCTTCAGGTATTCATATTTGGGTTGATATAAAGATTTTGAGTATAAATAGATATTTTCAAGTTTCCATTAGGACTTTCTATTAAGCCAATCTTAACATTAGTCTTTCCACAATTTGATGGCCCCACTATTAGAGCACGAATAGAATTTGGTAAGAGGGGGCTATGCTTTATTTTTGAAGTAATGTTCGATGATTCATCAATATTACGAACTAAAATATTTTTATGTTGTTTCACTAACTGCATTTTTGTAACTAAATGCATTTCATAATTGTTACCTCTTATTATAGAAAAAATTAGATAATATGGTTATACGATATCAGAAAACGTTTAGTCATAAAAACACCTTCGTTGGAGGAGGTATAGTAGATAAAATAATAAACGCTCTACCTGTTGAACTTCATCTTCCTGGATATCAGTACTGTGGACCTGGAACAAAACTACAAAAACGTTTAAATCGAGGTGACAAAGGAATTAATTTATTGGACTCTGCTTGTAAAAATCACGATATTGCGTAGTCAAAAAATAAGGATTTAAGTACTAGACATAAAGCTGATAAAATACGTACATATTTTTGTATGGGGCGACATAGGGATGTTGATTCATTCTACTTGTGTCAAACTTATACTAGAATTCCCAAGCATTTAATAAGAGACAATGCAAATGTTATTATAATGTTTAAGCAAGATGAGACAAATATGAAGCATGTTTATAGGGATCATGTTGGCAGCGATATGAGTTATGAAAAGTTCCAAGAAATTTGTCGAGAGTGTTGGAAGGATAAATATGGATTTTTGGTGATAAGCAAAGATAATGAATTAAATAATGGTCGCTACAGAAAGCAATTTGACTATTTCATAACTATATAAACTACTCTTGATAAACATTCACTTTAGTTATTAATCTAACTTTAAACTTCATACATCTATTTGCTATAAGTTGAGCTGCTACCTGATAAACTGATCTGAAAACCAGACCAGGTGCTAAAAAGCTGATCTGATAACCAGACCAGGTCCTGAAAAGCTGATCTGATAACCAGACCAGGTCCTGAAAAGCTGATCTGATAACCAGACCAGGTTCTAAAAAGCTGATCTGATAACCAGACCAGGTCCTAAAAAGCTGATCTGATAACCAGACGAGGTCCTAAAAAGCTGATCTGATAACCAGACCAGGTCCTAAAAAGCTGATCTGAAAACCAGACCAGGTCCTAAAAAGCTGCTCTGAAAACCAGACCAGGTCCTAAAAGGCTGATACCTAATCTAATAGCTGATACCTGTTATTTACTATTATTAAGTATGGATGAGAAAATTTTAAAACAATTGGTGTTGACAAGAAATGTCTTGAAGAAAAAGCTTCGTAGTATAAAAACTGGTGAAATAGATACACGTGAACAACTACGAGATACATTTAAACCTATAACAGAACCACTCAAAGAATTCATAAATAGTTCTAAAAAAATTTAAAGAATTCCCATGAAAGAAGACAGTAAAATGAAGGCAGAAGTTGAAAATAATACAAGTCTTAAGCCTGAAAAAACATCAGTCAAGATAGAGTCAAGTACACCAAAGAAACTAGCTGAAGGAACAATATTTGATAATACCATCTCATTAAATGATGCTAATACTGTAAATGATGATGACGATGATGATGATGATGATTTTTACTCACAGACTTCCAATACAGAAGATACTTATACTGACTTATCAGTCTTGGAAGGAAGAAATGAACTAGATACAAACTATGGTCCACATAAAGATTTCAATAATGAATGGAAATTTGGTGATAGTACGCTCAAACTTAATGAAGATAAAATACAAGTTGGTGGTCAAATATGGGCCCTAACACCTGGGCTATTTTCTCTAATGTTTCATAAAATACCAAAAAAATTATGATAAATTTGAACTCGAAATCTATAAAAAGATTTTAATTACTACTAATGCATATAGAAGAGACTATACACCTGATGGTCAAATAAAGGGTACTAGAGGATATAAATATAAACATATTATTAAGAAATTTATTGACGAAAAAAACCAGAAGAATTTACCTCAATCAACAGGATCTAAGCCAAAAGGTAGCTATTTAGGTGATGGAATAATGGAATTTAATATTCATAAGCCCAACTATATATACTGGGATGATCCCAATGAGTTAGTAGATCGACTTCGACTACTGCTCGCATCACAAGGTGCAGGTCATACTAATCACAATAACGATATTGTATCAATTATTGAAGAGCTACGTGAAGCGAATATAATACATTAACTCTAATAAAGTATATAAAGCATGTCTGTTGATAAATTTGGACACTACTTAAATGATACTAGCAACATAATTTCTTTGAAAAATGCACCTAAACTGTTGGGGTTCTTTGTGGATACGAACAACAACATTGATGTCCAAAACAAAAGGATCAAAAATGTTGCAGAAGCTCTGGAGGAAAACGATGTTATCAATAAATTGTTTCTGCAAACTCAAATCGAAAAACTAGAAGAGAAATTATTAACATACTTTAAGGCAGACAATACTGTAATTCAAGAAGATCTTCAAATGCAAATCGAAGAACTACAACGTGAAATAAAATTAGATATAGAAGAAAATTATAATATTCAAAAAGATATCCAAAAAATGAAAACATCCTTTGAAGAACAAATTGAGCAGCTTAATGAGAAAATTTATAGATTGGAAAATTACATGTTTGTATCAATAGCTGAAAGTCCTTCAAGTAGATCACATCACTCTCCAAAAAATCAGTAAAAATAACTTAATGTCTTCAAAAAGAAATTTAGTAAACGAACTCCATAAGCAAGCACGAAAACATTTTGTGCGTCGCAGAGTTGTAATGAAAGGAATTGATGATCTTTGGCAAGCTGATTTAGTTGAAATGGGGAACTATTCTAAAGAAAATAAAAATTATCGATTTTTGTTTACTATAATCGACACATTTTCAAAATTTGCATGGGCAGTACCGCTAAAAACAAAAACTGCACTCGAAACAACCAAGGCAATGGCAGATATTTTTGAATTGGGGCGAGTACCAAAAAACTTACAAACAGATGATGGTAAAGAATTTTTCAATAAAAACTTTGAAAAATTAATGCATAAATACAACATTAATCACTACTCAACATATAGCAGTATGAAAGCATCAATTGTAGAACGATTTAATAGAACATTGAAAGGAATGATGTGGAAAGAATTTAGCTATAATGGTTCATATAAGTGGATTGATATACACAAAGATTTAGTTAATGCATACAATAAAAAATTTCATCGTACAATTAAAATGTCTCCTATTAAAGTCAACTCAACAAATGAGCAAAAGCTGCTTAATACAGTATACAGTCATTTGAAGATGTATAAAATGTCGAAATTTAATGTAGGAGATCATGTTCGCATAAGCAAATATAAGCATATCTTTGAAAAAGGTTATACTCCAAATTGGACCACAGAAATATTCACAATTACCAAAGTTCAAAATACAAATCCTGCAACATACATATTAGAAGATTATCTTGGTAATCCTATTAAAGGTGGATTCTATACTGATGAACTTTCAAAAACTAGATTTCCAAATACATATTTAGTTGAAAAGGTTCTCAAAACTAAAGCGAAGGAAGTATATGTTAAATGGCTAGGATTTTCAGATCAACACAATTCTTGGATAAGTAAAGATGAAATATTATAGTTGGAAGAAAAACTAAATCACCAGCAGCATCATATCAAGAACAATAATAGCATTAATATTAAGAAACTAATGTTAATTTTAAAATAAGAAAATGAAATAAATATGTAAATTATGCTTATAAACCATACTGTGTACTAAACTTTATTTAATTGTAATCAGTCTGTTATAATGTCAATAACACTTACTCTGAGCTCTAACTCAGCAGAATTATCTGCTAGTTACTTTCCTCCTATTGAATTACATGATGCATATGAGTGTGCTCTAACTGATTTTCATTCATACAACAGTATTCCAAATGTAGACACTTACAACAATATGTTTCATATAGGGGAACATAAAATTGAAATACCAATTGGATCTTACGAATTAAATGATATAGTTGATTTTATAGAAGAGCAATACAAACGACTTTGCCCAGCAAATAAGATTTTTATTGAAGCCAATAACAACACAATGCAAGTTAAAGTTAATAGTTCCAAAGATCCTGTATATTTTAATAAGGACAACACAATTGGAAAACTTTTAGGATTCAATAGCAAAATCCTAACACCAAACAAATATTATTACTCAGAACTTCCAGTTAATATTTTTAAAGTGAATCTCTTGCGAATTGAAAGTAGTATCGCTATTAACACATATATGAATAACTCCAAATCGCATACACTTCATGAATTTCCGATAAATGTGCCTCCAGGCTATAAAATAGATGAGGTTCCAAGAAATCTCTGTGAACACCAGAGAGATAAGTTCACTAGCGCTGCGCGTACTTGATCAACACGGTGATTTAATTAATTTCCGAGGAGAGGAAATTACAATACGAATACATTTAAGGCCAACTAAATAATGCTAATATACAACACAAATACATTGAAAAATATAGCAGCAAAAACAACAACAACATTAAAGCGACCAGCTCAACAAAAAGCTCTAACAACATCAAATAAAAATTTTCTAAAGTCATTGAATTTGAAATTAAAGACAAAATGAGTTCAATAATAGATGTCTTAGATAAACCTTTGTCTGATGAAAATATAATCAAAAAGGACTATCATACATATGTACCATACTTACAGTCTTACAACAATAATGATGAAATTAGAATTTCAATACAAAATCAAGATTTGTACGTGCTACCCAGTGAGAGCTACATTTATGTGGAGGGGTTTGTTGCCGATGATAATACGACCAAATCTTCGTCATCTTCAGAGAACTTTATACTAAAAAACAACTTTGTGGCATATCTGTTTGATGAAATTCGCTATGAGCTCAATGGAATTGAAATTGATCATACAAGATATTTAGGAGCCACAAGCACCATAAAAAATTTGGTTTCTATGTCACCAACTGAAAGCAACGTGATGCAAAATGCTGGATGGAACAAAATTGACGATGTCACTCTTGTAAATGGATTTTTCAATTTCTATGTACCTCTAAAAATGCTTCTAGGATTCGCTGAAGACTACAACAAAGTTATACTAAATGGAAAACATGAATTGATACTCTTGCGCAATAAGAACGATGAAGATCTTGTGCGCTCGAGTGTTTCTACTGAAAAAGCTAAACTTACAATTTCACTCATCTCATGGAGAATCCCACATGTACAATTATCGGACTTTAGCAAATTGAATATGATAAAAATTATTAATAATGGTGCTTCTATACCTATGGCATTTCGCAGTTGGGATTGTCATATCAATCCACAATTAAACATAGGAACTAGCCATATTTGGAATGTTAAACTGGCTGCAAATAGAGAACGCCCACGTTTTGTATTGATTGCTTTTCAACAAGAAAATAAGTTTGTTCATTGTGATTTGACTAATTTAAAAGTACATTTAAATTCAGTCTCATATCCATATGATGATCTTAACATAAAGTTTAAAAATGAACGATATGCAATTCTATATGATATGTATATAAGATTTCAACAAAGTTATTATATGAAAGAATCTCAACCGCTTCTAACTGCACCAGAGTTTAAGACAAAAGCTCCTATTATTGTAGTAGATGTCAGTCATCAGAATGAATCACTCAATAATGGACCGATTGATATAAAAATAGAATTTGAAACAGCAACTAATATTGCAGCAAAAACAACAGCTTACTGCATTCTTATTCATGATCGTATAATAGAATATATACCTATCAAAGGACAAGTTCGAAAAGTCTTATAAATTAAGTAATATGGATAAAAACATAATTTTTATAGACGTACAAGGTTTCAAGAGTAATTCAAATGATTTCATCGCAAAAGAAGTAGCGATTGTTTTCAACAATTATGAATATAACCATTTCATTATAAAATCCCCATTTGATTTTAAATGGTTATCAATAAAAAAGCAAAGAGAAGCAAAGTGGCTAACAAAAAACTATCATCACCTAAACTGGACTGCTGGATCAGTTTCATTTCAAAGCGTTTGCAATTTTTTAAAAGCCAACGCAAGATGTTCAACAATTTATGTAAAAGGTGAAGAAAAAAGACGATGGCTGGAAAAAATGTTACACCGAAAAATTTTTAACGTTGAGGATATAGGCTGCATCAACTTTAAACAAATGGAAATCAAGTATCCAGTGGATCTTTATTGTAGTTATCATAATTTTGGTGTTTGCGCATTAAAAAATGCTATTTTACTATTAAAAGAAATGTCTTGCTTTAAATGAACTTTTTTACTTCTTAAAATATGAATTTACATATGTATGTATTATTATAAAATTTAAAAAAAATTTTAAACAATAAATGTATACAAAATAAAAGAATGTACAAGTGTTTTCTTATTTCAAATACAAACTACATAAATGAAAGAGAAGGAAGTGGGGAGGAGGAAAGTTAACTTTATTGCATACTTGCAAATTTTTAGTTTTTGTTTCTCTGCTGATGAGTGTACTTAATTGAAACTTTGCTGCTTTAAAATAATCGTAGACAAAGAAAATGATTACGTTGCAAAATATAAATGTATTCTACAAAATATTTTACGCACAAGCATCCTCAGTCATACATACAAATACACATACGAACATACATACATACATACATACATACATACATACATACATACACATGCAAATATACACACATACATACATACATACAAATATACAGACATACATACATACATACATACATACACACATACATACACACATACATACATACATACATACACTCATTCAATTATATTTCTTAAACAAATAAATAAATACCAGCGACAAACTAGCTGGATCATCCACACACAAGTATAGGGTGTTCATATACAAGAGAACATTTTATAAATAAATAAAATAATTAAATTAATTGTTTATTAATTTATTTAATTATTTTATTTATAAACAATTTATTAGCGTGAGGAAATCATACACACATTCTCCCGATTCATATGAGAATCGCGTAGTAGTCATCAAATCTATTTTCTCTGATATTACTGATATAGTATTACGATAACGAATTTCTATAGTCTGGCAACACTGGCAATTTTCCCTTTGGTACTAGAAAATAATAATCATGTTTTGCCGTCGGCATTTGAAAAAAATAAAAATGTGTTTTGCCGTCGGCATTTGAAAAAAATAATAATCATGTATTGCCGTCGGCATTACGAAAACTTATCATGCATTGCCGTAGGCATTAGGAAAACTTATCATGCATTGCCGTAGGCATTAGGAAAAATTATAATGCATTGCCGTAGGCATTAGGAAAAATTAATAATCACTATTTCCCCCACTGGTATTAGGAAAAATCATTTTCATGATTTTCCCGTCGGCATATACACTTGAGAAATCTTAATCTTATAAAACCCCTTAACCACACCCACAAAAAAAAATCACCCGTTCCCACAATTAATACTACCCAAAAAAAAATCACCCGTTCCCACAAAGTTAATGTAAACAAAAAACTCCTTATGTAAACAAAAATTTGGACGGACTTATTGAACCACCCTCGCAGGTATCAAATTTCACAAATTTCCAAGAATTTAAGAATTTTCAAATTTTAATTACACAAATTTAACAATTTCAGCCACAATTTAACAATTTCAGCCAACAATTTTGCAAGTTTAATTGGCGCAGGACTGGCAATTCACTACTACTGTTTTGGAAAATTATTCTTTTATAAAATCAATCAATCTCGTTTGAAAATTCGTTTGTTGAAGTATTTCTATTAATGGATGGATTGCAAAAGAAAATTTTGATTGGGTCCTTATACATACCTACCTTGTAGACTAGGTTAGGTTAGGAAGGGTGGTGCTCTACCGGACCTCCACTCGGAGGCCCAATTGGATCCATTGTGATTCCCTTCTGTTGCCCAAAAAGTAATATTTTCCCTCCCATTTGCAGCCAGAAGTGACCATATTATCCATCACTAAAGGCTGGTTGTCGCATACACCTGAAACTGAAACTAAAACTGAATTCCATACGTTTGCGACTGAAACTTACTAGCAACTGAATTTAGCAGCTGAATCCGATTTTTCAGTTGCTGTTGACAGGAACTGAATTCAGTACATTAGCAACCGAACTGAAAAAAAGTACTTTTGACTTATTTTCAGTCGCTGTCCGACTGAAATGTCATTTTTGACATGTCAAATTTGTAAACTATCACTTTATTTTGTTTTTCTTTTTTAATTGTGAAAAATTAATTTTATCGCAACGACCAAAATGGGAAAAAATTTAAAATTTACCCTCGAAGAAGAGGAAAAAATCACAGAGTTCGTGAAAAACAACGAAGTTTTGTACAATGTTCGACACAAAGCATTTCGTGATTCAGAATTGAAGAACCGGCTGTGGCTTGAGTTGGCGAAAGAAATGCATGCTGATGGTAAGTTTTCATTAACTTCATAGATTTTTCCCGATTTCCTTCAATCAAATCGATTTTTATAAAGTGCTCACGATTAAAAAGAAATGGAAATCGATGCGCGACTATTACGTTAATTCAAAGGGAAAGAAAACCACAGGTTCAGCAGCAACAGCATTAAAAAGGGATGAGGCACTTTCTTTTCTTGACGACACATCAATTTTAAAAAGATCGTGAGTGGATTTGTTATTATTTCTTCCCTAATTGGTTTTAAAATTAATAAAAATTATTTTTAAAATTTCAGTACGATTTCAAACATTGATACCGAAGAATCTCTACATATTCCAGACACGCCAATTTCCGAATGTGAAGAGTTTGAATTGCAATCGATCTTTGGTGATAGTCAATCTCTTCCTTCCTTTACGGAGAGCTATCATGTTGCTTGTTCGCCTGTTTTGACGCCGAAGTCGAGCACACCAGTTCCGAAAAAACGCAAGCCAAATGAAGAAAAGAAAACATTGTGCTCCAATAAATTTAGATCTCTCTGATTGTGAAACTCCTTCGGTGAATAACTACAACCTATTCAAAATTTTTGGTGAAATTGTTAAAATGCAAGATACTGTTCACAGAAATGATCAAAAAGAAAACTCACCAAAAAAACCGCAAACCCTAAGTTATTGTCCTCCAATTATCATTAAACATTTCAACGTCAAGAGTTTGGTAGATCAACTCAAAGCAAAAAATTTTGATTTCAAAATTACAAATAAATCAAGAAATAAGTGTAAATTGTATTTACGAGATATTGTGTGCCCATCAAGAAATTATGGTTTTGTTCCAAAAGAAAGAAATCAATTCTTATTCATTTACTCCAAACGTATTTAAGAAAATTAGATTTACTACAAGTCGAATATTGAAGACATTAAAAAGGAATTGGATTGTATTTTACCATATACAATTGAAAAAATTTGAAACTAGATTTTCAAAAAAACATGACATCGACACTGGTTTATTTTTGATTACTTTGCTGCCCGGCAAAAACCAAATGAGCTTACACATTTAAGGTATTTATTAAATCAGTCAGTTTCTTGGGAAGTCCCTAAGGCAAATTTTAAAGAAATTCAATGTTGGCGTTGCCAACAATGGGGTCATTTTTCAAGCAACTGTAATAGACCAAACACGGCCCGGGTGAGTGTAAGTTAGTAGATGCCAATTCTAAAGCTACGGTCATACTTGTCAAATATTTGCCCAAAGAAGCGTAACCAACAAACACTAATGAAAACAGTTTCGAACACAACTAATTGACAATCTCATAGAATCCAACATTATTTTCTACTCTTTAAATTGACAAACTTTTGTCTGAATTGAAAAATTGTTCATTAGCATTTAGTGGTTACGTTTTTTTTGGGCAAATGTTTGACAAGTGTGACCGTAGCTTAAGCCGTTTTGTATTAATTGGGACACCCTGCTAGTTGGCGAGGTTGACCGTTTTTTTTTAATTACTGTGAACAAAAAAATAATTTGGCTATTTCAAATAAACAAAGAAATTTATTAGCTTCACAAAATGTTAAAAATAGTATAGAATCTAATTTCGTTGAACATAATAAAACTTTTGCTAGTTGTTTTAGTGAATCCCCAAAAATTTTGAAAGCTGACAAAGCGCCATTGATCGTAGCATTTTTAAACATTGCTATAGAATTGTGTAAAGATAAAACCGAATCATTAGAGGAAAGAATTAAAAATTTTATGATAAATTATTAAATTAAATTAGTGAATACATTAAAATTTAATAAGATTGATGTTGCTTATATACAAGGAACACATCTTAGTCCAAGTCATAAAATTGTTTTGGAAAATTATTATTTTATAAAATCAATCAATCTCGTTTGAAAATTCGTTTGTTGAAGTATTTCTATTAATGGATGGATTGCAAAAGAAAATTTTGATTGGGTCCTTATACATACCTACCTTGTAGACTAGGTTAGGTTAGGAAGGGTGGTGCTCTACCGGACCTCCACTCGGAGGCCCAATTGGATCCATTGTGATTCCCTTCTGTTGCCCAAAAAGTAATATTTTCCCTCCCATTTGCAGCCAGAAGTGACCATATTATCCATCACTAAAGGCTGGTTGTCGCATACACCTGAAACTGAAACTAAAACTGAATTCCATACGTTTGCGACTGAAACTTACTAGCAACTGAATTTAGCAGCTGAATCCGATTTTTCAGTTGCTGTTGACAGGAACTGAATTCAGTACATTAGCAACCGAACTGAAAAAAAGTACTTTTGACTTATTTTCAGTCGCTGTCCGACTGAAGTGTCATTTTTGACATGTCAAATTTGAAAACTATCACTTTATTTTGTTTTTCTTTTTTAATTGTGAAAAATTAATTTTATCGCAACGACCAAAATGGGAAAAAATTTAAAATTTACCCTCGAAGAAGAGGAAAAAATCACAGAGTTCGTGAAAAACAACGAAGTTTTGTACAATGTTCGACACAAAGCATTTCGTGATTCAGAATTGAAGAACCGGCTGTGGCTTAAGTTGGCGAAAGAAATGCATGCTGATGGTAAGTTTTCATTAACTTCATAGATTTTTCCCGATTTCCTTCAATCAAATCGATTTTTATAAAGTGCTCACGATTAAAAAGAAATGGAAATCGATGCGCGACTATTACGTTAATTCAAAGGGAAAGAAAACCACAGGTTCAGCAGCAACAGCATTAAAAAGGGATGAGGCACTTTCTTTTCTTGACGACACATCAATTTTAAAAAGATCGTGAGTGGATTTGTTATTATTTCTTCCCTAATTGGTTTTAAAATTAATAAAAATTATTTTTAAAATTTCAGTACGATTTCAAACATTGATACCGAAGAATCTCTACATATTCCAGACACGCCAATTTCCGAATGTGAAGAGTTTGAATTGCAATCGATCTTTGGTGATAGTCAATCTCTTCCTTCCTTTACGGAGAGCTATCATGTTGCTTGTTCGCCTGTTTTGACGCCGAAGTCGAGCACACCAGTTCCGAAAAAACGCAAGCCAAATGCTACACAAGAAACAACAAATGAAATCTTGCTAGAATTGATTTCATCTCGTCCAAAAGCGAGTGATTTCTACCCCCCGCTTCAAAAACGAAGCACGGCAATACAAACATCGTGTTCAAACATAGCATTGGCGTAATTAAACGCATTTAATGAATATTCACCTTGCATTTTTTTGTAAAATTTAAATAGCGCGTATAAATAGTTGAAAAAAAACGTAAACAAAGCCGACAAATTACATTTGCTTTGATTCAGTTTCAGCTGTATGTTGCAACCCACGCAACATTCAGTTGCTGTTTTAGAACTGAAAAAGTAAGAACTGAAACTTAAAAAAATTCAGTTTCAGTTTCAGTTTCAGGTGTATGCGACAACCAGCCTTAAGCCACCGAATTTCCATGACATGACACTTTCCGACATCAGTAATGCTTTCATGGAAATGTCTACTCAGCCATCTAAGACAGATATGCAATGACAGATATGTTCAATGGTTCCTCTTCATACCCGCACATCCTATAAAAATCTGGAGTGCCAGTCTCCCAAATGCTGGTACTTGCTCTGATCGAGCAGTGACCTGTCAACACGCCTATCATGATTCGCATCGCCTTCCTATTCATGGTCACTAGTAATTTAAATCTTCCTGTCTCTAGCAGATTTGTTATTAGGATTTTTCCTAATAAAAAAAAATATTAAAAGACTTTTGTCTTTGGTTGTATTTTTACAACTGCTTCTTTATTCATCCATTTCAAATTTTATATAATTAAAATTAATTCTTAGAGTACCTTTTCCTTATTAAACTTATTTCTATTTTGGAGCGCAAAAGAAATACTTCATCGAATCTCGTCTACAGGTGTTTCACCTGCACATAAACAAAAGTGTTGAATTGCATTTTCGTTTAATATGAAAAGCAACGAAATCAAATTTATTGTTAAAACAAAGAAATTAAAATTATTCTTAGGTTGGATTTTTGTTGCATTTTGTTTTTCAAGGAATTTAAATTATATTAACCCTTGGCATTGGTATAACAGGTGCTACTGTAACACCCCCACCGTTAGATTGAGGTTCCGACGAAATTTTAAATATCTGTTTTGGTCTCGAAATATATATTACAATTAAAATAATGATACTTAGAACAATTGCAGTATCAATGGTATTTAGTTTTTGTTCTTTTATCATGACTTATTACTTGATCTAAATTTTCTTCATATTTAGTTTGTTTAATATAAAGATCTTTTAAATTTAATTCTACAATTGTTTTGTTTTCTTTAACTTTAGTTATAAGATGAGGCTGAATGCTTTTTTCAATAAATGATGTTTTATCATTATAGAAAGTTATATTTCTTATATTTATTTCACAAATTTTCAAAAATAATTAGAAAAGTTGAACTTACATTTAAATTGTTTTGTTTATAATTGCAATTGTTTGTATAGTTTTCAAAGAAATTCTTGACTAAAATAAGTCCTGGTTTGATTTATTTTACTTCTGTTAAAGTGTTTTCCTTCATAATACAACTTGCTACGTTATTTTGTACAATGTTTTGAATACATGTATCATTTAATATTTGCATATCCTTGCGTAAGTTAGTTACATTTGGATAAAATATATATTTGTTTTCATCTATTATAATTTTATTGATTTCAAAGTGTACATATTTATTTTCCTTGTTAGGTGTTATTTGGTAAAAGGATGAATTTGAGAATTCGGGAATAGACAGGATAATAATTATTTTTTTGTTCTTCATGGAAGGATACGGAAACTTTGGTCTTGGTGTACGTGTCAAAGTTGTCTACATTTTGGATTTCTTTTTCACCAACAAGCCAGTAGGTATAATGCCTAATTTACTAGTAAATATAACTCTAGCAATGACATCCATGTGATTTTTGAGTAAGTTAATGTCACTGTCAATCTGGTATATATGGCTTAGAAACATAACTTCGTTTTCTAAGGAAAGTATTTTGTTCTCTATGTCCCGTCGGAATTGGTTAATATATTTACTGACAATAAATTGTTGTTTATTTATATGAGAGGTGATATTTTGAATTTGCTGAGAAAGGGTGTTACTTATCCGTGCTAATGTATTTGTCTGTTCTGAGTTATGTTTTATATTGTCTTTGATGTTCAGTAGAGCTGATCTGATTTCTTCTTCGTCATCACTGTCCATGTTACCTGTAATGAACTTTATGACTTTACCTAATCCATTTATGAGTCCTCTTTTTGTCCTTGTCTTAAAGTTGGGTGAAAGGTTGTCTAATTTAGTCTTCAGTATTTTAAAGTTGTTTTTCATTGTATCAAGTAAGGGTAATAAATCCGATAAAGGGCTATCTAGTAAATTTATATTATTTTTTATGACCTCCGTTGTGTGGTAGTAGTCAGTTAGATTAATAAGATAATATTCTCTTCTAGTGGATATGATTTTTATATCTTTCTCTTTAATTGGGATATAACCTTCGTTTTCCTCAAGGTATTGTATGTCCATTTTTTGCGATTGTGCCAGGTGTAGTGCCAAAATAAAGGTAAATATTGTTGATAATAGTTTCATCTGAAAGAAATGTACATATATATTGTTATTATGTTTTTTTATTTTATGTTGCCTATTCGTTATTTGATAAATTTTGGAATTTCTTCTTTGTTTTAATATGAGATTTGTAATATTTATGATTTCGGTTTGTAACAACATGATCGTCATCTATTCTAGAAACAACTAATTTCCTAAATTTTTACCGATCCTGTTTGTACTTCTACATTTTCCCTTTGTTCATTTAATTTCTCTAAAGTTCTTTCTTTTTGTTTAATAATTTTTTTTCTAATTGAAGGGTATTCCGAGTTGCTTACATTGCCATTTCTAAAATCCATTGGTTTTCTACCGGTAGTTGAGTGTACGGAATTGTTATAATATATCATGATTTTGTACATTTTCTCTTCGACGCTTTCTATTTCCCTATTATCGTCATGTTTTAAAATACGAATATGTTCATTTATAGTATTGTGAAGCCTTTCTATATCCGAATTCGATGTGTGATTATTGTTGGAAGTATAGTGAATTTCAATATTTTGTTCTCTTAAAAATTCTCATAGTGGTAAAGCCTTAAATCCAAGCTCATTGTCAACTATCAATTTCTTTATATTTCCCATTACAGGAATTGTGTTAGTGCAATTTTAAATTCGGTCCATGATCTGCCTTTAATTTTTAGAGCTTGAGCGTATTTCGAAAACTTGTCGATGAATTTTAAAAACAGGGTTTTTTCAAGGCTGTAAAATACATCGACATGAATTACTTCGCCTGGGCTTTCTGGTGTTTCGGAAAATTCGAATTTTTGTTTTACTGGTTTTCTATCATATTTTTCTAAATTGCAAATATTGCAATTATTAATGAACTGGTTGATGCGTAATCTCAAATTTGGATGATAATTTCAGCTTATAACGCACTGAAATTTTCATTTATGCCTCTGTGGTTATTTTTTGCATGTTCTGTTTCTATCCTTTCTGCCAATTCTGTTTCATCTAGGATGTCTAGTTTTGCATCTAAGAATTTTGAAGTTTCTGTTTTCATTGAAATATCTATTTCCAACTTCTTTCAGGTTATCATATAGCATTTCATTGTCCACGAAGACGGCATTTGTTTTATCAGGGCAGAAATGGTTTTTTAATATTATTTTGAGATTTTCTTCATCAAAGTTTTTTGCGAATATGGTTTTTCTATTATTTTTAAAAATATTTTCATATTAAATTTTGAGTGATCCTGATGTAATTATTTTAAATACTATATGTCTTCTATAAAAGTTGAGAGGATTACTCGTTTCTGCGCATATATTGAGCTTCGATTCTTCATTACTTTCGTTTAAAAATATATTGACCCTTAATAACGCGTCTGCGTTTCCATTTTGTACTCCTTTTTTGTACACAATTTCGTAATCATATTCTTGTAACCTTAATCTCCATTTAATTAGTTTGGAGTTTGGTTCTTTTACAGAAAATAATCAAGTTAGAGGTCTATGATCTGTTTCAATTAGAAAACGTCTGTCAAATAGGTATGGCCTAAAATATTTCGTGGCCCACACTATTGCAAGAAGTTCCTTTTCTATGGTACTATAATTTTGTTCAGCACCATTTAAAGTTCGGCTTGCAAAACAAATTGGATGTCCCTTTTGGGACAAAATTGCTCCTAAAGCAATTGCGTCGGTTTGCAGAACAAATCGTTCATTGAAATCAGGATATGCTAATACTTGGGAATTTGTCAATAGTCTCTTAAGAGCTTAAAAACTTTCAATATACTGCAAATTTCTTACATCGACATCAGGATTAGGTTGTATCCCTTTATCCGACACAATATCACCAAGAAAGCTTGTTTCTCTTTTGAGGAACTCGCTTTTGTCAATTTGGATCTTCAGATTCACTTCTGTGAGGCATTGTAGGACTTTTGTCAATGATTCAACGTGTTCTTGTAAAGAAGTGCTAAATATAATTATGTCGTCAAGATATACTAGGCATATCTTGTTTATGAAGTCGGACAGTACATTATTCATTAAGAGTTGGAAGGTAGCTGGGGCTGTTTTCAGTCCAAATGGCATACGAAGAAATTCGTATTGACCGTTCTCTACGTTGAAAGCTATCTTTGGTACATCTTTTTCGTGGATTTCAATTTGGTGAAATCCTTTTGCCAAATCTAGAGTTGTGAAATATTGGCAACGTCCGAGTTTTTCCAATATTTCGTCTATGTTTGGTATAGGGTACTTGTCGTCTATAGTTACTTCATTGAGCTTTCTGTAGTCAACGACAAGCCTCCATTTCTGTTTACCGCTGACTTCCAATTTTTTGGGCACAATCCAGACGGGCGCAGAATATGGAGAGTGGCTGGGTCGGATTATTCCTTTATCGAGCATCCCTTGTATCTGTCGTTGTACCTCTTGTTTATTACCGGTACATAATAATAGCAGTGATAGAAATATTATTGACAGTTCTTATTTCGTGTTTTATGGCATTTGTAAACAAGAGGTTGGTTTCGTCTGAATAGAATATGTTTTTAAATTTTCTTATTACACCTAGAATTTTCTGTTTCTCCTCTTCATTTACATGGTTTAATCTTATATTTTCTACTGGATCACCTACTCGCCTTAGGTCCCTTTCTAATTTAAAGACATTATCTAATTTTTTATTGTGTAAGGATTCAGTTGGATATTTAAGTGGAATTTTATTTTTATTTATAATCAAGTCGTTGTCCCTCATGTTGACAACAGCTTTTAAGTTTCTTAAAATATTATTTCCTATTAGGCCATCGAAGTGCTCGTGAAATCTACAAATTAAAAAATCGATCTTAGAGCTTGGTGTTCCGCTTAATTCTTGAAATATTGGTACGGAAACCTTTTCTTTTATTTTTATAGTATTTGAAAGAGTTTTTATATTTATGATATTGCAGGGTACTTTCCATTTCGGATTGCATATCCCTGGATTAATAACGTAGTGTGTTGCTCCTGTATCTATTATGAATTTAAGTTGACCTAGATTTGATTGAATTACTATATATGGTAATTATCCGTACAGGCAGCTTGCCAAAAATGTTGAGCAGTATTTACTTCCATCGGCTCGATTGCTTGATGTTGATGGTTTTGGTTGTTAGTCCATCGTGGAGCTTGTTGGAAAGGTCCATTGAACGTTTGCTGTCTGCAATGTTGAGTTTGTCTATAAAAATTTTGATGTTCACCTATTTGGTTTCTTCTGAGAAAATCGTTTCTATGGTTGCCTATTTGATTTCTTCTGGGAAAATCGTTTCTATTAAAGTTTTCATTCTGGTGCCTTTGGGGTCGGTTACCACGAAATTGTAGATTATTTTCGTAATTTTACTCTTCACTAGACATTTTATATTTTCCATGATGAGTTCACCCATCTTTTCCTATTTTATCGTATCCATTCTCATAGAGGATACTGATCGTACTTTCAAGAGATTGGGGATTTAACCAGGCAAGAACCGTTTTCATTGGTTCAGGGATCTTGCTTTTAAATATGTTCAGAGCTGACCTCTGATTATTTATAGCAATTTTATTGGCTGCTTTTCCTTCCCCTAATATGAATGCGGATTTATTATTTAATAGCCTGTATTTGTTTCGAAAGTCACTGAACGTAAGTCATCGAAAAGCTCTTCATAGCTTTTCCTTTCTCCAAAATTATTGTTAAGCAAATCTTTAATTTCCTTCCACGACTGTGCTTGTGTGTTAATTTCAAAAATTTCTCTTGCCCTACCCATAATTCGACTTTTTATTATATCAATGAGTTTCGTGAAAGTCGGAAGTTCGTTTATATTTCCGGAAAATTGGGGGATACTATTTAGGTATTTAATTGGATCTAGTTGGATTTGAGGAGGATTTGCCATTTTGGGGGACTATATATTTTTTTGAAACTTTTTAGTTTTATATAAATTCTATATTCTATTTTTTCAGAAAAAAGAGAAAATTTACACGTTCTGAATCTAATTTTCAAATTCACCAAATTTTCCTTTCGTTAGTTAGAAATTTCACGTTTTGTTTATATGACAAATTTCTTTTGTTTGTTTTAATTTTCTTATTTTAATTAAATATTATTTATTGTAATAAATAGTATAAACATACTATATATATCAATAAATTGTTTGCTTTCTTACTTTGTAGTTGGTGTTGTAGTTAACTCTTCTTCTGTGGATGTTATTGTAACTGCTGTGGATGATGTGTTGTACATTTTGATGGTTGAGTTTCCTCTTTGATGCTTTATTAGCGTTGATAGTTGATTAAGGTGCTAAGTCATTACTCCTTCTTCTGTAGATATTCGTTTAGTTGTTTGTTAGCTGTTTTGTTTCTTGTTGTAGAGTATTTTTTTTTCAATGATAATGCAGGAAATTGTTCTTTTTTTGTGGTTTTTATTTTATTTTTTATTTCATATTTGAATCGGTTTGAAATATAGTTTTATTTTAGATATTATTTTTTCACTTTGTCAGGGTAGGTCAGATTTAAAAAGAATATTTTATTCGGAGGAGTTCTTTATTATTATACATATAATTTTTTATACTATTTTTTTCAAAAAAAGTTTTCTTTTAAGTTTTAGTTGACTTAGAAATTTTAGTTTATGTATTTCGGCAAATAAGTCTATTTTTAACTTGTTCACTTAAAGCTTTTTTTTCGTTTGTGTATTTTTACACAACAATATTTTTAAATTGTCAAAAAAAAATTTTTTTTCTTTAAATTGTTCAGTTAAAATTTAAATTTTAATTTTTGCATTTTTACACAAAAAAAACGTGTTGACAAAAAGGAATTGCAATTTTAATTCGTGTTGTTTTAACACACAAAAATTATTTAAAATTCTGCACTTAAAAGTTTAAATTTGTGTATATTTAAACAAAAAAAATTTAAAAACTGTTCACTAAAAAAAATATGATTTTAAAATGTGTATTTTTACACAAAAGTTTTTTTCTATATATATATATATATGTTAGAAGGATATTAAAATACCCATCCCATCCTCGTCGCCAGATTTGTTATTAGGATTTTTCCTAATTAAAAAAATTATTAAAAGACTTGTCTTTGGCTGTATTTTTACAACTTCTTCTTTATTCATCTATTTCAAATTTTATATACTTAAAATTAATTCTTACAGTACCTTTTGCTTATTAAGCTTCTTTCTATTTTGGAGCGCAAAACAAATACTTCTTCGAATCTCGTCTACAGGTGTTTCACCTGCACATAAACAAAAGCGTTGAATTGCATTTTCGTTGTGGGAACGGGAATGCAAATTAATTATGAAAAGCAACGAAATCAAATATATTGTTAAAACATAGAAACTAAAATTATTCTTAGGTCGCATTTTTGTTAAGTGACAAAAATGCACTTTATTTTTCAAGGAATTTAAATTATATTAACCATTGATATGGGCTACTGTAACATCTAGCTTTGGCCAAAAACCTCTCGAGGCTACAATACTTCCTACTTGGCTATGAGTTGTTGGTCCTGCTTTCTACCCAATCGCTGAGTTCCTTATAGTAATGACCTATCGGTAATTTCACCGCTCTGTCCGACATTTCCTCATCTGACGCCGACCCATTTTTGCCAGCTCATCGGCAATTTCATTTCCCTCAACACTGATGTGGCCAGGAATCCAACATAGTCTGACACTATCTTCATCCATAAGCAAGTTGAGGGCTTTCCTACAGTCACTAACAAGTTTCGATTTGACATTGTGTTCCTTCAAAGCTTTTAGCGCTGCCTGGTTGTTGACGTAGAAGTTTACCTCCTCACCTTCAGTTACATTCCTGGCCACCAGCTCCGTGGCCCTGAGGATCGCCAAGACCTCAGCCTGGAAAACACTACATTCAATCGACAGTCTGAAAGAATTACGAATGTTCCTTTCCAAGATATAGACACCAGCTCCGGTGCCTTCCCCCATTTTTGACCCGTCCGTAAAGACTGTACTACCCTCATACAGACTATCGGATTTGACCCAGTAGTCCCTATCCGGAATTACCATTAAGGTTGTTCTACCAATATCGATTTCAGCGACCTTGTAGTCCGTAAACCCAGGGGTTACGGATTCCTGATCACCAAAACCGATCTTATTTAAGATCGATGTGTGACCTGATATTCTTGTCCTCACCAAGCCTGTTTCTACGAGTCTAAGGGTCTTCTAGTTGCCGTTCGCACCACAAAGTCCACTAAAGGAAGTAGATGAAGAATGATGTCCAAGGTAGCGTGAGGTGTGCTCCTCTGAGCACCTGTGATGCCCATCAAGGCACACCTCTGAACCTTAGCTAGTAATCTCCTGTGTCTTTCCTTCCTCAATGCCTCCCACCATACCATACAATAATAGGAAATAACTGGCCTGACAACCGATGTGTAAGTCCAGTTTACCACCTTCGGTTGCAGACCCCAGTTTCTTCCTATGGAGTTCCTGCAAGCGTAGTAGGAATTGAGCCCTTTCCTCAACCTTTCCTGCATGCTCATTTTCCAAGAAAGTATGCTATCTAGGAAAACACCCAGGCATTTAGCCCCCTCTGCTAGTCTCAGCTCTACCCCTCCCATCATAGGTAGTACTTTGTATCTCCTGGTAAAGAGAACTAGCTCGGTTTTCTCTGGATTGACTCCTAGTCTTTTACTGGTGCCCCACGAGGATAGATCGCCCAACTCCGACTGCATGATTTCACTGACAGTGGGAAGAAACTTTCCCGTTACCAGTAAAACCACGTCATCTGCATATGCAACTATCTTCCGTCCGCCCCTGTTAAAACGCCTAAGAACTGCATTCATTGCCATCAACCACAATAAGGGTGACAAAACTCCTAGTGGTATACCTGTTGTCAGCAATCTCCTCAGGCTTTCTCTTCCCATACTCGAGTTGATGATTCTACTTTTAAGCATGATAATTATCCACTCCATTAGAAATTTGTGAACCCTAAGAGTCTCCAGCGACCCCCTAATAGCCTCCATACTTTTATTGTTAAAGGCTCCCCTCCATGTCTAAGAATGCAGCCAATGTGTAATCCTTGTGCTGCAATACTCTCTCTATAACAGCAACCACGTCATGAAGCGTACTCTCAACAGATCTGCCTTTACGATAGGCATGCTGAGCGCCACTTCTGACGCGGGTATCAATTGTGTTCCTTAGATGCAGATCAATCAGTCGTTCTAATGTTTTCAAAAGAAACGACGAAAGACTGATTGGCCTGTAATCCTTCAGGTTTGAGTGCCTTAGCCGCTTTGGGTATGAAGATGACCCTATCCTCTTTCCAGCCCTTCGGTATAAAGCTCCCTGCTTAAGCATATTTTAAAGATATGTACAGATATATATATTATTGTATTTAAGTAAAGAAAGTATTTAATAACAGCTGCAAGAGTTCATAAAAAATGTGGGTTTGTTTGAATATCAGATAAAACACGTAAATTGTTACCCGAGGTGTTATATTTGTGTATATATTTTAAGACTGATATAATGGCAAAGGTATACATATTATAAACCGTTGAATAGACAATTATATCTACTATTGTAATAACATAGAAAAATTAAGAAACATTGGAATTAAAGAAAATAAGATCAATAATTTAGAAAAAAATAAAAAATGTAGAAAACTAAAATTTTTAATCAAAGTTGGATTTTGAATATTTAGAAAAGCATTGAAAGTAGGAGAATAATTTTTTTTCAGTTTGCAAAGCTAAATGTATACTATTGATAAAATTCAAATGATTCACGATATATAATTTTATAATACTTTTTTCTTATTGGGAAAAATTGTGTTAGAAAAATTTTAGAATTTTTAAAAAATCTCCTCTCCTGCCTGCATTTATGTGTAGGATATCAATTGTTTCTTACAGGTTTCTTACAACAAGTTTATTTATAATAAAAAAGCAAAAAATTTACAAAAACGACCGCGCAATTTTTTTGCCACATCCGAAAATCCGATTGTTTGAAAAAATTGATAGTTTTCGACCAATGCTGCATATAACGTACCTCCTTTCTCAGAAACAATCAAATACTTAATAATTTTTTAAAATATTCCATAAAAGTTAATAATATTTTCTTTTACAAACTATAGAAAATTTTCTCATAATTGTTAAAAATCCAAATTGCAAAATTATTCCTTTGCTACAATTTTCGAGATATCAAAAAAATTTTTTCATATGAATTTTAATGAAGTTTTCTTTCAAAAACAACAAAACAAACTGATTTTTGCCAAGTAATAAAGAAGTTATGTACTAACAATTAAAAAAAAGTCAGGGCCAAAAATTAATTTTTCAAGTCAAATAACTTGGAAACTGAAAGAGATAAAATGTTACTCTAAGCATGGTTTATTTTTGTTTCTTAACGTTGATTGTCCCGCTGAAAAAATTATTACAATCGGTCCCTATTTATAAAAGTTACAAGCTCCGAAAGAATTTCGATACCCACAGTTTCCCACTTTGAGGCTCTTTAGAGCAACCCCGTCTTACAACAGGATCCCTCAAAATATTTCTAAAAATTTCATTACTTCTTCCTTCCAAAACAGTTGGTTTCATCGAAATCGGTTGACTAGTTCAAAAGTTGTGTACTTTTCACCACTTTTTTTTATTTCACGCCACTGTGCAACGTCACTATTTCGTCCAATGGTGCTTCTAATCCCGGTTCCGACAAGTAGTTAAAATTAACCTCCGTCGTTGCCTCTTCCCCTACTTCCCTACAGCCAGGAAATTGAGTGTCCATCAGAGGAGAAAGTGTCTCAGAGCTGGAATCCGTCAATGTGCCATCCAATCTTTGAATATTTCCAGGAGCCGTAGGGTCCTTTGACAATACTCCCCGAAACCTCGATAGTATTTCCTCCATGGGTACGACAGTATTTCCTCCATAAGTACAAATTTGGTTAACACTTTTGATCCATACTTTTCAATTAGGTCTCTTCATTCTTTTCTTTTTTTGAAATTTGAATTTGTTTTTAAACAACCACGTGTTTATACGTCATTCAGAAACACCAATTAAAATTTTTTCAGGAATAAGGTTGAATCAGAAATCAATTTAAATTTTCCTCCTTCGAATGTCAACTTACTTAGTACTTTTCCCAGAATGTATCTTTTTCTTATAACTACTTTTCCCAAAAAGTACCTTTTGCTTAGAAGTGCTTTTCCCAAAAATCGTCTTTTCCAAAAAGTACTTTCTTCAGAGAGAAACTTTTCCTAAAAAGTACTTTCGTAATAAAATATATTTTTCTAAGTAAGTACTTTTCCCAAAAAGAACATTTTTCTAAAAATGCAGTTCAAAAAAACATACATTATATTATCCTAGCTTCTACTGACCGGTCAGAAGTCATAGTAAATTATTTTTTCATGTATGTATATGTGTACATTATCATAAACATAAATTTTCAGAAAAAGAACATTTTTCCAAAAAGTGCTTTTTAAAAAAGTACTTTTGAACTCTTTAATGCCAATGCTACGTTCAACAGTTTAAAAGATATGTCAAGTGCAAAAAAGGTACCAAAATTGAGTTTTTACCCTAATTAAAGATTCTGTCCAGAAGAAATGAACGCGCAAAAAAGCTTTCTGCTACGTTTAATAATTAAGAAGATATGTCGAGTGCAAAAAATGTTCCCAATTCAGTTTTTACCCCCTCTTAACCCCTAAAACTACACATATTAAAAATAGTGGATCTATATATATATATATATATATATATATATTAGTGGATCTATACATCGGAAGGGGATCTATACATCGGAAGGGGAACATACACACTTCAGCTCTCTAGCTATAGTCGTTAAAAATAAAATCTTTAAAAATTTAGTCTTTCTTTACTTGAGATTATTTGTATTTTTAATTTAATCACGAATTCTATTCTGTTTTTCGTATGCGAATTTTATTTTTAAATTTGGGAGAAGAATTTTATTTTACCTTCTTGTTTTTTCGTTGGAAAATTTTAAAAAAGAATAATTCTTTACAATATGGAAAATAAAATTGGTTTGAATTAAATTCGTTTGCGATTGAAATTAATTCGAGCACTCTTCCTACCCTGCTAAATTTAGCCCGGAATAAGCAAATATGGTCACGCTGGTCACCTGGTTTGTGGTCGCCCTGGCCGAATTAAGAACAACACCGCCGCCGCCAAGTTTTACCTTTCAGACGCAGCCGAAAACAATCGATCGACTTGTACCTCTGATATGCAGCCGCTTGCATGAAAAGTCAAAAAATTTTATAATAAATTGGCAATTGTCACCACTGTGCACTAGTAAATTTTTGATTAATAACTTTATAAAATTTTTTTAGTTTTACTGTATTGAGTGCAAATTTTTGATGGACATGCATATTCTAAAGGCTTTTGCATAATTATAAAAGGAAGATAATATTTGTTCCGAATATTGAGTACTTGATAGCAGATAAAAAATGTTCAATGGCATGGTGCAGACTATAAGAAATAGTGTTGTAGGCACGTATCCTTCATGTCATGTTAATTCACGATTAGACGAACGTAGGGCTAAGTCAAGAGCTTTGAGAGCTGAACGTAGACGCAAACCGGATAAGCCAGATGACTTTGTCACATATGATGACTCTGGCAGTGATGAAGAGACTCCCCAACAACAGGAAGAAGTATTGAATACTTCTTACAATGTATTTGATTTTATTAGAAGTAGAGAAAATGGATTATGTGAGGTAAGGTTGGAAATACTTAATTTTCGTAAGAAAACTACAATTCATCACTGAAATTTTACAACTTACAGCGGCGAAACTTCAATTTTGAGCAAACAAGTCGTTATGTTCTGACTCATGATATGCTTAAAGAGACTCAAATAAATTTAGGATATATCAATAAAGTTTTCTGCTCCAAATGGCTTAGTAATCGTCAAGTTATATTTGGTACTAAATGTAATAAGGTTTGTTCTGATTTTAAAATTTTAAAATGGTGTTTGACTAAAACAGTACAACAGCTTCTTGTGTATGATGTTAATATGCGCCGAGTGGACGCAATTCCTACTTTATCAACGAATCGGGCTAATCATGCAGAGGTTCAGGGTGGACTTCATGCAATAGAAATTAATCCAAGCCGAACATATTTGGCTACGGGTGCACGAAATTCAGCTGATGTTGCCATCTATCGTTTGCCAACCTTAGATCCAGTGTGTGTAGGTGAGAATGGCCATCGTGATCTTATAATGGGCATGTGTTGGCTTGATGACCAGTTTTTGGTTTCTGGCTCTAAAGATTCACGGATGGCCTTGTGGCGTATTAATGAAGATCATATGGAATTTCCTGATGGTGGCAAAGAATCGTGTCCTACCTTTGCTACGATAAGTCCATTATGCATAAGAGATTGTCGTACAGCACAAAGGGTAAGTTTTACTTTATATGCAAAGATAGAAATACAAATTAAACTTTAGTTGATGCCCCAGGAATATTAATTTTTCGTTAATAAAAAAACAATAATAAAAAGTAATTATAATTCGACCGCTTGAGAGGGAATTTTTAAAAATGTACATATGTAACATTGTAACATATACATATTTCCAAAGCAGTGTGAAAAATCTTATAGCGATTCCTACACTGCATCACACATTTTTAATACGCCAAAAAAAGTTTTGGCCAAAACTATATTTTATATAGGCTACTAAAGTTCTTATTGAATTACATATCTCGTGTCCGTACGGAACCCTTCGTGTGCGGGTCAAAGTCGCACTTTACTGAATTTATTTTATTCCGTCACTGCTATAATTCTGTGAGTGTGATTTTTTGGTTATACCTAAAATGCTCTTTTTATGACAAAACGAAAGCTTTTGAAAATGTTTTATAAAAAGCAAATTTTAAACGTTATTCTATATTTATGATTTATTTGAACGGGCTACAAAACACGTTTTCAGCAAATTGAAATATGATGAATCAAAACAATTCACGTATTCCATTTGCAAGAAAGTTTCGTATATAAGGCAGAAATCTACATCAACTGACACCACACAAAATTAATTTAAACGTTATTGTTTATAAACAAACAATAAAAACGAAAGGGCTTATGTTTTCTAAAAACAGGCTGTTCATATGAATGTCGAAACAATTGGATTTATTAAAATGTAATTTTGTTGACAATAAAAAATTTGAATTTTTTTCCTGTGTCGTAAAAAAAATTACATTTTTCCATTTTTCCAACAAAAAAAACTTAAATGAATACCTTTATTAAGTTTCAAATAATCTTTAGAATACAGAATTCCTTCTAAAGTTTCATTTTCTAAGGAACATTGAAATTTAGTTTTATTTAAGTTGTCGGCACTAAGAATGCTTTCGAGGTTTCAAGGTTGGCAAACGGTATCGTAAAAATACCGATACCGATTCAAATACCGCTATAATTAGATACCGGTATCGATACCGATACCGAAACACATTTCGGTTAGAAAATACCGGTATCAGGAATACCGTTTAGGTCTATACCGGTATGTACCGGTATACCGATTCCCACCAAAAATAAAATTTCAAAAATATATTTCAATTAACTTTTTTATATAAACACGTTTTTTTCGCCTTTACACATTCTTATGCAGCACTATTTTTTTTAACCAACCGGAAAGTGCAATCATATCATAACCATCACTAGTGCGAAATACTAACGAACTTCATGAGCTGCTTAATGCCTTTAGGAACGAAAAACGTATCTCTAGACATATAAATGTTCTAAATTGGTCAAAAGAGCAAAGCCCTTACAAAGACAGTTATTTTAAATAATAACTTTTTAAATAAATAACTTATTTGTATGAAATCGTGAAAATTAGTATATTGGTTGTTCCAGATACACAAGGTAATGCGGAGATTTAAAGTTTTGAAGAGTGCTTTTTTATGTATGCACATTAAAGATTTTTTCTTTAATTGATATACTACATATGTGCGCTGTCTAAAATATGAGGTTTGCTGCCATAAATGCGGTCTTAATTTTTTAGCTCGATCCGACGCTATCTTTTTTAATTTGAAATAATTCTGCAGTTTTTAAACTAGCTGTCCGATTTTTTATGAAATTTTATACAGAATTTGAGGAGGTGTTACAGAGCTCAAGTCTGGAATTTAGGCTATATATCCTTAAAAGGTACGGAGTCACAAAGCACCAAATTGGTTAAACTTTTAGTTAATGAAAAATTAAAATCGATGCCAAGCTCATGTTTTTTGATCAAATAAAAAAGATTTTTGAAAGTGGATTTTTTTCTATCCAAAAGCTAAAAAAAAGTGTGCAACATTTATGGGTTTTCGCTTACAGTTTAGGAAATATTCGAGAAAAAGTGTAAAAAAATTTACATTTTTACCAACCTTTTTCCACTGGAGAAGGCAAACGTTGTTAGATTTAGAAAATGAAACTTATTATGAATAAGGGATATAATTTGTAACATTAAACATAACATTTGCCAATAAATATTTTCGGCTGAAAAGTCTTTCTTAGGTAGAAAGTAATAACAAATAGAATTTGCTTTTGAGTTCCCGGCAATTCCAAAAAAAATTACAAAAAATTTGAATTGAAATATTGAAATATTCGTTTCGTCTGAATTTGGCGACTACGAATATATCTAAAAACGGACGAATATTCGAGAATGCGAATACGAATTTTCGAATTTTACTAAGTGCATACAATTCTACATGTACTTCATGTGTAATATAAATAATAAATACACTGTATGTATTTATTTTTATTATTTTGTTTAATTAACCAAAATGAGTACTTTATATATTCAAAGTTTCAACTGCAGTTTTCTTATTTTACTTTTTTAATAAATTATTTTTTAATAAAAATATAATATGGCTGTAGGTAATCTCTGTTTTTGTAACAACCCTTTTTTATCCATACTTTTCCTTCAATACTCATATGGTAGGGGAGCCAAACCTAATCATAATAAATTTATATCAAATAATTTATCTTCATATACTAAATATGTTTATATGATGCTTATTAATCCTTGTAAATACTTACATAGTTATATTTTCTTCTTACAATACATTTTATATTGGCCATGAAGGCTTACATTGTATTGATATTACTATTACTAAAAACGTATATAGAAACATATAAGTTTAAATACTTTTTATGTTAATGTAAAAATACTCCCTTTTCGAAGTAATTTAACAAAAAAAAAGATTTTTTGCTATGTCCACTGTCTGAATTAACAAATTTAGTAGTTATATCGGTATACCGGTATTATAAACTCGGTAACGGTATGTACCGGTAATACCGATACCGAAATAAAAAATACCGATACCGTTACCGATACCGAAATTTAAAAAATAGTTGTACCGGTATGCATACCGATACCGTTATTTGTTTCGGTTTCCAACCTTGGCCAGAACCATAATATGTTTCAGAAATTCTATTAAAACTGGAAAAGGTTTGTCTGAATCTTGTTGCTTTATTTCAGAAATTCTTTGTCAAAAATAACATAAACTAGTATTATGTTCATATGTATTCATTATGCTACTTGGATTTATTAAAGTTGGTGATTTAAAGTTAGTTTCAAAATTAAACTTTCCGTGTTTTGGGTGAGCAATATTACATACATGAAAATTTTCACAATTATTAATTACATATATACATACATGTTTATATAAAGTTGACAGAAGACTTAATGTAAAGATTTCTCTTAATTCCTAATAGGGGTTTTATCTATCTTTTTCCTTAAAATGTAAATAAAATCTTTTAAATGTCTATTGTAAGTTAATTCTAAATCATTTATATTTGTTGTAATACAAATATAGTAATAACTCAAAATAGGTGTGTAAGAAATTTGTATATATTTTTACCTGTGATGATGATAGATTAATAAAATAATAATAATAATAATAATATACATACATATATTGTTAATTTAGGGTTTGATTAGCTTAGATTTTAATTTTAAATCTGTGTATATATTTTATCAAATTCCAAAAAGATATTTTTGTCTGTGAAATCAATCTATCAAATTGAACTCGCTAGTTTTTATAATATATTTTTTATTATTATTAAGTCAAGCTACGGTCACACTTGTCGAACATTTGCCCAAAAAAGCGTAACCACTAAATGCTAATGAAAAATCTTTCAATTCGGAGAAAAGTATGTCAAGTTAAAGAAGCTGCGACACGTCTCCTACGAGTCGTGTTTGTAGGCGAGAAGTGAAGAGAAGCTTGCTGGATAGCAAAAGTCGCATGTACCAGTGCCCAGTGGTTTCCTCCATAGTCCAAAAATAAAAAAATATATATTTATAATTTGAACAGGCTAAAGTTCGTATCGCCTTGTAAGCCAAATTACATGTGATAATTATTTATGAACAAATAACACTAAAGTTAGTTGTAAATATCCTTACTGGCACATAGTTGAACGGAACAACTTGTGACCTTCGAAAACAGCTAGTTGTATGTGTTACTCAGAATATTTACAACTAACTTTAGTGTTATTTGCTCATTAACAATTATCACATGTAATTTGGCTTACAAGGCGATACGAACTTTAGCTTCTTCAAATCATAAATATATGCTTAATTCACAAAACGTCTTGTATCTCTGTATCGATTGTATTATCATATTAAATACAATAGTGTAACATTTGTTGTATGAAATTTTCATATAAAAATAAAATACACTGTTACACTTTTATTGCATATGTTTTTAAAATGTTGTATTCAGAGAGAGGCTCTCTGAGAGAATTTGTATGTAGCTTGTTCTTATTTTTTCATTAAAAATACAAAATACATTAATACACTACACAGAGGGTGTTCACAATTAAAAAACAAAAAGTGTATTTGATACACAAATAAACGATTCAAATTGTTGTAAATTAAGCAATTATGTCATTTTTCTAATCTTTATTGCACTAAATTTATTGATAACACTCGTAAGTTTTATGAATCTAACAAATTTTATTGTTATTTTTGAAAGTGGAGGTATGTTTGTATTGCATATATTGTGATTGCATAGTCATAAAAGAAAACTTAAGTTTATCCAAAAAGTTATTCGCGTTATTGTGGCAGAAGGCTCCAAAAAACCTACAAACATTAAATTTTAAATTATTTTCTACCAAATAAAATAATAAAAGCTGCAAATAATCTCATTAAAAAATCCCTGAAGAATACTTTTTTGAACTTTTCAAAACACACATTTTTTAAAAACCACTCTTTCACGTATACTTTTAGTTATTGGACCTCATCCACCCACAACTTCCTATACATCCAAGTGTAGATTTTTAACCCTCTTTAAATTAAAAAATATTGTGGGCGCGGCTTTTTGCAATTTTTCGTATATCGTTACCTTAGTCGGAAAAAATGCTAAGTCCACTTTTCGTCGAAATTGAGATTTTGATGTAGCTTGCTAGTATAATTCAAAATACATCATTTACAACCAAAAATAATACCATTATTTAGTTTTTTCTTGCTGGAATGCTGTGGTAGGCAAATATGCTAAGTCCAAAAAAAAAAAATTTTTTTAAAGTAAGAAAATATGCCAAGTCCAGTTGAAAGGAACGAATTTTATGTAAGTGACTGGTGCGCTAGAAGAAATATTCGTCCACTTTCACACAGAAAAAAGGATTCACCAATTAATATTTTCAATTAAGAATTTACTTGATTCAAAATCCCAGGTAAGCAGCATGTACTACCGCGCGAAACTTCAAGTCCACAACTTGTTTTTTTTTAACCTTAAATAAAGTTTATAGCTTTGTATGGAATAAAGTGGAAGGTGGAATAGGTGCTGAAGAATTTTCTACCATCTGCCCAGGCAGAAATTGTTACTGCCCAAAAAATATATACCACCACAACACTGCAAATCCAAAATTACGACTCTTCCAAAATTGTTGTACCACCACAGTACTGTAAACACAAAATATTTCATTAACGTTTACAAATACCGCGTTCTTAATAATGCTGTACCACTACAACACTGTATTTACAAAAATCTGACGTTAGTTCCCCAATACCCCGTTTACAATAATTCTATACCGCTACAACACCGTAAATACAAAAATTTGACTTTAGTTCCCAAATACCCCGTTTACAATAATTCTTTACCGCTTCAACACCGCAAATACAAAAATGTTACTTAAGTTGAGAAATTTACATTGTGACGACCTTATAAATTTGTATTTAGAGTATTGTGACAACATTGAAAACAAGAGTCGGAGGACGGTCATTGGGCGTTATCATTTTAATGTTATGAGTACATTAAAATGTTGGTAAACGAATGTTGTACTGATGTTAGTTGTACCCGCAGACAATCGTAGCAACGTCGTGCTGATTGTCTTTTTCTGCCTGGGTGGATGTACTTCATCGAACAAAAGGTCCTTTGTGAAAACAAGTCGATAAAACTAATTTTTTATAGTGACGGCTGTACCTAACAAAATCGTAACCCCATAATGAGTAATGCCTGAATTAATTCAGGCAGCAGTTCAACATAACATAACTATTGAACACAAAATTTTGGAAATTGGCCACAGAGAAATGGAAGCTAATAGTGTACACTCCATCATTGAACGTGCAATTAAAAATAAAAATATTGCTATCCCTGCTGAATATATTGATATATGCAGAACAGCCCGGAAAAAGCTTGAACCATACGACGTTTGACAATACCTTGCAATTTTGTAAAAGCATTCTGCCTGGACGATGTAAAGGAGATCACAAGGTAACGGATATTCGTGCAATTAGATACAAAAAAAAAAAATTGTGAAATAATGTATAAACTACGTTTCACCGAAGAGTGGAAAAATTTACCACAGAAAATAAATAAAATTATATTCATTATGCGAGTTTGGAACCACTCCACAACGAAAGAAGGAATATAACGGCAAGAAAATATGAAGACCTGCAATTTTTAAAACTAACTTTAGCCAAACACCATCACCGTTTCTATGATGATCTACAATATCTATGATTTGTTTTTCTAAATAATCTCCACTAATTTTTTAACATAAAATATAAATACACAATTTAATTCACCATAATTGTATAATATTAAGTAATTAGATGTTCCCTATATTGGAAAAATATGCCTTTTTATTACTATTTGTTTCTTTTTCTTTAAACTAATAATTCTTATTTATTGTTAACCAATTAATATTTTGTTTATCAACACCAATAAAATAACTAGATTCTTGTAAACACCAAATACATTTAATTTTTTAATAGTTTTATTGAGCTTTTTTGGTTACAGCGAACACCGAACGAACGAACGAGTTATGAGTCATAAGGAACAAGTCCTCAAATTAAATTCCAGAAATAAAAGAAAACATATTTAAGGAAAATATGCTAAGTCCCTACTAAAATAATTAAATTTCAAGGAGCAAATGTGCTAAGTCCAAAAAAGCCTATAAGTCCGCAAATGATTTATTTTTAAATCCTACGATTACTGGTAATTTAAGAGGATGGACTAAAGAAAAAAAAAACTGCATTTACAGATTCTCAAAAAGTCTACTTAAAAAAACTGTTTTTTGTCTCCTGAATAATTTGATATATGGACTTAGCACTTTTTCCTACTAAGGTAACGATGTGGATGTGATTTATATATTAATTCGACGAAAAGTAATGAAAAAATCGCATTTTGTTTTGTAATATTTATCTTAAAAATTAGAACTAAAAAAATGGAAAACCAGTAAGAACGAAAAGTTAAGTGTTTTGAAGAGGAAACAATTTATTCAACAACGATTTCGGGCCGTAATGGGACTTTTGGTAGATAGGCCAAAAGCTGGTGGTTGCGGAAATTCGAACGATGGCAACACAGCGCCAAGATTTTTTGAAAACGTCGATCTTTCATCAAAAATAACAGGAATTCACAATTGTAAAAGCTTTAGATTCTGGATTTGAAATTGATGCCGAAAAGTTTCAGTAAAATATTTTTTTAATAATAAGTAAAATATAATTTTGGGATTATTAGTGCTTTTACAAATTTTAAACTTAAATTGTAAAAATTCCCATAAAAACACTAATTACTAATTATTAATTTGACGGCACCCGGTCAAAAAATACTTGTGTGGCAACACTCTATCTTGAATAGCTGTTGTTGTTATTTACATTTATTTTCTTTTTACATACTCTTTATATCTACAATTTGATGCTGAAAAAAAGTCAGCCATTGTAGTAATGGTAAAGTAAGAAAATAAAAAACATGTTGATTATTGAGTTCTTGTTTCAACTTTGTTATTTGTTGTTGAGCTTCTCATTTATTTAAATGAAAGTTTATAACATAATGACTCTAGTTGTTCTAAGAAACTTTGGGTAAAGGTTCCCTGATGATCTGCATTAGCAACAGTGAAATGCGCATAGGATCCAGCTAAACCCCTCAATAATCAATTTCAATGTATTTTATTAAAAAAATATTTTACTGAATAAGTAAAATATAATTTTGGGATTATTAGTGCGTTTACAAATTTTAAACTTAAATTGTAAAAATTCCCATAAAAACACTAATTACTAATTATTAATTTGACGGCACCCGGTCAAAAAATACTTGTGTGGCAACACTCTATCTTGAATAGCTGTTGTTGTTATTTACATTTATTTTCTTTTTACATACTCTTTATATCTACAATTTGATGCTGAAAAAAAGTCAGCCATTGTAGTAATGGTAAAGTAAGAAAATAAAAAACATGTTGATTATTGAGTTCTTGTTTCAACTTTGTTATTTGTTGTTGAGCTTCTCATTTATTTAAATGAAAGTTTATAACATAATGACTCTAGTTGTTCTAAGAAACTTTGGGTAAAGGTTCCCTGATGATCTGCATTAGCAACAGTGAAATGCGCATATGATCCAGCTAAACCCCTCAATAATCAATTTCAATGTATTTTATTAAAAAAATATTTTACTGAATAAGTAAAATATAATTTTGGGATTATTAGTGCGTTTACAAATTTTAAATGTAAAATATTTTTTTTTGCATAAGGGACTATAATGTATTGGTTCTTTTGCTTCGCCGATGATACTGCTTCTGCTTCTGATGATACATTAGGATTAGTATCCTAATGTTCAGAGACTAGTGTCTATGCCTTCATCAGGTGAACTTTCCTACAGCAACTGATACAAAGGGACACTAATGCACATCAAAAAAAAGCGTGGTGTTGTTATTTAATGACCGGGCTCTAACCGTGGTTGTTCGGTTTTGTAGTCAACGTGCTAACTACTTCATCCAACGCCAGCCAACCTCATGTAACTTTTATTTTCTGACGAATAAATAAAAATCAAGAAATAATTTTTATTTTCTGACGAATAAATAAAAGTCAAGAAATAACTGTTATTTTCTGAGGAATAAATAAAAATAAAAAAAAATAATCGGTAAAGTTGACTTTTTTAATAAAAATTAAACAAATAAAAATTAATGGATCTAAAGGTAGTCCTTGTGCACGTAGCACTTCTCTTTTAGCTGTTTTTTAGTTTAAATTTGCAAAATAATCGTTATTTGCGCTTCCTGGTTAAGTCATACACCTCTCAGCATGAAGTGTCTGTATGTTAATTTTAATAACATAAGACCTACTCATAGATTATTACACGAATGTACTTATGGTCTTTGAATAATAATACTTTGTAGGTTTTTATTTTAAGTAGATTCTTTCAAAACTCTTAGTCCTACGTAACATATGTACTTACATATATACATGTATACATACATACATATTTAAAAATTTAATAACCTAATTATTTTATAACAGATTCGTTCACTTTGCTTTAACAAAGAATTTCGCGAGATTGCTGCTTTGTCCTTAAACGGTTATATTCATGTCTTCAATGCTGAAACTTTCAAACAAAAATTATCACGTAAACTGCCAAACTGCCAGGATAATGTTAGTATAGCCTACCATAACGATGGTCTGTATGCAATAGGTTGCCGTTCCTATACAATATTATTGGATACCAGAACTTTGCAGGTATTAAAATATAGAAACAACAACAAAAATACTTTAAACAATATTTAAATAAAAAAAACCTTTCAGACAATAAAAAAGATAACGTCACGTTATAGCGGTTGTGGTATCAGAGCAACATCGTTTGAAGGAAACCTTTTAACAGTGGGCACGGGTCTAGGCATGCTATTGTTCTACGATATACGGGCTGGCAAATATTTGGAAAGCAGCGTGAATGCCTCTCGTACAGTAACGCTTAAATGCAGTAAAGGCATTGTGGTAAGTTTAAGTATTTAGTAAAAATTATTAAAATTACTTATGCATCGCTATGCAGAACTTTATGCTTTAACATTTTACCTCTCTTGATATGTAGTATCCGGAAGATGAAATGGATGGATTTAATGTAAAATATGTACCGGCTATTTATACACATTGTTATGATAGCACTGGTATGCGTTTATTTGCTGCTGGTGGTCCTTTACCGGCCACTTTAGTTGGAAACTATGCTGGTGTTTGGCAATAGTGACAATATGTCGTATCTGCTTAGGAAATAGTTTAAAACATTTGAGAAATTAAAACTGACTAATCTTTAAGCAAATTTAGCAATATTTAATGTTAATCCAATTGCTTGAAACCAAGAACACGTTAAGGGTTTACACATAAATTTAGCTTATACTTTTTGAAATTCCTTTAAAACTTAATTCATATATTAAGCATATGATGTGATTTTATTGTATATATAGTATGTACATACATAAATGCAGAGCCGACGACATTTTCATCTTTTTGTACATCAATAGGTAAAAAAGGTTTTTAACGTCGACCAAGAAATACCTAAAACTGACCAAATTATTTAATCAGCGTATTATACATACATATGTAGTATATCTTATATTTTGAGTGTTTAAATGGTAAATATAAATTCAGCCAGACTTCTTTACTTATAGCGATTTTGTTTCTGATAAATATGTTAAATTTTTTTATTTTATTTTTGTTTGGTTTGTACAAATATGATTGGCTAGTGTGGTACTAATATTGCCAGGTTATCCCACACTAATGAAGGGGCTTCATATTACTATTTCAGTCTCATTAATGAATTCGATCAGCGATTTGTATGTTTTGTGGTTCTTTGACTTGAGCAATTCAAGAAGATTGCTGAATGAGTCGAAAATATTTGGATATTTGGCTCTGATGAGCGTATGTTCCGGACACTGAAAATCGGGTGGTCTGAGATTTTGTTGACCTTGCATGTGGAGCATATGTAGTTTTGGGGGTCAGAAAATCTGTAATCATATACATGACCAGCTAGAAGTCTGTTCACCATTTTTATGTCATGTGTTGTTAGGTCACTTTTTTAGTGCCAAGGTTTATCAGGAATTTCATAAAAACTTTTTCCTGTATCTAAGCAGGAGTTAACATAACGATCGTTCCATTCATTCCTTAATTAATTTCTTATGGCTCTTCGAAATGAGGCTTTCATTTCGGGTCAGACTAACGTCGAGAATCGTGCCATTTTTCAAAGCTTTTTTGGCGGAGTCATTAGCATTTTCATTGTAGGAAATGCCAACATGCCCAGGAGTCCATACTTTATGACATTTTTCAATGCTTGAGTGAGATATTTTGTTCTGAATCATGGCCACAATGTAATCCTCTGTATGCCTAGAATTGAGAGTTTTGCAAGACATCATACTGTCTGTGAGAATAACTATTTTTGAGTTTTTTGCTCTCCAGCTCTGTCAATAGCCTTCATAATAGCCCACAGCTCGGCAAATAGACTGGCGACAAGATCTGACAACCTTGACTGACGTCAAATATTCCACAGCCGGTTGTATCCTCATTAATGGAAGCATCCGTGGCATATATTTTGAACCCATCTTTAGTATATTCTTCGATGGCACTATATACTAATGCCTCTATCTGTTCATTGGGGACATTGTTCTTTTTGTCAGGAAATTGCGATGTTTTTCGAGATTTATGCTATCAAAAAAGTGTACAAATGGATTTGATTAGGTCATTGGTGGCAATTAGATATTTCGCCCGAAGATCGGGTGGCATTTCTCCCGCACGAACATACAGAATGTAAACGGGTGTTGAAATCTTTAGACCTAGGCACCTGCGTAGGGACTTATTTTGAAAGGTTGTGATTCTACGATTTGTGGAGTCAGGTGTGTTTGCAGTAGTGGTGCGTGCATATTCTATACTTAACGAATAAAAATTTTGTAAATATTGCAAGCTATTCTTGGAACAATACCACCCTTTACAGGGGTCAGTTTATTCAATAATCCTATTCCATTGCCCGCTTCACGCAAAACAGAACCATAGTGTTGACTAACACATACATACATTGCTAAAGTTTTTTCCAAGTTGAAAGAGAGGTGCAGCGAGTTACAAATATTACGAAATTCAATAATTTTTGCCTTGAGGTTAGCGACCGCAGTATCAAAGTCCCTATGAAAGGACAATAATGTGAATTCGCCAGCAAATTGAAAAATAAGCGAGTTTTCATCCTGAATTGAATGTAAATCCCTGGTGTAAATGTTAAACAGCATTAGCGAGAGGCTGCCGCCCTGTGGTAGACCATTGCCGATTGTGATTCATCATTGTCAAGTTTGAGCGTCCGTTTGTTTAAAAAATCAAATATCCATCTTTTATAGCCCCTGAGATACCAAGTCTGTTGAGCTTGTCATTGAGCATTCTGTTGTCCACACAATTGTACGCATTGTTGATGTCAAGTAGGACCATCAACACTTTTTGACCTTTGGCTTTTTGTAGTGCAATGTTGTGAAGAATTTCATTCATACACATTGATGCTCATTTGCCTTTCCTATAGGCAAAAGTCCTATCAGGCAGGATTTTCCTTTCGTCTATGGTAGCAGTCATTGTTTCCTTTATCATAAGGTTTATTAACTTCATGAGCACTGACAAGTATTTGTCTCTTTTGGGTATGGGTACCACCGTGATGACCCTCCATGCTTCGTGTATTTGGTCTTCAAAAAATGAATAATATAGCTGTCAAAAGTGAGCATCTTGTCATTTCTGGAAGTGCCCGAACCATGTCATAAGTAATGCGATCGTCATCAGCAGCCGACGAAAACCTTTTTTATCCAGCATTAGATGAAATTCTTCAAATGTAAAGGGGCTAGTATTTCCCTCAATGTCAGAGGCTTTTGCACTCCCCGTGTCTGTTGTGCTGCGTGAAAACGCGGGCATTTGCTCTTTTAGATGTGTCACGTAGGCTAAGTTGTCTTAATTTTTCCAGAATTGCGATTTGTCCTGTTTGTTACCTCCATTTATATTTCTTACAAATCGCCACGCTTCCCTAATGTTGGGTTTTTTATTCAGTTTTTTTAACTGTTGCTCATAACTATTTTTTTACCTCTCTGACTGCGTCTTTCCACTCTTTGGAATGTAAATGAGCCTATTCTAAATTTTCAAAATTGGGGTATTTCTCGCTCTTACTTCTTGCAGCACACATAAGTCTGAACAGTTTCGTCATTCCATTATGCCACCAAGCCTTAGAGTTCCTCTTTGCACTAAGCTTAAAGGTTGCAGCCTTTATCTCCTCCTGCAGAGTATTTACAAATTCGTGAATGTTAGGATCACAACTGATCGATCCAAGTGCCTTAAAAGGTCTGTTTTTAGCCAAGAATTTTTCTGGTCTTAACAAAGCTTCGGGGAAATCAATCGAAAGTAGTGTAGTGATGACTTCCCCCCAAACGTGAGGGTAAAACTTTCCAATCAGAATTTAGTCTCGAATTAGTGAAGGTGAGGTCCAGTACTGTGCCAACACCAACATTCAAATCTCGCCTAAAGGTAGATCTCATATTATTAAAAAGGAAAAGTCAGAGAATCCAACCAGTTCAGACAACTTTAAACCCCTCTGCGTGTCTACGTAGTCGCCCATACTTTTGCTCTGGCATTAAATTCACCAGCAATAATTACGTATCCAACAGTTTCTGCACCTCAGTCTCAAATTGTTGAGTGCTTATAGCTTGTTCAAAATAAACTGCACAAATAACGAAATTTGTCGATAGACTAATTATCAGGACATCCAGGGAAGTACTAAATTTAACTATACTACATCGTATGGATTTCCTGACGGCAATATCCACCCCTCTATATCCATCAATTCTATCAATATTCTCAATAATATTGGAATTCAAAATTTTGTGTTGTGACTGTATCAAATCGTGAGCAAAGACGTCGCTAAAACAAGCGACATCTATCTATGCAACGATTGTTCATAAAATATTCAATGTTAATCCGATTTGCTTTCAGGGACTGGCAGTTATACTGCATCAGCCTCATCACAGACATTCCGTGGGGATTGTGATGTGAAATCAAAATCTAGATCTCGGTAAATCTTGTTAATTCTTTCTCCAAAGTGGGAGATCGCGTTTAGCCCATGTATATTCTTCTCCTTAGTAAAAAATTCTTAACGAAAGTAAGCAATTCGGTCGTAGTCCTCTCCAAGTTACTGACACGATCCATTTTCGGGCGGTTTAGAACACCTTTACACTCAGCATCCCATAATTCCGGCTCTACTTTCTTTTGGTGATACCCCTCTTTTGGTGATACCCCTCTTGTTGTTCACTTGTTGCTTCAAAATGCTTCAAAATGCTGCTTTACTAAACCATGTTTCTGATATGCCAAATGCATCCACTGAGCAACATTGCATTAATTGTCTTATTTCGTCAAATTTAGTAACATTAGCACGAGGCACAAGACTTTGTGCATTGAAATGTAACACATTGAATTCATTCTGCCTCATTACCATGTTTATCATGTCGCTATTAGAAACTATCTCCCCTATATTATCAATCATCTTGATAAATTAACAGAAATATAATGTTTGTGCAAATAATAATAATAATATAACCCCCAAATAATCAAAACTTCGTTGCATTTTATGTTATAAACATCATATCATGAGAAAAAAAATTAAACTTACTTTGCACTACAAGTCTTATATTTTTCATCTGATATACTCAGAAAAGCAAAAATCACATTTAAAAACATCTTGAAATTGTAAATTAAATAACACCAGGTGGAACTATACTTTGAGATATGTATATATTAGTAGGCACAGACCCTGCAACCAGCTTACGCAACACGTTTTCATTTTGACAAACATTGTAGCCCACAATGGACCGTCAATGAAACCTATAAACATCAAAACATTATGATATCTTCGAAATTTCAAATGCAACTTCAACTGCCTGGTTGCATAAACACGTTGCTAAATCTGAACCTACCATCATGAACAATATTGAATGTTATTTATGATAAAAATAAATGATAACTTAATCTTTTTGGTCACTATTAAGCAATTCTTCACACTGTTGAGTGTTCATGTATGCTGAAGATCCATCATTTCTAACTATTCTAGCTTTAGGGTTATCCATGTTAATTAGGTAAAATTTTTTAATTTGCTTCTTTAACAATAACTTTTGACAAATGTACTTTAATTGCTTAGACTGAGGAGATAAATTATCACTCAAATACACCCTTGTTTCAACAGCATCCTTACCATCAGAACTGCTACCAGCTTCACAAACTATATCCCTGAGCATCAGCGGTTGATTTTTATAATAATTTTTCATGACAGAGTCCCTCACTTGCACGGAATTAAATTTCACCAGGATACTGTTGTCCCTTTTTATAAAACAGCAGTGGTTAATATCTAGTGATGACACTTCAACTCCTACAATCCGACCAATTCTAATTACGGCTTCACGTACTTCATCCATTTTAATTGTCAGTCCACTTATTTTTATGTCAGCTCTATTAAGTCGTCTTTCCAAAGCATTGTTTTTTACAGACAATGCCTTAATTTTTTCAGTAGTTACTTTGTTTGTTTCTTTAACCAACGCGTGACACTGACCTATATCGGATTTCATTTTATTTAGTTCTCTATTCATTTCACCCCTTAGGTTATCAATGAGACCATCAACTTTCTTTTCTAATCTAGAAAATCCTTGCTTTATTTGATGCTCTATGTCCGCTTTATTTTGTTCTAGTTTATCTGCAATCAATTTTTGTATCAAATCCATGCGCTTAAAAATTTCATTGTTACTGGCACGTGGTAGTTCACTGTGCTTAGAGCATGATGTGCAGACGAAAGTCGTTTGCTTTTTACTTACAGCGTCAAAAGCTTCTGGTGAAATGCCTGAACATTTAGGATGGTAATAAGAACCGCATGTTCCACATCCTATGCTTCCAACTGATTTGGTGATGTTAGCCTTACAGGCAGGGCGTTGTATAACAGGTTTTTGCGACATTATTCTAATGCCGGCTATTTTCAGCAACAAAGTATGTATATTAACGGTGCACTTTAAGGTTATGTTTAAATAAATTTATTTGATGCTTTTGCACGTTTTTACATGAAATGGCGGACAATGTTTTATCCAATAAATTCAAAATTTTTGCCAATAGACTAGATATTTACTGATTTTTATAGACTACAAATTGTGTTGGATGCCGCAAATTGTACCAAAATTTGTTAAATGGTTGCTGAAAACTTGAAAAAAAAGTCTTTGTATTTTATTACTTCATAATTTCGTGTGAAATCGATTTTCCTTGCACATAATATTTTTTTTTGGACTTAAAAACTGGCGGGAAGTTCTGGGGAATATCTGCAAGGTCTGCCGATTTCCGTATATTTTTTGCACTAAATTAGTGGATTCATTGTTTGCTTCAAAATCATCATAATCAGTCATAATCTCTCAATTAGCTATAAAAATTCCTAACGAAATACATTAATGATAAAGTATAAGAACTGTAAACAAAAGCAGCTAATTTTGTTTGAATGTGAGTGAGTCAAAAAAGCCAGTTTTGGGATAAACGCCTTAAAAGTTTATTGATGATATCTCGGTAATGCTATGAGATAGAAACTTCAGACTTTTTGTAATCATATAATAATTGCAATACAATTTTTTTAATTTATTTTAACTTTATAAATTTGTTGTAGATCATAGTTAAAAGTGACTAAGAATACTTAAGATTGTCCCCTAAATAAACTTGGCATTTATCTGGTGGTTCTTTCTCACCTACAATGGTCATCTAAGTACACCGTCTAAAACACTTTTGTTGAAAATTAGGTCGATAATAGTAGGCAACACTTTACAGACTACTTTCGACCTAAAATTACCCAACTATATTTTTAAACCTTTTGTTGATTTTTAAGCACAATATGTTTAATTTTAAATAAAATATGTTTAATCATGCTCTCACCCATGATAAATAAATAAATAAAAGAATTTCATGTACACCCTTTTCAATAAAACTGCAAACATTTATTAAACACCTGATCAGAATATCGGAACACAAATTATTTTTAAAAACACTGTTTTTATTACAAATACTCCTTGCATTTTAAATACGCATAAATGCATAATCATTTACATGTATGTAAATGAGAGATTCCTTTAATTTTGCACATAAATTGTTTGTCCAGTTTGACAATATTTACATAAAAAAACATACTGCGGGTATTGTTATTGACATATAAACTGCTTTAAATTTAATTTTAATTAACTTAATAAAAAATATGGCGTGCTTCTCTTGCAACTTGTACGCTTTTGTACTTCTACTTTTTTTGTTAAACATATTTCTGGTGTTTTACGCATATATGCTTAATTTTCAACATTTTGACATTATTTAGACATATCTGGCTGTATTTTAAGTACAATTTGCTTAAAAATAAACCTTTTTAGCAGTAGATTCCAATTTTTGTGTAAAAGAGGACAAATATTGTTTATTTTATACAAATAACAATAAAATCGATATAAATTTAGACATTCAGAATATTTCAACAACAAATTAGACAATATATGATCCTAAATTTGAGCCAATGTTTTAGAGTGCATATAAATAAATTAATTTTGACTTTATTTTTTGTAAGAATAAAAACCAGTGTGCAGTTTAAGTACAAATTTACAAGTGTCTTTTCTTTATTTAATTTTCTTAATTTAAACTATTTGCTTACTTTAAAATTAAGCAGCAGTCATCAATTTTATTTTATTAAAATATTGCGACACATGATCCAATTTCGCATAACATAAAAAGTAAAAAGAATGAAAAGAAAAGGTAAAACAACTTTTGTGTCGTCAACCTTTCGATTAATGCTGATACAACATTTGCAATAAAAATTAATAAAAAAAATATAATTAAAAAGAGGTTAACAACTTTTGTGTCGTTAACTCTTCCCCCTTTAAATCGACTGTCCTCAGTCGTTGTTTTTTTTTTTGTTTTAGAAAAATGGAATGTTATGTAACCTCGGTGGTTTATCTGGAGCGACCCAAGTAATATTAGCAATTTGTGGTAAATTTTCCAGTTCAAAAGCTTTATCAACTTTGGGTATCTGGGGTTCCCATACTGTAATTTTCTCTACAGTTTTGGTAAAGAGTTTGAGAAAAATTATAAAAATTATGATTAGTAAAAGTGCTCCACAAATGGTCCATTCTCCTATTATTAGGCGCTTTTTCACTGTTGTGATAACATCTGTGTTATTGATTTGGAGCTCGTTTAGTGTCTCCAAAGATAAAAGGTTAATTCGACTTTTTTCAAACGGAGTAGGTTGCATTAGGGCTGGCATGGTTTGCAGAGGTGAAGCGTGCCAGTTGCTAAAAGTTCTATTATGAATTGTAATAGTTGAATTATGGAATTTTATAAGGAATGTTCCTGAAATATTATGTATTTCATCATTTGCAAATATCGGACCATTATAATCGTTTAAAAGTACTATTCCCGACTCTATTTCTTCTATTAACGGAACTTGATGACTATTGCTTAAAGTGCACGATGAGTTAAGATTATTAATTAAATTAGGGATACAATCGCTTCCTGTAATATTGACTAAATTTTTTTCATTACAAATAGTGATATTATTATAACTTTTACATTTCTCTTTAATAGAAAATATTTCCTTTTGATTAAACATAATTTCCTTAAAATCTAAATGTACTATTTTTTTGTTTTTCTTTACTGGTCTTATTATCAGATTTTTATATGTTTCCTTTTTTGTCAGAGGAATTTTAAGTAAATAAAATATTTCTTTTTTATTGTTATTCATTACCGATATCTTTGAAAATTCTAGTGCCTCTTCTGGGCTTAAAAAATTAATATTTTCGTCTACTAGTGTTTTCATAACAATTTTAATTTCCTTTCGATTTAGTAATAATGGATTTACAATATTTAACCTTGCCCATAAAATTGCTCGTTCAATATTTACTAATTCTTCCTTAACTAATCTTATTTTATTCTGTAAATTAATTACAATTTCCTTTTCGATATAAACATCTTTTCGTATATTATTTGCCATTGCATTAAACATTTCAGTTAAATTATTTAATCTTTTATTAAAGGCTTCATTTATAAATCCTGGTGCTTTAATAATGTCTTCAACACTACTCCTGCCATTACTTGTACTATACATAATGTTATTACTGGTTAATCCTCCTTTAAAAATATAGTCAAATTTTGCAATATATGATATATTTAGTGTTGGTATGTATATATCACATAACATATCATTTCCTTTTAAAATTAACTTATATGGTATTGGGTTACATGATATAAAATTACTTTCAAAAGTGCAGTTAGATATTATTGGTAAGGTGCCCATTTGTCTAATATTATATGGCTTGAATACTACATATGGTGAATCTTGACATCCTGTACATGCATATGTTGTGACCATGTTAGGTACACATTCTGCATTATCGACTAGTACATTGTCAATGTCGACTTGTCCTATCATTATTTTCATTAATGCATTATTGCTTATCTTTGTAAATATAGTATACTTATTACTTGTTGATAAATCAATATCGACTTTATTCATTTTATCTAGTGAGTTAGTTAATTTTCTAACACTAGGTAAATTTAAAGTGCAAGTAGGTTTGCATGAAGATACTTTGCAAAGAATGCTATTCATATTAAATGCATAACTATCTTTTGAAATACTTATCTGATATTCACCTATTATGTCTCTTTCTGGCATATTTGGTAATGATACTTTAGTATTAATGAAGTCATTATCTATTTTAATTAATCCATTTTCAACATGTCTATCTGCCATCTGTGTGCTTGTGATGTATATAGGTATTTTATTATCCTTCATCTCTAAGTTAACATTAGGTTTATTGACATTTAATGTGTATTTTTGATTAATATTGTTATGTGTTACTTCTAGTACAACTTCCCAAGTTGAATATTGTCTTATATACACAGGATATAGCTGTCCCACATTTAATATATACCACTTGTACCATGTGCATGCCAATTCATGTAAACACATAGTTTCACATCCTAATCCTTCAGTTTCACAACCATATCCATTTACTGTCCCATTTTCTGTGCTTACTAATTGATGGTTTACATCACTAATATTACATGAGTCTTCCCAGCATCTGCCTGAGCCTTTACAATTCCATATTTGATTAGTCTTAACTTGATAATCACTAGTATAATATATTAAACTGTATCTAGTAACAGTGTATGTATCTATAATCATTATTTTTGTTAGGTTTTTATTTAATGATCTAAAGCATATACTATTTCCTGTTTGTATAGGAAAGTCATATATTGGTGTTTCATTACAGTTAATTTGATTACATATCTTACCAGATGAGTGCACGAATAAAACACTATCACATGCTTCAGTTAAATTAGGACATGACGCAGACAATAATATTGTAGCTAGTATTAAACTCTTTGTATTGTTAGTTTTGTCTATATTAGTTTTTGGTTTTACTTCATTATGTATGTCTACTGTTGTGATAGCTATTTGATTTTTGTCATTATTAGGTATGCATACTTTGTTAGTATTGTTAGTTGTGTTATTTATATTAGTTACATTTTGGTGGTCTTTAATTCTTTTAGTTCTCAATTTATCATCTAGTTTATAATCTAATAATGTAACATTTTTATGATTTAGTTTAGTTACATTGATCCCTCTGTTTTTAAGTTTCCTAGCCATATTTAATTCTTTTTTATCATTGCGTCTAGCTTTTTTATATGTTATATATGATAATAGACATGTTACATATCTTATTAAACATTTCTTTATTATTAAATATATAATAAGGCATATTATCAAAGATAATAAGGCACCATATATAAAAGGTCCCCAATATGATTCACATCCTTCTATATACATGTTTTCTAGACAAAATAACTCACAAGATTTACATTTCAGTTTAGAGACTAAAGTATCAGTATAATTACCACATTTATATGTTATTAATCCATAATGTAATCCTGGTAATTGTCCAATTTGGGATGTAGTCATCACATTACCATTTGAATTTATAACACATTCAGCCAATATAGTTTTATATAATATTCCATCTGTAACTGTTATCAGATCATCAGCTGGCCATGATGGGTATGCTAAGCTAAGATTTAACAAGGTAATAAAACATAGAATACCAATACTGAAAATATGATTAAAAATAAATGTATATCTCATATTTCCTATTAGTCTCATTATCAAAATGCCACTTTTATTGTTAAATCCAATATCCATCATTTTAAATCATATATGATTTTAATAAAATATATATTTGTTGTGTTTAGATTCACCACTGGATGATTATTTGAATAATACAAATTATGCCTCTGCGTGCTGCTGCTATTTTTCTTCACTTTTTCCAATTTATATTGTTATTACTACAGCTCGATGCAATTTAGTTCTTGTAAATTATGAAAATCACTTGATTCTTATTTTTTTTTTGAAGATATTTTCAATTTATAATACTATTATTACTACAGCTCGATGCAATTAAATTCGTTTTTAGATTTATTCAGTTCTTGTAAATTATGAAACTTGTTTTTTAGATAAATCACTTGATTCTTATTTTCCTTTTTTTTTTTAAATATTTTCAATTTATAATTATATGTTTCTATACTTCAGCTTGATGCAATTAAATTCGTTTTCAGATTTACTTTATTTTTGTAAATTATTCTCAAAAATGAAACTTGTTTTTTAGATAAATCACTTGTTTAATTTTAAACTTTATATTTATATTCTTAAATGACTTACATTAGTATTATGATACCCCACATCTTTACTACCGATAGATCCAGATTATTCCCTTTTGTCCTTGTTGACTACTTGTGGTCCTTCACTATACCCGTTGTAGTAATCGCTGTCTTGAGAAATTCAACGGTGATGTGTCCAGCGGTGAGCTACTTTAGGTCGGGCTGGAATAGCTTTTAATCGTGTGTCCAATGTTGAGCTACTTAAGGTCGTGCTTGGAACAATTTCTTAGCTAAAGGTATCCGTTTTTTTGCTCGGGCGCCAATTAATTAATTTTTACTTTATTTTTTGTAAGAATAAAAACCAGTGTGCAGTTTAAGTACAAATTTACAAGTGTCTTTTCTTTATTTAATTTTCTTAATTTAAACTATTTGCTTACTTTAAAATTAAGCAGCAGTCATCAATTTTATTTTATTAAAATATTGCGACACATGATCCAATTTCGCATAACATAAAAAGCAAAAAGAATGAAAAGAAAAGGTAAAACAACTTTTGTGTCGTCAACCTTTCGATTAATGCTGATACAACATTTGCAATAAAAATTAATAAAAAAAAATATAATTAAAAAGAGGTTAACAACTTTTGTGTCGTTAACTTATATGATGATGATGATATCTCGGTAATGCTATGAGATAGAAACTTCAGACTTTTTGTAATCATATAATAATTGCAATACAATTTTTTTAATTTATTTTAACTTTATAAATTTGTTGTAGATCATAGTTAAAAGTGACTAAGAATACTTAAGATTGTCCCCTAAATAAACTTGGCATTTATCTGGTGGTTCTTTCTCACCTACAATGGTCATCTAAGTACACCGTCTAAAACACTTTTGTTGAAAATTAGGTCGATAATAGTAGGCAACACTTTACAGACTACTTTCGACCTAAAATTACCCAACTATATTTTTAAACCTTTTGTTGATTTTTAAGCACAATATGTTTAATTTTAAATAAAATATGTTTAATCATGCTCTCACCCATGATAAATAAATAAATAAAAGAATTTCATGTACACCCTTTTCAATAAAACTGCAAACATTTATTAAACACCTGATCAGAATATCGGAACACAAATTATTTTTAAAAACACTGTTTTTATTACAAATACTCCTTGCATTTTAAATACGCATAAATGCATAATCATTTACATGTATGCAAATGAGAGATTCCTTTAATTTTGCACATAAATTGTTTGTCCAGTTTGACAATATTTACATAAAAAAACATACTGCGGGTATTGTTATTGACATATAAACTGCTTTAAATTTAATTTTAATTAACTTAATAAAAAATATGGCGAGCTTCTCTTGCAACTTGTACGGTTTTGTACTTCTACTTTTTTTGTTAAACATATTTCTGGTGTTTTACGCATATATGCTTAATTTTCAACATTTTGACATTATTTAGACATATCTGGCTGTATTTTAAGTACAATTTGCTTAAAAATAAACCTTTTTAGCAGTAGATTCCAATTTTTGTGTAAAAGAGGACAAATATTGTTTATTTTATACAAATAACAATAAAATCGATATAAATTTAGACATTCAGAATATTTCAACAACAAATTAGACAATATATGATCCTAAATTTGAGCCAATGTTTTAGAGTGCATATAAATAAATTAATTTTGACTTTATTTTTTGTAAGAATAAAAACCAGTGTGCAGTTTAAGTACAAATTTACAAGTGTCTTTTTCTTTATTTAATTTTCTTAATTTAAACTATTTGCTTACTTTAAAATTAAGCAGCAGTCATCAATTTTATTTTATTAAAATATTGCGACACATGATCCAATTTCGCATAACATAAAAAGTAAAAAGAATGAAAAGAAAAGGTAAAACAACTTTTGTGTCGTCAACCTTTCGATTAATGCTGATACAACATTTGCAATAAAAATTAATAAAAAAAATATAATTAAAAAGAGGTTAACAACTTTTGTGTCGTTAACTCTTCCCCCTTTAAATCGACTGTCCTCAGTCGTTGTTTTTTTTTTGTTTTAGAAAAATGGAATGTTATGTAACCTCGGTGGTTTATCTGGAGCGCCCCAAGTAATATTAGCAATTTGTGGTAAATTTTCCAGTTCAAAAGCTTTATCAACTTTGGGTATCTGGGGTTCCCATACTGTAATTTTCTCTACAGTTTTGGTAAAGAGTTTGAGAAAAATTATAAAAATTATGATTAGTAAAAGTGCTCCACAAATGGTCCATTCTCCTATTATTAGGCGCTTTTTCACTGTTGTGATAACATCTGTGTTATTGATTTGGAGCTCGTTTAGTGTCTCCAAAGATAAAAGGTTAATTCGACTTTTTTCAAACGGAGTAGGTTGCATTAGGGCTGGCATGGTTTGCAGAGGTGAAGCGTGCCAGTTGCTAAAAGTTCTATTATGAATTGTAATAGTTGAATTATGGAATTTTATAAGGAATGTTCCTGAAATATTATGTATTTCATCATTTGCAAATATCGGACCATTATAATCGTTTAAAAGTACTATTCCCGACTCTATTTCTTCTATTAACGGAACTTGATGACTATTGCTTAAAGTGCACGATGAGTTAAGATTATTAATTAAATTAGGGATACAATCGCTTCCTGTAATATTGACTAAATTTTTTTCATTACAAATAGTGATATTATTATAACTTTTACATTTCTCTTTAATAGAAAATATTTCCTTTTGATTAAACATAATTTCCTTAAAATCTAAATGTATTATTTTTTTGTTTTTCTTTACTGGTCTTATTATCAGATTTTTATATGTTTCCTTTTTTGTCAGAGGAATTTTAAGTAAATAAAATATTTCTTTTTTATTGTTATTCATTACCGATATCTTTGAAAATTCTAGTGCCTCTTCTGGGCTTAAAAAATTAATATTTTCGTCTACTAGTGTTTTCATAACAATTTTAATTTCCTTTCGATTTAGTAATAATGGATTTACAATATTTAACCTTGCCCATAAAATTGCTCGTTCAATATTTACTAATTCTTCCTTAACTAATCTTATTTTATTCTGTAAATTAATTACAATTTCCTTTTCGATATAAACATCTTTTCGTATATTATTTGCCATTGCATTAAACATTTCAGTTAAATTATTTAATCTTTTATTAAAGGCTTCATTTATAAATCCTGGTGCTTTAATAATGTCTTCAACACTACTCCTGCCATTACTTGTACTATACATAATGTTATTACTGGTTAATCCTCCTTTAAAAATATAGTCAAATTTTGCAATATATGATATATTTAGTGTTGGTATGTATATATCACATAACATATCATTTCCTTTTAAAATTAACTTATATGGTATTGGGTTACATGATATAAAATTACTTTCAAAAGTGCAGTTAGATATTATTGGTAAGGTGCCCATTTGTCTAATATTATATGGCTTGAATACTACATATGGTGAATCTTGACATCCTGTACATGCATATGTTGTGACCATGTTAGGTACACATTCTGCATTATCGACTAGTACATTGTCAATGTCGACTTGTCCTATCATTATTTTCATTAATGCATTATTGCTTATCTTTGTAAATATAGTATACTTATTACTTGTTGATAAATCAATATCGACTTTATTCATTTTATCTAGTGAGTTAGTTAATTTTCTAACACTAGGTAAATTTAAAGTGCAAGTAGGTTTGCATGAAGATACTTTGCAAAGAATGCTATTCATATTAAATGCATAACTATCTTTTGAAATACTTATCTGATATTCACCTATTATGTCTCTTTCTGGCATATTTGGTAATGATACTTTAGTATTAATGAAGTCATTATCTATTTTAATTAATCCATTTTCAACATGTCTATCTGCCATCTGTGTGCTTGTGATGTATATAGGTATTTTATTATCCTTCATCTCTAAGTTAACATTAGGTTTATTGACATTTAATGTGTATTTTTGATTAATATTGTTATGTGTTACTTCTAGTACAACTTCCCAAGTTGAATATTGTCTTATATACACAGGATATAGCTGTCCCACATTTAATATATACCACTTGTACCATGTGCATGCCAATTCATGTAAACACATAGTTTCACATCCTAATCCTTCAGTTTCACAACCATATCCATTTACTGTCCCATTTTCTGTGCTTACTAATTGATGGTTTACATCACTAATATTACATGAGTCTTCCCAGCATCTGCCTGAGCCTTTACAATTCCATATTTGATTAGTCTTAACTTGATAATCACTAGTATAATATATTAAACTGTATCTAGTAACAGTGTATGTATCTATAATCATTATTTTTGTTAGGTTTTTATTTAATGATCTAAAGCATATACTATTTCCTGTTTGTATAGGAAAGTCATATATTGGTGTTTCATTACAGTTAATTTGATTACATATCTTACCAGATGAGTGCACGAATAAAACACTATCACATGCTTCAGTTAAATTAGGACATGACGCAGACAATAATATTGTAGCTAGTATTAAACTCTTTGTATTGTTAGTTTTGTCTATATTAGTTTTTGGTTTTACTTCATTATGTATGTCTACTGTTGTGATAGCTATTTGATTTTTGTCATTATTAGGTATGCATACTTTGTTAGTATTGTTAGTTGTGTTATTTATATTAGTTACATTTTGGTGGTCTTTAATTCTTTTAGTTCTCAATTTATCATCTAGTTTATAATCTAATAATGTAACATTTTTATGATTTAGTTTAGTTACATTGATCCCTCTGTTTTTAAGTTTCCTAGCCATATTTAATTCTTTTTTATCATTGCGTCTAGCTTTTTTATATGTTATATATGATAATAGACATGTTACATATCTTATTAAACATTTCTTTATTATTAAATATATAATAAGGCATATTATCAAAGATAATAAGGCACCATATATAAAAGGTCCCCAATATGATTCACATCCTTCTATATACATGTTTTCTAGACAAAATAACTCACAAGATTTACATTTCAGTTTAGAGACTAAAGTATCAGTATAATTACCACATTTATATGTTATTAATCCATAATGTAATCCTGGTAATTGTCCAATTTGGGATGTAGTCATCACATTACCATTTGAATTTATAACACATTCAGCCAATATAGTTTTATATAATATTCCATCTGTAACTGTTATCAGATCATCAGCTGGCCATGATGGGTATGCTAAGCTAAGATTTAACAAGGTAATAAAACATAGAATACCAATACTGAAAATATGATTAAAAATAAATGTATATCTCATATTTCCTATTAGTCTCATTATCAAAATGCCACTTTTATTGTTAAATCCAATATCCATCATTTTAAATCATATATGATTTTAATAAAATATATATTTGTTGTGTTTAGATTCACCACTGGATGATTATTTGAATAATACAAATTATGCCTCTGCGTGCTGCTGCTATTTTTCTTCACTTTTTCCAATTTATATTGTTATTACTACAGCTCGATGCAATTTAGTTCTTGTAAATTATGAAAATCACTTGATTCTTATTTTTTTTTTGAAGATATTTTCAATTTATAATACTATTATTACTACAGCTCGATGCAATTAAATTCGTTTTTAGATTTATTCAGTTCTTGTAAATTATGAAACTTGTTTTTTAGATAAATCACTTGATTCTTATTTTCCTTTTTTTTTTTTAAATATTTTCAATTTATAATTATATGTTTCTATACTTCAGCTTGATGCAATTAAATTCGTTTTCAGATTTACTTTATTTTTGTAAATTATTCTCAAAAATGAAACTTGTTTTTTAGATAAATCACTTGTTTAATTTTAAACTTTATATTTATATTCTTAAATGACTTACATTAGTATTATGATACCCCACATCTTTACTACCGATAGATCCAGATTATTCCCTTTTGTCCTTGTTGACTACTTGTGGTCCTTCACTATACCCGTTGTAGTAATCGCTGTCTTGAGAAATTCAACGGTGATGTGTCCAGCGGTGAGCTACTTTAGGTCGGGCTGGAATAGCTTTTAATCGTGTGTCCAATGTTGAGCTACTTAAGGTCGTGCTTGGAACAATTTCTTAGCTAAAGGTATCCGTTTTTTTGCTCGGGCGCCAATTAATTAATTTTTACTTTATTTTTTGTAAGAATAAAAACCAGTGTGCAGTTTAAGTACAAATTTACAAGTGTCTTTTCTTTATTTAATTTTCTTAATTTAAACTATTTGCTTACTTTAAAATTAAGCAGCAGTCATCAATTTTATTTTATTAAAATATTGCGACACATGATCCAATTTCGCATAACATAAAAAGCAAAAAGAATGAAAAGAAAAGGTAAAACAACTTTTGTGTCGTCAACCTTTCGATTAATGCTGATACAACATTTGCAATAAAAATTAATAAAAAAAATATAATTAAAAAGAGGTTAACAACTTTTGTGTCGTTAACTTATATGATGATGATGATATCTCGGTAATGCTATGAGATAGAAACTTCAGACTTTTTGTAATCATATAATAATTGCAATACAATTTTTTTAATTTATTTTAACTTTATAAATTTGTTGTAGATCATAGTTAAAAGTGACTAAGAATACTTAAGATTGTCCCCTAAATAAACTTGGCATTTATCTGGTGGTTCTTTCTCACCTACAATGGTCATCTAAGTACACCGTCTAAAACACTTTTGTTGAAAATTAGGTCGATAATAGTAGGCAACACTTTACAGACTACTTTCGACCTAAAATTACCCAACTATATTTTTAAACCTTTTGTTGATTTTTAAGCACAATATGTTTAATTTTAAATAAAATATGTTTAATCATGCTCTCACCCATGATAAATAAATAAATAAAAGAATTTCATGTACACCCTTTTCAATAAAACTGCAAACATTTATTAAACACCTGATCAGAATATCGGAACACAAATTATTTTTAAAAACACTGTTTTTATTACAAATACTCCTTGCATTTTAAATACGCATAAATGCATAATCATTTACATGTATGTAAATGAGAGATTCCTTTAATTTTGCACATAAATTGTTTGTCCAGTTTGACAATATTTACATAAAAAACATACTGCGGGTATTGTTATTGACATATAAACTGCTTTAAATTTAATTTTAATTAACTTAATAAAAAATATGGCGAGCTTCTCTTGCAACTTGTACGGTTTTGTACTTCTACTTTTTTTGTTAAACATATTTCTGGTGTTTTACGCATATATGCTTAATTTTCAACATTTTGACATTATTTAGACATATCTGGCTGTATTTTAAGTACAATTTGCTTAAAAATAAACCTTTTTAGCAGTAGATTCCAATTTTTGTGTAAAAGAGGACAAATATTGTTTATTTTATACAAATAACAATAAAATCGATATAAATTTAGACATTCAGAATATTTCAACAACAAATTAGACAATATATGATCCTAAATTTGAGCCAATGTTTTAGAGTGCATATAAATAAATTAATTTTGACTTTATTTTTTGTAAGAATAAAAACCAGTGTGCAGTTTAAGTACAAATTTACAAGTGTCTTTTTCTTTATTTAATTTTCTTAATTTAAACTATTTGCTTACTTTAAAATTAAGCAGCAGTCATCAATTTTATTTTATTAAAATATTGCGACACATGATCCAATTTCGCATAACATAAAAAGTAAAAAGAATGAAAAGAAAAGGTAAAACAACTTTTGTGTCGTCAACCTTTCGATTAATGCTGATACAACATTTGCAATAAAAATTAATAAAAAAAATATAATTAAAAAGAGGTTAACAACTTTTGTGTCGTTAACTCTTCCCCCTTTAAATCGACTGTCCTCAGTCGTTGTTTTTTTTTTGTTTTAGAAAAATGGAATGTTATGTAACCTCGGTGGTTTATCTGGAGCGACCCAAGTAATATTAGCAATTTGTGGTAAATTTTCCAGTTCAAAAGCTTTATCAACTTTGGGTATCTGGGGTTCCCATACTGTAATTTTCTCTACAGTTTTGGTAAAGAGTTTGAGAAAAATTATAAAAATTATGATTAGTAAAAGTGCTCCACAAATGGTCCATTCTCCTATTATTAGGCGCTTTTTCACTGTTGTGATAACATCTGTGTTATTGATTTGGAGCTCGTTTAGTGTCTCCAAAGATAAAAGGTTAATTCGACTTTTTTCAAACGGAGTAGGTTGCATTAGGGCTGGCATGGTTTGCAGAGGTGAAGCGTGCCAGTTGCTAAAAGTTCTATTATGAATTGTAATAGTTGAATTATGGAATTTTATAAGGAATGTTGCTGAAATATTATGTATTTCATCATTTGCAAATATCGGACCATTATAATCGTTTAAAAGTACTATTCCCGACTCTATTTCTTCTATTAACGGAACTTGATGACTATTGCTTAAAGTGCACGATGAGTTAAGATTATTAATTAAATTAGGGATACAATCGCTTCCTGTAATATTGACTAAATTTTTTTCATTACAAATAGTGATATTATTATAACTTTTACATTTCTCTTTAATAGAAAATATTTCCTTTTGATTAAACATAATTTCCTTAAAATCTAAATGTATTATTTTTTTGTTTTTCTTTACTGGTCTTATTATCAGATTTTTATATGTTTCCTTTTTTGTCAGAGGAATTTTAAGTAAATAAAATATTTCTTTTTTATTGTTATTCATTACCGATATCTTTGAAAATTCTAGTGCCTCTTCTGGGCTTAAAAAATTAATATTTTCGTCTACTAGTGTTTTCATAACAATTTTAATTTCCTTTCGATTTAGTAATAATGGATTTACAATATTTAACCTTGCCCATAAAATTGCTCGTTCAATATTTACTAATTCTTCCTTAACTAATCTTATTTTATTCTGTAAATTAATTACAATTTCCTTTTCGATATAAACATCTTTTCGTATATTATTTGCCATTGCATTAAACATTTCAGTTAAATTATTTAATCTTTTATTAAAGGCTTCATTTATAAATCCTGGTGCTTTAATAATGTCTTCAACACTACTCCTGCCATTACTTGTACTATACATAATGTTATTACTGGTTAATCCTCCTTTAAAAATATAGTCAAATTTTGCAATATATGATATATTTAGTGTTGGTATGTATATATCACATAACATATCATTTCCTTTTAAAATTAACTTATATGGTATTGGGTTACATGATATAAAATTACTTTCAAAAGTGCAGTTAGATATTATTGGTAAGGTGCCCATTTGTCTAATATTATATGGCTTGAATACTACATATGGTGAATCTTGACATCCTGTACATGCATATGTTGTGACCATGTTAGGTACACATTCTGCATTATCGACTAGTACATTGTCAATGTCGACTTGTCCTATCATTATTTTCATTAATGCATTATTGCTTATCTTTGTAAATATAGTATACTTATTACTTGTTGATAAATCAATATCGACTTTATTCATTTTATCTAGTGAGTTAGTTAATTTTCTAACACTAGGTAAATTTAAAGTGCAAGTAGGTTTGCATGAAGATACTTTGCAAAGAATGCTATTCATATTAAATGCATAACTATCTTTTGAAATACTTATCTGATATTCACCTATTATGTCTCTTTCTGGCATATTTGGTAATGATACTTTAGTATTAATGAAGTCATTATCTATTTTAATTAATCCATTTTCAACATGTCTATCTGCCATCTGTGTGCTTGTGATGTATATAGGTATTTTATTATCCTTCATCTCTAAGTTAACATTAGGTTTATTGACATTTAATGTGTATTTTTGATTAATATTGTTATGTGTTACTTCTAGTACAACTTCCCAAGTTGAATATTGTCTTATATACACAGGATATAGCTGTCCCACATTTAATATATACCACTTGTACCATGTGCATGCCAATTCATGTAAACACATAGTTTCACATCCTAATCCTTCAGTTTCACAACCATATCCATTTACTGTCCCATTTTCTGTGCTTACTAATTGATGGTTTACATCACTAATATTACATGAGTCTTCCCAGCATCTGCCTGAGCCTTTACAATTCCATATTTGATTAGTCTTAACTTGATAATCACTAGTATAATATATTAAACTGTATCTAGTAACAGTGTATGTATCTATAATCATTATTTTTGTTAGGTTTTTATTTAATGATCTAAAGCATATACTATTTCCTGTTTGTATAGGAAAGTCATATATTGGTGTTTCATTACAGTTAATTTGATTACATATCTTACCAGATGAGTGCACGAATAAAACACTATCACATGCTTCAGTTAAATTAGGACATGACGCAGACAATAATATTGTAGCTAGTATTAAACTCTTTGTATTGTTAGTTTTGTCTATACTAGTTTTTGGTTTTACTTCATTATGTATGTCTACTGTTGTGATAGCTATTTGATTTTTGTCATTATTAGGTATGCATACTTTGTTAGTATTGTTAGTTGTGTTATTTATATTAGTTACATTTTGGTGGTCTTTAATTCTTTTAGTTCTCAATTTATCATCTAGTTTATAATCTAATAATGTAACATTTTTATGATTTAGTTTAGTTACATTGATCCCTCTGTTTTTAAGTTTCCTAGCCATATTTAATTCTTTTTTATCATTGCGTCTAGCTTTTTTATATGTTATATATGATAATAGACATGTTACATATCTTATTAAACATTTCTTTATTATTAAATATATAATAAGGCATATTATCAAAGATAATAAGGCACCATATATAAAAGGTCCCCAATATGATTCACATCCTTCTATATACATGTTTTCTAGACAAAATAACTCACAAGATTTACATTTCAGTTTAGAGACTAAAGTATCAGTATAATTACCACATTTATATGTTATTAATCCATAATGTAATCCTGGTAATTGTCCAATTTGGGATGTAGTCATCACATTACCATTTGAATTTATAACACATTCAGCCAATATAGTTTTATATAATATTCCATCTGTAACTGTTATCAGATCATCAGCTGGCCATGATGGGTATGCTAAGCTAAGATTTAACAAGGTAATAAAACATAGAATACCAATACTGAAAATATGATTAAAAATAAATGTATATCTCATATTTCCTATTAGTCTCATTATCAAAATGCCACTTTTATTGTTAAATCCAATATCCATCATTTTAAATCATATATGATTTTAATAAAATATATATTTGTTGTGTTTAGATTCACCACTGGATGATTATTTGAATAATACAAATTATGCCTCTGCGTGCTGCTGCTATTTTTCTTCACTTTTTCCAATTTATATTGTTATTACTACAGCTCGATGCAATTTAGTTCTTGTAAATTATGAAAATCACTTGATTCTTATTTTTTTTTTGAAGATATTTTCAATTTATAATACTATTATTACTACAGCTCGATGCAATTAAATTCGTTTTTAGATTTATTCAGTTCTTGTAAATTATGAAACTTGTTTTTTAGATAAATCACTTGATTCTTATTTTCCTTTTTTTTTTTAAATATTTTCAATTTATAATTATATGTTTCTATACTTCAGCTTGATGCAATTAAATTCGTTTTCAGATTTACTTTATTTTTGTAAATTATTCTCAAAAATGAAACTTGTTTTTTAGATAAATCACTTGTTTAATTTTAAACTTTATATTTATATTCTTAAATGACTTACATTAGTATTATGATACCCCACATCTTTACTACCGATAGATCCAGATTATTCCCTTTTGTCCTTGTTGACTACTTGTGGTCCTTCACTATACCCGTTGTAGTAATCGCTGTCTTGAGAAATTCAACGGTGATGTGTCCAGCGGTGAGCTACTTTAGGTCGGGCTGGAATAGCTTTTAATCGTGTGTCCAATGTTGAGCTACTTAAGGTCGTGCTTGGAACAATTTCTTAGCTAAAGGTATCCGTTTTTTTGCTCGGGCGCCAATTAATTAATTTTTACTTTATTTTTTGTAAGAATAAAAACCAGTGTGCAGTTTAAGTACAAATTTACAAGTGTCTTTTCTTTATTTAATTTTCTTAATTTAAACTATTTGCTTACTTTAAAATTAAGCAGCAGTCATCAATTTTATTTTATTAAAATATTGCGACACATGATCCAATTTCGCATAACATAAAAAGCAAAAAGAATGAAAAGAAAAGGTAAAACAACTTTTGTGTCGTCAACCTTTCGATTAATGCTGATACAACATTTGCAATAAAAATTAATAAAAAAAATATAATTAAAAAGAGGTTAACAACTTTTGTGTCGTTAACTTATATGATGATGATGATATCTCGGTAATGCTATGAGATAGAAACTTCAGACTTTTTGTAATCATATAATAATTGCAATACAATTTTTTTAATTTATTTTAACTTTATAAATTTGTTGTAGATCATAGTTAAAAGTGACTAAGAATACTTAAGATTGTCCCCTAAATAAACTCATTATCAAAATGCCACTTTTATTGTTAAATCCAATATCCATCATTTTAAATCATATATGATTTTAATAAAATATATATTTGTTGTGTTTAGATTCACCACTGGATGATTATTTGAATAATACAAATTATGCCTCTGCGTGCTGCTGCTATTTTTCTTCACTTTTTCCAATTTATATTGTTATTACTACAGCTCGATGCAATTTAGTTCTTGTAAATTATGAAAATCACTTGATTCTTATTTTTTTTTTGAAGATATTTTCAATTTATAATACTATTATTACTACAGCTCGATGCAATTAAATTCGTTTTTAGATTTATTCAGTTCTTGTAAATTATGAAACTTGTTTTTTAGATAAATCACTTGATTCTTATTTTCCTTTTTTTTTTTTAAATATTTTCAATTTATAATTATATGTTTCTATACTTCAGCTTGATGCAATTAAATTCGTTTTCAGATTTACTTTATTTTTGTAAATTATTCTCAAAAATGAAACTTGTTTTTTAGATAAATCACTTGTTTAATTTTAAACTTTATATTTATATTCTTAAATGACTTACATTAGTATTATGATACCCCACATCTTTACTACCGATAGATCCAGATTATTCCCTTTTGTCCTTGTTGACTACTTGTGGTCCTTCACTATACCCGTTGTAGTAATCGCTGTCTTGAGAAATTCAACGGTGATGTGTCCAGCGGTGAGCTACTTTAGGTCGGGCTGGAATAGCTTTTAATCGTGTGTCCAATGTTGAGCTACTTAAGGTCGTGCTTGGAACAATTTCTTAGCTAAAGGTATCCGTTTTTTTGCTCGGGCGCCAATTAATTAATTTTTACTTTATTTTTTGTAAGAATAAAAACCAGTGTGCAGTTTAAGTACAAATTTACAAGTGTCTTTTCTTTATTTAATTTTCTTAATTTAAACTATTTGCTTACTTTAAAATTAAGCAGCAGTCATCAATTTTATTTTATTAAAATATTGCGACACATGATCCAATTTCGCATAACATAAAAAGCAAAAAGAATGAAAAGAAAAGGTAAAACAACTTTTGTGTCGTCAACCTTTCGATTAATGCTGATACAACATTTGCAATAAAAATTAATAAAAAAAATATAATTAAAAAGAGGTTAACAACTTTTGTGTCGTTAACTTATATGATGATGATGATATCTCGGTAATGCTATGAGATAGAAACTTCAGACTTTTTGTAATCATATAATAATTGCAATACAATTTTTTTAATTTATTTTAACTTTATAAATTTGTTGTAGATCATAGTTAAAAGTGACTAAGAATACTTAAGATTGTCCCCTAAATAAACTTGGCATTTATCTGGTGGTTCTTTCTCACCTACAATGGTCATCTAAGTACACCGTCTAAAACACTTTTGTTGAAAATTAGGTCGATAATAGTAGGCAACACTTTACAGACTACTTTCGACCTAAAATTACCCAACTATATTTTTAAACCTTTTGTTGATTTTTAAGCACAATATGTTTAATTTTAAATAAAATATGTTTAATCATGCTCTCACCCATGATAAATAAATAAATAAAAGAATTTCATGTACACCCTTTTCAATAAAACTGCAAACATTTATTAAACACCTGATCAGAATATCGGAACACAAATTATTTTTAAAAACACTGTTTTTATTACAAATACTCCTTGCATTTTAAATACGCATAAATGCATAATCATTTACATGTATGTAAATGAGAGATTCCTTTAATTTTGCACATAAATTGTTTGTCCAGTTTGACAATATTTACATAAAAAAACATACTGCGGGTATTGTTATTGACATATAAACTGCTTTAAATTTAATTTTAATTAACTTAATAAAAAATATGGCGAGCTTCTCTTGCAACTTGTACGGTTTTGTACTTCTACTTTTTTTGTTAAACATATTTCTGGTGTTTTACGCATATATGCTTAATTTTCAACATTTTGACATTATTTAGACATATCTGGCTGTATTTTAAGTACAATTTGCTTAAAAATAAACCTTTTTAGCAGTAGATTCCAATTTTTGTGTAAAAGAGGACAAATATTGTTTATTTTATACAAATAACAATAAAATCGATATAAATTTAGACATTCAGAATATTTCAACAACAAATTAGACAATATATGATCCTAAATTTGAGCCAATGTTTTAGAGTGCATATAAATAAATTAATTTTGACTTTATTTTTTGTAAGAATAAAAACCAGTGTGCAGTTTAAGTACAAATTTACAAGTGTCTTTTCTTTATTTAATTTTCTTAATTTAAACTATTTGCTTACTTTAAAATTAAGCAGCAGTCATCAATTTTATTTTATTAAAATATTGCGACACATGATCCAATTTCGCATAACATAAAAAGTAAAAAGAATGAAAAGAAAAGGTAAAACAACTTTTGTGTCGTCAACCTTTCGATTAATGCTGATACAACATTTGCAATAAAAATTAATAAAAAAAATATAATTAAAAAGAGGTTAACAACTTTTGTGTCGTTAACTCTTCCCCCTTTAAATCGACTGTCCTCAGTCGTTGTTTTTTTTTTGTTTTAGAAAAATGGAATGTTATGTAACCTCGGTGGTTTATCTGGAGCGACCCAAGTAATATTAGCAATTTGTGGTAAATTTTCCAGTTCAAAAGCTTTATCAACTTTGGGTATCTGGGGTTCCCATACTGTAATTTTCTCTACAGTTTTGGTAAAGAGTTTGAGAAAAATTATAAAAATTATGATTAGTAAAAGTGCTCCACAAATGGTCCATTCTCCTATTATTAGGCGCTTTTTCACTGTTGTGATAACATCTGTGTTATTGATTTGGAGCTCGTTTAGTGTCTCCAAAGATAAAAGGTTAATTCGACTTTTTTCAAACGGAGTAGGTTGCATTAGGGCTGGCATGGTTTGCAGAGGTGAAGCGTGCCAGTTGCTAAAAGTTCTATTATGAATTGTAATAGTTGAATTATGGAATTTTATAAGGAATGTTCCTGAAATATTATGTATTTCATCATTTGCAAATATCGGACCATTATAATCGTTTAAAAGTACTATTCCCGACTCTATTTCTTCTATTAACGGAACTTGATGACTATTGCTTAAAGTGCACGATGAGTTAAGATTATTAATTAAATTAGGGATACAATCGCTTCCTGTAATATTGACTAAATTTTTTTCATTACAAATAGTGATATTATTATAACTTTTACATTTCTCTTTAATAGAAAATATTTCCTTTTGATTAAACATAATTTCCTTAAAATCTAAATGTATTATTTTTTTGTTTTTCTTTACTGGTCTTATTATCAGATTTTTATATGTTTCCTTTTTTGTCAGAGGAATTTTAAGTAAATAAAATATTTCTTTTTTATTGTTATTCATTACCGATATCTTTGAAAATTCTAGTGCCTCTTCTGGGCTTAAAAAATTAATATTTTCGTCTACTAGTGTTTTCATAACAATTTTAATTTCCTTTCGATTTAGTAATAATGGATTTACAATATTTAACCTTGCCCATAAAATTGCTCGTTCAATATTTACTAATTCTTCCTTAACTAATCTTATTTTATTCTGTAAATTAATTACAATTTCCTTTTCGATATAAACATCTTTTCGTATATTATTTGCCATTGCATTAAACATTTCAGTTAAATTATTTAATCTTTTATTAAAGGCTTCATTTATAAATCCTGGTGCTTTAATAATGTCTTCAACACTACTCCTGCCATTACTTGTACTATACATAATGTTATTACTGGTTAATCCTCCTTTAAAAATATAGTCAAATTTTGCAATATATGATATATTTAGTGTTGGTATGTATATATCACATAACATATCATTTCCTTTTAAAATTAACTTATATGGTATTGGGTTACATGATATAAAATTACTTTCAAAAGTGCAGTTAGATATTATTGGTAAGGTGCCCATTTGTCTAATATTATATGGCTTGAATACTACATATGGTGAATCTTGACATCCTGTACATGCATATGTTGTGACCATGTTAGGTACACATTCTGCATTATCGACTAGTACATTGTCAATGTCGACTTGTCCTATAATTATTTTCATTAATGCATTATTGCTTATCTTTGTAAATATAGTATACTTATTACTTGTTGATAAATCAATATCGACTTTATTCATTTTATCTAGTGAGTGAGTTAATTTTCTAACACTAGGTAAATTTAAAGTGCAAGTAGGTTTGCATGAAGATACTTTGCAAAGAATGCTATTCATATTAAATGCATAACTATCTTTTGAAATACTTATCTGATATTCACCTATTATGTCTCTTTCTGGCATATTTGGTAATGATACTTTAGTATTAATGAAGTCATTATCTATTTTAATTAATCCATTTTCAACATGTCTATCTGCCATCTGTGTGCTTGTGATGTATATAGGTATTTTATTATCCTTCATCTCTAAGTTAACATTAGGTTTATTGACATTTAATGTGTATTTTTGATTAATATTGTTATGTGTTACTTCTAGTACAACTTCCCAAGTTGAATATTGTCTTATATACACAGGATATAGCTGTCCCACATTTAATATATACCACTTGTACCATGTGCATGCCAATTCATGTAAACACATAGTTTCACATCCTAATCCTTCAGTTTCACAACCATATCCATTTACTGTCCCATTTTCTGTGCTTACTAATTGATGGTTTACATCACTAATATTACATGAGTCTTCCCAGCATCTGCCTGAGCCTTTACAATTCCATATTTGATTAGTCTTAACTTGATAATCACTAGTATAATATATTAAACTGTATCTAGTAACAGTGTATGTATCTATAATCATTATTTTTGTTAGGTTTTTATTTAATGATCTAAAGCATATACTATTTCCTGTTTGTATAGGAAAGTCATATATTGGTGTTTCATTACAGTTAATTTGATTACATATCTTACCAGATGAGTGCACGAATAAAACACTATCACATGCTTCAGTTAAATTAGGACATGACGCAGACAATAATATTGTAGCTAGTATTAAACTCTTTGTATTGTTAGTTTTGTCTATATTAGTTTTTGGTTTTACTTCATTATATATGTCTACTGTTGTGATAGCTATTTGATTTTTGTCATTATTAGGTATGCATACTTTGTTAGTATTGTTAGTTGTGTTATTTATATTAGTTACATTTTGGTGGTCTTTAATTCTTTTAGTTCTCAATTTATCATCTAGTTTATAATCTAATAATGTAACATTTTTATGATTTAGTTTAGTTACATTGATCCCTCTGTTTTTAAGTTTCCTAGCCATATTTAATTCTTTTTTATCATTGCGTCTAGCTTTTTTATATGTTATATATGATAATAGACATGTTACATATCTTATTAAACATTTCTTTATTATTAAATATATAATAAGGCATATTATCAAAGATAATAAGGCACCATATATAAAAGGTCCCCAATATGATTCACATCCTTCTATATACATGTTTTCTAGACAAAATAACTCACAAGATTTACATTTCAGTTTAGAGACTAAAGTATCAGTATAATTACCACATTTATATGTTATTAATCCATAATGTAATCCTGGTAATTGTCAAATTTGGGATGTAGTCATCACATTACCATTTGAATTTATAACACATTCAGCCAATATAGTTTTATATAATATTCCATCTGTAACTGTTATCAGATCATCAGCTGGCCATGATGGGTATGCTAAGCTAAGATTTAACAAGGTAATAAAACATAGAATACCAATACTGAAAATATGATTAAAAATAAATGTATATCTCATATTTCCTATTAGTCTCATTATCAAAATGCCACTTTTATTGTTAAATCCAATATCCATCATTTTAAATCATATATGATTTTAATAAAATATATATTTGTTGTGTTTAGATTCACCACTGGATGATTATTTGAATAATACAAATTATGCCTCTGCGTGCTGCTGCTATTTTTCTTCACTTTTTCCAATTTATATTGTTATTACTACAGCTCGATGCAATTTAGTTCTTGTAAATTATGAAAATCACTTGATTCTTATTTTTTTTTTGAAGATATTTTCAATTTATAATACTATTATTACTACAGCTCGATGCAATTAAATTCGTTTTTAGATTTATTCAGTTCTTGTAAATTATGAAACTTGTTTTTTAGATAAATCACTTGATTCTTATTTTCCTTTTTTTTTTTAAATATTTTCAATTTATAATTATATGTTTCTATACTTCAGCTTGATGCAATTAAATTCGTTTTCAGATTTACTTTATTTTTGTAAATTATTCTCAAAAATGAAACTTGTTTTTTAGATAAATCACTTGTTTAATTTTAAACTTTATATTTATATTCTTAAATGACTTACATTAGTATTATGATACCCCACATCTTTACTACCGATAGATCCAGATTATTCCCTTTTGTCCTTGTTGACTACTTGTGGTCCTTCACTATACCCGTTGTAGTAATCGCTGTCTTGAGAAATTCAACGGTGATGTGTCCAGCGGTGAGCTACTTTAGGTCGGGCTGGAATAGCTTTTAATCGTGTGTCCAATGTTGAGCTACTTAAGGTCGTGCTTGGAACAATTTCTTAGCTAAAGGTATCCGTTTTTTTGCTCGGGCGCCAATTAATTAATTTTTACTTTATTTTTTGTAAGAATAAAAACCAGTGTGCAGTTTAAGTACAAATTTACAAGTGTCTTTTCTTTATTTAATTTTCTTAATTTAAACTATTTGCTTACTTTAAAATTAAGCAGCAGTCATCAATTTTATTTTATTAAAATATTGCGACACATGATCCAATTTCGCATAACATAAAAAGTAAAAAGAATGAAAAGAAAAGGTAAAACAACTTTTGTGTCGTCAACCTTTCGATTAATGCTGATACAACATTTGCAATAAAAATTAATAAAAAAAAATATAATTAAAAAGAGGTTAACAACTTTTGTGTCGTTAACTTATATGATGATGATGATATCTCGGTAATGCTATGAGATAGAAACTTCAGACTTTTTGTAATCATATAATAATTGCAATACAATTTTTTTAATTTATTTTAACTTTATAAATTTGTTGTAGATCATAGTTAAAAGTGACTAAGAATACTTAAGATTGTCCCCTAAATAAACTTGGCATTTATCTGGTGGTTCTTTCTCACCTACAATGGTCATCTAAGTACACCGTCTAAAACACTTTTGTTGAAAATTAGGTCGATAATAGTAGGCAACACTTTACAGACTACTTTCGACCTAAAATTACCCAACTATATTTTTAAACCTTTTGTTGATTTTTAAGCACAATATGTTTAATTTTAAATAAAATATGTTTAATCATGCTCTCACCCATGATAAATAAATAAATAAAAGAATTTCATGTACACCCTTTTCAATAAAACTGCAAACATTTATTAAACACCTGATCAGAATATCGGAACACAAATTATTTTTAAAAACACTGTTTTTATTACAAATACTCCTTGCATTTTAAATACGCATAAATGCATAATCATTTACATGTATGTAAATGAGAGATTCCTTTAATTTTGCACATAAATTGTTTGTCCAGTTTGACAATATTTACATAAAAAAACATACTGCGGGTATTGTTATTGACATATAAACTGCTTTAAATTTAATTTTAATTAACTTAATAAAAAATATGGCGAGCTTCTCTTGCAACTTGTACGGTTTTGTACTTCTACTTTTTTTGTTAAACATATTTCTGGTGTTTTACGCATATATGCTTAATTTTCAACATTTTGACATTATTTAGACATATCTGGCTGTATTTTAAGTACAATTTGCTTAAAAATAAACCTTTTTAGCAGTAGATTCCAATTTTTGTGTAAAAGAGGACAAATATTGTTTATTTTATACAAATAACAATAAAATCGATATAAATTTAGACATTCAGAATATTTCAACAACAAATTAGACAATATATGATCCTAAATTTGAGCCAATGTTTTAGAGTGCATATAAATAAATTAATTTTGACTTTATTTTTTGTAAGAATAAAAACCAGTGTGCAGTTTAAGTACAAATTTACAAGTGTCTTTTTCTTTATTTAATTTTCTTAATTTAAACTATTTGCTTACTTTAAAATTAAGCAGCAGTCATCAATTTTATTTTATTAAAATATTGCGACACATGATCCAATTTCGCATAACATAAAAAGTAAAAAGAATGAAAAGAAAAGGTAAAACAACTTTTGTGTCGTCAACCTTTCGATTAATACTGATACAACATTTGCAATAAAAATTAATAAAAAAAATATAATTAAAAAGAGGTTAACAACTTTTGTGTCGTTAACTCTTCCCCCTTTAAATCGACTGTCCTCAGTCGTTGTTTTTTTTTTGTTTTAGAAAAATGGAATGTTATGTAACCTCGGTGGTTTATCTGGAGCGACCCAAGTAATATTAGCAATTTGTGGTAAATTTTCCAGTTCAAAAGCTTTATCAACTTTGGGTATCTGGGGTTCCCATACTGTAATTTTCTCTACAGTTTTGGTAAAGAGTTTGAGAAAAATTATAAAAATTATGATTAGTAAAAGTGCTCCACAAATGGTCCATTCTCCTATTATTAGGCGCTTTTTCACTGTTGTGATAACATCTGTGTTATTGATTTGGAGCTCGTTTAGTGTCTCCAAAGATAAAAGGTTAATTCGACTTTTTTCAAACGGAGTAGGTTGCATTAGGGCTGGCATGGTTTGCAGAGGTGAAGCGTGCCAGTTGCTAAAAGTTCTATTATGAATTGTAATAGTTGAATTATGGAATTTTATAAGGAATGTTCCTGAAATATTATGTATTTCATCATTTGCAAATATCGGACCATTATAATCGTTTAAAAGTACTATTCCCGACTCTATTTCTTCTATTAACGGAACTTGATGACTATTGCTTAAAGTGCACGATGAGTTAAGATTATTAATTAAATTAGGGATACAATCGCTTCCTGTAATATTGACTAAATTTTTTTCATTACAAATAGTGATATTATTATAACTTTTACATTTCTCTTTAATAGAAAATATTTCCTTTTGATTAAACATAATTTCCTTAAAATCTAAATGTATTATTTTTTTGTTTTTCTTTACTGGTCTTATTATCAGATTTTTATATGTTTCCTTTTTTGTCAGAGGAATTTTAAGTAAATAAAATATTTCTTTTTTATTTTTATTCATTACCGATATCTTTGAAAATTCTAGTGCCTCTTCTGGGCTTAAAAAATTAATATTTTCGTCTACTAGTGTTTTCATAACAATTTTAATTTCCTTTCGATTTAGTAATAATGGATTTACAATATTTAACCTTGCCCATAAAATTGCTCGTTCAATATTTACTAATTCTTCCTTAACTAATCTTATTTTATTCTGTAAATTAATTACAATTTCCTTTTCGATATAAACATCTTTTCGTATATTATTTGCCATTGCATTAAACATTTCAGTTAAATTATTTAATCTTTTATTAAAGGCTTCATTTATAAATCCTGGTGCTTTAATAATGTCTTCAACACTACTCCTGCCATTACTTGTACTATACATAATGTTATTACTGGTTAATCCTCCTTTAAAAATATAGTCAAATTTTGCAATATATGATATATTTAGTGTTGGTATGTATATATCACATAACATATCATTTCCTTTTAAAATTAACTTATATGGTATTGGGTTACATGATATAAAATTACTTTCAAAAGTGCAGTTAGATATTATTGGTAAGGTGCCCATTTGTCTAATATTATATGGCTTGAATACTACATATGGTGAATCTTGACATCCTGTACATGCATATGTTGTGACCATGTTAGGTACACATTCTGCATTATCGACTAGTACATTGTCAATGTCGACTTGTCCTATCATTATTTTCATTAATGCATTATTGCTTATCTTTGTAAATATAGTATACTTATTACTTGTTGATAAATCAATATCGACTTTATTCATTTTATCTAGTGAGTTAGTTAATTTTCTAACACTAGGTAAATTTAAAGTGCAAGTAGGTTTGCATGAAGATACTTTGCAAAGAATGCTATTCATATTAAATGCATAACTATCTTTTGAAATACTTATCTGATATTCACCTATTATGTCTCTTTCTGGCATATTTGGTAATGATACTTTAGTATTAATGAAGTCATTATCTATTTTAATTAATCCATTTTCAACATGTCTATCTGCCATCTGTGTGCTTGTGATGTATATAGGTATTTTATTATCCTTCATCTCTAAGTTAACATTAGGTTTATTGACATTTAATGTGTATTTTTGATTAATATTGTTATGTGTTACTTCTAGTACAACTTCCCAAGTTGAATATTGTCTTATATACACAGGATATAGCTGTCCCACATTTAATATATACCACTTGTACCATGTGCATGCCAATTCATGTAAACACATAGTTTCACATCCTAATCCTTCAGTTTCACAACCATATCCATTTACTGTCCCATTTTCTGTGCTTACTAATTGATGGTTTACATCACTAATATTACATGAGTCTTCCCAGCATCTGCCTGAGCCTTTACAATTCCATATTTGATTAGTCTTAACTTGATAATCACTAGTATAATATATTAAACTGTATCTAGTAACAGTGTATGTATCTATAATCATTATTTTTGTTAGGTTTTTATTTAATGATCTAAAGCATATACTATTTCCTGTTTGTATAGGAAAGTCATATATTGGTGTTTCATTACAGTTAATTTGATTACATATCTTACCAGATGAGTGCACGAATAAAACACTATCACATGCTTCAGTTAAATTAGGACATGACGCAGACAATAATATTGTAGCTAGTATTAAACTCTTTGTATTGTTAGTTTTGTCTATATTAGTTTTTGGTTTTACTTCATTATGTATGTCTACTGTTGTGATAGCTATTTGATTTTTGTCATTATTAGGTATGCATACTTTGTTAGTATTGTTAGTTGTGTTATTTATATTAGTTACATTTTGGTGGTCTTTAATTCTTTTAGTTCTCAATTTATCATCTAGTTTATAATCTAATAATGTAACATTTTTATGATTTAGTTTAGTTACATTGATCCCTCTGTTTTTAAGTTTCCTAGCCATATTTAATTCTTTTTTATCATTGCGTCTAGCTTTTTTATATGTTATATATGATAATAGACATGTTACATATCTTATTAAACATTTCTTTATTATTAAATATATAATAAGGCATATTATCAAAGATAATAAGGCACCATATATAAAAGGTCCCCAATATGATTCACATCCTTCTATATACATGTTTTCTAGACAAAATAACTCACAAGATTTACATTTCAGTTTAGAGACTAAAGTATCAGTATAATTACCACATTTATATGTTATTAATCCATAATGTAATCCTGGTAATTGTCCAATTTGGGATGTAGTCATCACATTACCATTTGAATTTATAACACATTCAGCCAATATAGTTTTATATAATATTCCATCTGTAACTGTTATCAGATCATCAGCTGGCCATGATGGGTATGCTAAGCTAAGATTTAACAAGGTAATAAAACATAGAATACCAATACTGAAAATATGATTAAAAATAAATGTATATCTCATATTTCCTATTAGTCTCATTATCAAAATGCCACTTTTATTGTTAAATCCAATATCCATCATTTTAAATCATATATGATTTTAATAAAATATATATTTGTTGTGTTTAGATTCACCACTGGATGATTATTTGAATAATACAAATTATGCCTCTGCGTGCTGCTGCTATTTTTCTTCACTTTTTCCAATTTATATTGTTATTACTACAGCTCGATGCAATTTAGTTCTTGTAAATTATGAAAATCACTTGATTCTTATTTTTTTTTTTGAAGATATTTTCAATTTATAATACTATTATTACTACAGCTCGATGCAATTAAATTCGTTTTTAGATTTATTCAGTTCTTGTAAATTATGAAACTTGTTTTTTAGATAAATCACTTGATTCTTATTTTCCTTTTTTTTTTTTAAATATTTTCAATTTATAATTATATGTTTCTATACTTCAGCTTGATGCAATTAAATTCGTTTTCAGATTTACTTTATTTTTGTAAATTATTCTCAAAAATGAAACTTGTTTTTTAGATAAATCACTTGTTTAATTTTAAACTTTATATTTATATTCTTAAATGACTTACATTAGTATTATGATACCCCACATCTTTACTACCGATAGATCCAGATTATTCCCTTTTGTCCTTGTTGACTACTTGTGGTCCTTCACTATACCCGTTGTAGTAATCGCTGTCTTGAGAAATTCAACGGTGATGTGTCCAGCGGTGAGCTACTTTAGGTCGGGCTGGAATAGCTTTTAATCGTGTGTCCAATGTTGAGCTACTTAAGGTCGTGCTTGGAACAATTTCTTAGCTAAAGGTATCCGTTTTTTTGCTCGGGCGCCAATTAATTAATTTTTACTTTATTTTTTGTAAGAATAAAAACCAGTGTGCAGTTTAAGTACAAATTTACAAGTGTCTTTTCTTTATTTAATTTTCTTAATTTAAACTATTTGCTTACTTTAAAATTAAGCAGCAGTCATCAATTTTATTTTATTAAAATATTGCGACACATGATCCAATTTCGCATAACATAAAAAGCAAAAAGAATGAAAAGAAAAGGTAAAACAACTTTTGTGTCGTCAACCTTTCGATTAATGCTGATACAACATTTGCAATAAAAATTAATAAAAAAAATATAATTAAAAAGAGGTTAACAACTTTTGTGTCGTTAACTTATATGATGATGATGATATCTCGGTAATGCTATGAGATAGAAACTTCAGACTTTTTGTAGTCATATAATAATTGCAATACAATTTTTTTAATTTATTTTAACTTTATAAATTTGTTGTAGATCATAGTTAAAAGTGACTAAGAATACTTAAGATTGTCCCCTAAATAAACTTGGCATTTATCTGGTGGTTCTTTCTCACCTACAATGGTCATCTAAGTACACCGTCTAAAACACTTTTGTTGAAAATTAGGTCGATAATAGTAGGCAACACTTTACAGACTACTTTCGACCTAAAATTACCCAACTATATTTTTAAACCTTTTGTTGATTTTTAAGCACAATATGTTTAATTTTAAATAAAATATGTTTAATCATGCTCTCACCCATGATAAATAAATAAATAAAAGAATTTCATGTACACCCTTTTCAATAAAACTGCAAACATTTATTAAACACCTGATCAGAATATCGGAACACAAATTATTTTTAAAAACACTGTTTTTATTACAAATACTCCTTGCATTTTAAATACGCATAAATGCATAATCATTTACATGTATGTAAATGAGAGATTCCTTTAATTTTGCACATAAATTGTTTGTCCAGTTTGACAATATTTACATAAAAAAACATACTGCGGGTATTGTTATTGACATATAAACTGCTTTAAATTTAATTTTAATTAACTTAATAAAAAATATGGCGAGCTTCTCTTGCAACTTGTACGGTTTTGTACTTCTACTTTTTTTGTTAAACATATTTCTGGTGTTTTACGCATATATGCTTAATTTTCAACATTTTGACATTATTTAGACATATCTGGCTGTATTTTAAGTACAATTTGCTTAAAAATAAACCTTTTTAGCAGTAGATTCCAATTTTTGTGTAAAAGAGGACAAATATTGTTTATTTTATACAAATAACAATAAAATCGATATAAATTTAGACATTCAGAATATTTCAACAACAAATTAGACAATATATGATCCTAAATTTGAGCCAATGTTTTAGAGTGCATATAAATAAATTAATTTTGACTTTATTTTTTGTAAGAATAAAAACCAGTGTGCAGTTAAGTACAAATTTACAAGTGTCTTTTCTTTATTTAATTTTCTTAATTTAAACTATTTGCTTACTTTAAAATTAAGCAGCAGTCATCAATTTTATTTTATTAAAATATTGCGACACATGATCCAATTTCGCATAACATAAAAAGTAAAAAGAATGAAAAGAAAAGGTAAAACAACTTTTGTGTCGTCAACCTTTCGATTAATGCTGATACAACATTTGCAATAAAAATTAATAAAAAAAATATAATTAAAAAGAGGTTAACAACTTTTGTGTCGTTAACTCTTCCCCCTTTAAATCGACTGTCCTCAGTCGTTGTTTTTTTTTTTGTTTTAGAAAAATGGAATGTTATGTAACCTCGGTGGTTTATCTGGAGCGACCCAAGTAATATTAGCAATTTGTGGTAAATTTTCCAGTTCAAAAGCTTTATCAACTTTGGGTATCTGGGGTTCCCATACTGTAATTTTCTCTACAGTTTTGGTAAAGAGTTTGAGAAAAATTATAAAAATTATGATTAGTAAAAGTGCTCCACAAATGGTCCATTCTCCTATTATTAGGCGCTTTTTCACTGTTGTGATAACATCTGTGTTATTGATTTGGAGCTCGTTTAGTGTCTCCAAAGATAAAAGGTTAATTCGACTTTTTTCAAACGGAGTAGGTTGCATTAGGGCTGGCATGGTTTGCAGAGGTGAAGCGTGCCAGTTGCTAAAAGTTCTATTATGAATTGTAATAGTTGAATTATGGAATTTTATAAGGAATGTTCCTGAAATATTATGTATTTCATCATTTGCAAATATCGGACCATTATAATCGTTTAAAAGTACTATTCCCGACTCTATTTCTTCTATTAACGGAACTTGATGACTATTGCTTAAAGTGCACGATGAGTTAAGATTATTAATTAAATTAGGGATACAATCGCTTCCTGTAATATTGACTAAATTTTTTTCATTACAAATAGTGATATTATTATAACTTTTACATTTCTCTTTAATAGAAAATATTTCCTTTTGATTAAACATAATTTCCTTAAAATCTAAATGTATTATTTTTTTGTTTTTCTTTACTGGTCTTATTATCAGATTTTTATATGTTTCCTTTTTTGTCAGAGGAATTTTAAGTAAATAAAATATTTCTTTTTTATTGTTATTCATTACCGATATCTTTGAAAATTCTAGTGCCTCTTCTGGGCTTAAAAAATTAATATTTTCGTCTACTAGTGTTTTCATAACAATTTTAATTTCCTTTCGATTTAGTAATAATGGATTTACAATATTTAACCTTGCCCATAAAATTGCTCGTTCAATATTTACTAATTCTTCCTTAACTAATCTTATTTTATTCTGTAAATTAATTACAATTTCCTTTTCGATATAAACATCTTTTCGTATATTATTTGCCATTGCATTAAACATTTCAGTTAAATTATTTAATCTTTTATTAAAGGCTTCATTTATAAATCCTGGTGCTTTAATAATGTCTTCAACACTACTCCTGCCATTACTTGTACTATACATAATGTTATTACTGGTTAATCCTCCTTTAAAAATATAGTCAAATTTTGCAATATATGATATATTTAGTGTTGGTATGTATATATCACATAACATATCATTTCCTTTTAAAATTAACTTATATGGTATTGGGTTACATGATATAAAATTACTTTCAAAAGTGCAGTTAGATATTATTGGTAAGGTGCCCATTTGTCTAATATTATATGGCTTGAATACTACATATGGTGAATCTTGACATCCTGTACATGCATATGTTGTGACCATGTTAGGTACACATTCTGCATTATCGACTAGTACATTGTCAATGTCGACTTGTCCTATAATTATTTTCATTAATGCATTATTGCTTATCTTTGTAAATATAGTATACTTATTACTTGTTGATAAATCAATATCGACTTTATTCATTTTATCTAGTGAGTTAGTTAATTTTCTAACACTAGGTAAATTTAAAGTGCAAGTAGGTTTGCATGAAGATACTTTGCAAAGAATGCTATTCATATTAAATGCATAACTATCTTTTGAAATACTTATCTGATATTCACCTATTATGTCTCTTTCTGGCATATTTGGTAATGATACTTTAGTATTAATGAAGTCATTATCTATTTTAATTAATCCATTTTCAACATGTCTATCTGCCATCTGTGTGCTTGTGATGTATATAGGTATTTTATTATCCTTCATCTCTAAGTTAACATTAGGTTTATTGACATTTAATGTGTATTTTTGATTAATATTGTTATGTGTTACTTCTAGTACAACTTCCCAAGTTGAATATTGTCTTATATACACAGGATATAGCTGTCCCACATTTAATATATACCACTTGTACCATGTGCATGCCAATTCATGTAAACACATAGTTTCACATCCTAATCCTTCAGTTTCACAACCATATCCATTTACTGTCCCATTTTCTGTGCTTACTAATTGATGGTTTACATCACTAATATTACATGAGTCTTCCCAGCATCTGCCTGAGCCTTTACAATTCCATATTTGATTAGTCTTAACTTGATAATCACTAGTATAATATATTAAACTGTATCTAGTAACAGTGTATGTATCTATAATCATTATTTTTGTTAGGTTTTTATTTAATGATCTAAAGCATATACTATTTCCTGTTTGTATAGGAAAGTCATATATTGGTGTTTCATTACAGTTAATTTGATTACATATCTTACCAGATGAGTGCACGAATAAAACACTATCACATGCTTCAGTTAAATTAGGACATGACGCAGACAATAATATTGTAGCTAGTATTAAACTCTTTGTATTGTTAGTTTTGTCTATATTAGTTTTTGGTTTTACTTCATTATGTATGTCTACTGTTGTGATAGCTATTTGATTTTTGTCATTATTAGGTATGCATACTTTGTTAGTATTGTTAGTTGTGTTATTTATATTAGTTACATTTTGGTGGTCTTTAATTCTTTTAGTTCTCAATTTATCATCTAGTTTATAATCTAATAATGTAACATTTTTATGATTTAGTTTAGTTACATTGATCCCTCTGTTTTTAAGTTTCCTAGCCATATTTAATTCTTTTTTATCATTGCGTCTAGCTTTTTTATATGTTATATATGATAATAGACATGTTACATATCTTATTAAACATTTCTTTATTATTAAATATATAATAAGGCATATTATCAAAGATAATAAGGCACCATATATAAAAGGTCCCCAATATGATTCACATCCTTCTATATACATGTTTTCTAGACAAAATAACTCACAAGATTTACATTTCAGTTTAGAGACTAAAGTATCAGTATAATTACCACATTTATATGTTATTAATCCATAATGTAATCCTGGTAATTGTCCAATTTGGGATGTAGTCATCACATTACCATTTGAATTTATAACACATTCAGCCAATATAGTTTTATATAATATTCCATCTGTAACTGTTATCAGATCATCAGCTGGCCATGATGGGTATGCTAAGCTAAGATTTAACAAGGTAATAAAACATAGAATACCAATACTGAAAATATGATTAAAAATAAATGTATATCTCATATTTCCTATTAGTCTCATTATCAAAATGCCACTTTTATTGTTAAATCCAATATCCATCATTTTAAATCATATATGATTTTAATAAAATATATATTTGTTGTGTTTAGATTCACCACTGGATGATTATTTGAATAATACAAATTATGCCTCTGCGTGCTGCTGCTATTTTTCTTCACTTTTTCCAATTTATATTGTTATTACTACAGCTCGATGCAATTTAGTTCTTGTAAATTATGAAAATCACTTGATTCTTATTTTTTTTTTGAAGATATTTTCAATTTATAATACTATTATTACTACAGCTCGATGCAATTAAATTCGTTTTTAGATTTATTCAGTTCTTGTAAATTATGAAACTTGTTTTTTAGATAAATCACTTGATTCTTATTTTCCTTTTTTTTTTTTAAATATTTTCAATTTATAATTATATGTTTCTATACTTCAGCTTGATGCAATTAAATTCGTTTTCAGATTTACTTTATTTTTGTAAATTATTCTCAAAAATGAAACTTGTTTTTTAGATAAATCACTTGTTTAATTTTAAACTTTATATTTATATTCTTAAATGACTTACATTAGTATTATGATACCCCACATCTTTACTACCGATAGATCCAGATTATTCCCTTTTGTCCTTGTTGACTACTTGTGGTCCTTCACTATACCCGTTGTAGTAATCGCTGTCTTGAGAAATTCAACGGTGATGTGTCCAGCGGTGAGCTACTTTAGGTCGGGCTGGAATAGCTTTTAATCGTGTGTCCAATGTTGAGCTACTTAAGGTCGTGCTTGGAACAATTTCTTAGCTAAAGGTATCCGTTTTTTTGCTCGGGCGCCAATTAATTAATTTTTACTTTATTTTTTGTAAGAATAAAAACCAGTGTGCAGTTTAAGTACAAATTTACAAGTGTCTTTTCTTTATTTAATTTTCTTAATTTAAACTATTTGCTTACTTTAAAATTAAGCAGCAGTCATCAATTTTATTTTATTAAAATATTGCGACACATGATCCAATTTCGCATAACATAAAAAGTAAAAAGAATGAAAAGAAAAGGTAAAACAACTTTTGTGTCGTCAACCTTTCGATTAATGCTGATACAACATTTGCAATAAAAATTAATAAAAAAAATATAATTAAAAAGAGGTTAACAACTTTTGTGTCGTTAACTTATATGATGATGATGATATCTCGGTAATGCTATGAGATAGAAACTTCAGACTTTTTGTAATCATATAATAATTGCAATACAATTTTTTTAATTTATTTTAACTTTATAAATTTGTTGTAGATCATAGTTAAAAGTGACTAAGAATACTTAAGATTGTCCCCTAAATAAACTTGGCATTTATCTGGTGGTTCTTTCTCACCTACAATGGTCATCTAAGTACACCGTCTAAAACACTTTTGTTGAAAATTAGGTCGATAATAGTAGGCAACACTTTACAGACTACTTTCGACCTAAAATTACCCAACTATATTTTTAAACCTTTTGTTGATTTTTAAGCACAATATGTTTAATTTTAAATAAAATATGTTTAATCATGCTCTCACCCATGATAAATAAATAAATAAAAGAATTTCATGTACACCCTTTTCAATAAAACTGCAAACATTTATTAAACACCTGATCAGAATATCGGAACACAAATTATTTTTAAAAACACTGTTTTTATTACAAATACTCCTTGCATTTTAAATATGCATAAATGCATAATCATTTACATGTATGTAAATGAGAGATTCCTTTAATTTTGCACATAAATTGTTTGTCCAGTTTGACAATATTTACATAAAAAAACATACTGCGGGTATTGTTATTGACATATAAACTGCTTTAAATTTAATTTTAACTAACTTAATAAAAAATATGGCGTGCTTCTCTTGCAACTTGTACGCTTTTGTACTTCTACTTTTTTTGTTAAACATATTTCTGGTGTTTTACGCATATATGCTTAATTTTCAACATTTTGACATTATTTAGACATATCTGGCTGTATTTTAAGTACAATTTGCTTAAAAATAAACCTTTTTAGCAGTAGATTCCAATTTTTGTGTAAAAGAGGACAAATATTGTTTATTTTATACAAATAACAATAAAATCGATATAAATTTAGACATTCAGAATATTTCAACAACAAATTAGACAATATATGATCCTAAATTTGAGCCAATGTTTTAGAGTGCATATAAATAAATTAATTTTGACTTTATTTTTTGTAAGAATAAAAACCAGTGTGCAGTTTAAGTACAAATTTACAAGTGTCTTTTCTTTATTTAATTTTCTTAATTTAAACTATTTGCTTACTTTAAAATTAAGCAGCAGTCATCAATTTTATTTTATTAAAATATTGCGACACATGATCCAATTTCGCATAACATAAAAAGTAAAAAGAATGAAAAGAAAAGGTAAAACAACTTTTGTGTCGTCAACCTTTCGATTAATGCTGATACAACATTTGCAATAAAAATTAATAAAAAAAATATAATTAAAAAGAGGTTAACAACTTTTGTGTCGTTAACTCTTCCCCCTTTAAATCGACTGTCCTCAGTCGTTGTTTTTTTTTTTGTTTTAGAAAAATGGAATGTTATGTAACCTCGGTGGTTTATCTGGAGCGACCCAAGTAATATTAGCAATTTGTGGTAAATTTTCCAGTTCAAAAGCTTTATCAACTTTGGGTATCTGGGGTTCCCATACTGTAATTTTCTCTACAGTTTTGGTAAAGAGTTTGAGAAAAATTATAAAAATTATGATTAGTAAAAGTGCTCCACAAATGGTCCATTCTCCTATTATTAGGCGCTTTTTCACTGTTGTGATAACATCTGTGTTATTGATTTGGAGCTCGTTTAGTGTCTCCAAAGATAAAAGGTTATTTCGACTTTTTTCAAACGGAGTAGGTTGCATTAGGGCTGGCATGGTTTGCAGAGGTGAAGCGTGCCAGTTGCTAAAAGTTCTATTATGAATTGTAATAGTTGAATTATGGAATTTTATAAGGAATGTTCCTGAAATATTATGTATTTCATCATTTGCAAATATCGGACCATTATAATCGTTTAAAAGTACTATTCCCGACTCTATTTCTTCTATTAACGGAACTTGATGACTATTGCTTAAAGTGCACGATGAGTTAAGATTATTAATTAAATTAGGGATACAATCGCTTCCTGTAATATTGACTAAATTTTTTTCATTACAAATAGTGATATTATTATAACTTTTACATTTCTCTTTAATAGAAAATATTTCCTTTTGATTAAACATAATTTCCTTAAAATCTAAATGTACTATTTTTTTGTTTTTCTTTACTGGTCTTATTATCAGATTTTTATATGTTTCCTTTTTTGTCAGAGGAATTTTAAGTAAATAAAATATTTCTTTTTTATTGTTATTCATTACCGATATCTTTGAAAATTCTAGTGCCTCTTCTGGGCTTAAAAAATTAATATTTTCGTCTACTAGTGTTTTCATAACAATTTTAATTTCCTTTCGATTTAGTAATAATGGATTTACAATATTTAACCTTGCCCATAAAATTGCTCGTTCAATATTTACTAATTCTTCCTTAACTAATCTTATTTTATTCTGTAAATTAATTACAATTTCCTTTTCGATATAAACATCTTTTCGTATATTATTTGCCATTGCATTAAACATTTCAGTTAAATTATTTAATCTTTTATTAAAGGCTTCATTTATAAATCCTGGTGCTTTAATAATGTCTTCAACACTACTCCTGCCATTACTTGTACTATACATAATGTTATTACTGGTTAATCCTCCTTTAAAAATATAGTCAAATTTTGCAATATATGATATATTTAGTGTTGGTATGTATATATCACATAACATATCATTTCCTTTTAAAATTAACTTATATGGTATTGGGTTACATGATATAAAATTACTTTCAAAAGTGCAGTTAGATATTATTGGTAAGGTGCCCATTTGTCTAATATTATATGGCTTGAATACTACATATGGTGAATCTTGACATCCTGTACATGCATATGTTGTGACCATGTTAGGTACACATTCTGCATTATCGACTAGTACATTGTCAATGTCGACTTGTCCTATCATTATTTTCATTAATGCATTATTGCTTATCTTTGTAAATATAGTATACTTATTACTTGTTGATAAATCAATATCGACTTTATTCATTTTATCTAGTGAGTTAGTTAATTTTCTAACACTAGGTAAATTTAAAGTGCAAGTAGGTTTGCATGAAGATACTTTGCAAAGAATGCTATTCATATTAAATGCATAACTATCTTTTGAAATACTTATCTGATATTCACCTATTATGTCTCTTTCTGGCATATTTGGTAATGATACTTTAGTATTAATGAAGTCATTATCTATTTTAATTAATCCATTTTCAACATGTCTATCTGCCATCTGTGTGCTTGTGATGTATATAGGTATTTTATTATCCTTCATCTCTAAGTTAACATTAGGTTTATTGACATTTAATGTGTATTTTTGATTAATATTGTTATGTGTTACTTCTAGTACAACTTCCCAAGTTGAATATTGTCTTATATACACAGGATATAGCTGTCCCACATTTAATATATACCACTTGTACCATGTGCATGCCAATTCATGTAAACACATAGTTTCACATCCTAATCCTTCAGTTTCACAACCATATCCATTTACTGTCCCATTTTCTGTGCTTACTAATTGATGGTTTACATCACTAATATTACATGAGTCTTCCCAGCATCTGCCTGAGCCTTTACAATTCCATATTTGATTAGTCTTAACTTGATAATCACTAGTATAATATATTAAACTGTATCTAGTAACAGTGTATGTATCTATAATCATTATTTTTGTTAGGTTTTTATTTAATGATCTAAAGCATATACTATTTCCTGTTTGTATAGGAAAGTCATATATTGGTGTTTCATTACAGTTAATTTGATTACATATCTTACCAGATGAGTGCACGAATAAAACACTATCACATGCTTCAGTTAAATTAGGACATGACGCAGACAATAATATTGTAGCTAGTATTAAACTCTTTGTATTGTTAGTTTTGTCTATATTAGTTTTTGGTTTTACTTCATTATGTATGTCTACTGTTGTGATAGCTATTTGATTTTTGTCATTATTAGGTATGCATACTTTGTTAGTATTGTTAGTTGTGTTATTTATATTAGTTACATTTTGGTGGTCTTTAATTCTTTTAGTTCTCAATTTATCATCTAGTTTATAATCTAATAATGTAACATTTTTATGATTTAGTTTAGTTACATTGATCCCTCTGTTTTTAAGTTTCCTAGCCATATTTAATTCTTTTTTATCATTGCGTCTAGCTTTTTTATATGTTATATATGATAATAGACATGTTACATATCTTATTAAACATTTCTTTATTATTAAATATATAATAAGGCATATTATCAAAGATAATAAGGCACCATATATAAAAGGTCCCCAATATGATTCACATCCTTCTATATACATGTTTTCTAGACAAAATAACTCACAAGATTTACATTTCAGTTTAGAGACTAAAGTATCAGTATAATTACCACATTTATATGTTATTAATCCATAATGTAATCCTGGTAATTGTCCAATTTGGGATGTAGTCATCACATTACCATTTGAATTTATAACACATTCAGCCAATATAGTTTTATATAATATTCCATCTGTAACTGTTATCAGATCATCAGCTGGCCATGATGGGTATGCTAAGCTAAGATTTAACAAGGTAATAAAACATAGAATACCAATACTGAAAATATGATTAAAAATAAATGTATATCTCATATTTCCTATTAGTCTCATTATCAAAATGCCACTTTTATTGTTAAATCCAATATCCATCATTTTAAATCATATATGATTTTAATAAAATATATATTTGTTGTGTTTAGATTCACCACTGGATGATTATTTGAATAATACAAATTATGCCTCTGCGTGCTGCTGCTATTTTTCTTCACTTTTTCCAATTTATATTGTTATTACTACAGCTCGATGCAATTTAGTTCTTGTAAATTATGAAAATCACTTGATTCTTATTTTTTTTTTGAAGATATTTTCAATTTATAATACTATTATTACTACAGCTCGATGCAATTAAATTCGTTTTTAGATTTATTCAGTTCTTGTAAATTATGAAACTTGTTTTTTAGATAAATCACTTGATTCTTATTTTCCTTTTTTTTTTTTTTAAATATTTTCAATTTATAATTATATGTTTCTATACTTCAGCTTGATGCAATTAAATTCGTTTTCAGATTTACTTTATTTTTGTAAATTATTCTCAAAAATGAAACTTGTTTTTTAGATAAATCACTTGTTTAATTTTAAACTTTATATTTATATTCTTAAATGACTTACATTAGTATTATGATACCCCACATCTTTACTACCGATAGATCCAGATTATTCCCTTTTGTCCTTGTTGACTACTTGTGGTCCTTCACTATACCCGTTGTAGTAATCGCTGTCTTGAGAAATTCAACGGTGATGTGTCCAGCGGTGAGCTACTTTAGGTCGGGCTGGAATAGCTTTTAATCGTGTGTCCAATGTTGAGCTACTTAAGGTCGTGCTTGGAACAATTTCTTAGCTAAAGGTATCCGTTTTTTTGCTCGGGCGCCAATTAATTAATTTTTACTTTATTTTTTGTAAGAATAAAAACCAGTGTGCAGTTTAAGTACAAATTTACAAGTGTCTTTTCTTTATTTAATTTTCTTAATTTAAACTATTTGCTTACTTTAAAATTAAGCAGCAGTCATCAATTTTATTTTATTAAAATATTGCGACACATGATCCAATTTCGCATAACATAAAAAGTAAAAAGAATGAAAAGAAAAGGTAAAACAACTTTTGTGTCGTCAACCTTTCGATTAATGCTGATACAACATTTGCAATAAAAATTAATAAAAAAAATATAATTAAAAAGAGGTTAACAACTTTTGTGTCGTTAACTTATATGATGATGATGATATCTCGGTAATGCTATGAGATAGAAACTTCAGACTTTTTGTAATCATATAATAATTGCAATACAATTTTTTTAATTTATTTTAACTTTATAAATTTGTTGTAGATCATAGTTAAAAGTGACTAAGAATACTTAAGATTGTCCCCTAAATAAACTTGGCATTTATCTGGTGGTTCTTTCTCACCTACAATGGTCATCTAAGTACACCGTCTAAAACACTTTTGTTGAAAATTAGGTCGATAATAGTAGGCAACACTTTACAGACTACTTTCGACCTAAAATTACCCAACTATATTTTTAAACCTTTTGTTGATTTTTAAGCACAATATGTTTAATTTTAAATAAAATATGTTTAATCATGCTCTCACCCATGATAAATAAATAAATAAAAGAATTTCATGTACACCCTTTTCAATAAAACTGCAAACATTTATTAAACACCTGATCAGAATATCGGAACACAAATTATTTTTAAAAACACTGTTTTTATTACAAATACTCCTTGCATTTTAAATATGCATAAATGCATAATCATTTACATGTATGTAAATGAGAGATTCCTTTAATTTTGCACATAAATTGTTTGTCCAGTTTGACAATATTTACATAAAAAAACATACTGCGGGTATTGTTATTGACATATAAACTGCTTTAAATTTAATTTTAACTAACTTAATAAAAAATATGGCGTGCTTCTCTTGCAACTTGTACGCTTTTGTACTTCTACTTTTTTTTTTAAACATATTTCTGGTGTTTTACGCATATATGCTTAATTTTCAACATTTTGACATTATTTAGACATATCTGGCTGTATTTTAAGTACAATTTGCTTAAAAATAAACCTTTTTAGCAGTAGATTCCAATTTTTGTGTAAAAGAGGACAAATATTGTTTATTTTATACAAATAACAATAAAATCGATATAAATTTAGACATTCAGAATATTTCAACAACAAATTAGACAATATATGATCCTAAATTTGAGCCAATGTTTTAGAGTGCATATAAATAAATTAATTTTGACTTTATTTTTTGTAAGAATAAAAACCAGTGTGCAGTTTAAGTACAAATTTACAAGTGTCTTTTCTTTATTTAATTTTCTTAATTTAAACTATTTGCTTACTTTAAAATTAAGCAGCAGTCATCAATTTTATTTTATTAAAATATTGCGACACATGATCCAATTTCGCATAACATAAAAAGTAAAAAGAATGAAAAGAAAAGGTAAAACAACTTTTGTGTCGTCAACCTTTCGATTAATGCTGATACAACATTTGCAATAAAAATTAATAAAAAAAATATAATTAAAAAGAGGTTAACAACTTTTGTGTCGTTAACTCTTCCCCCTTTAAATCGACTGTCCTCAGTCGTTGTTTTTTTTTTTGTTTTAGAAAAATGGAATGTTATGTAACCTCGGTGGTTTATCTGGAGCGACCCAAGTAATATTAGCAATTTGTGGTAAATTTTCCAGTTCAAAAGCTTTATCAACTTTGGGTATCTGGGGTTCCCATACTGTAATTTTCTCTACAGTTTTGGTAAAGAGTTTGAGAAAAATTATAAAAATTATGATTAGTAAAAGTGCTCCACAAATGGTCCATTCTCCTATTATTAGGCGCTTTTTCACTGTTGTGATAACATCTGTGTTATTGATTTGGAGCTCGTTTAGTGTCTCCAAAGATAAAAGGTTATTTCGACTTTTTTCAAACGGAGTAGGTTGCATTAGGGCTGGCATGGTTTGCAGAGGTGAAGCGTGCCAGTTGCTAAAAGTTCTATTATGAATTGTAATAGTTGAATTATGGAATTTTATAAGGAATGTTCCTGAAATATTATGTATTTCATCATTTGCAAATATCGGACCATTATAATCGTTTAAAAGTACTATTCCCGACTCTATTTCTTCTATTAACGGAACTTGATGACTATTGCTTAAAGTGCACGATGAGTTAAGATTATTAATTAAATTAGGGATACAATCGCTTCCTGTAATATTGACTAAATTTTTTTCATTACAAATAGTGATATTATTATAACTTTTACATTTCTCTTTAATAGAAAATATTTCCTTTTGATTAAACATAATTTCCTTAAAATCTAAATGTACTATTTTTTTGTTTTTCTTTACTGGTCTTATTATCAGATTTTTATATGTTTCCTTTTTTGTCAGAGGAATTTTAAGTAAATAAAATATTTCTTTTTTATTGTTATTCATTACCGATATCTTTGAAAATTCTAGTGCCTCTTCTGGGCTTAAAAAATTAATATTTTCGTCTACTAGTGTTTTCATAACAATTTTAATTTCCTTTCGATTTAGTAATAATGGATTTACAATATTTAACCTTGCCCATAAAATTGCTCGTTCAATATTTACTAATTCTTCCTTAACTAATCTTATTTTATTCTGTAAATTAATTACAATTTCCTTTTCGATATAAACATCTTTTCGTATATTATTTGCCATTGCATTAAACATTTCAGTTAAATTATTTAATCTTTTATTAAAGGCTTCATTTATAAATCCTGGTGCTTTAATAATGTCTTCAACACTACTCCTGCCATTACTTGTACTATACATAATGTTATTACTGGTTAATCCTCCTTTAAAAATATAGTCAAATTTTGCAATATATGATATATTTAGTGTTGGTATGTATATATCACATAACATATCATTTCCTTTTAAAATTAACTTATATGGTATTGGGTTACATGATATAAAATTACTTTCAAAAGTGCAGTTAGATATTATTGGTAAGGTGCCCATTTGTCTAATATTATATGGCTTGAATACTACATATGGTGAATCTTGACATCCTGTACATGCATATGTTGTGACCATGTTAGGTACACATTCTGCATTATCGACTAGTACATTGTCAATGTCGACTTGTCCTATCATTATTTTCATTAATGCATTATTGCTTATCTTTGTAAATATAGTATACTTATTACTTGTTGATAAATCAATATCGACTTTATTCATTTTATCTAGTGAGTTAGTTAATTTTCTAACACTAGGTAAATTTAAAGTGCAAGTAGGTTTGCATGAAGATACTTTGCAAAGAATGCTATTCATATTAAATGCATAACTATCTTTTGAAATACTTATCTGATATTCACCTATTATGTCTCTTTCTGGCATATTTGGTAATGATACTTTAGTATTAATGAAGTCATTATCTATTTTAATTAATCCATTTTCAACATGTCTATCTGCCATCTGTGTGCTTGTGATGTATATAGGTATTTTATTATCCTTCATCTCTAAGTTAACATTAGGTTTATTGACATTTAATGTGTATTTTTGATTAATATTGTTATGTGTTACTTCTAGTACAACTTCCCAAGTTGAATATTGTCTTATATACACAGGATATAGCTGTCCCACATTTAATATATACCACTTGTACCATGTGCATGCCAATTCATGTAAACACATAGTTTCACATCCTAATCCTTCAGTTTCACAACCATATCCATTTACTGTCCCATTTTCTGTGCTTACTAATTGATGGTTTACATCACTAATATTACATGAGTCTTCCCAGCATCTGTCTGAGCCTTTACAATTCCATATTTGATTAGTCTTAACTTGATAATCACTAGTATAATATATTAAACTGTATCTAGTAACAGTGTATGTATCTATAATCATTATTTTTGTTAGGTTTTTATTTAATGATCTAAAGCATATACTATTTCCTGTTTGTATAGGAAAGTCATATATTGGTGTTTCATTACAGTTAATTTGATTACATATCTTACCAGATGAGTGCACGAATAAAACACTATCACATGCTTCAGTTAAATTAGGACATGACGCAGACAATAATATTGTAGCTAGTATTAAACTCTTTGTATTGTTAGTTTTGTCTATATTAGTTTTTGGTTTTACTTCATTATGTATGTCTACTGTTGTGATAGCTATTTGATTTTTGTCATTATTAGGTATGCATACTTTGTTAGTATTGTTAGTTGTGTTATTTATATTAGTTACATTTTGGTGGTCTTTAATTCTTTTAGTTCTCAATTTATCATCTAGTTTATAATCTAATAATGTAACATTTTTATGATTTAGTTTAGTTACATTGATCCCTCTGTTTTTAAGTTTCCTAGCCATATTTAATTCTTTTTTATCATTGCGTCTAGCTTTTTTATATGTTATATATGATAATAGACATGTTACATATCTTATTAAACATTTCTTTATTATTAAATATATAATAAGGCATATTATCAAAGATAATAAGGCACCATATATAAAAGGTCCCCAATATGATTCACATCCTTCTATATACATGTTTTCTAGACAAAATAACTCACAAGATTTACATTTCAGTTTAGAGACTAAAGTATCAGTATAATTACCACATTTATATGTTATTAATCCATAATGTAATCCTGGTAATTGTCCAATTTGGGATGTAGTCATCACATTACCATTTGAATTTATAACACATTCAGCCAATATAGTTTTATATAATATTCCATCTGTAACTGTTATCAGATCATCAGCTGGCCATGATGGGTATGCTAAGCTAAGATTTAACAAGGTAATAAAACATAGAATACCAATACTGAAAATATGATTAAAAATAAATGTATATCTCATATTTCCTATTAGTCTCATTATCAAAATGCCACTTTTATTGTTAAATCCAATATCCATCATTTTAAATCATATATGATTTTAATAAAATATATATTTGTTGTGTTTAGATTCACCACTGGATGATTATTTGAATAATACAAATTATGCCTCTGCGTGCTGCTGCTATTTTTCTTCACTTTTTCCAATTTATATTGTTATTACTACAGCTCGATGCAATTTAGTTCTTGTAAATTATGAAAATCACTTGATTCTTATTTTTTTTTTGAAGATATTTTCAATTTATAATACTATTATTACTACAGCTCGATGCAATTAAATTCGTTTTTAGATTTATTCAGTTCTTGTAAATTATGAAACTTGTTTTTTAGATAAATCACTTGATTCTTATTTTCCTTTTTTTTTTTTTTAAATATTTTCAATTTATAATTATATGTTTCTATACTTCAGCTTGATGCAATTAAATTCGTTTTCAGATTTACTTTATTTTTGTAAATTATTCTCAAAAATGAAACTTGTTTTTTAGATAAATCACTTGTTTAATTTTAAACTTTATATTTATATTCTTAAATGACTTACATTAGTATTATGATACCCCACATCTTTACTACCGATAGATCCAGATTATTCCCTTTTGTCCTTGTTGACTACTTGTGGTCCTTCACTATACCCGTTGTAGTAATCGCTGTCTTGAGAAATTCAACGGTGATGTGTCCAGCGGTGAGCTACTTTAGGTCGGGCTGGAATAGCTTTTAATCGTGTGTCCAATGTTGAGCTACTTAAGGTCGTGCTTGGAACAATTTCTTAGCTAAAGGTATCCGTTTTTTTGCTCGGGCGCCAATTAATTAATTTTTACTTTATTTTTTGTAAGAATAAAAACCAGTGTGCAGTTTAAGTACAAATTTACAAGTGTCTTTTCTTTATTTAATTTTCTTAATTTAAACTATTTGCTTACTTTAAAATTAAGCAGCAGTCATCAATTTTATTTTATTAAAATATTGCGACACATGATCCAATTTCGCATAACATAAAAAGCAAAAAGAATGAAAAGAAAAGGTAAAACAACTTTTGTGTCGTCAACCTTTCGATTAATGCTGATACAACATTTGCAATAAAAATTAATAAAAAAAATATAATTAAAAAGAGGTTAACAACTTTTGTGTCGTTAACTTATATGATGATGATGATATCTCGGTAATGCTATGAGATAGAAACTTCAGACTTTTTGTAATCATATAATAATTGCAATACAATTTTTTTAATTTATTTTAACTTTATAAATTTGTTGTAGATCATAGTTAAAAGTGACTAAGAATACTTAAGATTGTCCCCTAAATAAACTTGGCATTTATCTGGTGGTTCTTTCTCACCTACAATGGTCATCTAAGTACACCGTCTAAAACACTTTTGTTGAAAATTAGGTCGATAATAGTAGGCAACACTTTACAGACTACTTTCGACCTAAAATTACCCAACTATATTTTTAAACCTTTTGTTGATTTTTAAGCACAATATGTTTAATTTTAAATAAAATATGTTTAATCATGCTCTCACCCATGATAAATAAATAAATAAAAGAATTTCATGTACACCCTTTTCAATAAAACTGCAAACATTTATTAAACACCTGATCAGAATATCGGAACACAAATTATTTTTAAAAACACTGTTTTTATTACAAATACTCCTTGCATTTTAAATACGCATAAATGCATAATCATTTACATGTATGTAAATGAGAGATTCCTTTAATTTTGCACATAAATTGTTTGTCCAGTTTGACAATATTTACATAAAAAAACATACTGCGGGTATTGTTATTGACATATAAACTGCTTTAAATTTAATTTTAATTAACTTAATAAAAAATATGGCGAGCTTCTCTTGCAACTTGTACGGTTTTGTACTTCTACTTTTTTTGTTAAACATATTTCTGGTGTTTTACGCATATATGCTTAATTTTCAACATTTTGACATTATTTAGACATATCTGGCTGTATTTTAAGTACAATTTGCTTAAAAATAAACCTTTTTAGCAGTAGATTCCAATTTTTGTGTAAAAGAGGACAAATATTGTTTATTTTATACAAATAACAATAAAATCGATATAAATTTAGACATTCAGAATATTTCAACAACAAATTAGACAATATATGATCCTAAATTTGAGCCAATGTTTTAGAGTGCATATAAATAAATTAATTTTGACTTTATTTTTTGTAAGAATAAAAACCAGTGTGCAGTTTAAGTACAAATTTACAAGTGTCTTTTCTTTATTTAATTTTCTTAATTTAAACTATTTGCTTACTTTAAAATTAAGCAGCAGTCATCAATTTTATTTTATTAAAATATTGCGACACATGATCCAATTTCGCATAACATAAAAAGTAAAAAGAATGAAAAGAAAAGGTAAAACAACTTTTGTGTCGTCAACCTTTCGATTAATGCTGATACAACATTTGCAATAAAAATTAATAAAAAAAATATAATTAAAAAGAGGTTAACAACTTTTGTGTCGTTAACTCTTCCCCCTTTAAATCGACTGTCCTCAGTCGTTGTTTTTTTTTTTGTTTTAGAAAAATGGAATGTTATGTAACCTCGGTGGTTTATCTGGAGCGACCCAAGTAATATTAGCAATTTGTGGTAAATTTTCCAGTTCAAAAGCTTTATCAACTTTGGGTATCTGGGGTTCCCATACTGTAATTTTCTCTACAGTTTTGGTAAAGAGTTTGAGAAAAATTATAAAAATTATGATTAGTAAAAGTGCTCCACAAATGGTCCATTCTCCTATTATTAGGCGCTTTTTCACTGTTGTGATAACATCTGTGTTATTGATTTGGAGCTCGTTTAGTGTCTCCAAAGATAAAAGGTTATTTCGACTTTTTTCAAACGGAGTAGGTTGCATTAGGGCTGGCATGGTTTGCAGAGGTGAAGCGTGCCAGTTGCTAAAAGTTCTATTATGAATTGTAATAGTTGAATTATGGAATTTTATAAGGAATGTTCCTGAAATATTATGTATTTCATCATTTGCAAATATCGGACCATTATAATCGTTTAAAAGTACTATTCCCGACTCTATTTCTTCTATTAACGGAACTTGATGACTATTGCTTAAAGTGCACGATGAGTTAAGATTATTAATTAAATTAGGGATACAATCGCTTCCTGTAATATTGACTAAATTTTTTTCATTACAAATAGTGATATTATTATAACTTTTACATTTCTCTTTAATAGAAAATATTTCCTTTTGATTAAACATAATTTCCTTAAAATCTAAATGTACTATTTTTTTGTTTTTCTTTACTGGTCTTATTATCAGATTTTTATATGTTTCCTTTTTTGTCAGAGGAATTTTAAGTAAATAAAATATTTCTTTTTTATTGTTATTCATTACCGATATCTTTGAAAATTCTAGTGCCTCTTCTGGGCTTAAAAAATTAATATTTTCGTCTACTAGTGTTTTCATAACAATTTTAATTTCCTTTCGATTTAGTAATAATGGATTTACAATATTTAACCTTGCCCATAAAATTGCTCGTTCAATATTTACTAATTCTTCCTTAACTAATCTTATTTTATTCTGTAAATTAATTACAATTTCCTTTTCGATATAAACATCTTTTCGTATATTATTTGCCATTGCATTAAACATTTCAGTTAAATTATTTAATCTTTTATTAAAGGCTTCATTTATAAATCCTGGTGCTTTAATAATGTCTTCAACACTACTCCTGCCATTACTTGTACTATACATAATGTTATTACTGGTTAATCCTCCTTTAAAAATATAGTCAAATTTTGCAATATATGATATATTTAGTGTTGGTATGTATATATCACATAACATATCATTTCCTTTTAAAATTAACTTATATGGTATTGGGTTACATGATATAAAATTACTTTCAAAAGTGCAGTTAGATATTATTGGTAAGGTGCCCATTTGTCTAATATTATATGGCTTGAATACTACATATGGTGAATCTTGACATCCTGTACATGCATATGTTGTGACCATGTTAGGTACACATTCTGCATTATCGACTAGTACATTGTCAATGTCGACTTGTCCTATCATTATTTTCATTAATGCATTATTGCTTATCTTTGTAAATATAGTATACTTATTACTTGTTGATAAATCAATATCGACTTTATTCATTTTATCTAGTGAGTTAGTTAATTTTCTAACACTAGGTAAATTTAAAGTGCAAGTAGGTTTGCATGAAGATACTTTGCAAAGAATGCTATTCATATTAAATGCATAACTATCTTTTGAAATACTTATCTGATATTCACCTATTATGTCTCTTTCTGGCATATTTGGTAATGATACTTTAGTATTAATGAAGTCATTATCTATTTTAATTAATCCATTTTCAACATGTCTATCTGCCATCTGTGTGCTTGTGATGTATATAGGTATTTTATTATCCTTCATCTCTAAGTTAACATTAGGTTTATTGACATTTAATGTGTATTTTTGATTAATATTGTTATGTGTTACTTCTAGTACAACTTCCCAAGTTGAATATTGTCTTATATACACAGGATATAGCTGTCCCACATTTAATATATACCACTTGTACCATGTGCATGCCAATTCATGTAAACACATAGTTTCACATCCTAATCCTTCAGTTTCACAACCATATCCATTTACTGTCCCATTTTCTGTGCTTACTAATTGATGGTTTACATCACTAATATTACATGAGTCTTCCCAGCATCTGTCTGAGCCTTTACAATTCCATATTTGATTAGTCTTAACTTGATAATCACTAGTATAATATATTAAACTGTATCTAGTAACAGTGTATGTATCTATAATCATTATTTTTGTTAGGTTTTTATTTAATGATCTAAAGCATATACTATTTCCTGTTTGTATAGGAAAGTCATATATTGGTGTTTCATTACAGTTAATTTGATTACATATCTTACCAGATGAGTGCACGAATAAAACACTATCACATGCTTCAGTTAAATTAGGACATGACGCAGACAATAATATTGTAGCTAGTATTAAACTCTTTGTATTGTTAGTTTTGTCTATATTAGTTTTTGGTTTTACTTCATTATGTATGTCTACTGTTGTGATAGCTATTTGATTTTTGTCATTATTAGGTATGCATACTTTGTTAGTATTGTTAGTTGTGTTATTTATATTAGTTACATTTTGGTGGTCTTTAATTCTTTTAGTTCTCAATTTATCATCTAGTTTATAATCTAATAATGTAACATTTTTATGATTTAGTTTAGTTACATTGATCCCTCTGTTTTTAAGTTTCCTAGCCATATTTAATTCTTTTTTATCATTGCGTCTAGCTTTTTTATATGTTATATATGATAATAGACATGTTACATATCTTATTAAACATTTCTTTATTATTAAATATATAATAAGGCATATTATCAAAGATAATAAGGCACCATATATAAAAGGTCCCCAATATGATTCACATCCTTCTATATACATGTTTTCTAGACAAAATAACTCACAAGATTTACATTTCAGTTTAGAGACTAAAGTATCAGTATAATTACCACATTTATATGTTATTAATCCATAATGTAATCCTGGTAATTGTCCAATTTGGGATGTAGTCATCACATTACCATTTGAATTTATAACACATTCAGCCAATATAGTTTTATATAATATTCCATCTGTAACTGTTATCAGATCATCAGCTGGCCATGATGGGTATGCTAAGCTAAGATTTAACAAGGTAATAAAACATAGAATACCAATACTGAAAATATGATTAAAAATAAATGTATATCTCATATTTCCTATTAGTCTCATTATCAAAATGCCACTTTTATTGTTAAATCCAATATCCATCATTTTAAATCATATATGATTTTAATAAAATATATATTTGTTGTGTTTAGATTCACCACTGGATGATTATTTGAATAATACAAATTATGCCTCTGCGTGCTGCTGCTATTTTTCTTCACTTTTTCCAATTTATATTGTTATTACTACAGCTCGATGCAATTTAGTTCTTGTAAATTATGAAAATCACTTGATTCTTATTTTTTTTTTGAAGATATTTTCAATTTATAATACTATTATTACTACAGCTCGATGCAATTAAATTCGTTTTTAGATTTATTCAGTTCTTGTAAATTATGAAACTTGTTTTTTAGATAAATCACTTGATTCTTATTTTCCTTTTTTTTTTTTTTAAATATTTTCAATTTATAATTATATGTTTCTATACTTCAGCTTGATGCAATTAAATTCGTTTTCAGATTTACTTTATTTTTGTAAATTATTCTCAAAAATGAAACTTGTTTTTTAGATAAATCACTTGTTTAATTTTAAACTTTATATTTATATTCTTAAATGACTTACATTAGTATTATGATACCCCACATCTTTACTACCGATAGATCCAGATTATTCCCTTTTGTCCTTGTTGACTACTTGTGGTCCTTCACTATACCCGTTGTAGTAATCGCTGTCTTGAGAAATTCAACGGTGATGTGTCCAGCGGTGAGCTACTTTAGGTCGGGCTGGAATAGCTTTTAATCGTGTGTCCAATGTTGAGCTACTTAAGGTCGTGCTTGGAACAATTTCTTAGCTAAAGGTATCCGTTTTTTTGCTCGGGCGCCAATTAATTAATTTTTACTTTATTTTTTGTAAGAATAAAAACCAGTGTGCAGTTTAAGTACAAATTTACAAGTGTCTTTTCTTTATTTAATTTTCTTAATTTAAACTATTTGCTTACTTTAAAATTAAGCAGCAGTCATCAATTTTATTTTATTAAAATATTGCGACACATGATCCAATTTCGCATAACATAAAAAGCAAAAAGAATGAAAAGAAAAGGTAAAACAACTTTTGTGTCGTCAACCTTTCGATTAATGCTGATACAACATTTGCAATAAAAATTAATAAAAAAAATATAATTAAAAAGAGGTTAACAACTTTTGTGTCGTTAACTTATATGATGATGATGATATCTCGGTAATGCTATGAGATAGAAACTTCAGACTTTTTGTAATCATATAATAATTGCAATACAATTTTTTTAATTTATTTTAACTTTATAAATTTGTTGTAGATCATAGTTAAAAGTGACTAAGAATACTTAAGATTGTCCCCTAAATAAACTTGGCATTTATCTGGTGGTTCTTTCTCACCTACAATGGTCATCTAAGTACACCGTCTAAAACACTTTTGTTGAAAATTAGGTCGATAATAGTAGGCAACACTTTACAGACTACTTTCGACCTAAAATTACCCAACTATATTTTTAAACCTTTTGTTGATTTTTAAGCACAATATGTTTAATTTTAAATAAAATATGTTTAATCATGCTCTCACCCATGATAAATAAATAAATAAAAGAATTTCATGTACACCCTTTTCAATAAAACTGCAAACATTTATTAAACACCTGATCAGAATATCGGAACACAAATTATTTTTAAAAACACTGTTTTTATTACAAATACTCCTTGCATTTTAAATACGCATAAATGCATAATCATTTACATGTATGTAAATGAGAGATTCCTTTAATTTTGCACATAAATTGTTTGTCCAGTTTGACAATATTTACATAAAAAAACATACTGCGGGTATTGTTATTGACATATAAACTGCTTTAAATTTAATTTTAACTAACTTAATAAAAAATATGGCGTGCTTCTCTTGCAACTTGTACGCTTTTGTACTTCTACTTTTTTTGTTAAACATATTTCTGGTGTTTTACGCATATATGCTTAATTTTCAACATTTTGACATTATTTAGACATATCTGGCTGTATTTTAAGTACAATTTGCTTAAAAATAAACCTTTTTAGCAGTAGATTCCAATTTTTGTGTAAAAGAGGACAAATATTGTTTATTTTATACAAATAACAATAAAATCGATATAAATTTAGACATTCAGAATATTTCAACAACAAATTAGACAATATATGATCCTAAATTTGAGCCAATGTTTTAGAGTGCATATAAATAAATTAATTTTGACTTTATTTTTTGTAAGAATAAAAACCAGTGTGCAGTTTAAGTACAAATTTACAAGTGTCTTTTCTTTATTTAATTTTCTTAATTTAAACTATTTGCTTACTTTAAAATTAAGCAGCAGTCATCAATTTTATTTTATTAAAATATTGCGACACATGATCCAATTTCGCATAACATAAAAAGTAAAAAGAATGAAAAGAAAAGGTAAAACAACTTTTGTGTCGTCAACCTTTCGATTAATGCTGATACAACATTTGCAATAAAAATTAATAAAAAAAATATAATTAAAAAGAGGTTAACAACTTTTGTGTCGTTAACTCTTCCCCCTTTAAATCGACTGTCCTCAGTCGTTGTTTTTTTTTTGTTTTAGAAAAATGGAATGTTATGTAACCTCGGTGGTTTATCTGGAGCGACCCAAGTAATATTAGCAATTTGTGGTAAATTTTCCAGTTCAAAAGCTTTATCAACTTTGGGTATCTGGGGTTCCCATACTGTAATTTTCTCTACAGTTTTGGTAAAGAGTTTGAGAAAAATTATAAAAATTATGATTAGTAAAAGTGCTCCACAAATGGTCCATTCTCCTATTATTAGGCGCTTTTTCACTGTTGTGATAACATCTGTGTTATTGATTTGGAGCTCGTTTAGTGTCTCCAAAGATAAAAGGTTATTTCGACTTTTTTCAAACGGAGTAGGTTGCATTAGGGCTGGCATGGTTTGCAGAGGTGAAGCGTGCCAGTTGCTAAAAGTTCTATTATGAATTGTAATAGTTGAATTATGGAATTTTATAAGGAATGTTCCTGAAATATTATGTATTTCATCATTTGCAAATATCGGACCATTATAATCGTTTAAAAGTACTATTCCCGACTCTATTTCTTCTATTAACGGAACTTGATGACTATTGCTTAAAGTGCACGATGAGTTAAGATTATTAATTAAATTAGGGATACAATCGCTTCCTGTAATATTGACTAAATTTTTTTCATTACAAATAGTGATATTATTATAACTTTTACATTTCTCTTTAATAGAAAATATTTCCTTTTGATTAAACATAATTTCCTTAAAATCTAAATGTACTATTTTTTTGTTTTTCTTTACTGGTCTTATTATCAGATTTTTATATGTTTCCTTTTTTGTCAGAGGAATTTTAAGTAAATAAAATATTTCTTTTTTATTGTTATTCATTACCGATATCTTTGAAAATTCTAGTGCCTCTTCTGGGCTTAAAAAATTAATATTTTCGTCTACTAGTGTTTTCATAACAATTTTAATTTCCTTTCGATTTAGTAATAATGGATTTACAATATTTAACCTTGCCCATAAAATTGCTCGTTCAATATTTACTAATTCTTCCTTAACTAATCTTATTTTATTCTGTAAATTAATTACAATTTCCTTTTCGATATAAACATCTTTTCGTATATTATTTGCCATTGCATTAAACATTTCAGTTAAATTATTTAATCTTTTATTAAAGGCTTCATTTATAAATCCTGGTGCTTTAATAATGTCTTCAACACTACTCCTGCCATTACTTGTACTATACATAATGTTATTACTGGTTAATCCTCCTTTAAAAATATAGTCAAATTTTGCAATATATGATATATTTAGTGTTGGTATGTATATATCACATAACATATCATTTCCTTTTAAAATTAACTTATATGGTATTGGGTTACATGATATAAAATTACTTTCAAAAGTGCAGTTAGATATTATTGGTAAGGTGCCCATTTGTCTAATATTATATGGCTTGAATACTACATATGGTGAATCTTGACATCCTGTACATGCATATGTTGTGACCATGTTAGGTACACATTCTGCATTATCGACTAGTACATTGTCAATGTCGACTTGTCCTATCATTATTTTCATTAATGCATTATTGCTTATCTTTGTAAATATAGTATACTTATTACTTGTTGATAAATCAATATCGACTTTATTCATTTTATCTAGTGAGTTAGTTAATTTTCTAACACTAGGTAAATTTAAAGTGCAAGTAGGTTTGCATGAAGATACTTTGCAAAGAATGCTATTCATATTAAATGCATAACTATCTTTTGAAATACTTATCTGATATTCACCTATTATGTCTCTTTCTGGCATATTTGGTAATGATACTTTAGTATTAATGAAGTCATTATCTATTTTAATTAATCCATTTTCAACATGTCTATCTGCCATCTGTGTGCTTGTGATGTATATAGGTATTTTATTATCCTTCATCTCTAAGTTAACATTAGGTTTATTGACATTTAATGTGTATTTTTGATTAATATTGTTATGTGTTACTTCTAGTACAACTTCCCAAGTTGAATATTGTCTTATATACACAGGATATAGCTGTCCCACATTTAATATATACCACTTGTACCATGTGCATGCCAATTCATGTAAACACATAGTTTCACATCCTAATCCTTCAGTTTCACAACCATATCCATTTACTGTCCCATTTTCTGTGCTTACTAATTGATGGTTTACATCACTAATATTACATGAGTCTTCCCAGCATCTGCCTGAGCCTTTACAATTCCATATTTGATTAGTCTTAACTTGATAATCACTAGTATAATATATTAAACTGTATCTAGTAACAGTGTATGTATCTATAATCATTATTTTTGTTAGGTTTTTATTTAATGATCTAAAGCATATACTATTTCCTGTTTGTATAGGAAAGTCATATATTGGTGTTTCATTACAGTTAATTTGATTACATATCTTACCAGATGAGTGCACGAATAAAACACTATCACATGCTTCAGTTAAATTAGGACATGACGCAGACAATAATATTGTAGCTAGTATTAAACTCTTTGTATTGTTAGTTTTTTCTATATTAGTTTTTGGTTTTACTTCATTATGTATGTCTACTGTTGTGATAGCTATTTGATTTTTGTCATTATTAGGTATGCATACTTTGTTAGTATTGTTAGTTGTGTTATTTATATTAGTTACATTTTGGTGGTCTTTAATTCTTTTAGTTCTCAATTTATCATCTAGTTTATAATCTAATAATGTAACATTTTTATGATTTAGTTTAGTTACATTGATCCCTCTGTTTTTAAGTTTCCTAGCCATATTTAATTCTTTTTTATCATTGCGTCTAGCTTTTTTATATGTTATATATGATAATAGACATGTTACATATCTTATTAAACATTTCTTTATTATTAAATATATAATAAGGCATATTATCAAAGATAATAAGGCACCATATATAAAAGGTCCCCAATATGATTCACATCCTTCTATATACATGTTTTCTAGACAAAATAACTCACAAGATTTACATTTCAGTTTAGAGACTAAAGTATCAGTATAATTACCACATTTATATGTTATTAATCCATAATGTAATCCTGGTAATTGTCCAATTTGGGATGTAGTCATCACATTACCATTTGAATTTATAACACATTCAGCCAATATAGTTTTATATAATATTCCATCTGTAACTGTTATCAGATCATCAGCTGGCCATGATGGGTATGCTAAGCTAAGATTTAACAAGGTAATAAAACATAGAATACCAATACTGAAAATATGATTAAAAATAAATGTATATCTCATATTTCCTATTAGTCTCATTATCAAAATGCCACTTTTATTGTTAAATCCAATATCCATCATTTTAAATCATATATGATTTTAATAAAATATATATTTGTTGTGTTTAGATTCACCACTGGATGATTATTTGAATAATACAAATTATGCCTCTGCGTGCTGCTGCTATTTTTCTTCACTTTTTCCAATTTATATTGTTATTACTACAGCTCGATGCAATTTAGTTCTTGTAAATTATGAAAATCACTTGATTCTTATTTTTTTTTTGAAGATATTTTCAATTTATAATACTATTATTACTACAGCTCGATGCAATTAAATTCGTTTTTAGATTTATTCAGTTCTTGTAAATTATGAAACTTGTTTTTTAGATAAATCACTTGATTCTTATTTTCCTTTTTTTTTTTAAATATTTTCAATTTATAATTATATGTTTCTATACTTCAGCTTGATGCAATTAAATTCGTTTTCAGATTTACTTTATTTTTGTAAATTATTCTCAAAAATGAAACTTGTTTTTTAGATAAATCACTTGTTTAATTTTAAACTTTATATTTATATTCTTAAATGACTTACATTAGTATTATGATACCCCACATCTTTACTACCGATAGATCCAGATTATTCCCTTTTGTCCTTGTTGACTACTTGTGGTCCTTCACTATACCCGTTGGTGTTTTAAGTTGAAGTTTTATTTTCTAACAGCTAAAAAATCTAATTGAACAATATGTATTTATATCACGCCACTTCTTCAAAAAGTTTATTTGCCAATCAGAACTGAGTTCTTTGTTTCGAAGAAGTCAACTGTGATTACGCTGCAAAAAATGGTTCAAACTTATAAACAAAAACACTTACATTTATCAAAGGCTTAAATTTCAAGTAAACAAAGTAATTATTCGCAAATTCAATACTTCAAATAGCTTAAACTTATAAACAAGAAATATTCATAAACAATCACAAAACAATTTATATTATTACGGGATACTTATGCATAATGACGTCGTTGGGTAAAACTCATACATACATACATATATTTTTATGTATGTATATGGTCCGATACAGTTTTAGTAGCGTTTACATATTTTACGTTCTTTTTCTTCGCTGCAGTCACCATTTGAACGTTTTTAATTCCCATCACAGACTAGTTTCAGGCAAGCCATCAACATCATGCATTTTTGTGATATGCATTGTGTTGGTTGTTATTGGACTGTTAAAGTGATGAAGGCATAGCACTAATCGCTGAGCAGTACCGGCAGCAACTAATACACTGACATATATTATTGCTCATCATAGCGCCCTCCTTCGTCGGCATTGTAGCAGAATCGTCGGCGAAGTAAAAGAATTAATAAAATGGCTACACAGCTTAAACACATTAATCTCTACTTGACACTAGAGGAGCTGTAACACTGCTAAAAATTTAATACGAAAAAACGCGCAGTAGCAGAGTTGTAAAAAATTAAGCCTTTCATCTCTCTCATTTCACCACCTGTTCTCTCTACACTATCCCTTTCCTAAAAAAAGTAACACATTAATTAATTAAGTGGTAGGCATTAATAACCTAAGCTGTCGCGGCCACATGTTATGATCTCGCTTTGGATATGCCTTGATGACAACGTCTTGGGAGCGACAAGTATTCTTTATACATATTTTGCTACTTTTGTTTTACGACATAAGAGAGATACCTTGAGGTTAAATACCTAGGAATTCACCTTGATCGTCGTCTAACATGGAAGACCCAAATAGATACTAAACTGATCCATATGAAAATGAAGGCAGTTCAGCTTAATTGGCTGATTGGGAGAAACTCTACACTTAGCCTAGATTGTAAACTTCTTCTATACAACTCGATATTGAAACCAATTTGGTGCTATGGTATTCAATTATGGGGCACTGCCTCTGCAACGAATATAGAAAAAATTCAAAGACAACAAAATAAAATTCTTCGTTTGATTACAGCAGCGCCGTGGTATGTCAGAAACCAGCGCATTCATAAAGATCTAGATGTTCCATTAGTAAAGACTGTGTTTTTCAAACATGTGACAACATATATCAAAAAACTCGAGCTGCATCCAAATCCCCTAGCCCGCAACATCATTAACTTTAGAGACCACACTCGGCTGAGAAGGAGAGACACTCCTACTCTCAGCCGACCACGAGAGACGTAAGACAACCAAAGAATCAACCGTTGAACCTATTATTTTGTCTAGCATTGGCTGGACTTTTTTAATAATTTTAGATTTAAGATTTAAATACTTATTGTAAGTTCAATTTAAAATTGAAGATTCAATAAAACCAAAAACGTTATAAAAAAAACATAAGAGAGATAAAAATATATTTATTCATTCCTATGTTTCCGCAAAGAATGTCTCTTTAGACACACCCTGCTTTCAAACACACCATTACAAAGCTGGCATTGAAAAACCGTATCACCATGCTTGTTTCTTGCATTTTGATTCAAAACCTCTTCTTTTATAAGATTTTTGGCATTTATTGCATTCAAACAAATTCAATTCTGCACTCTTGTCTATTCTTGACAATGCATCTGCGACTTTATTTTCTTTACCCTGTATATGGTTTATATCAAACTCATATTCGTTAAGCTTAATTTTCCATCGTATCATCTTTGAATTTGGTTCCTTTAAACTGGATAACCAAATTAGAGGTTTATGATCCGTATGTAGCTTAAATTTTCTTCCATACAAATAATGTCTGAACTGGCCACAAGCCCAAACGACAGCAAGGAGTTCTTTTTCTATTACACTATAATTGATTTCATGTTTATTAAGTGTTCTCGAAGCAAAGGATATAGGGCCATTATCTTGAGACAGCAGAGCACCCAATGCGAAGTTGCTGGCGTCTGTTGTAAGTGTAAATGCTCTTTGGAAATCGGGATACCTCAATACCATATCCGAAGTCAGTATTTTCCGTAACCTTTCAAAAGACTCTCTATAATCGGTGTCATTTTCGTTGATCTGCCCGTTTTTCTTGAGTCTCAAAGTGAGAGATTTAGCTATTTTATCATAATCGGGGATGAATTTTCGGTAATATCCACTTAATCCCAAAAATGCTTGAAGTTGTTTCAAAGTCCTCGGAAGAGGAAAATTTCTTATACACTCTATTTTACTAGGGTCTGCCCTTATTCCTTCCGCTGTTACAATGTGTCCAAGAAAATTAGTCTCCGATTTCAAAAACTCACTTTTGTTTAGTGACACTTTTAAATTGGCACCCCTCAATGTCTGTAATATTTTTTTTAAATTACACATATGTTCTTGAAGGGAAGTACCAAAGATCAATATGTCATCCATATAGATAACACATATTTTATTAATATAACTTTTAAGTACATGATTCATCATTCTCTGAAACGTTGCTGGGGCATTTTTTAATCCAAATGGCATACGTTTGAATTCATAGTACCCATCATTAGTAGAAAACGCAGTTTTTTCCTGATCATTTTCCTCAACTTCTATTTGGTAAAATCCTTTTGTCAAATCTAATGTAGAAAAATAGTTCGCCCGTCCTAGCTTATCTAGTACGTCGTCAATAATAGGTATAGGATATTTATCTTCCCTGGTTACATCATTCAATTTTCTAAAATCTATAACTATTCTCCATTCTTTATTTCCTAATTTGTCCATTTTCTTGGGAACCACCCATATTGGCGAATTATAAGGTTAGTCACTTGGAGTGATTATACCCTGCTCTAACATTTCAGTTATTTGTTTTTTAAATTCCTCTCTATGAATCTGTGGATATCTATATGACTTTGTGTAAACTGGTCTGTCATTGTTAGTAGGAATTCTGTGCTTAACTTCATTCGTAAAGGTCAAACCGTCACCTTTTTTTATAAAATATATCTGAAAACTCTTTTAGCAGATTTTTAACGTCAATGATTTCTTATTTGTTTAAATGCTCTAATCGCAATTGTTTATTCATTCCCAATTCATCTATATGATGTAATTCGGGTAGATTTTGTATTAATTCTAAGTCATCCTCCCCTTGTCCCTCAAGATACAAAGGAAGTTTTTGTTGATTTATTATAATGCTATTCTCTTTATAATCTATTATGGCATTATTTTCTTATAATAATGCAGATCCAAATATTCTGTTTATTAACAATTCACCATCGATAAATCCCTTAACTTATAATTTCTCAAGGGATGAGAAATTATAAGGTCGAATGGTGCTTATGAAAATATACATATAAGATAAAACAAAGGGAATTAGTTTGGCGAAACAAATAAAAGAGAGCAGGAGATGCTTACCAGTGCGATTGTTTTCCAAGAGTGAATTTATTATTTTCTTTTAATTACCTCTAAGGTCTTTTAGTACATTAAGTTATGTTTTAATTCAATATGTTCAACGTTTTGGAAATACAATATAATAAAAATTCATAAATTCAATAACCATAATTAATGCTATTTAATAAGATGTATTAATATAAATACGATATAAAAAATTCATTTAAAACCATTTAAATAAAAACAAGTAAAAATAATAGGAGCTTTATGCTAATTTATACATGGCGCCCCTCTTTGCACTGGTGCAAATTAAACAGCTGGTGTGGTGGCACATAAGACTGCAGCCAAAGGCCGGATTGCTTCGGATATGATTCGTTGATCCGGGTTTCTTGGCTGAATCGCATTGGCTGAGTTGGAGGTACTTTCTCTACCCCGTGGAGTGCTGCTTCGATTAGAGCTGTTGTGGTTGTTGTTGTTGTTACGCCTGCGTTGGTGGTTGTGACGTCTAGTGGTGTTGTTACGCTGGATGCTATTACGGCTACGTCAGGTGCTGTTGCTGCTCCGTCGGCCAGTGTTATTGATGCGCTGACCTCTTCTGCTATGATGGTGGCCTTCAGTAATGCGTCGGATACCCCGTCGACTGTCATTAGCAGGAGTGCTATTTCGGCGTTCTCCCAATCGCTCATGCACAGGGCGTGTTCCATGCCTAGCTGGAGGATTCCGAACATTATGTAGCAGGGTATGATGTAGCTGCCCACAGTACATACAGCTACCCGGACTATCACAACTGGTCACTAAATGAGTGCGGGCCAAACAATTCAGGCAGTAATCGTATCTGCGTGCCACAATGTCACGTTCTCTCGGTCGCATGGCCAGAAGCGTTTTGCAGAACCGAATTGAATGGCATCGGTGACAAAGTTGGCACAGGTGAACTTCTGGATCGCGAGGTGATTGGGTACATACACTGAAATTAAATGGCTGTTAAATAATGGTGTATATCAACAAAGTTCAGTGATGTAATGTAAATGACTAAACGAGTATTTTAAAGTACATAAAATGGGAATGTAAACTTATTCATTTTGATTGCTCTCAGCCGTTGTGTTTTGGCATTCGCTATATGGTAAATAGCACAATTTTATAATAGGTCGTGTAAGTAGACCTGCTGAAGTACGAACATTTACTACACGAACGTTATGGTCGGGACCACTATAAACTTTTTCAATTCTGCCTAAACGCCATTCACTCGGCGGCAAAAGATCGTCCATCACCACAACAAAATCATCTACTTTTAGATTGGGTATTGTGAATTTCCACTTGTGTCTCTTATGAAGCGATTTAAGGTACTCTTCCTTCCATTTAATTGAGAATTGTTGGTGAATGGCTTTAAGTCTTTCCCACCGATTTATAAGGGATAAATTTCGGAAGGGGTCTCTGGAAATGTCATTATAGGTCCTCCACGGAGAAAATGTCCTGGTGTTAGGGCTGCTAAGTCTGCTGGATCTTCAGAAAGTGCAGATATGGGTCGAGAGTTCAATACGCCTTCTATGCGGGCTAATACGGTGCTGAACTCTTCAAAAGTAAATCGGTATGCTCCAGCAACTCGTTTTAAATGAAACTTAAAGCTTTTTACCGCAGCCTCCCAAAGGCCACCCATATGTGGGGCATGAGGGGGAATAAACGACCATTCAAAGTTATGAGTAACATATTTCTGGGGGTGGATTTGCTGGTGGAGCAGGAGCACGCTGAGCACCTTGATCTGGCCCGTGTTCAACCCGATGTTGGTTCATGACATAAGAGCCGCCGGGTATCCTGTAGCTAGCAAATAGAGTGCTCGATATAATAGATCGGGTATTCTTCCATTCTTCTTTGACAGGAACGCCGACCAAAGTCAGGGCGTCCTGCATAACCTCGGGCAAAGCCACAGTTGTAAAAGAATTTGCAATGTTTTCAGCCGTTTCGGTTCCTGTCCAGATGGCTAGTGCAGGCATAGATAGTCGGTCCTTCAACGTTTCCATTATGAAAGAGAAAGCCTTGTCACTATCATTGCGTCTGGAGAATATGATGTCTAAGAGATCACTTTTAGGCACTTCTCGTTTGGTTCGATATTCAAATGCTGATGGTGGTTGTACAGCTCCTGGCTGATCAAGATTATTGTCGGGAATTGCTCCTCCTTGGGGGTTGACACTGAGACTTTGGTTGAATTCTTCCAATTCTTCTTCACATAGCTGGAGTCTCGTTCTTCTACTGATATCATACCGTAAGTTTTCAAGATGGATGAAAGAGCCGCATCTTGACCCGTCTGACCTATCTGGATACTGTTAATGGCCCGGGCATAAGCTTTCAAGTAACTCACTGTACTTCAATAATTTCGTAGCTGGAAATATAAATGTAGGTTCACCGGAGTCAGCTTGAGCATTCGGGCGATACATGAAGTGACTAGCCAAATAAGCCAAGTCTGCATAAAGAGCCACGGTGATAACAGGACCTGTCAACGTGCAGTAAGGGTTGTGAATGACAGCAGCCGCCATCGACAGTACGTTGCGTAGCTGTCCGACTCCGAAAGTGTTCGCTAAAGTTGAATAAGTAATGTTCTTATAACGGAGAGTCATATTGTATAGAGCGTTTAAACTTGCCATATGAGGCGCTTTGGACTGCTCTATAATTCGGGAGATGGTATCAAGACCGTTTGCTTTGGCCATCTGATAATTGAATATAAGATCACCTGCTTTCAAGCGAGAATCTATTATGGGTTGTTGTAAGATTCTTTCGTAACTGGCGAAAACTGAAGCTACTATGGGGTCCGACTCTTCTAGCTCTTAAACTTCTTTCTTCATAGCATCCCAGCGTCTGGAAATCCAGGCACTAGTGTGGGTTGTTTTAGAAATAGTTGACACTGCTACAAACATTGCTTTTATCATATTTACTTCGCACGCGGATGATGCTGACCCAAGAGTAGCAAATATTGAAATGATTTCTTGATCAGTTAGCCGAGGCCATATTTCTGAGCAGTCGGCCTGACTCTTCACATCTTTAGCAGCTGTAGCTACTTCTGCGGATATGGTAAAAGTAGTGCCAGAATTATGACAAATATTAACAGCGCAACTCTCAAGAATACTGTTAATCACTGCATTAGGTAATGTGGTACAAAACTGGTATGGAAACCAATGAGCCAAAGTAGTGTGTCCATCAAACACTGGATGGAAATTACATATTTTAAACAACTCATCTTTTTTAAGATCAATATGCAAACTATTCTTGGAAACCTTAGCTTACTCCTTTATCACCAGAAATCCTGCTGCTGTTTTTATTTTCACTGGTTGTGTTAATTTAATTATTATATCCTTTGGACAATGATTTTTCCTAATAATTATTCTCAGTAGAGCCTGTATCTATTAAAATTCTTGTTTTATTTTTTCCTCGTTTGAATAAAACATAGGGCAATCCAAATTCGGTGGATCTCCCTTCTTGGAGGCTGCTTGTTGAAAATTTTCAGGTTTTTGCCTGTTATTTATATAATTATTTTGCCTACGTGTCTGTTCGCTTATATCCATCCATTTGATAACTTGGATTAGTTTTTGGAATTTGGGGATTGGAAGGCATTTGGAAATCTTTCCTATCATTATATGTTGGCACATTATTAAATTTTCCTTTAACATTTATTTTTTCAATTAAATTTGCCTGTCCCAGCTCGTGAAGCGCCACTTCAAGTGAAGCTGGTTTTAGGGCACAGAGCACTGTTGTTAAGTTTAAAGGTAGCTTATTTATAAATATTTTTAATGCTACTTTATTATTATGCTCGATTTCTGACGAGCTTCTGTCTAATTTATGTCTCTGATTAAGCAGGGACAACTTTGCTTTTATAAAATTGTAATACGTCACCCCGATATTGGGCGCTTCTTAGTTCTTCATACAAATTTTCAGCTGGGGATAAACCTCCAAAATTCAGTTCTAATAAATTTTTTATCTCCACCCATCTGGAGAGGTGTGGAGGAATTTCTAAGACTACTTTGGCCTTACCTTTTATTTTTCCTTTTATAATAGCTAAGAACATCCGTTGTGAATTAGGACTATACTCATCCATTGAAGCCACGACATTGTCAATGCTTTCCAAGAACGGGTAGAGTTCCTCCTTCCTTCCATCGAAATCTTGAAATAGGCTCAGGAACTTCAGGGGATCAATATCTCTTCCCGCCATTTGATGCGGCTGTTGTTGTTGCTGCTGAATTTGTGCTCCTTGCTGTTGTAACTGTTGTTGCTGCTGAATTTGTGCTTCTTGTTGTAATTGCTGTAGCTGTTGTTGTTCCATTGCCAATGACTTTTCCCTATTGCTGAAAAATATTTCTCTCCTTTTTAGAGATCTGAAATATTTCTTATCCAATTTGCTGTTTTGTTTTAAAAAAAAATTCTGGGAATAGTATTTATCCTTTTTCATATGACGCTTATTTTTCTTTTTTGTAGAATACTTTTTTACCCTTTTTCGTAGGATAGTTTTGTAGGATACTTTTTCACTCTTTTTTTCATAGAATACAAAATATCACTTAGAATAGAATAATTTTTTACCCTTTTTCGTAGGATATATATTTTTTTTATTATTTTATGTGTAGGACTCTGGAGGGACTCGTAAGTTTCTCAGAGCTATCCTTTTCGTAGGATCTTTTTATTCGGATAGATAATTTATTTATCTATCCCACCGACTCCGCCAATTTTATTCCTATAGAAAGAACTTTTTTCTTTGGTGTTTTAAGTTGAAGTTTTATTTTCTAAAAACTTAAAAATTTAATTGAACAATATGTATTTATATCAATTTGAGCAACCGTTAGTCGCAGCTACTGCGATCGGCGATCACGCCACTTCCTCAAAAAGTTTATTTGCCAATCAGAACTGAGTTCTTTGTTTCGAAGAAGTCAATTATGATTACGCTGCAAAAAATGGTTCAAACTTATAAACAAAAACACTTACATTTATCAAAGGCTTAAATTACAAGTAAACAAAGTAATTATTGGCAAATTCAATACTTCAAATAGCTTAAACTTATAAACAAGAAATATTCATAAACAATCACAAAACAATTTATATTATTACGGGATACTTATGCATAATGACGTCGTTGGGTAAAACTTATGTATGTACATAAATACAAGAACAAATGAGGCAAAAATATGTATTTCATTTTATGTAATTTAATTTTATTTCATTAATTAATCGAGTGATATACAATGATAAAGATTAATATAAACTAATATATACAGTAAAATACACTATATACTTATATATGTATACATATCACAATATATGTATTAGAGTTGGACATAGTTGTTTCTTTTGCGGATTGTTCCTTTTTGTTCCCAACATTGTGACCGTTGAGAAATTCCAAAAAGTGGCACAAAAAGGGGACTTAAGAAATAAAAGTGGCACAAAAAAGGGGATTTTTATCATAAAAAGGGCAACTATTTTAGGAACAAAAATTTAAAGTATAAACACGATTTCGAGTTAATTTCATTCATTTTACTATGTATTAAATTTTATTTACAAGTGACATTTTAGAAACAACGAAACCATTATAAATTTATAGATAAAAAACTAAATAACAATTCATGAATAAGAAATAACGTAATATATTTATTTGACATGGGAAGACAAATATAAAAAAACAACACTCATATTTATTTGGTGCAAATGCCGATTTAACGAAAACATAACCACATTTATTCTGGTTTCATTTGTTAGCAATAACGTTTAGCAATTGATCATTATTAACATTATAAAGCTGCCATTTATTATACTTTGACATAAAGTGATTTTACTCCTATAACCAGAAACACATACCATGGTGTATATAACCAGGTGGCAGTGCTACTTCAGCTGATAATTTTTTGCTCTATGTGGCTTAAAGCTGACGAATGTCAAAAACTTCGTTTTGTTTTGGTTTTGGTAAAATTATTCCACGTAAAAATTCTATAATTTTATAACAGGAATAAGTTAACAATGACTAAAATCAAATATTTATAGGCAGACGAGAATTATAACATGCCTTCTATAAACTGGTAATATTATTATTTTTTTTTCTTATAACCCAACGTTATTTTGACTCAATGCTAAAAGTTTTTGTAGTTTGAATTACAGTTAAACTATGGAAAATAAGGCAAAAATCACATCTTTATACGGAATTTGATTTTGATTATTTCACAGTAAAAATAGCAGATATACCGCGGAATTCTTTTTTTACGAAAGTACTGATTATTTCTATTAAATTATATTATTTTTTAAGTATTATTTTATTTTGGTCATTGGTAACTTATTTCTGTTAATAGTTTTCGAAAAAGTTCGTTCAAGAACTAACAACATTTATTATGCAAATTAACAACGACTCAAATCTAATAATCCTTAAAAAATAATAGAATTTTTGTTAATACAAGTAGCACCTGCTATGTAAAAAATCGTTGTATGCTTGAAATAACGTATTGCTGATGGTAAAGTTCAATACACCATTGGAAGCGGATTGAAAAAATATTTCAAATGATGTACTTTACGAAAATATGCTCCTTATGAACGGTCATCGCTAGACCCCATAAAAAGACCGATCTTTAATTTAGGAGGTGTTACGAAAACTTTTTTTCAGTGAGTCGGTCTAATGTATGTATATAATCTTACAATCCGTGCATCTCGAAGTTGATTTTTATTCACATATCTAATTCAGTCAGAGGAATATTCATTAAAAATTTTATTGGGTTTGAAAATTTAGGAGCAAAATCAGAGACAGTTGATTATTTCTTTAATCAACTCAAACTTTGATGCAAACAGTTCAGCTTTCGTATAAGTTGAGATAAAAAAAAAATAATCTGTCATAAGAAATTATGCTTATAAAAGCAGATTGCCGCGAAAAAATAAATAAAGTGATGGAATTTCTAAAAAGGGTCAAAAAGGGTCAAAGTTTAATAAAAAGTAGCATTTTTAAAAGTGGCATTTTAAAAAAGTGGCACTAAATGTGTCAAGAAGGTAAAAAAGTGGCAAATTGATACTTTAGTAGCACAAACGGTCACGCTGGTTCCCAACAACAAAAAAACTAGTTCGTTCTTTTCGTTCAGTTGTTCCTTTCGGTCAGTTTTTCAATGAACAACCGAACAGAGATTACATAGTCATTGAATCCTCTTCAATGTTTTATTCGTATGTTAATATTCTAAAGTGATTTCATTTCATTCTTAGTGACCTTATTTAATTCAAAAAGTGTGCTTTGTAGTCTTATTAGTTGTATGCATTTAGTAAGTAAAAGGTAAAAATTAATATTTTTGAAATTTTTAAAATGATTTAATCAGTTTAAAACAAATTGTAATCACTTTTTTAATTCTAATAATCTTTTTCACAATCTGTTTTTTAGTTCAATACTACAAACTATTTCTATTAATTTTGTAAAACTCACTTGTATATTTCACTAAGTATACATTTTCTGATTATTGTGCAAAAAATTTAATAGGCACACTACATTTGTGTCTTTTTACCAGTATGCAAATGAGAAATCTTTTGCATGTGTATTGGTCAGGAACAGAGAATAAGATAAACAAAACAAAATAAAGACCAAAAATGATCGAACGAACAATGCCAAAATATCAAGAAATACCAAAAGATCAAGAAAGTCCAAAATAACAAGAAAGACCAAAAGAACAACAAAGACCAAAAGAACAAAAAGGAACAACAAGTCTGAACTAGTTCACATCGTTCACTTATGAGAATAGTTCAATTGAACTAGTTCGTTCTTTTTCAGCAAAACCCTAATATGTATATAATCTCTTGAAGAAATCACTTAGGCTGAGTTTATATCTGGCATTTCTTGTGTGGCATGTGCCAAAGAGAGCGTAACCACTAATTACTAATGAAAAACGGTTTGATTCAGACATGTATTTATTGATTTAAACTGTTTCTAAACATGTTGAATTCGATAAAATTGTCTATTAGTTATGAATGAAAATGTTTAACTTAATAAATACGTGTCTGAATCAAACAGTTTTTCATTAGTAATTAGTGGTTACGCTTGTGTGGCACATGACACACAAATGTAAGCCCGGCCTTAATATGACGTTAATTTATGTTTAAAACTTGATACACTCTAGTCAAAACTTGTCAGATCAATAGAAAGAGTTATATATAGTAGTAGTAAAGCATAAAGAAATAACAAACAATACAATATACCAAGGCAAAACATATATCTACAAGTGCATACGATCATAACAAAAATAATTTTTTGCAATCAAACGCACACAAACATATAAATGTCTATGTATATTGAAGCTGGGGGCGAATTACGGCACTCGATACCGTTCGAAATTTTAAAATATTTCCATATAAGCTGTATTGAAATGTTTCGTAATTTCGTTCGTTAACGAGCGCCGTAATTTGCCCCCTGAATATTGACGTAATTGAGTTATTTATTGAATTAAATTGTATTCCTTTCCATTATGAAGGTAAGGGAAAATATTGCATTACTTACAAATAATTGCATATTATATAAATCCACGGTGCCATTAATTCTTTGCACTTAATTAATGTGAAATATCCTGTACTTAACTTACCATTTACACATGCAAGTACAAGTGCAACTAACTCAATGCATTGACATTTTTCTACTAATACAATCACACTGCTACAAGTTGTGGGCTGGCAAGAGATTTTCATTACAAGTGATTTTTTAATTTGCATGTTAATAAATTGTCAAAAGTAAAGGAACAAATCAAGTTTAGTGGCACCTCTTCAAAATTAAAAAAAAAGTATGCTATCCTATAAAAAATTTAAAAAAAAATTAAATACAAAAATTGGCGGTGAGGCTTAGTTTCCGAGTTATGGGCCTCTGAAATTGTGGTACAAAATTATGATTTTCTTTTTAATTTTTGAGAGCACAGAAAAAAATAATTTTGAATATTTGAATACAAAATCGTTGATTCAATAAAAAAATTTTTTGAATTTTTTGTGATGACAATTTTTGCATTATTGATAAATAAAATTGTATGAACGTCTATTGAAGATAAAGTCAATAAAGAAATTTAATGAATCAAAGAAAAAAAGTTGTTGACTGAAATTTTATTTTCAGTGAAATTATTATTGTGTGTGTATGAATGTCATATTTTTCAACCCCTTTTAATTTGTTTTTGCTTGACTGCGATTAAAACTAAATGTGCTTGGGATGAGTCGAACCGGCGGTCTCTTGACTAAACTAAACTAACGGACTTACCACGAAAATATATAAATATATAATATATATGTAAAACATGATTGTTATGGTTCTTCTACATGTGCACACTGCGTTGATATAATTTAAAAATAAACTTTGTTGAGTAAAAAAAACAAGCCAGCTTGTTTTTCGGCTTCTTGTCGGAATTCACACTTTTACAACACGAGCAATAAAAAAAACAACAACAATAGCACGTGACCGCGTTGGGTCAATCAACAAGCAAGATAAACACCAACACAAACAAATTAAATTAATGTAGTTTTATAGATATTGTATCTATTCAGGCTTTCAAGGTCATTCATTTCATCAAATTAAATTAAATGATATTTTAAAATGCCCGGTATTGATAAATACAATATTCAAGTAAATGACAAAATCTTATTCAATAAAATAGTTTTATTGAAAATAATTCTTGTCTATTTTTTCTGTGAGGTGCCCCTAAACTTGATTTAGCCAAAGTAAACACAGTGTTACCCTAAAGATTTTGTTTTAATTTTAATGGATAGCTTAAATGGTAACATTCTTAAAATTTTTTATTTCAACTTATATACAAAAAAAAAAAATAATGTATAAAGTAAAATCATGTAATCAAATATGTCTTATTATTAATTTGCAGTATAAATTTATTATGTTAAAAAGTTCTTCACTTAATTCGCTTCACTGCAATCTTCCTATTCTAAAGGGTTGGCAACGCAGACATTAAAAACAGACACAAAAAAGTAGAAACAACACACGGAACAATTTTCTTACAAACTTTATCTTCAACGACATTTTAAAAATACACTTGCGCTTGCATGTGTAAACAATCAATCAAGGTGCGAGTGTTTTTATTATTCCCTTCGATGTATTGACTTTTAGTACGTACACACAACTTATTACAAGTTACCAGCATGTGTAAATGCAGCGTTAAGTACTTCACCGAAAAATTATTCATACATAGGTCATTTTCACTACACCTCTCCTTTTAAAGATAAAGGCCTTTACAAATGTCATTGATACTAGGTATCAAAACTAGGTATTCCAAACAATTGGTTAACAAATCAATAATGTTAATCAAATGTTGTTAATACTCGTAATATTTTTTGTAATTGTTTCGTTCATTTACTTTCCTGGCAGAAACTTGCAACGACAGAAAGCAGAAATTTACAAAATAATACGAAAAAGTAAGTTAACGCTTCACTTTTGTAAATTTGCAAGAAAATTTTATTCATATCAGAACCATGGATGGAAATAATCTTGTTTGATAATATTTCAAATTACAAAATACTTTACACAGTTTCATGTATTATTTACTATTTTTAACCATCGACTAGGGTTTCTAATTTCCCGGACTTTCCCAATTCCCGGGAATCGAAAAGTGAAATTTCTTATTCCCGGGAATTTCAGAAACATATGAATTTAATTAAATCACCTCAATAAAAGATATGAAAAAACATACAACATTTAAAATAAAAACAAAACAACTTTATTCGTTCATTTCGTGAACAATAAAAGTTAAAAAACAAAACAAAAATAAATAAATTCATATGCTTTAAGTTATAGCATGGATGGAAATTCCATCTACATCTGCCAAACTACACCTTTCCCGTTTGTAATTCAGAAAGCGTAATTAGATTTATCAATTTGAATTCAGAAAGCGTCACTTGTGATTTAGTTTTATCATTTTAAATTCAGAAAGCGTTAATTGTAATTCAGAAAGTTTCAAATTGTAATTTAGAAATTATCAATTGTAATTCAGAAATTCTAAAGAAAAATTACTACATAAAAATTTTATGGCCAAAAATTATATGAAAACATACACCACATACATAGCAAATAATAATAATAAATGGAAGCAAATCTTAAGTTAAACGGATTCTGTGGGATATAAAGGTGAAAAATTGGGGTGCCAATAACAAAAAATTTGGAATCAATGATTAAATGAGTGTTTTCTATAATAAAATTCCATTAACCGAGATTTAAAAAGTAATATTTTGCATACATTTTGTTATTTGTTGCAGTAAGTGCCCATAACATTTCATGTGTGTCCTTAGTTTTGCGGATTGAGCTTACGATGTTTCTCTGATAGTTTTTGTATTCTACATTTATTAAATTTAGCTCATTATTTAGGCAATTTATTAATTATGCCTTGCTCTTGTGTTTTTTGTCGTTTTTTTGTTGCTTAGTTTTTCAAATAAAAAGAAAAATGGAAGATACTTTAATTAAATGGTGCTGTGTCCTTAGTTTTGCTGGCTGCTGTATATATACAACAATTTCTACATTAAATGTGATTATTTCTTAACTTCTCAAATCGCATCTGATTATCAAGCCATGATTTAAGTTGCTCAGGTGTCCTGCTTGGCAAAGCCTCTTGCGTAGTGATGGCACCCACACACTGCATCGAAGTTGGAAGCCTTTCTAAAGCTTTTACATTGCCGAAAATGGAGTATATTGCATCTTGCTCTTGTTGCGTCCACTTACGGTGTGTTGTTTTACGTACAGCTTTAAAAATGAATTGTGAAAAAAAATATAAAAATAAGCGGAATTTACCAATTTTTGAAAACAAAATTCATATTCCTTATTTATTTAAACAAATTTAATGGTAATGCATTTGGCAAGTTATTGGTCTTCTTATAATTTAATTTTTATAATAAGTGACAAACTGCTTTTTTTTCAATGAAATCCAACTTTTTATTTCCCCTTCAAAAAATTATTTAATTTTTTCATATATCTAAATTTATTAATAAAAACTACATCACTCGTTTTTTCATGTCAGTTTTTTATGAGCATACCTAATATTTTCACGAGGTATGCCAATATAATTCAGTTAAATAACAAAATTTGCTTCAAGTCATTTTAATACAGTTAGCCAAAAATGTCGATAGTTTCTTCGTTACTCGTAAAATAAAATAGAAAAATTCATTTTATTTATAAAAATTTATAAATTTTTTCTTTTAAAAGCTCAAAAAAATTAAAAAATGCAAAATATTGATCTTTTGACCATTGTTTGTGAAGTCGAATATTTTAAGAATAAAATAAGCTTAATATTGTGAAAATCATCTAAAAATTTTAGGCTTTATTAGTAATTTAGTGAGAACTTATTTAAAAACGTTAAGTTTGTTCAGAGCGAGAAAAAAGCAAAACCTGTGTTATTATCTAAAATGTTTATATTTTATTAGGTAGGCTAATAAAATATATTCTGACGTGATGGAAGTTTTTTAAAAATTTTTCTGAAGCTTAGTACCTAACAACTATCCGAATTCCTTATTAATTTATTTAGTGGAGTTGTGTAGTTATTCGAATCTACATAAGCATTCATCTATATTTATATGTGATAAGGGGAATTTGGTTTTTGTTTTGGATTGTACAATTTTACACTGATCATACATAAAACTTTTTGAAGACTAACACCCATATTCATTAAATTTTAAATAAATTTGAAGTGTATTTTAGTAGGGAGGTAACGATACGCCGTTTTTCCGATTCGATACCGATACTTAAAAAGAAATATCGCCGATACGGATTTCGATACGCACGTTGAAATTAAACTCAAGTTAAAATTAACAAAAATAGAGCAATTCTTTTGTTATAAAAAATTACAGTGTAAGGGTCTTATGCAAAAAATTTAACAAAGCTTTGCCCAGCAATGTTAAGTAAAGTCGTATTCTAAAAAATCAGTATATCAAAATTCTACAGTAGGCACACATGTTTGTTAAGACTACTTTAAGTTGATATTTCCAAAATGTGTGTTTTGTACCTCAAATATTGTTGGAAATTGAATTGTCTGTTCAACACAACTCTAAAAAATTTAAGAGGTGTAGCAATGACTATACGGCTTAACAATCATGAACAGACTGACTCGTCTCTTTATTTTCATAAACCACTTAAGCTAGTTGATGACATGATACAATAATATTGTTATGCTTATGTACTATTGAGTTAAATAAAAAGAGCGAAAGAGTATAAAGAAAGATGTGTGTGACTTATGTATATGACTTATTTATATGAAGCAAGACAAAATAGAAAATAGACTGGAATAACGAAACAATTATGAGAAGACATATACATACATACAATCAGACGTTTGTACAGTTCTTAAATATAAATTATACATGAAGCAAGACAAAATAGAAAATAGACTGGAATAACGAAACAATTATGAGAAGACATATACATACATACAATCAGACGTTTGTACAGTTCTTAAATATAAATATATACACATGTGTGTAATAAATGAATGCATGATCGTTACAGGGAAGCATGCTCATGGGGAAGTACGCCATCCAATGCCTACAATTCGGCCATCCTGACAAACGAGATCACCCGATCTCGTGTTCGATTAGCACCCGTCCGCCCCTTAAACCATGGTCGAATGTTCCCCACAGCCCATACACCCCTGTATGGGACTCTGGACAGCTGAAAACCTTCGACGTCCTCCAACAAATACCTGTCGTTTCCTAAGATCTTAGCGATTCTGTAAGGCCCTTTAAATCTCGGAATTAATTTCCCTGACACCCCCACATGTGAACTGAAATTCCTTACCATTACATAGTCCCCCTTCGAATATTCCACCCCAGGTCTTCTGCGTTTATCAAAATTCTTTTCGTTGTACTCCTGTAAACTTTTCTGTCTTTCGGAAGCCCTTCCTCTTGTTTCCGCATGATCGACCCGCACTTCCCCTCGAAATCCGTCGAGTACACACTCCCGTAGGGAATCCACAATACACCCCCTTTGACCCAAACCAAACAACAAAACGCTCGGGTGGTTGCCAACCGCCCTATGGTATGTATTATTCAGAACATACTCAACCCTGTCCAAAACTGAATCCCAGTGTACACCGTCCTCAGGCCGAACTAGTTTCGCCAACATTGGGCCAATACTTCTGTTGACCCTCTCAACCTGGCCGTTGGCCTGTGGTGAACCTGTCGCAATCTTCACATGCTCTACACCGTGTTCATTCAGAAAATCCCTAAAATCACCGGAGGTGAATGCTGTCCCCCTATCACTCACAATGCATCTTGGGCGGCTATAGGCCCTAAAATAGTCCCTTAAATGTTTTATAACCTCCTTTGTCGCAGTCGTCTTCGTCGGGTAAAGTCGCACGAACTTAGTACTGGCGTCGATAACAACCAGTATGTGTTTCAAAGCCCTTCCATTGTCGACGGGTCCATAATGGTCGATGTGCACAGTGTCGAACGGAACATTGGCCTTCGGAATGCTGGTCATTAGTCCCTCCTTCTTCCCATGATTGTCAGAATATGCAATGCACTTCAAACAATTCCTGACATGATCAGCGGCTTTCTTTCTTATACACGGGAACCAATAACTGCCCGATATGAGATCCGTCATTTTATCGACACCAATGTGTCCCATTTCGTCATGGTATCTGTACAATACATGGTCCTCCATCGCACCCGGTACACAAAATAATATATTATCGTCTTTATTCGTCTTCCTATACAAAATCCCGTTCCGCATTTCGAACATTTTGCTCTGTCCGCTCTGTAGCCCGTCCTTTAATTCTAATATCTTCGGATCCCTATTCTGGCATATCACCAGATTGTCCTCGAACCCATTGCTTTCTATTGTCAAAATATGCAGACTCCGGCTCAATGCGTCAACGTGCTGCATTCGCGACCCTATCCTGTGTTCTAAGACATAGTCATAGTCCTGGAGCTCCAATCCCCACCTTGCTATCCTTGGATTCATCTCCCGTTTGTTCAGAGTCAATGCCAGGGAGTTACAATCAGTAACAATCTTGAATTTCCTACCGTGAAGGTATACCCTAAACCGTCTTAGAGCATACACTATAGCCAACGCCTCAAGTTCGAAGCTATGGTACTTAGACTCCGATTCAGTTGTTCGCTTCGAATAATAAAACACGGGATGCATCTTGCCGTCCTCTTTCTTTTGAAACAGAATCGCACCGAACCCAACACTGCTAGCGTCACAATGCAACTCTGTCTCGTCTTTCGGGTCAAAAAGAGCCAAAACAGGAGACTCTACCAAAGCATCTTTCAACGTCTCAAAGGCCTTCAATTCGTGAGGTCCAAATACGAAGATTTTGTCTTTTTTCGTTAAATCCGTCAGCGGTTTCGCAATAACAGAAAAATTTTTCACAAATCTGAAATATGACGTAAGCCCAAGGAAACTACGTACAGAATGTACACTTGTTGGAACAGGAAAGTTCCTTACAGCCTGCAGTCCAACGTTGTCCGCCCTTATACCATTCCCGTCAATCTCATATCCCAAATACCTGACACTTGTCTTTAAAAACTCGCATTTATCCAGACGGAGCTCCAGTCTGTTTTCCACCAAACGTTTCAGCACCTCCGTTAGAATACGAAAATGTTCATCTACACTCTCAGTTGCTATCATGATATCATCTAAGTAAACAATAAGTTTTCCATTCCTAACCATGTCGGAAAAGACCCTGTTCACAAAACGCTGAAAAACCGATGGGGCATTTTTCAAACCGAACGGCATCCTGAGGAATTCATACTGCCCCAGGGGGGTTACAAAAGACGTGTATTTAACCGACCCACTCTCCATGAAGACATGGTAAAATCCATTCTTTAAGTCAAGCTTTGTAAAATACCTCTTGCCAGCCAGGCGATCTAACAAATCATCTATAAGGGGTATAGGGTAGTTATCCCTCAAGGTCATTTTATTTAAGGTTCTGAAATCAACACACATACGAAGATTACCTGTCTTCTTCTTTACTAAAACGATCGGCGACGCGAATTCGGATTCACTTGGCCTTATATACCCCTTCGCCAAGTAATCGTCAAGAATTAACTGCAGTTTCCCTTTTTCCTCATATGAAAGCCTACGGGGGCGCAACTGAAAGGCCTTGGGTTTTCCAAGTTAAGTTTCATCTCACACTTTGTGACAGGTTCAAGTGGTGGATCCTGACCTACATATGTACCCAAAAACAGTCGCTCCAACCTTCCCTTATCATCCTCACTCATTTGATCGCCCATATTCAAATCTACAGTATCATGCCCATCTCCCACTTCAATCGACATAATAGCCCTTTCGAAAGAATCACATGCCCCGAAATCCACAATACCTATCTCACTAACTTTCGCCAACCCTAATTCGGCCTTGCCAAGAAAGTTTCTCTCCAGGATACAATCGAACACCATCGTGCAATCATCCACAACAAAAATATCAATTTCAATCCATTTATTATCAAAACTTACATAGAATAAAATTTTACCGAGAGTCTGAAACTCATTATTGTTTAAACAAAAAAAAGAAAAATTAACTTCATTCATTTGATTCAAATCTATTTTCCCCACGATCAACGACTTCTTTATAAAGCAGGCGGGACTCCCTGTATCGATCAGGCATTCTACATGAAAAAAATCGTCTATATTATTATCTACGCTACACTTAAAATACCTTATGTATCTATTTTCTACCTTATGACCAGACGACTTCCTCTCAGGACAAGCGGCTACCAGGTGATCTAGACTGCCACATCCATAGCATGCCCCAACTTCTCTTTTCGGCTTCTGGCACTCTCTGGCATAGTGCCCTACACAATTGCAGTTGTAGCAGCGAACACCCACCTCTGCATCCCCTTTATTGATTCTAAACTGTTGTCTCTTCAGATGTATTTTTGAAAAGGCTGTTAATAACTGCAGCTTACTCTGAAAACACTGGAGACTAGCGTGAATCTTAAGGTTTTCGTCAGGAATTCCTTCAATCAGGTAGTCGATGAGCTCATCTTCCGGAATTTCAAGGTGTCCGGCAAGAGAGACTTTGTCATTAAAATAGGTAAGAAAATCTTCATTGTATTGCCATTTTCGGAACTCGAATTTTCTCCGAATGGACAGTTTATTTTCTTTTGTTCCAAACAGGTCAATCATTTCTTGGAACACCATGTCCAAATCTTGGTACAAAAAATTTGATTTGGAGTGCAACCAAGATTGTGCCTTTCCCCGAACCTTGCACATGAGTAAGGCCTTTATTGTACCCGTAGATATTGGGTACAATGCGAGCACATTCTTCACCTGCGTCACAAACGTGCCTGGGTTAGTTGAACCATCATATTCCGGCAATAAATCTTTAATTAGTGTAAAAGGGATATCACTGTCCGCATTATCACGTTCATTTAAATTGTTCCTCTTATATATCACCTCACTATCATTTGCAACACCGCTATCTTTTGTAACACCGCTATCTTTTGTAACACCGCTATCATTTGTAACACCCCTCTCGTTTGTTTCTCCACTGTTACACATATTTTCGCCCTCATTGTTGTTTACTCCACTATCTACACCTCTATCATTTACGCCGCCACAGTTTATTCTATTGTTGTTATTAGTTTTACCAATTATAGTTTCATTACTATAAATTTCACCTTCGTTGCTATTTTTGCTTATAATATCATTTTTACTGCACGCCATAAAATTCTTTTCCTTTCCAAATTCTTCAATTTTTCTTAACAGTTCATTTTCAAGTTCTAAAAGTTCCTTTTGACGTTTGACAATTTCAAATTCTTTCTTAAGCAGCTCAAATTCCTTTCTAGACACACTCTGATAATCATAAGCTTGGTCTTCGCACGTATTTAAGTTCATTTCACACTCGTTCATTTGTCCTTCTATATTGGTTACTAAATGTTCTGAAGTATAATCGTTTGTCTTCTCCGTAACCGCTCTTGCGCCAGCGATTTCACTTGGCCACTCACCCCTCATATTTGCTGGTATTTCACTTAGCCTCAATATCAAACTGTTTTTGGTGCCACTCGTTGGCATATTCAATCTATGTAGCCAGCTGCGTAAATGTGCAGCGGTGTATTCATTCAACTTATTTTCCTCCATAGGGTTTTTTTCTTTTACTTATTCGGCTTTATATAAAGTTTTTATATTCTTGGAATTTTCCAGCTACTTCTTCACTTCTTTTTTTTTTAATTTGCTTTTAGTTTTTTTTTTTAATGTTTTGTACTGTCTGTTACTGTATATATGTACACATGTACACACACGCACACGTAGCCGAGAAAAAAAAACACCACCTTTTTTTTATTTATTTTTGGGCAATTGTATCCCACTTCTGACTTGTAGCAATGACTATACGGCTTAACAATCATGAACAGACTGACTCGTCTCTTTATTTTCATAAACCACTTAAGCTAGTTGATGACATGATACAATAATATTGTTATGCTTATGTACTATTGAGTTAAATAAAAAGAGCGAAAGAGTATAAAGAAAGATGTGTGTGACTTATGTATATGACTTATTTATATGAAGCAAGACAAAATAGAAAATAGACTGGAATAACGAAACAATTATGAGAAGACATATACATACATACAATCAGACGTTTGTACAGTTCCTAAATATAAATTATACATGAAGCAAGACAAAATAGAAAATAGACTGGAATAACGAAACAATTATGAGAAGACATATACATACATACAATCAGACGTTTGTACAGTTCTTAAATATAAATATATACACATGTGTGTAATAAATGAATGCATGATCGTTACAGGGAAGCATGCTCATGGGGAAGTACGCCATCCAATGCCTACAGAGGTATCGTCGTATCGACAGTAAAATATCGCCAATATCGGCAAATCGGAACTATCGCCGATATATAGTGTTTTTTTATTGGGAATTTTTACAATTTAAGTTTAACATTTATTGACGTACCAATAATCCCAGATTATTATTTTACTTATTTAGTAAAATAATTTTTAATAAACTTAATTTTATATATTTATGAATATGGTGGTTACAGCCTATTTTACCAACTTACTTAAATATCAATTCACATTTAATGCGCAGTTTCTACAAGTCAGACAGACGACTAGTCTAGAAAATTTTTAGGAAAAATCACTAAAAAAATTAGTGCTTTCCATATAAGTTTTATACTCAAGTCAAATGTCTGGTTTGTAGAATCAGGGGCTAATGTGTAGTTTCCACAATGCAGGCAAGTGATTTGTCTAGAAAATTTTTAAAAGAATCACTAAAAAATTTAAGTGTTTTCATAAAATTTTTTTGCATTGTGGGAACTACATGTGTATTTGTGTAAGACGTTTGAGTTAGAAATATTAGGGTTTTTGTAATAGATGAAAGAAAACTTGTAAAACTTTTGTTCAATCTATTAAAGACACGCCAAGTTCTCTAACTCAAAAGTCTTACATAAAAAGGGGTAAGTCTTTTTACATACAAAAATTAATGAAAATCGACGTTTAAATATGAATTGATATTTAAGTAGAGTTGGTGAAATTGGTCCCAAATGGTAATACTGGCTTTAGTGTACTTACTACTTCTGGTTTTGTTTGAAGATGAGGTGATGCTTATATTTGAACTGATGTCCTGAAAAGTTTCATCGTTATTTTGCTCTTCATTATCCTCTTCCTCCACATCTCCCACTGCCGACATTAAAAGCTTGGATATACATGTAACTTCTGCAACTGGAACCGAAACCATATATATTGACTTGTGGATGTCTTTATGGTGGCCCATAAAGTTGGCGAGCCTATCTACTGTTGAATCTTCAACATTTACTAATGATGTGTACGTAGCAATATGTTTGCGCAATGATGTTCCTCGTAAAATATCCGGCATTTCAGCACCGCACTCCACCGAAAACTGCTTGAGAAGAGGACAAGCATTATAATAGGGCTTAGGAAGTTTAGATGTTATCTTTTTGGAGAAAATGAATTTGTTGCTGCTCGATATTCCTGCCTGACTTCTGTGCTTCAGGATTAAGTCTATCGCCTTTGTGCATAACGGGCTTAATAAAACGCTTAAAGTTCGCACTAATTTTCCCCTCATTGTCACTCTGACAAACTGCTTAGCAAACTACACAGAGTCATCCGACATTTTTTGAAGGATATCAGTGTCAACAGTCTCCGTTATAGTTTCTTTGTTAATGTAGCTATCTATGGTAAGGCGCTCTATTTCTCCCGCCCGCCGTCTATTGAAAATTTGTATGAAAATCAGTGATGACTTTATTCATTCCTTCCAGGAACTTAAGGAAAATTGTTCATCTAGAACGACAATTTCATCAAACATTTTATTTTTTAAAAACAAATATAGTTTTTTTATGTCATTTTTTGATGGCAATACCACTTTTTTTACACGATTTTGGGCGTATTGGTCACTTAAGCTTTTTTATTGACGAATCTAATATCTTCATCCCAAAGATCTAGAAAATACTTCAGCTCTTTAACAGAATCTTCTGATTGAGTTTTAATAAACTCAGCCTGCTGCGTCTTACCGCACTTTTTAATTAATGTTGTCAAATGTTGAGCAACAGCTGGTGTTCGGAACCATTTTAGCTTATCATCCCAATTTGCAGTTCTTCTTAGGGCTGTTACGCACGTGTCGAATAAATTTGGTTTGAAAATTTCCTTTAGCTGTGTTATACTATTATCGATTGACTGAACTTGTATCAAGAATCTTCCAAGAAGTCCTAGTTCAGATCTAATTAAGTCATCCTGATGACTCAAGGTATACTTTTCGGTAAATTTATTTGCATATTTTATCACTAATTCATCGTACCGTATAGCTTTGGTTACTTGGTCATTTCGTAAGACCGGAAAAATTTCGGTCCTTAAAGTGGCGTAGCTTTATGAACGTATTGAGTTAACTTTCTACTGGAAATTATATTATATCTTGAATTTTTTATTTGATTTTTGTCACATCTGCGCAGGTGCTTACTTAAAGTTATTTTTGAGAAAAATCCTATGCATCTAGTACAGCAAACGTAGTCATCAGACGTATTTTTTTTTTGTTAACCTTTTGTTGTCTGCTTGCAATGAGAAGGCCACTGTTGATTCTTTGGAGGTGTTGTGGTTGAAATCACATATCTATTATTGCCAAGCGCTCTTTTGATCTAATTAGTAAATTTAAAGCTTCTTTGACTTGCTTTTCGCATTTATGTTTTAAATGTCTAAGTGTCTAGATATTTTCGTCTGCAATGATTTACAGAATACACAGAAGTGTTTTTTTGAAAGGTTATTACTATGAGGAACTTTAATATTTGGTAACTCCAGAGGGTTTTGAATTATTTCTGTACTCTGATCTTCTTGCAAAGAAGTATTATTTTCATTAGTTGTGTCTATTGCCGATTTGGGAAAATATTCCGAAACTGTATTGTTGGACGTAGAAACAGATGTATCTTTTGTGCTGTTAAAAATGTTTTTTTTTTTAAATATAAGTTCGTTTTCGATGTGGATAATGGAAAATTGAAGCGATGAGCTGCCAGGAGATGTATGAGAATTAGCTGTCTAGAACGGGAGCTGTTAGGGGAAGGTACATATTGGAACGCAACATTTAATTCTTGATTGCTAACTGCCGCTGAAGACTGATTTAAAGGAGGTATTGAAACAAATGTCGCAAGGCAACTTTTAGCACAATTAGATTCTAGTGATGTATTTGAATTAGAGACCCCAAATATGTTATGTGTGGAATTTTTATACGAATCGTTTAAGAGAGATTCCACTTGTTCTAAATTCAAAACATTGTCTTGCTTTTCACTTGCTTCAAATGTTTTTGTCGGGTTCAACTTCGGTGCTTGTATTAAGGTGAAAGTAGATTCTAGTGATGCATTCAAAGTAGAGACCTCAGAGCCAGTTCGTGTTGAATTTATATAAGAATCGTTTAAGAGAGATTCCAGTGGTTCTAAATTCGACTAATTATCTTGCTTTTCACTTTCTGCAAATGTTTTTGTCGGGTTCAACTTCGGTGCTTGTATTAAGGTGAAAGTTGTTTGAAATGTGTTCAGTTGAACATTTAATGAAACACTTGACTTTTCTTTCTAAAAGGTATTTAATAAAAAAATAAGAACAATTAAAATTCCAAGTTACTACATAAAGAATTGAACAGAAAATGTGAAAGGCAAAAAAGAAAAATTGTAAGTAAAGTATAGATTCAAGAAGAAAAATATACAACTTATAATCAATGTTGTCAATTGTTTAAAATAAAATGCATATTAAATACAGGTGAGCATATTTGAAGATGAAATATTTCTAACACTCCTCAAATTGTGAGCTAGTATATGTTGCTGTTGAGTCTGTGGGTTTGAAGTTTTGTTGCAGGTAACGGTTTTGTCAGCATGTCCGCTAGCATACTTTCGGATGGACAGTATCTGCATTCGATTATCTTCTTCTCAATGTAGTCTTTTACGAAATGGATTTTGGTGTCGATGTGCTTTGATCTGTTACTTAACTTTTCGTCTCTGATGAGGTTTAGGCAGCTTCTATTGTCTTCATATATAGTTGTTGGACTGATTTGTGGACAGTTGAGATCGGACAGGACGTTTCTTATCCATACTGCTTCCTTTGATGCTTCAGATAAGGCTATGAATTCGGCTTCCGTCGATGACAATGAAACACAGATTTGCTTTTTACATGCCTAGCTGGGCATTGCTGAACCGTTGAATAAAAATATGTAGCCTGAATTAGATTTTCTGTCAATGCGACATTCTGCCCAATTTGGCGTCACCGTAATCAACTACTTCGTTTTTATTTTCGTTACTTTTGAATAAATTTAAACTCGTTTCAGTTCGTTGCAATCTTCAAGATTCGGGTTGTGTGTATTCAATGCGATATATAGCAACGATCCGACTAGACTTTGATATTCGTCGTTTTTCAATAGACTTTGTTGAAAGCGATCAACCATAGGATCTAGAGGGTATTTTGAGGCTTTTGCGTCCTGAAGACCAAACTTGAGCAGCATTTTTTCAATATATTGCTTTAGGCGAATTCTGTAGCGAAATTTTTTCGTTTTGGTGACTTCAATACCAAGATAATGTGAGATAGGACCAAGCTTGTTTACCTCGAAATTGCGATTCAAAAAATTATATACTTTGTTAATGTTGTCTATGTTTACAGATGCAACCACTAAATCATCAACGTATATCAAAAGGTAAATATCTTCCCCATTGATGATTTTCCGATACAGACATTGATTATATTTGCTTTGAATAAATTTATCAGACAATAATACGTCATTCAAGGATTTGTTCCACGCGTGAGCGGATTGTTTGAGGCCATATAAGCTTTTATTGAGCTTGCAAACTAAATTTACGTCTTCAGATGTAAAACCAGGCGGTTGTTTCATAAAAATTTGTTCGTTTAACTGAACATTCAAGAATGCGCACTTTATGTCGATGTGTTCGACGTTCATATTTTTAGCACTAGCGACAGCTAAGAGTAGACGGAAAGTAGTTTGGCGAACAACTGGTGCAAAAACTTCGTCGTAATTACAACCATATTTTTTACTCAATCCTTGAGCGACTGAACGTGCTTTAAAGCATTGAACTTTTCCATTTATGTCGCGTTTTAGTCTGTAGGTCCATTTACAACCGATAATACTTGCGCCTGGGGGTTTATCTCCTCCTCCATAGCGGATTCCCATTTTTTTGCGTTCGTTTGATAAAATTGCTTGTTTAAACGTTTTTATTGTGCTCCGAAAAAGATATAACACGGTGATTCGTGCTTCCACAATCATAACCGGTACCCATCTCTCTGCCGTCGCCAATCTGGTTACATTTTTTGAAATTGTTGCATTGGTCTCTTGAGTTCTGTTCTTGAAAAGCTTGTAGCAGCATCGATTTCTCGGTAAAAAATTTTAATTTTGCTTGTGTTATTAACTCAGTGTCGGTAATGTCATCAATCAATTGATGTGCAGCGGCATCATCCGAACATGCTGCTGCACATCACAATAATTTTTTCTTTTATGACACTCGTTTTCCTCACACACCATACCACTTTCATTTGGGCACATCATTTGACTTCTCTCTGCGCACTCATTTTCTGCAGTATCGTTTTACAAATAAACTACTTCTTCATCTGACTCCACATACATGCATGTAGAGCAATCGTGGCCTTTTTAACTCCCTCTTATATATTGGATTTTCACGTCACCCTAGTATCCAAAATAACCCCCACTTACTTTGTAAGAAAATGTGTTTTGGGCGAGAGCGATATACCGTCTAATTTTGGTGTTTTGCATTCCTTGACACTCCTATTAGTAAAAAGCACAAGGGCAGTTTTTTCAGGGTTTAAATTCAGACCTACCCGCGTTGCCCATATGTAAATATCCTTTAACGATGGAAATAATTGTGTCGAGGAACATACCAGTTATGATAATGACTATGACTTCTGCATATACTGTAATCCCAGCTGCATTACCCTCGAATATCATGTGTTGGAGGAGATAATAAAATGATTTTAATACTACCGTAATGAATACTTCGATTTTCTTTCAATTAAATTTATGAATGTTCATTGGTTATTTCTTAAACTATATTAAAATTAAAGTATAATTATACAAAGAAAGAAAATATTTTTTCAATTAGAGTTAAACTTTTCACATGTTCTGTATCAATTATGATATTTAGAATAACAGAGATTTGCTTAGATGAATCTTTTCTATAATTTAGTTTATTTTTATTTTAATAGTTTTTCATAGTTGGCTGCCAGCCACGTTTTTATTTTTTTCACGGATTAATAACAAAAAGGTTTATTAATCTTTATTAAAGAGGTTTATTAATCTTTATCAAAAAGTGAAATAATTCAAGGCACAATTTATTTGTTTGACTTTGGTTTTTTTTACAGATTTTTTTTCTTCTCTCCGTGCACGTAACGAGTTGGGTTGGGATTTTATTAACAAATGAACTAAAAAATGGAATGAGAGTGTGATCTCTGTTTATGCGTGTTCTTACTTTAATAGCAGAAAAGAAGCAAACACAAAGCAGAGATCACACTCAATTGTGTATTATTTTGTATGTTAGTACAGACATAAGCTCCATGGAAATATCATTAACAACCAGCTTTAAAAGAAGCGGTGATAGAACTTCTTCTTGGGGAGTTCCCCTATTAGCTCCCTTGTTTACAGTGGCATTGGCCATAATTGCATCCGTAGAGACTTTATTGAAAGCGTAACGATTTTTCGATCAGATCGACAACATTATGAAGTGCTGTATATACCGACTTTCATATATGCATATTGGTTAGAAGACAGAATATTTGGGTATACAAATTTCTTGATGGGTATATCCAAAACTCTCTCTAGTGATTTCAGACTTATAGTCCTAAAGTCTTTTGGATACATATGGTTGTTCCTAATTGCTTGTGTTATGAATACAACCTTAACTATCCTCCATGACTTTGACACAAAATTTAGTCTGAAACAGATCTTAAATATTCCTGTTAACCAAGGAATTATCCTCTTTTGACCATACTGTAGTAAAGCCGGGAAGATACCATATGTGGTCCTGGTGATTTATAAGGTTTAAAGGAATTAGTGGCCCATTCCACTTTACTAAAGGAAATTACGTCACAACTCTCTGTATCCAGCTCATTTGTCATTTCTGAGCGAGAGGAGATCTCTGTGCAGCCTAGGAAATGTGTGCCCAGGAGAACCTCCAACGTTTCCCGCCTGCAGCTGGCCCAATCATCATTAATTTTACAAATTGTGCTATGCATGGATTGCTTGCAAGCAATAACCGTAGTTTTTTTCATGTTACACAAAAATTCTTCCATGCATTTTGGAATTCTTGAATTACGTTTTACGCGCGAAAGGGACAAGCTGATTCATATGATTTGGATATAGCTTTCGTTAAGCAATTAACAGACTTCAATATCAGCATCATCCTTATTTGATATAAATTATTTTCGATATTTCTCCTGTAATAATTGTTACGCGCGGTACAATTCGAGTTCATAATTTACGTCAAAACAAATGAGAGGTATAAAGATGTAAAAACCGGCTAGCTCCAGCAACCATGGCGAAAATAGGAAAACGAAAGTGGCTGAAATACAACATCTGCGTCACTACTTAAATGATCTTACCCATGATAGCTTTCTTTTTTCAGTTAAGAAAACTTTTAGAATTCAACTGAAATTATATAATTCATAGCTTATAAATTTTCATTCATACAAAAGAAAAATTTTGGGTTAATAGTTACTTGTTTTAGTTTTAAATTTTTTAATTTTATTTTATTTAATTGCACTTTTAAATAAAATAACCAAATTATTTACGAAAAAAAATTAAGTTATATAAGAAGGTAAATTGATAGTAGAAATTTACGTTGTGTCATTAATTGAGCACATAAAAAACTCTAAATTGTTTCAATGATTGCATTCCTTTAAATATCTTACCCTACTCTATTGTTAGAACTACTTACATACATGAAATACAATAGTTTACAAAAGTTTCTTTCATTGAAGTCTTCCTTCTCTTCTCTAAGTTTTGTTGTAGTTTGTTGTATTAGGTTGTTTTGGTCGTTTTTTTCTTGCTCTAAGTTGATTGATAATTTTCAGTTCTTCCTGGCTTAGAAAACGTCTTTTTAGGGTTCCGTTCACCAAAGGTGAAAAATGGAACCCTATTGTTTTCGCTACGCTGTCCGTCACACGGTATTTTGTCAGGAACCGTAAGACAAATACATGACAATTAGAAATTAAAGGGTGCTGCAAAACGAGCGACGAAAAATTTTAAAATCTCATGTAATATACATACAATTGTATGTACATATGTATATTGACACTTGAAATTTGTAAAATTAGTGTATTTTTATATAGACTACAACAATAAACATTAAAATATTAAAAAATTTAAATTAAAGGGTGGTCCATCAGTTAATGCAATTTTGACTATGTAATTTTGACAACTTGCTATATCTTGGAGACCGTACGAGGCAAACTCTTGAAATTTTCAGAAACGGTAAAACTAAAAAATCCGAATATTATAAAATCGCCAAACCGAAAAAAATTGCCAAAACCTGAAAAAAATCGCCAAAAATTTAAAAAAATCTCCAAATCGAAAAAAAATCGACAAAATTAAAAAAAATTCTAGCACTAAAATAAATCGCCAAATTCGAAAAAATCGTTAAAATGAAAAAATCGCCAAAACGCGAAAAATGTGCCAAAACCAAAATAATTGTTTATGTGAAAAAAAATCGCCAAAATGAAAAAAAATTGCCAAAATTAAAAAAAAATCGTCAAAACGAAAAAAATCGCCAAAATTTAAAATAAACGCCAAAAACCGAAAAAAATCCTCAAAACGAAAAAAAAGTGCAAGAACTAAAACAAATCGCCAAAACCAAAAAAAAAATCACCTATATGAAAAAAAACGCCAAAATTAAAAAAATCACCAAAGAAAAAAAATCGCCAAAATAATAAAAATTTCCAAAATTAAAAAAACTTCAAAAACCAAAAAAAAATCGCCAAAAAGTGAAAAAAGTGCCAAAACTCAGAAAGCGACAATAAATTAAAAAAACACCCAAACTAAAAAAAAACGCTTAAAACCGAAAAAACCCAAAAACGAAAAAAATGCCAAAACTATAGTTTATATTGTTCGTATTGAATTACATATCTCGTGCCTGTTACGGAACCCTTCGTGCACGGGTCAAAGTCGCACTTCACTGAATTTATTTGATATTGTTTTTATTTTCGGTTATTTCTTCCATGCAGTAATTTTAAATGGCATTTGCATGGTTTCTTTCGCATTTATATTCTTTACAGTTTTCTCTGTTTGCAATTTTTTTTTTAATTATAAAAGGTGAGGGAGAGAGGGAGGCAGTTTTATTGAAGCAGATTCTTATTAAATATATGTATTTGGGGGTTATGTATTGATACCTCCAATAAAATCGACCGCGGTTGTATTTTATAGTTTTTTATTTTAATACTAGAACAGAGTTAATTCATTAATTAATTTTTTTACACTTTAACTTTTAATTATGACTAGAGCAAATTTATTAAATGGCTGAGCGTATAGCTTCACAGGTAGAGAACGGTTCAAAAAAGAATGAGAAAATAAAATGGTTTCTGTAGCACCTAAGTGGTTGCAAAAAAAAGGTATTAGTACACAAACGTGTGCAGTGTTGTAATTACACAGGGAGCCACATGTATTTACAATGTACAATAATATCTCAAGATATCCAGATGGGTTGGTAAATTAAGATCACTCAAATCAGTAGACACACAAAAGCAGTAAAATCATGCTTGGGTATATGATTCATTGGGTTTTCGATAGTTGTTGTGGCTTCATCTTGCGGTGTACAGGATGGTGGATTGTAATATGATGATTGTTTAAATAATAAAGTATGTAGTTTACGCTTTGAGTAGTTGTAAAATACTGAATTTTTATTATAAAAAATTGGACTTAAATACCAAAAATGAGAACCTGATTTTAGGCATGCTCTTTACCCCCAGTGGTGGTTCCAGGGGTGTGCCACTGGCATAGGTGGGTCGGCCCTCCAAAATTAGTGGGGGTCGGTCATAAATTTTGACTCGATTGAGGAACTCTAAATGGGTCAAAGTGAGATTTTTAAAAATTTGACTCTTCGGATCAAAAGTCGGAACATCAAAATTAAGATGTATTTTTTCCTTCTAATTTGAAAGATTTTTTTGCCTCGTATTCGAATTGTCGAATATTTAGCCATTTTCAGGGGAATACGAATGTATTCGTATTCTGCAAATTCAGAGGAATACGAATGTATTCGTATTCTGCAAATTCAGGCGAATACGAATATGAATATTTTTCCAAAGAAATTAAATAAATAAATGCATAAATCCTAAACGAAATTTAAATAAATGACTAAAAATTTTAGTTTGAACAAATACATTAATTTTTTTTATAGAAATTTGTGCTTTGTATCATTTTTAAATGTTATTTAATGACGATCATTAAAATTTTGGGTACTTTTTATTAACTTTAAAGTACGCCAACAAGAGTTTGAAGTAATTTTTCATAACAATTTTTTAATAGTTCATATTGCAGGCGTAAATAGAACTCCAATTTAATGTCTATAGATTTCACATATAATATTCGCATTTGCGAATATCCTTTCGAATATTCGTATTCGTATTCGGGAATTGATAGATTCTACATTAAAATTACTCTCCAAGGAATCTGCGATTCAACGCTGCGATTTTTGGATGTATATACAGGAGTTCCCAGTAAAATTTCCAGTATTTTGGAGGAAATTTATGCCCTGAACTGCTTTAAAGGCCCGATTTGCGTCATATAAGTAGCGTAAAATTCTTAGGGCCATTATTATGACTTAACGATAAAGTTTTAAATATTTATTAATAACTTTAGCAAAACTGAACTATAAAGTGACATTTAAAATTTTCCATTATTACAACTGTCCGAAAAAAAATTAAAACAAAAAAATATTTGGTTGGTGGCAACATTTGTGTGGATATTGTGGATCTTGTTGCTTAAAACTGATAAGTGGCAACTTGCTTTTGTTTATTTATCAAATTAGAAACATAATGAAAATATTTTTGTCAATTCTTTTATTTTTTTATTATTCTTATGTGTTTTGTGTTGTATTGCTTTTGTTTGGCCCCTTTCACATTAGGCAACTTTACTTGCGCAAGTCTTGTGTTTGTGGGTGTGAGAGGAAAGGTCGGTTGAAGGGGTAAGAATTGCCGAGATTTGAGTACAGACTTGCTTGAACTTGGCAATTCTGCCACAATTCTGTTTCAGCTGTCATTGTTGGCTTGAGATATTGATTTGTTTTTGACATTGTATTTTATTTCTTCTTCGATGTGTTGTATAATTTTGTGTTAAGAAAATTTTATATTATACAGAATACAAAAATGAAGCAAAACGTCAACAAATTAAGAAAACTCGAGCATAAGAAAATTAAACTTGCTCAACAAATTAACTGAATGTGAGCATAGAACCAAGTTCAAAAGAAAATAAATAAAAATGAAAATTATACTTGCGCAAGTAAAGTTGCCTAATGTGAAAGGGGCCTTTATGCCATATTTTGACCAAATAAATAAATTTTTGTTTTATAAAGTAGAAAGTGTGGCAAGTGGCGAAAATGTGGCAACTTTAAATGACTATACCTCACAATAAATGTTACAGGTAGGATCAACTTGTCTTTAGTTTATCGCTCACTTTTTGTTAAAATGAAGTTGTAATAATGAAAAAGTGTTTATCCATCCAATAACATCCTACTTTTAGCTAACGTCAAGTTATAATAATGGCCCTTAAAGTTGCCTTGTTTCTCCATCTGTCAATACTTGAATTTTCTTGTAGTTCGTTTGTGATTCGAGGAATTCCACTTCAACAAACTCATCTAAATTGTTGCAGTCTATTTACTATGTCTAGTTTCCTTACGGTTTTGTTTCTACTTTTTCCTCTTACTTCCTTTTTTTGTTTTAGGTCTAAATATATTTTATTTTTATTCTGGTGTTTATTTAAAGTGGTCTTGGCGTTTTTCTTTTGTTTAAAATTTCACTGATTTGGTTTATTTGCTCAGATTATGATTTGTTAAATTTTTTTGTTTTTTTTTAATAACTTTTAAATTTGTATGCATTTGTGTTCCGTTAGTTTATCTTGGTATTCTTGGAACTTATCTTGGTATTATATAAAACATATATTAATATTTTCTGGTGTTTTTGGCAGATCACGAAGCCGATGTACAGTGGTTATCGGCTGCGGCTAAGAGCAAATATCGTCGGCGGCGGCTAAAAGCCGGCTGTGAGCCGAAAATTTTTCGCCACCGGCGGCTAAGCAAATGTGTCGGCTCACATAACAATTTTGTTTTGTTGTTTAAAAGCAAGGATTATGAATAACTCACCTTATTAAAACTTAATTTGAATATATACAACGGTTGCAACGTATAAAAAGAGGATATATTTTCATACTCGCTTGAAAAAATGTCCTGGTTCAGAACATTATAGTTATATACATATGTACATAAGTATATGTATGAATAACGCTTCTGTACTATTTGAAATATAAATATTTTTGTTTTTGTATATTGTGGCTTTGAGAAAATGTATGCATGTGCATACATATGTAAAAAATCGTCATATATTATTTTACATCTTTTTAAGTTTTGAATTAAATAAGTACAAAAAATTAAATTTTTTCAAACAAATTTTGTTTTACATTTATTATTTTACATTCTTTCACGTTTTGTAAATTCTTTCAATATATACTTACAAAATATGTATTTAAATACATAAAACTAACATTTATGATTATTTATTTTACATTTTTCAATAAACACAACTACCTTATACAATTTATAAACAAATGAATGCAGAGGAAGCGCCAATGCAGTTTTTTTTTGTCAAATATACATAAAGTTACATGAAATATTTACATATGCATTGATATGTATTTTATAAATTATGTTTTGTTGTTATGTTATTGAAAAGTTTTCAACTCTATATGCTTAATAAGACTCTCTAAAAGAGAAACACTAAAATATAAGCATAATTAGTTTACTGAAAACTCTTTCAATAAACCAACTACCTTATACAATTTATAAACAAATCAGCAATCAAATAAGCAAGTCAAACAATTAAATAAACAAACAATACTCATTTGGATAATAATGGTTCAACAATAGCTGTATTATCGTATACAAATAGCTGTTTTTTTAAAGTTGCTGGATGTAAACTGCTTCTTCTAGCATTCACACAGTTTCCGGCAATAGAAAAAACTTGCTTTGAGGATGCTGAAGGTGCTGGTATCCCAAAACAGAATGAGGCTAGTTTTGCAACATTAGGGAAAATCTAAGATGAAAAGAAATTCCTAAATATATGTATGCTCATAAAATATATCTCATAGAATATTCTTACTTGATTATTTTTTGCCACCAATCAAGAGCTTCGGTTTCCCCGACATCCAAATCTAAGTATGCTCTAATTTCTGCTTTCAAATCGTTTTCTTCATTTGGTGATGTTTGAAGAATTTCAAGCATTTGTTGGCGAATACTTGAAATTTTCTGCGAATAAGCAAAAAAAAAAAGAGTGGATAGCAACAGTTAGGGCAATTATTAGCAATTTTAGTTCATTTAACGACCCTTTTCATAATGTACAATTAAAAGCTAACGGACTTTAACGGCAAGTTTTGTATGAAGAACTGTCAGTTAAAGTTCACGTTAGCTCTTAATCATACATTGTGAAAAGGGACGTAAATCTATTTTTTTAATTAAATTATTATTGAGAAAGGAATTTTCAAATTATGTAATAATTGAAAGTTCAAATTCTTGTCTGCATAAGCGACCAACTGATGTTTTCGAGATCAATCACTAATTCATCATTAGACCTGTTTCGGATGTGAGGGTGATGAAGTTCAGTAAGGCACGTAACATTATAAAGGTTTGATAATGGGCAACTTTTTAAAAATGTGAAAATGAAATTAAATAATGAACTTTTACATACCTGTTTTTTACTGGTATGTTCTATATTGTTTGTTGAAGCCATGTTTGATGTTGATGAGACGGGTTCGTCACTGAGGCTATTAATTGCTTCCAAAATAAGATCTTTTTTATTGCATTTTCTATATCTTGACCAAGTACAAAAGAGTTGTTGATATTATTTGGTATTTTTTTAATATATTTATTTAAAACAGTCCAATTTTTTTGTGCTGGATCCGTAATGGCAGCCACAACATGGATTTTCAGTATTTTAAACCTATTACGAAAGTTTTCGGTTGCAAAATTACAAAGCTCGATAGTTAGCTGGAAACAAGATTCTGATTCAGTTCGTTGGATTGAATCCATAATAGTTTCATAAAAAAAATACAGGCGGATATTGTGGGATAAGTTTGTCCTTGGAGATACTGTACCGCGTTTTCGAAAATTTTTAAAAATGATGCAAATTCCTTTATGATATTTTTTCCATTTCTTGTATAATAAGTGGTTCTTTATTCACCTTTATTAGCGCAACGTTGATTATATTTATGTTCTTATTAAAACCTTGTATCATTCTTAATAAAGAATTCCATCGAGTTGGAACAAAGATCTTCAGAGACCCATGTCTATGATTAGAAGTTTTTTCTGAAGCCGAAGAATTTCTTCAGAGCTATACAGCAGACTTCGGTAAATATTTTTTAGCTTATGTACAATTGGGTTTATGTGTCTAAAACGTTCATTTTGCAATAAATCTTGCTTTAAAAAACGATGCAAAGTGTGTGCAATGCACCCAAATCGTATAATGTTAATTTACTTTAATGGTGCAACTATATTGCTACCTCCATCCGTCACTGCAAAAATATTTTTGTTGTCTAGTTCAAATTCGCGAAGAGCATTAATAATTTTTTCTGATACCACACCTGCAGTATGTGGTCTCGGGAACATTTCTGTTTTTAAGCTGCAAGTTTTAAGGTGAAAGTCTTGGCAGTAATGTATTTTTATATTTATGTATGAAATGCGTTTGAATTTATCAGACCACATATCTGTTACAAGTGTAATGTTTGCTGGATAATTGTTTAAACTACTTTTGACTATGTCAAAATAAACATTAAAAACATCATTTAAGGCTGCAGTAGCCACTGTTCTGTCGGATGGAAGTTCAGTTTTGGGGCTTACAAATTTAAAAAATTTTTAAACCCTGGTCGTTCTACTATTTTGAATGCTTCAAAGTCCCAGCAGCACATTTCGGCTACTCGGCGACCGTTTTGGAACTTATTATTAGTTGTTGAAGTTGCTAAAGCACTCTTAGTAGTGGATGATGATTTTTTACGGCTTATTGATTTCACTTCAATGTTGTGAACCATTCGTAGGTGGTTTAAATATTTGGTTGTTGCTTTTGTTTTTAAGAAACTATGGGATTATAAAGAATAATAGTGATAAATATGTGTTCAACAGTTTTTTGTAAAAAAAACAAAGGAAAAATTAAGTTGAACAATTCATCACGCTGGGAAATTGAGAATGGGAAAGTGAGAATATTGAAAAGTCCTTACATCTTTTTAAGGCGTTAGATACAGTAAATTCACAATTTTCACTATTTCTCTAATTTCAACATAAAATTATTTTCTTTAATTAATGACCGTTTTTTAAAACTGAATCGTTTAAAAACAATTTGTTAACATACATATATGTACTCAGCGCAAAATGTCTGAATAATACCGAAACCATTGAGTATTTAAAAAATAAATGGTTTTCGCGTTTATTCAAGAAAACCATTCCATTTTAAGGGAACCATCAGACTCAAAACAAATATTGCAGAACTTGAATTTTTGCATTACGATGCGGTTTTTGATTAAGAGATCTCCAAAATATTTCCAACACTCGGATACAACCATATCGGTAATTTTAACTTTTGCCATTTTTTTAGTTTGTCCTTTTTTTATATAGGTCTTCAAAATATTTTATGTCATTCGACATAAACAAGTTTTCACAATTCTCTGAATCTGAATCCGAACTGGATTCAGAGTTTACTTTATCTCCATTGTTTGAAAAATAATTTGTTATAAGAGACTTTTACTTTATTTTTGTATTCTAAGTACATATGGTTGGCTGAATTCAAATATTCACAAACTGCCAGGTTAAGCTCCAAATAACCAACAACCGTAACGCGCTACAGCTAGTCGACGCCAACTTCCAAACCCATGCGATTAATCGCATCGCTGGTATGATGAACTGTTATTGTTCAAAATTAGAACTCGCGAGCACAAATTTTATAAGACCTGTACTACTTTTGTACTCGACTCGTAAGCATTAAATGACTCGCTTTAAAATTTGTACTCGCGAGTTCTAATTTTGTTTAGTTTTGAGTTAATAAAAATTGTGCTCGCGAGCAGACAAAATTTTCTGTCTCGTTTAATCGTCCCAAATTTTTTTTTGCTGGTGCATAAGCAAACAAAATTAATAAAACGCGTTTTATTTTTGACTTAAAATTTGAATTCTTCTCGCGAGTCCTATTTTCCATTCTCAAAAATTAAATGCGCGCGCTCGTTTGCAAGCGAGTTTAATTCGAGCGGTATCCGCACTCTGGTTTTTACATTTGTTGGAAAACGTATAATGAGTTTATCCCAAGAACTCGCAACACAAAATTTTATTATTGTGTCTTTCGTTTATTAATTTATTTTCCCAGTTTGCTTTGAATACTCCGTCTGGTCGCAGTATTAATTCATCCAAGCGAGATGCTTAGAGCTTTAGGTTTTTCTGTCAAAACAAGTTCTGATCTTTATTAATAAATTAGGTGGCATTTCTATAAATTTAATTATTACAGTTTTGAGTTAGCTATACATAATTTTGCTTGCTTTTGATTTATTAATAGTATTTTAATTTTATGAACTTAAAGTGTGTCATGATATCTCAAATTACAAAAGTGATATATATATATATAGTCTTTTAATTTTTTGAACTTAAAGTGTGTCATGATATCTCAAATTACAAAATTGAATGATACCCAAGTTTTTTAGGTTATTCTTTAAAGTTATTAGAGTCGTTTGTCTTCTATAAATAGTGAATGATTGATCAATTTACTCGTGTCTATATGATATGTCGGGATGTCGGGTAATTGCAATGATGATTTTAAGGCTATAATCATTGTTTCTAGATCATTACTCGTATTCAATCTGTTACTCGTAGACGTAAGCCAATCAATCGATAACTTGGCTTCATTATTAAGGATTTCGCATGCCGACTCCGGAATATTAAAAATACTTAGCTTAAATTTCGCATCTCATTGACCACTGTACTTCTTTGCTTCTCTTGTCATCAACTTTTGTCATTGACTGACGACTGCAACCTCTGCCATTATCGTACCCTAACAGTCGGGCGTGGGGGTTAAGTCCTCATTAAACTTCTTTAATATTTCAACAGTCACGTTTCTATATGACTAATATGATAATAAAAAAGAGTGCCCGTTATTATAAGAAAATAGAATATGGACTATGGAAAACTTGGTGAGTTAGCTGTATCCTTATCTGAAAGCTACGTGAGGTGTGGTTGACAAGCTTGGTCACTAAACCCTACCTTCCTCATGTTCTACGACCAATAAAGTTTGCAGGACCCCAAAAATTCGCCATATTGTACCAACCTTTGAAAGAAAAGTTGGTGTTTATTCCATTTTAAATAAGCAATTACGAATTCATTTATTTAGCATTTAGATTGTTTGTTGGGAATTCCAATCGTATATCGCGTTTACGAATCATGAAACAAGTAGATTTTCACTGATCAAAATATTAATATTTACAGCTATGACTATATATATTTGTTTGCTGTGTTTTTTTTTCTTCTCTTAACAAAATATTAACCATTTGGGTAATAATACAAAAATATGCCCTGTAGGAATCATTACTAATGGTTAAAAAATTGTGCAATTTGAATAATTAACTGCGAATATACATATATGTATATGAATATATCTATGACAATTATTTTACAAATATTAAAATAATAAAATTAGGAAATAAAGGAAAATTTTGTAATGAAAATATGAAAAAATTAACTGGGGTAAAAGCAAGTGATTAAAAATTAAACAAAATGGTAGAACATTTTTTAATTAATCTGGTCCTACAAATATACAGGGTTCCTCATTACGAAAAAAATGGGGGAAAACTAGTAACAAAAATAGGAATAGGAGATTTTCTACTACATTGGGAATGCTACTTGATTATCAATTTTACTAATGAATTTGCACACCCAGATATGAAATTATTACAATAATCAAATTAATAAACAAAAACTCACCAATTATGCGTCGAATGAAGTGAATGCGTTCAAAGAAGGCCTCCGGAATTCGATGAACCCAATTTGAGATTAAGCTGGAAAACAAGTTCGGTAGGGATAGGGTGTCTGATCCGATAATTTGTTTTGCGATTTCTTTTTATTTTCTTTTTGTAGTAATCCAATTAGTTATATTGGGATTAATTATACCAGACTCGTTTGCCTGGCTTAACTGAGATGTAAGTGGTGGGGCTTATCCAAGTGGTACACAAGGATAAGCAATTTAAAGAATGTTGATGTTTTTTACCCAAGTGATACACAAGGATAACTCAAGTTGTGGAGGAATAAATTAGTTATTCAGGTAGTACACCAGGATAATCTAATTGACTCAAAGAAGTGAAGTGTATGACGATTTAAGTAGCAATCATAAACTTTATTCAATAATTTTAGTATGTATACAAAATGTAAAAAATAACTTAAAACTAATACAATAACAAAAAATAGAATAAAAAAAATAAGAATACAAACATAATTTAAAACGGCCAGAAACTGTTCAATATTATCTTGCCAAATTCATTCTCATCGTAAGCTAAGCAAAACAGATATTCAATTTCACTACTGTCTGGCTGGTAATTTGAAACACGTGGAAAATAAAATGTTTTATTTATTTCGTCAATTATGCTGACATGATGGTTCTCATACCTGGCTTGACAAATGTGTGAGAAATAAATTAATTTTATTTTAATTAAATTGTGGGAAAGAATTTAAGTGTACTGGAGACTTGTCAAAAATATGAACAAACAAAAAACAAAAAGAAAGTTAAACAAAAACGAAGTAAGCGTTTTGCTTAAAGTTTAATTCAACTAGAGATTCTTTTTATTTTGATACGAAATAAAAATATAAAATAATAAATCAAAAGAATTAACAATTTTGCTTTTACAAACAATGCAATTAATTATGTTAACAAAAATCTTGTAAGCATGTATTTTTTTTGAAATTTGAAATTATACTCTTTTTAAACAAAAATATAATGAGGGTTTTCATGAGAATATTCAAAAGACTCGCAAACTGTGCAATTGTGCATTTTTACACTCTCGTAAATAAAATGTCAAAAATTGTATGGAAAATTATTCACACAAACCTGTTAAATTTGCCCAACAATTTACACTCGTAAGCTTAAGCTGTGCAATTGTGCACAACTTCTTGGTTTTTTGCTTCTTTGAGGCATTTTTATACACACACACACTTTTTATTTTTATACAAATATATAAATATCTATTTAAATTAAAAACTGCTTGAAATTTTATTTTTTTACTTATATTAAATTAATTTTTTGGACATTTCATTCAAGTTTACGTAACTGTTTGCGCAAAAGTTGAAAAGGGGTTTCATGAAACAAGTCTCGCATATTTGCCCAATTGCACAAATGGCAAGTTTAAGAGTTCTCATGAAAACCCTTGATACATTAAATTTGGTTTTTTTTTCTTCTTTGAATGGAATTCTTTATTTCTTTAAATTAATTTTTTTATTTAATACGATTATACATACATACATATGTACACACTAAAAAATACTTTTCAGTTTCAATAACAAAAATGCCAGTATTCAACAATTTTTTTTTTAAATTTCCTGTGAAAAAAATATTTTCGAGATTGATAAGTACAATTACAAAAAAGTTATTAAATATTTAGTTAAAAAAATAAGTTATTGAACCAAAGAGATTTTTTGTTAAAAAAGCGAAGAATTTTCAAATCGTTATTTTGGTAGAATTTGATAAGTTTTATTTTTGAAACTTGAACCACTATTGATAAAAGGTTGTTATTGAACCAATAACTTTTCTTGTTGAAAATTTCTAAACATTTGAAAAAAATATATATTGAGTCAAACAAAAATTTTGTTGCAAGTTAAGTACATTTTCCATAACTATAGTACTCGGATCAATAAGATTTTTTGTCAAATTTTACAAAAATTGAAAAGAAAACGAAATTCAAATTTGATTTACTTTTTTCAGTTTTATTGACATTTTTATGCATATGTATGTAAATAAGTAGGTAAATATGTGATAAACATGTGATACATATTAAAAAAGAGAAAACTTAAATTTAATAAAAAACAACAGGAATGCATATTTTTATATAAATCTAAAGTTATAATTAATAATAAAAATTAACTTTAATTATTGTTGTTCGAACTTCATTTGTTTATATGTTTATGATTTTAATCAGGCTAAAGTTCGTAATCGCTTTTGTAAGCCATATTTCATATGATATTTCCTTCTCTCAATTAATTTGTGTCAAGGTTTAGCAGCTCATTTTTAATCGCATAGATTTTTGTATATTTTTTATCTGTTTTAATATCATAAAAAAATATTTGTAAAAAGTTAAAAAAAACTTCGGATTCTATGGGAAACTGTAAGTTAAAAACAAAAAATAGTTTAAATAAAATATCAACAGCTGTCAAAACTTTACAAATTGGATACTTTATGTTATCAAAATAAATAGAAACGTCTTTTATATTAAAAATGCTACCAGTAATTAGCAATCTGGGCTGAATATTATTTTTTTGAAGTTTAAGGAGATTTAGTTTAATATCTACTTCTTCTTGGGTGCTGCCAATTAATGCAAAGGATTCCTGTGAGTCCGATACAGAAAATATTTTTCTTGTTTTGTTACCATTTTCATCTACTATAACTTTTTGCTGTGGTGGAAACAAATTATGAAGGTACCAAAGGATTCCAAGCGTTTTTGATTCTGAAAATTTAGTTTTACCATTAATGCATACATATATATACTTACATACATACACTTATATATAAATGCAAGTATGACTTTATTCTACTTACCATGAGAACAAGCAGATACATTTTGAAGTTGTTGAGATACAAAAGCATTGCAAAGTTTTGTCTTCAGCAAATGTAAAATTTTATCTTCGAAAAAACTCCACCTCGAAATCATATCTTTAGCGTCTTTATATTTTAGTCAAAAATCAATATTGATCTGAAAAATATTTAAAATATTAAAGTACATGTATGAAAAATACATACATACATACATAGATAAAATTTTAGTTCTTACTAGTTGGTAACCAGAAGGTTTTGTGTATTCTGGCCATTCAGATAAAATGTCAGAAGTCATTTTAGATTTAAGAATTTGTTGGAATCTATATTGTGAACATTTTCTCCAATATAGATCGAAATCGGCAGTGGAGATTTCTTTAGATCGAAGATTATTGAGGGCAATGTTAGCTTCTTCGTCTACAGCTAAATTAAGAAAATTAAAAATTACTAATAAAAGCATATATATTATAAAAAATAATTACCGTATTCTTCATTGCATTCTCCATGTAAAGACTCTTTTGTTTGCAAGGTGCTTCTGGACAATCTTTTCATGTTATAGATTTTGGAGTACAATTTACCTCTTTTTCCGTTGTTATAATATTCCTAAAACAAAAATATTTCAAATGTGCATATGTATAAACGAGTATATAACTAACTTTTACTGTGTAGGGTTTTTAGACTTACAATTTCTTCAGTTGGAAAAATGGAACATATTTCGGTTTCAATTGCCCTGCAGTCAGTAAACGAACATGTCATATCCTTCGATTCAATATACATTGCAATAGTTCTAATAAGCAATTGTCGTTGTTCTTCATGAAGCACATTATTTTCTTTAAAATATTTTAAAATTGATTTCCCATTTTTTGTGGATTGCAGCATGGTTATTACTGAACAAATAGGCTGACTAATACTACAAGTTTGCGTCTGAGGAGTTACTTCAATATTTCCACAATCTTTTTTCCAGTTTTCTAGTTTGATTTCAAAAAGTACTAAGTCTCCCACAGCAAGGCCATAAAAAAGTGTTTTTATATGATCAGCTGTTAGTAATTTTAAAATTTCTATCGTTATTCGATGTTCTAAAAAAAATTTAAATTAATATAAAACCAAACATATATGTAGATATTAATGAAATTACTTACCAATAAAATGATTATAAAGATGTTCCAAATTCCAATTAGTAAGCAATTCTAGTAAAGAGCATTCAACAGCTGTAGATGTCATGTTATCCTAGACATACATATATTTGACAGTTACAGCTCGCGTAAATGTTTCTTTATCATATTTTACATTTTCGAGAAAAGTTTGTACAAAATCCAAAATGGGGCTAAGCACATGCTCTTCTACTCCTTTTTGGATTTTGGAAACGTCAGATCGGGAGTAGTTATTATTGGAATGCAATTCAACAATAAAACTAGCAATGGAACTATGTAAGATAGTCAATGAGGCACTGTATCTAAAGGATAAGGATTCTGGAATTTGAGCATCGCTTTTATCCTCGAAATTGCTACTTAAGCATTGCGGAGTTTGAAAATCAATTTCATTCTCAAAAATACTACTCGACATATTTTTACGCAAAGTTTGATTAAGTTGCTTAAATTTTGCAAAGAGGTTTAAAATGTGCACTTTAAAATTATATTTAATAGAAAATTTTTGGCAGCAACTTTCAAAAGTACAGGCATATACTGTATCTGGAGGTGTATAGTGCGATTTTAAATGATGTACATACTTCTCCGGGCACTCAAAACTGTCGCTACATACAAAACAATTAATACTTACCATATTGAATTTTATAAATATGATTATGCATAAAATGGATATATTTTTTAAATAAGTTTATGTAAATTTCTTTCAGACACACTTAAATCAATCTGCACTAGCGACGATGAAAATACAAATGACAATGAGAATTCGAAGAAACAGCAAATGTTTTGATATTTACACTGTTGCCAACTTTTTTTTAACTTCTTTCATAATTCCCAAATTTCCCTACTAATTTTATAAAATACCACATAAAAGCAATGTAATAGGTTAATAAAAGTCTTATTTTATTAATAAACATAAATGTGGCATATTCGTTATATATTTATGTATGTTTATAAAAAAAAATTATAAGTGAAATTATTTTTACTTAAAATTTTAAGCCAATCTTCAACATTAGTATTTTCGTAGGTAGAATTGGTACCTAATTCTTAGTACTGAGTTCGGAACTTTCCCAGTAAAACAATTGCCTCAAATGAAGCAGGCTTCTGCTATTACGTGGTACAAGCAGCACTCGCAAACCTGCTGATTTTTGTATGGCGATTTCCCGGTTCGGAGAACTACATTTTTGCTCAAAAAAGCACTTTTTTTAGTCTAATAAGACTTGCAGTTATCTAAAGCGCTCTTTAAAATATTAAAAAATAAACGTACTTACTTATGATGGATGTGGTGCTGGAATATTTAAAACCTGCATTGTTTTGGCGTTTTTCAATTACCTTTTTTGCTATAGTTTGCTTAATATACATACGTTTACAGCTTCTAAAAAAACTCACATTTTAAAGCGAATTATGATGCACAAAAAATTGCTAGAATTCCCGCTAATAGCTAAATCATAATTTTTCCCGCAAAATGTACTTAGAAATCGCTAGATTTGACGGGAAAATAGCTGAATTGGCAACAGTGGATATTTACATTGTTATTCTCTTTCATTTAGTGGTGGATAAGAGAACAATGCTATCATTATTTCATGATCAGTGTGACCAGATCCTACGAATGCATTGTAAAATTTTGTTTATGTATTTTTACTACTTTAAATGAATTTGCAAAACAGTTGAATCTCTTGCTATTCGCTTTACAGTTGCAACTTCATTTTCAAAATGTCGTTGAAGTGTAAATTTGAGAACATTTGTTTGGTTAGTTAGTTTTCAAATATAATTGTGTGTACTTATATCACAAAAAACTTCTAAATTTACGTAAACGGTCACATGGTTCATGGTTCTTTAATTTGTTGCCCTCAGTTATCCGTGTTGCCATGAAAAATAAACAGGTGATGCAAAATTTAATCTTTTTTTATAAATACATAACATGAAACAAACAATACAACATAGCGAATTCTAGTTGTAAAATCTTTTCAGTTCTGCGCATCTACGTCAGAGTAGTTGATTAGCACAAACACCATCACACAAACAGGTGTATTTGGTATAGGACAATCTTGTTTACATTTTTATTTCAATATAATTATGTAATTTTTTTTAATTTGCTTGTTAATTTATTTTCCAATAATTTAAAGAAAATATAGAAAACTTTATATTACAATTTGTAAAAAGCAAGATGCGTTGATGGATTATTTTTGCTGAATTATATCTTTCACTTTAATATTTTATTTACTTTTATATTTTTAAGTGACTTTTTGTAATTAAAATTATATTTATTTTATGTAAGAGATGCACACGTACACAAAAGTTTCTATCACATTTTTCATTTTGTCCTTAATAATGTGATAGAAACTTTGTTCTACCCAATGATGAATATATCCTGCATGACTACCGATCAAATGACCGGTCAATTGACTGATACTTTTCTTATAGGAAAACCTTATTTAATGAGACAAAGAAGAAATTTTTTGACAAAATGAACACATTAATATAGATTTTAATTCAATGATGAATTCTTAAACTTTTTTTTTATTGTGAGTAAATTTTCTGTTGCGAAAAATTGGTTTACAAAACGTTTAACAAACAAATTTCCATACAAGTTTTGTTTTGTAAATGTTTTATATGGTTTTTAATTAATTTAATTTTACCTTAAAACGTTTTTAATTGTTCTATTTAGCAAACAATACAAATAACTTGTTCACAATATACATATAAAGCAATGCAATGGTTCATGACTACATATGTACATAAATATTTTAGTGTTTATTGCCTTGGGATATTTGCAAATAATCCTGTATACATCTAAAATATTTTTATGAATGCGGCATTTCATGTTTATATGTTTTTGCTTCAATAGAAAATTGAGTTTAAACAAATAACAAAACGGTAACGTTGAAACTTGCTTACTTTTTTATTGAGGTAGTTTACACGGGATTAATTACGCTGGCACAACATGCCAGTTTGTAGGCAAATTCGGTGAAGAGTGGTTTTTTGGTTGGCATAATTTTCCAACCAGCTTCAACCCCGCATTAGCAGCACAAAACCAATACATACACACTTGCGAAAACACAGGTTCGGTGTTTTTTATTTTACAGAGCGTATTTAGTCTTTAGTTGGCCATCGTCGTGGAAACATGAATTTAAAAGAAGAAGGGGGTTGGTCACGTCAACAAACTTTAAAACTAATAATTGAATTTATTGTTTTTTCGTGTTAAATAAATTATATCAGTCTTATTTATAAAAATTATTGAGGCTTTATAGACTTTTTAAGAAAATTTGTTTTAAAAAACCTTGTTAAAGGCTTAATAAGTTTTATAAATAAGGCTGTATGAAAATAAAATTAACGAGATTTTATTTAATTCTTTTAAAAAAAGTTACAAAAAGTACTTCTGGATAATGTAACTATTTAGAAATATGAATACATTTTCGCATTAATTCATAAAAGATAATGAAAACAATTTTTTCATTTTAATTTTTATTAAATATTGCCAATAATAAACAATTTCTCATTTATTCTCATTCCTGCAAGTATGTTCCGATACGTTTATAACGAAAACCAAACTTCAAATGAATAAATAAAACACTAACACACACAAAGTGTGTATACGTATACATTTTATGCCAGATTAATTAGTCTCGTGTAATTTGGAAAAGAACAAAAATTGTGCGGCTTAAAAATTGTTCTCGTGTAAACTACCTCATTGAAAGGAAAATACTCTCAAATAAGTTATTTCAAATAACATACGTACATATGTATGTATGTATATCAATGTTCAACCCGTATGTAAATATGTATGTACATTTGAATTTGTATCCATAGCTGAAATTTTGTTGTTGTCAAGGCAGAAAAAGCAGAAATGTAAAATAAAACATTGTACATAAAAGTTTCAAAGTTTTATTTGAATCAATACTTTTTGTTTTTGAATGTATGAATATATTTGAAAATTTATTTATCAAATACTTTTTTTCAGTTGTACTATGAAAACTCGCTATATTGATGTTATTATTGAATGAAAGAGTAAAGTTGTCAAAATTTGTCTCTGTAGCCAGCGACACATAGTTATCGAATCTAAATTGTGTCTATTTTTTTCTGTGTATGTATGCACAAATTTTAAACAATTACAGGGTTTGGTAGTACTTTGCGTTAATTTTGTGAAACGACGGAATGAGAAGTTGTGAGTTGACCTTGGGAAAATATTTATACATTCATGCACTTCTGCAATGCAGGCTACCTTCAGGTAGAATATAAGGTTGTATAACGGCTTAATATTGCTGATTTTTTTGGATACTGGAGAGTACCTGGTTACTATTCTAGCGTGGAGCGATTTGTAATGGAATGGATGGTAAGATGTGGATAAAAGCTGTTGGATATCGTGGTGACATTCACTGTTTGACTTCTTTTTATGGCGTTTTTCGGTTTGTTTTTAGAACTGTACATTAATTGGTTGAATTTGCTTAAAACGATGTACCGTTATAATTGCCAGTACACATTTCTTGATGATTTGTTGTTTTTTTTAAGTACACTTTAATACCGAGTATACAGACAATATTTGCAAGCTTCTACAATGCGGTATGATATTTAATAATTAGGAAAGCCATGTAAAGGGGCTTCCTTTCAACTTAATGATTTTTTTTTGTTCTCCAGTCAACAATAAGTAGTGGAGTACACTTCACTTCCACGAGAAAAAAACTCACAGCACATGTTCCTCTTTATCCATAAAATGGATTTCTGAATTTATCATCTCTGTTTTTTACACAATACTGTTTGTTTTATTTTTAGCTCAAGAAAGAAATCTGTAGTTCAATTTGGGATTTTCCTTTTCAAATAAAAAAACTCCAACACTTGTACAATTTTGTTCACCTTTTAGATTTTTTAAAGTCTGTTCTTATCCACAGCTACCAACTAACTGAATACCACACCATCTTACCATTATTTCGTCGGTCTCTGTTTTTCTGTTTCTTATTGGTTTTCATACTTTTGAATTTTTTCACACGATTATACCGTTACACTACATACAAAACTATGTAAAAAAAATCATCAAACGAAGTAGATATAAAGAGAGTAAGAAATTATACAGTTTTATTATAGAGTTTTTACTAGCACTAGAGATGCGAGCTGACACTCAAGAGTCATAATGTCACGTCTTTCAATGGCAAATTTCTTTCCAATCGTTATTATAAGATTCTAGAATCATATCTGCATTTCCAGTCTCTTTGTTCCTTATAGTATTAAGATGCCATAGTATTTTGCCGTTCCTCTTGTGTTCTCGTAAATCTTGAGGACGCGATCTACACTTTTCTTCCAAGAACTAAATTCTGCGGGATTTCCTAAAAAATCGCTAAGGCTTTTAATGATGTCAGGTATTCTGTCTATGTCTCCTATTTGATCGTAATGTTCCGATTTAATCGTCTCTTCCGTTGCAGTCGTAAGTATACTATTTGGATTATTACTAACATTTTCCTGTACTACTCTTTTAACTAAAGTATTAATTAATCTTTCTAAGTCTGATTGCGTTATTGGTTGAAGTGTCGGTGCAGATTGGTTTTCCTGTGTGGATTCACGCTGGGTATTTGATACGCTAGGTGCTTGTAAGATACTAGGTCTCATAAAGTTGTTCGGATGCAACATGTTTACTATAATTTTTTGTTTATGCTATTCGCGGAGTTATACTTTTTTATAATTTTTTGAAATTAAATGTATATTACTTTAGGATAAAAAAGTTTGGCACTGTATTCGCTTTTAAACAATCTGGAGGGTACCGTAAGAATCGTAGACTGTGTAGTGTAATACCTTGCGAATAACTGATCAAATTAGTATTTATAAACTATGTTTCAAAATATCTTCTTTAATATTTCTACCTTATTTTCTTTGAAAAATTTTATTTTATTTCTTTATTTTTGTTACTATTAAAAATATTTGAGAAAAATTTAATTAGTATATATGTAGGTGTGTTAAGAAAATTAATATTTAAGCTTTTGTAGGCTGTTCCGTATCGGTAATAGAAAGCTGTCATCGGCACAGGTCAGAATCCGTTCCAAAGGTTCATCAATTTTGAATTTCGGACATTCGGCAAGTATGTGTGGAATTGTAAAAAAAAACATCACAGGTTTTACATTTTGGGGGTTCGGTCTTTTCGTAGTAATGTTTCGTGTTAAAAACAGCGTTTCCAACTCTGAGTCGAGCCAACATAATGCATTGTTGTCGTGTTAGATTGTTATTGTATTTCAATCTTGCAATGGTAGGGGTTTGCTTCCTTTGAATCGTCTTGAAGGGACTAATAAAATAGCTTTAGGGAAACAAGCTGATTCACCAATTTGTCCTAAGTTCAAAGCCTCTTTAGCGGCCATGTCGGCTCTTTCATTTCTCTGAATACCAATGTGTGATGGTATCCAAAGAATTAAAACATTTTGGGTTATTTGTTGGCGTAGAATGTTGTAAACACCATTTAAATTATTTTTTAATGCTCTGGTTGCGCTAAGACTGTTCGAGCAAATTAATGATCCTTGTGCCCTTCTAACTGAGTAAGAAATAGCTTCGTATATGGCTGCCATTTCGGCGGTGAAAATACCTGAGTGAACTGGTAATAGGGTTTGCTTTATGATCTGGTAATCTGACGCAGTTACTTGTTGTACTACTGCGAAAGATGTTGCTCCATTTTGTACGGACCCGTCTGTGTAAAGAACCCAACTTGGATTAACAGGTGAGATTTATCAGACAACATTTTTTTGAAAGAAGCAGGATCAGTCAAATTCCTATTGTGGGTCCTAAGGGTTTCGTCTATGGTAATCCAGCTGTTGCCTGCATGAAACGTATGATTAAAATATTTTGTGGGAATGCGTATTTTGCTTTTTTTCTAAAGAGATACACTTTCGATAATAGCAGATGTTGCTTTGTTGGAGTGTTCTGCGATACGTTTCCAAAAAACTTCATGTAAACTGTCTGCTGGTATCGTGAAAGATTTGGAGGCCAAGGCTACTGATGTTTTCTCCAATATGCTTTGGAGATCAGCATAACCGGCTTCTATCCTTAATTTTTGTATTGGTGTAGCTCGGAAAAAATCTGAGGCAGCCCTGAATAAATTGTTTATAGAGGTGTCTATTTTTTAAATATTTTTTTTCGAAGTTCAACCATACAAAGTCAGATAATGCGATATAGCACCAATTGTCAAAGAGCGACAGTAAAATATGGTGCATACCAGCACCGAGAGAAATATCATTTTCCATTGTAGGTGTTAAATTTGATCACATTCTTTATACATATTTGTTATACATAAATTTTCTCGCAAGTTTATGGTAATGTTTTGAAAAAGAAAGTCACCTGTAGATGTGGTGTGTGCTGTTACATTTATGTTGTTCTTGATGAAAATTGCTAAACCTGATTTAGCATATGAGTAATGATGGTATACCCAATAGCAGGGGGGGTACATTTTTTTTAATTATATGTGTTTCCTGTAGTGCTAAAATGTTAGGTTTATGTTTGGCAATTAAGAGTTCCAATGCGCATTTGTGTTTTATAAAACCTTGTATGTTCCACTGAAGAATATTTATATCGATACCTATAAGAAATCCTATAACAACAATCTTATGCGATGAACTGTCAAAAAACACACGTGCTTGAAAATAAATTAGTATGCATGTGTGAGTGTTTATTAAAAAAAAGGAAAAACTATGTTTTGAAAAAAAATTTCTGAGAATTTATGTGTTTAAATGTGTTTAATTGATTTATAAATTAAAGTTTGTGTAAAAAAGTGAAAATAAAATAACTAATTATACAAAAATAAAACATGTTAACTTTATAATGTTATATGTTATAAGAAAAGTTAAATTACGTTGTCCTCTTCTATAAGATGAAGAGAAATATCGGCGTTCTCTCACATATTACATCAGAGTTAATCGCAGTTTTAGACGCTATGTTAAGTTGAGGGAATTTGTCATACAGTTGAGAACCTAGTGTTGTATCACCACTGGTTTCAATTGTGATTTACCTAGGAGGCCTGTTTAAACCTAGGCCTTCATTAATGTCCATTAATATGTTTTCTTCTGTGAAATTTTTATCATAATACACGTTCGTTGGTAAATTATCATTATCGGTATCAGAAAAGATTCTTCGCCAAAGAGTTTTCAGCTAACATAACTTCTGAGTTTATGTTAGCATTTGTCGAGGGGGAAAATAAAGTGTTGATAAGTGAAAAAGATTGAGATGTTAAATTGTCTGAGGAAGGTTGCTGTTGAGGTTGAGTAATGTTATTAGTATAGTTGTTTGTCGATGTTGATTGATTTAATGTTTCGTTAAGGTTGTGGCCCTTTTTTTGCAGAGATATTTATACTGGTTGATTTTAATTATGTTTGTTTTTGCTGGTTTTGTTTTTTCCGGCTTCGCCAAGCTCACGAAAACGGTTGTAGTTTGGGGTATGAACCCCGTTCATTATAATGACACACTAAACTATTAAACTATCGACTAAACTAAAAGACTATCAATAAGTAAAACTTTATTAATTATCTTTCTTTACTAAAAAAAGTCAAATGTGTATACCAAAACACACGCGGTAGCTCAACTATCGAAAAAAGTTAGTTAACAAGCGCGATAGAAATCGATGTGTATTCGGCAACTACCTGACAAAGACTGTGATTTACCTTAAATATATTTCTTACATATTAATTAATTTCATCCCACAATGACGATGACTTATCCTTTTTGCTTGCCGCTAACTGGGAGTCTTCCTTTTCACACTCTAAGTGGGTTTGCCTTTAGTTCTTTTGGTGCTTTAACGCTAGGCAGTTGTCGCTTTTGTTTCCTGAGAGTCGCACTACTTTAGAGCCTTTAGCGTGATATCACTTCTTTATGGCATTTTTTCCACACTATTTTTACAGGATACTGCGAACTTTAAACGTTGGGCGCCAGTTGAAGGATTTATTATTAATTTCCCATAAAATATAAGATATTTCTTAGTTAATTTTTATTTTTAACTTTAACAAGGCAGATTTTGTTGTTACAGGCTTGATACAACCTGGTATATTAATTCACCTTAGCATATATCGGCCCTATGTATAAGCAAAAATTGGCATGAAGTTAGCATAATCTAATTTTAACCCACCTCTAACTCGTTCAATTTCGCTACTTAAGCTATGCCAATTTTTTGTTTATACATAGGACCGTATATATATATATATATATATATATATATATATATATATATACATGAGTGCCGCCAACTTTTTAAACCACAAACAACTCTGGAAATATATTTTCAAGCGATTTTAACGAAAAGAAAATTTTTGAACCGTTTTGAAAAAGATAATATTATTAAAAGAACGTTATGTTAGCATTTATTTTATAAATAATGCGACATGGCGGAAAAATCTCTAAATTTTGGAGAATATAAAAAATCTGTCCGATTTTCCCTCAGCTTCTATTTTAGCATCAAAAATACCTACATGTAGGGATTTCCCCCTACTTCTGGCAACACTGGGGAACTGGCAAAAGTGATAATTAAGAGAGTAGGTGCATCAAGTAATAAAAGAAAATGCGCAGGACAATTTGCATAACTTATTTTAAAGGAATTTATACGGATTGACTGAAATGTGGAAAATAAAATGTATTTGCACTGGCTGGACTATCGGAGTATCTTTATAAGTAAATTTCGAGATGGTTCTGATAGGTGAAGTTTACTATGAGCGGCAAATGAAAATTGTGGTCAGTTGCTACCCGTGATTCAAAATTAACTTTTCTTTTCCTTTTACGTAAAAGTAATACTGCTGTGGTGCCTTGTACGAGATTCTTAGCCTGTTGACAATATTTTTCGTTTTCTAAATATAAGTAATGGTGTTTTGCGGGTCGTGTTCACAAGAATCTAAAATATTCCAAGATGTGAAACTGTATTATGAAACTGGATCCATGTTAAGGTTATTAAGTGTCTTACCCGTGTAACTTGGTGAAATTGTGTCCAAGTGTCTAAAAGTGCTACGGTATCTTACCCGTGCAACTTGGTGTGCGTGCGTATATAATTGTAGGACGAGAACAATTTATTTCTATTTCTTGGACTGAATTACCCCTGATGATGAGATATTTGTTTCAGACTTGAGGCAATTCTGTGTTTTCAGTCTTCCAATTTTCCACTTATAGTCTTAAGAACTGAGAAGGAAATGAGTTGCAACTAATAAACTAGAAACGTGCTTAGTGGTACTAAAAGCTGCAACGAGTACTAAATACTTCTGTCAGACAAGGTTGTAATTTATAGGGTTTCTCGTACATCAAGTATAATGTTACCGCCGGATAATAAAATTCGCTACAACGTCTATATTTTGGATAATAATAATGTAACAGGGCGGTATGCCTTCTTAAGGGATTAATTTTATTTATTATGATTCTTTTTTTTATCAACTGGTTCGAACAGGGCAGAATTAACTCGATATTATGAGAATACCTTGAGTAATAAATATAATGTACATAAATAGAGTGAGAATATATGGAAAGAAACAATTCAGTAACCATGCCATGCAGGCACATATGTGTACATGTTATGCAAGTGTGTGTTCTAATCAAAAGTGGTGCGTACAATTCAATTATGTAAAGGAATGTAGTTTTTATATAAAAGAATAGAATAAAGAAATAAATATATATTTAAATAAATAGTTGCTCGGCCTGTTACAATAATAATTTCATGGTATTTGGGGTATATGCCATTTATTTTAAGAAAATTTTGAAATTCATTTGCATTAAATTTGCTGCTGTAGTCACTGACAAATGTACTGGTAATGCCAAATTGTGCAAATATTTCGCGGCACTTCTGTATCATTGCTTCTGTGGTCAATATGGACTTCTGGGAACAATATGGACTTCTGGCCATTTTTGAAGAATCATCCTCCATTGTAAATAAATGGTCCTGCATAATCAACGTGTATTCGCTCGAATAGCTTGTTGGGATTTTTCCAACAATGTATTTGTGTTACTCTTTTTGGTTTCGGTCTTAGAACTTGGTATAGAGCACATGTAGATACTATATTCTCAATATCCTTATCGATTTAGTTTAACAAAACATGAGCTCTGGCTAAACTCTTCATGCGAGGTATACAAAAATGTGCGGAATGTAGCTCATGTAATATTTGCTTGAGTAGTGGAATAAGTATATAAACTCTTATACCCCGTAACAGGAATCCATCTAAGCAATATTTTAGGCTGAATTCCATCTAAGCAATAGAATCTGGCCAAAGGGAGTTAGGTGCATCCTCACTCGAGCCGTTAGTTGCGCACCTAAGTTTGCGCACAGAGTTCCAGACGAGGAAAACTTTGTTTTTGTAAAGGTGCTACACGTGATTTTGCGCATAGTAGCCTTTCTATTATTATTTCACCATTTTTTATATCTGACCTTATATATGTAGCTGCTCGATATGCTCTCTCCGACGCATGAATTTGTATTCTTGATGCAACCTGTCCTTGAAAAGTATGTCCTGAAAACTTCAGGTCGTCTATGTATGTTAAATTGTTCTGAAAATTCATACATTTTGTATGCAGCTCTGCTGGTAGGGCTTCATCTAATTCAAGTTTCAATTGCCACAATTCCTGAACAAACATCTTTGCCGTGATTAAAATTGGAGATAAAATTCCCAGTTGGTCGAATAATCGTGCCAAATCTGATCGTTTAGTAATAGTTCGGCGTCCATGTTAATCCCGGTTTTTTAACTATTTATTGATTTTCGTTGTTAAAATCAATGTTCACTTCTTCATCGTTGAGACGTTCCGGAATGGTCAGGGATGATTTGCGCTCCACTTTTGGTAAATTTAAACCATGCTTTTGCAATGTGAGTGGGGTAACCCAATTCGATTTTTGGTTACTGTTCTGGTTACCAACTATCAAACAAAATTATAGTAAACCACATTTTGGTGATCTAAAGGAAATGGAGCTGAAAAATCGTTTTTGCACAGATCATAAAAAGAGCAATTGTTTAAAAAACTAGATGTGGGTTACACCACTTCTTCGCCATATGTGTTTCAAATATTTGCTGAATTGTGATTACTGTACTCAAACAATGAGTATCATCTCCTCCCATTCCATCATTGCGTTAAAGGAATTGAATAGAAAGTTGGCTCCCAGATGGTACGGTGCTATATTATTTTTTGCAATTTTTTCAGGCAATTAGTGGCTAAGTACTGTGTTCAGTTGATGTGCTTGATTGCTGCAGTTGGATTCTCTCTCCAAATAATGGTTTGAAATATCCTATCTGCTGGATACATAAGCTTTCGTCGATACATTTTTTTACGTCTACTGTAAATACAAAACGTGTTAGTCGGAAACGGATTATAATTAAAAAAATTCACTCTGAACGGTCCGTACAGTGTACATTAAATCATTCAAAGATACTCCAGTAGAAGTTTTAGTAGAGGCATCAAAGACTAATCTTCATTTAGTTGTCGAGCTTTCAGACTTAAGAATGCAGTGGTGAGGAATGAAGTAGTTAAGTTCATTATGTATTTAGTGTTTACTTTGGTCATATGTCCTAACGACTCGTACTCTTCCACGAATCGTATGTCTTTCTTTTTAAATTCTGGTGTCTTTGCAAGTCGACGCTCTAGAGCTATAAATCTGTTGGAGGCTATTCCTTTAGATTTAGCATTATCTCTATTCAGCAGCTCAGCATATCCTTTATAATCAAGGTCCATCTTCTCATCATTTGGAAGCCTCAATGAAGCAACGGTCTTAATGGCATTTTTTTAATTCTATTTAATTATGATTATTCTTCTACATAATTTCAAACGGATGACATTTAGTTTACTAACGGCAGGGGAATATTGGTCATTGATAAGCACACGCCGATCCAGTTGGCTGTTTGCGATAACAGTAGTAGGAACAGCATCAGAAGCTTTTAACAGCCTAGTTCTTAGAGATGGAAAGTATTTGTTAAAAATGGTATCTGTTAGAGATAGACAATTAAATTTGCACGTTCAATAATTTATTGATAGTATCAGTGACGTTTTCAAGACAATTCGGCAAGACATTAATCACTACGTCGGATGCATAGAACTTCATATACAACGCATTATTCTCAGCTTCAAGCGAAGGTATTCGAGTGTCAGAGTTCATTTCTACTTTTTATGAGCTTGGAGCAATTAGTTATGTCCAACATCAGGGCAGATAGTTAATTTTTAATCTCGGAAATCATTACGTCAATTTTACTGTTGCTCTCACGAGGTGGCCCTAGCTAAAAGCTTATTTTTGCATACATAAAATGTTAGTAACATTTTTTACCTTAAATCCTTGGTCGATAAGAGCACATTTTACTTCTTCGGAGTCAACATATGAATATATGCCCTTTAATACTATCTGTAGGCCTTTAGCACTCTTAAGTTAGTATGTGTAAAAATTTGTTTTATTTTTTTTTTTTCAAATTCACTAACAATTTTACGGAAATCTTTTTCATCACATATTTGAATTTTAGTTTCATCAGTATTACCTCGTTTAATTGGAATGACGCGAAAAGTATTTTGACCAATGGACGACAGTAGTTTTGTTAGAAGCGCGCTAGAATTTTTTTCTCTCAGATAGATAGGTGATGGCTTAAAAGATTTTTGCGATGATGCAGCGGGCTTGTCGTTATTGTCTTGCAATAATGAAAAATTATTTTGACGATTAGTAGATGATGCGCTGTTATCCCTAGACGTCTTTGGAGGAGAAGAATTCGGGCTTCATCCACACTTTACCACGGTTATATATGTGTCCATTCCGACTTGTAACTTGGGTTTTGATCTACTCTTATCTGCAGTGATGAACACGAGCCCGAAGCGAATGATGTCACTGACTTAAATGACGAAGTACTAGGTAACTGTGATGTTAACGAATCGCAAGTTGTCATTGGACAAAGCGAAGTTGATCGCTGACGAAAAAGTGGCTTTGTCGTTTTAAAAATACTATCATCGTATTTTTATTTTTATTGTTATCATTTAGAGTTTCAGAACTTACAGTAAAATAGGCATTTCTGCCGTTATAACTCACTTCACAATTATTTGTTTTTGAGGTACTAAGATTGAGGATTACTCAATGTCACTTTGTGTTTTTTTTTTGTTTGCGGAATTTTTTGTTTTTGTTATTTCTGACTATGTAAAAAATATTAGCAAATCAAATAAAGCTTATTTATCAAAGTTATTATGTATTACGAATATTTTTTTCTGATTTGAATGTTTAGTATGTAAGTTAAGTTCTTTCTTGGTTCTATAAACCAACTTTGCAATATTAAAGTTTATCCAAAATTAGCTAATCACATTCATGCGCAAATGAGGTGATAAGTAAATATGATTCTGACAAAATAAAATTGCAAGTTTACCAAATTAAACGAAGAAAATAGTTATGACACAATAAAATAAAATAAATGCTTATTAATAAAGTAATGAATAAAGTCAGCATGGTAAGTACATTAAATCAATAAGGAGGTTCACATTGTGTCGCAGTCAATTCCCGCAAGAGTGTCTGCAGTTTAGCGCTGTTAACTCCTCCCCCTTTTAAATGTCGGAACGTCCCTGTTTTGACCTAATTTCCTTGATGACATCCTCCAAACTCAGTGTTGCCTCCCTTTCACCATTATGTTGAGATATTACTCAGGCAAGCGACAAAAAAATATTAGGACGGCTAGTGATGCCAAGGAAATTTTATGTGTAAACGTTCACATTCTGTCGCAATCAATTTCCGCTAGAGTGTCTGCAGTTTACCGCTGTTAACTTCTATGTAAGAAAAACTCCGCTAAGACGTCTGTTCACTATGAAGATACAGAAGATATGAATGAAAAAGCCAGTAGTTTATTATATATTATATCGTTATCAGAAATGCCTGCACAAGTGTCATGTAGCCGCAGGTTGCAAACATAACCTTGAATACATGTTGCACTACCAATGGAAAGTTGACATGTCCCACTCACAGAAAAAAATTATTTGTAAATACAATTAATTTTGAGCCTGCAACTATGTTTGTAAATAAAGGGCCGATTTCGGCACTTGAAGTTTAACCAATTAATTTTTAAGTACAAAATGTTCACGTCTACAACAAAACGTAGGTAAATTTGTATTGAGCCTGTTGGCTATTCTAACACAAATATGATGGACTTTAATTAATGTGGTGTGAATTGTTTTTGGTCGGATCAAACTAATTGACGGTCCTGTGTCAAATAGGAATTTATAACAATAATTATTAATTCTCACTATGATTGCGGAGGAGATGTTTGGAGACGTGCAGTGAAAATTCTCCACTTCCATGGGCATAGCACGGCAATACCGTCGAATACATGATTGGAGGGAATCGCTTCGCCATGCACGTTTATTTGAATAGAAATTAGCATTATTATCAGAATTATTACTATGTTATTAACAATCCATTATTGTTATAATGGTCAACTTGTGTATTGTTAGCAAAGTTATTATTATTACCGTGTTCGGTAAATTCCGGCATGATTGAGATTTTGGTTATTGTTTGACATGTTGGTTGCACAATTTCGCGAGTCAACGTCACTTAACCTGTTTGATTTCGGTTTGGAGTTATTATATTTCTATACTCATCGTTAATTATTTGTAGACGTACGTTATTTCAAGAGTAGCTTCGATGATTATTTGATCTAAAGTGGGTTTGACCCCTATCTTCTTCTATTTCATTAGCGTATCTAATAACTTTCCTGCATCCCTCAAAACTATCGATCAGGTTAGTATTAAATATATGTATATCAAATATTGATTGTTATCCAAGGTGTCCTTAGAAACGAAAAGGTGGATAGGCTTGCAAAAATAAAATCATTACTGAATAACATCGCAATAGAAAACGCCAAATCGCTTCAAAAATTTAAAAATTAATTGAAGCAGTGGGCTATAAAATAACAAACCAGAGATAGGCAGAACTCTAATGTTGGAAGAGTGAGTGGGGAAACCCAAATATTGAAAATACGATAGAGATTCTAAGTTTAAAAATGTCAAAATTTTGGAACTTGTTTATCATAATAACAGGTGTTGTTGACGATACGACATTAGGGCTTGTTAAGAGGGCAATGATGGAACTCTCGAACTTGTGCCACAATCCAGCATTCAGTCAAAGTAGAAGACAAATTTTCCATCTGGAATATCTGAGGGGTTCAGACTAGAAAAACTTAAGAAAGTATATTAAGAATAGTTTCCTAATCTGACTAAGTTTAATAGGTTTTTGCGGATTTTATTGGGTATCTCCCCAATATTTCTTATCAAGAGCGCACAATATACAATAAAAGCATACTTTCAATCCGAAATGGATTGGGTAAATTTTTTTACTTCCTCTCTTTCCAACCTAACCTAACCTGGTGTTCAACCAAATTAATTGGTAACTCTTTTTTTCACTTAAATTTTTCGCGCCATTTATTCTACTTACAATGTTGTTAACATCTTTATACAATGTGTGAAATTTTAATTTATTCATGGTAAAAATCAATTGGTAAGTGGAACAATAGAAATTCACTTATTAAAAGCTTTTTCAACAAGGTGCAGTTTACCGGACCTTCTTATCACGTCCAGGGCTGCACCCTGCAATGTCTTCAGGATGCAATTAAATTACATTACTCTATATATATATCTAGCTCCATTCTGGTTATATTGAGTAATATACTCTCAATGCTGGTTAGTACTGTATTATAAAAAAAATTCAAAAAATAAAGTTTTTATTTCAACCCGCACTGGGCTTATCAAGGATGACATTGCATTTTTCTTAATTCTTCCTGCCAACTCCGCAGCAATGGCAACTTTGCAGCTGAGGCACGGCTGAGGCTCGCGGGCTTGGACTGGATTCATCGCAGAGTTGGCGAAAGAAAACCAGTACAAAATTTGTGTCAGTGCACGTGACTTCCTTTCCACACAACCGTAACGTCTCGGTGTTAAAGGCTACGGTGCCCCGCCCCTATTCCATGGCAGCTGACGCCAATCGTGGTAGCTACCCCTTTCATGCACCCCCCTTACATACCTTACCTCACGTCATCGGCTTATTAATGGTACATGTTTATGTTAATATTAGCATTTTATTAATTTATTGTATTTCAAGTTTTGTTCATCTTAAATTAATTATATTCAGTTCAAAAATATTTTTAATTTTATATTCTTTTGTTTTGCTCTTATATCCTAAGTACAATAATATATTCAATGTAGACCCTATCTCCTAAATCAGTTCGAACTGTTCTTTTCTTTTTCTTTTTGATATTTGTTTTTCTTTACACTGCGATTAGAAGATTAACTTCTTTTATATAATTTAAAAATTAACAGAGAAACCTTTACTCTTAAGATGAAAGCTTTTTTTCACTATCGGTGAAGATGACTTATGACACTAAATAGGGATCGAAATCACGTATATGAAACCGGACTATTGCTTTATTACCATTTTATTTCTTTTATCTTTATTTTTATTTATTAATCTTTATTTTCGGGTTCAGGTTTTCAATATTTAATCATGAAATAGGCAATTTTACTTTTCTATTTATTTACAATAGGTCTAGCAATGTTGCTAATGAACCGGGCTATTGTGTTATTGCTTTTCTATATTTAATTTTGGACTTTTCGATGCAGGCTTTAAATTTTTAAATCGCTATCCGTAATTTTACTCTTTATATAATAAAAATAGGTGCGACAAGAGTGCTAATGAACCGGGCTATTGTGGCTCCAATGTGAGCTCAGCTTTGACGCTCTTAACGGGTAGTCCGTAAGACGGAAGTGTAGGGCATTGGTCACGAGGCTGGGGTTTTTGTTGGGCCCATATCCTGTGCCCCACTCACTTATCTTACGGACTGACTGCCCTCAAGCAGCCTAAATCTACAATACGAAATTTCGGTTTCTGATTTGTTTGTGTGTTAAACAAAACCGATAAAACAAAAAGGAATACAATACTAAATTTTACGACTTACAGTACAAGTTGACTGGGTGGTTGGCTGGTTTCATTTTTGCTTTAGATTATGAAATGCTGTCAATTACCTCTCTAGATGTAGTTGTGGTGGATGGCTGGTTTCATTTTTACTTTAGATGATGAAATACTGTCAATTACCTCTCTAGATGTAGTTGTGGTGGATGGCTGGTTTCATTTTTACTTTAGATGATGAAATACTGTCAATTACCTCTCTAGATGTAGTTGTGGTGGATGGCTGGTGTCATTTTTGCTTTAGATGATGAAATGCTGTCAGTTACCTCTCTAGATGTTGTTGTGGTGAATAGCTGGTTTCATTTTTACTTTAGATGTGTTTTTGTCCTTTAACTGGCCTGATGATTGCTGATGACGAACTGCCTGGTTGCACTCTGTTAATCAACAAAAACTTCCAAAAGCCGGAAACGAAAAGGGCAGCCATCGCGATCATCCGCCATTGTCCACGCACTGCAGCCTACATCGCTCGGCCGTGTTGTATTTTTGTGTTTCATTTGTTCTGGCAGCACACTCCTGTCATCCCCACTACCTAAATTCAGGTTTTACACGGGTCAAAATTTTCAATGTTTCTCTACCGGGTAGTTTGAATCGGACCGTTGATAAATAGGTAGGCACGGTACAGGTTACGTATAGAACAAGTCTGTTCTTTCGTCCTTTGTGCAAATGTTAAGTTTTGCATTATAAAACTTCTCTGCTGCTCCATACCGTTGTCGTCATTCATATTTAGATTTCAAATTCTTCCAGGATCTCTTCCATAAACTCAATGATGATAATTATTATCTTTGTTCTTAATTTGATTGTATTGCGGCAAATTAATTTAATCACACTCTATTCTTTTTAACATCATTAACACAATTTTTTATTTCTCAGTTGTTTATTCATTAGATTCGGTTAAAATAGAAAAACATACGAGTACATACATATGTGTGATATTTTTTCAATCTATATATTTCGAACCGTTTTGGTTGATCTTCTAAACCCTGAAAATACACAATTAGCCAAATATTATTAGAAAATTTTATATGTATCTAGTTTGAAAAAAAAACTAAAAAATATAAAATACTATATATCATTAATTGTTGAATTTAATTTTAGGTAAGCTCTGCGTTTATTTAAACAGCTACCCTTCTTGGTTTTTCTCTTATTCTGCGTGATTCTTTTCATGAATCCCACTGACTGTGCCACTGATAATTTTATAATTCATTAATTAAAACAATATTTTTTTCCGTACCGATAATGTTATTTTATAAACTGAAATATTTTTTCATTTGTAATTCTGCCTCAAATATCGCTATTTATTTCTCTTGGTAGATGACAGTAAGGGTGCGATACCAATAGTGAAGGACCAAACTGCAAAGAGGAATTTAATTATAATTACTCAGCGTTGGTAATTAAAATTATGGTTATGGTTTACTTAATTAGATTTTTGTATATAAATTATGTATTAATAAATTTTAATTGATAAAAAAATATAACTTTATTTAATCACTTTTAAATTACAAATTTGTTATTTAATTTTCAAAATACAACTGAACTTATAAAATTAATTTTGTTCATACAAGAACTTAAAACTAAATATTAATTTGCGTGGTAATCGAAATGACACTCGCTGTTGTTATTTTGCAATATTGGTTACTTAAAATTTTATTTACCTGTCTGCAATTTGTGTCAGCAATTTAATTATTGTGAAATAGTTTGTAATAAGGGCATTCAATGTTTTCTGCGTTAACACCTCCACTTTTAATTTCGAGCGTCCCGTTCGATCAAAAATATGGAATATTAGAGATTCTTGCTATGCTGGGTTTTTTTCAGGTTTTCTGGTGTCCGATAGTTCTGGCATGGATGTGTGTACCGATGGGATTGCTTTTAGCGTTGTTGGAGTAATGATTGTTTTACTGCTTCTTTTTAGTATCCTTGTATTGACCAACAGAATAACCATGAATATTATCGTCATTAGAGAGAGAGAGAGACTAAGATTAGCTGCAAATCCTTTTTATTTTTGTCATGCAGCAGATCAATTGCTTCGGTGTTATTTGCTCGTAACTCTTTCACCATTTCCAATGATAAAGTTTCTTCCATATTTTGGTGCAAATACTTAGTTTGTAAGATGGCTGGTAAAGGTTGTAACCGTATTGTTTCAAAAAGATCATAAGTTCTATTGGCTATCGTCATAGATGTATTGCAGAACTGTATCACATAGGTTCCCGTAAAGCTGGATTTACTCATTGTTTCCGAACTAAATTTTTGTCCGGACAAAATTTTTTTTATATGGAGTTTGACGTTTCTCTTTTTGAGAGAGAGAGAAACAATGAGTGAATCCAGCTTAAGAGTCTGTGGTTCAGTATCGATAAGAATTGTTCCATTGAATTGGTTCAGAAGAATTGTTCCAGGTGCAATTTCTTCAAGAGTGGGGATGCTTCGGTTGTCTATTAAGCTCCATTTTGCTACTTTACTTTTAATTAAGTTCGCTAGACACATATCGCTTTCAATATAATCCAAATTATTTCTATTGCATATTGTAATATTATTATAATCCTTGCATTAATTTTTCATACCATACATTACATTATCGCATATGAGAATGTTTCGATATTTTATTTTGTTTACATATTTTCCGAACTTAATGGGTCTTATTAACATTTTATTACATGAATTTAGATGTGTGGTAGGTATACTTAATATATAAATAATAGAATGATGATTAGACGCTATTTTTATTTCAAAAAACTCAAATGCTTGTTCCAGGTTTATAAAAGGTATAGTATCTGTATTTATTATTTGCTCTACGGTATCAATTTCTTCAGCTGTTAATAAGAAGGAATTAACTACACCTATTTTTGCCCAATGCATGGAATGTTGAATCTTAGTCAATTCTTCTTTAACACTGTCTAGCTTATATTTTATATTGTTATTAATTGTTCTTTTAAATTTTCACTTCTATTATAATTATTCTTATGATTAAATGTTTAAATTATACTGTTTGTTATATGAGTTAGTTCATTAATTTTTTCAAATGTTACTATCTTAATAACAACTTGTTTGTTGTTATTTCTTAGTACTTTATTTGTCTTTTTAGTTAGTATTTCGAAATCTTCATAATTCGAACTTCCTGCAATCCACTTCCAGGCAGAGCCTATAAAATCTAGGGATCTTTTTGACCTTGGTTTTAATCTGTCCAGATATGATTGAAGTTCTGTAACTTCAAGATTTAAAAAGGGTTGCAGAATGTGACAAGAGCTAATATCATGGTTTAATTTTTCTTGCAGTTTATTTATTAAGTTCTGATATACATTTGTGTCGATGACGTGGATTAATTTAAATGTACCAGTCTGTAATTTTGCTAGTCTGGAGTTCCATGTTACTATTTGTGAGTTAGAATAGTCCAAAATTTTTACCTCGGCCGATACCAGTGTTAGAAATGACATGACTAATCTAATCATCCTTATGAAGCTCGTAGAAGGTATTTTATCCTTTTCTTAAATATACTGGGCTTACCGCACTACTCCAAGTTCGTCACTCCAAACGTCCTTAGTTGGCAAATGGTTGTATATATTAAAGTCTGTGGGGTGTTGATTTTTGGAAAAAAAAACTTTATTATAGCTGCAGCCTATGGGGTATCTCTGAGATGAGGATTCCTTCAGTTAACAGCCTGTGGGGTGTTTTTTTAGTTTTTATTGTAGTATCTTTCTTATTACAGCCTATGGGGTGTTTATTTAGATGGAGATCCTTTCACGTTGGGCGTCAATTATGTATTAATAAATTTTTGTCGCTTAAAGAGCTTTAAGTAATTCACTATATAAAATTTTAATTATTTTTTTATCTTTTCACTTTTTAAATAAAAATATCTTACATGGCTAATCCTACAATCATGCTTATGAAGCTGGAAGAGGGTATTTTATCCTTTTCTTAAATATACTGGGGTTAAAGCACTACCCCAAGTTCATCACTCCAAAAGTCCTTATTTGGCAGATGGTTGTATATATTAAAGTCTGTGGGGTGTTGATTTTTGGAAAAAAAACTTTATTATAGCTGCAGCCTATGGGGTATCTCTGAGATGAGGATTCCTTGATTTAACAGCCCGTGCTGGGTTTTTTTGTTGTTGTTGAAGTCTCCTTCTTATTAGAGCCTATGGGATGTGTATTTAGATGGAGATCCTTTCACATTGGGCGCCAATTATATATTAATAAACTTTATTTGATAAAAAAAATATAACTTTATTTAATCAGTTTTAAATTACAACCTTATTATTTCATTTTCAAAATACAACTGAACTTATAAAATTAATTTAATTAACTTAAAACTAACTTATTGTATGGTAATCGAAATGACACTCGCTTTTGTTATTTTGCAATATTGGTTACTTAAAATTTTATTTACCTGTCTGCAATTTGTGTCAGCAATTTAATTATTGTGAAATAGTTTGTAATAAGGGCATTCAACGTTTTCTGCGTTAACATAGAAATATGTAAGTTAAGAACTTATACGATAAAAGTTCTAAAAAAAAAAATATTTTTTAGGTTTTCTTTTATTTGGTCAACGACCAACTTTATTGAAATTTATTTATCAACTCCCTTAAAATTACAATTTCTTTAATTTATAAACTTACTTACTTGGCCTAAATCTAAATAAGTGTCGTAATATTAACTTTAAAAATTATTGTTTTGCTGCTGATGCTGATCCAGCTAGAAACATTTAAATAAGTTCATAAAACTTTATTTTCGCTAACTTGTGCAAAAAGAATTAAAAGCAAAAGGTTCTTTGACTTGTTTCTTATTAATTAATGTTATTGTTAACTATTGCATTTTTTGTTGACTTGTGCAAAAAGAATTAAAAGCAAAAGGTTCTTTGACTTGTTTCTTATTAATTAATGTTATTGTTAACTCTTCCCCTCTTAAATATGTTTGTCCTCAAACATGAGATATTGACAATCTTGGAGGTTTGGGAGGATTTGTAATTAGAATAAAAGGTTCATTTATAATGTTATTATTTGAATTAGTTTCTGATGTGATATCTTTATTTGTAGTAATTTTGCTATTTGAATTGTTGCTGAATATAATTTTTTCTTTTGTTTTACAAATGAATCTGAATGAAGCTAAAGTTAATATGGAAATAATTAGAATAAAACCAATCAATGACTTGTTAACGATTGCTTCGGTTTCTAAGCGTTCGATTTTGACTATATTGCTTAAATGAAGTTGGTTAAGGTTTTCAAGAGAAAGCATTTTAATGTATTGTTTTTCTATTTGTGGTGAAATTGATATTATTGAAGCTTCCAAATTTCGAAAATTTTCATTATTAATATTTACGGATTCATTATGGAAATTAACTAAATATGTTCCATTCATTGATTGATTATTTACTATTCCATGGAAATCATTTAATAGAATTACACCTGGCTTTATTTCTTCTACCGCTGGTGTATGGAAAGCATCAGAAATGTCACAATACGGACGAGATCCATTTAGAAGAGGTGGGATACAGGTTGAGTTAACAATGTTGGTTACTTCATCTCTTTTACAAACTGTAATAGTATTTATAATAGTACAATTTCTCTTAATGGCTAAAATATTCTCTTTATTTTTTTAAATTTTTTTAAAGTTTACATTTATAATCTTGTTATCTTTTTTTACGGGCTTAATTAATATTTTAGTATAAGTTTCTTGAGAAGTAAGTGGAATTTTTATAACATACAATAAAGTAGAATTTTTGTATAAAACTTTTACATCAGCATATTCTAATGCTTCTTCAATAGATATAAATGGAAATTTTCCTTTATGTAAAGTTTCAATGACAATATTTATTTCTTTTTTGTTTAGTACTATAGAATTTATTACATTATTTTTTGCCCATTGAATAGCGTATTTAATATTTTGCAATTCTTCTTTAACTAATCTTAGTCTAGTTTGCATACTTATTATAGCAGTGTTGCCAATTGAATCTTGATTTCTTATCATTTTACTTATTGTATTTGTTTGTATTGTTAGTTTATTTATTCTCTCAGCAAAATTTTCATTTATGATCAATTGTTTATTATTATTTGTGTTTAGTTCGTTTAGGTCTTTTTTTGAGTAGTTCAAAGTCATCGTGGTCAGGAGAACCAGCGATATACTTCCACGCAGTACCGATTAAGTTTATTGATCGTTTCTTCCTTGTTTCGTCTGTCAACTGTAATGATTCCAGCATTTCTATGGCTTGTGTCAATTCGTGATTTAAGGATGGGATAAACATATTTTGGGAATGATCATTGTAGTTAATGAATTTCCTTATTTCATCAAAGAAGGTTTGAATTCGTTTAGATTTATAATATGTATGATTTTGAATGTTCCATCTTGGATCTTTGCCACTCCATCAGTTAATGTTATTATATGGGAAAGTGTGTAGTTTACAATTTGGAGATCCGCATTGGATAGGGATAGGATAGTTATGGAATGAAGGAGAAGGAAGCTGAAAATAGATTATTTTATTGACTTCTAATGTTGCTCTTATGAATGGTTTTATTAGATTCACTTACTATAAATGTTCCTTTATCTATCTTAACAATTTCTTGCCTATATCTGGGTGTTAATTTAGTTCCTAGTCTTGTGTTTATTTTTGCAAATATTATTTCGCCTGGCTTGTAAGTTTTTATTTCTTGTCTGTGTTTATTATGGTAATGCATGTCTGTTTCCTGTTTTTGTTTTAATTTTTCTATGTTCGCTAATCTATCCTTTTCTAATTGGGATGGGTCTGTGCTAACTCTTCTACCAAAAAATAATTCAATTGGGTTTTTCCCTGTTGTACTATGTATTGAACAATTATATTTGTATACTGAAATTTCAAGTAATTCTTTAAATGTGTTATGAATGTTTTCTACCTTTGTGCATCGCATGATTTCAGAGAGTGTAGAATGGAATCTTTCTACTTGTCCGTTAACGCTGCTTGAATAGGGTGGGACAGTAAATATTTCAATATTCAGTTGATTTTTTATCATAAAAACAATTGTTGAGGAATTAAAAGACTTTTCGTTATCCATAACGATTATCTTTGGTACTCCAAATGCAAATATTAGTTCTCGAAGTGGTTGTCGTATGTCTTCTGTGGCTGTGGATTTAATTTCTTTTACTTGAGCATATTTAGAAAATTTATCAATCGCTGTTAATACTAATTTGCCTTCAGTTTTATATATGTCTATGTGAACAATTTCGCCTGGGTATTTGGGAATAGGTGTTTCCTTTAATAAGGGTTTTATAGGATGCCTATCATACTTATTCTCTTTACATACTGTGCATAGTTTTATTATCTTCTTTATTTTATTTGACATACCTGGGAAATAGTACTTTTCTAATATTTGTTGTTTATTCTCTTTACAATTTCGGTGTGCTCTGTTGTGAGTATCTATAATTATTTTGTTTTGTTCTTCTTCATTTCGTACGTCTTCTATCTGATGTCTAGTAAATCGAATGCGATATTTATTAAAATGCTGTGAATAAATTTCCTGGATTTTTCCCATGTTTGCTCCGAGGTTTTTATTGCATTAAGAATTGAAGGGTAGAGGTATTTTTTTAAAATGTTAACAAGTTTGTTTTGAGTGAATTCAGGTTCGAATATATGGTGTCGATGATAATGGGGAAATATTATTTCAAATTTGTACTGTGCTATGGGATGTGTATAGAGAATAATTTGATTTTTAAAGCAGTTTATTGGTGTGTCTACGTTTATTATGAGATTTTGTCCGGAACTATCATCACTATGTGTTGCAATTGATAGAGAATTTACCTGTTCTACAGTGGGAATCCTTGAAAGGGCATCTGCCACTACGTTTGCTTTTCCAGGTTTGTAGAAAAGTTCATAGTTAAATTCCTCTAACATAGCCTTCCAGCGTTTCATTTTACTATTATTATTTTTATTGCTTAATGCGTTAGTCAGCGGCTGGTGATCAGTAAATATTTTCACTTTTAGAGCCCAAATTATTGCGAGCATTTCCTTTTCATTCGTCGCATAATGCTCTTCTGTTTTATTCAATGTTCGAGATATAAAAGCTATTGGTTTATTATTTTGTGACAGAACTGCTCTGCTCCTAAGGCGAAGTCTGATGCATCTGTTGTAAGTTCCAGTTCCTTATTATAGTCCGGATAAGCTACTACGATGTCTTGAGAGACTAGAGTGTTTTTGAGTTTTTCGAATGCTTCGACAGCAACGTCATCTAGTTCAATATGTTTTAAAGCTGATTTATTTTTTGAAAGACGACCTTCTTCCCCTCTTAAAATTTGTGTTAGGGGTTTCGCGATCTTTGCGTAATCTCTCACAAATCTACGATAGTATCCCGATAATCCGAGGAAGGATCGTAACTCTTTAATGGTTTTAGGTAATGGAAAATCAAGAATAGCTTGAATTTTTTTCTTATTAGTTTTTATACCGTCTGCTGAGATAATGAATCCAAGAAATTCTACTTCAGTTTTCAAGAAGTTGCATTTATCGAGTTGTACCTTTAAATTTGCAGCTTGTAAGGTTGTAAATATGTCTCGAATGTGATCATAATGTTCTTTATCAGATTTGCTGAATATAACAATGTCGTCGATGTAAACATAACATATTTTTCCAATATAATCATGTAAAACATCGTCTAAGGCTCGTTGGAAAATTGCTGGGGCGTTTTTTAAACCAAACGGAAGGCGTGTAAATTCATACTTGCCGTTTGCTACTGAAAATGCTGTTTTTCGAAATCTGACTTTTTTAAGGGAATCTAAAACTGTAAAGTATTTGCTGTCTCTTAATTGTGAAAGAACGTCATTTATTTCGGGTATTGGATACCTATCGGGAATTGTTAATTGTTTTTTATTTGTTTTTCGACTTCTGATTTTAATGCCATTGGATAAGGATATTGTTTCGAATATACTGGAGTGTCTGTAGATGTACGGATTTCACCAACTACTCTTGTTGTATATGTTAACTTTTGATTAGGTTCGATGAACAGTTCAGGATATTCACTAATTATCTTCTTCATATTTTCTTTTTGTTGTAAAGACATATGATCATCTCGAATCGCTATTGTGTTTACAGTTTGTGAAAAATGTTGCTTAAGTTTTATTTTTATTCTATTTTCTATCTGCATAAAATTGTCACGAGTGTATATAATTGTATTTAACTCTTTTAAAGAGTCGTTTCCAAGGATGCCATCGAATGATTTTAGTGTTGGGAGAATGTAGAATTTCAATTCTTTTTCTAGATTAAAGAGTCTCACAAACGTATGCTCCTTTATTTTAATATTGCCTGCTATTGATTTGGCAAAAAATATTTCTTTATTTGGCTTGGTTTGTTTTGCGATGTGTGGTTGTATGTAATTTTTACTCGAACCGGTATCAACGAGAAATTTAAGTATTTTACCTCTCTCTGCTCTACATTCGAAGTATGGGAGCGAAGAGCTTGTCATTCTAAAAAATGAATATCATTTAGGTCTTAAATTTCGTCTTGATTGTAAGGTCCATTACTGAATTGGTCGGTATCGAAAGAGTTATCTATGACGTTATTATAGGTTTCTAAATCATTGTCAATGTGAAAGTTCCTTTGTATTTTAGGTTGATAATTAGAGTTTGAAATTGTCGGTGGCGGTCTTTTGTTAAAGTTTTGTTGTTGTGTTCTGTTCGCATAATTAATCCTTTTTGAGTGTATGCTACTATCTATGTCCATAGGTTCTGGTAAAGGTTGAGGTTTTGGAGGAAGGGGTCTTGTAGGGATGGTTTGGTTAATTTTATCTGGGTAAGTTTGGGATTGTGTTAGATAATTGTTAGTTTTTGGGAATATGTGAGGTTTTTGTTGTGTATGTGGTATGTGTGCTAGTTGTGGATAAAAGTTATTTTGATTAGAACGAGGTGATGAAATTACAAATTCTGGTTGATGGTTACGAGAGTAGTTACGAGGCGGAAGTGGTGGAGTAGACTTCTTATAATGAAAGTTTTGAGCATAATTTGCTCGGAAACTTTGATTTTCGAGTTTAAGACAGAGGTGGAGAGCTTGTGGTAGATTCACAGGTTCTCTCATACCAAGAAGTTTTGGTGGGTCACCATTTAAGCCTCTAATAAATGTATCGAGAGCTTTATTGCGATAAGATTCTGTTAACAAGGTAAGAGCTTCTCTAGACGCTTCTAAGCTTCCTAATTTGTTAAGAATTATAGACAGGTGTTTATAGACCACTTGGTAAAAGTCTTGAATAGATAATTTTCCTTGAATCAATGAGGTCATTTGATATTCTAGGGTTGCTAAATCCCTCTTATCAGAATAATGAAGAGTAAGACACTTTATTATAGAGTTCCAATCTAAAGGTGTGTTATAGGATTCGAGGGCAATGTCGGCATTACCCACGATCTTGTTTCTTATTACACTCAAGATACCAAAGTATCTAGGTGTCCCTTTATAAGGTTCGTAAATCTGTAAAATCCGTTCAACGCTCTTGCGCCATGAATTAAATTCTGTTTGGTTCCCGTTAAATTCACGAAGGCTTTTGACAATATCTGGTATTTTATCCAAGTCTGTAATGTTACCTCGGTACTGTTCGTCAATTACTTGGTCGGAAACAATACTAGGACTTGGATTTATTATTGACTGAATTAAATTAGGTATTTGTTGTTATAACAACTGAGAAGTAGTTTCAGTAATGATATTAGTTAAGTCGTTCATGTTTATTGCCCTGGATACTTGTTCTGTATTCGGTGTATTTAAAACTGCAGGACGAATGAGATTTTCTGGGTTTGACATTTTAACGAATATTAGATAAGAAGATTCAAGATATATTGGGAATACGGCTTTAGTTTTTAGTATTAACTTGGTTTTATTGTTATAAAATGTTTAATTACTATAGAACTGGAGGGTCCCGTGGGATTCGCAGCTCTGTTTTATTGAATTAATATACTATTTGTGTTTTTTATGTATTTTCTTAAGATAATTTTATAGTACAAAAATTTGTATTCACTAATTTTGCGTAGTTTGTTATCCTTAAGATAATTTTTACTTTACAAAAGCTTTGTATTGCATAATTTTGTGTTGGTAAAATTAATTTAAATATTCTTTTCATTTATACTGAGAAACTTGCATAAGATTTATTTTAAATAAATGTTGACTTACAATGTTTTGATATTCATGCTGATCCGGATAGTTGGCGGGCACGTGATGCCGTCCTTTTTGCTTGCTGTTTAGCGGCTACTCGGGGGCCTCTCACTATCACGATTTTGCAGTAATTTTCTTGTTGTTTCAACTTCTTTTTCCTTTTTTAATAGGGTTCTACTATGTAGAATTCTTCCTTCTGATCCGAGACAGGAATTTCTGTTGCACTACTTTAGGGCTATTGCAGGACACTCACAGATATCGGAATATTTGGAACTGCTGGGAACACTTTCACACTTTTCTGCTGCACTACTTTAGTGCTTTTGCAGAAGGACAATCACAGCTATCGGATTGTTTTTTAATTTAATCGGAACTAGCGAGGACACTTTTTACACCTTTCTGCTGCACTACTTTAGGGCCTTTGCAGAAGGACACTCACATGAACCGTTTATTTAACTTTGCTCGGGCGCCAGTTAAGAACTTATATGATAAAAGTTCTAAAAAAAATATTTTTTAGGTTTTTTTTTTATTTGGTCAACGACCAACTATATTGAAATTTATTTATCAACTCCCTTAAAATTACAATTTCTTTAATTTATAAACTTACTTACTTGGCCTAAATCTAAATAAGTGTCGTAATATTAACTTTAAAAATTATTGTTTTGCTGCTGATGCTGATCCAGCTAGAAACATTTAAATAAGTTCATAAAACTTTATTTTCGCTAACTTGTGCAAAAAGAATTAAAAGCAAAAGGTTCTTTGACTTGTTTCTTATTAATTAATGTTATTGTTAACTATTGCATTTTTTGTTAACTTGTGCAAAAAGAATTAAAAGCAAAAGGTTCTTTGACTTGTTTCTTATTAATTAATGTTATTGTTAACTTGCATGTGTGAGTGTTTATTAAAAAAAAGGAAAAACTATGGAAAAACTATGTTTTGAAAAAAAAATTCTGAGAATTTATGTGTTTAAATGTGTTTAATTGATTTATAAATTAAAGTTTGTGTGAAAAAGTGAAAATAAAATAACTAATTATACAAAAATGAAACATGTTAACTCGATGAAAATTTCCATAAAATGAAATGTTATAAGAAAAGTTAAATTACGTTGTGCTCTTGTATAAGATGAAGAGAAATATCGGCATTTTATTTTTGTTATTCTGCCGACGTTTTCTCACAAATTATGTCTGAGTTAATCGCAGTTGTAGACGATATGTTAAGTTGAGGGAATTTGTCATACAGTTGAGAACCTAGTGTTGTATCACCACTGGTTTCAATTGTGATTTATCTAGGAGGCCTGTTTAAGCCTAGGCCTTCATTAATGTCCATTAATATGTTTTCTTCTGTAAAATTTTTATCATAATACACGTTCGTTGGTAAATTATCATTATCGGTATCAGAAAAGATTCTTCGCCAAAGAGTTTTCAGCTAACATAACTTCTGAGTTTATGTTAGCATTTGTCGAGGGGGAAAATAAAGTGTTGATAAGTGAAAAAGTTTGAGATGTTAACTTGTCTGAGGAAGGTTGCTGTTGAGGTTGAGTAATGTTATTAGTAGAGTTGTTTGTCGATGTTGATGGATTTAATGTTTCGTCAAGGTTGTGGCCCTTTTTTTGCAGAGATATTTGTACTGGTTGATTTTAATTATGTTTGTTTTTGCTGGTTTTGTTTTTTCCGGCTTCGCCAAGCTCACGAAAACGGTTGTAGTTTGCGGTATGAACCCCGTTCATTATAATGACACACTAAACTATTAAACTATCGACTAAACTAAAAGACTATCAACAAGTAAAACTTTATTAATTATCTTTCTTTACTAAAAAAAGTCAAATGTGTATACCAAAACACACGCGGTAGCTCAACTATCGAAAAATGTTAGTTAACAAGCGCGATAGAAATCGATGTGTATTCGGCAACTACCTGACAAAGACTGTGATTTACCTTAAATATATTTCTTACATATTAATTAATTTCATCCCACGGTGACGATGACTTATCCTTTTTGCTTGCCGCTAACTGGGAGTCTTCCTTTTCACACTCTAAGTGGGTTTGCCTTTAGTTCTTTTGGTGCTTTAACGCTAGGCAGTTGTCGCTTTTGTTTCCTGAGAGTCGCACTACTTTAGAGCCTTTAGCGTGATGTCACTTCTTTATGGCACTTTTTCCACACTATTTTTACAGGATACTGCGAAGTTTAAACGTTGGGCGCCAGTTGAAGGATTTATTATTAATTTCCCATAAAATATAAGATATTTTTTTAGTTAATTTTTATTTTTAACTTTAACAAGGCAGATTTAGTTGTTACAGGCTTGATACAACCTGGTATATTAATTCACCTCAGCATATATCGGCACTATGTATAAGCAAAAATTGGCATGAAGTTGGCATAACCTAATTTTAACCCACCTCTAAGTCCTAGCATGATTTTTAATGTGAAGTTTTATCGCTTTAAAACTTTAAGATCACGTTCAATTTCGCCACTTAAGCTAACTTCATGCCAATTTTTTGCTTATACATAGGACCGTATATATATATATATATATATATGCATATAGCATGTTTTAACGCCCAAAAAAATGTTTAATTTTTTTAATGAAGTATTGCAAAATGATAATAAATAAATGCATATATACTGATATTTTGTTATAATATCCGACAAAATCGTCACAAATTGACTTATATAACGTATCATATATTCTACCGCCTTTTGCATATATATTATAGACTTTAGCTACCGGTGGTCAGAGTATTTGCAAATTATATAGAAATCATTGTTGCCAGATGTTCCACTAATTTTTAACTTTTCTTTTATCGCCGTCAAATTTTTATTAACTGACATAGTAGTTTAATTCGTTATAGCGAAATCCAACAATAAAAAATAGGGATGAAGAAGAAATTATGTGTCAACAACAAATATAATATTAATACATAAATTGATAAGCGATTAATTATATAAGCATTTTAAAAATAGACAAATCGTAAAGATGTTTTTATAGTTGCTTACTTCAAAAGCCTGGTTATATCGTTGATGTTGTATTTGAAAAGGCAACTGCAAAAAAAAAATACTTACATATGTATATACTTGTAAAATATTTTAGTTTTGCGAGATTTTGTGCGATATTGTTATTTACATGTGATCAATAATAGAGCTTATTTGATAATATTCTGATAGTCTTTTGATTTATGGACTTCTATAGAGTTTATGCGTTTAATAATTATATACATCATACATATCGATGGCCACAAATAGAAAGGCCCTAACTCGTACCGTCACAAAAATTTATTGCAGTAGTGTTAAAAATAATGCTTTACAAGCAGTTGTACAAATCAGTGGTACTGTTTTATTATGTTTCTACCTTCTCCTGTAAAGTTAAGAGTTAGAGCCTATCTACTTGTGACCAACGATATGTGTGCATGAATAAAGCTAATGATTCTAGAAAAGTATTTTGCAATATAACAAACGTATGATTTGTAAAATTAGTGTAAGAAAACAAAAAGGATTTAGAATTTTTTACAGGGAACTAAAAAATCAAACTAAAAGATAAGTTCTACCTGCACAAGGAATACTCAAGATAATTGTTTTTACATGGACTACTTTAGATGCAATTGTTTAACTGTAAATTTATATAATACAAGTAAAAATTCTCGTCTATTTATATTGAAATCAAGAAATCACTCAAATTTCTTTTTGTTTTAAATATAAATACACAGACGAGAACTTTTACTTGTTTATGTAAATTGTCAGTAATTTGTAGTTTCTACTATGCAAATAAGTTATATTTTAAAAAAAAATTTATAGAATTCCTTTTCTCTAGACAAGTCGCTAGCTTTTACATATATAAGTCTTATTAAAAAACTCAACTTTACCGATTCTTGTCTGAGCTTTACGACACTCGTAATTAGGCCTATTATTTTTAATATCGTTTAGTTGTGGTATTCACATTACAGCCAAATTGTGTAGAGAATTTGTATGAAAAGTACTGTTTTAATACTTATTTTCTAGACAAGAGTAATCTGGAAAACACATCTCAGATTTATCAAAATAAATGAGCACTATCGTATTTGGCGTATTTCAACTACGACTAAGAGATTTTTGTCCTTGGTCAAGGGAAAAATTTGAACTGTTCTTTAATCTATTACGTCATAGTCGAAGTCGGAAAACGCCGTCTTTTCGAATTACAGAGTAGGCCGCCAGGATAAGGGGAATATTTTGGAATTTCTAACGATTGCCAAAATGTTTCTTATTCAGAAACTTAAGCTCCTATTCTCGTTCTGGACTTAACTCAATTTGGTTATCTAAGCGTCAACCTTACTTTCACTAAGCATTGCTATTCACAGTTGAGTTCTCAGATGGCTTGTGCCATAACATTTTCAAGTAAAAATTTGTAGATATATATACCACGTACATACATAAGTATTTATCTGTATATTTTGCATTATACAATGTACATAAGTATGTATGTAGATACTTACATATTTGATTCCCATGAAAAACGCATTAAAATATCAATTATTAAGATCTATTGATAATTTTTGTTTAAACTTTTGTAAACCCAAATTGATTTGTGTGAATAAGGCTTTTAGTGTTTTTTATAAATTGTATTTTTTATTTTTAATTTTCTTTTTAAATACGTTCAATACAATTTGATTTAAAAATAATATTTTGAAAAGTATTTAAGGTTTTGGTCTTCTTTTATATCAAATTTTAATTTTAATATTACTTTTATCATATTATAATTACCGATACTAAAAAAAATCATTGATATACATATCGTTAGCTAAAATGCAAAACGGCGTACGTAAAAATAATTAAAAATCAAGTTTTGATTGATAAGACAGATACATATGTCGATAACCGAATTTAATAGAATTTGTTGTTAGTTTGCATTTCAGATAACGATATGTTAATATGTATGTGCGTACATATACATACATATATTAATTCGTGAGAAGCTAACCATAGGTTCAGCAAAATTTTGAAAAATTTAATTTTTATATTAGACGTAAAACTTAAAAGATTTAAAAAATAATTTTAATAATCTTATACTTACGTACATACATACATGCACATGTACATATCGCTCATTTACTCAAAGGTCATAACACAAAAAAACCAGTTTGCAAGAAAACAAGTTTTCAATTTACATATGTACATACATATAATACATAATGGATAAAGTAAGTTTTATTTTCTCTCAAGAGTTGAGTAAACAAGATATTTTACATAACATGAAGAACGATATGAGGATTAGATTAATTCAGCATTATTCGGATATGTTCTGCATGCAACGTGATATTAAAAACGAGTGGAATTGTCATAAAGTTGTTGTTGGAAATATGTAATTATGTGTAACAACAATGCTATGGCAACTCCACTCGTTTTAATTTCATGTGGAATGCAGAACATCCATTATCTCTAAATTCCGTTTTTGATATATGACATTATGTGAGTAAATAACTGATACATACGTATGTGTATTCATACATAGGTGTGCATACGTATATGAATGTACGAGTAAGCAGTGCAGTACGAATTCTCTTTTTACAAATCGTATTTTTATTTGATAAATATTATTCTTTTACAGTACTTTCAATGTAATTTAATTAAAAAAAAATATATTAACTGATTTTTTGAACTTTTGTTAAATTTCATGAATGTTAGGGTTATGTTTATATTTGTTCAAAAAGTTAGTTTCAATTTTTGTTTGGCTTGGTATAATTACTGATATTAGATAACAATAACTAAAATACATATGTACATACATACATATGTATGTATATGCATTTATGTTTATATAATTTCATTTATTAAAATTCAGTGAGTTTATACTTTTATACTATTGTAATAAATATTTGTGTATTTTTGTACAATATGCAAAGTTCGTATTGGTACACCCTCAATAAAAAGACCCTCTATCTTAAATTGCTTACTTCTTGCAATGTTTTGTTTAAGGATGTTGTATTTAACAAACCAACTAAATAAAAATATTTTTCATTTAAATTTTCTTAATGAAAAGCAAAACTTACTAACATTAAATAAAAAAAGATAAGAAATTTATGCAATTACAAAAGAAAATAGAAGCAATTTTAATACAAAAACTAGTTTTTTAATTAAATTTTTATGACTATTTTAGTGTAAGAATGTGCATTTTGTTTCTTAAGGATATGTGGTGAATTCCACTGTTTTCTGTAAAATTGTTGACCGAAATGTCATTTTGATTATTTCAATTGTTAAATAGAAACTCTTTTATAAATTCATAAAAGAAAAATAAAAGTACTACAGTTATTTATTTAATTACAAAAGTTTATATTTTTTTAAAGTTAAGGCGTACGAATATGATCTTTGTATACTGTATGTAGTACGCATTCGAATCAGCTTGATTACGGATGGCGTGTTTTCACTACGCCTTGTATTATATTACATAAACTGTTGCGGTGAACTTTAATTCTTAAATAAGCCTATATGCATTTCTTACCAATGCTGTGCAATTACATAGAAAAAAAGTATTGTTGAATATTTTTCAATGAAGTCTTGTTTAGAAAAAAAATTGTATATTTGATATTTTGATTAAATTTACTGCTCTATCAAAAAAGTGTTATCGAAATAATACATATTAAAATGTAATTCATGCAACTTTTGTTTAAATGTGTAAGAATAAAGCAAATTTTTGGAGTATGTCAAACTGAATAAAAAAATATTTTCAATTAAGGGCCCGGTTATGGTTTACAAACTTTGATGTTTATGTTTATGTTTCAAATTACGGTTTTATATTTGAGTGTTGTCATTTTAGTTGTCTATATTGAAGTTCTTACGATTATGGCTTACAACATGTGTTCTTATGTGTTGTTAGAACTATGAAAAACTGACAACTGCTCATTAGGTGTTGTCTTATTATCGTTGGAGAAAGATTTGGAGGTATACATGCATATGTTAATCTTTGTACATAGTATATATAACTTCACTTTAAAATATTTCTTAGAAAAATAGATCTCATAGATTGAAAAATAAAAAATTTGGTCTCTGAACTCGAGTTGACAAAAAAGGAATATAGGAGATGTGACGAGCATATACACACATATATTTTTAATAAGTTTGGTCAAAACTATAAAGAATTTCAATTTCTTAAATTTTCCTCTTTGGTTTGCTTGTTTATTTAATAATAATATTTGTAAGAATTAAAAGCAATGGACATACATTGTGTATATATTTAATTTTTGGCACGCAGCTTTGCATATGTGTGTAAATATATACTACAATTAAAATACAACTATGTGACATACACAACACCTACATAGATGTTGATAACCATAATCGCCAAAAGGATTAATATTGTGTTGTAGCCTAGACAACACATTTTTGTATTGTTAACAGTAATCGGGGCATAATCTACTCAATTCATCTTTTAATTAATTTTGATAATTCATATTCAAGGGAAAAAATAAACATTACTGTAAAAATTTTTTTGATTCATTCTCATTTTGACATAAGATGAATAAAAATAAATTATTAAAACTAAAAAAACAGAACTTTATATTTTCTCCTGCTTTTCAGCAAAAAAACCGTGTTTGCTGCAAATGGTCTTTACAAAAACACCAATTAAATTTTTAGTAAATATAATATACATACATACTATTTGTAATTAAAAAATCCAAAAAATTCATTTAAAATGGAAATGAATCTTCGGTTTTTAATTGAATCTTGTTTGAATATCCTTCTGAGATGTTAGGATGAATAAATTTTTTTTATTGCAAGAAAACTCTTTTCTCAGATTTACCATTAGTCATTTTAAAAACAATATATGTATGTAATGTAAGGTCCCAAGAATGCATGAATTGCTGATATTGCATATGTTCTACGTAAACAACTGATTGCAGTTGAAAATCCTATATTGGAGACAAGTATACAATTACAGTTATGTTTTAATATGATTTTGTATATGTATTTAACATAAATTCTGCAAATTGTTAATATCTTACCTTATTTGTAACGACTTTATTTGTTCCGGGGTCCTAGTTTTTAATACGGGATGGAGATGAGCATCATAGCATTGCTTTGCACTTGGTAACCTTTCCATTTTTTTTAAGTCACCAAAAATAGAATGAAGGAGATGCTAGTATAAAAAATTATCTTATTTGTTTTAGTTCGACCTACATATTTATGTATAAGATTAAAAATTTTTTTTAAGAACTTTTTAACTGTTACTGAAACAATCGGGTATCTTCTCTACTCTATGTTATATTAAACTTTTAGGTACTGCCATAGAAGCGTTGTTATATATACATATGTACATATTTCTAACTGCAATTCTATGGCAATCCCACAAGTGTTAAACAAAATATAACAACAGCCCATGTGTAAAACACTGACGTTAGAAATATTGGGGTTCTTGCAAACGATTACAGAAAACGTATTGAAGTTTTCTTTAATGTATTAACGAAACGTCAAGATTTCCATCTACGTGTGTACATATGTATGTACATCAGAGCGACTCACTGAACAAAAAGTTTTTGCTACCCCTCAAATCAAAGTTTAGTTCTTTTTTCGTAATTTCTGCTGAGACAATATATCGGAAAGATGTGCATTTAACTTTAACTTTCGCACTCTGAAAGGAAAGTCATTCATTCAGAGAATGAAACGGTTTCATCACATGTTCTGCGTTATGGTAATGAAAGTTTTCATTGATACAATGAGCAATTACATTGAATACATGAAATCTTTAAATTTTTGCTCTTCATGTGTTAATCGATTAATGAAAATCATTTCATTCTTAAAACGAATTTTCTTTTTGGCAAATTTGGGGCAAATATAAGTAAGTTCCACAAATTTGGTATACTTAAGGTACGGTCACACTTGTCAAACATTTGCCCAAAAAAGCGTAATCAACATACACTAATGAAAAAAGTTTTGATCCAGACACTTTTTGATAAAATTAACAGTTTCGAACACAACTAATGGACCATGACAAACTTCTGTCTGAATTGAAAGATTTATCATAAGCATTTAAGGGTTACGCTGTATACAGTTTGTCAAACATAAATAAATCAATAATGGTATTCATGCGAATGTTTAAAAGTCTCGCAAGTAAATAAAATGTCAGAAATTTCACGGAAATGAATTTGCACAAACCTGTTAAGTTTGCCCAATTATTATTGTTAAATGAACTTTTTCACGTTTGTTTAAAATTTACATCAAAAGGGGCTTCATGAAACAAGTCTCGTAAGTTTGGACAAATGCACAAATGGCAATCTTAAGAGTTCTAATGAAACTCCTTCATAATTCTTTTATTAAAAAATATTTTCTATTTCTTATTTTTTAATCCTTTTTATTTGCTAAATGAAGAATTTTCTTGCCTGAATGCAGGGTTTTTTTCAGTGAAAATCTGCAAAAACAATAAGCATTTTTAGAGATGGTAAAACTCACTAACTTTTATTTGAGGGATAAACAATTTTTTATGTGAGTCACCTCAATGTACAAATACAAAATACTTACTGCTTCGTCTTTTTTTCTGCATAAGGGATCATTCTCATTTTCTTCATTTTCTTTTTTTATATCGTTCTGAACCTCATACTCGTTATTTATAATTTCTTCTTCATCCTCTTCTTCATCATCATCCCCTATCGCCGACATCAAAAGTTTTGATATACATGTGATTTCTGCCATCGGTATTGAAACCCTATATATGCCCTTATGTATATCTTTATGGTGACCCATAAAGTTTGCCAGCCTGTCAACTGTCGCCTCTTCTATGTTTAACAGAGATGTATAAGTAGCAATATGCTTCCTCAGTGTTGTTCCTCTCAAACTCTCGGGGATTACTGCTCCGCACTCAGCTGAAAATTGCTTCAATAAAGGACAAGCCCTATAGTAAGGTTTAGCGAATTTTGACGTCACGTTCTTACAAAATATATATTCGTTTTTTCTGATATGCCTGCGTTATCCCTATTTTCAATAATTAAATCTATTGCCTTTGTACATAGAGGACTCAGAAGGACACTAACGGTTCTCCCCAGTTTGCCACGCAATGTCAACCGGACGAACTGTTTTGCAAGTACTATGGAATCTTTTGACATATTTTTGAGAATTTCATCCTCCACATTCTCTGTAATTAGTTCTTTATTGTTATAGTTCTGTACCGTGAGGCGTTCTACCTCTCCTGCGCGTCGTCTATTAAAGATTTGTATAAATATTAGGGAAGCTTTTACCAGTTCACACCAACTGCTAATTTTAAAACCTTGCAACTGCAGGAGTCTTAAACCACAATAGATTGTCATCCCAATTTGCCACTTTTCGGACAGCTTTCACACATGTGTCAAATAAATTGGGTTTAAATATATCTTTCATTTGTTGGACATTGTCATTAAGTATTTTAATTTCGATCATAAATCGACCTAATAATCTTAGGTGTGATCGGATCATGTCATGTTGATGAATTAGTACATATTGCTCTGAAAGTTTATTGCCATATTTTATAATAAGTTCATCATATCGAATGGCTTTAGTAATGCTATCGTTCCTCAAGACTGGGAAAATCTTTGTTCGAAGCGTAAAATTCGCTGCCTCGTGTATATACTGTGTTAACTTCCTACCACATATAAAATTATCCCTGGAGTTCTTCTTATTACCACATCTTTTTAAATGAATACGCAAAGTCCTTTTAGAGCAGAATGCTTTGCAGTTCTTGCAGCAAACATATTCATCTGCGGTATTTCGCATTTTAGTTTGCTGTCGCCTGCTGACTATTAGGATGCCACTGTTATGATCCTCAGATGTATTGTGAAGAAAATCACCTCGCTTTCTCAATTCATCGGGGTTTTGATTTTGCTGGTAAATTTAATGCTTCTTTTACTTGTTTTTCTGATCGATGCTTTGAAAACAGATGTCTGGGCAATTGTGTCTGCAAAGTTTTGCAAAAAACACAAAAGTGTTTTTTCGATTGACGACTCCTATGCGGTACACTAATATCAGTTAATTTTAGAGGTTTCTCTATTAACTCCACGCTTGTGTTCTCTCCTACTGTTGTATCTTTTGTGCAGTTAAGACTTGTGACATCTGTTGTACTATCTGGAATATATTCTGAAGTTGTATCATTACAGAATGTAGAAAGGGGTATATTTTCTATTGCATCAATCGAATGTTTTGAACAAGATGGTAAAACAGAGGTCAGAGAACTACATTGTTGAGGCGAAATAACTAGCGATGAACGAGTGGTTTTATCAACTGATAATGTAATATTTTTTGATTTGGAATGTATTATAGGCGCTTCGTCTGTTATTGAAAAAGCCGATGAACTGTAACTGTAATTTTTTTCAGAAGAATCAAGTGTTAAAGGTGTATTTACAGCGAAGTCATTTAATGTAACTTGGTTTATAGGTGAGCTGCAACTGATTTTTTTTTAAATTTTCGGACATTGAAACTGACTCATTAGGATTTTTAGCATTGAGGTTTACTCAATGTCACTTTGTGTTTTTTTGTTTGCGGGATTTTTTGTTTTTGTTATTTCTGACTATGTAAAAAATATTAGCAAATCAAATAAAGCTTATTTATCAAAGTCAATATGTATTACGAATATTTTTTTCTGATTTGTTTGTTTAGTATGTAAGTTAAGTTCTTTCTTGGTTCTATAAACCAACTTTGCAATATTAAAGTTTATCCAAAATTAGCTAAACACATTCATGCACAAATGAGGTGATATGTAAATATGATTCTGACAAAATAAAATTGCAAGTTTACCAAATTAAACGAAGGAAATAGTTATGACACAATAAAATAAATGCTTATTAAAAAAGTAATATATAAAGTCAGCATGTAAGTACATGAAATCAATAAGAAGGTTCACATTGTGTCGCAGTCAATTCCCGCTAGAGTGTCTGCAGTTTAGTGCTGTTAACTCCTCCCCTTTCAAATGTCGGAACGTCCCTGTTTTGACCTAATTTCCTTGATGACATCCTCCAAACTCAGTGTTGCCTCCCTTTCACCATTATGTTGAGATATTACTCAGGCAAGCGACAAAAAATATTAGGACGGCTAGTGATGCCAAGGCAATTTTATGTGTAAACGTTCAAATTCTGTCGCAATCAATTTCCGCTAGAGTGTCTGCAGTTTACCGCTGTTAACTTCTATGTAAGAAAAACTCCGCTAAGACGTCTGTTCACTATGAAGATACAGAAGACATGAATGAAAAAGCAACTAGTTTATTAATAGCGTACATATCGTTATCAGAAATGCCTGCACAAGTGTCATGTAGCCGCAGGTTGCAAACATAACCTTGAATACATGTTGCACTACCAATGGAAAGTTGACATGTCCCACTCACAGAAAAAAATTATTTGTAAATACAATTTATTTTGAGCTTGCAACTATGTTTGTAAATAAAGGGCCGATTTCGGCACTTAAAGTTTAACCAATTAATTTTTAAGTACAAAATGTTCACGTCTACAGCAAAACGTAGGTAAATTTGTATTGAGCCCGTTGGCTATTCTAACACAAATATGATGGACTTTAATTAATGTGGTGTGAATTGTTTTTGGTCGGATCAAACTAATTGACGGTCCTGTGTCAATTAGGAATTTATAACAATAATTATTAATTCTCACTATGATTGCGGAGGAGATGTTTGGAGACGTGCAGTGAAAATTCTCCACTTCCATGGGCATAGCATGGCAATACCGTCGAATACATGATTGGAGGGAATCGCTTCGCCATGCACGTTTATTTGAATAGAAATTTGCATTATTATCAGAATTATTACTATGTTATTAACAATCAATTATTGTTATAATGGTCAACTTGTGTATTGTTAGCAAAGTTATTATTATTACCGTGTTCGGTAAATTCCGACATGATTGAGATTTTGGTTATTGTTTGACATGTTGGTTGCACAATTTCGCGAGTCAACGTCACTTAACCTGTTTGATTTCTGTTTGGAGTTATTATATTTCTATACTTATCGTTAATTATTTGTAGACGTACGTTATTTCAAGAGTTCCTTCGATGATTATTTGATCTAAAGTGGGTTTGACCCCTATCTTCTTCTATTTCATTAGCGTATCTAATAACTTTCCTGCTTCCCTCAAAACTATCGATCAGGTTAGTATTAAATATATGTATATCAAATATTGATTGTTATCCAAGGTGTCCTTAGAAACGAAAAGGTGGATAGGCTTGCAAAAATGAAATCATTACTGAATAACATCGCAATAGAAAACGCCAAATCTCTTCAAGAATTTAAAAATTAATTGAAGCAGTGGGCTATAAAATAACAAACCAGAGATAGGCAGAACTCTACTGTTGGAAGAGTGAGTGGGGAAACCCAAATATTGAAAAGACCATAGAGATTCTGAGTTTAAAAAGGTAAAAATTTTGGAACTTGGTTATCATAATAACAGGTGTTGTTGACGATACGACATTAGAGCTTGTTAAGAGGACAATGATGGAACTCTCGAACTTGTGCCACAATCCAGCATTCAGTCAAAGTAGAAGACAAATCTTCCATCTGGAATATCTGAGGGATTCAGACTAGAAAAACTTAAGAAAGTATATTAAGAATAGTTTCCTAATCTGACTAAGTTTAATAGGTTTTTGCGGATTTTATTGGGTATCTCCCCAATATTTCTTATCAAGAGCGCACAATATACTATAAAAGCATACTTTCAATCCGAAATAGATTGGGTAAATTTTTTTACTTCAACCAAATTAATTGGTAACTTTTTTTCACTTAAATTTTTCGCGTTATTTATTGTACTTACAACGTTGTTAACATCTTTATACAATATGTGAAATTTTAATTTATTCATGGTAAAAATCAATTGGTAAGTGGAACAATAGAAATTCACTTATTAGAAGCTTCTTCAGCAAGGTCCAGTTTACCGGCCCTTCTTATCACGTCCAGGGCTGCACCTTCCAATGTCTTCAGGATGCAATTAAATTACATTACTCTATATATATCTAGCTCCATTCTGGTTATATTGGGTAATATACTCTCAATGCTGGTTACGTATAGAACAAGTCTGTTCTTTCGTCCTTTGTGCAAATGTTAAGTTTTGCATTATAAAACTTCTCTGCTGCTCCATACCGTTGTCGTCATTCATATTTAGATTTTCAAATTCTTCCAGGATCTCTTCCATAAACTCAATGATGATAATTATTATCTTTGTTCTTTATTTGATTGTATTGCGGCAAATTAATTTAATCACACTCTATTGTTTTTAACATCATTAACACAATTTTTTATTTCTCAGTTGTTTATTCATTAGATTCGGTTAAAATAGAAAAACATACGAGTAAAATAGAAAAACATACGAGTACGAGTGTGATATTTTTTCAATCTATATATTTCGAACAATTTTGGTTCATCTTCTAAACCCTGAAAATACACAATTAGTTTTTTATTTGTCAAATATTCTTAACAAATTTTATAATTATCTAGTTTGAAAAAAAAACTTATAAATATAAAATACTATATATCATTAATTGTTGAGTTTAATTTTAGGTAAGCTCTGCGTTTATTTAAACAGCTACCCTTCGTGGTTTTTCTCTTATTCTGCGTGATTCTTTTTAAGGATTCTTTTCACGAATCCCACCGACTGCGCCACTGATAATTTTATAATTCATTAATTCAAACAATATTTAGTGTTTTTATGGGAATTTTTACAATTTAAGTTTAAAATTTGTAAACGCACTAATAATCCCAAAATTATATTTTACTTGTTCAGTAAAATATTTTTTAATAAAATACATTGAAATTGATTATTGACAATATTTTTTCCCGTACCGATAATGTTATTTTATAAACTGAAATATTTTTTCATTTGTAATTCTGCCTCAAATATCGCTATTTATTTCTCTTGGTAGATCACAGTAAGGGTGCGATACCAATAGTGAAGGACCAAACTGCAAAGAGGAATTTAATTATAATTACTCAGCGTTGGTAATTAAAATTATGGTTATGGTTTAATTAATTAGATTTTTGTATATAAATTATGTATTAATAAATTTTATTTGATAAAAAAAATATAACTTTATTTAATCACTTTTAAATTACAAATTTGTTATTTAATTTTCAAAATACAACTGAACTTATAAAATTAATTTTGTTCATACAATAACTTAAAACTAAATATTAATTTGCGTGGTAATCGAAATGACACTCGCTGTTGTTGTTTTGCAATATTGGTTACTTAAAATTTTATTTACCTGTCTGCAATTTGTGTCAACAATTTAATTATTGTGAAATAGTTTGTAATAAGGGCATTCAATGTTTTCTGCGTTAACACCTCCACTTTTAATTTCGAGCGTCCCGTTCGATCAAAAATATGGTTTATTAGAGATTCTTGCTATGCTGGGTTTTTTCAGGTTTTCTGGTGTCCGATAATTCTGGCATGGATGTGTGTACCGATGGGATTGCTTCTAGCGTTGTTGGAATAATGATTGTTTTACTGCTTCTCTTTAGTATCTTTGTGTTGACCAACAGAATAACCATGAATATTATCGTCATTAGAGAGAGAGAGACCGACTAAGATTAGCTGCAAATCCTTTTTATTTTTTGCATGCAGCAGATCAATTGCTTCGGTGTTATTTGCTCGTAATTCTTTCACCATTTCCAATGATAAAATTTCTTCTATATTTTGGTGCAAATACTTAGTTTGTAAGATGGCTGGTAAAGGTTGTAACCGTATTGTTTCAAAAAGATCATAAGTTCTATTGGCTATCGTAATAGATGTATTGCAGAACTGTATCACATAGGTTCCCGTAAAGCTGGATTTACTCATTGTTTCCGAACAAAATTTTTGTCCGGACAATAATTTTTTTATATGGAGTTTGACGTTTCTCTTTTTGAGAGAGAGAGAAACAATGAGTGAATCCAGCTTAAGAGTCTGTGGTTCAGTATCGATAAGAATTGTTCCATTGAATTGGTTCAGAAGAATTGTTCCAGGTGCAATTTCTTCAAGAGTGGGGATGCTTCGGTTGTCTATTAAGCTCCATTTTGCTACTTTACTTTTAATTAAGTTCGCTAGACACATATCGCTTTCAATATAATCCAAATTATTTCTATTGCATATTGTAATATTATTATAATCCTTGCATTAATTTTTCATACCATACATTACATTATCGCATATGAGAATGTTTCGATATTTTATTTTGTTTACATATTTTCCGAACTTAATGGGTCTTATTAACATTTTATTACATGAATTTAGATGTGTGGTAGGTATACTTAATATATAAATAATAGAATGATGATTAGACGCTATTTTTATTTCAAAAAACTCAAATGCTTGTTCCAGGTTTATAAAAGGTATAGTATCTGTATTTATTATTTGCTCTACGGTATCAATTTCTTCAGCTGTTAATAAGAAGGAATTAACTACACCTATTTTTGCCCAATGCATGGAATGTTGAATCTTAGTCAATTCTTCTTTAACACTGTCTAGCTTATATTTTATATTGTTATTAATTGTTCTTTTAAATTTTCACTTCTATTATAATTATTCTTATGATTAAATGTTTAAATTATACTGTTTGTTATATGAGTTAGTTCATTAATTTTTTCAAATGTTACTATCTTAATAACAACTTGTTTGTTGTTATTTCTTAGTACTTTATTTGTCTTTTTAGTTAGTATTTCGAAATCTTCATAATTCGAACTTCCTGCAATCCACTTCCAGGCAGAGCCTATAAAATCTAGGGATCTTTTTGACCTTGGTTTTAATCTGTCCAGATATGATTGAAGTTCTGTAACTTCAAGATTTAAAAAGGGTTGCAGAATGTGACAAGAGCTAATATCATGGTTTAATTTTTCTTGCAGTTTATTTATTAAGTTCTGATATACATTTGTGTCGATGACGTGGATTAATTTAAATGTACCAGTCTGTAATTTTGCTAGTCTGGAGTTCCATGTTACTATTTGTGAGTTAGAATAGTCCAAAATTTTTACCTCGGCCAATACCAGTGTTAGAAATGACATGACTAATCTAATCATCCTTATGAAGCTCGTAGAAGGTATTTTATCCTTTTCTTAAATATACTGGGCTTACCGCACTACTCCAAGTTCGTCACTCCAAACGTCCTTAGTTGGCAAATGGTTGTATATATTAAAGTCTGTGGGGTGTTGATTTTTGAAAAAAAAAACTTTATTATAGCTGCAGCCTATGGGGTATCTCTGAGATGAGGATTGTTGTAGTTTCCTTCTTATTACAGCCTATGGGGTGTATATTTAGATGGAGATCCTTTCACGTTGGGCGTCAATTATGTATTAATAAATTTTTATTGCTTAAAGAGCTTTAATAATTCACTATACAAAATTTTAAAATTTTTTTTATCTTTTCACGTTTTAAATAAAATTATCTTACATGGCTAATCCTACAATCATGCTTATGAAGCTAGAAGAGGTTATTTTATCGTTTTCTTAAATATAGTGGGGTTAACGCACTACCCCAAGTTTGTCACTCCAAACGTCCTTATTTGGCAGATGGTTGTATTTATTACAGCCTGTGGGGTGTTAATTTTTGGGGAAAAATACTTATAGCTGAAGCCTATGGGGTGTCTTTGAGATGAAGCTTCCTTCATTTAACAGCCCGTGCGGTGTTTTTTGTTGTTGTTGGAGTCTCCTTCTTATTACAGCCTATGGGGTGCTTATTTAGATGGAGATCCTTTCACGTTGGGCGTCAATTATGTATTAATAAATTTTTATCGCTTAAAGAGCTTTAAGTAATTCACTATATAAAATTTTAAAATTTGTTTTTATCTTTTCACTTTTTAAATAAAAATATCTTACATGGCTAATCCTACAATCATGGTTATGAAGCTGGAAGAGGGTATTTTATCCTTTTCTTAAATATACTGGGGTTAAAGCACTACCCCAAGTTCATCACTCCAAAAGTCCTTATTTGGCAGATGGTTGTATTTATTACAGCCTGTGGTGTGTTAATTTTTGGGAAAAAAACTTCTAGCTGCAACCTATGGGGTGTCTTTGAGATGAAGCTTCCTTGATTTAACAGACCGTGCGGTGTTTTTTTGTTGTTGTTGAAGTCTCCTTCTTATTACAGCCTATGGGATGTGTATTTAGATGGAGATCCTTTCACATTGGGCGCCAATTATATATTAATAAACTTTATTTGATAAAAAAAATATAACTTTATTTAATCACTTTTAAATTACAACCTTATTATTTCATTTTCAAAATACAACTGAACTTATAAAACTAATTTAATTAACTTAAAACTAAGTTATTGTATGGTAATCGAAATGACACTCGCTTTTGTTATTTTGCAATATTGGTTACTTAAAATTTTATTTACCTGTCTGCAATTTGTGTCAGCAATTTAATTATTGTGAAATAGTTTGTAATAAGGGCATTCAACGTTTTCTGCGTTAACATAGAAATATGTATGTGCATGTAACTACATAGGGCTCAGTTCGATGTCAGTGCTCGTCTTTTTCTTCAGTATACCGGCGGTAAGTATATTGGGTTTGCAGCATACGAGTCGGCATTTTCATCTGGTTAATTTGATTGATCAACAACGACTGACTTTATTTCCTCTTTTCTTGTGTTGCTTCACATCAGCGGTATACAATAATGTAAATAATATATTATGTTTGTACATACGTACTCACATTGATACATAAATACAAATAAGAATGTTAGTTTTGTTCCTTTGTAGAGGATTGTGTTTGAATTCCGTTCTAGTTTTGTTCCTTTATAGAGGGTTGTGTTTTAATTTATTTCTTGAAATAAGACCGTTTGTTTCTAGTTCAACAATAAATCTACTTTATTCTTTTTCCATCTTAAGTTAAGGTACTTAAATCTAGCTTAAAATTATCTATTAGCAGCTCTGCCGGCACAGCGAGAATACAGGCTTAATACTGCAATCTCAGCATTATCCGGGTGGTCGAACCCAATGACAAAAGAATGCGATGCACGTTCCAGCTTGGTGCAACAATATGTTATTTACATTTATTTCAAGTATTGGCTTTTGTTTACAATTAGCATTAGCTGCAACAGAACCATGCACTATTTCTATATTTGAATAGTCATGGTCGTAGCTGTTGTGTTGTTATGTTCCATACACATAACTAACCCATTGTTAAGATTCGACCCTTTTCAAAGCCAGAAACTTTTAAATTTTGCAAGCGCGCCAAATGAAATATGGTAAGTATTATCATCATCACCCTCGCCTAGTTTATATACATATGTATGTATGTATTGATTACAAGTGGTAATGTATGTATTTTTCATTAAGGGTTTCATGATAATGTTCCAAAGTTTCGCAAACTGTGCAATTGTGCCTTTTTACACTCCCGTTAAAAAAATAGAATATATAAATTTTACACAAACCTGTTAAGTTTGCACAATAATTTTGAATCGTAAACTTAAGCTGTGCAATTGTGCATTTTGTAAGCAACAACTTTTTGCTTTTTTGGGTTTCATTACGCATTTTCAGACAGACACACACACACACACTTTTTTATTTTTATAGAAATATATAAATTAAAAATTGCTTAAAATTTTCTTATTTTGTTTTTATTAAATGAGCTTTTTGACGTTTGTTTCATATTTACATAAACTGTTTGTGCAAAAGTTCTAACGGGGCTTCATGGAACAAGTCTCCAAGTTCTAATGAAAACCCTTATTATCATGTTTATGCTTGCAAAATACGCAGGCAAATGCTTAACAAAACTCGAGTTCCATCCTAATACCCTTGCTATTAATATCTTGAATTTTACTTTCTAAAAAAGAGGGACACCGCGCAAGGCAACACTCCAGATGAAACTTCTTGAAAAAATTTGTGTGCTTAATACGACATATACAAAACGTCTTCTTCCTAAATCAACAACTTTTCAGTAGAGCGAAAAAGTTGTTAAAGTGATTCACAAAAGTTATTGTTTAGAAAATGAAAAAAATCGTATATGTGGATATTATACACAAATACTTAATGTACATTTCGCGATTTTTTTAATTTTTTTTAACAATAGTTTTTTTTAAAACTACAACAAAATAATTAAAACTTTTTGTCAAATGGAAAAAATAATAATAATAAAAAAAATAACTTTTACCATACGAGTCGTTTTGTCAAAATTATTTTGATTAAATTAGAAAATGATCTTAGTCGCTTAAATCCAGAAAAGTTGTTTTGCTAAATTGAAATAAAGAAAAATTATGAGAGAAGTTGATTTGCAAAAAAAATTTCGCTTTTGCTATAAAACATTACTCCATTTTTTTGGTACAATATGTAAATAATTATAATATAAACATTTTTGTTTAAGAACAATATATATTTTATTAAATTAAATTAAAACATAACAATTCATTTTTGAATAAAATTAAATAAAATTATTACAAGAGAGAAACAGTGGAAGATCATAAATGTATATGAAAATATATATTTTTCGGGTTTTGTACACTTATCGTTATTGAATTTCCTCTTCTTCAAGATCCGGATCAATTTCAAATGAAAGTTCTCCTTCGGCCTTAATGCTTTGATAAAAACTGTGTATATGCGTACTAATTAGTGGTAGCATATGCAATAAATCGCGTTTTTTGTTCTGTGATATGGTCAATGGGGACGCGTAACTTGTGACCAATTGCGGAGTCGGGTCCTTTCGACGACGAGAGTTAATGTCTAGCTGCTTAAAATCTTCTTCTGGGTGTAGTGAAGATTTGTACTGTATAATTCCACGTTTGCTTTTCTCGTACCGCATACAAAAAACCTGTTTCCACTCGAAAAATTTTTTCTTCATCATTTTCCATATTTTCCAAGCTCTTAGCATCGTTACTTTTGTCCATAGTCGCTATTTTTTACCTCGGTACACTCGCATGTATTTGAATTTATTGTAAAATAAACAGCTTCTTTTTTCCTTTTTAGAAAACCACTTGTGTCAAGATAAAACTTAACTTTTTTTACAACTTATGTTTTTTAAATGAACCGCTATTGATACAAGACGTCTTGTCGCAACGAAGGCTGGCGATCAACTGGTTAAAAAATCAACTTGTTTCAGACAAGTGGTAAATTTTTTAAACTTTGCTTTTGACAAAATAACTTCTTTCAAAAGAAGATGTTTTGTCAAAAGGGAATTGGTAAAAACGTGCTAGAACGCTGTTTTCTCAAATGGTAGTTATCAGATTTTTGTTTGGATCTTCAAATTATTTTCTATTCCTTAAAAGAAGTCGTTTTGTCAAATTGGAATTGAGGAAAAATCCGAAAGAGGTCGATTATTCGATTGCATATCTTATGTTCTAAAGGAGGTAGAAATACGCGGATTAAAGCAAAAAAAGTGCATTAAAATGTTATATATACTATAAAAATCTTGGAAAATTTTCTTATCTCGAGAGAAGCCATTTTGTCAAATGTCCACAGATATACATATATATATATTAATATTAACTATCGCAATAAATAAATATCAGCAAACAAAAAAAAAATTTTCGCTAGATTTATTTGATTGCTTTAAACTCTTAATAAAATTTTCTTTGCCATGAATGCATTTGTCATAAACATAAAAGAATTGCCAAAATTATTATTAAAAAAAACATGAGTATATATTTTATATTTGGGTCAACTGTAGAAATATTCAAGAAACTTGATCCCAGTGCATATTTAGGCCACTGGAAATTGTTTAACAAAGAGAATTACTCATTGTTGGTGGCAATGTACTCAATTACAATAAGAATAAGTCATAGTATGTAGCAATTCATTTGGGTTTGAAATTGAATATGTTAAAACAATTAAACGAAACTTAAAGTGTTATTAAGGAGGAAATAATTATAGAAATTGTTGTGACACCTGTTTAACATACATTCATGACAAATGCTTTAATTTAATGACTTACTGCCTTATTCATAAAAAATATTTCAGGTTTATTAAGCGCTTATTTGACATATTTCTATGGGAAATTTGTCAAATAAACCTGTAATAAACCTAAAATATTTTTTATGAATTAGACCGTTAAACTTTTTCAATGTTTAGTTAGAGCTCAGCGAGGAACTCCCAAGAAATTTGTTTATTCATTAACTTGTATGGGCTTATATACTACTTATGAGAATAATGCTTAACCTACCTTAACACAAGAGGAAAACGAAAAGGTATATGCTTACTAGCAAAAATGTTCCTTTTAGTTTCGTACGTTAGACGTGCGGCGTGTGTCCCATAAGAAATTTAGAAAATATTGATTTTGTATTATTTATATTTATATAAATAAACACATGTTATTATTAAATACGATTTATTGAAGTACTTTATGCTACGGACTTTGATCAGAATTGTGAGTGTCAAATGGTCGTTGTACAAAATACATATTTACGTTGCAGTTTGTCAATACGTTTATCTAACACTTAATGCAGCGGTATTTGCCCGAATGCATGACTGTAAAATGTATATTGAACAAAACTTCTTTCAATGCAATTGGATGCCATGTATGTTGCGGTCAAGTTTAATTTAAATGTTTACTATACTTTGTTGGTCGTAGTGATAGTTAGAACACCCAATAATTGCTTCAAGACTTCGTTCATTAATCTTTGTAAAGTGGAGAGGTAATTTTTCGAGCCGTAAACATTCGCCTTATCAAATATATTGTATGCATTCGGAATTGGGAATATGTCTTCAGTAGTAATGCTGTTTAGCTTTCTATAGTCGATTACGAGGCGCCATTTTTTACATTTGGCGAATTAACTTTCTTTGGTACAATCCAAATAGGACTGTTATAAGGACTGTAGGATTCCCTATCGTAGCATTTCTTCGATTTGTTTGTTTATTTCGTTCTTATGAATTTCAGGGTATATATACAGTTTTGAGTATACCGGAATTTCATGTTTTATATTTATTCTGTGTTTTATTTTATTTGTAAAGGTTAAATTTTCGTTTCCCCTATAAAAAGTTTTATTGTATAACTTAAATATTGAAACCAATTTGTTCTTATCCACATTGTTTAAATATGGTACGTCTCAAGTCGGATTTGGAGTTTATGTCGCCAAATTATATTTCATTGTTAAGGATTTCAACAACATTCTTATTGTTACATACATATATCCTTATATGTGAATGAAGGTTTCAGTTAGTGTGAATTGTTGTCCATCGATTTCTATGGTATCATTGAAGATATTGAGTAATCGTATAAATAGGGTAAATAGGGTTAATTTCCTCCGTACGCAATATGTTATCAGCGTAAGTTCGTGTACAATTTGATAATTGACTGCTTATACAATTATTCTCGCTTAATTCTACTAATTGTACGCCATTTGGCTCCAGTTCAACCCGAAATAGGGTTTGGGGAATCTTTTCTCTGTTAATATTAGGAAAATTTCTTACCTTAAATCCTTGGTCGATAAGTACACATTTTACTTCTTCGGAGTCAACATATGAATCTATGCCGTTTAACACTATCTGTAGGCCTTTGGCAGCACTCTTAAGTTGTTCTGTGTAAAAATTTGTTTTATTTTTTCCAAATTCACTAACAATTTTTGGGAATATTTTTCATTATATATTTGGATTTTAGTTTCATCAATATTACCTCGCTTACTTGGAATGATGTGACAAGTATTTTCACCAATGGTCGACAGTAGTTTTGTTAGAAGCGCGTTAAAAGGTTTTGGCTTAAAAGGCGATGATGCAGCGGGCTTGTCGTTATTATCTTGCAGTAGTGAAAAACGATTTTGATTATGTGCTGTTATCCCTAGACATCTTTCGAGCAGATACAATTTTAGAAGACTTTGGGCTTTGTCCACACCTTACCGCGGTTATATATCTGTCCATTCCGACTTGTACCTTCGGTTTTAAGATACTGTTATCTGTAGTGATAACTTGGTTAAGTGATGAGCACGAGCCCGAAGGGAATGATGTCTGACTTAAATGACGAAGTACTAGGCAATTGTAATGTTAACATATCACTAGTTGGCATTGGACAAAGCGTAGTTGATCGCTGACGAAAAAGTGGCTTTGCCGTTTTAAAAATACTATCATCAGGTTTTTTTATTCTTATGTTTGCATTAAGAGCTTCAGAACTCACAGTAAATAGGAATTTCTGTCGTTATAACTCACTCCATTTGCGCTACTACTGTATGGGGGTATCTTGAATGTCTTGATCTTATACTGATTTTCTAACATAAAAATAATGGAAGTTGAACTAAAAGATTTTTCTTTATCCATGACAACTATTTGTGGCATACCAAAAGAGAGTAGTATCTCTCTAAGTGGCTCTTTGATATCTTCAGTGGCTCGAGATCTTAATATTTTAACCTGGGTTAATTTAGAAAATTTGTCTATAGCAGTCAGTATGGATTTCTTTTCCGTGATGAATATGTCTATATGTACGATCTGTCCAGGGTATTTTGGAATCGGTGTTTCCTGAATTGTAGTCTTGTTAGGATGTCTGTCGTATTTATTTTCCTTGCAGATTTTGCAAAGACTAGTGATTTTTTAATCTTTGAATGCATTTGTGGAAAGTAGAATTTTGTGAGGAGCTGGGTTTTGTTTTCTGCACTATTCCTATGAGCTCTGTTATGCTCATTTATTATTTCGCTCTCTTGTTCCTCTTTGCTTTTCAAATCTGTCACTATATTTCGGGAATACTTAACTCTATATTGTGCAAAGTTTTCTCTGTAAATTTCTTGATATTTCCCCAAGATCCCGTCGGAAGTTTTTATGCAGTTAGTAACGGAAGGGTTTAAGAATTTCCTTAGAATGTGGGTAAGAGATTCTGTAGTAATATTGGGTTCGTTTATAATGTGTCTGTGGTATGGTGGAAATACTATTTCAAAATTATGAGATGCCTGATCGCCTTCGTTAGAAATAAAAATTTGGTTTTTAAATGCATTTATTGGGGCGTCCGTAAATTGTATCAGGTTTTGCGATGAACTGTCATCGCTATGCTGAGTTGCAGTCAGGGTATTTATTTGTGGGTTGTCATTAGATGGTCTGGATAAAGCATCGGCCACTACGTTAGTACAGCCAGGCTTGTATTTCAATTCATAATTGAAATCTTCAAGGAATGCTTTCCACCGTTTTAGTTTTAAGTTTGAATTTTTGTTGTTTAAGGCGTAGGTCAGGGGAAGGTGGTCTGCGTAAATTTTTAATTTTGTAGAACCGTAGAGATAGTTTCTAAGTGATTTCAGTGCCCATATGATGGCGAGAAGCTCTTTTTCGTTTGTAGCGTAATTTTCCTCGGTTTTACTAAGTGTTCTTGATAAAAATGCTATTGGTCTATTGTCCTGCGATAGTACTGCTCCCAAAGCGTAGTTTGAGGCGTCTGTTGTTAAAACAAATTCCTTTTTGAAATCTGGGTACACCAACATCACATCATCGGATGTCAATGTGGTTTTTAAAATTTTAAGTGCATCCATTGCCTCTTGGTTGAGCCTTATTTCTATTTTTTTTTGAAGTATGTTTGGACGAACGTCCTGCCTCCCCTCTTAGAAGCATTGTCAGGGGCTTAGCAATTTTACCGTAGTCCCTGATAAAGCGCCTACCTATAGTAGTTTGAAAGTCCTAAGAAGGATCTAAGATCTTTCAGCGTTTTTGGTGTTGGAAAATTCAGAATTGCTTCGACTTTTCTTGGGTTAGTTTTTATGCCCTTGTCTGAGATAATGAATCCCAAAAATTCTACTTCGCTTTTCAAAAACTCACACTTGTCTAATTGAACTTTCATGTTTGAAAGTTTGAGAGTTTTGAAAATATTATCTAAGTTCTTATAATGTTCTTCTTCGTTCTTAGAAAAAATTATGATATCGTCCATGTAAACGAAACAAATTTTTCCAATATGTTCCCTCAATATATCGTCTAATGTCCGCTGGAATATAGAAGGAGCATTTCTCAGCCCAAATGGTAGTCTAGTAAATTCATATTTACCATTGTTGACTGAGAAGGCTGTTTTCTTCCTGTCGGCTTCCCTGAGCGGTATTTGATGGAATCCGCTTTTGAGATCTATTACGGAGAAGAATTTATTTTGTCCAAGCTGGGGTAAAACGTCATTGATCTCAGGAATTGGATATTTGTCCGGTATTGTTTGCTCATTTAACTTTCGGTAGTCAATTACAATTCTGAATTTTTTCTTGCCAGATGCATCAGCCTTTTTGGGCACAACCCAAATTGGCGAGTTGTAGGGTGACCTAGAAGAGCGAATGATGCCTTGTCTTAGCAAGTCTTCAATTTGTCCTTCGACTTCTTCCTTTAGGTGCATTGGATAAGGGTAATATCGGGAATAAATAGGTTCATTTATTTTTGTCTGAATGTCTGCAACTACGGCTGTGGTGTATGTCAAATGCTCGTCTGGTTCACTAAATAATGATTTATGGTTGTCGATAACGTTTTCTAGTTTGTTCCTCTGTTGTTCCGTCAAGTGGTGTGTCCTAATATTAATGTTGTTTACTGATTGTGATACTTTTTGTTTTATTCGAATTTTAAGTGTTCCGTTTATTAGCATGTAGTTTTCTGCTGAGTAGATAATTGCTGAAAGCTCCTTTAGGCTATCGTTTCCTAAAATACCGTGAAAGGATTTCAGACTTGGCAGCAAAAAGAATTTTATTTTATCGGCGTGTTTTCCAAATACGTTTATGAAAGTATGATGAGTGACTTTGTTATTTCCGCCAACCGAACTTGCGAAAAAGGAATTTTGGTTTGGTAAGGGATTTCGAACTAAACAGGGTTGTATGTAATTCTTGTTTGAGCCGGTGTCAATAAGAAAGTTTAAAATTTTTCCATCATTCGTCCTACACTCGAAGTAAGGTAGAGACGAATTCATTAGCCTAAAAAATTAATGTCAGCGAAGTCCTGGGTTTCGAATTGGTTTACGTTTTCAGATGTTTCTGGTTTATTTTGTAAGTACTCGTCCAATGTTGGGAGTTTCTCCTCCTCTTCGTAGTTTAGTGCTTGATCCCTGTAGTATTCGTCGTTAGTATTTTCGCTTTCCTCGGTCTCTAGATGAAAATTTCTTTGCAGCTTAGGAGGGTTTCGCAATTGTTCAGATTGTATAGGTGGTCTTTTTCCAAACATTTGGTTATTCTGAGCAGGTCTGTTCATATAATTGACAGCTCTTGTCCTAATTGAATAATCCACTTTCATGGGCTCGGGACGTGGGAAAGGCTTCGGAGCAGTTGGTCTCGGAGGCATGAACATCGGGTTTGGATACCCTTGTGGTTGCTTTTGGTTAAAGTTATTATGATATCCTGTTGGATTTACTGACCTGTGCTGATGGTAATTAAATGAAGGTTGCGGCATAAAAGCCAATTGGGGGTAAAAAGTTTTCCTAGATTTGTCTTGATATTGTGGCCTATTTGGTGGTGGGGGTAGTAAAGGCTTGTTAGTGTTGTTTTTATTAGTCTGGTGGTGTAGGTTTGCAAAATGTGACCTTGCGAATTGGTTTTCCATTTTCAAGCACAAATGGAGTGCTTGCGGAAGATCTTTTGGTTCTTTCATTCCTAAGTGAAGGGATAAATTGTCCCTTAAACCTCTGGTGAAGGCATCCAATGCCTTATCTCTATATCTTTGTGCCAGAAGGTCAAGTGCTTCTCTACCTATGTCCATGTACGACAGCTTATTCATTATAAGGGAAAGGTGTGAGTATACCCTTTGATAGTACTCCTGTATGGTACTATTACCCTGTACTAGAGTACTCATTTGATACTCTAGCGTTGTCAAATCTCTTTTACCTGCGTAATGTAACGCTAGACATTTCGAGATACTGTCCCAATTTAAGGGAGTATTATATGATTCAAGTGCGGCGTCCGCACTACCTGTAATTTTGTTTCTAATTGTATTCAAAATTGCGAAATATTTTGCGGTTCCTTTGGCCGAGTCGTATAGCTTAAGAATTCTATCAACACTCTTTTTCCAAGAGCTGAATTCCGTATAACTGCCAGAGAATTCCCTTAGACATTTAACAACATCAGGCACTTTGTCCAAGTCAGTCAAGTTGTTCCTATACCTGTCTTCTATTATTTGGTCTTCGCCTGTAATGTCCGAATTAGGGTCTATAAAGTTTCTTATTGCTATTTGGCATTGTTGTGCGCAAACTCTAGCGATTGTCTCTTCTAAATTGTCAATATGGTTATCTTCACGACGTGCTTCCGGTGGATTTGGTGGATTGGGTGCATTTAAAATTGAAGGCCTGATTAGATTGTTTGGGTTAGACATTTTGAAAAATAATAAAAAAGTCTATGTGGTCACTATGGTCAGAAATAAAAAATTCCTCAAATGATTTTTTAATATTTTTGCCTATATTAGAATGTCCTGTAACTTAAAAAAAAAATATATATATATATGTATATGCTTAAATTTGAGTTCTTTAATTCTTTCTTTCTAATTCTTTTGTTTTTCTATTAACGAATTGATTCAATAGTCTGATTATTTATTTTATTAATTAATTCCCTTTTTTGTTTAATTTTACTATGAGTATGTGTATTAAAATATTGTTTAATTTTTTCACTTTTTCTGACTTATTTCTACTAGAGGGTCCCGTAGGAATCGTAGTAGTGGTTCTAATTTTATTATTATTCTTTCCACAAAAAAAATTACTATTTTCTTAAATTCTTTGTCAATATGCTTTCAATTAAATTTTCTTTAAAAAAAATTTTATTTTTTTTTTAATTAACACTTAAAAACACTATGTAGGTTAAATTCACTATTAAGATTTGCTTGAATTTTTTCTGTTTAATTTTGTATAAATTTTAAATATTTAAGTTGAGAAAATATCTTAAAACTATTCTTACATTGTTACAGCAAGCATCATTTTGGAGCTGGTAGGGGGTTGTGTCTTCCTTTTCTTTGTAGCAATACCTGGGTAACCTCTCTCTACACCAAGTTCTCCAAGCAGAACGTCCTTATTTTGCAGATGCCTGGGTTTGTGGGGTGAGTTTCTTCAGGATTCTCCTATTTTAAAGACTGTTGGGTTTGTTTAGGGTTGTCCTTTCTTTTCTGCAGCCTATGGGGTGCGTTTCTTGGGAATATCCGTTTTGATGTAGCCTATGGGGTACGTTATCCTCGAATTATCCCGGAGAGTTGGGCGCCAGTTAATGTATTTTTAGTTTAGTTTTATAAAAAAAACATTTTTTTATTTTCACTTAATTTTATTTTATTTAAAAGCACATAATTAGAACTTAATTGCAAAGGTATAAATTTACAACTGAACTTAATTCTAGTTTTTAGTTCAAACGAAACATAAAATAAGATACTGGAAAATTGCATGGTAATTGTAATGACACGCGCTGTTTACTGTTTTGCAACTTTCATAAGTTGTTGACCTGTTTAACCGTCTGCGCTAGTGTCAGCATTTTGGTTAATTCGTTGAAATTTAATAATAAGGGAAATAAACTTTTTTTTGTGTTAACATGCATGTACATATGTAAAAGGAAAAGTGCATGAAATGTTTCTACTCACGGTTTATTATTTTAATTTGTTGTAACAAAATCTTTCACAATTACTGGTATGTGTGGATGTTCCTCCGAGTCTGTATGTACAAATGTATATGGAGTGATCCTGTGGGTTTGACGATTGAATGGTGATTCGCTTTGCCTGGTCTTTGGCTTCTACACATTAGACACAACACTTTAGTTTTATTTATTTTTATTTATTTTTATTATTTTTTTCGTATTTTAATACTTTTGATTTTTTTTCTTTTATATTTAAATTTATCTTTTATACATAAATGTACATACGCACATTAAATCAATATTTTGATAATTAACTTTTTCGTATTCCGGTGATAAACTACTTTGTTGGCGTTTGAACTTCAAATGTCAGCAAGGTGATGGATGATTTTGCTGTTGACTGCTGCTGCTAATGTTTTTTATGTTCTCTACGTACATATGTATGTATGTGTATGTAGGTATGTGACCAGAAGAGAGCTTTGGACTGTATGTTATTGAGAGATGTGTTTAAAGCTGTTTCCTGCAACAACAAAATACCCTGCACTTGCGGTATTTATTTTGTCTGTATTTTGTTATTGTATTTTTTGTTAAAAATTTGATTTTAAGCAATTTTAATTTTAGGTGCTACAAATATGTAAATATGAATATATGTATATGTATGTATGATGTTTAGTTGAATGTATGTATATTTATAAATGTAGGTTTGTGTAATGAGGAGACTTTATGTTCGCATGTACATATGTATGTATTTTTTATTTTATTTTATTTTACTCACTTTTGGTGAACGAGCTTTTGTGGACTGTATTTTTTGTTTGTTTTAAGTTTTTATTTTATATTTATTATTATTATTACTTTTTTTGTTGCCATATATCGAATGGTTTAAATTTTATTTTAATGGCTCAAAGAAGGACCATGTTTATATGTCCATATTATTCAGGCGACCACTATATAGCCTGTATAATACACTGTCAGTTCGTTTGACTTATATTCAATATCCTGTTCACTTACAATATTTGTTTTGAGGCTTGCGACTTTCCTGTAAAGCTGGTGATTATTACATTCTTTGCAGGTCCTTGTATCGTCCTGTATAAAATTTTTCGACCGCTTCCATTAACTCGGTGTCATTGATTCCTTCTAAAAAGTTAATTTATTGTGATGTCAACCGAACTGGTGAACGAAGGAAGGCTGTGTACTGCTTTCATTACGCTATCTCTGTTGTTTACTTCTGCCCTATTCCTTACTTCTAGGTATGGTTGCCTCATCGCTTCCAATTATCGCTCCCTTCTAGCATGCTCTTTGACCAGTTCCACAGGTGCTACTTGAGGCTGTCCTTCCGCCATTATTTTTGGATCGAACGTACGTTGTCTTCTTTGATTACTTTTGTATAATTATTGAAGCAACTTTTACTTGTTTTGGGTGGTTCACTACTCTAAACTGGGAGTGTTCACTTCACTTTGGTGGTGTTAGCGTAAAAAGTTTTTTTTCTATTATAAAAAATTTTCACTTCACTCGTCGGGAATGAATAGAAGGCGGTTAACTGTCAGCGCATTTAAGCTCGACCTTTTTGCAGGGATTAGTGAACCATCACTAGAGATAGCCTCTTTAGCGGATGCGCTAGTGGACGGTATAAATAATATATATGACGCAAATTTAGCAATTCTAGGGTATTCCTAAAGAATAAACTTAATTAGGTTTAGCATTTTATTAATTCAACTCAAATTACGTTTTAGTTTTTCTTCCGCCAGATAAAAGTTTCAGAGCCATCATAATTTGCAGCAAAGTATTTTGAAATTTCTTCGTAAATAGGATTTTCTTGCGACATAAGATGCAATAGAATTTTCATCCGACTTCTACAAAATGTAATAATTAAAAATAATATCATATATATATATATATATATATATATATATATATATATATATATATATATATATATATATATATAATATAAACCTTCTTTTAAACCTTATTTGATATTTATATGTTTTTGTTTGATATACGAGCTTTAGGTCTCTTTGAATAATTATTTATTTTTATTCTATTTTTCCAATATTTCGCCACTCCGTTGTGTGGCTTCCCTGAAGTGGCGAAATATTGGAAAAATATAATAAAAATAAATAATTATTAAAAAAGAGACCTAAAGCTCGAATATAAAACAAAAACAATAATTTTTTTAAATATGTTCATAGTTCTATATAGATTGCTTAATATATTACTTTTTTTGCTGCAGTGGATCACGTTGGCATCTCCAAAAGGCCTTTGTGATTAAAGTTTTTTTGTAACTCTTCATAATTTCCGTCCTGGAAATTCCACCATTAGGATCATCCATAATCAACTCCTCATAAAGATCAAACTCTTGCGTCGCTGGAATCTTCTTCAAACACTTATCTAGAATGGGCCAATTTTTTGCACGGGATCCAATAAGGCTGCGATTACGTGCACTTTGTAAATTTTAAATTTATTTAGCAAATTTTCAATTGCAAAACTATACATATTAATGCATTCTGCAAAACTAGATGTTTTATAATTTTCGTTTAGATTTTCAAAAATTTTTGCAACTAAAATTATATTGCAGTTCACTTCCAGCATCTTCAAAATCAAGGTCACTTTCGCTGGAATTCAAAATAGCTTCAAGAATTTCCTCCTCAAATACTTATTTTCTTCTATGACCCTCCATTCTAAGCAATCGACGGAAAATATACACATACATATAAATACATATGTATATATTTTCTATGTTGGTATATAGATAGTTGATGCATTTTAAAAAAACTTACCTATTTTTAATATCAGTATTCACACTTTTACTTATAAGAACCTTCTTATATGGCTATTGTGACACGAATAAACATTTCAAACTTATTTTTACATAAATTAGCACATTGCAAAACTTCGGGGAATACCTCTTGAAAAAACGAAATTTTAAAATAACGGCCTAGCGCATATACAAACCGCAGCATTCATATATATCTGACACCTTGCCAGCGACTGAAACATGCAAGAAAATTACTTCCTACAATTTTTCTTGAAATAACAGCTTAGCACATTTTAGCAATATTACGACACATATGGTTTTTTTAAACATCCCATGTCATATATATGTGACGCTGAGTGGCGAAAGTGTTAAATTGCATTCGCTATGAGCTGCCCCACGATAATTACCCGTAAGATCACAATGATCTCTAGCTTTATCGTTATTTAATATTTTCTTACATATATGAAAATTTTTTGCATTATTATATTGAGCTATTTCTATTGGGGTCATGAACATTTTCTTAACTTTTGGTAAATAGTTTAGATAGATATCTGTACGATCTTCAACTATTTTTTTGATAAATACATTTGCCGTATCTTCACCAAAATAATATCTATATAAATTATTTTCTCTTTTAAAACTACAATTAATAAAATAACCGAATGCACACGAATGGTGTTTCTGTACATTTGTAGTGCTTTTACCTGCAGGATCATCGACTTTTTCCAAAATAGACGCAAAGTCTGCGTATATTACAAATGGTACATCTAATTGCTTGTAGCAGTTCTTAAACTGGATAGTAGATTCATCTTCTGGCATCCTGATGACTTTTTTACCACAAAAATGTTTATGTTGATTATACACATAATCATCATGTGTATGATATAGGTATATATTGCAGATATAAAACTTGTGATCATGCATTGTTATGCTGGAACGAAGAAGTCTAAAGAAGAGAGAAAAATAAAATAATATGCAAATTAATATAACAATACGAAGTAACTTTTTAAATAGGGAACATATTTTGCATAAATTCACAAATGAAACTTACTTTGATATATCTTTGATGAGCACATAGTAGAAGTTCTCATTTTTCTGGAGCAGTCAAAAGTCCATCCGGCATCCCTCTCTTGAAATTCTTCCATGTTGACTCTTAGCTGCTCCGTCTGTTTCTTGTACATGTCTTCTATGTCATCTGAAAAAGTCACCAACATCATTTTCGAAATATGTACAAGTTGGGAAACATTCATCTCATCATTCACCATCTTCATATAATCACATGTGAGCTCCATATTAAATTTAAATGTAGTATGTATCCTACTACATTCATTGAGTTGTTGTACTTTGGAGCTCTTGACAGATTTCAGAAACTCTTTCGGAAACAAGATACAAGGAGCATATATGTCTCGAGCATATATGTCTCGATCCTCCCATTGAAGTTACTTACTCTTTTAGTGAGAAAATCACTAATCCGTTCTTGCTGACAACTGTTTTTGTGTTTTGTGGTTCTGACATGAGCCATATAACCATTTGATGGGATCATCTCATTGAAATCCTCACAATATTTGTTTTGAAGATTTAGATTACTAGCTCCAAAGACCGCCTGTGATTGGTTAGCATATAAGTGCGTTTCCATATGCTGATTTAGTTTTGTTTTGATTTATTGCAGATGGTACAACTTGTAGTATTCATTTTATTTATAAAAAATTTATTTCAGTATAAAAACTTTATTTAATTTTTTTTATACACTATAAGCTTGTTTATCAAACAGTAGTTAGCTCTAGCACTTTTATAGTTTTTGGATTTCAAACACTATAGAAATTTTGGTTGGGAAAATAGGTTGTCACTTGTTGAGATATCAGAGCAGACTGATGACAATCTACGTTATTTCTTCTACTTATATACTTTATATGAGAATCGCGTAGTAGTCATCAAATCTAATTTATTACGACATGATGAAATTCATACACACACATGTAAATACTCACACACACATACACGTTTCCACAATTCTCTGTTGGTATTACGATATATGATGAAATTCTTATAGACAGCACCACCCAGAACAAAATCGCTAGCATCAGTTTGTAATACACAGGTACGAAAAAACGGCACATGTGAAAGGAGGTACTTCTATAAGTTTTTGCTGTATTTCTCCAAAAGCTATTTCCTATTTGTTACATTAAAGTAAAATTTACTAAAATAAAAATATCATTACCCCTATTCAAAGAAAATTACTTCCTACAATTTTTCTTGAAATAACAGCTTAGCACATTTTAGCAATATTACGACACATATGTATATGTGACATTAGTTTTTTTTAAACATCCCATGTCATATATATGTGACGCTGAGTGGCGAAAGTGTTAAATTGCATTCGCTATGAGCTGCCCCACGATAATTACCCGTAAGATCACAATGATCTCTAGCTTTATCGTTATTTAATATTTTCTTACATATATGACAATTTTTTGCATTATTATATTGAGCTATTTCTATTGGGGTCATGAACATTTTCTTAACTTTTGGTAAATAGTTTAGATAGATATCTGTACAATCTTCAACTATTTTTTTGATAAATACATTTGCCGCATCTTCACCAAAATAATATCTATATAAATTATTTTCTCTTTTAAAACTACAATTAATAAAATAACCGAATGCACACGAATGGTGTTTCTGTACATTTGTAGTGCTTTTACCTACAGGATCATCGACTTTTTCCAAAATAGACGCAAAGTCTGCGTATATTACAAATGGCACATCTAACTGCTTGTAGTAGTTTTTAAACTGGATAGGAGATTCATCTTCTGGCATCCTCATGACTTTTTTACCACAAAAATGTGTATGTTGATTATACACATAATCATCATGTGTATGATATAGGCAGGTATTGCAGATATAAAACTTGTGATCATGCATTGTAATACTGGAACGAAGAAGTCTAAAGAAGAGAGAAAAATAAAATAATATGCAAATTAATATAACAATACAAAGTAACTTTTTAAATAGGGAACATATTTTGCATAAATTCACAAATGAAACTTACTTTGATATATCTTTGATGAGCACATAGTGGAAGTTCTCATTTTTCTGGAGCAGTAGCAGATTAAGATGAATGTGTTTCTCTCCTTTCGTTACATAGTATGGTCCTATACGTGATGTTCCATTATGACCAAATACATATATGCTCATATCATTTTGATTCTCGAATTGGTTTATCTGCTTCAATGGGAGTGGAAACTCTAGGCCTTCAAAATTTAATACAATTGCTTCTATATTAATATTCTCATCAGAAATGTTTGCAATCTTGTAGTTTCTATAGTTTTTCCGTTGTCTTCGATCTAGACTGCTATCTGTGTGCCGCAATTAGAGATCATTTAAAGCAATAGATATCATAGTTCTTGACATTTATGCATGCACATTTCACTGCAATATTTTTTGGGAGAGGGATAAAGCTCGATCCTCTTATTATGGACGCGTTGTTTATATTGACTTCAAGGAAATTTATTGAAGTCAAAGTCCATCCGGCATCCCTCTCTTGAAATTCTTCCATTTTGACTCTTAGCTGCTCCGTCTGTTTCTTGTACATGTCTTCTATGTCATCTGACAAAGTCACCAACATCATTTTCGAAATATGTACAAGTTGGGAAACATTCATCTCATCATTCACCATCTTCACATAATCACATGTGAGCTCCATATTAAATTTAAATGTAGTATGTATCCTACTACATTCATTGAGTTGTTGTACTATGGAGCTCTTGACAGATTTCAGAAACTCTTTCGGAAACAAGATACAAGGAGCATATATATCTCGAGCATATATGTCTCGATCCTCCCTTTGAAGTTACTTACTCTTTTAGTGAGAAAATCACCAATTCGTTCTTGCTGACAACTGTTTCTGTGTTTTGTGGTTCTGACATGAGCCATATAACCATTTGACGGGATCATCTCATTAAAATCCTCACAATATTTGTTTTGAAGATTTAGATTACTAGCTCCAAAGACCGCCTGTGATTGGTTAGCATATAAGTGCGTTTCCATATGCTGATTTAGTTTTGTTTGAGTCATAAAGACTTTATTGCAGATGGTACAACTTGTAGTATTCATTTTATTTATAAAAAATTTATTTCAGTATAAAAACTTAATTTAATTTTTTTTATACACTATAATCTTGTTTAACAAACAGTAGTTAGTTCTAGCACTTTTATAGTTTTTGGATTTCAAACAGTATAGAAATTTTGGTTGGGAAAATAGGTTGTCACTTGTTGATATATCAGAGCAGACTGATGACAATCTACGTTATTTCTTCTACTTATATACTTTATATGAGAATCGCGTAGTAGTCATAAAAATATCATTACCCCTATTCAAAAGCTATCAACCTGACTGGATTCAAAACATTTAACATCTGAAATTCACACAATATTTTGTATCTCCATAAGAATAGCAACGTCAATAGCCTTGAAAACATATGTACATACATGTATATGAAAAAGTGTTGATGTAATTTACACAAGCAAAAATAGATACGATCACATACATGAATCCAACAACATATGCATATATTACCAAATACATTCCATATCCACCTCCATTCCAAACATCTATCAGGGTTGTTACTACCTGCAGCTATTAGATTATTTCCCCAGAAATCGCAAAAATAAATGCATAAATAAAATAACCCTACATAAGTATAGCAACGATAAGGAATGATGTGTCTTTGTGTCAACACTAAAATTCTAGTGACAATTTTGATATAATAAGTTTTCTTCTATCCGTCAGTATAAAAGGAGGATAGAAAACAAATATGGTATATTTGTGGTGGAATTGAAAATAACTTTTCAATATATATGCATTAAATTATAAAAATGTGTCATTAACTAACTGTTTGGTTGGTATGTTTCCATGTTCCCAAAAGAAATTTGTAGCCACTACCTACTCAATTGTTTTAATGCTATTCGTAGGTTTTCAAAGACGAGCATGTGCTAAATGTATGTAGCACAAAGTATTGTATGGGTGATAATTAGAGAGTAGTACCGATGACAAGTCAAAAGCGAGTCAGTACATTTCCACCATCGATATTTCCTACAGGGGTATAATGTTTACCTACCACTAAAACAAAAGTATCGGACACCGACAAACATACCCTGCCAACATTTTCTATCGCGGAAGTGACTCATAGGTGACGCTAAGAAGTTGAAACTCATCGTCTGCGGTACCATTTTCTCATCGTAGAAGCGTCTTCCGTATTGAGAAGTTGTACCCCTCGAAAGTAACTTGAAGAAGTCACTTCTGCGTTACTTCAAGAAAACACTTCTGCGTTACCTCAAAAAGTCACTTCTGCGTTACTTCAAGAAAACATTTCTGCGTCACTTCAAGAAAACACTTCTGCGTTACTTCAAGAAGTCACGTCACAGTGACGAAATCGTATCTTCCGGAAGTCGAATCCTGAAGACTAAAAATTGTATTCATTAAATGTAATTAAATAAATTAGTGGAAAATCCAATGAAAAAAAATTAATTCAAAATAAAAAAATTATAAAAAGCTATTACTATTTTCTTAAATCTTTTTTTGTCTTTTTCGACTCTGTCTTTAGCATGCAAAATGTGCTGTTGACAAATTTTGTTGATTTCAACATCAGTTGTGTTGCTAAATTTTGAACGGCACGTTCCTACGAATAGAAAAATGAAATTTAATTAATTATTTTAAAATTACATTTTTATATGAAACATTACTTTTTATTAGTGTAAAAGTCGTGAAACGTTGGATTCTAGGTTTTTCGGTCGTTCCACGCCGATTTGATTTTTGTTCACTTTGATTTTTATCAAAATGCATTTTAATTTTGTTTACTTGTTTTAATACATTCTTGCAGAAACTCGATATCTTATTTATGCAAGTGCAGCTTGGCTTTCAAACAAAGGAGAATATTTCACGCTGTTATCACCAACTTTATATATAACTCATATTCATATGTAGTAGGATCGCCCGGTGGTCTAAATTAGACCACTTGAACGTATGTAACTATGTGTCTACAAGTGTGTACAAAACAAAAATCAAACAAAATGTTCTATCATGCAAATTTAAAACGTTTTTTAGCACTTTTATGCCAATAATTTTGAAAAAAAAATATATTGTGCATATCTACACAAAAATAACTTTTAAACCATGTATATTTCATTAATGTTCGTGGACGATACGATATACTTCTATTATATGTATGTACATTAGAGCGTCTCGCCATATAGGCAAGAAAAAAAAAGTTCGCCGTACACCACCGAATACGAAGTAATGTTGTAAGACATTTTCAAAAAAATTTTTTTTAATTTTTTTTGCCGAAAGTAGGGGTCGCCAAAATACATTTTTCGTTATATCTTCGGCATTTACAGTCGGATCTCAAAGTGTGATATATCGATGTTTTTGTCTCAAAGAGACCAATGTTTTGCTTTAATAGTCAATGGTAGTTTGTATCCCGTTCTAGTATTTACCCACCAGATCTCATTTTCTACCACCCTAATGTACCACCCTAATAGCAGAAAATTAAAGCCCGCAAAAAATCATTAAACTTTTGTTAAAGAAGTTTTTCGATAGTTCCAACAGAAGTGTTAAAAAAATATAATTTATGTTTTTTGCCGAATGTAGGGGTTGACTTTTTAAACAGTTATCATATATTCGGTATTCACAGTCGGATTTTATAGTATTATATATCGATGTTTTTGCCTAGTATCTTCTTTTTTAAATTGTGATACACTCTTTTCGAACTTACCATAATATCTGTACCAATACAATAAAAATTCAAAGATCTGTGTATATTAAAACAATTTTATTTAATCATATTTTGAAATGACCCAAGTTGGCTATATTTTTCACGGCTTTCGAGCTTGGAAAAAATGTGGCCTAGGCGTTGCTCATCGGTAACAGCCATGGCAGACTCATGTACTACATGAACAAAACGCTCGGTGTTTTGAGAATGGCACGGATATTCTGTGAAATTAATTAAGGTTAGTCAACAAAACTATCAAACAAAGTTGTTTTTCTTGTGCTACCTGGTATCTCGATTATTTCTTTTGAAAACTGTAATGCTTCCAGCTGGTCTTGCATATAGAACTGCAAGCACGGCGGCTCAGTCAATTCAAATTTGGTCCAATTGATCATATGGTAATATGAGTCACTTTCGAAGTCTATGAAATTTTTAACTTGTGCACCGTACATTTGACGAATGCCTACTGCTGCTTCATTTCGCGCAGACAAAATCTTGTTATAGCCGTCTGAACGTACTAGCGGATCTTGGTCCGTTATCATCGATAACAATACATTCTCGGGGTGGAAAAAGTACGCGTTATTTTCTATCGACGGACGAAGTATCTGTTGAACATCTTGTGGCAGTTGACGAATCCAAGATATATATTTAAAAACGTGGCGACTTCCGTGAATTGCAAGTGGTTGGCTTTTCACAAGAAACCAAAATGGCGCGTAAACTTTCATAACAAACTCAGCCAGTTTTTTCAATATAACTGGGGGTTTAGCGCACGTTACATAAAACCGGAGAATTCTAGAGGCAGTTGTCAACCAGCGCGCTGTGCTAATAGCTCCGGGTTTCTCGCTGGCTAATCTGTCATCGCATTCTCCGGTATGGACAGTTCGAACCATACGATACAAGTACGACTGATCGCCTCGAATACTCCATCCTTCTATGTTTGCTGGCATTTCTCCCATTTCAATTCGCTCGAAATTTTTATTGACCTAACAGAATGGAGTAAACAATAGAGATCCGAATTGTTAATGGCATGATTAAAATTTCATTGAAGAAAAGTATGCGAAACTTACAGAATACTGCGTACAATTCTGAATTCCTTCTCCAATACTTCCTGGCCAGAGTCCAGGTCCTTTCTGTTTGCCAAGCAATGATCTCAATAAAGCACTGAATGGTAGTTCATTGAAGTGGAATAGGCACACGAACCATTGCAACGGCCTCTGTAACTGGCGTTCCATTCTTGGAATGATTCCATTTTTGTAACCAGTGTTGGTAGGAGTTCCATCGCAGCTAATAGCTACTAAGTTATCCGTACTGAAGTTTCCATTCCTTAAGAAATCTACTATACTTTTTTGTATTTCCATAGCGGTGCTGTCAGTGGGCGTAGCATAGCCAATGAATTTGGAGTGTGGCTCTTTCAATATAGTGATATGCTCTTCATTGACAACAACATTCCGAGTCACATTTGCCTCCGTTATTCTTTTCAAAGTAGGCTCTTTTTTACCATCGAAAGAAATGCACGTTATTAAATCGTTACATTTTGCTGCGACTGTTGCTTGCTTACGGAATTTTACACGTTCCCTAAATATTTTGTTTTTGTCGATGACAAGTCCATCAAAAAACTGGCATATGCTTTCGGCAGTTTCTTGTGATAACTCTTCATTTGCTTTTGCGGTAATCGACAACTTTAAATCTTTAATTAACATGGTCGCAAGTAAGGCACCGTATCGAACTGATGTGTCGCTGCGATCCAAAGCTGAACTAAAATTATGCAATGAAATGTCAGCCACTACAAATTTTTTTAAAGTCTGTGATACATCGTTAACATTTTCCTCAAACTCCTGCTCTTCTTCACTGTCTACATTATACCCAACGCTGACAAATTCGTCACGCAACCCATAAGATGATTCAACAGTCTTCGACATTTCTTCACCGTTGCTACTCGTCGACATCATATCAGCAACATAATCTATAGTCAACAATCGTGGACCGCACTGATCGATGAAAAACTCTTTTGCGTGGTCTGGAATTTTATCAGAGGCTGTGCAATTGCATGCAATATTTCTTTCAATACCGCACTTACAACGCGAAATTAAGAACAATCTATTCCACTCATTTACATTGTATTCGAATTTATATTTTACCATTTTGTAGTAATCATTCAGAAGCTTATCCAAACTTTTACGAACACCACTTACCGACATTACTGGAATGCCTGCGCGCTGCCACAAAATGATGATACCTCTCAAAACTTCTTGTTTAAAAGCACCCAGCTTTCGAATTCTACCAGCGTTATGCCGAAGATGTAAAAAGAAATTAATAACATCACCCTTAGTTGGTAATTTAGTGTTGTTTAATTCACTGATAGTAAAAGACATTTTTTAGTTTATTTAAATTAATTCTTGACACGACACGATTAAATATTGATAATTCCAACAGATATTTCATGGATAATACAAAAATAAATAAACTATGAGAGTAATAACGGTACTACTTCCATTATTAGAGGATTTAAACTAACTCGAATTTACTTAATCTCCCGTTAACGTCTAACCGAAAGATGGATTGCCGGGTATAAAATTTTGTACGAAAAATTTAAAATCAATTTCAAATCAATTTAAAATCACATTTCCTAGGCTCGACAAAAAACATGAATTTTTTTCTTATAGATCTACCGGAATTATGGAAATATTTCATAAGAACAGCCTTAACTATTAGAACGGTTATATTGAGGTCAATGAATATTAAAGATGACCATTGGCCTCCTCGAGACAAAAACATCGATATATCGCACTGTGAGATCCGACAGTAAATACAGAAAATCTGACAAAAATACTCAAAAAGGTAACCCCTACATTCGGCAAAAAACATAAATTGCATTTTTTAACACTTCCGTTGGAACTATCGAAAAACTTCTTTAACAAAAGTTTAATGATTTTTTGCGGGCTTTAATTTTCTGACAATAGGGTGGTACATTAGGGTGGTAGAAACTGAGATCTGGTAGGTAAATACTAGAATGAGATATTTGAGGTTAATGACTATTAAATCAAAATATTGGCCTCCTCAAGACGAAAACATCGATATATCACACTTTGAGATAGGACTATAAATGTCGAAGATATAACGAAAAATGTGGTTTGGCGACCCCTACTTTCGGCAAAAAAAATTAAAAATTTTTTTTTCAAAACTGCCTTGCAACAATACTTTATATTCTGTGGTGTACGGCGAACTTTTTTTTTTCGAGACGCCCTAATGTACATATATGTATGTACACTATTTATATGTCCCTTATTGAAATGTTATATGAAATGTAATATATCAAGCTATGTATGTATTGATCTCATGATAGCTATTTATTTTCTAATAAATTACTTTACAAAAATGTTTTTGATTTGCCGCCATTTTGTTTTGAATGCTATTTTGCATCTGCTGAACCCTAGCTTTACAACACTTTCGATACCGTGTATTTTCAAGTCATATAATTTTTTAGTCAATCTTAACTCATTTATGGGCGTTCTGCGTTCCGACAATTTTGTATCCACATATAACGTGAACGGGTCTACTGAGTTATATGAAGAAGTACTAGGCAACTGTAATGTTAATGAATCACTACTATTTGGCAATAGACAAAGCGAAGTTGATCGCTGACGAAAAATTATCTTTGCCTTAAAAAAAAAGACTTTCATTAGGTTTGTTATTTCTATTGTTTTCATTAAGAGCCTCAGAACTCACAGTAAAATAAGCATTTCTGCCGTTAGAACTCACTTCACAATTTTTTGTAATTGAGTTGCTCATATAGAGTATTCCTCAAGGGCACTTTATATGTTTTTTTTGTTTTTGTTATTCCTACTATGTAAAAAATATTAGCAAAGCAAGTAAAGCTTATTTATTAAAGTCAGTATGTACCTATTACGAATAATATGTACTACGAATATTTTTTGTATAATTTTTTTTTAGTTTAGTAAGTATGTAAGAAAAATTCCGCTAATCGACTATTCACTATGAAGGTACAACGAGAACTGAAATTCAAGATTTAAACTTATTTTAGTTTTAGCAGATTGGTTTTTGGACACACGTCCGTCCTTCCGTCTGAGAAGGGATATCAGTTGTTTTTTCCAATTTTGCATAGTCCTGAACAAATCTACGGCAATACCCTGACAGACCCAGAAATGATCTTAATTCCTTCAATGTTTTAGGAGGTGGAATTCTTGATTTTTCTTCTGTTTTTGCCGGATTTGTGTTTATCCCTTCCGCCAATTTTTGAGAAGTTTCTCCAAATGGCAGACATTATTTGTTTCACTAGCGCGAAATACGATAATATAGTCAATATAAACAAAGCAGAACACCCCCGTTATAGTTACGTAAAATATCATCTAAAGTTACTAGGCGACTGTAATGTTAATGAATCACTACTATTTGGAAATGGGCAAAGCGAAGTTGATCGCTGACGAAAAATTGGCTTTGTCGTTAAAAAATACTTTCATTAGGTTTGTTATTTCTATTAATTTCATTAAGAGCTTCAGAATTTACAGTAAAATAGGCATTTCTGCCGTTAGAACTACTTCACAATTTTTAGTATTTGAGGTACTCATATAGAGTATTCCTCAAGGCCACCTTATTTGTGTCTTTTTTGTTTTTGTTATTTCTACTATGTAAAAAATATTAGCAAAACAAGTAAAGCTTATTTATTAAAGTCAGTATGTACCTATTGCGAATAATATGTACTACGAATATTTTTTTGTATAATTTTTGGTTTGTTTAGTAAGTATGTAAGAAAAATTCCCCTAATCGACTATTCACTATGAAGATACAACGAGAACTGAGCTGCAGGATTTAAACTTATTTTAGTTATAGCAGATTGGTTTTTGGACACACGTCCGTCCTTCCATCTTAAAAGGGATATCAGTTGTTTTTTCCAGTTTTGCATAGTCCTGAACAAATCTGCTGCAATACCCTGACAGACCCAGAAATGATCACAATTCCTTCAATGTTTTAGGAGGTGAAATTCTTGATTTTTCTTCTGTTTTTGCCGGATTTGTTTTTATTACTTCCGCCAATTTTTAAAAGTATCCAAATGGCAGACATGATTTGTTTCCTGCCATTTTTTTCCCGTTTTCATCGCCGTAAGGCGATTCTCCCGCGATTTTTTTCTATAGAGTTTTAATCTGGCCGCATCCCTATTCTGAAAAATCGCTCCGTCTCACTGTCCAACCAGCCTTTGGGTATATACTGCCTTCCGTTTTTTGTCTTTACCGTGCTTTTCTTAATTGCCTCTAAACTTCCCACTAGTTTCGAATCCTATTCGAATGTAACAGGTTTGTGGTTGCAGTTTACCTTCAAATTTAATGTGGTAATTGCAACAATTTCGCCATCTGTAATTATATTCCTAATGTTATATCTGATGTTCTTTCTTATGTATACACCGACTCCTACATAACCGTCCCCACGATACTTCCCTACGAAATTATAATTCAATAGACTGGTACTCCTATTGTCTTTCAATGCGTAATGAATTTTATTCCTTTCCAAAAATATCTCGATTATCTCCTTACTCCTCCTTTTTGCTAAACTTTGTATATTAAACTGTAGGAATTTCGTAGTGAACTACCCTCAGCCTCCTACGGCACCCTTCGAAGATGCGGCGATTTCATTTCTGTGATTATTAATTAGAGCCCTGTCTATATACATGACATTGTTGCCTAAAACAAACTTTTCTGTCACTATCCGTGAGTTATTTGTCACCCCATTTCCCGAAGAAAGAGTTCGCGATCGTCTTCAGCTGCGTTTCCATTTTTTCCACGTCTGATACTGAGTGCGGGTTAACAATGTCTCTCTTTTCTTTCGACACGTTTTTCTTTTTAAAAACAGTTGTTTCCACTGCTCCATGCTTTTCTTAGCATTCCTCTCGTCTCTCATTTTTTTGAGATTGATTTTATAACCTTAGCGTACGAAAAATTTTTGTGTAAATGTTTTGCCGATTCCCTGTTATTGTCTATGAATCTCTTAGCTCTTGTACGTAAACGTGGGAACAAATCTTCTATACCGTCTTCTCCCAGTATTTCAACTCAAGTTTTCCAAAATCATAATCCGCTTCAGGCCCAGTGCCTTTTCCTTTTCAGTGCCGGGCAGTTACTGTCGGTTGAAGGGTGTGCTTCCTTGCAGTTTGTGCACGTGACTGCAGTAGCATTGCATTAATTTTCTGTCCCATGTCTTGTGAAACATCTACCACACGTCTTTTCCTTTTGTTTACAATTACTAGCTATTTGATTAAACCTGTTGCAATTGTAGCACTTCCCAAACAGTATAAATGGTTTTGTCACGATTTCTGCATATGCGAAGTTTATTTCTCTTGATAGTGTTAGCCCCTTGAACACTACATTTACCTTCATCGTTGCGGCTCGTTCGTTTTCGTTCTTTTTGATCATCCTAATTAGTCTGACTATCGGTGCGGGTGACGTCAGCATTTCCGAGATTTCCCGCATTGACACTTCTTGAGGTATATTGATAATTAAGTCGGTCTTTGTCAAAAGATGCGAACCTGTTGATTAATTACGAACTCATTTGCCGCCATTTTGTTTTGAATGCTATTTTGCATCTGCTGTACCCTAGCTTTACAACACTTTCGATACCGTGTATTTTAAAGTCATATAATTGTTTAGTCAATCTTAACTGATTTATGGGCGTTCTGGGTTCCGACAATTTTGTATCCACATATAACGTGAACGGGTCTACTGAGTTATATGAAGAAGTACTAGGCAACTGTAATGTTAATAAATCACTACTATTTGGCAATAGACAAAGCGAAGTTGATCGCTGACGAAAAATTATCTTTGCCTTAAAAAAAAGACTCATTAGGTTTGTTAATTCTATTGTTTGTCTTATTTTAAAAATTCCCCTAAATTCCAAAAAAAAATTTTGTTTTATTTTGGGCTAGTCGGTTTCTTTTGTTCGTTTTTTTTCCATTTTCCGTACCACACACTGGCAGCTTTTCAATTTGTGCTCGGCTAGGGCTCGCGGGCTTGGGCGGTGGTTCGTCGCGGTACTAGAAAATTGGAGTGACAGAGTATTTGTACCAGTGTCCTCATACACACTAACCTCATCGCAGGCATAGATGTAATTGCCTGTATTGTTCCCTCCCCTATCCGTGGTGATCCAAATTAAACATCTAGAACACCCCTAAACTCACCTCACTCACTGATACTCACCTCTCTAATCGGACTTAAAATTGAATTAGGCCATTACTGAAAGTATCTCATTAATTCAAACTTTCTTTAATGTTTCATTGATTTCTCTTACCTCTAATACAGTTTTTTTTCTTAGAACCTAATCTCCCTAAGTTCGAACTAGGGTGTTTTGTTTGATTATAACTTTTTGTTTCTTATTTCTCCTTTTTACTTATATATTTTTATTTTACAATTTAATATTTATGTGGTTTGCTATAATAAAGTATCATGTAAAATACTATATACTATGTTTATGCGCGCCCTACTTGCAAATAAAAATATTTGTAAATAAATTAACTCACTGTTTATACGGCATTTTGAACGTATAAAAACTTGGTAGCTCTTACATGGGAATGTTACTTAAGTTGGCAAAAAAATTGTGCAAATGTGTAAAATAAAAATAATAATTTGTTTTTGTGGTAATTTCAATATTTTGCGAATTATTTCATCAATTTATAGTTTTTATTAGCAAAATTTACAAGTGTGGCAACTTCAAGCATTTAATTTGCAAATAGTGCGTTAAACGTGAATAGTTTTCTGATTTAGTAAGTCGCAACTAAAACGATAATAGGTCACCAACTTACAGTTCTATTTGCAAATAAGCCCTGCGTATAAACGTAGTAATATTAGACTATAATTTAATACAATACCAAATAAAGAACTATTTATTATTGAAAATTTCATCGGGCTGACTATCCAAAACTTTGTAAATTCTTTATTTTCAATGAAAAATTCAAGTTGGTTCTCGGGTGATTCCAACAACTAAGTGAATAAAACAAAAAAAAAGGAACTTCGGAAATTTGTGAATGGTGGATCCATAAATACTTAGTTTAAAATTATCATGAAGTATTCTTAAATTGGTCTATGGGTTCTTGTTTTACTCGATCTATTTTAAGGAAACGTTGAGAGTTGGCGAAAGCTTTCTGACGACACGCCACGTCTTCAGAACATTACGGTTTTTTTCTCAGTAAAAAAATTTAAAAAAAAAGCTTTTAAAAACAATTATTTATGCACATGTGTGCAGGGGTATCTCATCACTCGTGTAGACGACTGTATATTGGTATTGTAGGAAATAACTATATTTTACTTATCTAGAGTTGGCGAAAGCTTTCTGACGACACGCCACGTCTTCAGAACATTACGGTTTTTTTTCTCAGTAAAAAAAATTTAAAAAAAAGCTTTTAAAAACAATTATTTATGCACATGTGTGCAGGGGTGTCTCATCACTCGTGTAGACGACTGTATATTGGTATTGTAGGAAATAACTATATTTTACTTATCTGGTTGGCTGCTCTTGATGTTAGGGATATTGATGCTGGTGGAATATGGGTTTGGATGGATGTAGCTTGATTTTAGTTGGACTGCTGTTTTGCTATGGATGGTGTTTGATTTTATTTGGACGGTTGTAGTAATCCTTAGTTATAGGCAATGATGGTAATGGCTGTCTTTTTTTTGTGTGTGTGTGATTGCCCTAGCTGGAGGTTTTCCCACAGGCACTGTTGATTTTTAGCCTGTGCTGCTGGGCAACTCAGCTCCAACAGCCGTGAGAGCCACTTTCGCTCTAATCACTAGCTGGGGCGTTTTCCTTTCTCGCTGTCGGAGCACTACCAACGAATAAAAATTTTAATCTATTGCTATCGCCGTCATCCTTTTAAATTTATTCCACTTACCTTTTGTGTGTTGTTCCAATGGTCTCAGATATGTGTCAAGCGGGCTTTCTTTAATTATTTTATTTAATAAAAAAATTTTCTTTTATGCCCACGACTTGACCAATTATTTTACAACCTGCTGCTTTGCCGTCCAAAATTAAAAAGGCCGGAAGTAGTTGAAGTTAGCTGCCACAACCTGTCAAAATGGTTTGTCAGGGTTGGTATTAAAGTACTTTACACTATTCTTGGAATTGATAGCGTACACGGTTGTAGTCGCCGTTTGTACTACCATTTGTTCTTGGGAGTTACCGGATCAGTACACACATCCTTTCGTGGGAGGGTTTACTTTATCATATTAGCAAATTTTGTTTGCTAATATGATAAAGTTCATGAACTTTAACTTCTATATGTCGCCTCATGCCTTCAAGTCTTTCGCATGGAAGACTCCTTGACTTTTGCCCTGCAACGATTCTGCATTTAACGAACCTTTTGCAAAGCTTCGCTGAAACCTGCTTCGAAAAGTCTGACAACTGAAAGTTTCTCCGAAATACCTCTTGTCCAATTTTAAACTGTGTCTCTCTGCATCGGGTATTGTATCTTTTGGCATATATTTCATAACTTTTGTGTAACTGCTTTTTCACTTGGTCTCTTATTAATTCCAAAAATCCACCACGACTGTCAATACGATTTTCTGAATCCTCAAGGAGGTCCAATTTTCTCGCTAATTTGTAAGAAGATGCGTGCGTGATCATATTCGTCCCGAATAATAAGAAATATGGGGTTACCCCTGTAGCTGCATGCACGGATGACCTCAGTGCACACTCGATCTCGCACAAATATTTATCCCAATCTACCTGATTTGTAGTCAAATACGATCGTATGGCCGCCAATACCGACTGGTTCACCCTTTCTGATGCGTTTGCTTGAGGTGCATAATTTCCTGTCTTCAGATGCTCTATTCCAAAACTGGCCATCACCTCCGCAAAATCTTTGCCCGAAAATTGCTTACCATTATCCGAAATTAGAGTCTCCGGACACCCGAACTTATAGAAAACTTCTTTTATCAAAAATTCGATCACGTTCTTAGAGTTAGCTTTCGGCATGGCTTTCAATAAAACATATTTGGAAAAATAATCCAAGACTATAAATATAAAGCTGTTTCCCTTTTTCGAACGAACATACGGCCCCAAGAAGTCTATATAGATGCGCTGAAAAGGTCGGTTGACATCAGCCTCTCGTCCCATCGTTGGCTTCAGCACTGTATTGGCAGGTTTGCTTTCTTTGCAAATATCACATTGGTTCACGTACTCACGTACTTGCACATTTAAGTGTGGCCAATAGAAATTTTTGCGAAGTCTATTAATGGTTTTACCTATGCCGCCATGGGCTGTTGTTGGTGGCTCATGGGCTTTAATTATTAGTTCATGGGTCAGGCCTGCTGGTACCCACAACTTCCAACAATGTTCTTCTCGCATTGTATTCCAGTCGAACGGTATAGCGCGTTTATACACACGCCCCTCTAAAATTTTTATGTCATGCAGGCTATCTTTGTTGCCCTCTATAGTTTTTATTAAACTTTGGTGGTCCACTGATTGGAATTCTGAAGAGTCTAAATCTATTAACGGTGTAAAATCTATTGCGTCCATACCGTATCTTGACAGAGTGTCTGGTACGATATTTTGTGTGCCTTTGCGATGTTGTATTTGAAATGAAAAGGCCTGGAGCTGCAAGCTCCACCTGGCTAAGCTTCCCGTCAAGTCGCGCTGCTCCATTAACCACTTAAGGCTCGCATGGTCCGTAATAATCACAAAGCTCAAGAGCTCAACATACGGGCGGAAACGTTTTACGGCTGAGACAACTGCCAGACACTCGCGCTCCGTGACAGAATAATTTTTCTGTGCCTTCGACATTTTCTTAGAGAAATACGCTATTGGGTGTTCACCTTCATTGTCATCCATTTGAAATAGAACGGCTCCTATCCCCACGTCGGAAGCATCGCATTGTATGTAAAAAGTCTTGTTAAAATCGGGATGTTTCAATACTGGGCTATTGGTTAAGCAATTCTTGAGTTTGTCAAACGCTCTCTTAGCTTCTTCGGTGAAGACGAATTTTCTGCTCTTCTTGAGGGTTTCAGTTATAGGCGCTGTAACGGTGGCATAGTCAGGTATGAACCGGCGGTACCATCCCGTGGTTCCCATAAAGCTACGAGTTTATTTAACTGTTTTCGGATAATTGAATCCCAATATTGCCTTAACCTTATCTGGGTCGGGCTTCAACCGGCCTTCTCCTACGATGTATCCCAAGTAACGCAGTTCCTTGCAGCAAAATTTTGACTTATTGACGTTGATGGTAAGGCCGGCTCTGACAAGACACATAGCAACTTCCTCTAAAAGATTAGCATGTTGTGCAAAGTCTGAAGATACCACCAGCAAATCGTCCAAATAAACGAAAACTTTTTCCCTTAAGCGTGCTGGTATGACCTTGTCCATTAGGCGGCATAACCTTTGGGCTGCGTTGCACAACCCGAAAGGCATGACCGTAAAATGGTACAAGGGTCTACCAGGCACGGTAAAAGCAGTCTTTTCTCTGCATTGATTTGCCAGGGGTATCTGCCAGAAAGCATCCTTGAGGTCGATACTGGATATGAAATGAGTATCTCCCAAGCGACTCAGAAGACCTTCTATGTGAGGAAGTGGATAGGCGTCCTTCACTGTCAGTTCATTGAGCCGGCGGGCGTCTAAACAAATCCGCACTTTCTCTCCTTTTAGTACCATAGTAACGCGATTGTTCCAAGGGCTTTCGCTTGGCTCAATGACTCCCAGTGAAAGCATTCTATCCAGCTCCCCATACATCAGGCTCTGAACCGCTGGCGACACCGGATAGTGCTTTTCCTTTATCGGGACGGCATCTTTCGTGTCGATATAATGCACCTCCAAGGATGTCTTGCCTAGCCCCTTTTTCGTAAAACAAGGAAATAAATCAATAATTATATCCAGCTGATCCCGCTGTTGCCTGTCTAAGGCATGCATTCTAGGGAACAAGTCCTCACTATCTTCAACAGAGTTTTCTCCTAGTGATTGCAAGCCGCTAACTTCAAAGCGAATTAATTTAAAAATTTTCATAAAATCTGCCCCTAAAAATAAATTCTGCCGCAGGGTTGGTACTAAATAAAAGTCGATAGAATGGGAAACACCATTGAATTGAATATCTGCCCTAACTCGTCCTATAATTTCATTCAAACGTCCATCAGCTGTTCTTATTGCTGACTTAAATGGATAAATCACCAGCTTTGCCTTTTCTACGAATTCCAGACAACCCTCACCGAGACACGTCACCGTGGCCCCACTGTCAAGTAGGCCTTGAATTGGCTGTCCATTTATCTCTATAGTTGTGTAAATTCTTGAATCTGGACCTTCGTAGATGCTAGAGGCAGCAATCTCAAACCTAGTCTTTTTTCTCTTTTCATATCTTTCGCGAGTTTTCAAAATTTTATTCGACGGGCCGAAAATTCTTTCTCTAGCGGCTTCGTATTCTTCTTCACGTAATCGTAGTGGTTTTCTTAAATATATAGGCTGGTTTTGAGTTGAGAAATTTTCCTTTTGTAGTATTCGTTTAGGCGTGTTTTCATTTTCTGTATTTGTCAACTCCTGTGCTTTAGTTTTTGTTTCTTCTATTATTGGTGTTGTTGATTGGGATATGTATTTTTCGAACGGGCCTCCATCCCTTGCCGAGACACGTTCGAGGCGCGGTTTCCCTGACAATTGGAGCACCTCGGCGTAACTGTGTCTGCTAATCCACATTTATAACAAAATAAGGCTCTTTTTTCTTCCGTACAATCAACAAAAACATGTCCTTCCGCTTGACAATTCCAACATTGAATTTTCTTAGTGGCGTTAAGTGCGTCGATTTCTGGGATTTCTTCATTCATGTTGAGGTCGATTTCTAGTGACTGTACTGTGCGCGGGGGGTACCTATTACTGAACTGCTTTTGATTATTGAGCAGGTTTTCTGCTCGCCTACACTCTTTTGCAAAATGTGCCAGGCCGTTTACTGGTACTGAGAAAAGTAGTTGCGCCATGGGTGCTTTTAAATTGCCTCTCATTATGTTTACTAAGTCTTGCTCTCCTAATGGTCTGCGTAATTGGTTTCTTAATTTTATTACCGAATTATAAAATTCATCGAATGATTCCTGATTGTTTTGTCTCCTATCCAAGATTTTTCTTTGTACGTCGAAGTCGCTCTCGAAGCGATGGAATTGCGCGATCAGGGCTGCTTTAAGATCCCTCCACTTAGCTATGTTGTTGAATCTTCGGAAATCCCAAAACCATTCCCTAGCTGGTCCACTTAATAGTTGGTGGAAAGATTTCAGCACGTCTCTCCATTCGTATCCGAAATCGGCTTGTAAAGTTTCTACTCGAAAAACAAAATCTTCGATACTAATCGTCTTGCTCGTGCCGTCAAAAACTATTCCCCACTTATCAATTTTTAACCCATAATTCACAGTGTTGTGTGGACTCGAGCACTGCTGTATAGGGGGGACTAACGTTTCTGTTCTAAAATTGTCATTGTAGTTCGAAGGATTATGGTCGTACGTATTAAAATGATTGTTTGCCCCAAGTTGAGCCTGCAATTGTGGGGCTGATACTCGCGGCATACTTGGTGGTGGTTGGCTTAAATCGGGAAAATTGAACTCACTGCTTTGCCGGGGCTCCGCATTTACTCTGACTTGATTATGATTATTCATGCTTTGTAACATAACTCGCGGTATTAGATTTAAAAGCCTATCTTCTAAATTGCGTAAATCTTCTTGGGTAATGGCTTCAGATCTGTTCAAACCTTCTGTACGGTGGTTACTGTTCGTTGGTGGTCTCAAATGTTCTCTGCCCTGACGAAAAGCTTCTACAACTCCTCTTGCCGTGATACTACTGTACGGTGGCGTTGTCACCGGACTGTTTGGTGATGCTCCTTCGCCACTGGTTTCTAAAACCTCCTCAATTTCCCTTTCGATCACTGTCCTATTCATATCGGTAAGTCGGGAAATTGCTCCAGTGCTGGCTGCTGAGGCGGTAGCTGTATTTGTTGTTGCCACGTTGGCTGCCGTAGACGTTGCAAGGTTGCTTGATTCCATTCTGCTTTTCGATCTAGTATTCATTGGCACTCTAAATTGTTTCTACCCTACTTATAATCAACCCAAATACCCTAATTAAAGTAACGTCTTCTTAACTTACGACCAGGAAACAAAATTAAATATGGCAAAACAAAAATGCCCATAAACTCGCAAAAATTTAAAACTTATAACGACGGCATTTTCCGCCAAATTAGCAACTTATACTGCAGTCGATTAATAGTTCCGACTTTCCTTTTATATTCCTTGCTAGAGAGAAATAAAGTACGCCAGAATCGCTGTACCTGCAAAATAGTTGCTCGAGGTGTCAATTCGCTCACCTTCAAACAAACCCAAATTTATACGTGTAATCTTTAAGTTTAGCCCAAATAAAATTTTCAATCATTCAATAAAATGAAAATAACAAATCAAATTAAATTTTAACAAAACTTAACTAAATCAAGAAAAATTTTGCAAATTACTCCAGGATCAAAATAAAGATAAAAATTTTAAAATAAATTAAAATTAAAATAAAAGTGACTTAAAAAAAAATCAAAAATATAAAAATGCAAACAAAGATGAAAGTTCAAATATTCCGCAATTAACCATAAATCCGATCTAGAGGCACATCAATGGGTGAGTGAGTGTAATGGATGAGTGTGTGTTAGCCAAACGAGCCAAAGCATCGAACGTTAAAAAAAATTTTAAGACTTCATAGAATAATTCAAAATATTTGTATTTGCTGACTAGTGGCTACAGTTAACTACGAAAACTACTTAACTGGACTCACTAAGCCGCAATACTATACACTATTCCGGTAAGGTTGTCGCATTCAGGGCACTTATTTTACGATTCCCTGAGACTTACAAAACTTTTACCTAAACAGCCTGTTTGCTAGTAATAACCAGTGGCAACCGGTTGTAGCATCGGCCAAGCCGGGCCTCACTGACATTTACTGCTACTATCCGTGAACATCCTTAAACAATAAAGCTTTACAATTTTCAAAACTATCTCTGCTAACTTTTCTGTGGTTTGCCTTCATCAGCTTAACCTTTAACGGAAAGCTAAACTAATTCGGGCCCCACGTTGGGCGCCATTATCTGTCATATTTTAAAAATTCCCCTAAATTCCAAAAAAAAAAATATTGTTTTATTTTGGGCTAGTCGGTTTCTTTTGTTCGTTTTTTTTTTCATTTTCCGTACCACACACTGGCAGCTTTTCAATTTGTGCTCGGCTAGGGCTCGCGGGCTTGGGCGGTGGTTCGTCGCGGTACTAGAAAATTGGAGTGACAGAGTATTTGTACCAGTGTCCTCATACACACTAACCTCATCCCAGGCATAGATGTAATTGCCTGTATTGTTCCCTCCCCTATCCGTGGTGATCCAAATTAAACATCTAGAACACCCCTAAACTCACCTCACTCACTGATACTCACCTCTCTAATCGGACTTAAAATTGAATTAGGCCATTACTGAAAGTATCTCATTAATTCAAACTTTCTTTAATGTTTCATTGATTTCTCTTACCTCTAATACAGTTTTTTTTCTTAGAACCTAATCTCCCTAAGTTCGAACTAGGGTGTTTTGTTTGATTATAACTTTTTGTTTCTTATTTCTTCTTTTTACTTATATATTTTTATTTTACAATTTAATATTTATGTGGTTTGCCATAATAAAGTATCATGTAAAATACTATATACTATGTTTATGCGCGCCCTACTTGCAAATAAAAATATTTGTAAATAAATTAACTTACTGCTTATACGGCATTTTGAACGTATAAAAACTTGGTAGCTCTTACATGGAAATGTTACTTAAGTTGGCAAAAAAAATTGTGCAAATGTGTAAAATAAAAATAATAATTTGTTTTTGTGGTAATTTCAATATTTTGCGAATTATTTCATCAATTTATAGTTTTTATTAGCAAAATTTACAAGTGTGGCAACTTCAAGCATTTAATTTGCAAATAGTGCGTTAAACGTGAATAGTTTTCTGATTTAGTAAGTATTCAAGTTGGTTCTCGGGTGATTCCAACAACTAAGTGAATAAAACAAAAAAAAGGAACTTCGGAAATTTGTGAATGGTGGATCCATAAATACTTAGTTTAAAATTATCATGAAGTATTCTTAAATTGGTCTATGGGTTCTTGTTTCACTCGATCTATTTTAAGGAAACGTTGAGAGTTGGCGAAAGCTTTCTGACGACACGCCACGTCTTCAGAACATTACGGTTTTTTCTCAGTAAAAAAATTTAAAAAAAAAAAGCTTTTAAAAACAATTATTTATGCACATGTGTGCAGGGGTGTCTCATCACTCGTGTAGACGACTGTATATTGGTATTGTAGGAAATAACTATATTTTACTTATCTAGAGTTGGCGAAAGCTTTCTGACGACACGCCACGTCTTCAGAACATTACGGTTTTTTTTTCTCAGTAAAAAAAATTTAAAAAAAAGCTTTTAAAAACAATTATTTATGCACATGTGTGCAGGGGTGTCTCATCACTCGTGTAGACGACTGTATATTGGTATTGTAGGAAATAACTATATTTTACTTATCTGGTTGGCTGCTCTTGATGTTAGGGATATTGATGCTGGTGGAATATGGGTTTGGATGGATGTAGCTTGATTTTAGTTGGACTGCTGTTTTGCTATGGATGGTGTTTGATTTTATTTGGACGGTTGTAGTAATCCTTAGTTATAGGCAATGATGGTAATGGCTGTCTTTTTTTTGTGTGTGTGTGATTGCCCTAGCTGGAGGTTTTCCCACAGGCACTGTTGATTTTTAGCCTGTGCTGCTGGGCAACTCAGCTCCAACAGCCGTGAGAGCCACTTTCGCTCTAATCACTAGCTGGGGCGTTTTCCTTTCTCGCTGTCGGAGCACTACCAACGAATAAAAATTTTAATCTATTGCTATCGCCGTCATCCTTTTAAATTTATTCCACTTACCTTTTGTGTGTTGTTCCAATGGTCTCAGATATGTGTCAAGCGGGCTTTCTTTAATTATTTTATTTAATAAAAAAATTTTCTTTTATGCCCACGACTTGACCAATTATTTTACAACCTGCTGCTTTGCCGTCCAAAATTAAAAAGGCCGGAAGTAGTTGAAGTTAGCTGCCACAACCTGTCAAAATGGTTTGTCAGGGTTGGTATTAAAGTACTTTACACTATTCTTGGAATTGATAGCGTACACGGTTGTAGTCGCCGTTTGTACTACCATTTGTTCTTGGGAGTTACCGGATCAGTACATGTTTTCATTAAGAGCTTCAGAACTCACAGTAAAATAGGCATTTCTGCCGTTAGAACTACTTCACAATTTTTTGTATTTGAGGTACTCATATAGAGTATTCCTCAAGAGCACCTTATTTGTGTCTTGTTTGTTTTTGTTATTTCTACTATGTAAAAAATATTAGCAAAGAAAGTAAAGCTTATTTATTAAAGTCGGCATGTACCTATTACGAATAATATGTACTACGAATATTTTTTTGTGTAATATTTTTGTTTGTTTAGTAAGAACGTAAGAAAAATTCCGCTAATCGACTATTCACTATGAAGGTACAACGAGAACTTGTCACATTTCTAGCACATGTCTAGAAGCCCTCTTCACGCAACCTCGCACTGGCAACTTCTTGATATTTGCTCGGCTAGGGCTCGCGGCTGGGGTGGTTCGTTACGAGGCGCGAAATCTGGAAAATGACAGAAATATATTTGTGCCAGTGCCTATAAGGAAAACTCATACTCACTCTCACTGTGGGTCTAGGTTTTATTACCCACGTCTCAGTATTACTTGGTTTTACTTTCTCTCTTTAGATACAACCGTATTTTCTTTAAACATTAGGAAAATTGGATGACGTTAGGCAGTTACTTTAATTAACTCAAATCACTATTGGTACCATATAATACACGCCGACAAAATGCATTGACTCGAGTTAAAAAAAAAATTATGGAAAAAGCCACTATATTTGCTGCGATTCCGAAAATAAAATACATATTCGTCGTAAGAATCAATTTGTTAAAATTTAAATTTTCTTTTATGAGGTTTTCTTACTCTCTTCTCTGGCTCTGTATAAAGTGTCCTTTTTGTCTTTTATTTTTCTTAGCCCGACTACTAATTATATTTAAACTTTGGAAATACCGGAGGTTCTTTTTCTTTTCTTTTTGCTTTTGTTTTTATAGTATCGACAAACGACCGAAAACAGAGTTGGCTGGACTCTTAAATCTCGACACGCCAAGTGCGTGCTCAATTGCAAGTATAATTTTTAATCAAAAACTAATATATAAAAAAAAATCAAAATCTTATGACTTACGACTCACACCGGAAACTGCTTTTCTTCTCTTTTCTTAGTTTCGTGCCTGTTGTAGCTATCCTAGGTGTTGCAGGTCCTGTAGGTCTCTTAGATGTTGTTGGAGTTGTTGTTTTGAGGCGTTTGTGGAAGTTGCTATTGCGGCTATTGCAGATCTGGTAGATGTTGTAAAGGTTGTAGCTGATGTTATGCTGTAATGTTGAGGCTATTGCAGATTTGGTAGATGTTGTTGTGCTGTAACTATGGATGGTGTTGTAAGGCTGGTAGATGTTGCAGAGGTTGTAATTGTTGCAGTTGTTATTGTCGATGTTCAAGTTTCAGTTGGAGGCCTTTACTGATGGGGATGTTTCTAGTGGACACTCATTTCAATTCGGCCTAGGCGTTAAACTTACGGCGACAAATGTACCACTAGCGCTTCAGTCTGGAATAAGGCCACTGTGTTGACGTCGTTGTCCAATAAAACGTGCCTTAACACTCCGGCTTTTTTTCACTTTTCTCGGGGGCAACCAGGCAAGTAATGCTCCACCAATCTATCTGCTACTTGAAACTTGTTTTTAAATTAAGCTTCTGCTGGTGGTGGTTGACGGCGGTCTCGGTCTATGGCAGATGTTCTTACTTGTTTTTTTTTCTTTATGTACCAAAAATTATGTGTCCAGTTCCGTACGGTATTCTGGTTCGGCCATGACCATCTTTCAAGTTTTTTGGTTTTTCTTATGCTTACACACTTTTAAACACTCTATTCCTTGTCATCGTTATAGTATTTTGTTTACTACACATTCACTTTAGCCAAATTAACACAAAGAATTTTATTTACTACTTCGCTGTCCGCTGTCACAACCGTACTCGTCAACCACCCACATAGAAAAGACCTCATCTAGCCATTTGCAAAAGAATGATGGCCGCCGATCGCCATATCCCTACTGCAGCCACCTTCGCTATCCTTGGTTGATTGTAATGGTAGCCTTAAGGACGAAATCGCGGGTATTTTACCACCTTTTACCATCTGGCATCACCACGTCCTTTGTCAGTAAAATGTCAGGCTCAGGGCTGCTCTCCACCGCCAGAGTTGTCAACACGGCACAAACTGAGCTTCAGGACTTAAACTTATTTTAGTTTTAGCAGATTTATTTTTGGACACACTTCCGTCCTTCCGTCTCAAAAGGGATATCAGTTGTTTTTTTTTCAATTTTGCATAGTCCTGAACAAATCTACGGCAATACCCTGACAGATTCAGAAATGATCTTAATTCCCTCAATGTTTTACGAGGTGGAATTCTTGATTTTTCTTCTGTTTTTGCCGGATTTATTTTTATTCCTTGCGCCAATTTTTGAAAAGTTTCTCCATATGGCAGACATGATTTGTTTCAGTAGGACGAAATAAGATAATATAGTCAATATAAACAAAGCAGAACACCCCGATATAGTTACGTAAAATATCATCTAAAGTTACTAGGCGACTGTAATGTTAATGAATCACTACTATTTGGAAATGGGCAAAGCGAAGTTGATCGCTGACGAAAAATTGGCTTTGTGGTTAAAAAAGACTTTCATTAGGTTTGTTATTTCTATTAATTTCATTAAGAGCTTCAGAATTTACAGTAAAATAGGCATTTCTGCCGTTAGAACTACTTCACAATTTTTTGTATTTGAGGTACTCATATAGAGTATTCCTCAAGAGCACCTTATTTGTGTCTTTTTTGTTTTTGTTATTTCTACTATGTAAAAAATATTAGCAAAGCAAGTAAAGCTTATTTATTAAAGTCGGCATGTACCTATTACGAATAATATGTACTACGAATATTTTTTTGTATAATTTTTGGTTTGTTTAGTAAGTATATAAGAAAAATTCCGCTAATCGACTATTCACTATGAAGGTACAACGAGAATTGAAATTCAGGATTGAAACTTATTTTAGTTTTAGCAGATTGTTTTTTGGACACACGTCCGTCCTTCCGTCTTAAAAGGGATATCAGTGGTTTTGCAAATTTTGCATAGTCCTGAACAAATCTGCGGCAATACCCTGACAGACCCAGTAATGATCTTAATACCTTCAATGTTTTAGGAGGTTGAATTCTTGATATTGCTTCTATTTTTGCCGGATTTGCTTTTATTCCTTCCGCCTATTTTCGCAAAGTTTATCCAAATGGCAGACATGATCTGCTTCAGTAGTGCTAGATACAATAATATCGTCAATATAAACAAAGCAGAACACCCCGATATAGTTACGTAAAATATCATCTAAAGTTACTTGGCGACTGTAATGTTAATGAATCACTACTATTTGGCAATAGACAAAGCGAAGTTGATAGCTGACGAAAAATTATCTTTGTCTTTAAAACAAGACTTTCATTAGGTTTGTTAATTCTATTGTTTTCATTAAGAGCTTCAGAACTCACAGTAAAATAAGCATTTCTGCCGTCAAATCTACTTTACAATTTTTTGTATTTGAGGTACTCATACAGAGTATTCCTCAAGAGCACCTTATTTGTGTCTTTTTTGTTTTTGTTATTTCTACTATGTAAAAACTATTAGCAAAGCAAGTAAAGCTTATTTATTAAAGTCGGTATGTACCTATTACTAATAATATGTACTACGAATATTTTTTTGTATAATTTTTGGTTTGTTTAGTAAGTATATAAGAAAAATTCCGCTAATCGACTATTCACTATGAAGGTAGAACGAGAACTGAAAGAGGATTTAACTTATTTTAGTTTTAGCAGATTGGTTTTTGAACACACGTCCGTCCTTCCGTCTTAAAAGGAATATCAGTGGTTTTGCAAATTTTGCATAGTCCTGAACAAATCTGCGGCAATACCCTGACAGACCCAGAAATGATCTTAATACCTTCAATGTTTTAGGAGGTGGAATTCTTGATTTTTCTTCTGTTTTTGCCGGATTTATTTTTATTCCTTCCGCCTATTTTCGCAAAGTTTCTCCAAATGGCAGACATGATCTGCTTCAGTAGTGCTAGATACAATAATATCGTCAATATAAACAAAGCAGAACACCCCGATATAGTTACGTTAAATATCATCTAAAGTTACTTGGCGACTGTAATGTTAATGAATCACTACTATTTGGCAATAGACAAAGCGAAGTTGATAGCTGACGAAAAATTATCTTTGTCTTTAAAACAAGACTTTTATTAGGTTTGTTAATTCTATTGTTTTCATTAAGAGCTTCAGAACTCCCAGTAAAATAAGCATTTCTGCCGTCAGAACTACTTCACAATTTTTGTATTTGAGGTACTCATATAGAGTATTCCTCAAGGCCACCTTATTTGTGTCTTTTTGTGTTTTTGTTATTTATACTATGTAAAAAATATTAGCAAAGCAAGTAAAGCTTATTTATTAAAGTCAGTATGTACCTATTACGAATAATATGTACTACGAATATTTTTTGTATAATTTTTTTTTAGTTTAGTAAGTATGTAAGAAAAATTCCGCTAATCGACTATTCACTATGAAGGTACAACGAGAACTGAAATTCAAGATTTAAACTTATTTTAGTTTTAGCAGATTGGTTTTTGGACACACGTCCGTCCTTCCGTCTGAGAAGGGATATCAGTTGTTTTTTCCAATTTTGCATAGTCCTGAACAAATCTACGGCAATACCCTGACAGACCCAGAAATGATCTTAATTCCTTCAATGTTTTAGGAGGTGGAATTCTTGATTTTTCTTCTGTTTTTGCCGGATTTGTTTTTATCCCTTCCGCCAATTTTTGAGAAGTTTCTCCAAATGGCAGACATTATTTGTTTCACTAGCGCGAAATACGATAATATAGTCAATATAAACAAAGCAGAACACCCCCGTTATAGTTACGTAAAATATCATCTAAAGTTACTAGGCGACTGTAATGTTAATGAATCACTACTATTTGGAAATGGGCAAAGCGAAGTTGATCGCTGACGAAAAATTGGCTTTGTCGTTAAAAAAAACTTTCATTAGGTTTGTTATTTCTATTAATTTCATTAAGAGCTTCAGAATTTACAGTAAAATAGGCATTTCTGCCGTTAGAACTACTTCACAATTTTTTGTATTTGAGGTACTCATATAGAGTATTCCTCAAGAGCACCTCATTTGTGTCTTTTTTGTTTTTGTTATTTCTACTATGTAAAAAATATTAGCAAAGCAAGTAAAGCTTATTTATTAAAGTCGGCATGTACCTATTACGAATAATATGTACTACGAATATTTTTTTGTATAATTTTTGGTTTGTTTAGTAAGTATATAAGAAAAATTCCGCTAATCGACTATTCACTATGAAGGTACAACGAGAATTGAAATTCAGGATTGAAACTTATTTTAGTTTTAGCAGATTGTTTTTTGGACACACGTCCGTCCTTCCGTCTTAAAAGGGATATCAGTGGTTTTGCAAATTTTGCGTAGTCCTGAACAAATCTGCGGCAATACCCTGACAGACCCAGTAATGATCTTAATACCTTCAATGTTTTAGGAGGTTGAATTCTTGATATTGCTTCTATTTTTGCCGGATTTGCTTTTATTCCTTCCGCCTATTTTCGCAAAGTTTATCCAAATGGCAGACATGATCTGCTTCAGTAGTGCTAGATACAATAATATCGTCAATATAAACAAAGCAGAACACCCCGATATAGTTACGTAAAATATCATCTAAAGTTACTTGGCGACTGTAATGTTAATGAATCACTACTATTTGGCAATAGACAAAGCGAAGTTGATAGCTGACGAAAAATTATCTTTGTCTTTAAAACAAGACTTTCATTAGGTTTGTTAATTCTATTGTTTTCATTAAGAGCTTCAGAACTCACAGTAAAATAAGCATTTCTGCCGTCAAATCTACTTTACAATTTTTTGTATTTGAGGTACTCATAAAGAGTATTCCTCAAGAGCACCTTATTTGTGTCTTTTTTGTTTTTGTTATTTCTACTATGTAAAAAATATTAGCAAAGCAAGTAAAGCTTATTTATTAAAGTCGGTATGTACCTATTACTAATAATATGTACTACGAATATTTTTTTGTATAATTTTTGGTTTGTTTAGTAAGTATATAAGAAAAATTCCGCTAATCGACTATTCACTATGAAGGTAGAACGAGAACTGAAAGAGGATTTAACTTATTTTAGTTTTAGCAGATTGGTTTTTGAACACACGTCCGTCCTTCCGTCTTAAAAGGAATTTCAGTGGTTTTGCAAATTTTGCATAGTCCTGAACAAATCTGCGGCAATACCCTGACAGACCCAGAAATGATCTTAATACCTTCAATGTTTTAGGAGGTGGAATTCTTGATTTTTCTTCTGTTTTTGCCGGATTTATTTTTATTCCTTCCGCCTATTTTCGCAAAGTTTTCCAAATGGCAGACATGATCTGCTTCAGTAGTGCTAGATACAATAATATCGTCAATATAAACAAAGCAGAACACCCCGATATAGTTACGTAAAATATCATCTAAAGTTACTTGGCGACTGTAATGTTAATGAATCACTACTATTTGGCAATAGACAAAGCGAAATTGATCGCTGACGAAAAATTATCTTTGCCTTAAAAAAAAGACTTTCATTAGGTTTGTTAATTCTATTGTTTTCATTAAGAGTTTCAGAACTCACAGTAAAATAAGCATTTCTGCCGTTAGAACTACTTCACAATTTTTTTTATTTGAGGTACTCATATAGAGTATTCCTCAATAGCACCTTATTTGTGTCTTGTTTGTTTTTGTTATTTCTACTATGTAAAAAATATTAGCAAAGCTAATAAAGCTTATTTATTGTTTTTACATTTAGAATTTTAATATTGTCAAAATCAGGTACATGATTAGTTTCCATTATATGTTTAGATAATTCCGTGCTTTCTTTGTTTTTGTTTATGTCTGCTTTATGTTCTTTCATTCTAGTTGCTAAATTCCTTTTAGTTGTGCCAATATAGATAAGATCACAGCTGTTTGCATTATTCACTTTACATGGTATTTCATACACGACATTATTTTGTTGTAGTTTGTCAACTGGTATTTTTGTGTTAGTGAAAATGGTACTCAATGTTTTATTAGCTTTATATGCTAAGGGTACGACCAGAGTGCGCGCTGAAAGCCGATGCGAGATTGTCAGTGCGTTAAAGATTATTTTCATGCGAGAAGACAATTTGTATATAACACAGTGAATGCGAGAATCAGCGCTGAAATTCTGTTTATTCCATGTATTTTGCTTTTGTCATTTAGTCTTCTTGTTCATTTGTGTTTATAAAATTGATGTACACGGCAATGGATTCATCTGATGAAGAGTATTTTGCTTCTCCTGGTGTGATTAATGCAATTATTAACAAAAAAGAATTTGGAAAACATATAATTACACTAAAAAGGAATTTATATAATGATTTAAGAAAATATCCAGCTAAATTTCAACAATACACCCGAATGAAAATTGAAACCTTTGATTACATTCTGGACAAGATAGGTGTGAAACTAAACAAAAACTGGACAAATTTTTTTAAGGTGCCAGTAACTTCTTGCGAAAGATTGATAGTTACTCTGAGGTAAAATAATTCTTTAATAATTTGTTTAATTTTATTTTATTTCATGTAATAATTTGTGATTATAAAAAACTATTTATGTATCGAGTCAGTGTAATAAATTGACATCTCCTTTGCTGTTTGTATTTGGTCGAATGATGGCTCACTTCCAATTTGTATGGAGGCAAATGATGAAGTGGTTGGTTCATTTGTGATTTCAATTGGCACAAATGTGCTGGACTGAAAATGTCCTGATGTGCTCAAATCAATTGAGTACACGTTACCAGAGGAGGTGCTAATTGGAGAGGAAATTGCTTCATAGCGTGAGCGTTCGTTGCGCAGTTCTGGCAAACTGCTGGCTTTGCCATACACATATTTGTACAGTGTATTTTGCATTTCCATTCTGCATAAAAGCTTTTTTCCGGCTCCAATTTCCGAATATGCGGCAGTAATGTTAAGAAAAAGGCCTCATCTTCGTCCAATACTATTTTTCTCTCTGAATTTCTTTTTTCAAGCAAAAGTATTTTTTTTTTTCTATTTCTAAAAGTTCTGCACTGCTGCTGTTCGCAGTCCGTTTCCTCTTTGGGCATGATTCAGAGTTTGTTTCAAAGCTTTCATACATTTCCTCACTTTCCTCAACTTGTAATGTGTTGTGGATGTCTTCATTTTTATGCTCCTCCTCCTGACTATTCTTAAATTTCCTTGGTTTTAAATTTCCACTTAAATTTCTATATTTCATCTGATCCTTTACAAAAAGGAGAGACTGGAAGTATGGCCAAGTTGAAGTGATTTGTGATGCAGTGCCACCAGCATCACTAGACTTTGGTATTGGAGTCTTCCGCAATTCGCTCCGGAATTGGTCGCGCAAATATTTCAATTTTTTCTTCAAATCTTCCTCTGAAAAAAGAAAATAAACAAATTTTTCATATTGCAAAAATTTTAACAAAGGACAATCTCTTTATTTAGATATTTGGCTACAGGTGCATCGTTTGCGTCGCTGGCTTTTTCGTTTAGACTTGGCAAATCAACTGTTGGACTAATTGTAAAAGAAACAACTCAAACGCTATGGGAGGAGTTATTTCATATACATATGCCGCCGCCGACTAAAAAACACTTGGAAGAAGTTGCAGCGCAATACTGGAATTTATGGAACTTCCCAAATTGCATTGGTGCTATTGATGGAAAGCACATACGTGTCAAGTGTCCAGCAAATTCTGGCTCAATGTTTTATAATTACAAACATTTTTTTTCCATTGTGTTGCAAGGTATTTCCGATGCCAACTGCAAATTTATTGCAATCGAAGTTGGAGGGTATGGAAAGCAAAGTGATGGTGGTACTTTCAGTTCTTCTCAAATTTATAAACTTTTAAAAACTGGGGAACTACAGGTACCGCAAGGCACAAGTCTACCAAATACTAACCAAAAGTTGCCATATGTTTTTCTTGGTGATGAAGCCTATCCCCTTTTGGAATGTTTATTACGGCCATATAGCAGAAAAGACTGCACTGAAGACCACGAATATTTTAATGCGCGCCTTTCAAGGGCTAGAAAGTGCATTGAATGCGCTTTTGGACTTATAAATGCCAAATTTAGAATTTTATGGAAACCGATAGAAACCGATCCTTCATTGGCCGAAGTAATTATTAAGGCAATTTGCCTACTGCACAATATTATTATTGATCGAGAGGGTTTGGATGAAAACTTGATAGAAGAAGTTGAGAAGCAAAACACAAAAGAACCGCTAAATGAATTCAATAAAACTAGCATCAAGAATGGTAGATTAATTAGAGATCACTTTTGTAACTATCTATGTCTCAATAAACTCAAATAATATGTAATATTACTTACTTGGTACTTTTATTTCTGCTGCAACCGATGTCCACAGTTTTTCCACATAAACACGATTGTGATACAATTTGGTTTTTTGGTCCCACAAAGCAGGCCGGGAAAAAATTTCACTTATTATTTGAACGGTATCCATTTTTTATTATTTTTAAACCATTAAAAACACGACTGCACGCTAAAAAACAAACATCAACAATGCAAACAAGCACGCAAAAACGCTTTGAAACTGTTTTCTCGCACTCATCGGCGTTTCTCGCTGCTTTTGTCGGCGTTCACTGTGTTATACACAAGCTTATTTGTATTGACTTGCATGTAACCAGTTTTATCGCACTGACAATCTTTATCGCACTGACAATCTCGCATCGGCTTTCAGCGCGCACTCTGGTCGTACCCTAAGGCAGTGTTGTTGTTGTTGTTTATTGTATATTTTATGTTTCTATTATCAGTTAAGCCTGGTATATATTTGATGCTGTAGTACTGTTTATTATCATTAGGGTTGTCATTTCTATTGCTTTGTGGGTGTTTGTGGGAATTTATAAGAGTTTTAATTAAATAAGGGGGGAAACTATTATCTGTTAACATTTTAGTGATTATTTGTATATTACGTGGGTGAAATTGTTCGTCACTAATATTCAAGACTCTATGTATGTGATTTCTTGCCGTATTGATTATTTGGAACTTCGGTTGAGTTGCATTAAAGTTTATAATTCTTCCTGATGAAGTATTTTTTGTGTACCAATCAAATAATATTTTATTATCCAATCTGTGTCAAGATACGATATTTTCCTTTCCTTTTCTATTTCTATAGTAAACTTAATTTTAGGATGATATGAATTTAATGAGTTCAAAATCTCGTTTACGTATTTAGTTACGTATTTTATGTAAATACCCTTGCCACTCAGCTCGGCTATTGCTTTGTCCAATAAATTATCTAAAACGATGTCAGCAATAGTTGGAGAGAGGGGATTCCCCATGGGCATAACAAAAATTTGATTGTATATATTGCTGTTGCAAACAAAATAATTGTTGTCATAGATGCAAAATTTGAGTATATCGAGAAATTTAGGTTTAGGTAGTACCGTGTGGTTTTTAATGGAATTCCATTTGTCCATTATAATACTGATGGCTGCGTGAGTGGGTATATTAGTGAATAGGGAAATTACATCAAAAGAGACCAAGGAATCATTGGAGTCTATTTGCAAGTTTTTAAGTTTATTTTTTAGTTCAACCGAGTTGCTTGTGTTGTATTTTTCCGATACAATATTTTTAAGTATTCTTCTTAAATATTTGCTGAGTTGGTAACAAGGGACTTTAAATGATGATACTATTGGTCTCAAAGGTGTACCCTCTTTGTGCGTTTTGGGTAATCCGTAAATTCTGGGAGCGGTAGCAGCGGTACAAATGAGCATGTTTTTTAGTCTGTAATCTATGTACTCTTTTTTATGCAAATCATTTACTATGTTATTATTAATTTTAATTAATCTATCGGTGGGATCCGACCTAATAATCCTGTAGGTATTATTGTCTTCCAGTATTTTTTCCATTTTACTTTGGTATTCCTCTTTGTATAATGCAACTGTTTTATTGTCTTATTGTTATTACTTCCCCCTAAATTTTGGATGCATTGCTCAACATCCGCTATTATTGTTCATTAAATCTTAAGCCCAGTTTATGAAATAAGTTTTCTTTTAGAGCATTTAATTTTTGTTTTTCTTTAGTGTTCGTCGTTGTGTTTTGCTCTTTCTGTTTGATGCTTCATGAAAGTGGAAAAGTCAGTAGTAGTCACAAAATTTTGTATACCTATTTTCAGGCGGTAGAGTTTTCTTCTAATTATTTTAATATCAACATTTGTTTGTGATATTTCTAAATCCATTAACTTATTATGAAAGTTTCGTTCTATTTTGTCAAGTTTTCCCTTAATAGGGTGACATCCAATAAGTTTTCTAACCTGTGTCGTTGTGTGTTTGACGTGTGCAGGTATCAGACAGTGTTTTTTGCAAGCTAAAAGAAAGCGTAGTCTAAACAATGGACTTATCAATAGCTGTGCATCCGACTTGGAGTGCTCCGACGACGTTGATGTCAATGAAGTTTGTTTAAATCGTAGAGAACTGCGAGACAGCCACAATGTTTTGGAGCTGCCAACAAGTCAGTAAGTTTAAACATTTACATACATAAATAAGAATACATATCGCAACGGTTCCTTTAAAGAGCATCAACTGAAAATTTTTAGATTTGCTTTTTAAAAGAAAACGATATACGGTGGCCATATCCACAGCCTGGCAAAATCTTACATCGTATTCTTTACCTCTTTTGGCCAAAAATGACATTTATATTCCTTTCTGTTCTATAGCAGTATTGATAAAACAAAAATGTTTTTGCCTCTGCAAATTTTTAAATGAGTTCCTTTAGAGGATCCAGCGCGATATGCATGTATGTGGTTACTTACCTTTTTCCAGTCAGAAACTGTACGAGTGGGAGTCCCGTTGGAGTTGAGCTTTTGGCAAATGGTTGTCAATTTTTCCTCCGTTGACAACTTGTTTGCCCCAAACACAGGTGCTCCTCTGGCGAACTCTGGATTATCCTCCATAAACTCCACAAGCTTCTGAAGTTGCTGCATTGTTGATTTCTTCAAACTATAATTGTTATTAATAAATTTATTATTTTTACATAAGTACATATGTATGCATGTATAATAATAGTTGCGTTTTGTTGTCCATTTTGATGCTTACAATTTTTTTGTTTTTTTTTTCTCTTATGAAGCTGCACTTGAACCAAAATTAATTTAATTTAAAATTTTACAAATAAAAAAACTATTTGTTAATATATACATATATTTTTTCACAAATATTTCTTGATTCAGATACTTTTGCATGAAATTATTGTCATTCGAACACAAAATAACTAGTGCCTGATATTGGCATTTGTGTTCGCAATGTTGACAACCCGTTCGAAAGAGACAAACGCTTTTTTGTATGAAAACACTTACGTTTTCATTCGCATTGTCGTTCGAGTCATCGTTCGCATAGAACCAAGTTAGACAAACCCAAATCAGTTTTCTTTCGCTTAGATTGCGAAAGAGTTTTTCTTTCGATATCGGCAAACAGGCTATTAGTTAACACAACACACACATCACCTACAATCACACACTCAATTGTTCACTGGGTTATGGCATGAGCCAATGATTTGTATGGAAAAAGTGTTCTTGCATGCCACTATTTATAATACTCTCCACCAGTAGTTCTTGTTACGTTTTTACCGCACAATTTTCCGCATGGAACCGACATTTTGTGCAAAATGTATATGTATAGCAGTATTTATGAATTTTAAAGACGTGAACGTCTTCGTTTATTAAAGTAAAAATAATGTTTAAATTCTAAACTTACATTATGGTTTTATATTCTAATTGAAGGAACCGTTGGTTGCAGTTATGCGATCAACAATTACTCACGATCACAAATAATTTCTCTTAAAACTATGAATCAACGAATGTTGAAAATAATGTTCTTTCTCTTAAATCAATTATGAAAGATTCATATTACATGAGTTAAATTATTAAGTATGTGTGAATAAGATAAGATTCATATTACAATTGTTTATTATAAGATTCACATTGCATGGAACCGAATTTTTAAGTATGATAAGATTCATATTACAATTGTTTGTTATAAGATTCACATTGCATGAGAACCAAACTGGGAAGTATATTTAAATATGATAAGATTTATATTACAACGGGACACTCAGTCGCCATAACACTTTTGGGTATACAGAGGAAAAAACAACACAGCACTGAAAAAAGCACTAGTTGAGTAAAAGTTTAAAATTCCGGAATTCAATTAAGAAAAATTCTTCACTTTGTTATTTATAAAGTTAACGTCAAGTTAGTATTATTAAGTTATACAATGTTATTTATATTATGATTTTATTTTTCTTTGGAACATTAACTTTTTAATTTTTCTTTAACAATTTTGTCATTGGAGATGCAATTTTGGCATAATCCTTTATAAATTTCCGATAAAATCAAGTCATACCTAGGAAAGACTTCTTTTGAGTATTTGGAATTTTCAAATTTTGGATAATTTCAACTTTTCTTGGATTAGGTTTTACACCTTGAGGGGTGAGAATATGACCTAAAAACTGAGTTTGGTGTCGTAGAAAACTACATTTATTAATTTGTATTTTTAATTTAGTTTCTCGGAGCCGATTGAACTTTTTTCTGGGTAAATAAATGCTCATCTAAAGATGTGCTAAATATTAGAATATTGTCTAAATATACGACGCAAATTTTATTCTTATAAATTCGTAGTGACCGAGTGGAGTAGGAAAGGCGGTTTTCTCCCTATCTTCTTCCGGTTTTACTAAAATTTGGTGGAAAAATTTTGCGAGCTCGAGGGTTTAAAAATATTGTGCTCTACCCAATTTATTGATTATAGCTTCCATATGCGGAATAGGGAATTTGTCTGTTTTTGTAAATTCGTTGAGTTTTCTATAATTCACAACGTGTCTCAACTTTTTGATACCAGAAATTTTTTTGGAACTTCTTTGCTGAATGATATTTTGAGAGAGCATCTCCTACATTTGATTTTGGATTTCCTTGTCGTGAATTTGAGGGCATATATATATTTTTTAATAAAGAGATGTATTAGTAGTTGTTGGGATTAAATGTTGTACTTCTTCTGTACAAGTTAAAATATCGTCATCTTTATAGAATAAGTTGTTGTATTCGTTTAATAGTTTTGATATTTTTTAAGTATTCTTCGTTATATAAATTACTTCATTTTAATTCGTTGATATTTTGAAATTCAATATCGTCAATAGTTTGGATACTGTTTATATGATATGGAGATTCTTCATTAAATAGGATTTTCTTTCGGAATATGTTAATCTATTTTTTTTCTAAATATTTTGACTTTCAATGGAATAAGAAAATTTTTGCCATATTATTATCATATTTTCTACCTGTAAATGTAATTATTTTCCACGAAAGTTTACTTGGAATATTAAACTCTTTAGACATTGTATTTATTATGCATTTTAATGTTGAGTTGATTTCACTTAATGTTCGGAACATGTCACTTCAGGATTAATTCAATTTTTTTGTATTATTTGTTAACTGGGAAATATATTTTCACTTAATTATAATTTTTTCTTTTAAGTAAAAGAGTTTATTCAGTTTTGCTTATATGTAAGTTTTTATGTCCTTTGGAACACCTTTTATATTTATGGTTCAATTTAATTTTATCTTTGGATAAAATCCTACCGACTGCGCCATTTACGGAATTACACAACTTCAGTTGTTTATGCTTATTTTAAAACTAAACTTTTATTTCAAAAAGTTTCAAACTTAAAGATAATAATGTCGCCATTATTCAATTCAGTCTAACTTAAAGCTAAAGGACAAAATATGTTTATATGTTTTATATATGTACATACATATGTATGCATGTAAATTCAAATATATATATGCATTAGTGACCTGTACAAGACCATTTATAAGGTTTTTCAAGACATTTGAAAAATCTCTCATGTCTTGAAATGTCTTATAAATGGTCTTGTGCAGGACTTTAATATGTATAAATTAAACAAAAATTTAATTTTTTTTTTTTTTTTTTAATTTGACTTCAGACTAAAGTCTGAAGTACTTTTTATTTCGTTCAATGTTGAATTAGAACTGCCTTAACTTTAATACAATTATTGATAATGTGAATTATTTTGGTTATAATGTCAGCAATGTTCCATTTATTCCAGGTATTGCAACATTTATTGCGCGTGTACTTGTTAAGCACTAATTTGTTTGCTTGTGCAATATCCGGTTTGTTTTATTCCCATGTATTTTAGCATATTAAACATTTTTGTACTTAACTCCTCCGCCCTTAAATTCGATCGTCCCCGATCGTCTAAAAGTAAGGTAAGTCATGTAATTTTATTGTGGGTGTCACCTTTTGTTCTTCTTCTGTTGGTTGGGTTATTGTAGGATTCAGGACTAATGTTTGGGAAGGTTTTTTCGTTGTTTTTTTATAGCTAGGAGTGTTGAGCTGATTATGGACAGAAGGACAATAGCCATGGTAGTATTTGTAATCCATGTTTCCTTTCTGATACTGTGGATTGCCTTCGTGTTGATGAAATTTAATTCTTGTAATGATTCCAACGATAATATGTTTAGTCTTTTCTACTCGATTGGACTTTCTTGTAATGTGGCCGGTGTTAGTGTCATTTGGGGAGCTTCAAGATTTTTGTAAGATTTGTCGCCAACTGTTATAGTGGTGTTATCAAACTTAATGAGGAATGTACCGCTTAAATCATACTTCATAGCTTCTGTTGCAATTGTTTCATTTACATTGTTTAGGAGAATGATTCCATCAGAGATTTCTTCAATTCTTGGAACGTGATGGGCATTGCTGGTTGTGCAAATTGATTTTTGACCAAATTATAATGTTTTTAATACAATTATCTTCTCTTAAGTCTAACAATTGATTTTTTTTTACAAATTTTTATCTTCTTATAGCTTTTACAATTATTATTAATTGCATAAATTTAATTTTTACTTATAAACATTTGTTCAAAATCCCAATTTATTATAGAATCGTTTCTTATAACAGGTTTTACAATAATATTATTATATAAGATAGAATTTGTTAGAGGAATTTTAATTACATATAAAAGGTTTGTATCATTACTTACACAGAAAAAAGTATATAAAAACAAGATTCAATTAAGAAAAACAAAGATTCAGTTAAAAAAATAATTAGTTTTCAACCAATCACGAAAATTGTAGTATTAACTCATTCATTTTAATTGACAATTTTTTTGATTTTTTCAATTAAAGAAATATTATATTAACTAAAACTTTTATTGAAATTATTTATAAGATTCAATTAAAGTTTAATTGAAATATTCTTGAAGATTCAATTAAGCATATAATTGAAATAAAAATTTTAAAAGATTCAATTAAATTATTAATTAAAATCTTTAAAAAATTTAAATAATATAATAATTGCTATAAATAAATAAATCTATAAATCTTTAAAAAAATTAAATAATATAATAATTGCTATATTTCAAAAAATTAATTAGGAAATTAATTGAAATATTTTTAAAGATTCAATTAAAACATGAATTGAAAAGAAATTGTTATAATTTTTTTTTCATTTAATCTCAGCCGTACATACTTCTAACTTGTTCCGAATGAAAAAAATATATATGTAGTTTTATTTTATAATTAAGTTTTTCATTTATTTGCTAAAATACGATTGTTTTGGCAGACATGAGTGTGAAATTTTATAGCATAGAATAAAGAATAAAATTTTAAGTTTAATTTTGAAACAGTTAATTCAGCTATTTATATATACAAGTTTTTACTTTCCCTTTCGTTTTCTATTTTCAATACTAAAAATTTTGCAATTTTAAATGATTAGCTAATATTTTATGTAACTTAAATTCTTTATTTTTTCAAGTTTTTAGTTATGAACAGCAATTACATATACATATGTATATAACTAAAATATCTACAAAAGAAATACTTGGAATAACAGTTGCCGAGTAAATGCATTAACATATGTTTACGTATAATACATTGAATAGTATTCAATTAGAGAGTTTTAGTAATGTAATTTAATTTGGAATTTTCAAAAATTGTGGTCGTGGTTGGGGTATTTCGACTTTAACTATGACGTTTATTTAATAAATTAAAGAACACCGCAACATGTGATCTTTAATCTATTACCAAAATGTCGTAGTGAGAGTCGAAATACGCCAACTACGATAAGGCCCAAGCCGCTCAATTGCTGAATTTAAAAATTTCGTGTTTTAAAGTCGATACTTCAACAAATTTTTTAGAACTAGGTATTTCATAAAAAAACTTTTGCACGAAACTATAGAACAGTTCCGATTCCTCGGGAAATTGCAAGTTAAAAACAGCGTATCAAACGCCTTTGTTGCATTTAAAAATGGATACCGATATCCGTCAAAATATACAAATAGGGACTTTATGTTTTCAAGTGGACCACACACTAATAGCCTTGGTTGGATAGTTCGACCCTGAATCAAAAGGAGCTTCAGTTTTGCTTCAATTTCTTCTTCAGTATCAGCTATAATTGCAAAACTTTGCTGAGAGTCTGGCACAGAAATTTTTTTCCTTACTTTTGCACCAGATTCGTCTGATTTCACTTTTAATGTGGGCGGAAAGATGTGATGAACATACCATAAAGTTGATAAAAACTTAGAATCTAAAGAGATATTTAAAGATAAAAAATGTATTATATACATACATACATGTTACATAAATTATTAAATTAATGTATAAAATTATTTACCTTCATTAAATGAATTTAGCTGATGTAATTTTTTGGAGACAGCAGAGCAGTTGACTTTCGACCGGAGTAAGTATATTAAATTGTCTCCAAAGTTAGACCATCTTTCCTCCAATTTCTTGGCTATGGGATACTTCAGCTCAAAGTCTACATCAATCTTGAATATAATAATAAAATTTAACATTGATTTATGTAAATAACCAGCTAAAAAAATTATATATGGTCCATATTATTTTAATATATGAATGTATATAAATATATATGAATATGTATAAATTCATGTATGGAAATATATGGGATTATACATGGCAAAACTATTATATATGAACTAATATATGGACTAATATATGAAATGTATTATAACATATGAACTCATATATGAAAATTTAATTATTAAGCTCTTCATATGTGGATCCATATATAAATATAAGATTTTATATATGGAACCATATAAGAATGTATGCATACATGTTATCTCACATAAGATCGTTTTTGCAATCACAAAAGCTTGGAATTTTATCACTGCTGAATTGGAAATCCATTAGAAAATACATACGGAATGCAAAGATTATATGCGTTCAACTTTTAAAAAAGAAAAACTTTTTGTTAAAAAAAACATTCTTCATTTAATATATCAAATAATCAAAAGGATAATCCAGTCATTAATTTTATAGAAAATAACAAAATTCTCTAGATAAGAAACAAAGTTCATATTACTGTATTGAAAACTATTGTTAGACGGATTATTTTTTCTTTTATAATTAATTGCATTAGTTTTTAATCTGATTTCTTAAGCTAAATGTTATGTACGAATATGATATATGTGTTTTTTAAATAATTGATTCACCTTTTGATGAATGAAATGACTTTTAGTTCGTTTTGAATTATTTGTCCAAACAAATGTTTCATTAAATACAACCTTTCTCTCAAGTCTAAAAAAGGTAATTTTAGTAATTTAATTTATTGCACAGCAGTGCGCTTTTGTGAATCAAGAGTGTATGAATATGAACTTTGCATACTGTGGAGGAAATTTACACGTACATGTATGGAAATGTATGAATATATATAATCATATATGCCCATATACCATCATTTTTCGGATCCGAACCATATATGGGATATCATATATGCTCCATACATATTTTTTTAGCTGGGTAAACAATAAAAATACTTACGAGAGCTGGACCTGATGGCTTTTTGAATTCTGGCCACAGTTTAAATATTTCAGCAGTATTTGATGATTCCTTAAACTGCTGAAATCTATAAAGTGCACACTTACGCCAGTAAATATCGACTTCATCAACCGTTATTTTGGGTACTCTCAAGTATTGTAAGGCAAATGCATAATTTTCCTTTGATTCTTCTAAATATATGTATACATAAGTATATAGTATGTAAATAAAATTTGTTTTAATTTTTATAGTTGGCTTCAGTACTTACCAAATAATTCTTCTTCATTGTTTCTTTTTTCTTTTAAGACGCCTTTCGCAAGCCTCTTTAAATTTGCTAACTTGTTGTAAATTTTGCCTCTTTTGCCGTTTGAGTAAAACTCCTATAAATTTATTAAACAATATTTATTACACTTGAGACAGATATGTGTGTATGTATATGTACAGAAATTACCACTCTTTCTGTAGCTGGCATATCTGCTTTTCAATTTCAGCACAATCGCAAATGGTCCCGGCCATTCCATTAGCTTCCATGTACTTGGCGATTGTAGTGATCAAAAGATTTCTTTGCTCCTCATGGAGTCCCAGCTGAAAAAATATGTATGGAGCATATATGATATCCCATATATGGTTCGGAACCGAAAAATGAGGGTATATGGGCATATATGATTATATATATTCATACATTTTCATACATGTATGTATGTGTAAATTCCCTCCACAGTATGCAAAGTTCATATTCATACACTCTTGATTCACAAAAGCGCACTGCTGTGCAATAAATTAAATTACTAAAATAAATTATTTTTAACCTTGAGAGAGATGTTGTATTTAATGAAACATTTGTTTGGACAAATAATTCAAAACGAACTAAAAGTCATTTCATTTATCAAAAGGTGAATCAATTATTTAAAAAAACACATAAATCATATTCGTACATAACATTTAGTTTAAGAAATCAGATTAAAAATTATACTGATTTTATATTTTGGCTTTATTTGGTTATATTATATGGCCGGCGCTAAGGCGCCGCTGGCCAGGATTCGCAGGTTTATATGCAGAATCCTTTATTTTAATAAAACAATGTGCCGATTTAAGGCATGAAATAATTCTATTTTTATTTTTGACTTATACTGCCTTAAATACTATTTTACAAAAATATTCTTACACAACTAGTAACCTACATAATCATACATTTAATTCATCAAAAACCCTTTTCACTAATTCAGCAGTTTATTGCAATTGCCAAATATTCAAGCTACAAAGTATTTGTTAGTTTATTAATAAAAGTTAGTGTGTCAGTACGATCAATGAAAATTGATCGTTTTGTTCCGTTTGTTTTTTCTTTTAAAAAGCAAAAGAAACAAAAGAAAATAAAAGAGGACAAAAGGTGCGTTCAGACGATGCTACACTACACCCTTACCCTTTTAGTTAAAATTTTACAATTTAGCAAGATTGCAAAATTTTAATTGTTGTTTAGTGCATTAAATAGGTGGAAAATTTTGTATTGCTTAATCTGCTGAATATATGTGGGTTTTATATTTTGATTTTACAATTCTTAATTATAAAAAAAAATTTTAAAAGCTTAAATGTACTTTTTCTTTTAATTTTATGTTATTTTTGTTTTACATTATTTCTTAAAACTTACATATGTTAAACAAATTGTTTTTCTTAGTTTTTATACTTTTTTAAAAAATTCTTATGAACTATTTTATTTTTTCCGTTGATATTTAAGTCTACATTAACTTTATCTATGCTTACTACCTCGTATGGGCCTTTGTATGGTGCCTCATATTTTTTCCTATTTTCTACCTTTAATAAAACTAAATCTCCTATATTAATTTCTATACTATTTATCTTACTGTATGATTCTAAGCTTATATTCCTTTTTGTTACTTCTATAATGCTTCTAGCATTGTTTATTGAATTTCTTAGTCTTATTTTTAATTCCTTAGCATAATTGTCCAAGTCATATACTCTATTATTATTCATCACGTTTTCACCTGGGAGTTCTGCTATTTTACAAAAAATTAATTCGAATGGTGAGTAATTAGTGTCTACGTGAGGTGTGATATTATATGCAAAAGTATAATATGGTATCCACTCATGCCAATTGTCATCGTTAACGAAAGATAAAAAGTATTCATTTAATACCCTATGGTTTCTCTCTACTGTGCCTAAAGTTTCATGATGATATGGTGTTGAAAATTTTTGTTCTATTTTTAATAACGTACAAATTTCCTTCATTAGTTCGTTTACAAATTCAGTACCTCTGTCTGACTTTAAAACCTTGAAAATACCATATTTTAATATCAAATTTTCGATTACACATTTAGCTATTGATTTTGCTTCTTTATTCTCCATCGGTGCTGCTATTACATATTTAGTCAATTCGCATTGCATTGTTAGTATATATCTGTTATTTTCGGACGGTCTTAATGGTCCGACTGGTCAATTCCTATAGTTTCAAAACTGTTATTTGGCGTGCCTGTGAGACATAACGGTTCTTTTGTATGCCTTATTTGTTTATTTCTCTGACACAAATCACATTTCGAAACGTATTCTTTTACCATTTTGTACATATTTTTCCATATGTATCTTTGTTTTAATTTTATTAATGTTTTTCTTATTCCAAAATGTCCTCCGCATGGTGTGTTGTGATACAATTTAATTAATTCATATTTTTTGTTGTTATCTTTTATTATTTGAGGATTACTATATAACATTATTGTGACGTCACTTTCTTTACATTTATTTATTTTTTCTTTAAGTTTTTCAATGGATATCCTTTTAAATATTTCGTCGCTCTTTTCTAGTGCGAACTTATCATATTCCGTTCTGCCTAAAACAGAAAGTAGTTTCTCCATCACATTATCTAGATAATCGGGATGTTGGCTACATCTGACGCGCGTTTCATTTAGAACAGAATCATTTTCAATTTTAATTTCTTTTCTTAGTTTTTCAAATATAAATTTTAATTTTCTAGCTAGCTTTATATCATTAATGGATGTAGAGTCCCAAATTTTGAGTTGGCCAAACTCATTAAGATCTGTAACACCATCTTGTTTGGATCCATATATTTTATCTTCTTTATTTTTCATATTTTCCTCATTATTTGTTATACTTTTATTTTTCATATTTTCCTCATTATTTCTTATATCTCCTTTATCTTTTTCTTGTTGTATCACTTTCTTGTTCATACTTCTAGTTATCACTAGTGATCTTTTAATTGTTTCATCATTTTTTTCAGGAATCATTGTCCTTAATGTGTCAGAATCTATCTATATTCTTGACAATGCATCTGCATTAGTATTGTTAGTTCTTTTTTTTATAGATTATTTCGAAATCGTAATCCGATAATTCTAGGCGAATTCTAGTCAGCTTTGAACTTGGATTTTTGTGAGAAAATAACGCTATCAATGGTCTGTGATCTGTAACGACTATGAATTTTCTGCCATACAGATATGGTCTGAAAAATTGTATACCCCAATGTATACCAAGCAATTCTTTTTCTATTACGGGCTTATTTACTTCATGCTTATTTAGTGATCGACTCGCAAACGATATAGGTCTATCTAGTCCGATTTCTCCTTGTGATAATACAGCTCCTAGCGCAAAATTAGATGCGTCCGTAGTCAAAATGAATTTTTCATTGAAATCAGGATATTGCAAAATTGGCGGGTTAATTAGTTTATTTTTCAATCTATCAAATGCGTCTTGGCATTTTTCTGTCCAAACAAATTTTCTGTTTTTCTTCAAAAGTGCATTCAAACTACTTGTTATTTCAGCAAAATTTTCGACAAAACGTCTGTAATAATTACAGTGAATAGGGTGCCTTTGAGGCTCCGGAGTTCCTTTAGGGGGTAGATTTACCTAGGAGTTGGATGTGGACCAGTGGTCGCTTAGATAGTCAGCACCTAGGCAAAAATGCGATTTTATAAGAAACCCAGAAATCCTTTCCCTATTTAAATGCCTTATAATTTCTCAAGGTGTGGAGATATTACAAGGGAGTTTGAAAATAAAAAGGGTGATTTGAGTTTAAATTCAGAGATTTATTGTAAAAGAGGATATGCTCACCGCTTGCCAGTTTCTTTCTAAGTGTCCTTGCTCTTTTTACTTCTTGATTTTACAAGTACATTTTTTTTTACTACATTTACAAACTTCGAAAGTTAGGCGTTAAATATAAATTCAATAATTCACAATGGATTGCCGATTAATCGTTACATTTCATGTTTTAACATAAATTTTATGATATGTATTTTAGATACAGTAATATAAATGATAATTTTTTTTTATATCTTTTTTGTTATTTGTTTTAATTATATTTATTTTAAACATGCCGGCCCCCTTGCACTGGTGCAACCTTATTATCTGGCTGTGCGCAGAGAACTTGGGCAAGTGACCGAATAGCCTCCGATATAATTTGCTGGTTAGGTACCGATGAAGCTGTTGAATTGCTGGAATATTGGTTATTGTTGGAGCTGTTTTTGTTGCTGCTTCGTTGTCGATGTGGCGTATGAATGCTGCTTCTTCTGCTGTTACTACGACTCCGATTTATCTTGCCGCGCAAGTCCCTTTTATGTTCACGAACGGGATGCAATAACGTGTGGTGCCAGCCGTTGCATTTTCGGCACTATCTTGTGAACAACAGGCTCTCAGATCATGACTCCTGGCTAAACAATTTTCGCAGTAACGATAAAGACTAACTGCACGATTTCTTTCTTTTACTGACATTTTCAGAAAACGTTTACAAAACCGCAATGAATGAAAACGTTTGCACACTAAACACTGGTGTATATCGGGGTTCCGCTTGCGTTGGTGTTGTGTTCTTCTGATAAGGAGAAAATAAATAAAAGGAAACAAACACAGAAAATGAGATAATAAGAATTATTTTGAATTAAGTGAACTTTTATTTATTTATTTATTTTATTTTTTTTTTTATTTTTTTTGTTAATTACTTATTTCGGTTTGATTAAGAAGTGGCAATAAACATAATTTAACTAGAGGTCGCGTTATGACCCCTGCTTCAGTTCGTACTTCTGCCACTCTTACGTGGTTATCAGAACCTATGTGTGTTTTAATTACTCGTCCTAGGCGCCATTCTGAAGAGGGCAGGAGATCGTCAAGTACTACTACCAGGTCCCCTGGACTTAGATTTGGAGATGATCTTTTCCATTTATACCTTTTGTGTAAGGCCTTTAAATAATCCTCTTTCCATCGTATTGAGAATTGATGGTGAAGAGCTTTGAGTTTCTCCCATCTATTAACGAGAGCTATTTTTTCGATCGAAGGTTCTGGAAACGCCATTATTGGCTTACCAGTCAGGAAATGCCCTGGGGTTAGAGCAGTGAGATCATTTGGATCACTGGACAGTGCTGAGATAGGACGTGAGTTTAACACTCCTTCTATTCGAGCCAGGATGGTAGAAAGCTCTTCAAAGTTAAACTTATGCGATCCCGCTATGCGCCTTAAATGAAATTTAAAGCTTTTGACTGCGGCTTCCCATAGGCCGCCCATGTGTGGAGCATATGGTGGTATAAAACTACATTCGAATCCTTGCGTAATATATTTTTGGGAGATGTCTTGGGATGCTGAGTTAATGAATTTTTCGAACTCTCTTTTCAGTTCTCTGCTTGCGCCGAGAAAATTGCGACCATTATCAGAAATAACCTTGTGAGGGAGCCCCCGCCTCCCAATAAATCGTGCGAATGCCGCACGGAATGCTGCAGTCGTTAGGTCTGAGCATGCTTCAAGGTGTATTGCCTTGGTACTGAAACATACAAAAACCGACACAAAACCTTTTATGTAGGGTGCATTCCGTAAGGTGGACGTTTTAAGTTCGAATGGTCCGGCGAAATCAATTCCTGTTGTTTGGAACGGTGGGGAAAGATTGCATCTATCAGGGGGTAGTGGGGCCATTATTTGAGAACAGGCCTTTTGTCTGAATATGAAACAAATTTTACACTGACGGATGATTTTTTTATACGAGATTTCAAACGGGATACGTAAAATTCCGTTTGCACCATTCGACACATTTGACTGCATTCTGCATGCGCCATGGTAGTGTGCAAATGAGTTAAATACAGCTGGCAGAGTCGGGAGTTGCCAGGTAAGATTACTGGGTGGCGTTATAGGGAAGAGATGATTCTGATAAACGTCCATTAACTCGCATAATTTTATTTGAGTCTAGAAATGGATTTAATGGTACCAGAGAGCTTTTCTCCGAAATTGGTTGCGAATTAGATAATTGTGTATATTCTAATTCGTGAACTGATTTTTGGGCGAGATGAATCAGTATTTTTAACGAATTTTACTTCATGTTGTGTCAGACTGAGAGAAGTTGGATGCATCTGTGCTTTTAATTGACTTCTCTTGCCGAAACGAAATATGTAACACAAAACTCGTAATGCTCTGTGATATGAGGAAAAATAGTTTAGAATGTCCTCATTTTTGACTGGACTTAATGATGTTGCGAATGAAAATTGTGTGGTTGGTATTTCTATCCTGTTTGGCCATTTTCTTTGTGGTTTAAGTAGCCATGACGGCCCATGCCACCACAAGATATTAGTAGCAAGGTCTTGCGGTCGGCAGCCTCGTGTTCCAAGGTCGGCAGGATTGTCTTGAGTGGGGACGTGCCGCCATTTTCCGTTTGGAACTAATCGGTGAATCTGCGCTATTCGGTTGGCAACGTAGGTTTCCCATGTCGCTGGGGGTTTGGCCAACCAACTTAGCACGATTGTGGAATCAGTCCACAATATAATCTCTGACTCTTTGAGTTTGAGAGAATCTTGTATCTGATACACAAGATTTGCTAATAAAACTGCTCCGTTTAGTTCTAACCTGGGCAAACAAATGGTTTGTAGAGGTGCAACTTTGCTTTTCGCTACTAATAGAGTTGAGTTAATTGTATGACTGTTTTGACATCTGATATAAACTGCTGCGCAATATGCTTGTTTTGAAGCATCCGAAAAACCATGTATTTGTATGATGTCTGACGGAGTGTACTGGGTCCACCTTGGGATAATGATGTTTTCCACATGTGGAAGATCGTTAAGGAGATCGTTCCATTTGTCGAGAGATTCTGGACTGACACTTTGATCCCAGTCTAGGCCTTCAAGCCAGAGTTGTTGCATAAGCAATTTTCCTCTGATAATCACGGGATTGATCCATCCAGCAGGGTCGAATAATTTAGCTACGACTGAGAGTATAGAGCGCTTGGTAACTTTAGATTCTGTGGGAGTTGTGCTAAAGGAATATGTAAATGAATCTGTGAGTGCATTCCATTTGATTCCCAACGTTTTTGTGTTACTTGCTTCGTGAAAGCGAAGAAAATTTGAATCATGTATATCCTCGGGAGGGATATTAGAGAGCAGTTGTGAGTGATTTGCGGTAATTTTTTTTAAGGAAAATCCCGCTGAGCTTAGGGTAAGCATTAATTCAGATTGAGCTATTAAAGCTTCTTCCAATGAGTGGCCACCAGATAATATGTCATCGACATAAGTTTCATTGCGTATAATGAAAGCTGCTTTGGGAAATCGTTCTTCAGCTGAAGAAGTGTGCGTATGGCTAAAAATGGGGCACAGTTCACTCCAAAAGTAACTGTTTTTAGTTGGTAGTCGAGAAGGGGGGAGTTATTGTCTTTTTGAAAGAGAATTCTTTGGAAAGGTCTGTCTTCCGGGTGGACTAAAATCTGGCGATACATTTTTTGTATATCACCACTAAATACAAAACGATACTTTCGCCAATTGAGAATGACATTCATGAGATCTTGCTGTAGAGTTGGACCGGTGTATAGAATGTCATTTAGAGAAAATCCGGATTTCGTTTTTCGTGATGCATTAAAGACAACTCTTACTTTGGTTGTTTTATGGTCAGGTCGTACCACTGCATGGTGTGGTAGATAAAATAAGAAAAATTTGTCATTTGATTGCACTTCACGAAAGGTGGTTTTTTCCATGTGTTGAAGTGATAAATACTCATTGAGAACGGAATTGTATTGCATCTGCAATTCTGGATTTTTGGCAAGAGATTGCTTCATGCGTGAGTATTGTCCTAGAGCTAATGACCTTGAGGAACTAAGAAAAATAACACTAGGAAATTCTTTCCTAAATGGTAATCGTACTACATATCTTCCATTTTTTTCGCGTGACGTGGTTTGAGCGTAGAATTGTTCACAATATTGGTCATCTTCTGACATGTGTCTGAGAGATGATAACTCTTCTTGTTCCCAGAATTTTCTGAGGAGTTCATTTAGCATTGAGCTTTCTGAAAGAATTACAGATGTTGTGAATGATTGGATAGGTTGGCCATTAATAGGACCACTAAGCACCCAACCAAATATTGTATTGTAGGCAGATGCGAGGCCACAAATATTTTTTTTGACTCCTTCGATATTAATAAAGCGTTCCGAGTCATTGCCCAGAATTAAATCAATTTGAGACGACTTGTTGAATGTTGGGTCTGCCAGATCAAGAGTATCTAATTCTGATTTTGAAACTTTAAATGATATCGAGGGAATATGCTTAGTTAATTTAGGTAAGATTATAGCACCATTATAGCCAGATTGCTTTGCAACTATAGTTAGCTCACATTCCTTAGTGGCAGCTTGAATTTGACCTCCAATGCCCACTACATCGACAGGAGATTTTCTTGTGGGAATTTGTAATCTATTTTTTACTCTTTCCGATAAAAATGTTCTTTGAGATCCCGGGTCGATAAGAGCCCTTATTGTGAAAAGCTCGCCCATGTGCTCAATATGAACTATGGCAGTTCTAAGTAATATAAGATCAGTATTCACTGAGATATTTGCTTGTACTTGCGAGACTTGAGCTTGTTTTGAAGTTGAGGGAATATTTGGGTCAATGTAGATCTCATTTGTTTTTTGTTTGTTGAAATTTATGTGATGCGAGACTTGAGCTTGGTTTGAAGTCGAGGGAATATTTGGGTCAATCTTGATTTCATTTGTGATTTGTTTGTTTATATTTTGGTAGTTGGGCACAAATACTGGAGGACTAAATTCAGTGAGTTGATTTTGAGTATTATTGGGCTTCGCTATATGCAATGATGTATGGTGATTCATTTTACATATGAAACAAGTGTTTTTACTGGGGCATTTTGTTTTTAAATGATTTTCAGCAAGACAATTGGTACAAATTTGATTAGCTCTTACGAAATCGATTCTTTGTTGGACTGTGAATCTTTTGAACTTTGGGCACAACCTCAACTTGTGATTTCCATTACAAGCCTTGCACGCAGAGTTGAGATTCTCTTGGGATGCGTAGGATTGAATGCTGGGTTGTGTATTACTTGCACCTTTTAAACGTTCTCTTGTGATTTTCATGTTTGAGATCCTCTCAACTGCTTCGTATCGATCTATTAGAAACTCCTCTAATTGAGACCATTTGAGTAGTTCACGATGGGATTTAAGGGATTGTTCCCAAAGAGCAAGAGTTTCATTTGGCAGTTTTGAGCAGACTAGGTAAACTATAAAAAATCACAATTATCGGTACTCACGCCTAAGGTTTTGAGACTTTGCAGTACGTCAGTGACCGTTGAGTGAATTTTTTGTAGGGTTTTACTGTCCTCTGAGGTGGCTACTGGGATATTGAAAAGAGTTTGTAGCTGGTGGTCCACTAGAACTCTTTTGTTTTCATAGCGGGCCTTGAGTGCATTCCAAGCTGGCTCGAAACCATCATCGCATAGAGGGTAGCGCTTTACTATAGCCCCTGCTTCATTGCATGTTTTGTTTCGAAGATGGAAGAGTTTTACAACTGGCGGACAATTCGTGCCATTTATGTATACAGCCGTGAACATATCACGGAATGATGGCCATTTTTCGTAGCTCCCTTCAAAAATTTCAGTGTCGCATGGAGGTAGTTTTATTTGGTTGCTTGAGTTGTTATTTGTGACTGGTTGCAAAGGAAAATGCATGCCTGTGGAGTTGCCATGCTGAATGGGGTTTAGTCGAGAAATGTTCAGAATGTCAACAATATTGGACTTGCAAGCGTAAAATGCTGTTGAACATGTTTTGAACTCGATCTTGGCAGTTTCTCTCGACTCTTTGCTTACTACAGAGTGAGGTGAAAGCATGAGATTTTCATAAGAAATTTCTACTTTCTTCCATCTATTATCAAGATCATTTAGCTTTATCTCAAGCGTTGAATCTGTTTGATCCTGAATATCTTTGTTAGTGGGGCATGAGCAGAAAGCGATTAGATTAGAGGTGGAGAAACATCGATGTTTGCTACCATCGATGTTTTCGATGTAACATCGATGTTTCAGAAGAAAATATACATACATATTATTATAAAGTATGCAAAATGAACGTGCAAATGATAAAAATACTAATAATTAAAATAAATAAAATAATAAATTTAAAATTTTATTTATTGAATAAAATAAAAAAAGCATTTTAATTCAAAGGTTAAAATAATAAAAAAAACATAACATTTAAATTCATTCAAATAAAACGTTTCACAAACGTATTTAAAAATGAGAGATCGTGTATAAAAAATAGAGATCGAAGATTTCTTTACAAATGTTCAAAAATTGACTGGTTTTTGTTAATAAACATAAGTTTATCGACCACGAGCGGCTTGAGGCGCGTTCGCCGATCGGAAATAATTTGGCCAGCCTTGCTGAACATTCGTTCCGACTCGCAGGAAGTTGCCGGCACGCATAAATATTTTTTTGCTACCTCTTTGATAGCCACCATACTTCCTGCATTCGTCTAAAAAAGGTTCATTAATTTCAGAATATTAAGTATAATTACATTTATTAAATTTACCTTCCAAAACGAAAGAGGGTCGCATTCTTCTGGTTCATTTATATTTTCCAGGTGCTGTCTCAAAATTACAATGGCATCCGCTCGCGATGATTTTATTTTTGACTTAATTTTGTTTTGCAAAAAAGAAAAATTAGATTTTTGAGAAGATTCGGGCTGCTCCCGTGGAGTTTTTGACAAAACGGTATAAATCTCCTGCTCCAAAGCCTTAACTGCCTGATCTGCATTTGAAACCGACTTAAAACCATCCTTTTTAAATCGAGGATCTATTAGGGTTGATATGCGGGGAACAGTCCTTGTTTCATAGTGTGCAAATCTATCATTTAAACGGCTACTTAACATTTCGAAGGCACAGACAACTTCTGCAGTTTTAAGATTAGGTCTTAAGTTTTGCAATTTTTGATGCAGCTCGCATCTTAGAGGAATGACCAGAGAAATTGTTGCATTTTTGCTGCCAGAAATAGCCAGAGTTGCATCTTGGAATGGAGTAAGAAGTTCCGCAAGCTCCTTCAAAGTATCGATTTCCTCTGCGGAAAATGGAACCGGAGCCTTAGATGTAAATAATAAAACAGATGATAGTGCTTCCTTCGTTTCTAAAAGTCTTTTTATCATTTGGAAGGCACTGTTCCATCGAGTTGGCACTTCCTGAATCAGGCCAAGTGGGGTTTCAATAGTCTGGGCCTGCTTAAATTTGGCCATTGTAATGGTGCTACGTTTCATAAAGGAAACAATGGACTTACATTTAGCCAAAATGGGCACAAGTACTTCAAGTTTAAGGACATCTTGAACTAGCAAGTTTATGGTGTGTGCGAAACATGGAAAATGCTTAATCTCCAGAAGCTCGCATGCTTTCTTCATAGTGCAGTCGTTGTCGGTCACTATAGAAACAACTTTTTGCATCAGACACCACTCCGTCAAAACCTCGCGAATTGAGGCTGCAATATTCGAAGCAGTGTGGTTGGTGGGCGTTAAAAAGGTAGTTGTTGACAAAACGGCTGAGTTTAGCTTGAATTCAGAATTAATAAAATGACAAGTTATAGTCAAATAGCCCTCATTTGCTTTTGAAGTCCAACCGTCTGTTGTGAGTGCGACATATTCCACACATTCCAATGCAGACCGAAGTTGGTCTTTTAAAGTCTCGTAAACTTTGTGAAGCGATACATCTCGTAGGTACGTTTTACTAGGTAATTTATACCGGGGACCCATTTTCTGCATCAACGCACGAAATCCATTGTCATTGACAATACTAAATGGTTGCACGTCTAGTGCAATCATACGCATTACATATTCATCTAGTTCTACCTTACGCTTTGAATCAGCTGGATACTGCACATCTCTGACTAAAAATTCATCCAATTTCGTTGGTGCAGGAGAATTTTTTGAATTTAGATAATTAGGATGCATGCGTTTCAGATGATCCATAAGGTTCGTCGTGTTGCCAGCAGTTTTTAACACTTTCCCGCAATGAGTGCATGTAGCTTTTGTCCTTTCCTTCGTTCTTTGAAAATGTTGCCAAACATACGAACCTTCCCGACTGCGTTTTGAGGACTCAGCCTTACTGACTTCCTCTGACGTTCCTGTAAAGAAGAAAAAATAGCATTATAGCCGTATAATGTCGGACGTAAGTGTGCGCTGGAATTTGACGGCCTAAAAAGTAAATTTCCGCGCACCAATCTGCAGCACACACGTTTGCTTTAACTTTTACTTACTTTTAAGATGTTTCTCCATTTTTGATAGATAACCCCACGGTTGCCACCAACGCCTTATATCATAAACCACGAAACAAATTTCCTATATGTTAAGTAAAAGAAATAAACTAGATATATATAAAATTTCAGTTAATCCTCACCTTTTGCGTGTTTTCTTTCAACTTGTCGATTTTTTTTAGAGATTACAAAGAAAACATCGATATTCGTCATTAAACATCGATGTTTAACTAAAATTCAAAAACATCGATACATCGATAGTACCATCGATGTTTTCTCCACCTCTAGATTAGATGTTCGCAGTCGAACATGAATTTTTCTTCAATAAGGGCTTGAGTCTGATTTAGAGTACTGTCATTTGAGTTGGCCATGATTTCTTGGATTTGAAAGGATTTAGAACCAATTATGAAAAAACCCGTTTTCGTTAAAATTTTAATTTTACTGACCTCAGCTATGAATTGGGATAAATTTATTTATTTTGAAAATATTGATTCTATGCTCAATTTATTGCACAATTTTTATTTTAGTAATTTCTAGCTAACAAATGACCTGTATATGTGGACTTGAAGCACACATTCTATTATTTTACTCAATCCGCTAACGTATTTATTTGATTTTAATTCCGTAAAGGTGAATTCTTTATGATTTTTACGATTGGGGCAATATTTGTAGTCAACTGTAATTCTATTCTATTTCCATTTGTTATTTAGCCCTTTCTTAATTAAACCGAAATTTTTTGCTGGGTTAGTGTAATGAATGTTATGTCTTTTTCCAATTAACATAAATATGTAAATTTGATATTTGTATGTAATTAAAATAGTATGTGTGTATGTATGTGAATAACAGCTAGCTGTTTCTGATATTAAAATTACCTTGAATTTGTTGAATGTAAGTGAGTGTTTATTACTTGGTTGGGTTAATTTTTGTTTAATGACGAACGATCGCGACGAATTGTATTAAGTTGTCCCTTTTTTTTAATTATGTAAAATTTGTTTAGCACTGCTGTTTATTTAATGTTTAATTTATTTATGTTAGCTTACAGCGCAGAGCAGAATTTCTATTTTTAAATTGAGACACGATTCTGTTAAGTAAAATATTCACCACTTTTAGTTTGCTAATCTCTTTGCAAAAATTCAATTATGGTTCTCTTAGATTATGTTTCTCTGTAATCTTTATTTTGTTACTAGTTGATTTATGTATTCAATTTAAAAATTTTTTTTTTTAAAACTATTATGTATGTATATATGTATGTATGTATATAAGATTATGTACATATGCATGTGCAAGAATTAAGTGAACCGTTTCTTTAATTTTTGTTTTTGTGAAATGAACCTGTTTTTTCCAGAAAAAAATTGCTAACGGGATGGTTTTACCTTTTTTTTCAATATGTAGATACGTATACATACATATGTATGTATGTATGTCCATATGTACGTGGATGTTGAATATGTTTTTTATTTTGTATGCATGTAATTTTGAGTGGACAATAATTCTACCTTTTATTTGCTTTTCATTACTTTTAGATTAGGATTTTCTTTTGTTTTAATAATACATATGAATGTGTACCTTTTTTTGTTTTATTTGACCGAACAGACTTATGTTAGAAGACTTTTTAAACTAACCACTCACAATTTGAATAAAATTGTTTTCGATATACATATGTATGTATTTTAAAAGTTTCAATGTTAGAATGCTTTTTTCTTATAAATATAAATTCATACTCATATGTTCTATATGTCTGTATTTTTTATACACCAGTTTTTTACTTTTTCGCTGCAATGCTTATTGCTTGTATTTATGTGTTACTCGCCCGAAAGAAACTAATACTAAAGCCGAAGGTCCATACCATCCGTTCAATGCGTAGTTGCGTTTTATGCATGTGTCAAAAAATTAGAATCAAAGTAATTGTATGTGGCAAGTTACAGAACAAAACGCAAAGAATGTATAGACGCATAGGACGGATAAAGTAGATCTACTTTCTACTTTTGTATGCGTCGCATGCATCATGAGAAAAGGTGAGTTGTTTTTGAGAGCAAAATGTTAGTGTGGTGAATTTAAATTTTCTCTTTTTTTGCATTAAAACAGTTTTTAGTAAAAGAAACTGCTTTCGTAATAAAGTTTACAACTACATACATACATATGTATATTCAAGACTTAAATAAATTAATATAAATTTTTAACATAGTTCTTTCATGAACAAAATTTGCATTAAGAACATCAATTAATTTTACGTACTTATGTACTGACTATCAACTCAATTGTATATATTATTTTTTAGGAAAGTGCAATGGAAAATAATCTTATTTCAGCTGTGATTAATATTATGGATTATATTTATTACAAAATACTATGTGCATTAAATCAATTAATTCCACAAATTATTTCAAAGTCATACTTTCACTTCCATTTTTCCTAAAAATTTTGTTTATTTGATAAAAAATATTTACACTACAGATGATCACAACAAAAATTCCTGCGCATAAGACGTATTGCATGTAACTTGAATTTAGAATCGGAGAGTACGTACAGAAACGCATACAACGCATATGCAAAGAACGGATGGTATGGACCTCCAGCTTAAAGCTGAAGGTCCATACCATCCGTTCTATGCATATGCGTTGTATGCGTTTCTGTACGTTCTCTTCGATTATAAGTTCAAGTTACATGCAATACGTTTTATGCGCCAAATATTTTTGTTGTGATCAGCTGTAGTGTGAATATTTTTAAAAATAAAAACAGTTCTTGCAAAAATGGAAAGTGAAATTGTGATTTTAAATGAATTCACTCAATTCATTGAGTTTATCTATATAATATTTTGTAGAGGAGTAGGCTTTTATTATACAAAATTTCGTGATTTTTCACAGCTTCAATTAGCTTCTCCTCCATTGCACTTGCTTAAATAATAATAAACACAACAGAGATGACACTCAGTACACAAAAGCAATCGATAACTAGAATGCAAATTTTGTTTTTGAAATATTTATGTTAAAAACTGATTTTAATATATTTTATTCTTGAAAATAGTTATAATCTTTATTACAAAATATTTTTCATTTATTATAAACTTTTTTATAACAAAAAAACTTAAAATTTAAATCCACCACACTACCGTTTTTATCGATATCATTGAAAATATAATATAATTTGCCATCTTTCGCTTTCAAAAACAGCTGACGTTTTTTCATGGTGCATGAGACGGATACAAAAGTAGAAAGTAGATCTACTTTATCCGTCCTATGCGTCTATACGTTCTTTGCGTTTTGTTCTGTAACTTGCCACATAAAATTACTTTGAACATACCATCCGTTCAATGCGTAGCTGCGTTTTATGCATGTGTCAAAAAAGTAGAATCCGAGTATTTGTATGTGGCAAGTTACAGAAAAAAACGCAAAGAACGTATAGAGACATAGGACGGATAAAGTAGATCTACTTTCTACTTTTGTATGCGTCGCATGCATCATGAGAAAAGGTGAGTTATTTTTGAGAGCCAAATGTTAGTGTGGTGAATTTGAATTTTCTCTTTTTTTGCATTAAAACAGTTTTTAGTAAAAGAAACTGCTTTCGTAATAAGGTTTACAATTACATACATATGTACATATATGCAAGACTTAAATACATTAATATACATTTTTAACATAGATATTTCATGAACTATATTTGCATTAACTTAGTAATTAATTTTACAAATGTACTGACTGTCAGGTCAATTGTGCTTATTATATTTTAAGAAAGTGCAATGGAAAAGAATCTTATTTCATCTGTTAAAAATACTATGTATTATTTTTATTACAAAATATTATGTGCATTAAATCAATTAATTCCACAAATTCTGTTAAAGTCATAATTTCACTTTCCATTTTCCCCAAAATTGAGTTTATTTGAAAAAAATATTTACACTACAGATGATCACAACAAAACTACCTACGCATAAGACGTATTGCATGTAACTTGAATTTAAAATCGGAGAGAACGTACAGAAACGCATACAACGCATATGCAAAGAACGGATGGTATGGACCTCCAGCTTAAATGAGATCTTTACTTTACCTCATTTTTAATGTGGTGAGACTCCAATTTTCAACTGTTACGCAGGATTTTTGTGTGACTACTTTATGTTAGCTGCTTTGATTTCTGTTAGTTTACAGGTTGTTTTTGATCAGCTTACCAGTAGAGGATGTGGACAAAAATCTTTTTAGGCCTTTGCTGCTTAGTTTTAGTTCGATTAGATTATATATAGTTCAATCTCGAAGGTTCGAAGGACCATGAATAGGGTGCCTTTGAGGCTTCGGAGTTCCTTTAGGGGGTAGATTTACCTAGGAGTTGGATGTGGACCAGTGGTCGCTTAGATAGTCAGCACCTAGGCAAAAGTGCGATTTTATAAGAAACCCAGAAATCCTTTCCCTATTTAAATGCCTTATAATTTCTCAAGGTGTGGAGATATTACAAGGGAGTTTGAAAATAAAAAGGGTGATTTGAGTTTAAATTCAGAGATTTATTGTAAAAGAGGAGATGCTCACCGCTTGCCAGTTTCTTTCTAAGTGTCCTTGCTCTTTTTACTTCTTGATTTTACAAGTACATTTTTTTTTACTACATTTACAAACTTCGAAAGTTAGGCGTTAAATATAAATTCAATAATTCACAATGGATTGCCGATTAATCGTTACATTTCATGTTTTAACATAAATTTTATGATATGTATTTTAGATACAGTAATATAAATGATAATTTTTATTTATATCTTTTTTGTTATTTGTTTCAATTATATTTATTTTAAACATACAGAACGCTACAAACCTTCTTACCTCGTCTGCATTTTTAGGTACTGGGTATTTTGTAATTGCCTCAAATTTTTCTGGATCAGGTTTTATGCCTTGTGGTGTTATCAAGTGTCCTAAATATACGACTTCTGATCGTAGAAATTGGCATTTACTAGGGTTAAGTTTTAAATTGTATTTATCCAACCTGTTAAGAAATTTTACAAGATTAGTATTGTGGTGGTTCAAACTGCATCCAAAGATTATTATATCATCAACATACAAAAATGCCTCTGACTCTAGTCCGGCTAGTGCTATTGTAAGCATACGTTGAAAACTATTTGATGATATTTTTAGTCCAAATGGTAATCTTGTGTATTGATAATGTCCATTTGGTGTTGAAAATGCTGTGTATGGACGTGATTGTTGATCAAGCTCAATTTGATGAAAAGAGCTTGTCATATCCAATGTTGAAAAATATTTGGCTCTACCCAATTTATCCAAAATATCATCTAACCGTGTCAATGGAAATTTGTCATTGACAATTTTGTCATTAAGCTTTCTGTAGTCAACAACCAATCTCCATTTTTTTAAATCTGTCTGCCCTTTTTTTTGTACTAGTAACAATGGTGCATTGTAAGGACTTATTGATGGTTCTATAATTTTATCTTTCAAAAGTTTCTGAACTTGCGAATTTATTTCAGTTGTCTGAGCCTGTGGTATACTTGGCATATATCCTGAACTTTTCATGTTCAAACAACTTGCCCTTAGACACATATTGCTTATATGTCTTACGGACAATATCATTTGCTATCTTTCGATCGCTCATATTCTTAGTTGCTACTATTGCAGCACACACTGCAATATGACATTTAGAGTGCTTCAAATACTGACCACCGCTCTGACAACTAGCAATGATAGAACTAATTACGGATGCTTTTATGTTTTCATTTGAGTTATTAGGGTACAGATCATTAACAAGCTTATCTATGTCCTCTTTTGAGAAAATAGCACCAGCTAGTGGAGTCATTATACTCCTACCATGTGCAAGACCTGGAGTGACTAATCTAATTATAGTATTTGTGACGTACACACCTTTAGTGATTTCCCTGTTTAAAACCAACGCGTCTTGTTCTATGTCTATCTTTATAGGAACAACGATTTCACTTCTGTGAGGAATAGTTACTGTATTTATTCTTACAGTGTCGTCATAAATTGGAATATTGATGATTTCATTATCTTTTACGAAAGTTAACATATATGTGTCATAATCTATATTGCATGTATGTGTCGTTAGGAAATCTCTTCCCAGAATACCATTAGTGCTTATCGGAAAGTTATCTTCTACTACTTGTACTTTATGATTCAAAATAATTTTGTTTATATCTATTTCTAATTCTGGCAGGATCGCAATATACTGATTTTATATTTTGGCTTTATTTGGTTATATTATATGGCCGGCGCTAAGGCGCCGCTGGCCAGGATTCGCAGGTTTATATGCAGAATCCTTTATTTTAATAAAACAATGTGCCGATTTAAGGCATGAAATAATTCTATTTTTATTTTTGACTTATACTGCCTTAAATACTATTTTACAAAAATATTCTTACACAACTAGTAACCTACATAATCATACATTTAATTCATCAAAAACCCTTTTCACTAATTCAGCAGTTTATTGCAATTGCCAAATATTCAAGCTACAAAGTATTTGTTAGTTTATTAATAAAAGTTAGTGTGTCAGTACGATCAATGAAAATTGATCGTTTTGTTCCGTTTGTTTTTTCTTTTAAAAAGCAAAAGAAACAAAAGAAAATAAAAGAGGACAAAAGGTGCGTTCAGATGATGCTACACTACACACCTTTTAAAAAAGAAAAACTTTTTGTTAAAAAAAACCGTTCTTGTATGATTTTATACATTGTGGACCCGTTTAATATATCAAATAATCAAAAGGATAATCCAGTCATTAATTTTATAGAAAATAACAAAATTCTCTAGATAAGAAACAAAGTTCATATTACTGTATTGAAAACTATTGTTAGAGGGATTATTTTTTCTTTTATAATGAATTGAATTAGTTGTTAATCTGATTTCTTAAGCTAAATGTTATGTACGAATATGATTTATGTGTTTTTTTAAATAGTTGATTCACCTTCTGATAAATGAAATGACTTAGATCGTTTTGAATTATTTGTCCAAACAAATGTTTCATTAAATACAACCTCTCTCTCAAGTCTAAAAAAATTTCATTTTAGTAATTTAATTTATTGCACAGCAGTGCGCTTTTGTGAGTCAAGAGTGTATGAATAAGAACTTTGCATACTGTTGAGGGAATTGTATGAAAATTTATGAATATATGTATATAATCATATATGCCCATATACCCTAATTTTTCGGATCCGAACCATATATGGGATATCATATATGCTCCATACATATATTTTTAGCTGGGTATTGACAAATTTACTAATAGCATCGTTCATGCTATTGAATTGACCTGCTTCCATGATAAGCTTAACTTTATCTATGGTGCAGTTTTTAGTTAATGCCTTTACGGCAGTTTGTGTGGAATACTTTGTGGCTAGGTCGCATGACAATCCATCTGAAATGTATGCGGTTTCTAATGCCTGGGTTAAATTTTCTATTTCACTGCAATAAGCGTGAGCAGTTTTATTGTTTTGTTTTATATTTAAAATTGTTGCTGTTAATACTTCCACAGACTCTCCCTTCACGCTATTTTTTAGTTTGTTTATTATTTCTGATATAGTTGATTCATTGCTGATTAGATTTCTTGCAGTTCCCTTTAATTTTGTTTTTATTAGTGATACTGCAACTGCATCGTGAGTACCTTTTATTGAATCTACTAAGGACAAGGAGTCAACAAAGGATCGTAAATTTTCTGATTTTCCATCAAAGTGTATAATCAGCTTTGATGCTCTGTTCAAAAAGTCCACTACAGTTTGAGTCATTTTGGATTCAGTTATAGGCCTAGAAATATTAAATATTACACTTTCGTGCATTGAATTTGGTAGTTTGAATGCGTCTGCTGCTCTTTGGTGAGCTACTGTTAGTTTATTGTAATAAACATTAAATAAAACTCTTATTTCTTCTAATTTTGTAAGAATATTTTGAAAATTATGAATAATTGTTTCATTTTTAATTGGTCTATCAATATTGATACACTTATATGACCGTTCTAAATCTTCTTTTATAATTCGTGCCTTATTCAAAATATCTTTCCATCCCATCAGTAAATTAAAAAAAAAATTGGTAAAAAGTTTAATGTTGTCTAAATCGTTTGCTTTACTGAAATACTTTTTTCTTAGAGCTCTTTTATGTGACAAATATATTTTAAGCAACAAGTTTATTGCTGAAATTATTACTAATATTAGCATTAGTAACCATAATGAATTTATTTCTGACTTGTGATCAATGATTTCCAAATTGGTAATCACGTTAGCATTGGCTTTTTCCATTTTTGATTCTGTTTTACCCATATTTAAAATTTATTTATTTTACTGAATTATTGGTGCTTATTACTTTCTTTTTCTATGCGTTCTGACCACCTTATTGCACGAACTGTCATTTCTTCTACATGAGTATTGTTTAAAATATCGTCCTCATTTGGGACACCTGGCATTCCTATGGCATTCCAAATCTGTGCTAAATATTTTACTTGTTGTTCCAATGAAATTCCTTCATCTTCAAAAATAACATTAACATGTTTTTTGGTTTGTTTTCTATTTATATTATCCATTATAATGGCCGTACAAGATATTATATTAAGTTTAATAAATTTTATTTATATATGTATATATATTTATATTAAAAATCCCAAAAAAATTTTTCCTCGAGCGGTTAACGCTTACAGGCCTTACGATTGAGGATTAGACGCAATGCGTTTTATGATTTTTTTTTGTTACATAAGATAAAAAAAATTTGTTGGTGCTTACACTTTTTTCTTTTTAATTGCTCCAAAGTTTGCTCCAGTAGATTAATTTTGTTCCACATTTCAGTGGAGGCTTCCCAGGATGGTGGTGGTTCACTGTTGATGAGCTTCAACAGTATCGCTTTTTCCCTTTTAAGTTTTTGTGTTACTCAGCTGAGTTGAACGTAATATAGATGAGTCAGCTACGGCATTTTTAGAGGCACTACTTCCTGCGCTGGATAGAACTGATGACAATATTTCCAGTGACTTTTGGCTAGACACTCTTCCGACGGAAACTTGGCTGTCCGTCGGGTCTCAATTTGGCGCTCTCTTAGGGCACTTTAAAAAGAAAATTTTTGATGAATTTTTAAACTTTTTAAACTTTTTTTGTTTAACTTTTTAAAATGGCAGGATCGCCATGTAATAGGTTGTTTAAATAAAATTTTTATTTAGTTTATTTTTATTTAATTTATTTTAAATAAAATAAAAAGATTATTTCCTGAGCTCAGCTAGGAGCTCTAGGAATGTTGTTTAATGATTAATTTTAAAATAAAAATACATTTTCTTATATACTAGTTATGAGAATAAAGCTTAACCTATCTTAACATAAGAGGGAAAAGAAAAGGTATATGCTTAATAAACAAATTGTTCCTTTTAGTTTCCCACGGTAGGCGTGCGGAGTGTGTCTCATAAGAAATTTGGAAAACATGGATTTTGTATTGTTTATATTTATTATATAAACACATGTGGTTATTAATTATGATTCATTCAAGTGCATTATGATGCAGCCTTTGATCAGACTGGCGAGTGTCAAATAGCATCTGTACAAAATACATATTTACGTTGCAGTCTGTCAAATGCATTTGTCTAACACTTCATGCAGCGGTATTTGCCCGATTGCATGAGTGTCAAATGTCCAGTGCACAAAAATAATTTCAATGCCATTGGATTTTATGTATGTTGCGGTCAAGTTGACTTTAAATGTTTACTACGCAATGTTAGTCGTAGTGATAGATAGAGCACGCTACAAAGCTTTTTATTGACAGCGCGGTAGTCCACACACATTCGATTAGATTTTTGATTTTCTGAACTCTTTTTAGGTACTAAAATTAATGGACTGTTGAAGTTTGATGTACTTGGCTCGATCAAGTCATTTGCCAATAACTGTTTAAGCTGTTTATTTATTTCGTATTTCTGAGTATGCGGAAGTCTGTAATTTATTATATAAACTGGATTTGGATCTACTAGCCTGAACTTTTGTTTATAGACATTTTGTCATCTTTTAAAGTAAAAATATCCGAATATGATTCACATGATGTTAATAAATCTGTTTGTACATCGCTAGGCATTTGATTTTGAAGTATATTCTTCAACTTGGTGATACGTTCTGTGTTTATTTCGTGCTTATTAATTGAATATATATAAAAGTTTTCTAATTTTTCCATCTTGACTTTATCTTTGCGAATAAATTGAAATGTATCGGTCGTATTAACTATACACAAAATTGGATTTTCTGAATCTATAATTCCTTTTCCTATAAAAACGCCTTTCGAAATTTCTTGAGAATCGACAAACATTGGTTCTCTGACGTTATGTAAACTAAAAACTCTGAAGACCTCACACCTTGGTGGTATTACACAAGTAAAGTTTCTTGTTCCTTGAAGTATTGGTAGTTTCAATCTAGTAAATGTTAAAGTCATACTTTCATAATCGATAGTACACTTATTGTCTTTGAGAAAATCCTTACCTAAAATACCTTTAGATGGTATATTAAAATCGTCACTGACGACGTGAAAAATTTGTTGAATTACATAACTCGAAATGATTAAGTTAGTGGAAATAGTTCCCAAAGTGGGTACTGCATTAGACGTAATGCCGGTGATATTAATGATTTCATTCTGATTTAATATGATGTCTGGATTTAAACTTGAAATTTTTATTAAAGAAATGTCTGCTTGCGTATCTACAAGGAAAGTACATGTTTGAATTGTATCGACACAATTAAATTTTATGAAGTCAGCATAGTTTAAATTTAATTTATAAACTGATTTTTCACAAATCGGTTCGTTTGAAAAATCTGTTTGAAAGTAATTTCTGTTAAACGTTAATTCTCTTCTTCCCTCAACCTCGGATGCTTAGGGACTTCTAAGTTTGAAGTCCTAATGGCAGCTCTTGGATTGTTTCTTTGAGAAAAGCGATTTGTGTAATTTCCTCGATAACTATTTTGAAAGTGATTACTGTTTCTAAAATTGTTGTTTGTTCTCTAATAGTTGTGATTATGGGCATTTCCACGATTGTTTCTTTGATAAGACTTATTTCGAAATTGATTCGAATTACTGAAATTGTTTGAATTATTACGAAAACGAAAATCATTCCTGCCTCGACTCTGAGTTGTAACTGCTAAAACCTGCTGTTCTTTCATTTCATTTGTCTGCTCAACTACTAACTTTGAGAGAACTTCCTTTGGATCGGAAAATGCAGACGATGCTAGGATTGACTTGACTAAATTCGACGTTGCGTTTAATCGACAAACACTTACTGTTTGTTCGATTGCCATTTCATGGGCTTTGCTTTTCGTAATGCCTTCCCCTACTAGTGAACGCTTTAACGAGTCAACAAGTTCCTCGGCTTGTTTGGCAAAATCGGCAAAATTGTTGTTCCTTACGGTAAGTCCTGCTATTTTCCCTGCAATGACTTTCGAACTGTCAGGTTTTATTCCCTTTTTCAAAGCTATTTTTATCTCAGCTACGGAACATATATTTTCAGGAAGAACTTCACGAGCTTTTGATTCTAATTTTGATTTTATGAAAGAAAAAAATGTTGTTTCTAGATTTGGGTCAGTTAATTCCTGAATCAAGTCTACTTTATCTAAGAAAGATTCTAAAGTCAATGGATTACCATCGTAGTTTTCTCTTAATATAGAAGCACTCATGCTAATGTACGATCTCTTATCTTCAGAATTTGCCATTTTGTTTTCCGTTTCTTTATTATTTTCTTTACCAATTTTTTGTAATTCGTTACCTTGATGGTCTTCTTCACCTTTTATCATACTATTTTCGTTAATAAAAACAAAAGAATTAATATCTTCAGGGGCTTTAATTCTGCAATTTAATTTAGAAAATGATTGTATTAATTTTTCTCGACACCTGCCAATTTTTGAAATAATTGATTCCTTATCTGTTTCCGACGCATCCTTTGAACTAGTTTTAGCGTAATGTAAAATTGAATTGTAATTTTTAATCATAAGTGTAATATATTCATTTATTTTTACCGAATTTGTTGATAACGGACGATTTTGTAAAACCCTTTTTATGACCTTGTAAAATTCGCTTAGCAATTCTTTAAATTCTGTATCGATAAAGTCTGACATTTAACCATTTTGTTTACGTTTTGATTTTATGTATTGAAAAAGAGCAGTTTCACTTTGTATACTTTTGTATTTTCTTTCTTTTTGTGTAATAAAAAAAATTTATAACGAAACGAAATTCTCTATTTTCAAGTTTTTATTCTGATTTTTTGTTTGTTTTATTTTTGTATTTTTATAAACAATATATTGTGTATAAGTGAGTATACATTTAAATCACTTTGCTTTTCTTTTGAAAAGTAATATTTTCCAAAACAATGTTCGGTTTGTCAAAAACACCCGTTGTTTAACAAAAGTATTCATTTAGATTTGTAAAAACACCGTTTTGCAACACTGATGTATGCTCATTTAAACTGAATTTCTCATTAAAATTTGTTTTGTTTTCATTATTACACTCTTTTTCGTTTTATTTATTATCTTGTATGTATTAACAAATCGAAATTTTAAGTACATGCTGTATTAGTACATGCATGTTTATAGGGTATATTTTTTTTGTTTGTTAGCTAGTTAGATAAAATAGAATATTTTAAGGTTTAGGTAATTAAAGAAAATATGTAACTATAATTATAATTGTTTATTTAGTATGTAATCTATAGAATAATCTTGAGTAGTATAATTATATAGTAGTAAGTAGAATAATTATAATATATTATAAGTATAATTATAAATACAAATAATTTTTATTTACATATTTACTAATGTGTTTTTTTCGCCTTACGACATCTTAGGGGTTGGTTGCTGTTGTTATTATTGGCTGTTTGTAGTTACTATTTGTTGTTGTTTTTTCTTTCTTTTGCGTTCTGCTTTTGTTTTTTCTTTTTTTTACTATTTTCCATGTTACTTTTAAACGATTTATTTATCCCTTTCGGTACTTCTTTTTTGTTTTTGATTTTAAAAATATTTTTTTTTAATTTTGTATATGCTTAGGTCTATTTTATGAAAAATCAAAAGTAATGTTTTAACATTTTCTTTGCAAAAGTGGTTTTTGAGCATCATGCCATATGGCATAGAATGTATTTAAAGGAAAAAAACGCAAGACAAAAATATAAGTTTTAATTCAATATTAAATTTTTTATTAAAAAGAAGCAAAAAAAGACAAGCAATTAATTTTATATTATATATTAACGACTATAGGGATACATATACTCGTTGGAAAGATAAAAACATTAAAACATATTAGTTCATCGCCAATTTCTGGTACAAGAGTAGGTCTGCTCCTGAAAAAAAATAATGTAAAACTAGTTTTAATATTGAAATAAATCTATAACTTACACAATTTTTCATGGTATAATCTGAAGCAATTTCTGGTGCCATTTGGAATGCAGAGATGGACGTTGCATTTTGAACACAAGTATCTGGAATATCCTTTGCATCCTGGTACTTTACATATACGTTTTACAGTTGTATAGTCCGGCCAATGTTCAATACCATCGAAACGAATCGAACCTGAAGGAGCCCTTTCATATGAGAGCTTTGGCTTCGAAGTTGATGGAGTGTTAGAAAGGTCGAGGTCTTCAGACAGCTTGGGTCTTCCTCGTTTTCGAGAGATACTTTGAACTGATGACAATGCTAGCAATCCATCAGCTACATCATTCCGGAATGCTAATAAATCCATTTGATCTTTTTTTCTTATGTTATTACTGTCGCAATCATTGCGATATTCCAACCAAGAGTTGCATACTGCTAAGTCGAGGAAATGATCGAAAACTCTTAGTGTCCACTTTCGTGTCCGAATAGACATTCGGTATAACGATAGCAAAAAGTCCATCTTGTCGACTCCTCCCATATATTTATTATATACAGCTACAACGTTGGGTTGTGATACAACGATCTTCTTTTTTTGCTCAGCACAAAATCTGGTGACCTCTCGTGTCTTTATCGCCATAAATGGAAGAGGCCAATTGAACGCAGCCCCCATCTAGCCATTTCAAAACCATAATATTTTTGTTCCTTTCAATGCAGTAGTCATAGCTACCTCTTCCTAACTTTTTTAAATCCTTGTCTGCTGTAAGGAGAGCTTTTCCGGTTCTGTTTCCTCGCATGGTGCCTGTTGCCCATATTCCCTTTTCTCTCAAATATATTAATAAATTTATTGCAGTGAAGTAGTTATCAAAAAATAATTTGTGGTTTTTATTTTCCGGAATAGTTTTACATAAATGTACGACAATATCCGAGCAAAAACCTAAATTTGATTCTCCAACAATTGTGTTTTTACCTTGGTATATTTCCAGGTCATATACAATTCCATTTGAGCTACATAGGCAAAATACTTTAATTCCCCATTTGATAGGCTTTTTAGGCATATACTCCTTCAACCCAGTTTTTGGTTTGCACGGAATCATCATTTCATCACAGCAGCAGTTTTCATCTTTTGGAATATCATGAGTTTTTTCAAGAATGTATTTATAATTGGGCGAACTTTAAAAAGTTTGTCGGTTGAGTTCTCCTCTAGGCTAAATTTTAAACTAGTGCGTATTAAGTGAAACCTATTTTTTGTAATGTGTTTCCGAAAGGCTGGTATTTCAGTAGCACTAGTCCAGTACATTGCTAATCGAGGATACCCGATTGTTCCAAAAATTATTTCTAATCCCATTAATGCCAGAATCTCTTCTCTTACAAAATTAACAGCAGCTCCGCTTTTCATAAGTGAGGCTTGATTTGTTGCCTGAACAATGGTGTCAATAAAATCATATGGAAAATACAATAAAAAATATGAAACAGGAGTTTTTGCATTTTGTTTTGGATAACTTTCAGAAAAACTTGAGCTTGGATTTTTCCATGCTCTTTTTGCCCATCGAAATGAAAGGATTTTTTGAAATGGTGGATCTGAAGCTTCATCCAAATCCTTCAAATCATCTCCCGCAGCTAAATTTTTCTCAAATAGACCTGTACTCCCATCCGGATTAGTTAGCTCATCGATTAGAAAGGCATTGTTTCTAATAGTGACCCCAAAACATCATTTTCTTCTTATTCCTCCTCGTCAAAATCAGATAAATCTGAGTTATCAAAATTAACTAAAATATTTTCAATTTCTTCGGTGTTTAGGTTATTAGGCATTTTCAATACGTGTAGTCGCGGAGCTCTATTGAACTATGTTTCGGCTCTAACTTTTTTTCCACTTACTAAGGCAATGATTATCTACTAAATTAATTACATAAAGTTATAAAATAAATTACTTTTATAACAAAATATATAAAAGTACAGAACGCCATTTTTTTGCAAATTGCGAATCTCATGAGGCGCGCTCACTATCGGAACCATAACAATGTGAAGGGTCCACCAATATTTTTTTTTTCAATTATTTATAGAAAAAACTTCAACGAAAAATATAAAATTAAAAAAAAAATGTATCCATAAGCTTTTTTGGCTTAAAATGGGCTCTAAAAACTGACTATGCCATATGGCATAGAAAAGCCGAAAGGGTTATTTATTTGGTTAAATAGTTTTGAAAGTGGTCCAACCATGTTGTTATATTAATTTGATATTTTTAATTTAACCAATTTATTTCATATTATCTTCTGCAATATTCGTTTTATTTGCTCACTTTCAGTGTTGTTTCGTCTGTATTGTTTCGGTTTGTTTCTTATTAGAATTTTTGATTTTCTTTTGTCCTCTCTCTCTATATATAATTCTCTTTGCGACTTTCCAGTGTAACTTTTCATTCGGTTTTTGTTTTAGGTATATTTATTTTCTTATTGTTTCTTTTCCTCCATTCCTGGAAGTTTCTATTTTGTCCTTTTGGGTTTAACTTCTGTTGGTTATTGTATTTTATTCTTTTTGTCACTATGGGCTTTTTTTTGTTTCGCTGTAGTCGTTGTAGGTATCAGTTTTTTTTGTTTTCACTTACTCTACATTCCTTTTTTTCACTTTAACTTCCATATCGGCATATCGGTTAATAGATGTAGCCGATTGCTAGAGGCCCGCATAACCGAAGTTCAACTGTACCATGCTTATTTCTGTATGTGGCCGTATTAATTTACAATTTTGCGAGCATTATTAGTGCAGTTCTTTATTGCTCTTTATTAAGTTTTATTTATATTTTTAATCACTTCAGGATACTCACATTTATTGATATATATTTATTTAAATTAAAAACCTTAAAAACCTTCATTAGATGTCTATTAGTAAATTTATGCTTTTTTTGTATTTATTAAACCGCCAACATTTGCACAACACTCACAATTTAATTGAGCACAACAATACAATACTTAAATATTTTGTGTATATATTGTAGAACTTGTCACGGTCGCCATGTGGTTACAATTAAGAAGTCAACCATTTTCTTTTAGCATCAAACAACGAATGAATGCTTAGTTTATTATATTCTCTTACATTTGGTAACTTAACGAATATCTTATACATGGTTGTATATTTAAGTACTATTATATTATGATAATTAAAGGGTAACTTAACGAACATCTTATACATGGTTGTATATTTAAGTACTATTATATTAAAATAAATGAAGGGTAAAGTTCAGGGCGAATTCATAACAGGTGGTCTCGACAGTTCATGTGATTCCACTACAGTGTTTCCATGTAAGTCGTCGATCAATGTGAATGCTGAGGAACAACTTGATTGTTGATTCGAATTGGGGAACAAGTATCTCTTCGCAGGGTAAATGTTACCTGAACACACTTTTGCTCGTTTACCTTAATTCTCCATAATTTTAACCATAGTTCCAGTTGTGTAATATGTTCTTGTAGATATCGCGAAGCCTCATGAGGATTTTCGTGCATACTTAAGCTGGCTGTATCATCGGCAAACGTAGATGTATGCATATTACTCCTCAAAGGCATATCACAAGTATAAATCAAATACAAAACTGGCCCCAGTATGCTCCCCTGTGGCACACCGGATGATATAGATTCGAGCACACTCATGAATTCTATTTCCACAACCGTGAACTTCCGGGTAGTAATGTAACTTTCTAATAAATTCAGAAAATTTATTGGTAATATGATTTCAATTTTAAAATAAAGCCTTCATTCCACACTTTATCAAATGCCTGCGAAACGTCAATAAACAGTGCAGAACAGTACTTCTTTTCTTCAAATGTTCTTCTTATACATTGAACCAATCTATGAGCTTGTTCAATGGTGCTATGCTGACTTCTGAAACCAAACTGATGGTCTGGGATGCAGCCACTACCAGTTACAATTGGGGACAATTGTGACATGAGCAGTTTTTCGAAAAGTTTTGACATTGTTGATAGCAGGCTTATTGGCCTGTATGATTCTGCCTTGGTCAGATCTTTGCCCGGCTTTGGAATCATTTTAACTTTGGCAAGCTTCCAGCTGTGGGGATAATACTCTAGTCGTAAAATGGCATTAAAAATGAATAACATGATTCTAATTGCAATACGAGGCAATTTTATTAGCATTTGGTTACTAATTCCATCAATACCCGGTGCTTTCTTCGGGTTGAGTTCAGCAATTAGATTTTGTACATCACACATTTTAAATTTTATGGGTCGAGGGGGTAGCGCAACTACACTCGTGAAATCAACAACACCAGTACATGTAAATACGGATTTTAAATGCTTTGCAAACAAGTTACCTTTTTCAATATCACTCCTGGCCCAAACTCCGGTAGAAGTGCGCAGAGGTGGTTTAAACTCAACGGGTGTTTTAATTCTTTTCGCAGCGCGCCACAAAGAATAATTAGATGCTGGTGTGACATCGAGATTTTCCAGATAGTTTTTAATAGAAGCAGTTTTTTCATATGCAAGCAGTTCTTGGAGTCTTTTAGTGCACTCTATTAATCAAATTTTATTTTGGGGTGATCTGTGCTGTTGCCATTCTCTTCTAGCTCTTCTTTTTGCACATACGAGATGTTCAATATCTGTAGAATATATTCTGTTAAACCCAGTCTGCGGCTGGGAGGAAGTGGCATGTTCAGCTGCCTGCTTAATATTTTCGTTAAGATTAGCAATATTAGATTCAATATCGTCATGAGTTCTTAGCTTAATGTTTTCAGTGCAATGACTACTAAGATATTTTTTGAATCGCAGCCAATTAACACGACTGACCATTTTCACATATGGGTGAGGTAGAGCACTTCTCAGTGGGCTACAGATTGTAACGATCGTGGGAGAGTGATCGGACGATAGATCTAGGGAAGCTTCAACATGAATTAATTCCCTAGAAATATTTTTCATGACGCCAAAATCTATAACATCCGGAATTTTATGTATGTCAGTAGGCCAGTAAGTGGGCTCCCCACTCGAAATGACGTCCAAGCCCATTTTTGAAATTGTGTTGAACAACGCTCGTCCTCTAGGTGTGATAAGACGCGAACCCCAGAAAGTATGTTTTGCATTATAGTCTCCAGCTGCTACGAAACAAGGGCCACGAGATTTGTAGAAATCCTCGTATTGATCCTCAGTAATTGCGAATCTAGGAGGGGAGTAAATTGATGATATGACAAAATTTGTGCAAAAATTTTCGATACAAATATTCGTTGCTTGTAGATTTTCTTCACAAATGTTGTCAAGAATATAATGCTTGGGTATTGAATTTATTAAAATTGCTGATCCCCCGCAAGCTCTTCCTCTTGGGTCCTTTGAATCATATAAAATGTAGCCATTAATTTTAAATAGACTTCTTGAAGTTAAATGAGTCTCAGAAACCAACATTATATCTATATTTTTTTCCGTGAGGAAGTGCTCAAGTTCATTTTTATGTTGGCGAATGCCGTTTGCGTTCCGGAAACTTATCTTTAACGTGTTCATGGCTTGTTAACTAATGCTTGAAGCAGTGTAGACTGCATTCGTAGCATTTCTTGCATCATGCTATTCATATTTGTTGTAAAATTATTTATAGTCAGCACTAGATTCTCAATAGTAGCTTCAAGGCGACTAAAATTAAAGCTTGAGTTTGCATTCGTTGAATTATTTTGAGGCGGAATATTTTATGTGGGAATATAACTAGTCTTAGCTGCGTCGGCATACGATACACGTGAAGTGACAGGTTGGCTCATTTGAGCAAATGTGGCGGAGTAAGCGTTTGCTGTTTGTGCTGGAGCTAATTTAGGTCGGTGTACAATGACTTTGTGTTCGCTCTTAAAAACCTATATATCATTGTGGCGCTTTGAACTCTCACATCTTCTTTGTTCTTGACCTTGTAAGTCAATAAATGTTGATGAAGAGAAGAAATCAAGATTAAAGTATCGTTTAAGAAGGAAATGTCTTGATCTTATATATAATCAGAGACACACGGCAGCTCCAACTTTATAATATGATGCCATTTCCCCTCAGTGATATTATATTAAATCTTAATATAAGAAGTATAAATAAATGTACAATAAAAAAAAAAATATATAAGTAAGTGCCTCCGACTCCTAACATACCTCCCCTCTTGGCGGAATGAAAATGCGCCGCATTTTCTGTTTATGTTTTGATTCTTGACATCTAAGTTAGGTTGACGTGGTTTTGTTTATCCTTATGTGTTGAAATTTGTGGCACCTTTATGTATTCAGTGAAATCACAACCATCACGAACTAATGTCTTCGGCTGAGTAAGGGTGTATCAAGAAACCAGCATCGCCAATAAAGGTGTTCTCACTTGAGCTGAGATGTGTTAATGGTCAAAGACTACGACTTGTGTAATAGATGGCCAGTTCATATGTAAAATGACGGCCATCGGCATCACAGCGTGAACACCCATCGTGAAACGAATACAATACACTTTTTTTTATTTTATTTTTTTAATATACTAATCAATTTTAGGTTTTTTGGGTCCCTATTTTTGACCGTGCCATCTCATCTCGTGATTTACATATAGTAAGTTCCTAGAATTTTCCTAGAAGCTCCTTGCCCAGTCGCGACGGTAGTTACGGATAAAGGACTCATTGCATACCAGTCTAATGGAATATTGTTGGAGTTCTGAGACAAGATATCATCCCACCCTAATATGATTTGAGAAGGAAAGTCTTGGCAAGTTTCGATGTTATGTCTATTATATTGAATACACATATTTGGCCACTCCAATCTTATTGTAGGCTTTTTCCATCGGTATAGTTTAGTAGTTACCACGCCTCGGCGAATGTCAACGCCCGACCTCAAAATCCATTGTAATGCTGGTCCAGGCAAGGTTGCGGCCTGTATGCCAAATTCAATATCTCTTCTACCTGTAAATACACAATGAATATCAAGCAGGATTGTCAATGTTACCGGAACTTCGCCCGGATGGTGCCTCACATTGGTTGATTGTGGGAACAGCTGGTTGACATGAACCATTTTTGACAGAAGATCATACATTCTATATCGTATAAAGTGATAACAATGTATCATCATCACAAGCATAAGAGTACTCATCAAAACATGAGCAACGTTAATCCAATCTTTGTGAGTTTTGATAGTGTCTTGCACAATTCCGAGTTTGGACAAGTTCGCCACAATTCCAGTGTTGTTCATTGGCATAGCATATGTCCTTAAAGGCTTCGCTGCCATTCCGGCTAGTGCGGAGAGAGCAGGTCTTCGTGAACATAAATAACAGAGTTATCACTATCAAGCAGCCTCCGATTGCAAAACTCCAGGTGGACCATGACCATGATAATGAATGCCAGTTCCAAGCATTGATTTTATCATCTAGTTTCTTTGCAAAATTTCGCATATGGGTAGGTTGATAATCCAGAGACTGGATAGAACTCAAGTCTTTCAGGTTTTCTCGCAACATCTTTAGCGTTGTTTGACCCTCGATGAAGAGTGACTTATTGAACGGAACTAATGATAGTGAAGATACTTGAGGAATAACGGGGTATTTGCAAGGACGAGTTTAATTGAAAGATAATTGTCTTGAAGTCATTGGACTGATCATCCTTAGATTTCTCATGAAATATCTAATTTACAGACAGACGGGATTCACTGTTGAGATGGGTCTCACCCTGGATCCAGATATTGGCAATTTTGACGACACAGTTGGCTGGTACTGAGATTAAGCTTAACGGTGGTAAACTCATTTCAGAGTCTGTTTCGACGGCTAGATCCTGAGACCCTCTGCAGCGCTGATAAGCTGTAACATTGGACGCTAAGCTAGAGACCATCCAATGTTTCGGGTCAATTCGAATAGCTTCTATGTCGTCATAGGACGTGATGAGCTTTATGAGACACTCGGAACCAATTTTACTCGGATCTTCTGAGCTGATTAGGCTCGGGACACAGTCATGCGAATTCCAGTCCTTCCAGGCCATTCTAGGCATGCATTGTTTGGTCGGAGTTGCTTGACAAATTGCAGCTTGCAGAGAGTCTAAAATAGTCCATCTGCGCTTACTCAAGTCTGCTATCACCACAATATCTGTGGGAAAGAGTTGAGTGGCTGTATATGGTGCTCTTCGAGGTTTGTTGTTGACATACTGTTGCTTGAAAACATGAGGGATAGATATGATCTTCCACCATTGAATATTCAAGCTATCGCTAGTGAGTGGAATGCTGAGTGTTATTACTACATCATGATCAATAATAGCGACGGAAGCCATTCCGGCTGATAGGACACGCAAGTTCCCCCACGGAGGCGGGACAGCGAGATGTTGAGGCAAATGTTGAGCTATATCCTTCAGGACCTGTTTTAGCCTGAAATGAGGTATCAAATACAAGTCCATGGTGTTTACTTGAAGCGAAAACTTAAGAGCCTTATACCACTCATGTACCTGTCGGACGGATGATCTTAATGAAGTCAAGTAGTTTTCGATGATTGAAGTCAGTGCTAAAAACTTGCTAAACAAGGCGGAGAAGTCTGACTCGACTTTCTCATGTGAAACCGTGTTATCAAGTTGAGTGATTAAATCTTTCAAAAGAATCGTTTGATTATTCAGTAGAGCAAAGTTTCTATGCATAAGATTTAATGAATCGCTTAGAGTACTCACGACTATTTTTTGTTGAGTGAAGGTTGGATTGACTCTTGGCGTACAGATATGCCGCTAAATTTTTGTGGCTCATTACGTACACTGTTTTCTACCATCTGCTCGACCACCGAGGAATCCACATTGGGCATAGGAACGATACTTTCCTCATTTGAAGTCTCACCAATAGTCTGCTTCAACAACTTTTTCAGCTGCGTCAATGAGGCTGTATCAGGAAATTCTATTCTCATTTCCTTCAGAGCAGTAGCAATATTTTCTCGTGTTGCCATTTTTAGCTTCCTTTTATTTAGAATTTGCAATCTTTTATTTATTTAAAATTTTATTTATTATTCTATATTGATGGGTTTTATTTTCTATTTTAATTACCCCACACCTGAATCTGTAAAATCAAATAAAAGACGCGTTTACTTCAACAGTTGGCAGAATAATGCCTGTTTTATCGTTTTATTTGACTTTGACATATTATAAGGCTGCCAGAGTTATCATTATTTTACATTTAAACAAGATGACCAGAGTACAGTACCATTCTACTACAATACCAATAATAAAATCAAATGTTCTTTTATTTAACTATCCAAATCATTTATTTTATTATTAATAAGATTAAATGGCGCTCTTGTGTCTATAAGTGCTACAAACTTTTTCTTATTTATTATAATATGTAAATTCAATTACTCTGCTTCAGTTTTGTTATAATAAATATTTATTTAATTAATTACACTGTTAAATTTTTATTTCTAATAATTTTATTTAAATTCTTACACTTTGAATTTAGTAAATTTACTTTATTTAATATTATTTAAGTTTACAATATTTTTAATGAGTTGTCTCCTATGGAGACCTGTCAAGACTGCTAAATGTTTGTTCGATCAACAATACGTAACTTCGCGTTGCATTGTAATTTCCTCAAAGTAAGCAAAACAAGAAACAAAAAGAGTTAAAAGAAATTATAAAAAAGCAACCAAAGGTAATAAATTGAAATTGCGAAATATTGAATTTATCGCTTAGCATTTAATTTAATAAATTATTTTTACTAATTCAGCACAATTAACTAATAAAAAGATTTTAGTGAATCAGGTCATTGAATCACAAAACAAGAAATTAATTTCGAGGCAAGCAAAAACTGTTAGTTAAAAAAAAAGACATTTTAAGTTACTATCGCTGGCTCTACTTTTAACTCATTGCGTGGCAGCGGGCTTAACTTGTATTCTGAGTAGTTCCTCAAAGGCGGTATCGTAAAAAAAATTATTATTATATATAATATATTATTTCCCTGTTTTGATTTTGATATTGCATATTACACGTGATAATGCGTATTGTTAAACTTTGGTTGCTTTACCCTGAATTGTCCCGAATAATTTACTTCATATTCCTTATACTGATTGTAGTTTCGGTCCAGTAAATTGTTGTCATAAAATATATTCTCATTTTTGTATCTATTTGGTAGTTTAAATACGTTCTTCTGATTCTATTCAAGCAATTCCCCTTCTTTGACCTGTTTGTCACACACAAGACTCTTCCTTTGTGCAACAACAATGTCTCACTGCTTTACTTTTACATACTTAGTCCTAATTTATACTATGCAGGTCTTATTTCTAAGCTAATTAGTTTGTGGGAAAGAGAGACGAGGGGAACAGAACCGTTTCTTTTCCCCTCGTCTCGTGGTGTTATTACCTGAAAGTAGCCGTTCAACTTTTGGAATGGAAATGATCTGCGAGGTTTCCCAGTCATATTAGAAGTCATGAAGATGGTATTAATGAAATGTAAAAGGTGCCTACTGATATAAGGATAAATAAGCTCTAGTAAGTTGATGGAAATTCCGTCAACCCCTACCGCCGTCGATTTAATTTTAAACAAAGCATTATACAGGTCAATCTCAGTAATATTATAAAAGGATAAACATTCTGTCGAGTTTGTAGGTTGCACGAAATCAGGTTCCATGTACTCAGTATTAAATTGACTGTTTATTAAAATTTCATTGATTTCATTTGTATTTAAAGAATCATTGGTCGGAGCTAGTTAAAGACTCTTGTCTTTTGTTAAATAAAAAAATTTATTTTATGGCACTCAACTAGTGCCTTTAAATTTTTTATTATTAATAGAACTTAATTCTAGAGTTGTTCTTAAACTATGTTAATACTAGACTGACTGTCAAAATTGTTTGTCAGTCATATTTATAATTATTCTTAATCTTAGGTACACAAATTGGTTATTAGTGTTTATCTCATCAAAAAGAACACATCCTTTGTTATTGATACAAATATTACTACAATTGTTTTTGTGTTAGCTTATCTCTTGTTACAATTTTGTTTTCTTATTTTCTATTTCGAAAGATATGTTTATCTTTTATTACAAGGTTGTTTCTTACTTTCTATTTAGAGAAAATATGTTTATCTTTTATTACAAGGTTGTTTCTTACTTTCTAGTTAGGGAAATATGTTTATTCATATGTATTTCTTATTCTTACAATATGTTTATCTCTAGTAGACATGTTTTGGTTAGTTCATGCTTAAGATTTACTTAACTAATTTTTTATTTATTATTTAATGATAGCATTCCTTAACTAGCTTCAGAAATACTAGTATTTCTCAAACTTTTCCACATATTTTTAAATTACCACAATTAAATATGCGATGACTTTGTAATATTTTAAATTATCTTTTTTTAGATTTTGTCAGATAACGTAATTTTCTATATACAGGCCTGTCACAGAAATACATTTTGATCGAATTTCGTTTTAATCCGAAAAAAGCTTCTTCAGAAAACGAAAATCGATCAATTTTCTCGAATTGAAATCACTTGTTAGTACAAAAACAAGTGCATAACATTTTTATTTGTTCAAAGAAACCCCTTTTTTAAGCTTTCAATTACAATTTATTGATATTTTTATGTTATTTTTAATTATTTGTAAAAATTGTTCAAGTTAAAATAAATATGTATTCAAAATTATTTTCTTCATTTAAAATATTTTCTTCAATGCCATCTGTTACAATTTCCTCCAGGTCAACATTGTATTTTCTGCAAATATTGTGCAATGCACAACAAACATTAATTATTTGGGAAGATTTACGAGGCGTATACGGAAGGGTCCCATGCAGAGACCTAAACCGGCTTTTTAAAACCCCAATCGTACGCTCAACTATGTTTCTGGCTGAAGCGTGTTTTAAATTGAATTTGTGCTCTATACTCCCAGCAACTACATTTTTGTAAGGTGTAATTAAATAAGGCTCTAAACCATAGCCAGAATCACTTAGTAGCCAAGAATTCTTGTTACCGTTTAAATAGTTGTCAAGAAGTATGTTCCTTGGCCTGCTCATGTGCCGAATAAATGAGTCATGGCATGACCCGGGCCTGCAACCGTCTACAGCGCGCACTTGCATTTTATAATCACATATCTGAAATAAAGGAAATAGATTGCTTTTAATATTAAGAACAAAATAAAAAATTCAAGTAATTTCTTACAATCATTGCATTAATGCTAAATGTCCCCTTTCTGTTTAAGTGGAGAGATTCATCTTCAGATGGTTTGTAAAACCATTACGAATGCTTCTTTGTTTAAACGATAATAACTGATAAAACTTAAAATACAGAATTACACTTAATTACTTGATTGCAACAAATTGAGAATACTTACACTGTGTCAGGATTAGAAACTGGATCTGAGGCATCTCTTAAGCTTCTTCGACGTAACTTTTCAACGGAATGTTGACGGTTTTGTGTATTTAATACCAAAATAATTGAAACTCATACCATTTTATTATTTTAATTTTTTGTAACTTTTATATAAATTGTTATTTCTTTACTTTATTTTGTTTTCTTCTTTAATAAACATATGTTTTTGTTTTGGTTTACACAATGTAGCCACATTTAACGCACAATATTGCCACATGTAACTGAAAAATATCAAATCTAAAATTTGTCGGAATGGAGTAAATCGAGCAAAGTCTGAAGAAGGTAAAAACAACTTGATCGAAATGAAAACTCGGAATCAAAACCATTCCGAATAATTTCTGTGACAGGCCTGATATATCCCAATTCATGTCGCATCTCTCATTATAAAACGCCCTCAATGCAATATTAGTTAGACATCTATAATAGTTGATATCATTGGGAAATTTCAGTTCACTTTGAGCAGGAGGTCGCATCAGCATTTTTACCGGTATAAAATTCAGAAGAGCATTAAAAAGAGTATTGGAAAATGACTCATAATAGCCTCCATGTCAGCACGCTTATAATCTCTATAACAAACAGGGTGGTCATTCGAGTGCGGCACAGGGACTTGGAGGGCAGCACATATTAGAGAGTGATGCGAAATGAAAGGTACCTGAAATTGTGCTGAGCTACTAAGTGTAAGACTATGACTGTCAAGGAAAAAATCAATTAATGACGTTGATTGATGAAACGAATTGTAGTGTGCAGGCAATGAATTGTGTGGGCATAATAGACCATGACGTCTGCAAAGTAAACCTACCGACTACCAAATGTCAATGACAGAATACACATGTATATATGAGAGTGATTCTTTTGAAGACAGTAAGGCAACATGACGGCGGGTTGTCTATGCTGATTTGGTCGTTGTAGTCCAATTAAAGTAATTTCTATTTCTTTGGCTGCAATGAGAAAATTCGGTGTTGCCAGTACAATACAAAATATTGAATGAATGATATCGCACAATTATTTCATATTATTTAACAGAAATAATATCCAAGAATCATAAATTGGTTAATTTTTATACTTTTACGTCCTATAAGTACATTTTGCAAGAGTATTTAAATTTTTATAAATGCGAAGTATTTGAAGTTGGCAATACAAGACTATGTATTTATACTTAAATATGACGTGCACATGATGCTGCTGCCGTGTCCAAAATAATTAAGTAACTGGTTACGAGGCGACAAATGCTGCCAGCGGCATTTGCAGTCGTGTGTCCATGTAGCCTGCTGTGTTGAATGTGTTTAATGCATAAGCGAAGATTTTCAGATTTGGCTGGAGTGAATAAGTCATTGTTAAAGTCACCCATGACAATAACATCATTATAACGAACAAAAATATCGTTAAAAGACTGCTCAAATAGAGATAAATTTCCTCTTCGAAGATATATAGCACCAACAACTAAAGATCTGTTACCATTATCAATTTCAACAAAAAGCCCTTCACAAGATTGGTATTCAGTGCACTTATAAATGCACTTATGGCCACTCCACACACCCCATACACCCCAACGGCCAATCACTGCGACACAAAGAATAACCATGTAATCGTACTGCTTGATCGAAGATCGATGAGTCTAACCAAGTCTATGTAACACAAATTATATCAAGAGACGAGTTTCTTACCAGTGAGTTTAATTCATCGAGCTTATGAGACCTGTCTGAAGGACAGAGGCTTTGGGCATTTATATGGGCTACTGTAAAATTAGCTGAATCTTTTCATAAAATACGTTCAATAAGACCATCACAGATAATTGGGCCAAGATTTGTATTAATAGCCATAAGAGATTATAGAAGTGGAATGTAGGAGTCGCAAAGGCATAACTACAATTTAACAAAACAGTTATTATAAATGCAAAGAGGTACAAAAATATAAAAATACACTAATAATACTATGATTATATATGAAACATTTTACTAGAACTTTATGCACAGAAGAAATAAAAAAGGAGAAATATATGTATAAATTCAAGAAATGTAAGCAAATTATTAATTAAAAACTTGAATACATAATGAAAATTAATTTGATCCACTCAAATTGGACCACTGCTCGAAATTCAGCTGCTTTTCAGTCCCATCTGGTAGTTTGACTTTCGCTAGCAGAACATCTCGATTTATAATACGGAACCAGGAATTTTTTTTTACTTCAGAGAACCGCATTGCGAAAAGCTTAGGGTGCTTTCGGCTTTATATTTTAGTTTTTCTTTCTGCAATGGCGTTAAGTTATCGTCATGGATTTCTATATTATTAATAGGGGAGTGAGAACTAAGTAGTTTAATTTTTATTCTAACGACGTCTTTAATTTGTAAAAAGATTTTACTGCTTCAAATTCTTGTAATCTTTCGTTGCCTATTATGCCATCAAGAGATTTCAATGTAGGCATTAAATAAAATTTTATTTTATTATTTAAATTAAACATATTAGCAAAAGTGTGTTCCCTAATTTCCACATCACCTGCTATTGATTTTACGTAAAAGATTTATCTATTTGCCAGGGGGTTTTCAACGAATTTTGGTTGTATGTTGTTTTTTTTACACTGTGTCGATAATAATTTTCAAAATGTCACCGGTCCTCGTTTTACGTTCTATATAGGGCAGCGAGGGGCTCGTTATCCTAGAAAATTAATATCACTAAATTCTAATGGCGCGCTTTCAAGCATTGTCGATTCTTGTGTGGAGGCTAAGGAATCCTCGAAAGTTTCCCCCGGTTGATTTCTATCTTGATTTGCGTTTGCTTCATATTCTTAATACTCACAATTTATGTGAAAATTACGTGCGATTTTACGTTGAAGTTGATTAACTGATGCCGGTCTTGGTTCTCTTGCTATTCATAGATTGTGACCGAAAAGTTTGCCAAAATTAAGATCCTGATGGTTATAAGTTCTGAATTGTTCCTGGGAGGCTCGTGGGACATGAGCAAGCTGGGGATAAAATGTCATTGGTTGCGAACGAGAAGGTATTTTTAAATTCCTCTTATAATGGCTGTACTACTACTATTCTCTTCTTATAGAGGATTGGAGAAAAGAGAGGGATTAGGGCCAATCTTCTTTTTTTTTTGAGAATAGTAAATTATAACCTATGGAGTGGTTATAATTTACTATTGTTATAGTTTAGGGATTTGTTTGGGAGAAAAAAGGTAAAAAGAGATGATTAATCTTCTTTTCAATTAGGGTGATGGGTAAGGAATTGTACGATAGCTCACCTTCCTTTTAGGGTAACCAAGTAGATGAGTTTAGCGTAAATTTCTTCACAAGATTTCTTTAATTTATACACTTTAATAATTCATTTACAGTAAATGGAAAGTTTACAATAAAGCTATATGCAAAAGGGGAACCTTCTTGGTTAATGATCAAGTTGTAATTAAGTAAATTTGTTCTGTTACAGCTTTACGAAACGTCGGTTTTAAGAACCGAAGTTATGGCTAATGTTAGACATTTTGTACTAAAAACCAATACAGTCAACTTTATCAATGGTAAGTATATAATTAATTCACAATAGAAAAATAAGAAATTCATTATAAATTTTATTGTTCAAACATGTAGTTTGAACAATGGCATTTCTGAAATCCTGGCCGAATGCGGGGTGGTAATGGAGGGATTGCATTCGGAAATTGCTGTCCCTTCCGCTAAAATTAGTATTCAGAGCCTAATTCGCTCGATATGTCTGTTTTTCGAGTTTTAAACATAAATGAAGGGCCTGTGAATCTGTGGTCCAATGGTTCTCTCATTCCGAGAAGTTTAGGCAAATCACCGTTTAATAATAAAGGTGTTCAGCGCATTGTAAGTAAGTAAGTGTAAGTAGACATTATGATTGATTTGATGCGCTCAGATATCCTAATTTGTTTAATATTAGAGGTAGGTGTTATTAAACACGCTGATAAAATTCTTGTACTGATGACTTGCCTTGTATAAGCAAAGTAATTTGGTTGCAAGGTCGTAAGGGCGTATTATAAGACTCAAGGACTATGTCCGCGTCTCATACTATTTTATTTATGAACGTACTCAAAATACCATAGTATCTTGGTGTACTTTTCGTACTGTCTGTAACACATGATCTACACTCTTCCTTTTTCCCGAGAATTCGCGTAAACCTGTAACGGTTTCAGGAATCTTATCAAGATCCCCAAGATTGTCTCTATATTCTTCATTGATTACCTGGTCTCTAACTATACCTTGTCCTGTTTCAAGATTAAAAGCTTCCTGTATAATTCCCGGTCCTTGTCTCCTAAAAATTTCTGTCCCTAGATTTTCTATTAAAGCATTTAAGTTCTCTAAAGGACGGTTATTAGCCTGGGGAAGCACGGCTGGCCTAATTATATTCTCTGGGTTTGACATGTCTAAAAAAATTACTGAGATATAATCTACACTTTATGTTTAATTATTTTTTCCAAAGAGCATTTTTTTAAATTTATTGTACAAAGAATTATTTAAATGTGGATCATTTCGTTTTCTCTTTTTTATATTTTAAATAAATTCATTTCAGTTTTTTTCCTCGTTGGAAAAATGGAAAAATGTAATTTTTGACAACAAACACAAGGAAAAAAAATTCCAAAAATTTTTTCAAATTTTCTTTCCCTGTGTTGTAAAAAATTACATTTTTCCATTTTTCCAACGAGGAAAAAAAAGTAAATTTCTGTTTTGTATTCTGTTCATTACTTCCGTAATTTGAAGGTAATACTTTTCTATACTATCAGTCATGCGGCACATCTTAAGTCTGTCCATCAAGGCATTACTACTTTCCTTTTCCCCAAAATTATTTTTTAAAATTTCTTTAACTTTCTCCCAATCGTTCGGGTTGCCCTGTCTGTGTAGGGTTTCTCTACATTCCCCTACTATCTTACCCTTTATATAGTCCATAAGTATGTTCTTATGGGGTGCATCAAATTCCTGTATTGTTTGCAAAATATTTTCTACCTGCTTAACGAAGTTGGGCAACTGACTTCTATGTGATAGATGGCTCATGAATTTATATTCTTAATACATTTTAAAACCAAACTAAATCTCTGTGCATCCACTCTTTCTTGCAGTCACAATTATTTAAATTTTTTTTATTCACCAAAAAATTTCAATCAATTAATTTATAGCAAAATCAGCCCGTTTCATAAGACCTAAATCACCGAAAATAAAACTTAAGCAAATAACAAATTTTCATTCAAAGTATTGGCAACTATAAGTCATTATACAAATAAAATTAAATTAAATAATAAAATTAAACTGGATTACTCTGTGTCTTGCAATCGTCGTCTCCTTCTTCTGAGGTGGATGCTGATTGGCCCCTTATTTGTTGATTTGTATTTGCTGCGAATTTTGTTGAGGGGGGATTTATTGTAGTTGTGCCTGATATTGTGGTTCTGTTTCTTCTATTTCGTTTTTACTGTTGCCAGAGATACAAATCGGCATTAAACAACTTGTATACATTTTCAAAAAGAATTGTACTTTCTTTTTATTTATTTTTAATTTGTAATGAATTAATTAGTTTTTCTTGGTTATGTTTTCTGTTTAGATTACAAATTCGATTCTTTTTGTTAAATTGTTTTCAAATTCTGTTTAATACTGTTTTTGACTTTCATCCACTTTATTTTGTTAGATATTTAATTTTACATTTATCTTGTATTCCATCTTAGTGTAAACCATTGTTCTTTTCTTATGGTCACTAACATTCTGTCTTGATACACTTACACTTAGTTTTATTTAATGTTTCGTTTTGTATTTTGCTTAATTTTTTATAATGTTATTGTTACCTTCGTTCTATCAAATCCCAGTGAAAAAAATGGAAGTCATTCTAGTGGAAGTACATTTTCATTGCTTCCAAAAAATCGATATTTTTAATTTGCCGAGAGTGAGCAAAAAACCATGTAGAAGCTTATTTTGGTCACACAAAACCTTGTAACTCCTCCATAGTGTTAGAAAATACTCACCAGAATTTAAAAAAAAATTATTTTTTTAAAGAAATTTATGAACTATTTTTAGTCTAAAATTTAAAAGTTATTTGCTTAAATTTAAATGAAAACACTGTTTCGGGTTTAAATTCGTATAAAAAGAAACGAATAGTTAAAATAGGTAACTATTTACCATTTTTCCTAGATGAAAATATTATCGTAGAACACAAAAAAGGGAATTTTTCTTAATATCGCTTCCAATTCAGTGACCAGGCATCGAAAAAGAGAACTTCTTGCAATGACAACCCTATGTAAAAATCATTAGATCGGATCGAAATTTGCACTACTTCCGCATCGTAAACTCTACATTTTCATGACTTTTTTGGAGTCTCTTTTTTTACTGGGATGTTTCATTTATTTTATTTAGTATTTTATTTTACTTAATTCTTTTAAAAATCTTGTTTTATTCAATTAATATAATATTCAATTAATACATTATTTTTATTCATTTAATATATTATTTTACTTAGTCTTTTTAAAAATGTAGTTTTATTCGATGTTTAATATTTTATTTTACTTTTACCTCGTCGCCAGTTTTATTATAAAAACAACGTTTCGTTGTTGAGTAACTTTATTTACTACAATTTAAATATCTTACAAACTAAAATTAAGGCTAAAATTCACAAACATAAGTTTTGCTTGATAGAATTACAATAAACATATCTTGAGATTTTCTTGCAATGCAAATTCACACGTTAAACTTAAGGTGAAATTCATATTGTGTGAATTTGCATGCAAAGCAAATTCACATACATTAAGAAACTTTAAACGACTATTAGGGTGGTTCGCATTGGAAACAGTTATACGTGACTATATACATACATACATATGAGTTTTGTTAAGTAAAACGCGAATCTTTTGGGTGTTGTTAAAAGACTCAATTTTATTTTTTAATATTTCTTAAACTAAAGTTCTTAATGCTACCTAGACATATTACATCTGTGTGTGTTATTCAAAGCGAATACGATCATTTGGGTTGAGTTGCACAAATGCTTTGTTTTGAAAAAAACGAATTGAAAATTCAAAATTAATATTATTGCAAAAAGAATTTATGAACTGCGTGTGGCCACAGTTTTTTTACTTTAATTAATTCAATATGAGAGCCATTAGGCTTTCTATATTATCAGCGTTACCAGTTGGTGAGGCTTGTGAGTATATAACTCCCCCACCGTTAAGATTATTCGAGTCCCTTCGAATTACAACACATTTCTTAATTTCAATTACAATGTAGCAAAGTATAAATATTGAGAACAAAATGTATAATATATAAAAATTGTAATTCTCTTGTTTATCCATTAAAGTTTCTTTTATTTCATCAATATTTTCAACGCTTGATTATGCAGGAGTTTATGACATGATTTTCGTAAATCTGTCGACCGTGGTAAGAAAACAAGTTCATATGAACGATCATGTTTGGTCCATCAGGGGTTACAGTATGACTGAAATGTTTAGAATATGGACTTCTATCATATTTATTCTCATTGCGGATCCTGCATGAGTTTATGAATTTATTTATATATTTAACATAGTTCAGAAAGTACACACATCGTACGTACAATGTACTGTTCAAAAGCAACCAACACATGTTTTTATTTTCATAACAATTATGTGTGTTTTTAAAATTTGTACGAAGCCGCATACAATCATGAATGTGTTTGATTTTAATATTTGGTTGCGTACACGTACATGAGAAGTACACGTGTTGTTCGATCGGAACACACTTGAACTACACACGTTCAAGTGTAACTATAATTTGAGTACGTTTTCGTGTACATCGAATAAAAGTACATGTACTTTAAGTTCGTGTATGTACAATGTACAATGTACATGTACGACAAAAAAAGTACTTTAATATAGCTAAGATCGAATGTTCGTGTTCTGGTAAAAATGCTAATTGCCGTATTAAAAAAATATTTTAGGTTCTTTCGTATTTATATGACAAATTTTCCAAAGAAATACCTACATATATCAAGTAGATATTTTTCTTTAAATTAAAAAGGCAACATTTTCAATTCAGAAAGAAATAAACTATCGATAAAAAAAGTTTAATAAAATGCAACAGAACAGGCAATTGATTATATAAGTTAAGAACTTATATGATAAAAGTTCTAAAAAAAAATTATTTTTTAGGTTTTCTTTTATTTGGTCAACGACCAACTTTATTGAAATTTATTTATCAACTCCCTTAAAATTACAATTTCTTTAATTTATAAACTTACTTACTTGGCCTAAATCTAAATAAGTGTCGTAATATTAACTTTAAAAATTATTGTTTTGCTGCTGATGCTGATGCAGCTAGAAACATTTAAATAAGTTCATAAAACTTTATTTTCGCTAACTTGTGCAAAAAGAATTAAAAGCAAAAGGTTCTTTGACTTGTTTCTTATTAATTAATGTTATTGTTAACTATTGCATTTTTTGTTGACTTGTGCAAAAAGAATTAAAAGGAAAAGGTTCTTTGACTTGTTTCTTATTAATTAATGTTATTGTTAACTTATATGCATTTAAAAAAATACTTCTGAATTAAACTGCGGTTCAACCTTTTACTCGAATTTATATTCATTTTAATCTGTATTTGCACATTGTACGTACTTATGTATGTTATTAGCTTTTTATTGTATATGCAAGTTGAGTTTTGTATTTTAGCCTTTATGTCAACATTTTCAGGACATATGCTTTTATTTTAGGCTGGCTTCGCTACAATATTAATGGCGTTTTCTATTCTGGAAAAAGTGTAACATTTTTTAACTTTTTATTCAAAAAAATAATAATAAAGGTAAGTGCACCAGTAGTCGACAGTTTAAGGATTTTACTCTTATTCAAACTATTGTTCTTCCGTGTGTATAAATGCTAATAAATTAGTGAGTATATACGGTAACTCAGTATTTTGTATGGTTTGAGAATAAATAACGAAAACTGAGATATTTTTGTATTGTATTAAGATATTTACAAATTTTGTAAAAATGAGCATGTTTGCCAGTAGTCGACACTAATTTTCCAGTCGTCGACAAATCGTGGTCCTATTGTCGACATATCATATTTGATCACAAAATTTTTTATAGTGAAGGGATTTAAATCGCTGTTTATTGAAAATTAAAGCTTTTACATATATTTATATAATAATAAATAATAAAAAATAAATAAATAATAATAAAATAAGTATTTTTGTACATTCAGGCTTTTGGAATTCATTTCATTTTAATTCACCTACATATACATATGTAATTTTAGGAAGTCTATCTAATTTTAATTAAAATTCAGGTACATGAGCATAAGGAACTTAAGCATTTTGATCTTGGCATGTTTTACATACAAAATCCAATTGACAGACATCATTATATTGTACATTTCTTAGTCCAGTACATTTGAGATGATACCACTGAGGGCAGGTATCACACCCTACGTTCTTTAAATCCTCGTCTTCAGCATCTGTATCTAGTTCTTCATTTCAAGTGTTACATACTTGCTTATGTTTTCTTTTTTTAAATTTTCTGGATTTGTTTTCTTTTTCTGTTTTTCTGGTTTGGCGCTCTAACTTTCGTTTTTTTTATAGCTTCAGCTTTAATTATCTTCTCATTTTCTTTAGCCTGTATATGCTCCCTCCACGCAAAAGCGGAAATAGCACTTGGCGCTTTAATTTTTGTTTTTTGCTGTGGTGACGGTAACGGTTTTGGAAAGTAAAGATGTTTTTTCAAAGGACGGAGACATTGAAACCTCAGGATTTTTTACTAGAGTTGTTGAGCCTGTTAAATTTAAAATAAAGTAAAATCAAATGTGGGTTGGTACCTATATTTATTTGAATTACCTGTTGGCGAACAACTAATAGGATTAAGCAAAAAATTTTTTATAATTGAGCTGCATATCGATGAACTAGGAGAGGGGCAGTCAACAATATCCTCGAATAAACTAATTGGTTTTTCTTTTCGTTGTGAAGTTGGCGTTGAACAATGGTCCGGCATTAAAGTATGGCTTTTATTAGCTGGAGTTGGGGATCTTGGTTGAATATTTTCTCTCTCCAAAACACCTTCCTCATTTAGTGTGTATATACCAGACTGAACTGGTGTGTTGCATATAATTTCAATGTCTTGGACGTTCTCACTATTTTTCATAGCACGGATTTCCTCAATAACTGTACTTGAATCAATTCCACGCTCAAGCAATTTGGGACTTATCATATTAATAATCGCCACACACTTATCAAAATCTGTTTCAGTCAAAACTTCTTCACTTTCATTGCGTTCAGTTGTTAGTTCTTCTAAAATATTTTTAACACATTTAGTGTAATCCACATTATCGGCATTAAATGGGTAAAGTCCACATTTTCGGAACCCGTTTTTAATGGTTTCTTCTATATCGAGTTCAGAAAGAACCATGTGCAGAAGGGGACAAAAAGTAGATTTTGATAATGTTTGCTTGTGGTTTTCCGGTTTGCTTTGCCATTTTCTAACGATTTTTTTCCACTCCGTTTTTAATGGTTTGAAAACGCTTACATCAGCCGGCTGCATTATATGCGTTGTATTGGGTGGTAGCGCATACAAAATGATTTCATTGTTTTCACAAAATTGGCTTAATTCCATAGTCATATGTGATTTGTGTCCGTCCACAAAAAGCAATACGGGCCGTTGAACATTGTGCTCGCTAAGCCAATTGTGAAAACAGTTTGCTATGTACTCGTAAAACGTTTCGCATATCATCCACCCCGTCTCGGACTTCCCAAGAAACCATTTATCGGGAAGGCTGCTTACAATGTCTTTCGGTATTCGCACATACGGAAATACAACCATTGGTTCGACAGTCTTCCCGTTTGCAGAAAAGACTAATAAAACAGTAACCGTTTCCTTTTCATTGCCTCGCTGGATGGAATAAACATTGCGAAATCCTTTAGGTGCTAGCACTCCTCCAGTTTTCGGGCACAAACAAAAACTTGTTTCATCTCCATTAAAAATGCGTGACGGATCTTCTAAAATACCTAAATCATTCCGTTCGCTTAAAAAACTTTTCAATTCCGCAAACCATTTTCTAATACATTCTTCTGTAATTATCGCCCGCCCTTTGCTAATCCCTTCGGCTTCTCTAATTGAAATACTAGGGTGCCGTTTCAAAAAACTGGAAAACCACTTTCTGCCAGGACGATCATTTACAAATGGCGTGGCTCGTTTCTCTTTCTTTATGATTGTTTGAACCGTGTTGAGTAAATCATCAGTTTTAAGTGGGAAACCACATTTTGCCATGTCGTGGCACCACTTTTCTAAACAATCCTCCTCAGCTTTTGTTAGTACTGTTGTTGGGCCCATTCTTCTAGGACCTTCGGGAACACGACCATTAATCCTATCATAAATAGTGGTACGTGGAACACCATATTTAACGCTGGCGGCATATACTGATATCCCACCACCCCTTATTTCACTAATTGCGTCTTGTAGTGCCTGCTCAGGATATTGATGAAAAGATCTTTTTCCTTTGGTGGCCATATTTTGGTTTAAATTAAGTACCTATATAACGTTGTTCCTAGATATAGGTATACCTATTAGAACTTTAGTTAAACTAAAAAGGCAATGAAATCTACTGTCGACCTTAGAATGTCAATGGTCCTATAGTCGACAGGTTGTAGACAAGTCACTGTTTACTATGTCGACTACTGGGTAAAGTTGATTTGAATGATTTTTTATGTACTCATTAACATTTTAAGAGATGAATTATCATTTCTCTTAAATTTGAGTTCAATCTGAGAAAAATGCTATTGTCCCAGTTGTCGACACCCCCTGTCGACTATTGGAAAGGTAATTTTTTTTCGTTCCTAATGTCGACATGATTGAAATAAAGGGAAAAAACAATTTTTTTGTGTTATTTTCACATTTATTGTGTTTTTTAATGAGTTTTCTACCCAAAAAAAAGCCTTTTCTAATTTAAAATTGATTATAACAATGTAAAACTTACCACACAAAGTTAACACTTCCACTAATTTTTTATTAAGAAAAACACACTACCGCACCCGTTGCAAGACCGACACTGAATGATATCAAAATAACGCCAAAACTAATCATTTCGCATCATTTTTTTGCATCCTATAAAGAGTTGAGAATATTTATGATGCTTATGTATACTAATTTTAATACATAAACACCGTTATTCTTATTTATTCAAGTTTAAATCAAATTAATGACGACTACTGGTACATGTCGACCTTAGGTGCACTTACCCAATATAAATAAAATTATTTTTTTATTACTCAACTACTTATTTACAAATAATATATGTAGTAATAAGAAAATGTAGGACATTTTAAGTGGCAATGTTTGTTTTTCCACATTCTTTAACAAACTCACAGGTAGTTTTGAATGTAACATTAGCCAATCAGTAATACTTTTAATGCTGTATTCAAATTTTACATTTCAAAACTACCTGTAGGTTTTATAAAGGGGACGCAACTAATTTAAATGCATGTGTATTTGTTTTTATATGTACGCAGAAGAATAAAAGATCATTCACAGAGTAAAAACCACAAATTCTTTCCTCATCACTCATGAAGAAAGTCTGTCAGTATAAAGGCCGGGGCACAATGAACCCGTCATGCGTTAAACTTTGCCTTTTTCAACTGACAGCTAAGTTGAAATACATGGTTTCTTATGAGGTATGTTACATTCAGTACGTGTCCGTCAACGCAAAGTGCAAAATTTGGTCAACTTTTAACTTTTTGCGTACGTTGAGTAGTTTGACAGATATTGGTTGGTTTATTTTGGTATGTTCTGAATTAGGTTTTTTCTGTTTTGTGGCAGCAAAAATAAAATTAAACAAAAGAAATAAACGAAATAAATAAAATGGAGAATCAACCTATTGAAGCTGTTCAAATGCTTCCGTCAATAAAGTACTCATTGTGCCAACCTTCTCCGTCGTTGCGATAATGTCAGTTGAAAAAGGCGAAGTATAACGCATGACGGATTCATTGTGCCCCGGCCTTAAAGTCTATGCAAGTAATCAGGTAGTTCATTTCGTCTCGTTTAGTGGTAATGTATGACTGTCGTGCGCCATTTTGTTCTGTTTTGCTTTGTTATATATAATTCTATCAATTGTGTGTAATGAAAATACTTATGTATGTATCTATATGTATGTATGTGAAAAATTTTAAATAGATATATAAAATACATATCTTCTTCTACATACATAAGTAAAAATGAAATGTTGTCCGTTGCTAAGTGCATAATTTGAAAATGGCGCTGATGGCCTCAATTTATATTTACGATTTCTACGAATAGCTAAGCTTCTATCAATTCTGAGCAATTTGATACACGCAAATAAAAACATAAAACTAAATATTTTAATGAAATTTATTTAAAAAAAAGGAAATAATTCAATAAATAAAAATTAATAGAGCAAAATATAAAATGAATAAAAAACAGAACGAAAATAGTTAACAAAAAAATATAAATCATATATGTAAATTTCTCTGACTGGTTAAAGTTAAGCTGTTGTCACATTGTTTTCAATTTTTAGTGCTGAGCAGTCGAGCAAGTCGAAGTTTAGTTTTGTTATTAAAATATTTGAAAGAGACTTCTTTGAGAGCCTTGATCTTAACTTGGTTAATACTGTAGCAAGTGCACTAAATGCACGTTCTACAGAAACTTGTGTTGCGGGTACAGCAAGTACCACTTCGGCAAGCTGACCTAGTTTTAAATTATGTTGAAAAATTTTTTTCCAGTAATCCAATACGTTAATTTCTAACGGCTCCATTTGTTTTTCACATATAGCAAGAAGTTCTGTTTTTATGTGATAATTTTCATTTGTTGTAGTTAACTGGCATGCATTCACGAGTTTGTTAATATGTTGTGCTAATCTTGAATGTGCGGCATTTGACGTACTTGGGGTAATATCAAATGAACTTGAATGTTCAGAAAATGAAATACTGGCACTTCCGTCTTGCGACGATGTCGAATGCGATACATGATTAATAATTTCATATGTCTCTATTAAATGATCCTGAAAAAAAATTATATTAATTTTTTTGGGAGCTTAAAAATCCAAACTCAAACCATTGCAGTTTGTTTTTGGTCGTTTGTAAGTAGAGGAGTTCCTTAAAAATTAAAGCGAGGATCTAAATACAATGCCGCGATGAAGGCGTCGTTTTCAAGAAGCTTACGTTTTCGTATTGCCATTGCTTTATGTAAAGCATCCGCATTTGAGTTTGTATGGATCATTTCTTGTATAAATATCCAATTAACGGATATATTTGTAGTCTCATCCAGCTCATTAATATATTCTTTAAGACTTAATATGGAAATAATCATATCGTACGTAGAATTCCATCTAGTCACATTATCTAGACATGGTAGGCTTATATCTTGATTTCCAGTCCTTAAGATGGCTCGAATCTTTTTTGCAATGTCTCGCACAGAATTTATTTCTATTTCCAAAGTTCTAATGACATCATATGCCGCTAGTTGTATCGTATGTGCTGCACAACGAACCACTGAAAATACTGAGGAAAGTTGGGTCTCAACTGCGTCATATGTTTTTGTATTATCATATTCCCCATCTTCCGCCGTCGTTAAGTTATTATCCTGCAATTCTTGCAGTAACTTCGAAACTTTGACCACGTTCGCACCATTGTCAGCAGTGTTGGAATATATTTGTTCTATGTCTATATTATATTCTTCCAAACATTTTATTATTTCATCTTTTAAATATTGGGATGTGTGCTTTTTGTTTAATTGAATCATACCTGTGTGCAAAATTTATTTTTGATTAAATCAGAACTAATAAGATGAAACCTTTAAATGCAAAACTTATCTATAGTGTTTATACATATTTTAAAATCACATATGTATTGTATGGTAATTCCCAAAATATGCTTGTCTTGCCGACTGGCGACATCGATTTTTAAGCAAATCATTTAGTTTTCCACTATTCTTGCTATGGTACTTTTTATTTCCCCACTAGTGACACCAAGTATATTTGAGATATTTTTGGAGTTTAAAGTAATTTCAAACTTTTCTTCATAGGGCTCTATAATTTTTTAAAAAAAATCTTTATCGTCAAAAATGCGAAACGGCAATTTTTTTTAGACACTAGTCCAATGCAGCATTTCAAAAACTCCTCTCTGTTTAAAGTTGTGTTTAGTTTAGTTACGGAATTTTTTTTTGGTAACACCCCTTGAGAGTGTCTCCACTCCATCAATCACGGTCTTATGCACCAGTTTATAATGCCTTTTCAGGTTTGCACTATTTGCTGCACTTAGTTCTTTTTTACAAGTTTCAACGAGACATGTAGCGAGTTTTTCAAAACAAAACTTTTTCTTCTTATTGTTCTCCATGATCTTCACTCCTCAAATAAATATTTTCAACTAATGCATACACCTCAGCATGATATGCTTATGTGCTTTTTTTGCCGTACATGTACATTGTACATGTAATTACAGTGTTGCCACACTCGAATCTGCCTATTGTACATGTACTTTTATTCGATGTACACGAACACGAACTCATGTGTAGTTCAAGTGTGTTCCGATCCAACAATACGTGTACTACTCATGTACGTGTACGCAACGAAATATTAAAACCAAACACACATAATTATTATGAAAATCAAAATATGTGTTGGTTGCTTTAGCTGTGTTTTTTTACATTTATGTACGAGATTTTAACACAATGTGTTTACTTTTCTGAACTCTGATATTTAATCAAATTGGGATAGAAATAAGAAAATTTAATTTCTTCAAAATTCTCCAGTATTCCCATATGATTTGCATGAACTCTCTCGATTATTTCGTACAATTCCTCTTCACTCGGTACATCAGTGGCTAATTTGGTACATTTTGTAAATCTCAAGGTTCGGTCGTTTCCAAACAATGATTCCAACTTTTGCTGCACCACATAATACAGTCTATCCGAAAGTGCTGAGTGTATTCCAACTCTTCATTTTTTTAATGTTTTTCTAAATATATCATTTAGGAAATGATCGTTGTTCAAATCTTCTCTACTAACATATACAATTCGATACCTCCCATACAAAATATCCTGCTGCTGCTGTCTGTTCTCTACAATTCTAATTTGTGTCATGTATTTATTCACAATAATTTTTGCAACATAACAACTTTCTGAGGCGTTATCTTCTTCTGCTGAATGCACTGTGGCTCCCCCATCTAATATTTCAAACACTGATTTAATATTAAAGTTCTTTGAGTCCTGACTATTCACATTTAGGTCGACTTAGAAAATCGGCCACTTTATTATCTTTTCATAGTCAGCAAACTGTATTCTCCACCTACTCAGTCTAGACTTTGGTTCCTTCAGCGGGGCTAACCACTAAAGAGGCGGAAATACTTTCTCCCCCCACCACGACTAATAGCTCCTTCTCAATGGTGGTATAATTCTTCTCGTGGTCATTTAAAGTTCTACTAGCGAAGCTAACGGATCTATCGCCCTGGCTCAGAACAGCGCCAATTGCGAAATTACTCGCATCAGTAGTAAGAACGAATTTCTTATCGAAATTTTTCGTAGGCCAAAACTGGTGGACTAATTATAATTCGTTTTAATTTTTCAAAGGCCTCCACATATGATGGATCTCTATGAGTCAATTTCAGAATTTTTCTTGAGATAATTTATTATTGGTCCCGCAACCGACGAATAATTTTTTATAAATTTTCGGAGAACACTGTATGACCCAAAAACTATTTTATTTCTTTTAGAGTACTTGGGATAGGCAATCTATTAATTGCATCGATTTTGGATGGACAAGGATTCAAACCATTCGGCGTGACTATATGTCCCAAAAATTTTGTTTCTCTAGACAAGAATTTACATTTGTTTAATTGTACCTTAAGGTTATTTTCATTTAGTACCGTAAATATTTTTGTCAACCAGTTAAATGTTCATCTTATGAAGTGGAGAAAACCAAAATGTCATCCATATATATTACGCACTGTTTACTTATAAAATCCCGAAGAACATGGTTCATCATGCGTTGGAAAGTTTAAAGCATTCTTAAACCGACATATACAAAGTGACCTATGGGAGTTGAGAAGGCTGTTTTCTCAACATCTCTTTCTCCCACTTTTATTTGATGGAAGCCAAATCTATTGTAGAGAAATACTGGACTCGGCCCAGTTTATCAAACAAGGAGTCGATATAAGGCATAGGAAATCTATCGTCAAATGTTATGTTATTGAGAGCGCGGTAATCAATGACTATGCGCCATTTCCGTTTACCATCGTTGTCGAGTTTTTTAGAGACGATCCATAAGGGTGAATTGTAAGGCGATTTACTGGGCCTAATAATCTCCTGGATTAACATGTCCCTAATCTGTCTCCCAATTTCCCTTTCGTGAATCTTTGGAAATCGATAAATGTTCGAGTACACTAGTTTATCCACTGTCGTGACTATATAGTAGCACAAAATCAGCAGCAGTAAGCTTTTGTCCATCTTGGTAAAAGGTAATTATTTTCTTTAACAGAAAATTTGTTAAGTTCCGACTTTCCTCCTTGTTCAAATGGTTCGGCAGTTCCATTTTATCGAAATCCACACTCTGAGTCTCTAATACTGTAATGTCGTCGTAAGAGTAAATTGACTCAGGAAACTGTGGGCCAAACAGTATGACCGACTTCCTAAACGCAAGTTGCAATGCATAATTAAAAAAAATGAGTATGTCGTAAGTGCAAACATGTGTTGCAGAGACAGTTTTTGCATTTTATCGGCACTTCGGAACGTCGCTATCCAACTCATACATATATTTGCATTCAAAATTTTGAACTGTATGGATTTTAATTATGCATTGCAACTTGCGTTTAGAAAATCGGCTAATTTTGGCGTTGTTAACCAAAAGCCTCATACTGAAAAAGCCTATAATGACACCCATAGGCATCACCACATTATTTCCGATTATGCAATCAAATTCCTTATTTTTTAAGTCAACCAGTTTCAATGACATGGTTTCTCCATTCGAATCAAATTCGGAAGGGACTCCCACCACCACTTCCTCATCGATCAATCTACTTCCAGTCAAAGTGTTCAATCTTAAAATGTTTTTAACTTTCTGCGTGAGTGCAACCCCCCAACATTCTGATATCCCCCAAATGCAGTGGCAGCGCATTAAGGCATGTGGCCTTAATGCTATCTATAGTGAGTACTACTATTGGTAATTTGGCTGCAGAGGCGGAACACGAAAATTTCCGCTAGCTTCTACGCTTCTTTCCAATTGGTTTTGGTACTGGTTTGAGTTCCTATAATTATTACTATGCTGTGCTGATTCATTTCCCTCTGATTATTATTATTTCTATATTGGTTCGTATTTTTAAATCCACCCGAATTTTGATATCTGTTATTTGCTCTTTGCCTGTTTTTATTCCATTCAATATTCTGAGGCCCTGAGGGACTTTGTTACAATTCTTCCTCAAATAGATATCCTTCAGAAGGTTTTTTTCTACAAAATAAGATCGATCCCTATTAATGGTAACTATATTATTTTGAATTAGCAATGCCTTTACATTTAAAGGCAATGAGTCCACAAAAATATTAAATATTAGATTTTCGTTGACATCCGGAGAAAATGAAGCACTGTTAGCTGAATCCAATGTGTACTTTGCGTTCATGAGATTTAAAATCTCACTCAATTTATAGTGAAGTTGTTCTACACTGGACGCTATTACATTCCTTAATCCTAAAAATAATTCCTTTACACCAAACTCTTCCCGCAGTTTTGCGATAATTTGTTCCCATGTTGGGCTAACTAACGTTTTTATTGCCCTCAGCGCTCTGCCTTGAAGCCGATTTGCTAGGACTGCTTTAATTGTTTTTCTGCGTTCATCTAGCACTAATGACAGTACGGAATTTACATAGCATAAGTAACTTGTAAGGGCATATTCGGATGAACCATTAAAAAATAGCAAGCTACGAGCTTCGCGGAGCCCTTCTACCAGTGTCAATGCTATGCCACCAATTCACGAACATTAAACAACAAACAAATCAACAAAAAAAATTTCTCTTCCACTGGAGGGTCCCGTAGGATTCGCAGCAGTAAGTTAGTATAAATGGTTACTGAGGCAAAAAAAATTAATTCAAGGCAACGATATAATATTTCTGAATATTTTTATTACATATCATATATTTGTTGTAAGATAATTAAATAAAACGATAGCTTTTTAAATAATACAAAATTAATTATTAAAAATTAAAATTTAAATAAATGTAAGGAGTAACAAAATGCTTTTAAATAATATTAAAGCTGTGAACATGAAATTCCAATTGTTTTCCAAAACTTCTTGTATGTTCTGCATATAATGTATTTGAAAAACCAATAAATCAACATTTTTTTAATGATTAATTTATTGATAATATTAAATGTATAAACGTCTAAATTTAAATTAGTATAACCGTACAATTTATTGGTACATTATTTATTTATATTTATCTACATTAAATCCCATCTTTTCATACCTTTTCAGATTAGTTAAGTTTTTAAGCCTTACTCCATCTACAATCAACTTTCCATCCTTTTTAGACATTCTAATAAGTTGTACAATGAAAAGTAAAGCAATCATCACAATTCCAATTATTACAATATATAAAATATCATGATATACTAAATTTATGAAATCTGTAATATTTGACCACATGCACCTGAAATCTAACCACGTGTTACATTTTTGATCTGCTGCATTATTATTGTGCGTGAAAGTGAATCCATAATTTATTGATGGTTTTATCGAAGGTTCAGTAAAATTTAATTTAGCACATAATCTATCTATCATGTTTTTTGTTTTAATACAAACTTTAAACTCATGGACCAATGATCTCATGTACATGTGTTTTCTTACTACGTTACAGCCTTCTGTTAAAACTTGATTATCATTTTGTATGTATTTATTTCAAAATTTCCCCATTATACAAATTTTAAAAGTGCATATTCCTCTTCTTTCAGAACCATACTCTCCTATGCAATTATTTATTTCAAATTTCTCAACTTTGTAATTTTCATCAATATTGTAAATTGTTGCATCCACAATTTCAGCTTTTATTACAAATTTGCCTAAATTGCCATTAATATTAGTTAACATATTTTCACTAAAGTTAAAATAATGATCAGGTTCAAAATACATATTTTCAATAGTATCCATTTTATTATTTTGCATACCTGATTTAGGGGCTATAAATGTTCCATCTTGGTGTCGTAGCAAATGAATATACTAAATCACCTTTAATTCCATCCATATTTGAAATGTAAAAAGATTGATCACTACAATTGAAAATTGGTTTAGAAAATTGTATATCACCTAAACTTCCCATTTTGCAATTGTTTTTTGGGCAAAAGTTTGCATAATAGATTTCTGAATTGTTTCGATTATCTCCTGGATGTATAGGAACAGCTATTAAAACAGGTATTTCCTTATTGGTTTGCCATGTTTCCACAATTATTCTATTGTTATGTAAATTATAAGTACCAATGTTGTCTATTATTTCGCAGTCTATATAATTTGAATTTTCTTCAATACAGATAACAGCTCTTAAAAATGTTCTTTTCTTTCTGTAGACTGCTAAAAAGGGAGAGTTTCTCATCTTATTAAATTTAACATTAACACATGTACAACCTGAAGATATTGAAGCACAAAATATAGGATTGTGAGCCCATGAGGAATCTTTAGAACGTTTAAAAGTTTTTAATGAGCATTCATCCTTATTTTTCTTGAATACTTTATCACAATTATCTTCACTGCATGAAAATGAATTCTGCGCTTCAACTTTCCAAGCTGTTGTATAATATTCTAATAAATCCATCTCAACCTTCAATTCCACGCCTGTAATTATTAAATGCAAACTACTTTGATGATGATCATTAGAATCTATTATATATTCTTGCAAGTTTCCATTTTCCACTGAACCGGCCCAAGTTATTTCACTAGAAGCTTTACATTTTATGTCATTTGCTTCACAATGATTTACAGTGAAATCTATTGATTGCGCTGAAGAACCCTTTGAAAACATGAATTTTTCATTTTTTAATCTGTTTATTGAGTTTCTCTGATATATATTACCTTCAAATTTTTCTTCTATTGAATTTAATAAAAACAATTCAACTTTAGACCATTTAGAATGCTCTTCTGAATCTTGACTTTTCTCCTCTTGATTAAAACAATTGTGAGTTTCACCCATTAATCTATTGCATGGCATTTCTAAATTCATTTGAGCATTTGATGGAGAAATAAAAACTAATGTGAATGTGATAATGAGTAAAAATATCCAGATCTGTGTAGGCATTTTTTCATCAGTCCAATTATTCCTCCAAATTTGCTTATAAGAATTTTTTATTTTCTTTTTGTCCTCATTTATCATGTTTATTATACTTATATCTCTTTTTTGTATAGATTCAGATTTCATTGAGCAACTTCTAACATGATTTTTTAATATTAAATCACTAAAATTAATTAAACAGTATAGATATTTCTTGTAGTCACAGTGTTCTTCATGCAAAGTAAAATCTGGAAGACTTTTAATGGAATTTTCACAATATTGACAAATATCTTTACAATCATCATTAGAACCCAGTAAATGTTTATTAAAACGTTTACCACCATAAATAAAAATATTATTAACAATGATATAAATGATATATATATAATGCCCAATATAATTCTGACTGTTGAATATCCGATTAATAGCGTGTAAATGAAAATTGAAAAGTAGGTAGTTGATATCGTTGTCCCTTTTGATCTAGATCCAATGATCGACGGAATATTCTCGTTTGATTGTGTCCGAAATAACCAGAAAGTTTTAATCCAACTCCCACATATTAAATTGATTCTAGTTTTTATCTCTTTATCATTTTCCCATCTGTAAATTATATGCTTTTCACAATCACCACTGCACACGAAGTGTTCACTTTTTTTATTAATCAATAATTTGCAATTATTTATTCCATCAGAGTGCAATTTTATCAATATCATATTTTCAATCAATTTAGCATTTATAAACTGTATATTAGATAAAGATCTGCACGCTTCCATTCTGACAGTTTCAATTATTAATCCTTTTTTGTTATTTCAGTAAATCCCTTCTTTGGATGCTAGAGCATGTAAATTGGTTTTATTTGAATCATATACATATTCAATTTCATTCCCTCTACAATATAATTTTTTGAATCCATTATAGTTTATTTTCAAACACATTATTTCTTGGTCACATAAACCTACATTTTTCTTACAAGAAAATTCCAGACACACAGTTAATGAGCAAATATTATAAAGGTGACGAAAAATTTCAACGCCTAAAGATGATATTCAGTTTCTGGTGTTTCGAGAAAAACGGCTACTTTCCTTCTTTTCTAAAATAGTGTGTTTTTAACTTTTTTATTTTGCAAGTTTTCTCTTTTTTTAAGTTCTTTGTTGCTTTTATGATTAAATTGGCATATTTTGTTTTTTTTATAGTTCAGTCCTTTTTCTCAATTATTAAACTGTTTTATGTTTTACTCAATTCACATACAATATCATAAAATTTTATTCAAAAGGATTACCCATTTAGACATTAATATGTCAATATCCTTTATTTTATTTTATAAGGATACCAGGTGTAAAGGATGTGTAGGATGGCAGGATCGCCATGTAAAGGATGTGTAGGATGGCAGGATCGCCATGTAAAGGATGAACAACCGTTTCGTCAGAGAACTTTAATGTTGAATTGTATTGGAGAGTGTGTAAAGTGTTTGCTTCCCTATAGCCCAATTATTATTTTTATCCAGCTGTACAGGGGGTCCAGCTTATAAATAGGCGTTCAAAGGAACTGCCAAAAAGGTTTGAAAATTTAATAGAAAAACAAGGCAAGTTATTGCCGGATTACGTTCAGAAATTAAATTCTCTTTTTATTCACAATTTGCTCTGCTTATATACTATTTTTACAATTCTTACTTAGCCTTTCTAACTTACGTTTACATATCTACAATTATGTTTTGTTACTCATTATTTAATTTTTAAACTCTGTTCCTCTGTCTGACTTAAGTCCTTTAAATTGTCCGTATTCCAAAATAAATTGTTCAACAAGTGTTTTGGCTGTTGTAAGTGCATCTTTTGTCGGCATTGGGTGAGCAACAACAAATTTTGTCAGTTCGCACTGCATGGTTAAAATGTATCGGTAATCATTTGAAATACGAAGAGGTCCTACGGTGTCAATTGAAATTACTTTAAAAAGTATTGTTTGGTGTGTCTTAATATGTCTTGTTTGTTTATTTTTCGTACATTTGTCCCAATATGACACAAATTTCTTTACCATTTTTGACATGTTTTTCCAAATATATTTTTGTTTTAATTTGATGATAGTTTTTCTAACTCCTGAGTGGCCTGCATGTGTGGCATTGTGGAATTCGTCAATTAGTTTGTATTGCAATATTGCATCTGTTATTTTTGTTGGGGCATTGTATATTAATATTTGAAGTTGAGGACTTTTGTTATTTATCTTTATCTTGGCATATGCTTCTCTTATTTCTTCTTTTGTATATACTTTAAATATTTCATCATTATTTGATAGCGCTAATTCTTTTATATTCTCTTTCTTCATTTTAGATATCAGTTTCCTCAGAATCGAATCTAGTTTCGCTGAGTTATCGCTGAATCTTGCTAGCTTATTATTTTCATTAATAATTTCATTATTCATATTTTTGGTATGTAACTTCTTCATAGTCGAATCTGGTTTCGATGAATTATCATTACATACTATATTCATATTTTTGGTACGCGATTTCTTCATATTCGAATCTGGTTTCTGGTGCACAATGTTATTTTCAATATTTATGTCGGCCTCTTTTATATTTTCAATTTTATTAAATTGTAATTTCTTCATATTTTTGACGTCATTAATGGATCTGCATTCCCATATTTGAAGTTGATTAGACTTCTGAGAATCATATTTTTCCATACTTCTTTCTGTTGCGCGCGTATTGTTTTCGTTTATATTATTGTTAGTTGCCTCATTATTTTCTTTTATATTTGCCTCATTAGTTTTATTTTTCATTGCCCTTGTAGTTACTAGTAATTTCCTTTCTTTTTCATCGTTTTCCGATGGTATCATTTGTTTTAATATGTCAGAGTCAATTTTTATTCTCGAAAGTGCATCAGCGTTAGTGTTCCTTTCTTATAAATAATTGTAAAATCATAATCACTTAAATCTAGTCTAATTCTTGTCATTTTAGATGAAGGATTCTTATGTGAAAAGAGCGAAATTAAAGGTCTGTGGTCTGTTACTACTATGAATTGTCTTCCATATAGATATGGTTTAAAATAATTTATTCCCCAGTGTATTGCTAATAGTTCTTTTTCAATTACTGGTTTGTTCATGTCATGTTTTTGTAATGCTTTACTTGCATATGAAATTGGTAAATCTTGTCCTATTTCTCCTTGTGATAGTACTGCACCTAACGCGTAGTTTGAAGCGTCGGTTGTTATTATAAAAGGTTTTTCAAAATCTGGGTATTGTAATACAGGAGGGTTAATTAGCTTTTCTTTTAGTGTTTCGAAGGCATGTTGGCATTGTTCTGTCGATTTGAATTCTGTCGATTTCTTTACTAGTGAGTTTAGGTCTTTAGCGATGTCAGCAAAATTAGGTATGAATTTTCTGTAATAATTGTAAAATGCAATGAATCGTCTTACCTCAGTAGTATGAATGTGAGGCTTGGCGATCAAGGATCCCATACATTTTTGGGATCATGCCTACGCTACAGTCGGCATTTTAAGTTAGTTGATTGGTACGCTACACAAAGAGAGTGTAGTGTTGTTTCCATCCCTGGAAAAAGTGTATTTCTTGGCGCGTTAAGATTTGTGGTTTTTATATTTTAATAATATTTCTTGGCGCGTTAAGATTTGTGGTTTTATAATTTCTTTGTATTCGCTTCGTCCGTGGGTGGTCAAGTTAATTGTTTGAAATTGTGTGTGAGTAATGAGATTCGGCAACTGGGCTGGCACGACTTGGCTTGGCTTGGGTTGGCTTGGCTTGGCTTGGCTTGGCTTGGCTTGGCTTGCCTGGGTTTGGCCGGGGTTTGGTCGGGGTTTGGGCGGGGGTTTGGCTGGGGTTGGTTAGGATTTGTATACTAATTTTGTATGAGAAAAGTAACAACGATGATATAAGTGCTACCCTATTGTATTGTTGTTCTGTTGTTAAAAGTTCTGTTGTGGTTTTTTCGTTGATATGTATGAATGTGTTTGGTATGTAGCTACAAGTTTTTAAAATTGTGTGTAATCAGATTCGGTTTCTGTTGTAGTTTTTTCATTGATATGTATGAATGTGTTTGAAACAGTTGATTTAATTAAATTGTTTGAATACAAAAGCTTGACTCTAACCATACACAACAAAGTTGATTAGAAATAAAAATCAAAACAATACTATTTATGTATATATGTATATTTTATTTGTTAATTTGTTTGAAAATTTTATAATATAATAAAAAATAGTAAAAAAATAAATCTCATATTGAAGTATATATATATATATATATAATATTACTGAAGTTCATCTTTATTGATCCAAGAATTATGTTGATTGGAAAATCCCAACCATTTTACGTACGCCTGGTGCCCCTTAGTTTTAATAACATTTTCAATCAAGTATGTATTTGGAAAATGTGTCTTTAATAGTTCATGTTCATAGAATCCACCAACAATCGGATTCCTTTGATAGTCTTCCAATAAATAAGTACTGGGGTTTGTGTTCCGTAAAGTACGAATTTTAAAAATTTCAGTTGTCCAGTTTGGAGTATATCCTTTTGAAAAAATATGTTTATATTTGCTAATTCGAACGTGATCTCCAACTTTTAGTTTACCAAATTTATATATTTTGGGATGATTATAGACTTGTTTTAGTATAGAACTTTCATTTTCTGTGTTAACAGACTTTGGTGTCATTCCAATTGTTCTATGCTTTTTATTATTATATTGATTAATTAAATCCTTACATATATGTATCCATTGATAATTTCCTTGTAGACTAAAATTTTTCCACATCATTCCTTTTAGAGTTCTATTAAATCGTTCTACAATAGACGCTTTCATTATACTATATGTAGAATAGTGGTTGATATTATGTTTTATCATCAAGTTTTGAAATATTTTATTATAGAACTCTTTACCATTATCGGTTTGCAAGTTTTTTGGAATTCTCTTTAGCGAAAAAATAGATTGCATAGCATTGGTTATATCTTCACTACTTTTAGATTTTACGGGTACAGCCCAAGCAAACTTTGAAAATGTATCTATAACTGTTAAAATAAATCTATAGCCTTTGTTATATTTTGAGTAAGCACCCATTTCAACAAGATCTGCTTGCCAAAGATCATCAATTCCCTTGACCACCACTCGACGTCGAATGAAACTTCTACGTGCTTGCTTATGAAGCTCCTGAACCACTTCTTGTCGCTCCATTTCTAACGTCTATCTTACAGATTACATCAATTTAAATGCTGCTGATATTGAATTTAAATCAAAAACGATTTACATATCTATGTTTTAATGTTTTATAATGAGCTTCGTTTTTTCATTTAGACGTTCTTCAACTGAATCAATTTTGTAATTAAATAATGATGTCATTTCTCTTAGTGATTGATTGAGATTATTTTGTATTATGCTTTGATCATGTATTAATTTACTTAAACGTGTTTCTACATTATCAAATTTTTCTGTAATCAGCACGTTTTGTTGTTGTATTATTTCGTTAAAACGATCCTCCATTCCCTTAATTCTCTCCATGTACATTGTATCCAATTGTTTCTTTATTTCACTTAAATAAGTTTTCATGTAAATTTTGTTTACGGCATCGTTTTCCAATACAGGACTAGCAATATTTTTTATTCTCCGCAAGTTAAAGTTGAAATTACGATCACTATCCAAATGAATCTTGAAATGTTGATTTTGGTATCTTGCAGATTTTTCAATATAATGTCCAAACTTATCGATAGGCATTTTATGAATATGAATTGTTTGTACATTTTTAAGTCTATTTATATAATAATTTTTGCTTCTCTCAATTCCTCAATAATTGATACAATTTCATTATTATGATTTGAGTGACCAGCTGTTGTTGATGAAATCAAAAGACGCAATCTATCAACCAATTCATTAGGATCATCCCAATAAACATAATTATGCTTTTTTCTATTCAATTTCATTAAACCTTTTCCCTTATGAATTTTCTGTTGTTGTTGTTTAAATAGGTTTTTAATAATCGTTGTATATTTAATTGAACGATTTCCTTTAATCTGACCATTAATACTGTTATTTCGTTTATGGACATTAGTCATCTCCAATATTTGTTTATAATTATTTAAATCTGTTTTATTATAACTGATTGGTTTCTTATAAACTAACAATTCATATAAGCCTGATGTGAAGGGCCATTTTAAATTACCTACAGTAATATTGGTTGAATTGAAAGCGATGGGTTCATTACCCAGTCTCCATATTTGATTTTTATCCTTATGAGGACCATAGGTTTTATCATATATATTTAAGTTAACTTTTGATAAATTATATTGAATACTTTGATTGGGATGTATTGCAATGGTGTTATCATCATCATTGTTACCATCCTCATTATCAACATTATCATTATTATCATCATCATCATCATCATCATGGTCATCATGATCATTTTCATCATCAAATGATTGAAACGTGTTTGAACTTTTCTCGATTTTCTTGTTATTAAAGTTTGGAGAAAACGTGTTATAATCAAGCTTACTCTTTTTATATGGTGTACTGAAGGCAACTTTATTATTCTCAAGATCATGTTTAAAAGAGTTATCCGGATCTTTTTCATGTTTTATAATGTTACTATTAGTTGATTGGACTAATTCTTTTAATGGTTTTGATATTGGTTTAAATGTCTTTGCCAACAATTCATCATTTGCAATTTCTCCAAGCAAAATATTCTTATATTTCTTTTTTAAAATATTTCGAGTTTTAATAAGATTATTAACTAGATTTGTGTTCATATTTATAGGTTGAATTAGAAACAGATTCAAAACAGATCAGTTTAGCAGTTTAGCAGTTTAACAGTTTAGCAGTATAGCAGTTTAGCAGTTAGCAGTTTAATAGTTGAGAAGCTATTAGTTTAATAATTAATCTTGTACTGATTTTAGCAGTTAGCAGTTTAATAGTTGAGAAGCTATTAGTTTAATAATTAATCTTGTACTGATTTTAAAGTATCTGTAATATTTCTTTTATAGCTTTATAAATATATCGAAACCTTTTCTATATCGACCATTATTCATAGGATCATCTTTGTTAATAACTAGAAAACCATATTTTTCTTTCCAACACTCGGCACATAACTTATGAAATGTTTTTAAAGTCATATCAGAACCAACATGATCATTGTAAATATGCTTAATATTCATTACATCCTGTTTAAAAATTATAATCATATTTGCATTATCGCGAATCAAGTGTTTTGGTATACGTGTATAAGTTTGACATAAATAAAAACTATCAATATCTTTATGACGACCCATACAGAAGTAGGCACGTACATGATTTTGTTTCTCACAAGCTATATCGTCGAATATAAATACTGAATTTGGTTTAACTTCGTCTGGCGATAGAACATCATCATTATTGGAAAATGATGAAAAATTTATCTCCTTAATGGGTTTAATTAGACTTTCTAAGTACTTATATTTCGGTTGTTGTGTTGACTTTGAATATAAGTAAATATTTTTAAATTTCAATCCATGAGGACTTTCAATAAGACTGATCATAACATTTGTTTTTCCGCAATTTGATGGACCCACAATAAGAGCTCGAATAGAATTCGGTAGTAATGAACTATGACGAATTTTATTTGATGAATCGAGCTTTGATTCAATATTCTTTACATCAATCCTTTTATGTTGTTTAAAAAAACGCATTCTGAAATCTAATGATAACATAATATATAAACCAGTCTCTTTTATTTGTTTTCAATCAATTTGATTTCAATCTTTAATCGATAAAGTATCAATAGATATGACTATCATTTATAAAAAGTTATTCAGTCGCCATCCATCCTTCATTGGTAAAGGTTTTCTAAATAAAATAATTAATAAACTTCCCATTGAACTTCATCTACCCGGTTATCAATTTTGCGGACCTGGTACAAAATTAAAGAAACGTTTAGCTAGAGGTGATCAAGGAATCAATCCATTGGATACTGCTTGCAGAGAGCATGATATAGCATACTCAAACAATAAAGATTTAGAGAAAAGACATATTGCTGATAGAATTTTAACTGAAAAGGCTTGGCAAAGGGTCAAAGCAAGCGATAGTAGTTTGGGTGAAAAATCAAACGCTTGGTTTGTTGCTACTGCAATGAAAGCAAAAACAAAATTCGGTATGGGTAACGTTATTAGTAAAACTAAAAGATTGTCTTCAGTAAACAAACATCAACTATTTAGACATGCATTGAAAAGTGCAAGAAAGAATATAAAAAAAAGTGAAAACTTGAAGGATGCTATAAAGATTTCACGAAAAGTTGTAAACAATATTTTCAAGGGGAAGAAAAAATCGTTAATAAAAACACCTCGAATAATACCGTTACCAAAATCTGGAGGTTTTCTTCCGCTTGCCCCTATATTTGCTGCACTGGGTGCACTTGGTGGTTTAGCTGGTGGTGTATCTGGTATTACAAAAGCAATCAATGCAGTTAAAAATGGAAAGGAACAGCTGACTGAAGCAAAACGACACAATAATACAATGGAAGCCATTGCGATGGGAAAAGGCATGTTCTTAAAACCATATAAAAAAGGACTTGGATTATATTTAAAACCTTATCAACAAAATTTTTAATGAAGCTACCTAAAAGAGCCCTTTCTGATGTAGACTTGAGAAAATATGCAAAACATATTCCAAATTTTAGAGGTGTGTTTATGTGCAACACTCTTCCAAGCAAACCATTTAAAAAAGAATGTGGAATAATCAATCTGGATACTTCAAAGGGACCTGGCACACATTGGGTAGCATACTGGAAAAACAACAATCAAATCGAATATTTTGATAGCTTTGGCAATTTGCAGCCACCAAAACAATTAATAAAATATTTAGGAAAAAACATTAGTTATAATTATGATAGATATCAAAATTTTAATACAATAAATTGTGGTCATTTATGTTTAAAATTTTTGTTTTCGAAACTAAAGTAAAAAGAAACTATAAATGTTTTAATAAAATACATCGGTTAAGAATTAAAAAGATCTTGTTTTATTTATATATATATATAAAAAATTTTTTTTTCATTTATTAAAAATTTTAAAAGAAATATAATTAAATAATTTTTCTAATTTCGCTTGTTAGAGGTGAGTATTCGATTAAGCGATCATGAATAACTAAACAGTATGCTGATGTTTTTTCTGGAATTGGTTTGTTTGCTTCAGTATCAAATTCAATTCGTACATCAATAGGTCCAATTTTAACAGTTTCATTTTGATGTGAAACATCAACAACAATAAGCGGTGCGTAAGACTTGTAATCGTTAACATCTAGCAATGGTTCAGGTTCTCGCATGTAAAAGCTTTGTTGAAATTTTGCATACATATTATATAGCATAGAATACTGACCATTTTCAAAACGATTATTTAAATCGTCATATGGATATGACTCTGAGTTTAGATATACTTTTAAATTAGAGATATTACAATGGTCAAATATATTTCCTTGTTCTTTACTTTTCTCTTTTTGTAAACCAATTATAAGAAATCGTGGTCTTTCGTTTTGTGGAGAAAGCTTCACATTCCATAAAACCTTTGTATTCGTTGGTAGTGCAGGATTTACATGACAATCCCAACTACGAAATGCAATTGGTATAGAATTTTTGCTGTTGATTATCTTAAACATTTCCAATTTTGCAAAGTCTGATAGTTGAATATGCGGCATTTTCCATGTTATATCCAGAATTGTTAATTTCAAATAATCAGTTGTATTTGTAGAATAATATGATCTCTCATCGGATGTAGAACGTTGAAGAATGAGCTCATGTTTCGAATTTAATAGTATTTTGTTATAATCTTCAGCAAACCCCATCAACATTTTCAGAGGTATACAACAGCTAAAATGACTTTTTTCTAAAACGAAAGTTTCGTTAAGACACCAACCAGCGTTTTTTAGTGTAGCACTTTCAGCCTTATTCAATGATACAAAATTTTTCATGGTGGATGAAATTCCAAGTTTGCGTGTACGATCAACTTCAAAACCATTAATTTCATAACGAATTTCATCAAACAAATATGAAACAAAGTTGTTTTTAAATTTCACATCTATAGCTGGAACCTCTTTGTTTGCTTCCGTCTTTACTATAAAGCCATGAATGTAAATCATACTCTCACTTGGTAAGACAAAGAGATCCTGATTTTGAATTGGTATACGAATTTCATCATTGTTGTTGAATGATTTTAGATATGGAGAGTAACTATGATATTCTCTTTTTACAATACTCTCATCATATATAGGTTTTTGAAGGACATTTAGTATTTCATTCATGGTTGAAGATTAAATCCTAATGATTTTAAGTATTCTGTATTATATGATGTTAACAGTTTTTTATTTTTTATACTTTCTCGAATGTGAGTTGGTGCGGTATTGAATGGAAATCCTCTTTGCATTACGTTTTTATTGTAAATGATCATTATTCTGGTTTGAAGTGGAGTCTAAGAGTGATTTTTTCTCTTCTAAAATTTATAAGTTCACCGTCTTGATTTAAGATTCTAATCGTTATGTTGTTTATTTGCTGACAGTTGACGGGTAAATAAATAACATTTCGAGGTTTTTCACTTATTTTATATCCTGGAGGAACATCAAGAGGAAATTCATGAATAACATGATTCGAAGTATTATTAATAAATGATCCGGTTGTTAAGTTGCTTTCAATGCGTATTGTATTAACATCCGTAATATGTGCAGGTAAGTCAGATTCAAATAACCTTGTAGTATTCAATTGATTAATATCTACAATCATCACTTCCAAAGATTTATCATTTTGAAGATTTTGATCAGTGTTATAATATGCAGTTGAATTTACTTCTAATTTTCTTTTGCTAAATCCGAGCAACTTTCCTATACTGTTTGGTTGTGAAAAATCTATATCCATTGATGAGGTTATTTCAGTTTTAAGTGTGTTATTGTTAGCTTCAATTATTAGATAAATTGGTTCATCAATATCTTTTAAGCTTGAGTTTAAGAAAAAATCAATATCCTCAAGTTCATACGAACCAACCGGAATAGTAATAATATGATTTCCTATATGAAACAAATTGTTGTGAACATCTACATTGGGTATGGAATTGAATGTTACAAAATCAATAAGTCCACAAACATATTTTGTAGGGAGTTCAATTGGAGGAAAATATTCTCCAACCAGAGTTGAAGTGTTTCCGATTAAAGATATTGTTATTGACATTTCAAGTATTCAGAATGAACTAATGTTTGATGATTATTTTATCTGATTTAAGTGTTAAATAATAAATCCAAAAAAAAATAATGTTTTTTATAATTTTATGTTTTCTTTATTAATATTTGATTTAATAAACTTTCTTAAGAGTATTACATTTTTTTCAGCACATATACAATATTTTCTATGATAACAACAAATATTTACAGATTTATCATTTTGATATAATGTTTTTAAATTTGGACAATTTAGATCATCTAGGTTATAAAAATTAATTTTATCCTTAAAAATATTTTGAATCCACTTAATTTTTTCTAATCCTTTAACATAATAAATAAAATTTTTATCTTTAACATGCGCAATATAATATTCCTTAATATTTGTTAAGGTTGAATCGCCATCTTGCCATTTTAATCCGTGATGATGATTATAAAGCCAATTAATTGAATCTTTTTCTTTTGTTGTCAACAATGAATATGGAAAAGGTGGTTTAATAATAAATGTTTGTACTTGTATATCGTTAATTGAAATACTCAGTTCTTTTACAATGAATTTATTGTTGAGATAAAAACCTTGTACATCTACAACTAATATTCTCTCCTCAGACATTGTGTAATACTAATCAAGTCACAACGACGACTGTAGAACTGTTTATAAAGTCTATGTTTTTAAATTATTATAAAAATTCATTATACATAATGCTTGTTCCCAACTTTTATCGATAAGGAACATTTACAGGTATCAGGTCCACAAGTTGTTTCATTGTTGAAAAAACTGATTATTCATTGTTTTTCTTATTTTAATTTTTTTATTTATGTTAAATAAATGTTCTTAACACATCAACAACAAAGTTTATATTAAGTAGTAGTAAATGTATTTCATCATATTAGTTAATTTATAATATTTCCATATCCAAATCATGAGTATAATCTTGAATGTTGATTAATGTCATATCGGATCGGTATGTAGTATCATCCTCAGAAACCGTCTCAATTTCACCATTACTTAAAATTCTCTCGTATTCAACTTGACGGTATTCGAAACATGAAATATTTAATCGACGTTTCAAGTAATTGCTGTCATATGTACAACGGATTCTCAATTTTATATTATCTTTGTATTGAAGTTGAAAATGTCTATAAAATGGAGCCGAACTTTCAATTATTCCCGCAATATTTTTTTCTTTTTTTACTAAATCTTGCCTAAATGCTTCAATAGCTTGTTCGACAGTAAAAGATTGATTTATAGGTGGTGTAGAGTCTTCTTGTTCTTCGTTTGATTTATATTCTGTTTTTGCTGTTGACTCGTTGTTGTTTTTATTTAAATCATTATTGAACTTTAAAAGTTTGAAATTTAGTTGTATGCTCACAGTATCATTATTTGGTAATTTTATTGCAAATTCTGTATTTTTAAGTTCATTTTCACTCAAATCAATAGGTAATGAAGCTGAAAACACTTGTATGATATAGATATATGCAAACAATGTGATAAAAATATTTCTCATTTTAGTTTTTCTTTTTAATAGATATGTTATTAAGTTAGCGATATATTTTTGAATGAGATGATAAGAATTGTTTCTCATATTTATATACTAATTTAATAATCTTCATATTGAAATGAGTCATCACCATCGCTAGCACCACCAGCTGTTTTCTTAACTTTACTATTATTGACAATTTTTTGAGGGAGGGGAGGTTTTTGCTGATTTTTATTCAATGAGCGGATACCAGTCTTACCATTATAAGATTTAGCTGGATCACTAAAAACATGTTCATCTATTTCACTATAAACACATGATGGTTTGTATGAGTATACATTTATATCTTTAAAACCACCCTCATAGACTGTTCCAACTAGTGATATCATACCACCGATAACCTCAATTTTTATATGTTGATTGTGACTAAAATGAAATATTGGAATATTTGTTGGCATTTCTTGTCCTCTATTAAGAGAAAAAATTTGAGTTCTTGTCCCTCCTTCTGCGGTTAGGAACACCTGCATTATAATATCCAAAACTACTGCATTTATTATTTGAAAAGTTTTCCACTGTGCATGACAAGTACAATATTTATCACCAGTTTTTAAAAATTGACCCCAATACATATTTATCAAAGTTTTAATTTAACTGAATCTCTTTTTATATATGTATATATATATATATATATATATATATATATATATATATATATATATATATATATATATATATGTATATGTATATGTATGCATACACGTATACTTAGCCGCAACTGATAAGAAGTTATTGAAATATCTAAAAACGTCTTATACTATCAATTATTGAATATAAAGAATCAGTTTGAAAGTTCGTCTTACGGTGAAAAGTTGAAAGCAAAAAAAATAAAAAATGAGGGCAAGCTTAAGAAAATTGTTTCAAAGTTCTAATATTACATACTTACCTTTAAAGAATATGGAAGAAAATACTATATATGAAATCAACAAGATAGATCGAGTACATACAAAATATGGTGAAAGTATAAGATGTGATCTAAATAACGAATATTACATTTATTTACCTAAACGATTTCTGATTATTACTAAAAATCAGATGGATTATCTAAACACAACTCCACACATTTTAAAGAAAGTTAAAGAAGTGAAGGGGTCATATACTCTAATCCTTAAAAAGAAGAAGCAATTTGTATTCTACAACAACTTGTATAACAGTACTGAAGAAGACGATGATGATGATGATGAAATAGAAAACACCTTTTAAACAATTCACGAAACAGAAAACCCTTTAAAAATTAAAATCATATATATTTATGTATATATCAATAAAAACCGTAAACTCTAAAAATGTCTCACGTATTTGATAAATAAACTTTGAAACAGAAACTTTTTTTAAAATTATAAAAACGCATACTATGTATATCAATAAAAAAAAAAAAAAAAAAAAAAAACCACAAACTCTAAAATTTCTCACATATTTAATAAATTAGGAACTTTATCAAAATGAAAAAAACCGCAACGAATGCTTTTTTTAAAATTAAAACCCTCTCAACATTAAAAATTTTACCACATTTTTTCTGTTTAGAAACAAAATTACATTTCTGAATTTTGTATAAAAACCCCCACTAGTTTTACTTTAAGTGTCATTCAAGTTAAGTAAATTATCAGAAATGGAATCACATTTGAAAACCATTTTTAAAAAATCACAAAATAAAATCATTCTCCCTATAAAGGAGATGGATTTTAATCGTAATTACAAAATTACAAAGATGGAGCGTGTACAGACACGCTTCGGGATAAAAATTCGGTGTCTGGTAGAGAGAACTCATTATATATACCTACCGAGTATATTTAATGAGACAATAGACGATGAAATTATTGCGGAATTCGACCGCAATACATACTTCCTTTCCAAAATAAGGAAAGAAACCAGTGGACTTAACTATGAATTAACCATAAATGCAGAAACAACAGGTAATTTCTGGTAAAATAATTTTTATTTTTATTTATTTATTGATTATTAAATCTAATAATTAATTATTTTCGTTTAAGCTCAAGATACACCATAGAAATAAATTGAGTATTGAAGACAAAAAACAACAGCAACAACAACAACAAGAAACAGTACTTTGAATGATGAAGCTGCGATTTTTTTAATTTTTTTATTTTCTTTTTTAATAATAATATAGTATAACATATTTACTTAAATAAAAATGCTGTTGCAATTTTAATTTAACCATTTGTTTGTTTGTTATTTTTTTGTTATATAGTAAAAACATTATAATTACTCCTACACTTGATTGTAATGTATTAGTTTAATGGTATTCATTTTGAAAACTGTTTTAAATTGAAACAAATTACCACGACTTCACTTTAAGCAAAAACCGAACCCCCCCTTACTTTGAATGATAAAGCTTTTATGATGTTAATAATAATAATATAGTATTTCTATATAATAAATATAATTTAAAATAAAAAGTAAAAATTTTTTGTTTTATTTTATTCTTTATTATTAATTCATTTACATTTATAAATTCCCATCAACTTCTTAATCTATATATTTACATCTAGGAAAAAGTTTGATCATCATCATCATCATCTCGCATAATATCACTATACAAAGTTAAATTTGATGATGATGATGATGATGGTATTCTATAATGTCCCCATGCATAAGTATTAATACCATTATCTCTTATAAATCTCTTATCATCTAAATAGCTTAACGATAATTTACTAATATGTTGAGTATAAATGTTGTGAACCTTAGATCTAAACACATACATGGAATCATAATATAATTTTTTATCTAGCAAACATTTTCTAAAATCATCTATACTCAATTTGTTAGTGATACACTGCTTAACCCCTTTAATTTTTTTAATTTCTTTTTCTTCTCCATCTTTTTTAACTGAGTACATTTTTGCTCTTAAACCAATGAATTCTTTAATAACTTTACCATTACACTCATCCTTCATCATGCCTAAAACTTTCTTATTGAGAAGTGGGATATTGTAGACATTATCTATCGGATATGCAGACGTATCAAAATGAGTATTTATATCGCCTTTAATATCACTGTATAGGTCATCTGTTTTAATATCGTAAATAAAGGAATCAGTATCCATATAATTGAGTTTTATGTTTTCACAATATTTTGGTTTTATGTAATCATAGTGAAAATTATACATTTTCCATTTAGATATTTCTAAAACAGAAAATCCAATATAAATAGGTTTATTGTACACAGATTTAATTCTTTTCATTTGAATGACATGCATATTATCATGAATCTGAAGTGAACTATGAAAATTTGGTTTAGCTATAAGAGCCCTAGCTCCTAAACGTTTACCCCTACTCTCCCATTGACATACTATTTTAATATCTTTCCTCTTGTCGACGTTTTCCATAGTCTTTCCATATACCGCATTATTTAGCAATTTAAAAAAATTTTCTTCAAATGAATTTTTAGCCAGAGTCCTATGATGATTATTTAAATCAATATATTTTTTTAACCAATCCAATTGATTAAATTGAAGAATTCTATATATTTTCTTTAAAATTAATCCATGCTGTATACACTGCTGCAAATTACGATAATGTATTATATAGTTGGTTTTATTATTTAGATCAGTTATTAGTTTCTTTTGTTTCATGATTTCGATTTTCTTATTTTCAGAACAAAATGGTAAATCATTATGATAGTCATGCAGCATAGATGGATATTCTAGATCCACTTCTAATATATATCCCAATGGTGAATCTTCTGCTATATTATTAACGTTGAAATTTTCGAAATTCTCAACCCATTTGAAATTCTTATAGGGTAGGTATTGTGACATTGCATAACCATATAAGTTATTAACATCTAAATATATTAGATAATTTGATTCTTTGCTAGAATCATATTCACTAATATATTTATTATTAGCTACTGAATGTCGATTAGAACACTGTACAATACCACCCCTTATACCTTGAAGAACAAAATTGTAGATATTAATATCTGTCAACAACTCTAATTCTATTTCGGTTGTTTTTAGCATTGCATCCCAGGATAGACCTGGAGTGGTATAATATTGACATGGATCTAAATTATATATGCTTACACAAACTTTACGGAAATTTTCAAATATGTCACAAAGTAAAAGAACATCTACTTTTAGGTATAAAAGCAAATAATCCTTTAATGTTACACATTTAAATGTTGACCATACTTTTTCCGCATGTTCATAATCCTCTACACTACATGACTCATTACTTAATTTATTGAAGAATTCTGAACGAGGTGGTAATTGAATTTCATCAAGTCGATTAATTGAATCTAAATAGTCATACGGAAAGACTCCCTTACGTCTCATCAAATTGAATTCTTCAGGATTTGGATAGCTTGACTTTACTGTCGATAAATCACTGTCGGACAAATAACTGGCTAGCTTTGATATACTCGATGGCATAAACCTAAATGAATCGAGAAAACGTAACTCAAATGTAGCTTTTTCATTGACTGTAATTCTCTTTGATATGGATACATAAATCTCCTTATTTGAAGGTATTATATTTATATCACCTTCAATTGTTGAAAGCTGTCTTACAAACAGATGACAATCATATGCCGAGAGATTATGGAAAAATATAGGGATGAAATTTGAAATTTGATATTCTAAATTACACTGGTTATGGGCTGCACCCCTATATTGACCAGTTAGATGACAATGATCAGCTACTTTATTCTCATTAGTTAAAGGTCTAGAACAAATATGACAAGTCTTGCATTCATAATGTTGCATCTGTTGAAGGGGTGTTAAGGGGTTCATTGGTTTAACAACACTCAGATGTCTAGTGTAAATAGATAAAATATCATGAACTAAACTTTTAAAAAAATGTTGTGGTGCATCAACACCACTGTAAATTCTAAAAATATCTAAATCTGAATTATAAGAACACTTAATGTAATAGCTATAAGCAAATGGAATATGTTTTTGTACTGATTTTACATTAGATGAATTTTGTATATTAACTGATTCAAGTATACACTCGAAATCAGCATAGCCAACAAAAGGCACATTCATTTGCTTTTTAAAATTCATAAATCTAAGCTTACTGTTTTCTGAGTCGGGCATATACGTCACTACCCTATTACATTCTTTTTTATGTTTAATCAACGATGATTCCTCATGAAAATGTATTAAACAGCCATTGCATATATAGACTTTATTTTTATGGGATGTTAATTGGCTTCTAATTAATCTGTTAAAAGTTAAATATAAAAATAAAAAATTAATTAGTATACTTTTTTGTTAAAAAGTATAAAATATGTATTTACCTTGAAATATTTTTAATCCATATATAATGTGATTTTTCAACGTCCTCAAGCAACAACAAGTTGATATGATTAGATTTTTCCTTTTGTGTAAAATAATATGGACCGATTACTTTATTATCCTCATCTAGACCAAACACGTTAATACTAATATCACTGTTATTGGCTTCAAAGATTTTGATTGCATTAATCTGAAGTGGAAAACTCAAGTTTTTAAAATTTAAAACAATCCCGTTTTCCAACACAAGTACTTCATCTTCAATATTGATTATTTTGTATGATGTACATCTATTTGAATTTAAAACAACTGGATTCAATGCTGATATTAGAGCCCATTTAAAACAATACTCATCGTTATTTTGAACATTAATACAGGCAAACTTCCTCAGTATTGAGCGTGGTAGTGGAATATAGTTCGTGCCTTTTATACACTTGTATTGGTTAATATTCACTTCCAAATGCATAATTCGAATCAATGTCCAACCACTATCTCGCTCCTGGAATTCACTCATCTTTTTCACTATAACATCACATTGTTCATTGTAAATATTAAGGATATGTTCTCTTGTTGAATACATTTCAAGAATAATCATTTTAGTCTGATGTGACTTTATATCAATCATAGATGAATTATCAACATCATCATCATTATCTTCCTTTATCAATATGTATTCAGCGAACAACTCAATGTTGAATTTTATGTTATCATGTTCTTGTATATGCTTACATAATAATCTTATCACCTTTTCTCTGATTGAAGCTAGAAAACTCTCAGGTATTAACTCATTTTCATTCTCATTTTCAATCAAATATGTTGCAATACGATTGCTGAATGAAGATTTTATACGTTTTAAATTATCAACATCATCATCTTTATCTGATCTCTTAGAACAATTATATTTATGTTCATTTGTTCTTTTATGATAAGACCACTTTTTTCTTAGAATAACTTTTTCACAATCATCACAAAAAATATTTATATTTTCACCATTGTTATTACCTTCTGTTTCAGTGTGTGTGTGTCGGTGCCATTCCTCTCTATCTGAGAAATGTTTTTTGCAGGTCGTACACTTAAACGATGAGGAAGGACCATTATGAAACCGTTGAATATGACGTCTTAAATTATTATTCAATGTAAATAATTTTTTACAAAATTCACAAATAAATCTATCGTTCATTTTTTTACGTTGCTTTCTTTTTAGAACTTATTACGTGAGTGCGTTAGAAAGAACTTTTAAACTAAGAATTATTTTATTAGCTGTAAACAAACCTCATTTATATAGAAAAAGGTATGTGTACCTACAAGTTTTTATACCAAACACATTCATACATATCAATGAAAAAACCACAACAGAACTTTTAAAAAATTTCAAGCACATTAATAAATAAAATATATATATGTAATAGTATATTTATTTTTGAGGTTTTTATTTCTTATCAACTTTGTTGTGTATGGTTAGGATCAAGCTTTTGTATTCAAACAACTTAATTAAATCAACTGTTTCAAACACACATTCATACATATCAACGAAAAAGAAAAAACCACAACAGAACTTTTAACAACAGAACAACAATACAATAGGGTAGCACTTATATCATCGTTGTTACTTTTCTCATACAAAATTAGTATACAAATCCTAACCAACCCCAGCCAAACCCCCCGCCCAAACCCCCGCCCAAACCCCGACCAAACCCCGACCAAACCCCGGCCAAACCCAGGCAAGCCAAGCCAAGCCAAGCCAAGCCAAGCCAAGCCAACCCAAGCCAAGCCAAGTCGTGCCAGCCCAGTTGCCGAATCTCATTACTCACACACAATTTCAAACAATTAACTTGACCACCCACGGACGAAGCGAATACAAAGAAATTATAAAACCACAAATCTTAACGCGCCAAGAAATATTATTAAAATATAAAAACCACAAATCTTAACGCGCCAAGAAATACACTTTTTCCAGGGATGGAAACAACACTACACTCTCTTTGTGTAGCGTACCAATCAACTAACTTAAAATGCCGACTGTAGCGTAGGCATGATCCCAAAAATGTATGGGATCCTTGATCGCCAAGCCTCACATTCATACTACTTACCTCGTCTGCGTTTTTGGGTATTGGGTAATTTTTTATTGTTTCATATTTGGATGGGTCTGTCTTTACACCGTCTTTTGTTATTAAATGTCCTAAGTAAATCACTTCTGGTCTTAAAAAAACAACATTTCTTTGGATTAAGTTTTAGATTGTATTTTTGAAATCTGTCCAGTACTTTTATTAAATTTTGGTTGTGATGTTTTAAACTACATCCATATACTATTATGTCATCTACATAAAGAAATGCTTCGGATTCTAATCCGGAAAGTGCAATTGTTAGCATTCGTTGAAAACTATTTGAAGAAATTTTTAGTCCGAAAGGGAGTCTTTTGAATTGATAGTGGCCTTGTGGCGTAGAAAATGCTGTAACTGGTCTAGATTCCTCATTTAATTCAATCTGGTGAAATGAGCTTGTCATGTCTAGTGTAGAAAACCATTTGGCTCTACCAAGTTTGTCCAAGATATCTTCTAATCTAGTTAGTGGAAATTTGTCGCTTACAATTTTGTCGTTCAGTTTTCTAAAGTCTACTACTAGTCTCCATTTCTTTTTGTCTTCCGTGTTCTTCTTGGGTACTAAGAGGAGTGGAGCATTATATGGGCTAATTGATGGTTCTATTATATCATCATTAAGCATTGTTTGTACTTGTTCGTTTATTATTTCAGTATGTCCATGAGGTAATCTGTAGTTTCTTATGTACACTGGTGTATTGTCCGGGGTCATGATTTTCTGTGTGTAAAAATTGTTGACGCTTAATTTTTCGTCTGCGAGGTGAAAAACATTTTGATATTTCCTAAAAATTTTTATTAATTCTGTTTTTGCATAATTGTCATTATTATTTATTTGCAAGTCATTTAGTATTTGTTCGAAACGTTGGGGGTTATTAACATTATTGTAATTTAATATTTCATAGTTTTTAAGTGGGTCAGTTTGGAGTTTAATGCCTTTTAAAATTATTTCATCATTTGTTGTATTTGGCGTTTATCGAGTCAATCCATCCATCTGGTACGTTATTTGCGACCAGGTAACAGGTGCCAGGTAATGTTATGGCACGCTTTCGTTTGAAAGCAGAATAATTTGCCCGATTCGAAGCCGAAGCTGAAAACTGGAATGGGGACTTAAGGGTGGCGGGCTCATCCCACAAAATATCCACGACCGACCCTTCTTCGCGCTCTTTGTATATGAACGCGGAACTGTTGTCACGGGTTTTGAAATCCGCCTTCGTGACTTTAATGGTGCGTAGTGTACCTAAAACGCCTGAGGTGAGGTTCATTGCATATGCACTATGGCATAGTCGACCGGTTATCGTGTCACTTTCGTCAAACTCACACTCGACACACTTTCTTGTGGCATCCGGGTGTAGCCTATGTATTTCCCGATAGCCCAGTAGACTTTCATTGGGCGTGTCAGTTGCTGGATACCATCCCGTAGGAAGGGGTTCCAATCATATCGTCGAGAATTAGCTGAATGGTTTGCGGTCCTCACTATATATTCCGACGTAACATACGGGCTAATATAGCACTCGTAGAGGTTATGATTCTCTTCGGTTAACGGTCCGAAGGATCCAGCTCTTACTGTCCTACCTGCATGAGTTATCTCATTGGCTGGAATTGCACTGGAGGGCAAATTCCAATAGACTTTGTCACCTGAAGGGGTGACCATCGGTCCTATTCCGCATACGTAATCAAAGATAGGAACCGGAATGTTGCACTCATCGGCTGCAATGGCGGCCAGCGGATCCATTAGATTCTGCAGCTCCGGTGCCTTCAACACATACTTAGCCTGGTGTAGCTGGTAAGCGGTCAGCAATTCAACCATGGCGTGTTGGAATATTCAGTAGGGTAACTTCCGAGCTAGTTGTGGATCCTCTACTGCCATCCGATCATATACTTGTCGTATGAGGGGGATGAAACCTGCGTTGTCCATATTATGGGCCAACGTCTTTTTAACGGGCTTACTGCCCCTGTTGTTTCCCTCATAAAGAGATTCGTCCCTAGCAGGTGTATTCACCGTGGAAGGGGTGACGGGAGGTGGTCCTCGCCGTACTGGTGGTGGTCGGGTATTCCTCTGACCTTGTGGTGCCCGTGGCACGGCCGGGGGTGGTCTCACCCTTGCGGAAGCAGCTTGGTAAGCTTCTTCGTTCTGTGCCTCATCGGCCCAGCCTCCGCCTTCGCCAAATCTTTGATTGTGGCGGCTTTCGTTGAAGGCTTTCGTTCAGGTAACATTTACCCTGCGAAGAGATACTTGTTCCCCAATTCGAATCAACAATCAAGTTGTTCCTCAGCATTCACATGTAAAATACCTTGGTATACACCTTGATCGACGACTTACATGGAAACACCATATTGACTCAAAGCTAATACAAATGAAACTTAAACTAACTCAGATATATTGGCTGATTGGTAGAAACTCAACACTCAGCCTAGACTGCAAACTTTTATTATACAAGTCGCTCTTGAAGCGACTGTCGATTTGAATTCTGTCGATTTCTTTACTAGTGAGTTTAGGTCTTTAGCGATGTCAGCAAAATTAGGTATGAATTTTCTGTAATAATTGCAAAATGCAATGAATCGTCTTACCTCGTCTGCGTTTTTGGGTATTGGGTAATTTTTTATTGTTTCATATTTGGATGGGTCTGTCTTTACACCGTCTTTTGTTATTAAATGTCCTAAGTAAATCACTTCTGGTCTTAAAAAACAACATTTCTTTGGATTAAGTTTTAGATTGTATTTTTGAAGTCTGTCCAGTACTTTTATTAAATTTTGGTTGTGATGTTTTAAACAACATCCATATACTATTATGTCATCTACATAAAGAAATGCTTCGGATTCTAGTCCGGAAAGTGCAATTGTTAGCATTCGTTGAAAACTATTTGAAGAAATTTTTAGTCCGAAAGGGAGTCTTTTGAATTGATAGTGGCCTTGTGGCGTAGAAAATGCTGTAAGTGGTCTAGATTCCTCATTTAATTGAATCTGGTTAAATGAGCTTGTCATGTCTAGTGTAGAAAACCATTTGGCTCTACCAAGTTTGTCCAAGATATCTTCTAATCTAGTTAGTGGAAATTTGTCGCTTACAATTTTGTCGTTCAGTTTTCTAAAGTCTACTACTAGTCTCCATTTCTTTTTGTCTTCCCTGTTCTTCTTGGGTACTAAGAGGAGTGGAGCATTATATGGGCTAATTGATGGTTCTATTATATCATCATTAAGCATTGTTTGTACTTGTTCGTTTATTATTTCAGTATGTCCATGAGGTAATCTGTAGTTTTTTATGTACACTGGTGTATTGTCCGGGGTCATGATTTTCTGTGTGTAAAAATTGTTGACGCTTAATTTTTCGTCTGCGAGGTGAAAAACATTTTGATATTTCCTAAAAATTTTTATTAATTCTGTTTTTGCATAATTGTCATTATTATGTATTTGCAAGTCATTTAGTATTTGTTCGAAACGTTGGGGGTTATTAACATTATTGTAATTTAATATTTCATAGTTTTTAAGTGGGTCAGTTTGGAGTTTAATGCCTTTTAAAATTATTTCATCATTTGTTGTATTTGGCGTTTATCAAGTCAATCCATCCATCTGGTACGTTATTTGCGACCAGGTAACAGGTGCCAGGGGATGTTATGGCACGCTTTCGTTTGAAAGCAAAATAATTTGCCCGATTTGAAGCCGAAGCTGAAAACTGGAATGGGGACTTAAGGGTGGCGGGCTCATCCCACAAAATATCCACGACCGACCCTTCTTCGCGCTCTTTGTATATGAACGCGGAACTGTTGTCACGGGTTTTGAAATCCGCCTTCGTGACTTTAATGGTGCGTAGTGTGCCTAAAACGCCTGAGGTGAGGTTCATTGCATATGCACTATGGCATAGTCGACCGGTTATCGTGTCACTTTCGTCAAACTCACACTCGACACACTTTCTTGTGGAATCCGGGTGTAGCCTATGTATTTCCCGATAGCCCAGTAGATTTTCATTGGGCGTGCCAGTTGCTGGATACCATCCCGTAGGTAGGGGGTTCCAATCATATCGTCGAGAATTAGCTGGATGGTTTGCGGTCCTCACCATATATTCCGACGTAACATACGGGCTAATATAGCACTCGTAGAGGTTATGATTCTCTTCGGTTAACGGTCCGAAGGATCCAGCTCTTACTGTCCTACCTGCATGAGTTATCTCATTGGCTGGAATTGCGCTGGAGGGCAAATTCCAATAGACTTTGTCACCTGAAGGGGTGACCATCGGTCCAATTCCGCATACGTAATCAAAGATAGGAACCGGAATGTTGCACTCATCGGCTGCAATGGCGGCTAGCGGATCCATTAGATTCTGCAGCTCCGGTGCCTTCAACACATACTTAGCCTGGTGTAGCTGGTAAGCGGTCAGCAATTCAACCATGGCGTGTTGGAATATACAGTAGGGTAACTTCCGAGCTAGTTGTGGATCCTCTACTGCCATCCGATCATACACTTGTCGTATGAGGGGGATGAAACCTGCGTTGTCCATATTATGGGCCAACGTCTTTTTAACGGGCTTACTGCCCCTGTTGTTTCCCTCATAAAGAGGTTCGTCCCTAGCAGGTGTATTCATCGTGGAAGGGGTAACGGGAGGTGGTCCTCGCCGTACTGGTGGTGGTAGGGTATTCCTCTGACCTTGTGGTACCCATGGCACAGGCGGGGGTGGTCTCACCCTTGCGGAAGCAGCTTGGTAAGCTTCTTCGTTCTGTGCCTCATCGGCCCAGCCTCCGCCTTCGCCAAATCTTTGATTGTGGCGGCTTTCGTTGAAGGCTTTCGTTCAGGTAACATTTACCCTGCGAAGAGATACTTGTTCCCCAATTCGAATCAACAATCAAGTTGTTCCTCAGCATTCACATGTAAAATACCTTGGTATACACCTTGATCGACGACTTACATGGAAACACCATATTGACTCAAAGCTAATACAAATGAAACTTAAACTAACTCAGATATATTGGCTGATTGGTAGAAACTCAACACTCAGCCTAGACTGCAAACTTTTATTATACAAGTCGCTCTTGAAGCGACTGTCGATTTGAATTCTGTCGATTTCTTTACTAGTGAGTTTAGGTCTTTAGCGATGTCAGCAAAATTAGGTATGAATTTTCTGTAATAATTGCAAAATGCAATGAATCGTCTTACCTCGTCTGCGTTTTTGGGTATTGGGTAATTTTTTATTGTTTCATATTTGAATGGGTCTGTCTTTACACCGTCTTTTGTTATTAAATGTCCTAAGTAAATCACTTCTGGTCTTAAAAAACAAAATTTCTTTGGATTAAGTTTTAGATTGTATTTTTGAAGTCTGTCCAGTACTTTTATTAAATTTTGGTTGTGATGTTTTAAACTACATCCATATACTATTATGTCATCTACATAAAGAAATGCTTCGGATTCTAGTCCGGAAAGTGCAATTGTTAGCATTCGTTGAAAACTATTTGAAGAAATTTTTAGTCCGAAAGGGAGTCTTTTGAATTGATAGTGGCCTTGTGGCGTAGAAAATGCTGTAAGTAGTCTAGATTCCTCATTTAATTCAATCTGGTGAAATGAGCTTGTCATGTCTAGTGTAGAAAACCATTTGGCTCTACCAAGTTTGTCCAAGATATCTTCTAATCTAGTTAGTGGAAATTTGTCGCTTACAATTTTGTCGTTCAGTTTTCTAAAGTCTACTACTAGTCTCCATTTCTTTTTGTCTTCCGTGTTCTTCTTGGGTACTAAGAGGAGTGGAGCATTATATGGGCTAATTGATGGTTCTATTATATCATCATTAAGCATTGTTTGTACTTGTTCGTTTATTATTTCAGTATGTGCATGAGGTAATCTGTAGTTTTTTATGTACACTGGTGTATTGTCCGGGGTCATGATTTTCTGTGTGTAAAAATTGTTGACGCTTAATTTTTCGTCTGCGAGGTGAAAAACATTTTGATATTTCCTAAAAATTTTTATTAATTCTGTTTTTGCATAATTGTCATTATTATTTATTTGCAAGTCATTTAGTATTTGTTCGAAACGTTGGGGGTTATTAACATTATTGTAATTTAATATTTCATAGTTTTTAAGTGGGTCAGTTTGGAGTTTAATGCCTTTTAAAATTATTTCATCATTTGTTGTATTTGGCGTTTATCGAGTCAATCCATCCATCTGGTACGTTATTTGCGACCAGGTAACAGGTGCCAGGGGATGTTATGGCACGCTTTCGTTTGAAAGCAGAATAATTTGCCCGATTCGAAGCCGAAGCTGAAAACTGGAATGGGGACTTAAGGGTGGCGGGCTCATCCCACAAAATATCCACGACCGACCCTTCTTCGCGCTCTTTGTATATGAACGCGGAACTGTTGTCACGGGTTTTGAAATCCGCCTTCGTGACTTTAATGGTGCGTAGTGTGCCTAAAACGCCTGAGGTGAGGTTCATTGCATATGCACTATGGCATAGTCGACCGGCTATCGTGTCACTTTCGTCAAACTCATGTAATGTTAAAATGGAAGGATCGCCATGTAATGTTAATATGGAAGGATCGCCATGTAAGGTTAATATTGTAGGTTTGGTAGTGTGTTGTGGATGTAAAGCCCTATAGCAAAATTATTGTTTTTATCCAGCTGTACAGGGGGTCCAGCTTATAAATAGGCGTTCAAAGGAACTGCCAAAAAGGTTTGAAAATTCAATTTAAAAAAACAAGGCAAGTTATTGCCGGATTACGTTTAGAAATTAAATTCTGTTTTATTTAGCATTTTGCTCTGCTTATATGCTATTTTACATTCTTCAATTTTATAATAACACAAATTATTAATAAAAATAAAAGTGTGTCATTTAAATTTTATAATGTAAGCGTTTTGTTAATTATTACAATGAACTGTGTTGCAATTCAATTAAACTATGCTACAGTGATTTACAGTAATTGAGGTACACTACACCCTCACCCTTAAGAGAAAAATTATGTAAATAATAATTTTTTTTAATTATCAATGCAATTTAAAAATATTATCATGAAATATAAATTTTTTTTATGTTAAAAATTTCTTAAATATTAAATATATTCTTATAATGTTACCGATTTTTTTTTTTTTTTGATTTTTAGTTTAGAAAGATTTATATGGTTTTAAATTGTTATTATGAACTTCTTTTATTGTTAAATTATATTATTTTATACTCTTATATGAACATTATCTTTTTTATTTATGTTCTACCTTAACTAATACTAAGCCTTGATATAGCAGTAATATTTAATTTATTGCAATACTAATTGTTTATATATAGTTAGTTCATTATCTCTGTTCAGTGCAAATAGTAACGCGAGTCATGGTTGTTGTACGTAGTCATCATAATTATTAAATAAATATCTTAAATATCTTGTTGTTGTCTAAAATGATGGATGGCAATTTTTCATATAATTCATATGGCGAATGGCCTGTGTCTACATGTAGCTTTCGTCCATTAGTTTGTATTGAAATATGTCAAAAGTTATCTTTGTTGGGGCATTTTATATCAGTATTTTTAGTTAAGAACGTTTATTACCTATCTTATATAATGGCATATGCTTCTTTTATTTATTTATTTTTTTTTTGTATATACTTTAAATATTTCATTCTTATTTGATTGCGCTAATTCTCTTGTATTTTCTTTATTAATTTTAGATATCAGTTTCCTCAGAATCGAATCTAGTTTCGCTGAGTTATCGCTGAATCTTGCTAGCTTATTAATTCTTTCATTCATATTTTGGGTATGTAACTTCTTCATAATCGAATCTGGATTCGATGAATTATCATTACATCCTATATTCATATTTTTGGTACGCAATTTCTTCATATTCGAATCTGGTTTCGATGAATTATCATTACGTCCAATGTGCAGAATGTTATTTTCAATATTTATGTCGGCCTCTTTTATATTTTCAATTTTATTAAATTGTAATTTCTTAATATTTTTGACGTCATTAATGGATATGCATTCCCATATTTGAAGTTGATCAGACTTCTGAGAATCATATTTTTCCATATTGCTTTCTGTTGCGCTCGTATTGTTTTTATTTCTATTACTGTTATTTGCCTCATTATTTACTTTTACATTTGCCTCATTAGTTTAATTTTTAATTGCCCTTGTAGTTACTAATAATTGAAAAGTTTAGATCTGATTGTTGGAAATTTGTAGTTTAAAAATTCTGTTGTTTAGATTCCTAATTGATGGTTCTATTATTTCGTCGGTATTTATTAATTATTTCTGTACGTATATGTCGTAGTCTGTAGTTTTTTTTATGTGCACTGTAGTGTTGTCCCAGGTCATGATTTTTAAATTTAGAATTACTTTTCATTATTATTTTCCTATAAAACATGTATATGATATGAGTGAATGTACTTTTTTTGCCAATTTCTTTTTTGCATAGTCGTCATTAATATTTCTGTGACAATTAAAATTTTTTTTTTTTTGAAACTTTCGTCATTGTTTATGTTTTTGTAATTTAATATATTATAGTTACTAAGTACGAATTTTTTTTTGTGCTTAAAATTTCTAGATAAACATAAGAATATTTTTTTGTGATATTAATGTTTTAAGTTAATGAATCATAATTGTAAGAGTAAAAATGTTTTATTAAAAAAATAATACTATATTCTAATAATTGAAGTTTAATAAGTATGTATAAAATTTAATAATAGTTGGTAAAAAAATTTTTTGTCATTTACACAATATTTGTATTTTAATTGGTATGCTCTTTACTGAAGTACTTTTCCGCTTTAGAAAGTTTGATTTTGTTGGTAACTTCAAAAAATTATTTCGAATGCGAAATTCTGCATTTTTTGAAAATATGTTGTTTTGTGTTGCAAAGATATTGCAAAGCTTTTGTACGTATCTTATATTTGACATGTTGTTGCTTTGTTTTGAGAAGGTGTTTCAAACTTTTGTTTATAGTCGCAGGTTACAGTAAATTCTTTTTAATTAAAGTATGTATTAAGGCCAGTATAAAATTTAATTGTTCTTCTTTTTATTAGTCTGTTGAAGCATTTTACTTTTGTCACAATGTTCTTTTTGGTCCACATGATTTTGGTCTCGGGATCATGGTTGCAGGATCGTGGTTGCAGGATCGTGGTCGCAGTGGTCTCAAGATCGTGGTTGCAGGATATTATTTCATTGTTTATCAAAATTCCGTTTCAGCTATTAACTTTTTGTCACAAGGCTTTTTTTGGTCCGCAGGATCGTAGTTGCAGTGGTCTCAGGATCACGGTTGAAGTCTTAGGTTTTTGTCCACAGGATCGTGGTCGCAGGATCGCCATGTAAAGGATGAAAGAATGTGTAGGATGGCAGGATCGCCATGTAAAGTAAATATGTAAGGATCGCCATGTAATGTTAAAATGGAAGGATCGCCATGTAATGTATGAACGGCAGGTGCAGGATTTAAATGTTATGTAATGTTAATATTGTATATAAATATAATAATAATGATAGTAATGATAGTAATAATAAGAACGATAATAATAACGATAATAGATAATAAAGAATAGACATTATTGTAAAGCATTCATTGGTGCACCCCATCCATCACCTGTTACAATAGCACCTTGTCCATTAACCTGTTTATTTACATCGATACCCATGCCTCTAAAAACTGAAGCCGCTTGTGAAAGACTATTGGCTGCATCAGTTAATTTTGTAATATCTTCAACTTTATCTGCAATATCAATTTCAATATTAGTCGCAAGATGCTCAACCAAAGACGCGTTTCTAACTACACCTATTCTTCGTAAATTATTCATTGATTCACGATAACGCATGTTTGAACCTGAATTTAATTCAGCATGAGCAACAGTCGGTTGTAATTGACGAACAATAACACTTATTCTCATACGCAAATAAAAGTAACCATAAAATGATACATCAACAATCATCGATCTATCCAAATGTGCGTATGCATCACGAAGTTTTTCATATTTCAATAAAGAGCCATCAACAGTAGCCGCATTAAGCCAATCTATTTGTTCTTTTTCAAAACTATACCTTACAACCAAATTATCAAAACATGGCGTAACTAACAAATATTGATAGAGATCAATTGGTACATTATATCTAGCTCCAAGGAAACCAATTATTAATAATCTTAATTCACGTTTAAACTTTGAAGCGACTGTCGGTGTCCATTGTAATTCACCGTCTTTATAAGCTCTAAAAGTTTTGATGCAACCTTCAAATTTCATTAACTCTGACATTAAAGTATGAAATGCTGTCTCCAATAACCCATCAATTTCACTATAAGACAATTCTTGTGACCATTGATACTGACCATTACTACGTTCAATTTGTCCATTTTTAACATTCTCGTCACGTTTAACTATTTCAACTTGTTAATTTTCTTTTCTTCCCTCAACATTTGCAAACCTTTCTAAATATAAATAATCATGTTGCGTTGGTTGTACAGCTAATAAACCTGTTAATGTCCATAAAACATGTATCTGCGCATTCGATTTCTTTTCTCCATCCATCATAGCTCTTACTCCATCGATAAATCGTTCAAACGAATTCAACTGATAGAAGGTATTCATAATAAAACAATATTAATTCTTCGGTTGACCTGAAGAACTCCAAACAATAATAGTCCTCTTTACTCTAGAGGTTGTGTTTTTTTCATAGTTTAATTGAATTGCACTACACTCACACTCGACACACTTTCTTGTGGCATCCGGGTGTAGCCTATGTATTTCCCGATAGCCCAGTAGATTTTCATTGGGCGTGCCAGTTGCTGGATACCATCCCGTAGGAAGGGGGTTCCAATCATATCGTCGAGAATTAGCTGGATGGTTTGCGGTCCTCACTATATATTTCGACGTAACATACGGGCTAATATAGCACTCGTAGAGGTTATGATTCTCTTCGGTTAACGGTCCGAAGGATCCAGCTCTTACTGTCCTACCTGCATGAGTTGTCTCATTGGCTGGAATTGCGCTGGAGGGCAAATTCCAATAGACTTTGTCACCTGAAGGGGTGACCATCGGTCCTATTCCGCATACGTAATCAAAGATAGGAACCGGAATGTTGCACTCATCGGCTTCAATGGCGGCTAGCGGATCCATTAGATTCTGCAGCTCCGGTGCCTTCAACACATACTTAGCCTGGTGTAGCTGGTAAGCGGTCAGCAATTCAACCATGGCGTGTTGGAATATACAGTAGGGTAACTTCCGAGCTAGTTGTGGATCCTCTACTGCCATCCGATCATACACTTGTCGTATGAGGGGGATGAAACCTGCGTTGTCCATATTATGGGCCAACGTCTTTTTAACGGGCTTACTGCCCCTGTTGTTTCCCTCATAAAGAGGTTCGTCCCTAGCAGGTGTATTCACCGTGGAAGGGGTGACGGGAGGTGGTCCTCGCCGTACTGGTGGTGGTCGGGTATTCCTCTGACCTTGTGGTGCCCGTGGCACGGGCGGGGGTGGTCTCACCCTTGCGGAAGCAGCTTGGTAAGCTTCTTCGTTCTGTGCCTCATCGGCCCAGCCTCCGCCTTCGCCAAATCTTTGATTGTGGCGGCTTTCGTTGAAGGCTTTCGTTCAGGTAACATTTACCCTGCGAAGAGATACTTGTTCCCCAATTCGAATCAACAATCAAGTTGTTCCTCAGCATTCACATGTAAAATACCTTGGTATACACCTTGATCGACGACTTACATGGAAACACCATATTGACTCAAAGCTAATACAAATGAAACTTAAACTAACTCAGATATATTGGCTGATTGGTAGAAACTCAACACTCAGCCTAGACTGCAAACTTTTATTATACAAGTCGCTCTTGAAGCCAATATGGTGCTACGGAATTCAGTTATGGGGTACTGCTTCAGCTTCTAACGTCGAGAGAATCCAACGAAGGCAAAACAAAATTTTACGCTTGATAACATCGGCTCCATGGTACATAAAAAACTCAAATATACACCGTGATTTGAATATGCCACTAGTGATTGAAGAAATAGCAAAATACGCAGGCAAATATTTAACAAAACTCGAGTCACATCCTAATCCGCTTGCTCGTAACATCTTGAATTTTACTGGCCACATTCGCTTGAAAAAGAAGGACACAAGGGCTCTTTTACTCAACACTCCAGATGGGATTGTTAAAAAATATTTTTTTTGATTATCACTACTTATGTATTATTTATAACTATCACTAAGTTTATGTCCGACAGTGGTCGGGCCTAATACTTATATTTTAGATTTAAGATTTGAATACTTATTGTTAGTTCATATTTGAAGATACAATAAATAAATAAATGTATTAAAAAAAAAAAAATTTGTTGTATTTAATATTTTCAAATGAGTCGCCGTTTTTTGGTGCTATTGAATTACTTAGAAATACGCCTGGCTTTAATTCATTGTTAAAAATTCATCTTCAGTTAAGTTTAATTTTAATGCTTGTATTATTTCTGTTCTTGGTGGTATTTTTATTTGTAGTGACGTAAATGATTTTGTATGCATTGGTAGTGTTATAGTTGTATTATTTGTAAATATTGAAATTTTGAATGTTTCGTAATCTATTTTGCAAAGATATTTCTTAAGAAAGTCTCTTCCTATTATTCCGTCTGTTTCTATAGGAAAGTCTGAATCTACTATATGAAATGGGTGTAAGCATATTTCATTTGATAAATTAAGTTCTATTTCTATTGTGCCTAGTGAATGGATTTCTTCTGTGGTAATGCCTGTTAATTTGCATCTTTCTTCTTCATTTAAAAATTCATATTGGAATTCATTTTGCATTCGACAAAGTGATATGTCGGCTCCTGTGTCAATAAGAAATGTGAAAGTTTTATTTTTGTATTTAGTAGTTATAAAATTTGTGTTATTATCAGATACTTTGTGTATTTTTAAATTTGGCTGTCCGGAATACCGATGTATTCCGAGCCTGATGCGTTTCCCGAATCTTGTATGGTGTGTACATGTCTGTTGTTGTTATTTCTGTATGTGTTATTTTGTCTACCTCTATTAAAATTGTTTCCATTTCTATTATTGAATGTGTTATTTCTAGTGTTGGGATTATTGTTTCTATTAAAATTTGTATTGTTTCTATTGTTATTAAAGTTGTTTCCTCTACTAAAATTGTTATTTCTGAAGTTAACAAAATTATTATTTCTGTTATTACTATGGTTATTCATGCGGTTTGTGTTGTTAAAATTTCTATTCTGATTTCTATTATTATTATTAAATCTAATTCTCTGATGCATAATATGTGCTTGGGCATTTGAATTGTTGGATTCTTCTGCAATTTCTAAGGCTTCTGCAAATGTTTTTACTCTGCTCTATTACTCTATTGGCTAATCCATTTTTAAATGCGTTAAATGCAATGATACCATTTGATTGTATTATTGCATTTCTGCTTTCTTCACCTATGCTTGATATTTGTAATTCGTTTAATTCTGAAATTAAACTTTCAATTTTGTCTGCAAATTTTCGTATGTCACCTTGTTGTTTTATTTTATTTAAGTCATTTAGGATGTTATTTGGTGTTTGTTTTGTCTTATAATTTTTCTTTAGTTCACTGATTAATTCTTCTAAATTGTTTGGAATTCTCGTTTGCTTAATTCTGTTTTGTACTTTTTGATCTAACCTGGTTTTAAAAATGAATTGAAGGAAATTGTGTTTCTTTGTATCATCTAGGGTCTCTTGAATCAATTCCAAATTGGCTATGAATGGGTTAAGTTCTTCCTTTCTACCAGAGTATATGGGGATTAATTTTGCAATTGATGCAAGTTCTGAAGCGTTCATTGTCATTGTTGCAGTTGATTGTGAAGTGTTGTTTGTCATATCTGGTTTTTTTGAAATTTTTCTAATTATTTGTTGATGTAAAGAGCTAGGTATTTCTAATTCTAATCTTTTTCTTGTTGATATTTTTGAAAGTTTGTCTCTTATGTCTAGGAAAAATGCGTCGGCTGCGACTTTGTGTAAAGTTGTCAGTCGATTATAGTTTACGTTTAATATAACTCTTATTTCTTCAAATTTGGTTATTAAATTCTGTATGTGTTCAATTTCAATTGTCTCGTCTTTTGTTGTTCTATCAGTGTTTAAACATTTATAGGACTTATCCAAATTTTCTTGTATCAATCTAACTTTACAAACAATATTTTGCCATTCCATTAATTTAAAAATGTATGTTTATTTATTTTTGTTTTCTTTTAAAATTAAATTTTATCTAAATTGTCACTACGGCTAGCATACTGTTTTCTCAGGGATCTTTTGTGTAAGATATATAATTTAATTAATATATTTAATGCGTTTAATATAACTAATATTAACATAAGTATAAATTCTGAATCTATTTGTTTAGTGTGGTCTATGATTTCTACATTATTTACTACATTGGCATTTGGATTATCTATTTTGGACGTTTTGCCTCCCATTTTAGTAATTTGTATTGATTTTTTTTGTATTTCTTTTAAATGTTATATTTTCTTAATAAAATTGTTTCTAATTCTGTTTTTGTTGGATTCAATACCTCTTTATCGGGAGTTCCTTCAATACCTAAGTCTTTCCATAGTTCAGTTAACCATTGAATAGAATACTGAATTTGTTCTTCAGTGCTTTCTGATTTTCTTTTAACATAGGCAAAGGGTTCTGTTTATGTTTCGGTTTTACCATTTTTCTATGTTTTCTTAATAATATTTGAATTTTATATAAGTTTTCAAAATTTATTTAAAATAATATCATTTTCTTTTACTAGTAATTTAATCTGATTTTTTATGTTTATTTTTTTTTGTTGAGTTGCTAAATTTAGTAGACGCAAAGAAATAGCGATTTCTTTGCGTCTTTGGAATTTCTTTCCTCCTCGCTTCTTCTTTTGTGCTCCTGGTTTTTCTTCATTCGGTTTCTTATGGGCTTGTTGTCTTCTCCTATACTCTTCTATGCTGATGGGTTTTGGGCCAGCGTTAATAGGTGTTGGTGTGTATATTGGTGCTGCTATTGCTGTTGGTGAAGGTTTGTATTCTGTTGATTTAAGTTTTTCCTCTAGGTATTTTTCCCAGCGTGAAAAAATTTCGTCTATTTCTTCTGACATGGATGAATTGTTGTTTTTTTTTTAGGAGTTGGGATGATCTGGTCTGTTCTCAGTGAATTGGTAGTAATGTAGTCTCCACTTTTGGGGTTTTTTTTTACAAGGTTTTTGTCCGAAGGATCGTAGTTGCAGGATCGCCATGTAAAGGATGTGTAGGATGGCAGGATCGCCATGTAAAGGATGTGTAGGATTTCAGGATCGCCATGTAAAGGATGTGTAGGATGGCAGGATCGCCATGTAAAGGATGAACAACCGTTTCGTCAGAGAACTTTAATGTTGAATTGTATTGGAGAGTGTGTAAAGTGTTTGCTTCCCTATAGCCCAATTATTATTTTTATCCAGCTGTACAGGGGGTCCAGCTGTACAGGGGTTCCAGGCGTTCAAAGGAACTGCCAAAAAGGTTTGAAAATTTAATAAAAAAACAAGGCAAGTTATTGCCGGATTACGTTCAGAAATTAAATTCTCTTTTTATTCACAATTTGCTCTGTTTATATACTATTTTTACAATTCTTACTTAGTCTTTCTAACTTACGTTTACATATCTACAATTATGTTTTGTTCGTTTCTTCACTATAACAATGATAAGCATATCCTGAACAACCAATCAAAATTTGGTAAAAAGTAATTAAATTATGACTCAAAAGTATGTCACTCAATTTCTTGCATTCAGCATTCTTATTATGTTGCAATGCTTGTGCATTGAACTGCTATTAAAGCAATGCAAGTAATTTATGTTACAGTGCACTACCATAAGTGTTGTACACTACACAGGGTATCCCACCGACTGCGCCAGTTTTGTTAAGTAAAACGCGAATCTTTTGAGTGTTGTTAAAAGACTGAATTTTATTTTTTAATATTTCTTAAACTAAAGTTCTTAATGCTATCTAGACATATTACATATGTGTGGTATTCAAAGGGGAAACGATCATTTGCGTTGAGTTGCACAAATGCTTTGTTTTGAAACAAACAAATTGAAGAGAAACGATAATTTGTGCTGAATTGTTCAAATGCTTTTTTTTTTTAAATAAACGAATTGCAAAAAGAATTTATAAACTGCGAGTGGCCGCAGTTTGTTTACTTTAATTAATTCAATATGATAGCCATTGGGCTTTCTATATTGTTAGCGTTACCAGTTGGTGAGACTTGTGAGTATATAACTCACAGCTTTGTGTGTGTTAGTGTTTTTTATTCATTTGAAGTTTGGTTTTGGAGGAAAAATGGCCATAATAAATGATGAAGAATTGGCAAGTATTTATTATTGGCAATATTTACTAAAAAATTTAAATGAAAAAATTGTTTTCATTATCTTTTATGAATTAATGTGAAGATGTATTCATAGTTCTAAATAGTTACATTATCCAGAAGTAATTTTTGTAACTTCTTTTTATAAGAATTAAAGAAAATCTCGTTTATTTTATTTTCATATAATTTATTCAACACGAAAAAACAATAAATTCACTTATTCACTTGTAAAGTTTGTTGAAGTGACCAACTCCCTTCTTCTTTTAAATTCATGTTTCCACAACGATCGCCAACTAAAGACTAAATAGCCTATATATAGGTTGAAAAATTATGCCAACCAAAAAACCACTCTGTTCACCGAATTTGCCAACAAACTGGCATGTTGTGCCAGCAAAATTAAACTACCTTAATATTTTAATGTTGTTGGTGAAGTGTTGCTGTAGTTAAAGGACCCACGTTTTATTTGTTTCGCCCTCTATCTTGCGCCTGAGTTTGCAAGAGAGTAGGGGTAGACCTACACATTCCAAATCCGGTGGAACCTGTAAGGTTGTCCCAATTCTAGCAAGCTCGTCAAACCTAGAGTTCCCCTGGAAGCCTCTATTCCCCGGGATCCAGATCATCCTAATATCAAACTGCTCAGCCATCTCATTTATTGTTGTTGTCATTGTTGTTCTTAGAAGCGGGGATTCGAGGGGCATAATAGCTGCTCGACTATCGGTGTAAATGTTTATCAAAGTCGTTGAAGTGACATTCACTTTTAACCCGTTCGCAACTTCTCTGCCTGAAAGATACTGCAGTGATCCGGAAGTCGCCTTGCAATACGAAGACCTAAAGCCCCTCGAAAAGACCCCATAGCCCACACCCTCATGTGTTTTGGAGCCGTCCGTATAAAAATCAACACTTTCTACCTGGACTTCCATTCATGCACATTTCTGTAGATGGTATTCAGGTTTTATAAAGACTTTCGTGAAGTAGAGCAGGGGAAGTTTGGTCAATCCTCCAGCCATATTCTGCAGTGACTGGTTCCATTTCCGTTCCACAGAGAGGTACATCGAAGAAGGATTGCCGAGGACGTTGCCATCTCCTTCCCTACTAGATCTAATGGTAGTAGATGAAGAAACATCCCCAGTGCATCCGTAGGAGTGGTGCGAATAGCAATGGTTACATGCAAGGATACAAGTCTTTGCCCCTTGTGTAAGGTGTATAGATACGTCTTTTTCTCCAGGGATGGCCACCACACGATGATGCCATACATGTAGAGCCGATTCTGTTGACTTTCCCGTTTGATATGCATGTTGATGCTCCTAAAAAAATAGTCCTATACAGACGCCAGTTTGTCTGCCTAATATTTCGGGAGATTTCTGCCTCAGGTGCCCGCTCCCTAATAATAAACTCAATAAACCTATGATCAGAAAAGAAATGTTCCTGAAGTACACGCCAATTCATGATCCTACCGGCTACCGAATCAGAAGAAAAGGTAACATCCAGGACTTCCTGTCTGTTCCTTGTTGTGACTCCTTTTTCCCTGTACTCCCTCAATAAACTATAATACTTTTCCCCCAGTTTTCCCTTCCGCTTTTTATTTGTACTTATATAGTATTCCTAATAAATAGATGTATTAATTGCTTGAATATATTAGTGTAGATTTAAGTATCGAAAAATGTTTTAAAGAGTATTATTAACTTGCTCTTATAGGGAAAAAATTCTATAATCATTAAAACTTAAATAAGGGAGGATAGAGTCCACAAGTTCACGACAATATTGTGCAGACAACACATGTTGAAAGTCATTGATGATCCAAAAATGAGCTATTAGTTCGCATAAATCATTGCGAGATTTAAATGACAATGTTTCGTTTTTCTTTGAAATATCCAATATAGATTTTCCAACAATTGTAGTTTGCAAAATTTGTTCCAAAGTCTTAAACATGAAAGGTACTAATTATTAAAAGACAAATTATTCTGAAACTCTCACCTTAGTTTTATTGTCGGTTAAAGTAATGTCAGTTGGCTCAATTTCAGATAAACTTTGGAGGGAAGATGCTGGTGACGACTCCAAATATTCACTAAAACTTGATGAAGATATCCAAGTAGTTACACTGGAACCCATAGATAGTGTATCAGATAGAGCAATCAAGGGAAATCCCTAAATACATTACAGATTATTAATATAAAGCACGCTTATACAAACCAAGATTAAACATTTTCTTACGTTTTCTTTTCGCCAATTTAAAAGACGACTCCGAAATTTAATACGAAGCCCGTATTTTACACTTGGTATTAAATTTTGAATATCAAGTTCAGTAATTTCTTTAAAACATTCTACATCGATGCCTTTTTCAATAAAGTCCGATAAAAGTTCTTCACATCCCCAGTTAATTAAAAGTTGTTGTTGTTCAGGAACCAATACAACATTGGTTTCAATCGACTCGACCTGGTTGCCTGGCAAGGTTATAATTTCGATGTTGTCGTTATTCTGCGTAAATAAATCTTGCGAACTCATTTTTTTTAACTTTAAACGATTTTTTTTTAATTTATATTATAGAGAAATCACTAGTTTAAATGATATAAAATTTTGTAATAACTAAGAAAAAATTCTTTGATTTTTCTAATGGCACCTAAGGAGTTATTCAATTTAACTAATTTTTTCTTTGATTTTTAGAATTTTTTGCCTATATCACAATTGTAAAAATCAAAGAATGAATTTGTTGATTTGAATAATTCTTTATGTGCTTTTTTTTATATTCATAAGTAGTGTAAATTGCGGGAATTTCCATCAGAAGAACACTGATATATGTGGAGCCGCAGAACAAACCGTACTTTTTTGTTTATTTAAAATTTTTAGAAATTTGTATTTTAATAAGAAATGTTATGAAAACAAATTAATAAAAAGAGAGTTAAAAAGTAGAGTTTATGCTGGTTTGACATATGTTACGTCTATTTTTTTGTAGATTCATTGATACATCTTTCATTGAATCAAAAGTGACAAAAGCTATGGGGAAAAAATACGTTTAGTTATGCACCAAATTTTTAAGAATCCATTTTCTTGGTTAAAATAAAAAATCAAATATGCTTATTAGACTTTCTTTGGTACATTTCAACTCAAATATTACAAAAATTTAAAAAAATCAATTTGTCAAAAAATGCAAAAAATTACGTTTTGTTCTGCGGCTTCTCATTAATGTGGCAATTGTATAATTCATCAAAAAAAATTATTCTCCAATATTTTTGGATCGCACAATATCACTGTTTTTCACTATTGTAGTATTAATAACTTTTTACAACGAATTTACTAAGCAAATCAACAAACAATTTTTTTTTTTCAAAAACCTTTAAAAAAATTAACTTGACCGCACTCGATAAGTGCTTCACTTCAACTGATCATTTGAGGCCCAACTACAATATGAATAAGCTAATGCCAGAAGTGAACGATAAGTCCTTCAAGTACTTAAGCAATTCAGATGTGACTTTTAGGTGGCCACAATGTACTTACATGCACTTAAGTACTCTTTAGCCACATCTGCACATATAGGTATTGTTCACAATTTTTTATTAATTTTGTTTCTTCTTATAACTTCTAAATGAATGCAATTCAATCAAATTAACTTGTTGGAATATCCTAATCCATTAAAAATTCACGTACAATTATATCCACCACTTTATTACTTGTTTTATTTGTTTTTCCTACTAAAAAGTACAACAATGAACATACATAAATAAACTCATGTGTATGCGTGTATGTATGTATGTGTATTGTAAAACAAAGAATGAAAATAAATGTTTTGCTTTCTTTTCTGAGTTTAAAATAAGACACAATAAAAAAATATTTAAAATCAATGAATATTTTGTGATGCTGTTTGCTTGAGTTTAAAAAATGCACAAACAGTGTTTTCCGTACGGAATGTGCGTTCAGTTTGGCACTTAGCTTAAGCAAATGACATTTGACGAAACTTGACGAAAAGTTCCATAAAGACATTATAGTTTGCCACATACGTTTTATATGTAACCGCACAGTTGCTTAAGTTCGCTTATTCCATATTATAGTTGGGCCTTTACATAAACGAATATGAACGCCAACGCCAATTCAATTCCACTACCAAAAGCTTTATAACGGGAAAATAATATCACAATTGTAAAAATCAAAGAATGAATTTGTTGATTTGAGTAATTCTTCATGTGCAATGAGGAAGGATCAATGAATTGTTTCTTTGCTATAAAAAATTTTTACTTGTGTGTGACGTCATGTGCATGTGGATATGTGTTGATAGTGTGTGTATAAACGTTTCTCTGCGACTGCTGTAAATGATTTTGTGCTGAACTCGCATCTTGCTGTTGTTGTTGTTACTCAAACGGTAGACATAAAATACGATGACGATAAATGGTTTTGTTGTTGTTGTTTTTGTTTTATACAAATCTTCAAGAAATAACTACATTTTTCCTCATTTCTTAGAAAACTTTTGCAGAATAAATGAAACTGCTAATTAGAAAAATCATATAATCTCAATTGTTCAAACCAAAGAATGATGTTCTTTGATTTTTTTATTTTAATTCGAAATATCAGAGAAAAGTTTATATCATATTAAGAATTTTTGCCCAAAGAACTGTAATTCTTTGATTTCTCCAATTCCTTTTTTTCCGTGTGGTAGGTGTTTATTTGTCAGGTTTGTCGTTGTTTGGAGCCAATTTTCCAGCAAACCCTTCGACCGCCTTTGATAAATGGTATTTCTTGTTTTATTAGTACTTGATCTCTTTTGGGTTTCCAGTAGGGATGACAATCGCGACGCTGCGGTTCAGTGATGTTTTCAGTTTTCCAGTTTTTGGCAAAAATATGCTGGAGAGACTTTACCGCGTCCATCGTTTTGAAAGACATAAATTTTTCGCTGGCAGATTGGCTGGTGCATTTGGTAAAGCAATAGTAGGATCGCCGCGTAAAAAACGCCCTGGGGTTAGAGGCTCAATCTCATTAGGATTTTCCGTTAGTGGGGACAGGGGCCTCTATTCTCACAAGCAGGTTAGTTAATTTCTCAAAGGTGAATGAATGATTCGTGGTTATCTTTTTTAAATGTGTTTTCATGATTTTCACGGCTGACTCCCAGAGTCCACCCATATGTGGTACATAAGGTGGAATGAAAGACCAAGTGAAACCTAAGCGGAGTGTTTGTTCATTAATGCTTGTTCGGCAGTCTTAATAAATTGATTATGGTTCTGGAGGAGTCCATACTTAGCTCCAATGGGAGACCTCTGCGGCCTGTGAATCGCTTAAAGCAAGCGAGAAAAGCGTCAATGGAAAGGACAGAGCAGGTTTCAAGATGCACGACACGCGTTACAAAATAGACGAAGACTGCAGCGTAACCTTTTAGAAGTTTAGCGTTTTTCAAAGGCCGGATTTAATTCTGAAGGGAGCAGCAAAATCCAAAAATTTACTCGTTCGGGGGGAAGTGCGGCCATGATTTGTTGCTGTAACCTTTTTCATCTTCTTCGTATCAAAGCCCCGAATTATTAAGACGTCCACCTACTCGTATGTGGTCGTTTTCGTCCAGAAATGCGACATAGCGGTAACAGTCCGCTTCTTCTAGAAAACGGAATCTTGCTTTCAAACATTTATACTTTGTCGGAAAATAAAGTTGTTGAGCAAGAGCTATGAGCCTGGCCTTAGTCCATGCAATTTCTGCAGTTGTAATAAATGTTTCTGTAGTAGTTGGCTTTTTCACTAAACGATGAATGAATCTCAATCGATAACTAAGAATTCGTAACGCTCGATCAAAGGATGAAAATTATTCTAACGCGTTGTTCAGCTTGTCGTCTACTTAGTCTGCATAACTACATTTTAGATGAAAATTGGAACTTGTCTATTTTACAGAATATATGTTATTGACAGCAGTTTTTTATACCCAAATCGGTGGAGTCGACGACACCGGGTATTGACCAATCAACCATTGGTTGTTGGAGCCAAGTGAACCCATTCCACCAAAGAGAGCTTTGCATGAGCTCTTGTGGAAAGCAGCTTCGGCCGCCAAAATCAGCGGGGTTGTCTTCATTTTTTACGTGTTTCGATTGATTCGTACTTGTGGCACTAACGATTTGTGAAATTCGATTTCCCACAAATGTTTTCAAAGTGTTGGAATCTCTCTTGAGCCATCCTAAAACGATTGAGGAATATGTCCACAAAAAAAGCTCTCCGGCACAGACTTGCAAACTGGTGCCTTTTGATCGGCGGCGAGGGCGTATACAACAGTGTCCCGGTGGCGGCCAATATGTCGGCTTGCGGAACGTGAAATTATGATTTAACACAATACTTTTGTTTCTGTAGATGCAATTCTCACAGGTGAATTCGCATCGTTTGATAAATTGTATTTGAAAAGGCAATTTCAAATACAATTTCTCAAAAGAAAATCATTTTACAAATAACAATATTTTAATTTTGAAAAATTTTCTTTAAAATTGTCTTTTCAAATACAGCTTTAAACGATAGAAAAAGGCCTGCACATTGAGCAAATAGCAAATATGTATTATTTTATTGAATAAATGGAAAATTAAGAATGAAAAGCTGTTGCACATAACTCTACACATAATAATAATTTATTGCTTTTACGCCAAATCATGGGTGCATAGTGCCAAAGAACATATGTATGTGTGAAAATAACTTTAAAAATTTTGCCCCTTTCTTTGCCTGGAGCTCATCAAATGACGAGAAGGTTTCCTCAATCCCATGGGTTCTTATCTCTTAAAAAAATTAGTTTTCCCTTGGTTGTGTGGTGCTCAGCATTTTTCCAATAAAAATTTGTCTTTCACGAATTGGTTTTCTGAAATTCTCGATAAGTAGTTATTCACAGTTGATCAATTTTTTGGCATGTGTCCATAAATGCGGCTACTAGATGTATCTTTAAGGATTTTGAATCTTTTAAAAAGAAGTTGCCTTACGAAATCGTAGCTATGTATAGTCATGCCAAAAGATGAGCTGTTAGATTTTTCTATTAAAATTGGCATTAATATTTTAGTAAAAATATATGATGCACGATATAGTGGCATATTTTTGTCCTTGCATATACTTGGTGGCTTCCGAAAATATTTCTAAAAATACTGCGAAATCTTTTAAAAGCTCTGCTTCCATCGATGGAATTACCAGCTCTTCTTTCTTAATTCTTAACAATATTATGCTTATTGTCCACAAATTGTCCGAAAAACTTTTTATCATGGTGAAAAGATAGTTCCATCTAGTTTAGACTGAGTTTTTGTTTGGTTGGCATATGATGAATTTTTAATGCTACCTCTAATTCTTCTTCAAAATCTCCCAATGAAATATTTTCGTCCCTATCTACATTTTGTAACCTTTTGTACGTTAATTAGTAAACTATAAATTTTGTCGTGTTCTTTAAACTGTTGAAGTTTTAAAACTTCTTTTGCGTTATAGCTCGAAATATCTGTTTGAGATTTGAAATTGTGTTTCTTAATTCTTCGAAGCATGCGATGTTCAATATGTCGCTGGAAATAAATATGTGAAGAGAGTGTGTCATACAATGTAATCATAAGTTTTTTTTGCATATTTGACCCTTCATCCGATATGAACTTATTCTGCAGTTCAAAAAATATTAGAGTTTCGATAAATTTTTCACCAATGGCTCCTCCTGTGTGTGGTTGAGAGAACTGTTCTAATTTAAGGGAGATATGTATGTTGCAGAATTTTCTTACCACTTTGAATTGTATACAAAGTAAAAGTAAAATGAACCTTCCAAATCAAGCGTTTATTAAAGAGTAGAAAAACTTACAAGATAAAGTTAATACTCGTATGTTTACATACTTATGTACATCTTAATAGTAGAACATTCCATTTATGGTTGTATATTAATTAAGTAGTATTTTATTACTTAATGGAAGTATAATGGCATCGTGTTGCCATATCTACAAAGTAATTGTGTAATTTCTCAACACTCCTCCTCAACACGAGTGCATAATAACGAAAACTAAAATTTTAATTCAAATTTAATTCAAAAACATATATATCTAAATACATATACCTATAAAAATTATACACATTATTATTTCAAAACTAATTTTTCAACAAAATTACGATTTTTACCTTATTCAAATTCTTTGTTAACACGTTCGCTGCCATGTGACCCACCGGTGGTTCATACGAATTTATTCCGTGAGGCCATGTGCACTACCGGTGGGTCAAGTAGTATAAGACTGTTTTCAGTAGTATAAGACTGTTTTCATTACGGCCTGTGAATCAAACACTTTTTTCTCTTCATTGGCACCTACCTGAAAGCTTTATTTTTGCTATACAAAAACAAATAGTTGATTTGAGATACTATTTTAGAAGTTTTTAAATTGAATTTAATTCGAAAAAATTATAAGAAAATGTATTTCATGGCTTTATAACTTAAAAAAATCACTTCATTTTCATAGAAAAAAGAAAAGAATTATTATTTTTACTGATGTTTGGTAAAACATTCCAAGCAAAATGCAGGATTGCCTTCACAATCACTGCAAAAGGTTGATACTTTTTTTGCCTTTTTCGCAGCAACGCTCCTTTCTTCAATTTTTGATAAGTTGTCAAAACAACTCAAACATCGTTTTCTTGTTTTTCTGTTTGTACTACCTCTTGTGTCGAATTCTTTCAATTTGTGTTTTTGATTTGAAGTTGACGGCTGCTGCTCAAGTTTTATATCACAAAGATCTTCACAAATGGATTGCCTGAACTCGAGGACCGGAATATTTTTAGTGTTTTTATAAATTACTAAGGCGTTTACAACGGCTGTTGAACGCAATTTTGTGGTACCATCTAATGGTTTTCCTCAAGGGAGTGAAATAGCAGGCCATTTGGTCGGATACGTCTATACCTTGTTTTGCATGATTGTAATCTATAATTACCTTCAGCTTCGTTATTTCCTCCCCTTGTCTTGTTTTCTTTCTTTTTGGAGGTTGCTCTAGACCATGCTTTGTGCTAAGCATAAGCACTTCACGCTTGTCCTTCCATTTTGATATTACAATAGAAGAATTTTCACGCCCAATGATTTCAGATCTTTTTAGCTTAGCCATGGTAACTTCTTTGGGATTTCCTATTCGGTTTTTTAAAATTCTTATAACAACTGTTATAAAATTATATTTAATGTCGATATGTTTTGTCATGATTGTTCGCCAATTGTTGCGCACTTAAATTGTCCCCATACAAAACTATTTGTTTGTCAATGTTTGTCAAACTTATCTCCTTCATGAGTCTTCTTAAATAAATAATCTCTTGCAGCTGTTGACAATGCAACATACTCATCCTCAGTACTACTGAGTGCGACTGTTTGTTGTTTTCGTGACTCCCGCAAGTAAACACTACCATCAAGAATACATATCCTGTATAACATTTTCTGTCTAACATATCAGCATCCCAATCAGAGTCAACGTAACCTACAATCGATTGACCTGTTTTCCTATACACACCACCCAAATGTCTTCTGTGTGGATCCTTCAAACATTAAACCAGCTCCGACACTGAATGCATTACGTCCGGTCTTGATCCAAGTGTTAAATACATTAACGAACATATTAGTGACTGATATCCATTAACGTCAACTCTGTAACATATTTCCTTCTCACACTTTGGTAGACAACCTGCAGCCAATGACGTGCTAACATTTCTTTAATTACTCATTTCATTCTGACGCAATAAATCTTCTATGTAATTCGCCAGGGATGGCGAAAATAATTAAGTTGACCTTTGTCGACACAATCAAAAGGCTTGAAACTTCCTGCCTTAATATTTTGTATGTCTTTCCTCGACTTAGACGCAATTATAATATCGTCAACATATACCGCAATTAATACAATCCTATCCTTATCATTACACTTGTATAAGCATTTCTCACTCTCTAATGGTGTAAAATTCATTCAACGCAAGCTTATTTAATGGCAATATCCTGGTTGCCGCATGTACACAACATCATGCAAATCACTATTTAAATACGCAGAACAAACATCCATCTGCTCTAAACACAAATCGTATTCAACCGCTAACGCCAACAACATACGTTATGTTGCATACCCAACATCATCATCCCATATTTCTGTGAACAACCCTTAGCAACCAGCTTTATACTCTGCAATGCTACCGTCCTTTTTTTTCTTTAGGCTAAAAACCCATTTCGAACCTATTTCTCTCTGTCCGTCAGGTAAATCTACCAAATTAAATGTTCAGTTTTTTAACAATTGAGTATACTCTTTTTGCATTGCTTTTTTCCATTCATTTTTATATTCACATTTAAAACCTCTGCTACTGTGTTTAAAACATCTATATTTACTGCTTCCTGCATTGTGTTCAACGTGCTGTAAATCTTCTTCGATCTACCAGGCTTGTCAGTTCTTAACAGGGATGAGAAATCAAATTTCAAAAAAAAAATAATTTCCTTTTTTCAGGCTGATTGTACCAAAATTTTTTTATTTTTTAAAATATTTTTTATTAAAAATTAACTAAAAACATAGGTAAAATTCATTTCTACATATACATACATGCATACATATGTTTGTAAGTAAAGACTTAAAGGTAGAGGTCCATAGCTTGCTTTTTGCGCGTTATGCTTTACACGCGTTTCATCCTCTTGTTTCATTATACACTTTGTTCGCGTTGAGTTACACGCACTGCTTTTCATGCGCCATACTTACCTGGTAAGCCCACCTCTTTACTAACAGAATTCCAAGCCGCTGCTCTCTTTATTTTATTTCTATATAGCAGCGACCTTTTGTTATATGAAAGCTCGTGCTTTTTTACAGCTTTAATTAAATTTCCTTCCATTTTATTGCTTAAAAATATGTAATTCACACAAAGTAAATACTACAGATTTAGCGGAGACGACACTCAGTACGTAAAAGTAATCGATAACTTATATGCAAAATTTTTTACTGAGAAAAGTGTGGCGAAAAGTTAATTAAAATACATCGCATTAATGAAAATATTTACATATTTTATTAAACAAGTTTTTTTTTACTAAGAAATGTTTTTATGAAAAAAAGAAAACCATTATGCACGGCAAAATAATATTTATCGAAAACGTAAGAAATAAATTATTATTTATCTAAAGGCTTTCAAGAACAGCCGACTTTCTTTCATGGTGCTTGTAAAGCGTATAAAAGTAGAAAGTAGACCTACTTTTTGCTTTGCAATGGAACTTGTCACATACCATTACATTGATTCTACTTTTTTGACCGATGCATAGAAAGCGTAACGCGCAAAAAACGAGGAATGGACCTCTACCTTAACAATTAACAAAAAGGCACATTGAAGTTCATTTGCATACATACTAATGTATAAATTAAACACGGTGTTTTAATTTTATTATTACTTTATTTAAACACGGTGTATTAAATTTTATTATTTATTTATTAATGTTACAATAATAATAATAATATTGTTCTATCTCCTATGGAGATCTGTTAAGAACTACTGAAATGTAATTTTGGTCAACAATACGTAACTTCGTATTGCGCTGTAACTTGCTCAAGCAAAACAAGAAAAAAATTAATTAAAAGAAATTATGCTGATTCACATTTGAACCAACAAAAATAATAAATTGAAATTGCGAAATATTGAATTCAATAAATTATTTTTATTAATTCAGCACAATAAAAGATAATAATAATTATTTCAAAGCAAGCAAAAAAGTTAGTCAAAAGAAAAAAGATTTTTAAATTTAATACCGCTGGCTATTGTTTAATCCATTGCGTGACAACGGCATTGCCAAGCCCAATAAATTGACAAAAAATACTCATAAAAACAGTTATACACAAAACAATAACGCAGAAATGCCTGTTTTAGTTACATATATGTTTCTCATTTAAATGAAAAAACCAGTGGTTGAAAATTTTTTCTATATAAGTTAATTAATTAAAAATTATAAAATTCATATAATTTTAAAAATTCTTTACTAGTGAAAGCACATGAAGTAACTTTCAAATTCGATTTTAGGATATCAAACACGTAATTTTATTATTTAAAAAAACCTATGCCTCAAATATGTTATTAGAATTTTGTTGAAGAACACGAATGTTATTAATATTTATACTTTGGACAATTTGTTTCAACGCGAAATAAAATCCATGTGAACGAAAAATTTTATTCGGAAATTTTATTCACATGTGGAATTCATGATAAGGCTGATTGTGTTTGAATTTATCGACAATTAAACAAAATGAGTTGATCTCGACAGAAAGTGCAATTATGTTATGTTTTTTATACAGTTGCAAAAGTTGACGTGAATACCTTTCTAATTTAATATATTATTATTAAAGCTAAAATATTGCTTATTGTCATTAAGTAGATTGCAATTAATGAAGAAAAGGAGAAAACCATGATTTTCACACATTTTCATTTACACTATTAACAGGATGAAACAAACAAATATAAAACATCAATATTGTGTTGCTGTCTATCTATCAATGGGGGAAAGCATGATGAATTTATTTTTATAAAACAAACAAAACTTAGTAAACAATGATGATGAATTTATTTTTATAAAACTTTGTAAACGATTTTGGGATTGACTGAATGCCGCACACACCAATAGCGCCCTCGCGAAACTGGAAAAGTATTTTTAGTAGTACCTGGTCCATTTAGAAGTACGGAGTTTAAGGATTTTATAGATGCGGCCGCATCGAAAACGAATCTCAATTTTCTAGGTTTGTTAAAGTTAAACACCGCAAAGTGAGGGAGATACCAAGTATGCGGGCTCGTTTTTTGCGCATCGGACTGTGCCATCTTTTGAGATGTATTTGGACATAGCCGCCTAGTACCTATATTCGAACTGACAGCCATTTTATTTTCCATGGTCTTTAGGTGATTTGCTGTTTGGCAGGTTCACATTATCGCTTTGCCATAATAGGCCCGTTTCGTAATGGTTTTCTAGTTTTACCGTGGTGTCATTTAGAATATTTTTTGCACAAACCACATCCTTTGACTCAAGTGACTGAGTCGGCAAGGATACGCCAAAATTTCGGATGTAAAATATTCGGCTGCGAGACTATCAATTCTTGTCTCTTGTTCTTCTCTATTATGTAGTATGATAGACAACCAACATGAATTATCATAAAATTTTCAATGTGGGTTACCATAAATCGCCCAACTCAATGGTGTCTTTGTGACAATAGCACGTTGGCTGAGTTGAATGGTCTTTACATTTGGCCTAAGGTGACAATTGTCAACTTTAGGTACAGCGTCAATGTACTCGGCAAATGGTAAGCGTTTTAATTACAGAAATTCATCGTGGAGCTCTTCTAGGTCAAGTGTTTGTAATGGCAAGTTAAATTATAGTACAGTGTGAGCCTTCATTTTATACCATCTCTTATTTTTTCCAACTCCTTTAAGGTTGAGCTTTATAAACATTGATGCTACCCTTTTTGGCGGCCCTTCGAACCAACGTAATGTAAGATGCTCTTTTTTATCTTTAAATCCCATTTGTTTAGCGATTGACTCATGTATCAATGTCGACAATGAACCTAGGAACGTATACGTCTTGACGATCCTATCGCTCGGGTCACACATTTCAATGGGTACCAACTTATACAGTAATTTTGGTGAAAAGGACTTCATCTGAAACAATAAAAACACCTTAATTTTTAATTGTTTTTAATTTTTTTCGAATTAACATAAATTATCTTGCTATAGAAAAATTTATGCTGATATTACTAATTGTTTAATAAAAATAAACATTAAAAAGAGGATAGGGACAAATGCATGCACAAGTTTTTTTGCATAAAACTTAAAATGGCACATTAAATCATAAACAGACTCAGCTCAAAAACTGTTCAAGAAAACTTTGCTGCAAAAGAAATTTTCGCGGTACATGATATGTACATATATACCTATACATCTACATATATCTATGGCTAAAACGAAAAAGTGCTTAAGGCGAGAAAAGCTGATTTTGAGTTAATGGTACCGCCCTAATTTGTATATTCTAAAGTACCCCTGGTCAAAACTTCTAATCTAATATGGAATAGCTTAATTTAGGTTATACTTTTGTATATTAAAAAAAATAAATTTCTGAAAATCGACTTGAGAGCTTAAAAGTGCTCTCCTGCAAAACAGTAAAATATGACAAGCACTTTTTCCTATTGCCACGGATATATCTTTGCACAGATTTGTTAGTTTCTTTTTAACATTGTTATGTTGGTGGTATGGTTACTGCAAAATTAAACGTCAAGAACTACTTATTTGTTAGTGTTTCTTAATGTCGCTTCAGACTGTAATACAAGTATTAACACTTTTGGGGAAAATGCAGCTCTGACATGTTGAGTTGTTATTTTTTTTTTGAAATTTTTTAAACAAATATAAGACCAGGGATGTTTTTTCGTCAAAAGTATTAATACTTGTATTATAGTCTGAAACAGCCTTTATAAGTATGTTATGAAACACCAGGGCTATCTTTTTACGGATACTTAGGTATAAATTTCTTATTTTTAACAGCCTAGGGGCAACGGGGTGCCGAGCAAAATTCCCTGCATTATATTCCTGTGACCGTTGAATGGCCCTCGAGGCAGAGTCCCTCACCAGTAAAAGATTGGCCCTTTCCCCGTCAAACCTCTCCTGAACATATTCCCTCAATTCGTCCAACATCTCACTCCGTTGTTCCACCCCGAATAACATAACACACTTTTACATTTGCAATATTCTGATCCGATAAAAATTTAACAAACTCAACAGAAGTAAAGCACGATCCGCGATCACTAATGTTACGCCTAGCCCTGCTGTAATACTCAAAATATTTCTTCAAGGAGCAACACACCTCCTTAGTACCCGGCGAGTTTACAGCATATAATTTAACGAATTTCGTAAAAGAGTCCACCACCACCAAAACATGTCGACGTTTAGAATTAATAGCCGACAAAGGGCCAAGTGATCGATATGCAATGTGTCGAATGGCACCGGCTTTTCCTCCAGACTATACAAATTTCTCTCATTGCTGCGAGCGGGCACAGAATAGAAAATATATTTCAAGCAATTCTGGTGAAACGATTTAACTTCTCCCTCATACAAGGAAACCAGTAATGCTTCTGTATCTGATTAATGCATTTTTCTATCCCAACATGCCCGTACTTCTCGTGCGTCAACCTCATTATATTCTCCTCCATTTCCTCAGGCACGTACAACTGGTTTTGTCCCTGGACCCCTTCACGAAACACCAACCCATTGTCCAAGAAAAATCCCTGTACTTCCCCCTCCTCTAACCTCTCCCTAATTCCCCGCAATACCAGATCCCTACTCTGAACTGTCTGGATGTTTAAATCAACATCGGACCCATCCTTAATAGCGGCAATATGTGCTCGGCTCAGGGCATCGACGTGCGACATTCGCTCCCCCTTTCGGTAGCGGATCTCGTAATCGTAATTTTCAAACTCCAAAGCCCAACGAGCGATACGATTATTGATCAGTTTCTTTCCTAAGGTGAGTGCTAGGGAATTGCAGTCCGTGACAATCGTAAATTTCAGGCCCTCTAAAGACGTTCTAAATTTCCTCAACGCATACACGATAGCCAAGGTCTCTAGTTCGAAGCTGTGATACCTTGACTCAGGTTCTGTAGCGGACTTAGAATAATAAGCCACCATCGTCCTGTTTCTGCAAGAGTACTGCACCGAATTCCCGGCATCAGTATGTAGCTCAGTGACGCGGAACGGACTATACGTCGATAAGATAGGCGCGCAAACACACTTGTCTTCTTAGTAAGATCATTAAGCGGTCGGGCAATCCTAGCAAAGTTCGGCACAAAACGTCGGAAATAAGAAAACAAGCCCAGACACTGATGGACCTCCTTAGCATTTGAAGGAACCGGGTAGTTGGGTATCGTCATCACATGATCACCATTGGTCCGAATGCCCATTTCACAATACCCCAGGTAATCAATCTCCCTATACCCAAATTTACACTTTCCTAAATTCAAACAAAAACCACATCTCCTCAGCAATAGCAAAATACACCGCAGTACCTAATATGCTCCTCAATAGTCCTCGTTGCTATAATGATATCGTCAATATACACCTATAGCAATATTGATACTGGCCAAAGGGCGTGACAAACGCAGTATATTTAACCAAGTCGGGATGCATCCGAACTTAATGGAACCCATCCTTTAGGTCCAAGGTGCTAAAGTACCTCTTACCACCTAAGTACTCAAGGCAGTCCTCAATCACCGGTAGAGGGAAGTTGTCCCGAAGGGTTATTCTATTGAGCGCGTGGTAATCTACACACACGTAAACCCCCACTCTTTTTCCTCACCAGTACTAATGGGGAAGCATAGGGCGAATCATTAGGCTTCACTATTCCCCGCCGTAGTAAATCATCAAGCGCTCCCCGAACCTCCCCTCTCACCCTATACGATAGCCGCTGCGGAGTAGTAAACACCGGCATATCATTCGTCAGCCTTATCTCCATGGAGTAATCCAACGTCTCCCGTCCGCTATCCATATCCCCAAAATAGCTCCCTTCTACCGCCCTATATATGTCACCAGCATCCACCTGATCTAAACCAGGATCAATATCTATAATATCACCTGCGCAAGACCCCGTCACCCACATGGGACGTGCCAACAGCGCGAGAGAATTCCCCGTACATGTCTTCCCCACAACAGAAGAGCAAGTTCAAAATACTATACTAATCGCAAATGGCTGGAGACCCAGTCACCACCCGCGGGTTTAGATATATACCACAAGACACTCAAAACAGGTTAATTTAATTCATTATAATTCATATTCAAATTCAAAAGTTCCCGCTTCTTATATCTCTTTTTTATACGGCACAACTGAACTCCGGTTGCCCCACTGCTGATCGGTAGAGAGCAGTCTCCTCATCCGGCAAAACAAAAAAAATATTAATTACCACTTGACCACAAAACATCAATTTGCACTTTACTTGGCCGAATATGCTTATTCTATTCGGACCTACACTCCGAAATGACGTGATGACTCTCCCACTATCGATGCAAAAGGGCGCCAGAGATTTCCGGATACAGCTAATCGGACTACCGGAGTCAAAAAGAGAAATAAAAGTCCTTAATACCGTGCACTTATCTCTCAGATAAAAGTCAACACTTACCATTTGTACAGCGTCAATCGGATACACTCCGTCACCCTCGTCAGCAATGGCTGCCACGGCACGGTTCCGCTTCGGGCAGCTCTGGCGGTAATGGCCTACCTCTCCACAACAAAAGCACGAGTTCGGCGGGCGGATGGGCTTGGGACATTTGCTTTGGTAAAGCCCAAACTGCGAACAGTTATAACACCTAATCGACTCTTCGACTGCCTTGACATTATTGACCTGGCACACTGGTCCAGACTTTGTTTTAATATTCGCCTTCAACACAACATCCGTTTTCTTCAAACTCGTCATTGCTTGCTGTCGTCGACGTTCAAAACGGTCTAATCGGCGGATTAGTTCATCAATGGTACTGGCGGCGTATAAGATTGACATGTTGCTGCCTGCGTCCGGGATGCCCTCAATAATGAACTCCATTAGCTCGGCTTCCTCAATGCTGGACTGATTGGCAATAGTCTGCATATCCGTTAGGTAGCACAGACAAGTCTCATTGGGCCGCAACCTGCGGGCCTGTATTTGGCGGTAAACTTCCTGCCGGGTAACAGTCCTTTTAAATGCTCTAAGAAGGATAGCCTTCATAAAAGCATAGCCCATGGACCGTAAGTTTGATATATGGTTCCGGGCTATACCCATGAGGCAACGCCGCAGGCCGAGGCAACACTTTTGGTCGCCATAGCCGCACATATTAGCGTAGTCCTCAAAGTTAGAAAACCATTTCTCAACATCATAAAATTCATCTATACTGAACGCTGGGACGACCGCGTCTATCTCGTTCAAATCAATGGTGCGCCGCCGACCAAAAGAGCTTTTACCTGCGCTTGATTCCAATGCCCTAATTTCTTCCTGTGCCCGCAGTATTTGCATATGTAACTGCAACGCCCTTAACTCTTCGGCCAATGCTTCATTGGTGGCAGCAGTGTTTAAATCATCATTGTTTTGGTCCCTATATACCCAGTTGACCTTGGAATATGAACTACTGGCCTGGTACAGGACATTGTGGTCATCGTACACCCCTTGGTTAACCCGGGCGCAACAATTCCTTTGGAGGCCATTGATGAGCTATAGCCCCATCTGCCTATTTCCAAATGGTTCAGCAGGTGTCAGTATGGGCGGCCACATAACGCGCTAGATAGATTTGGCAGCAGGGCGGCAGTGAATGTGGACGAAGCTGAGTGCACGACAGCGCTATTAGGAGTAGAAGTGAGCGGCAGGGCATCACTAGATTATGTTGGTATGGGCGGCAGGACAGCAGGTGTCAGTGCAGAAAGTGGTGGCAGTTAAGCAATAAAGCTTGGAAGACTTTGACGGAATGGCATCAGTGGACACTGGGCACTGTACTTTTACGGCCAGCCAAAGTTGTGGACAGCGTCGTTATATTATCAGACTCATCATCGGTGCCAGTTTTTACCAGCGAGTTGGAGCAAACAGAGGCTACCACAGCAGAATTGGTATTTGATGTACCTACTGAAGGTGGTACGCCAGCTTCAGGTAAACCCACGGCTTCTGATTGCGCATACAGTGTTCGAAGTTGTGCAATGGCGGCTGATGCTGGAAACTCCACCCCATTTTTCTTTAACATATCTACAATTTGTTGTTTGGTTAGCCTTAAATCCATTTGCTACGTGTATCGTATCCCACACCTGAATTTGTAATAGGGTATCTTTATTTGCAAAAATAGATATATTGTATGTTCTACAGTTTACAAAGAATCGTGTGGAATGAAAATGTGTTCTCCTTATTGAATTTTCTAGAATGCCGGAACTGCCTGAAGTTGGCTGTTGTCAGTTTCTTTTATGTTCGCTTGTATTTCCTGGTAGTCAATTCAGTAAAACAAGAGTTGCCACCGTTCCAATCACTATACAATCTTTTTTATCTTGCTTTACTTACCACGGTCGATGTTTCTTCTTTGAGTGCTCATGTAGGCAAAGCCCTACTGCCCAACTGCTGCCAACTTCGAGTCGCTGTTTTATTTTCTAAGGCTGAGTTGCACTATTTCGGTGTTTACCTGGGCCAATCCAGCTTCTATTCCTGCCAACCACAGTTTTAGTTGAGTTGACATGGTATGCCTGGTTTGGTAGTTACACACTCCTTTTGACACGGTACACCTCTCTTTAAAGTTTAACCATGTATTCCAGTGTATTTAGTGAAACTGAAATCCAGCATATGGGTCTGTAATTTACTGTGCATGTAGGGTCTAGTCCCCTTTTCAGGATCGTACATACTTTTATAATCCGCCATGATGGGATTTCTCCTTTAGCCCAACAGTCATATAATAATCCAAAAATCTTTTTCCTGGTAGATTCTCAAGTAACCGGTATGTAATCTTGTCATTGCCAGTTGCAGAATCTGGTTTCCTTGATCTGATGTACTTTTCAAATACGTCGAAGGAAAAGGGCGGAACTGTCGTATCAGTGGTCTGCAGCTGGGAGCTTTGGCACATGTCTAGGTTGAATAATCGTCAGGGTGGTAAGGAATTCAATTGTTTGTGAGCCAGTCCACAAATTTATAGTTGTCTTGACTTGACCGTATTTCTTTACCTGTAACAAGTTTTGCCAAAAACTCTTAAGGAGATGCTGGTATCGTTAAATCGTTTAAATCAAATTCCTTCCTTTTTTGAGTTCGGATATGATTCCAATCCTTTTCTTTTTTTTAACTCCTACAAGGAGCATAGGGATATGATTGCTGAAGTTATACTCTACACACTTTAGCGCTCTAAAATTTTCAGGTGAGACATATCTGTTAAATTTCAATCTGGTTGCATTTCTAAGCCTGAACAACTTCGTAGACTCATTATACCACGGATCACGTAGACTTGTGTTGGAGTTGTCCGCCAGCCAACTCTCCGTGAGGATTGCCATATCAATGTTATTTATTGATAAAAAAATATTCTAAAGTTTTTTATTATCTGTTTTTTAAGCTTTGAATATTTAAATAAAGAATCTCCATTTTAATGACCTTAGTTTAATTATAGAAGTGATTCAACAGATATAGATCTGTTGATCGTGTCTACGTCTAAACAGCTAACATTATCATTTATAACATTTTTTTTTTGGATGGCGCCCGTACTGCGCTCTTAGTAATTCTAGATTTTTCCTCATCTCTTGCTCTATTTCTATTTAATTTAACAACTTTTGAACATGGCATCACCCCGTGAAATGTTCTATAAGCTGTACTATGGTTGTCAATCGGTCTTTGTTTCCCAACCGGAAGTGATAGGCTTTGAAACTCTGCACAATCATCTTCAAGTTTCGCAAATCTGTTTGAAAAAGCACCTTTAAGTCTTAAACTTGCCTCGTTGATAGGAAAATTTTCAATTCTTATAATTTTTCTTATTCTTTGTCCGTAGGAGCCTGGTTGCCTTTGCAATTCGCGCAAGTGCTTTTAGAGCAGTTGTCCTCACGACCATGTTGATTGTAAAAAAAGGCATTACTCGTAAAACTGTTTGTAATGCTGGGCGAAGTGATTATATCTAAAACACCTCTAGCATTGTTGAAACGATACGAAATGTTTCACTGGGACTTGAACGTATCCAAACACAACCTCTCTCTGTATTTCACTTCCTTTAAAAACAATTTCAACGTTCTTCGTTTCTATAGTCTTCATTTCACCTTCTGTATCCTTAACTCATCTGAAGATCCTGAAATCAGACATTAGGCCCTCTTGAAATTCCTCCATTGAAATTTTCAGCGGAATGTTATAGACAATTGCAATTTTTGAAATAAAATGCTCAAAAATTTTCGCTATTAAATCATACTCTTTCAGTTGGCCATCTTCAGCAAAAACACTTGCCTCCGTTGCCGATTTAAAAAGCAACTTACATCTTCCAAAACCAATCTTAATTACCTCTAAACCAGCCTGGACCTGAAGTTAAGTGATCAGTCTGCGGACTGTGATAGCAGATAAAAATTTCCTTAAACCCGAACTGTCGAATAAGTCAACATACACCATGAATGGTCCCTTATGATCCACTTCATATTAGAGGTGGAAAACTATCGATACTATCGATAGTTAAATTTTTTTGTGACTGTTGATGTTTTCATTCTGCCATCGAATAATACTTAAAAACAATCTTTTTTATTCACTATCGATAGTAAATGATACACCACTAAAACCAAAAAATGTAAATATTTTGCTTTTCATAAAAAAATACCTGAATGACAAAATTTATTTCGCTGATTTAACTTATTTTTCAAACCATTTGTTATTTATTTAACTGAAAAATATAATTTTATTTAATTTTGCTTTGTTTTGTTTAAAAATATTTTGTTTTGAGTTTTTAGTGTAAATAAATATGTACATTATAAGACATCTATACAACTTCGATACTATCACGATATTAAAGTCGATATATCGATATTTTTCCTAACTTTCGATAGTCTTGAACCGATATATTGATAAAGCTTTTAAAACTATCGAAAACTTTAAATAGTGACACTATCGATAGTTTTCCACCTCTACTTCATATCGACAGTCCATACGACGTTATCGCTGTCAGGTAAATTTTCCGTCCACGTCAGTCGCCATGGTCCCGGAAAACCTCGTACTCTTAGAATCTTAGCAAGGGTTCAATGGACTTCATCCTTGGGTTTGGTTATCGCCATAGTTTTCCTCTCTTTCCTTTCTAAGGAGGGCTCCTGACTATCCGCTTGAGGGGCCCGGTGCCTTTCATTTTCCTTTTATCAAACAAATTCCCACTTGTGGGATGGGGATTTTGCCAAGAGAAATGTGCTGCCCTGGTAAGGAGTGCACTATTCAATAACTGCTACTACTCGGAAATGCTGTACTGCCGTCTACGAAAATGGCGTCCGCACAATAACGATTGCACAAATGGCGTTCAGATGACGTGATTTTCTTTTAATTTTATTAGGAATGCTCCTCTTAGCAATTTCCAGTATAATGCTGGGGATGAACACGACCGGTCTGCACGACTGCGTGAATATATGATTACTTAATTTTAAACTCTTTAAATTCTTAACCTCTTCGAACTTATACATTCTGTTTTAAACTCAACTGTTTGTTCGGTTACAGAATCCATTTCATCATTTTGATCATTTGATAGTGGAACCGTATATCTTAACTTAGCTAATATAAATGTTTTAGGTATTTTATAGTACGTACTTTGTCCAAATCCTTCACTATTTCCTCATCCTTCATATAAATCTCCACGTATCCCTTTTGTTCTGTCAATGACTTGGTGGTTATTTATGTTTTAATTATTATCATCTGTGTCATTATTAGGAGCCAAATAATCACTGCCTGTAAATGTATATTGTCTTTTAATGTTGCAAGGATGTGCTCTTTGTAACTTTGATATTTTATATTTTGGTTGTTCATTATATCCCTCTTCCTTATAGTTCTTTATGAACCCTCCTTTCATATTTTCTCTATGATCACTCTAAAAATTATTTTATTCTAACAGCGTTAAATTCATTGTCAGCAACGATCTTGTTCGGTTTGGCGAACTTAGCGAAATGTTCTTCCATTTGTTCGATAATTGTTATAATATTCCTATCATTTAATGAATATGCTGCAGCGAATTTTGAGCAATTGTCTATTGTTGTGAGAAAATGAAATCCCTTTATTACATACATACGTGTCAATGTGTATTATTTAATTTTTTTGTTACTGAAAACTTTAGTTTGATTGGATTCCGGTCATGTTTTGCTTCATGACAGACATCACACTGATTATTTACTAACTGAATTATTTCCATAAGTTTTATGTAATAAATTTTATTCTCAACCTGTAGCTCGTTTCTGTATTTTTCGCTTCTTACTGCATAAAACGAGGGAATCGTAACAAAAACAGTGTAAATTTAAAGAAAGAAAGGCTTTGCTCACATAAGTGTTTCTGTATCTTTACTTTGCGAAAACTATCTGTCATTTAAACAAATTTCCAGCATTTGTTGGAAGGCTCTGAGAATTGTACAAAAACATGAATTTTTGAATTTGTGTGTAAAAAATATGAATTGTGAGTAGTTCTAGCATCTAATCTCAGCTTCAAACATCTTAGCAGCAGCAACGGTTTTTTTTTGATTTGTGAGCAATGATTCTGACAGCTCTCATCTGGTCTTGACGCCTCTGCTCGTAGCCATCCATTCGATCGATAAGCTCGAATGTCATTTCTAAAATATCGTGTTGTCACCATAAAGGCAGCAGTATTGTTTGATGAATCAGGTATTCCATCAATGACGAAATCTATCAGCTCTGCTTCTTCTATATCCGTCTTTGCCGCAATGGCCTGCAATGCCACTAGGACTCTGTGGCCTTTAGTTTGCGAGATTGTAGTTGTACGTAAATTTCTTGACGCGCGACTGACTGCAAGCTTGCTTTTTATTTTTTGTAATCCACTAATCCGAGATTGAGAACGTGTTGTATGGTGGTACCAACCAAACTTCGACGAATTGCAACTCACTTCACCTTTTCGGTGTAGGCGCACATGTTGGTGCAATCTTTGAATGCTACCAACCATTTACATATGTCATACTGATCGTCGCCACTAAAAGTTGGTACTGCCCCATCTAATTCTGATCAGTCTGTACTGGATTGATGATCGCTTCTGATGTTTGAATTCTTTTCTGCAGTTGGAGCATTTCTAGGCGCAACTGCAGTTTCTTTATTTCGTCTACCTCAGCAGAAAGATCGAATGCAGGAAAATTTTATTCTTGTATTTCGGTATTGGCATGTTCATTTGCAGGCCAGTTCATGAAAGTCAAACCAGCAGCTGCTTTAATGGCAGACTTACCCATCGCTGCGGGAATTTCGACAGCAGGCGTCATGTCAGCAGGCATTATATCAGTCGGCAAAGTAACAGGCGTATCGGCTGTGACCCTTTCGACTACGGCATATGATTCAGCAGATTTAATGACAGCGGGCTCACTTAGATAAGGCGTCTCGATGGCAGGTTTAGTAATGGCATGGGACGCCTTAGCATCAGGCACTCCGTCAGTAGGTATTTTGGCAGCGGCTATTTTACCAACAGGCGCACCAGCTGTGGATGTTTCAGCCGCGGGCTTATAAGCCCCTTCAACGTACCCCCCCCCCCCCCCCCAAAACACCAACTAATGCATCAATCATTGTTTGGCGGCTTTAACGTAACTCCACTTTCTTAGGTGGTACTTCGTTTGTACCCCACGCCTGATATTATAGTCGCTTTAATAAAGACACAAAATCGTATCACGTGCTAGCAAGTAAGCTCTTCTTTTATTCAAATGCTGGAAACAGCATCAGTCAAAATTGCTTATTACATTTTTATATACAAGTTGAAGATTGTTTTTTCTTTAACGTAAAAAATAATAATTGAGGCGACTATGCGTCTTTTTCGTTTTATTTTCTTTTTTACTACATTGAGTAAGTTTTAGTTCTTATGCTAAATCTTAACTAACTAATAATATTCAAAATGTTTTCTTAAATACTAAAATATGACAAAATGTGTCATCATAATTTTCTTAATCTAGTGCACACATGATAAATTTTGTTTTCATTTCTTCCCGCAGAACTGATCATGTCTCGTTATTTATAATAATCAATTAAATTCTAAATACAAAGGAACAGATACAAATTCTGAGAACGAAGGAAAGTTTATCTTTTAAATGCTTACACACTAATTTAGGGAAAGTGTTTTGCAAACAAAAGAAAAGATATTTGATGTTTTGATATTTAATGTATGATCATTGCTTACTATCGTCTGTTTGTGTGGTTGTCGTATCTATCGTTCGCAACTTACATATATGAATGCTGATGTCTGTGCAATTAGAGATGAAATTTCTAGGTTAGGAGCAGAGAAGCAAGCCGATCAATTTTTTTCGGCGGTGGCTGAAGGGGTGAAATTTATCGGCGGCGACGGCTTAGCCGCTCGCGCCGTGTTTTTATCGGCTCGCCAAAAGTGATTTTATCACGTTTTTATTCTACGTACCCTATAAGCAAATTTTACTTAAGTAATAGGAAAATGATTCGAAATCGTATTGCTTGGAAGAAAAATATTATTGCGGCAACATTCATATTCGTATTGCGGAAGTTTCTCCCTTCGGGAGAGATTGTGCGGCCAGGGAGATACTTCGAAGAGATAGGAATGCAATACTTCTATAAGATAAAATTGTGTATTGTATTGTATGTATACATACATGTGTATGTATGTATATTTTCTTGTACATGTGTATGTATGTAGCTTTGGAACTGCAGACATACGTACATGTTCTGTATTCCACGTGAATCTAATTCGTTCGGAATTGCCATAGCATTGTTGTTATAAATGCATATTTCCAACAACAATTCTATGGCAATTCCGGACGTTTTAGTTTCACGTGGAATACAGAACATACCGGATAATGTATTCTGAATATACTGTGCTATAAACCAATAACCAACCGACGATATACATTCATATGTTTTAGTTTTCAAATTATTTAGATCTGAAATGGAACTTAGGACCTAATTTTGTAAAACGCAACGCCAAGCGTTGACAAATTTTATATCGCAAAAATTTAAATTATAAAAACAAAATACAAAATTTGCGTTTTACGAAATTAGGCCCTTAATATCAAAACGATGTTTCATAAGCAACTAAGGGTTTTATTTATGTAAAAAATACAGAAGTGTATTTATTTGACATAAAGTGTTTGTTTAATTTGCATTTTTTAATATAAGGTCTGTTCATTTACTTGTGATTTACTTTCCCACCAGAAACTAGTAACTAGAGAGTAAGGCAGAAATTTACATACAATTTACAATTTACATACATTTACAATTTACATACATACATATGTATTTTAAGTATATGGAAAAATTATTTGTGAACAAATCATATGTGATGGCTACGCTTAAAAGAATTATCTTAGTGAAAAATTTAAAATAAACTTTAGAAAAATGTTTAGTTTTATACAAACAAGCAGTTAATGAACATACATATCGTTAGCTAAAATGCAAAAGGACGTAACTAACAAAAAATAATTTTTCAAGTCCCATTTTTTTTGTTATTAAAAGCGTCATTTTTGAACGCAGAAGTGCAAAATTTTGTCAAGACATGTAGTTTAATGAAATTCCTAATAATCAATCAAAAACTCGATTTTGAATTTTTTGTTAGTTACGCCGTTTTTCGTTTTAGCCAACGATATGTATATGATGCATGTACTGCTAAAACCATATCTGCACAAAAAATGCTTAACGCATTGATAATTCAAATTGAATTGTATATGAAAAATAACAGAAAAACATTTTTGTTGAGCTTACTGCGAGTTCAGCAATGGAGCTACCAAGAGGTGGTTATCGTGAACAAACAGCTGTTTCTTAACAGTAATTGGATTGAGGCGACTGCGTTTGGCAGTTATGCAACCCCCAGCAACGGAAAATGCTTCTTCAGATGATGCAGAAGTAGCCGGAATCCCAAAACAGTATTCCGCCAGTTGTGCCAATTTAGGGAATATTTCTTTTTTTTCCCCCCACCATTCCAAGCATTCTGTTTCTTCAAGGGGGGCATCAAAATATGCTTTGATTTCTTTATGGAGATCGTTATCCAAAGATATATTAGAACTTGTGGAGGCGAGAAAATCAAGCATATTTCTTCGTGTTGATGAAAGTTTCTAGAATTAGAGAATATTTCGAAAGATAAGGAAAAACTATATGTATATATCTATAATTTGCAAATATTTATTACTTACCGTCTTCTTCGAAGGTCCTGCCTGCTCGGAAATATTTTCAACAATTTTTGTCGGATGTGTTTGAATTATCCTGGAAGTTTCTATTTCAAGCAGTTCTTCCCTTGTGGTGAATTCAATGTCTAAGATGGCACTCATACTTTTTGTTATTTACAGGTTGTTATTTACAGGAACTCTTCTTAGCCATTTATTCAGCATAGACCAGTTTTTTTTGGCACGAATCAACTAGTGCAGATATTAGGTGAATTTTTTTTATGCGAAATCTTTTTGGAAAATATTCTATCGCATAATTGTACACATCAATTATTACTCCGAACTCAGACTGAGTTTCTTTGTCTGCTAAATTTTTCATAATGTTTTCATAAAAACATATTACACTACATATTGTCGGGTAATTTCTGCCTTGCAAATATATAGTTGCATTTTCAAAAATTGCGAGAAATTCAGTGAAGTGTTTAATTATGCATTTTTCCATCTGCATAAAAATATAGGATTCTTTTGAAGCCTTTATGAGTGCTATGTTCACCGAGTCAAAATTGTCTATGAAACTTCTGAACATCACTAACAAGGTATTCCAACGTGTATCGTTAGAATTTTTTAACGAGATAGCTTGATTTTTCTGTAATGTAGATAGATTAATACTATCACAATCTGTCATTCCATATTCTTCCTCCAGTTGAATGGAATCGGCAATTTCATTTGCTTGTATCAAAAGTTTGATTACATCTTCTTGTTTTGAAGCGCTCTGAATCATCGACAATTCTTCTGTTGAGTAGGATAACATCCGGTAAGCTGATTTCAACTTTGAAACCACATTTTTAATTGCTTCGAATTGGGGATTTTGGACCACGTCATGGACCAAAAACCGATGAAGTGAATGCGCCATACATTCATGCCTTTCAATACTGCACAATCGGAGTGCCAATACTATGTTACTTCCACCAGAGTTTTTTCGTGTAAATTAAATGACTTGAGTGTAGCATTGATGTTTTCTGCTATATTTTTTCCGGTATGAGGGTGCAGAAAAAATTCAGTTTTAAGTGAAACTGATGTGAGTTGGAAGTTTTTACAAAAGTGAATTTTCATATTTACGTATGATAAACGCTTATAATTATCAGTCCAAAGGTCAAGGACGAGAGCCATATTTTCGGGAGCAACACTTAGTACCTCTTTTACAATTTTTTCATATGTCACAAATACGTCGTGCAATGCCGTGGTTGCAATTGTGCGGCTGGTTGGAAACACTACTTTTGGGTCTAATATTAAAGTATATTTGTGGAATCCTTTTCGGTCAACGATATTAAACGGCTGCAAATCAATACAGCACATCTCTGCTATTCTTCTAGCGTTTGCAAAACTGCTTTCTACTTTATTTTTAAAAATGTTGGACGATGTTGAAAGCGCTTTGTTTGTGACATTTAAGTTATGTGACGAATTTTTTGTTCGTATGTCTATGTTGTGAACAGAACGCAGATGGATGATATGGCTTGATGTCGATGTTGTTACATTAAATCTAAACATACATATACGTTTACATAAAAAAAATGCAGAAAACATAATGAAAAAATTTTTGTCAATCCTTTGTTAAATGCTTTCGAATGACTGAGATTACATACATACATACATATGTATGTACTCAGTCAGCATTTTATGAAATTAATGATTATATCCGAGTCACTTTCGACTCCTCCGCGCGATTAATGAGCTCGTTTTCGGGTAGAAAATTACTGTTCATTCGGGAGAAAATGGTACCCTGGCCGCGTCTCTTCTAAAAGAGTATTTTATGACTCGCGTTTCTGATAAATTTCGACTCATTTTCAAGACATTTACATTTTTTTCACAAATTTAATACACCTTGTATTTTATTGATTTTAGTGCATGAGCTTGCTCTTTGTTTATTAAACAAATCACCTTCTAAGCAGTCCTGGGCATCATTTTCGAGTCTTATTTTAAGCGGATAACTGATTAATCACTTTTTGATCATCTAAAGTAGTCTAAAAAGACTCAGTTTATAGAAACAATCTTCCACATGCTGACTGGAATTCTATCGGTCTAATTCATAAAAAATATTTTAGGTTTATTACAAATAAATAAAATATTTTATAAGAAAAACTTAGGTAGGTACTTAGATAGGTTTTGGACAATAAACGAAGAGATTTTAGGGGAAATTTATTTTGGGGTAAACATTTTTTTTTTGGGTAATTAAACGAAAGTTAATTAAGCGTGGACTTTTGTCTGAAGGTGAATGTAAAAAACGGGGATTCAATATTTGGGTTGAATAAGCAAAAAAGGTTTTTGACATAGGTGTAATTAAACGGGGTATACTGTACCATCAAAGATTATTGAAAACTAGTGTTGAGTAAAAGAACGGAAGCTTTTCTTTTATAATTTTGTTTACGAATATGAAATTTGTTTTTTAAAATGGATCACCATTTCTTTTGCTATGAAGTTTTTTGCGCAATGCAGAAAACACTTACCCCTTTAAAACGGTTAGCTCAGCAAGGCTTGCAAAACCTCTGCTTTGGATTTACGGTCTTCCCTCTAATGGATAATGTCCCAAAGTGATCCCACACAACTGAGGCAGTTAAAGTAATTGTTGCGACTTCTTTGGCCGCTTTATTTCGGCGCAACATTTCTTCATATTCCGATATCTGGCGATCAGCATTATTTAAAAAGAAAGAGTTATCCTCAAAATCATTAGAATCGTCAAATATCGGACAAAGGGCTTCATTTGAGCTTTCAAAATATTGTTTTAAAGATTTCATTATAGGTATGTATTTAATAATTTCTTCACACAATTTGCTCTAACAATGCTCGCGCTTTTAAAGTTTTTACCAATTTATACAGAAATGTGTATACTTGTACATATGTACATATGTACTATAAATGCCGACTAAACTAACGGTTTCAAACAGAGATACCAATCTAACGAGTTTGGCACTGCATTAAGCGCTTTTTAAAAGTGCTGATTTAAATTGTAGATAATCATATCTTTTTTTTTTGCATATTGCAAAGTAAATTTATGTAAAGTGTATGAAAATCAACAACTAAGAAAGTAAAAAGTATCAAACGTTTTATTTGTATTATAAAGCTGGCGAAATGTCAAAAACAGGTGAATACAACGAAAAGAGAGTGTGTGGAAAATCAAAACAGAAGTAATTTATTAATTGATAGACTTTTGCTCGTGAAATAAGTAAAATAAAAGATACATATCGCTCATTTACTTCAATAGTGGCATAACTCAAAAAATGGGTTTTTTGAGTTAATAATGCAGAAAGATTCGGCATTTTGTATTTTATCTTGTGTAAAAATTTCATGCAAATAGCTTGTACCATCACCTCCTGAGAGAAGATTTTTTTTTCATTTCTCCATTGAGTTGTATGCAAATTGAAAACTTAAAACGCGTTTTCTGCAAAACTGGTTTTTTTGAGTTGTGCCACTATTGAAGCAAATGAGCGATATCGTCGGCTGATTATTAGTTTGCGGCACAGTATATTCAAAATACATTGTGTCTGCAGCAAACAAGATAGCAACCGAAGATATGTACTGGTATACCGCTCATTTACTTCATTAATGTCACCCTCCAAAAACCTAGTTTTGCAGAAAACGTGTTTGAAGTTTTAAATTTACAAGCAGCTCAATGCACATTCTCTCATGAGGTAGTAATAAAAGCTTTTTAGATTAAATTTTTTACACAAGATAAAATACAAAATGTTGAATTATTGTGCATCATTAACTCACAAAACTCATATTTTGCATTATGAACGTATTGAGCGATATACATAAGTATATAAATAATTAATTATACCCAGCTGAAAAAATATGTATGGAGCATATATGATATCCCATATATGGTTTGGATCCGAAAAATGAGGGTATATGGACATATATGATTATATATATTCATACATTTTCATGCATGTATGTGTAAATTCCCTCCACAGTATGCAAAGTTCATATTCATACACTCTAGATTCACAAAAGCGCACTGCTGTGCAATAAATTAAAAACACATAAATCATATTCGTACATAACATTTAGCTTAAGAAATCAGATTAAAAACTAATGCAATTAATTATAAAAGAAAAAATAATCCGTTTTCAATACAGTAATATGAGCTTTGTTTCTTATCTAGAAAATTTTGTTATTTTCCATAAAATTAATGACTGGATTATCCTTTTGATTATTTGATATATTAAATGGGGCCAGAATGAATAAAATCATACAAGAATGTTTTTTTTGTTGTAACAAACAGTTTTTCTTTTATAAACGTTGAGAGTACGCAAATAAACTTTGCATACCGTATGAATTTTCTAATGGACTTCCAATTCAGCAGTGATAGAATTCCAAGCCTTTTTGATTGCAAAAACGATCTTATGTGAGATATCATGTATGCATACATTCTTATATGGCTCCATATATAAAATCTTATATTTATATATGGATCCACATAGAAGAGCTTCATAATTAAATTTTCATATATGAGCTCATATGTTATAATAAATTTCATATATTAGTCCATATATTAGTTCATATATAATAGTTTTGCCATGTATAATCCCATATATTTCCATACATGAATTCATACATATTCATATATATGTAGTTATATACATTCATATATTAAAAATATATGGACCAATATAATTTTTTTAGCTGGGAAGGTACATTTTACAACCTAGAAACATTAAATTTTAAGATTTAAGGATGTTTAAACTTTAAGCGGTACACAAGTGTACCATCCGGGTCGAAAGGGTTAACTGATGGACCACCCTTTAATTTTAATTTTTATAAATTGTAGTGTTAATTATTGTGGTCTATATGTTGTAATCTATTTATTTACTTTCTATTTATTATTAAGTCTGGAGGGATCCGTGAATATCGCAGACTGTTTATTTAATTATTTTCTATTTATTATTAAGTCTGGAGGGATCCGTGGATATCGCAGACTGTTTATTTAATTAATTATAATTTTACACACGGCCTTAGACTAAAAATTACCAGCTATTTATACTAATTTTTTATACTTAATGTTGTTGCTACTGCGGCTGTTGTTACTGTTGCTGTTATTGCGCGGTCAGCAATTGTTATTTATATTTTATTATTATTTACTTATTATTTTCATTGGTTTGCACCGTCGGCAGTTAGTAGTTCTTGCTGATTGACTGTTGTTTTATATTTTGCTGTTGTTGTTGCTGCTATTGCGCGGTCAGCAATTGTTATTTATATTTTATTATTATTTACTTATTATTTTCATTGGTTTGCATCGTCGGCAGTTAGTAGTTCTTGCTGATTGACTGTTGTTTTATATTTTGCTGTTGTTTTTGTTGTTATTGTCTTTAATGACTCACAACATCCCTCCCCCCTTGCGAAAAGAAAATGCGCCGCATTTTCTGTTGATGTTTTGATTCTTGACATCTAAGTTAGGTTTAAGTGGTTTTGTTTATCCTTATGTGTTGAAATTTGTGGCACCTTTATGTATTCAGTGAAATCACAACCATCACGAACTAATGTCTTCGGCTGAGTAAGGGTGTATCAATAAACCAGCATCGCCAATAAAGGTGTTCTCACTTGACCTGAGATGTGTTAATGGTCAAAGACTACGACTTGTATAATAGATGGCCAGTTCATATGTAAAATGACGGCCATCGGTATCACAACGTGAACACCCATCGTGGAACGAATAGAATAAAATTTTTGGATAACAGTACGAAGAACTATCTCACTTAGTTTATTGAATTGCAAATCCGCATGTAAGCTGTACTCAAACCGTGTATAGTATTGATGATAGCAACGGAACCAGTATCATCCCACTTCGTGTGGATGGATAGAGAAATGTCAATGCGGTATAGTTGATTTCAAAGGGTTGTAATCTATACAAAGATATGTTTAAGTGTTGCTGGACCTTGACTTCCCGGAATAATATGATCGTGCATATTATTGGGAGTCCTGTTGTGGCTACAATAATTCATCTCAATGTACTACACTCGTTAGATAAGAGTATTACTTGATGTTTAAGCTGTTGTTTTGTGGTGTATGCTGTAGATTTTTCTTCTGATTTGGTTGTTGGAAATTGAAGTGGTTGTTGGTTTTTGCTATTGCTGGGGTAAAGTTATAGCTTCATATATTACTTAACTAACGGCGGCAGGAGACTATACGCCTTGTGTTGTCAACATTAGACGATTATTGCATTTGTTTTTGTTGTTGTTGTTGTTGTTGTTATCTTTGCTGTCTTCACTGCATCTATGCTAACTTTCTAGTTCTGGGGATTGTAGTTGAGCCGCGGTTGCACTTATCTTGGTTTAGTATTAGCATACAATAAAATCACTTATTTAATTAATTTATATTAATTTACTGGCTGCCAAGGCCATCGGCTAACAATACAATTAATTTGCGTGTTTATGTTTCAAATACAAACAATTTATTTAGTTTTGTTTTCTATTCATAATCATTATTTATTTACTATTAGTTTAATCCTAAGAACTAAAATTTCACTGACGCAAGAATATGATTTGTATTCCTGATAATCAAGAGATGTGCTTGAGTACTTGATAACTGTGACAATGTGTGCACTTTTGTTTAATTTCAAATGTCAACCAATTAGTCCAAGCTTACTGAATAATTGTTATTGGAAGGGTACTCAAACACAACTAGTATGAAATACATATACTTTTCTTTTCTTAACCTGTAATTTTAATGTAAAAACAAATTTAAAAAGTAGAATATTATTATTTACGCGTTTATGATTATTGTTGGTTTTCATTCTTTCAAACAGACTACTTGCTTTAAAAAAAAAACTTATTTATGAGATGTTTAACTTTGTTATAGTTCTACTAGTTTTGTTATTGTTAATGTTTTTTTTTTTTATTTTTTGTTTTTTTTTTTATATGTATGTATGTATATGCTCTTACAAAAAATTCTTATTCAAATATAAATTGAATTTTAGCTTACAATCCAAATTTTCCTTTTGATTAATTTCAAAACTTGCAAATTAAATTATAAATAAATTCAAAAAAAAAAAAAAAAAAAAATGGAGTAAAATTTTACCAATCATATGTTTACATAAAATTTAATACAAAAGAGAGTATTCATCAATTGTAGATTAAATTCTAAATTTGCAAGTAAATTAATATAATAAAATCTTACCAATATGCTTACGTAAAATCTAATACAGAAAAAAAAAATATTAATAATGTTTTCAATCAAGCCTTTAATCGATGAAATTTTTAATTGTATTAGTGAAAATTCAATTATTAGTTTTTTTTTTAATAATACAAATATTTAAATTGTTATATATATATTTATAACACATACACATATGCATATACATATACGTATTTATAATTTCCCCTTTTCCCAAAAAGTTACTGGCGGTTGCATCATTAACTTATTTTCGTAATTGCCTTGTTACACTATAAAATTTACCGACCTAGCCTAAGATTTTACCAACCTTGAAAACTCAAATTACTTAATAAAAATTACATATATATTGTTTTGATAAAAAAAAAAAAAAAAATTAAATTCAGTATACATGTGTATGTATGTATGTACTGATGATTACCCAGCAATTGTTTAATGTTTTGGTTTATTTTTGTTTATTTTTTTTTCTCTTTTTTTTTTAGTGCTTGTAATTTTGTTGTAGTTGCAAAATAATGTTCTACTTTTGAATATGACGAAAGACAATAAAACAAAACAAAAACAAATTTAATTAAATTTCAAATATGAAACCATGAAAGTTTAATGATCTCTATGAAAATTATTTAAACCCTTGATTTATAATAATGCAAGACAATCAGTGAATGAAAGTTTAATGGATACATTTAAATCATTGTGACCTCTTTTTCTGTAATATAAGACAAACATTAAAATATTACTGAACACTAACATACAACTTGTCTGTTAAAAAAAAATTGTTTCATCTTCCTACAGTGTTTGCATTTCTCTTCCTTTGCTGTTAATAGTTCTATTATTATTATGTTTATGTAAGTATGTATGTATAATAGGTAGACTACCTTTGTAATATCTTCACATACTCTACCATGTCGTTAAACTAGCGATCATGATTTTAGTTAATTTACATTGTATTTTCCTCCTTATTTCTCTTATATGCGCCTGCATATGTGTGATTTATATTTTAATTTTCTTCTTTCTTGTTATTTTCTTATAACGCCTTGTATTTCCATTTCGCCTTGAACATTTGGTTTCGAGCCAAAGTTCACTAAGGTTGGAAATGGAATAAAGGTCTTCCTTGGAGCTTGAATATCCTCCATATTTATTTATTTTCTTATCTTCTTCTCTGTTTCTTATATGCGCCGGCATATGTATTTTTTTTTTTTTTTTTTTAACTTTAAATTTCTGCTTTTCTTCATTATTATTGTTACATTGCCTTGCACTTCTATTTCGCCTTGAACATTTGGTTTCGAGCCAAAGTTCACTAAGGTTGGAAATAAAGTGATAGGTCTTCTTTTGAACTAGTTCTAAGCTATTCCTGAGTAGCTCCTATCCTTAGTTCTTTTAGTTTTAGAGTTTTCATTTTCTTTTAGCATTTCCTTTTTTATTATATTCAGTTTGGAAGAGGTTGCTTGTTGTTGTTTTGTGTTCTGTTTCATGTTTCATAACTTTTACTGTGTCTTGTCAAATGTCGTCCCTGTTGTTTTCTCATTATATTGGAATCTTGTTTTTCCAACTACATTCATGTAATCTTCCCTGGGGTGGCAGGTCTTTCCGCGGGTATAATTTTTTTATTGTTGTATTTTATTTATTTATATATATATTTTTTTTTATTTGGGTTTGACAAAAAGTTATTATTGGCCAGAGGCTTTTAAATTGTATAATTTTTTATAAGTTTTTGTGTCTGGGTTATATATTTTGGCTTTTAGTATATACCTTACTCTATGCCTGATTTCCCTCTTACAGCTCTCTTTGGCTTTCTCCGTTACTGTCACCCCCGGTGTTCTAGCTTCTTCGATTATGGGTAGCACTCCAAAAGAAGATACCCCTTTAAATTTTATTTCCTCTGTTTCTCTGTCTTCTGGTAGCATATTTAGTTGTTCTTTGGTACTAATGCGGGCTGGTACGTAATACCAGAATTCCTTGTAAAAAAAGGGTTTTATTTATTATACCTTTTTTGTTGTTGTATTTTATCTATTTATATTTTTTTTAATTCAATTTAAATGCATTGTATCGTATCACAAAAATTTGGTTGCATATTTTTCTGCAGTTTGTGTGTTTGTTTGTTTGTTTTTTTTTTATATATTATTCTATACAAAAGTTAAATGAACTTTCAGTTTCAGTTACGGCATAAAGTACATAAAATTTTTTATATATTTTTTTTGTTGCTTTTAAGTTAACAATTTCAGTTACTGCATATAAAAAAAATTTTTTTTTTTTTTTTGTTTTTACGAGTAAGTTTACAATTTTGTTGATGTCCATAAATTTTTTATGAAATCATAAAATATTTGAGAGTTCGAATTTCAAAAGTGTTATTTATAACAGTATACAAAGAAAGTATTCACATAAAAAAAAATATGAATAAAAAAGACTTTTGTTGAGTTTCTTTAATAAAAAAAAATTAAACCAGACTTTGTGTGGATTTTTAAGGCTCCAAAAGGATTATGTCACACCCAGACATAAAGTTTTTTTTTTTTTTCATAAGACTCAATTTAACAGCAAACAATTTTTGAAATCTCACGGGAAATAATTTACTTTTTATACTTTCAATATTTAGAATTTCTGAAGTTTTCTTTTTCTGCAAACGTTTTTAATTAAATTTTTTTTTTCTTTAGATATATTCACTTTATATCATACTGCACTTTATTTTATTTTAATTTCCTCTTTATTTACCACCTTTTTTATATTTTTCCTAATGTCGGCACAAAACGATTTCTAGATTCTTAGCCGCGCAAAATTTCTCAATTAATAAAAATATTAATTTATTCGGAAAAAAACTTTTTACGCGGTTACCGGCTGCGCCAATTGTTGTAATCTATTTATTTACTTTCTATTTATTATTAAGTCTGGAGGGATCCGTGAATATCGCAGACTGTTTATTTAATTATTTTCTATTTATTATTAAGTCTGGAGGGATCCGTGGATATCGCAGACTGTTTATTTAATTAATTATAATTTTACACACGGCCTTAGACTAAAAATTACCAGCTATTTATACTAATTTTTTATACTTAATGTTGTTGCTACTGCGGCTGTTGTTACTGTTGCTGTTATTGCGCGGTCAGCAATTGTTATTTATATTTTATTATTATTTACTTATTATTTTCATTGGTTTGCACCGTCGGCAGTTAGTAGTTCTTGCTGATTGACTGTTGTTTTATATTTTGCTGTTGTTGTTGCTGCTATTGCGCGGTCAGCAATTGTTATTTATATTTTATTATTATTTACTTATTATTTTCATTGGTTTGCATCGTCGGCAGTTAGTAGTTCTTGCTGATTGACTGTTGTTTTATATTTTGCTGTTGTTTTTTGTTGTTATTGTCTTTAATGACTCACAAGCGGGTACTGGAACAATTCCATAATAATTTAGATGCTATTGGCGAGACACCCCACCGAGTCATCGCGAAAACCCAGCTAGACGAGATAGAGGACATCATGCACACACTTCTCCCCCATAGAAGAATCAGGGTCTGTGTGTAAAATTATAATTAATTAAATAAACAGTCTGCGATATCCACGGATCCCTCCAGACTTAATAATAAATAGAAAGTAAATAAATAGATTATAACAATTGTAATCTGAAGGATTATTCTCATAATCCTTTATAGAATATGCTTGTTCGTCATCTGATGTGGACTTGGTGGAGTCATTGGTGTCTCTACTTTCATCGTCATTGTCTGATTGTTCAAGTTCAGGGTAAAGAGTGGTCTCTTCCTCCTTTGCTTTATTATCTAGACCTTCCTTCTTGGCAACTGGGACAACTTTCTCTGGTTCTGCAACAGGTTTCTTTTCCGTTTTACTCATATATGGGAACCTTTCTAATATCATTTTCCCCAATTGAGCATACTCCATTGAGCAGTCTGACTGAAAGTATTCATACAGCATGTAAGTAAATGGATCATCTTTATTAATTTCTAAATACTCATCTGTCAAGATTGGGTAAGTAAAGGATTCACTTTCGGGAAAGTTAAGAAGGTATAATAGTTTTGTATAAGCAATCTCTGTTCTTCTTACATCCATAGGAATCTTGGTATAGAAATCTTTCCACTTGGACTCAATCTTCTTGACTGGGTGTTCTTTTAATAGTTTATTCTTTTTACTTACAAAATGCACCAACTCTTCTGACACTTGCGACTCCCCACCATTTATTAAATGTTGATAGGAGCTGCTCATCCAAGCAAGGAGAATATCAACTTTTCGCAAAGACATGATTAAAACAAAAACTTTCTACAGTATACAACTTGAAATAAGTGATCTTTCCTATCGGGTTTATTTAAGTGATCTTTCCTGGGGTGGCAGGTCTTTCCGCGGGTATAATTTTTTTATTGTTGTATTTTATTTATTTATATATATATTTTTTTTTATTTGGGTTTGACAAAAAGTTATTATTGGCCAGAGGCTTTTAAATTGTATAATTTTTTATAAGTTTTTGTGTCTGGGTTATATATTTTGGCTTTTAGTATATACCTTACTCTATGCCTGATTTCCCTCTTACAGCTCTCTTTGGCTTTCTCCGTTACTGTCACCCCCGGTGTTCTAGCTTCTTCGATTATGGGTAGCACTCCAAAAGAAGATACCCCTTTAAATTTTATTTCCTCTGTTTCTCTGTCTTCTGGTAGCATATTTAGTTGTTCTTTGGTACTAATGCGGGCTGGTACGTAATACCAGAATTCCTTGTAAAAAAAGGGTTTTATTTATTATACCTTTTTTGTTGTTGTATTTTATCTATTTATATTTTTTTTAATTCAATTTAAATGCATTGTATCGTATCACAAAAATTTGGTTGCATATTTTTCTGCAGTTTGTGTGTTTGTTTGTTTGTTTTTTTTTATATATTATTCTATACAAAAGTTAAATGAACTTTCAGTTTCAGTTACGGCATAAAGTACATAAAATTTTTTATATATTTTTTTTGTTGCTTTTAAGTTAACAATTTCAGTTACTGCATATAAAAAAAATTTTTTTTTTTTTTTTGTTTTTACGAGTAAGTTTACAATTTTGTTGATGTCCATAAATTTTTTATGAAATCATAAAATATTTGAGAGTTCGAATTTCAAAAGTGTTATTTATAACAGTATACAAAGAAAGTATTCACATAAAAAAAAATATGAATAAAAAAGACTTTTGTTGAGTTTCTTTAATAAAAAAAAATTAAACCAGACTTTGTGTGGATTTTTAAGGCTCCAAAAGGATTATGTCACACCCAGACATGAAAGTTTTTTTTTTTTTTCATAAGACTCAATTTAACAGCAAACAATTTTTGAAATCTCACGGGAAATAATTTACTTTTTATACTTTCAATATTTAGAATTTCTGAAGTTTTCTTTTTCTGCAAACGTTTTTAATTAATTTTTTTTTTCTTTAGATATATTCACTTTATATCTACTGCACTTTATTTTATTTTAATTTCCTCTTTATTTACCACCTTTTTTATATTTTTCCTAATGTCGGCACAAAACGATTTCTAGATTCTTAGCCGCGCAAAATTTCTCAATTAATAAAAATATTAATTTATTCGGAAAAAAACTTTTTACGCGGTTACCGGCTGCGCCAATTGTTGTAATCTATTTATTTACTTTCTATTTATTATTAAGTCTGGAGGGATCCGTGAATATCGCAGACTGTTTATTTAATTATTTTCTATTTATTATTAAGTCTGGAGGGATCCGTGGATATCGCAGACTGTTTATTTAATTAATTATAATTTTACACACGGCCTTAGACTAAAAATTACCAGCTATTTATACTAATTTTTTATACTTAATGTTGTTGCTACTGCGGCTGTTGTTACTGTTGCTGTTATTGCGCGGTCAGCAATTGTTATTTATATTTTATTATTATTTACTTATTATTTTCATTGGTTTGCACCGTCGGCAGTTAGTAGTTCTTGCTGATTGACTGTTGTTTTATATTTTGCTGTTGTTGTTGCTGCTATTGCGCGGTCAGCAATTGTTATTTATATTTTATTATTATTTACTTATTATTTTCATTGGTTTGCATCGTCGGCAGTTAGTAGTTCTTGCTGATTGACTGTTGTTTTATATTTTGCTGTTGTTTTTTGTTGTTATTGTCTTTAATGACTCACAAGCGGGTACTGGAACAATTCCATAATAATTTAGATGCTATTGGCGAGACACCCCACCGAGTCATCGCGAAAACCCAGCTAGACGAGATAGAGGACATCATGCACACACTTCTCCCCCATAGAAGAATCAGGGTCTGTGTGTAAAATTATAATTAATTAAATAAACAGTCTGCGATATCCACGGATCCCTCCAGACTTAATAATAAATAGAAAGTAAATAAATAGATTATAACAATTGTAATCTGAAGGATTATTCTCATAATCCTTTATAGAATATGCTTGTTCGTCATCTGATGTGGACTTGGTGGAGTCATTGGTGTCTCTACTTTCATCGTCATTGTCTGATTGTTCAAGTTCAGGGTAAAGAGTGGTCTCTTCCTCCTTTGCTTTATTATCTAGACCTTCCTTCTTGGCAACTGGGACAACTTTCTCTGGTTCTGCAACAGGTTTCTTTTCCGTTTTACTCATATATGGGAACCTTTCTAATATCATTTTCCCCAATTGAGCATACTCCATTGAGCAGTCTGACTGAAAGTATTCATACAGCATGTAAGTAAATGGATCATCTTTATTAATTTCTAAATACTCATCTGTCAAGATTGGGTAAGTAAAGGATTCACTTTCGGGAAAGTTAAGAAGGTATAATAGTTTTGTATAAGCAATCTCTGTTCTTCTTACATCCATAGGAATCTTGGTATAGAAATCTTTCCACTTGGACTCAATCTTCTTGACTGGGTGTTCTTTTAATAGTTTATTCTTTTTACTTACAAAATGCACCAACTCTTCTGACACTTGCGACTCCCCACCATTTATTAAATGTTGATAGGAGCTGCTCATCCAAGCAAGGAGAATATCAACTTTTCGCAAAGACATGATTAAAACAAAAACTTTCTACAGTATACAACTTGAAATAAGTGATCTTTCCTATCGGGTTTATTTAAGTGATCTTTCCTGGGGTGGCAGGTCTTTCCGCGGGTATAATTTTTTTATTGTTGTATTTTATTTATTTATATATATATTTTTTTTTATTTGGGTTTGACAAAAAGTTATTATTGGCCAGAGGCTTTTAAATTGTATAATTTTTTATAAGTTTTTGTGTCTGGGTTATATATTTTGGCTTTTAGTATATACCTTACTCTATGCCTGATTTCCCTCTTACAGCTCTCTTTGGCTTTCTCCGTTACTGTCACCCCCGGTGTTCTAGCTTCTTCGATTATGGGTAGCACTCCAAAAGAAGATACCCCTTTAAATTTTATTTCCTCTGTTTCTCTGTCTTCTGGTAGCATATTTAGTTGTTCTTTGGTACTAATGCGGGCTGGTACGTAATACCAGAATTCCTTGTAAAAAAAGGGTTTTATTTATTATACCTTTTTTGTTGTTGTATTTTATCTATTTATATTTTTTTTAATTCAATTTATATAAATGCATTGTATCGTATCACAAAAATTTGGTTGCATATTTTTCTGCAGTTTGTGTGTTTGTTTGTTTGTTTTTTTTTTTATATATTATTCTATACAAAAGTTAAATGAACTTTCAGTTTCAGTTACGGCATAAAGTACATAAAATTTTTTATATATTTTTTTTGTTGCTTTTAAGTTAACAATTTCAGTTACTGCATATAAAAAAATTTTTTTTTTTTTTTTGTTTTTACGAGTAAGTTTACAATTTTGTTGATGTCCATAAATTTTTTATGAAATCATAAAATATTTGAGAGTTCGAATTTCAAAAGTGTTATTTATAACAGTATACAAAGAAAGTATTCACATAAAAAAAAAATATGAATAAAAAAGACTTTTGTTGAGTTTCTTTAATAAAAAAAAATTAAACCAGACTTTGTGTGGATTTTTAAGGCTCCAAAAGGATTATGTCACACCCAGACATAAAGTTTTTTTTTCATAAGACTCAATTTAACAGCAAACAATTTTTGAAATCTCACGGGAAATAATTTACTTTTTATACTTTCAATATTTAGAATTTCTGAAGTTTTCTTTTTCTGCAAACGTTTTTAATTAATTTTTTTTTTCTTTAGATATATTCACTTTATATCATACTGCACTTTATTTTATTTTAATTTCCTCTTTATTTACCACCTTTTTTATATTTTTCCTAATGTCGGCACAAAACGATTTCTAGATTCTTAGCCGCGCAAAATTTCTCAATTAATAAAAATATTAATTTATTCGGAAAAAAACTTTTTACGCGGTTACCGGCTGCGCCAATTGTTGTAATCTATTTATTTACTTTCTATTTATTATTAAGTCTGGAGGGATCCGTGAATATCGCAGACTGTTTATTTAATTATTTTCTATTTATTATTAAGTCTGGAGGGATCCGTGGATATCGCAGACTGTTTATTTAATTAATTATAATTTTACACACGGCCTTAGACTAAAAATTACCAGCTATTTATACTAATTTTTTATACTTAATGTTGTTGCTACTGCGGCTGTTGTTACTGTTGCTGTTATTGCGCGGTCAGCAATTGTTATTTATATTTTATTATTATTTACTTATTATTTTCATTGGTTTGCACCGTCGGCAGTTAGTAGTTCTTGCTGATTGACTGTTGTTTTATATTTTGCTGTTGTTGTTGCTGCTATTGCGCGGTCAGCAATTGTTATTTATATTTTATTATTATTTACTTATTATTTTCATTGGTTTGCATCGTCGGCAGTTAGTAGTTCTTGCTGATTGACTGTTGTTTTATATTTTGCTGTTGTTTTTTGTTGTTATTGTCTTTAATGACTCACAAGCGGGTACTGGAACAATTCCATAATAATTTAGATGCTATTGGCGAGACACCCCACCGAGTCATCGCGAAAACCCAGCTAGACGAGATAGAGGACATCATGCACACACTTCTCCCCCATAGAAGAATCAGGGTCTGTGTGTAAAATTATAATTAATTAAATAAACAGTCTGCGATATCCACGGATCCCTCCAGACTTAATAATAAATAGAAAGTAAATAAATAGATTATAACAATTGTAATCTGAAGGATTATTCTCATAATCCTTTATAGAATATGCTTGTTCGTCATCTGATGTGGACTTGGTGGAGTCATTGGTGTCTCTACTTTCATCGTCATTGTCTGATTGTTCAAGTTCAGGGTAAAGAGTGGTCTCTTCCTCCTTTGCTTTATTATCTAGACCTTCCTTCTTGGCAACTGGGACAACTTTCTCTGGTTCTGCAACAGGTTTCTTTTCCGTTTTACTCATATATGGGAACCTTTCTAATATCATTTTCCCCAATTGAGCATACTCCATTGAGCAGTCTGACTGAAAGTATTCATACAGCATGTAAGTAAATGGATCATCTTTATTAATTTCTAAATACTCATCTGTCAAGATTGGGTAAGTAAAGGATTCACTTTCGGGAAAGTTAAGAAGGTATAATAGTTTTGTATAAGCAATCTCTGTTCTTCTTACATCCATAGGAATCTTGGTATAGAAATCTTTCCACTTGGACTCAATCTTCTTGACTGGGTGTTCTTTTAATAGTTTATTCTTTTTACTTACAAAATGCACCAACTCTTCTGACACTTGCGACTCCCCACCATTTATTAAATGTTGATAGGAGCTGCTCATCCAAGCAAGGAGAATATCAACTTTTCGCAAAGACATGATTAAAACAAAAACTTTCTACAGTATACAACTTGAAATAAGTGATCTTTCCTATCGGGTTTATTTAAGTGATCTTTCCTGGGGTGGCAGGTCTTTCCGCGGGTATAATTTTTTTATTGTTGTATTTTATTTATTTATATATATATTTTTTTTTATTTGGGTTTGACAAAAAGTTATTATTGGCCAGAGGCTTTTAAATTGTATAATTTTTTATAAGTTTTTGTGTCTGGGTTATATATTTTGGCTTTTAGTATATACCTTACTCTATGCCTGATTTCCCTCTTACAGCTCTCTTTGGCTTTCTCCGTTACTGTCACCCCCGGTGTTCTAGCTTCTTCGATTATGGGTAGCACTCCAAAAGAAGATACCCCTTTAAATTTTATTTCCTCTGTTTCTCTGTCTTCTGGTAGCATATTTAGTTGTTCTTTGGTACTAATGCGGGCTGGTACGTAATACCAGAATTCCTTGTAAAAAAAGGGTTTTATTTATTATACCTTTTTTGTTGTTGTATTTTATCTATTTATATTTTTTTTAATTCAATTTAAATGCATTGTATCGTATCACAAAAATTTGGTTGCATATTTTTCTGCAGTTTGTGTGTTTGTTTGTTTGTTTTTTTTTATATATTATTCTATACAAAAGTTAAATGAACTTTCAGTTTCAGTTACGGCATAAAGTACATAAAATTTTTTATATATTTTTTTTGTTGCTTTTAAGTTAACAATTTCAGTTACTGCATATAAAAAAAATTTTTTTTTTTTTTTTTGTTTTTACGAGTAAGTTTACAATTTTGTTGATGTCCATAAATTTTTTATGAAATCATAAAATATTTGAGAGTTCGAATTTCAAAAGTGTTATTTATAACAGTATACAAAGAAAGTATTCACATAAAAAAAAATATGAATAAAAAAGACTTTTGTTGAGTTTCTTTAATAAAAAAAAATTAAACCAGACTTTGTGTGGATTTTTAAGGCTCCAAAAGGATTATGTCACACCCAGACATGAAAGTTTTTTTTTTTTTTCATAAGACTCAATTTAACAGCAAACAATTTTTGAAATCTCACGGGAAATAATTTACTTTTTATACTTTCAATATTTAGAATTTCTGAAGTTTTCTTTTTCTGCAAACGTTTTTAATTAATTTTTTTTTTTCTTTAGATATATTCACTTTATATCATACTGCACTTTATTTTATTTTAATTTCCTCTTTATTTACCACCTTTTTTATATTTTTCCTAATGTCGGCACAAAACGATTTCTAGATTCTTAGCCGCGCAAAATTTCTCAATTAATAAAAATATTAATTTATTCGGAAAAAAACTTTTTACGCGGTTACCGGCTGCGCCAATTGTTGTAATCTATTTATTTACTTTCTATTTATTATTAAGTCTGGAGGGATCCGTGAATATCGCAGACTGTTTATTTAATTATTTTCTATTTATTATTAAGTCTGGAGGGATCCGTGGATATCGCAGACTGTTTATTTAATTAATTATAATTTTACACACGGCCTTAGACTAAAAATTACCAGCTATTTATACTAATTTTTTATACTTAATGTTGTTGCTACTGCGGCTGTTGTTACTGTTGCTGTTATTGCGCGGTCAGCAATTGTTATTTATATTTTATTATTATTTACTTATTATTTTCATTGGTTTGCACCGTCGGCAGTTAGTAGTTCTTGCTGATTGACTGTTGTTTTATATTTTGCTGTTGTTGTTGCTGCTATTGCGCGGTCAGCAATTGTTATTTATATTTTATTATTATTTACTTATTATTTTCATTGGTTTGCATCGTCGGCAGTTAGTAGTTCTTGCTGATTGACTGTTGTTTTATATTTTGCTGTTGTTTTTTGTTGTTATTGTCTTTAATGACTCACAAGCGGGTACTGGAACAATTCCATAATAATTTAGATGCTATTGGCGAGACACCCCACCGAGTCATCGCGAAAACCCAGCTAGACGAGATAGAGGACATCATGCACACACTTCTCCCCCATAGAAGAATCAGGGTCTGTGTGTAAAATTATAATTAATTAAATAAACAGTCTGCGATATCCACGGATCCCTCCAGACTTAATAATAAATAGAAAGTAAATAAATAGATTATAACAATTGTAATCTGAAGGATTATTCTCATAATCCTTTATAGAATATGCTTGTTCGTCATCTGATGTGGACTTGGTGGAGTCATTGGTGTCTCTACTTTCATCGTCATTGTCTGATTGTTCAAGTTCAGGGTAAAGAGTGGTCTCTTCCTCCTTTGCTTTATTATCTAGACCTTCCTTCTTGGCAACTGGGACAACTTTCTCTGGTTCTGCAACAGGTTTCTTTTCCGTTTTACTCATATATGGGAACCTTTCTAATATCATTTTCCCCAATTGAGCATACTCCATTGAGCAGTCTGACTGAAAGTATTCATACAGCATGTAAGTAAATGGATCATCTTTATTAATTTCTAAATACTCATCTGTCAAGATTGGGTAAGTAAAGGATTCACTTTCGGGAAAGTTAAGAAGGTATAATAGTTTTGTATAAGCAATCTCTGTTCTTCTTACATCCATAGGAATCTTGGTATAGAAATCTTTCCACTTGGACTCAATCTTCTTGACTGGGTGTTCTTTTAATAGTTTATTCTTTTTACTTACAAAATGCACCAACTCTTCTGACACTTGCGACTCCCCACCATTTATTAAATGTTGATAGGAGCTGCTCATCCAAGCAAGGAGAATATCAACTTTTCGCAAAGACATGATTAAAACAAAAACTTTCTACAGTATACAACTTGAAATAAGTGATCTTTCCTATCGGGTTTATTTAAGTGATCTTTCCTGGGGTGGCAGGTCTTTCCGCGGGTATAATTTTTTTATTGTTGTATTTTATTTATTTATATATATATTTTTTTTTATTTGGGTTTGACAAAAAGTTATTATTGGCCAGAGGCTTTTAAATTGTATAATTTTTTATAAGTTTTTGTGTCTGGGTTATATATTTTGGCTTTTAGTATATACCTTACTCTATGCCTGATTTCCCTCTTACAGCTCTCTTTGGCTTTCTCCGTTACTGTCACCCCCGGTGTTCTAGCTTCTTCGATTATGGGTAGCACTCCAAAAGAAGATACCCCTTTAAATTTTATTTCCTCTGTTTCTCTGTCTTCTGGTAGCATATTTAGTTGTTCTTTGGTACTAATGCGGGCTGGTACGTAATACCAGAATTCCTTGTAAAAAAAGGGTTTTATTTATTATACCTTTTTTGTTGTTGTATTTTATCTATTTATATTTTTTTTAATTCAATTTATATAAATGCATTGTATCGTATCACAAAAATTTGGTTGCATATTTTTCTGCAGTTTGTGTGTTTGTTTGTTTGTTTTTTTTTTTATATATTATTCTATACAAAAGTTAAATGAACTTTCAGTTTCAGTTACGGCATAAAGTACATAAAATTTTTTATATATTTTTTTTGTTGCTTTTAAGTTAACAATTTCAGTTACTGCATATAAAAAAATTTTTTTTTTTTTTTTGTTTTTACGAGTAAGTTTACAATTTTGTTGATGTCCATAAATTTTTTATGAAATCATAAAATATTTGAGAGTTCGAATTTCAAAAGTGTTATTTATAACAGTATACAAAGAAAGTATTCACATAAAAAAAAAATATGAATAAAAAAGACTTTTGTTGAGTTTCTTTAATAAAAAAAAATTAAACCAGACTTTGTGTGGATTTTTAAGGCTCCAAAAGGATTATGTCACACCCAGACATAAAGTTTTTTTTTCATAAGACTCAATTTAACAGCAAACAATTTTTGAAATCTCACGGGAAATAATTTACTTTTTATACTTTCAATATTTAGAATTTCTGAAGTTTTCTTTTTCTGCAAACGTTTTTAATTAATTTTTTTTTTCTTTAGATATATTCACTTTATATCATACTGCACTTTATTTTATTTTAATTTCCTCTTTATTTACCACCTTTTTTATATTTTTCCTAATGTCGGCACAAAACGATTTCTAGATTCTTAGCCGCGCAAAATTTCTCAATTAATAAAAATATTAATTTATTCGGAAAAAAACTTTTTACGCGGTTACCGGCTGCGCCACTACACTAATTTTACAAATTTCAAGTGTCAATATACATACCCAGCTAAAAAAATATGTATGGAGCATATATGACATCCCATATATGGTTCGGATCCGAAAAATGAGGGTATATGGGCATATATGATTATATATATTCATACATTTTCAAACATGTATGCGTAAATTCCCTCCACAGTGTGCAAATTTCATATTCATACACTCTTGATTCACAAAAGCGCACTGCTGTGCAATAAATTAAATTACTAAAATTAAATTTTTTAGACTTGAAAGAGAGGTTGTATTTAATGAAACATTTGTTTGGACAAATATGTAATTCAAAACGAACTAAAAGTCATTTTATTCATCAAAAGGTGAATCAATTATTGAAAACACACAGAAATCATATTCGTACAAACATTTAGCTTAAGAAATCAGATTAAAAACTAATGCAATTAATTATAAAAGAAAAAATAATCCGTCTAACAATAGTTTTCAATACAGTAATATGAAATTTGTTTCTTATCTAGAGAATTTTATTATTTTCTATAAAATTAATGACTGGATTATCCTTTTGATTATTTGATATATTAAATGAGGCCACAATGTATAAAATCATACAAGAATGGTTTTTTGTAACATAAACTTTGTATTTTCTAATGGATTTCTAATTTAGCAGTGATAAAATTTCAAGCTTTTTTGATTGCAAAAACGATCTTATGTGAGATATCATGTATGCATACATTCTTATATGGCTCCATATATAAAATCTTATATTTATATATGGATCCACATATGAAGAGCTTCATAATTAAATGTTCATATATGAGCTTATATGTTATAATACATTTCGTATATTAGTCCATATATTAGTTCATATATAATAGTTTTGTCATGTATAATCCCATATATTTCCATACATGAATTCATACATATTCACATATATGTAGTTATATACATTCATATATTAAAAATATATGGACCAATATAATTTTTTTAGCTGGGAAGGTACATTTTACAACCTAGAAACATTAAATTTTAAGATTTAAGGATGTTTAAACTTTAAGCGGTACACAAGTGTACCATCCGGGTCGAAAGGGTTAACTGATGGACCACCCTTTAATTTTAATTTTTATAAATTGTAGTGTTAATTATTGTGGTCTATATAAAAATACACTAATTTTACAAATTTCAAGTGTCAATATACATACCCAGCTAAAAAAATATGTATGGAGCATATATGACATCCCATATATGGTTCGGATCCGAAAAATGAGGGTATATGGGCATATATGATTATATATATTCATACATTTTCAAACATGTATGCGTAAATTCCCTCCACAGTGTGCAAATTTCATATTCATACACTCTTGATTCACAAAAGCGCACTGCTGTGCAATAAATTAAATTACTAAAATTAAATTTTTTAGACTTGAAAGAGAGGTTGTATTTAATGAAACATTTGTTTGGACAAATATGTAATTCAAAACGAACTAAAAGTCATTTTATTCATCAAAAGGTGAATCAATTATTGAAAACACACAGAAATCATATTCGTACAAACATTTAGCTTAAGAAATCAGATTAAAAACTAATGCAATTAATTATAAAAGAAAAAATAATCCGTCTAACAATAGTTTTCAATACAGTAATATGAAATTTGTTTCTTATCTAGAGAATTTTATTATTTTCTATAAAATTAATGACTGGATTATCCTTTTGATTATTTGATATATTAAATGAGGCCACAATGTATAAAATCATACAAGAATGGTTTTTTGTAACATAAACTTTGTATTTTCTAATGGATTTCTAATTTAGCAGTGATAAAATTTCAAGCTTTTTTGATTGCAAAAACGATCTTATGTGAGATATCATGTATGCATACATTCTTATATGGCTCCATATATAAAATCTTATATTTATATATGGATCCACATATGAAGAGCTTCATAATTAAATGTTCATATATGAGCTTATATGTTATAATACATTTCGTATATTAGTCCATATATTAGTTCATATATAATAGTTTTGTCATGTATAATCCCATATATTTCCATACATGAATTCATACATATTCACATATAGTTATATAAATTCATATATTTAAAATATATGGACCATATATAACTTTTTTAGCTGGGTAGTTATTTTTAAATGTTTTCTAGGACTTTTTGTTTAAAAATTTTTACATACGTTTTCACCGCTACAATTTGAAGAATTATGTTTAAGCAGCCCACCCACTTGCAATATAATTGTGCAATTTTCCCTATTGTACAATAATATCGCTAATGTGTATGTCATATTCGGAGGCGGCACAATATATTGGCAAATATCAAAAGACTGATTTTTATTGTGCAATCAAGACAATTGTGTAACGTGGTGGCAACATTTTTCAATGTTGTTTACTATTTCACTGTAAGGAAAATTGGGCAATATTTTCTTTGGAAATATTGTACCATTTATTGCATAGTATAGGTCGAAACGACAATAATATATACAACGACATATGCAATAATTGATGGGCCGCTTAACAGAGGAATATAAAACAAAATGATATAAAACAATTTTAAACAACCTTTGACAGCTAGGAAGGTACACAGAGCCAAAAGACCACATAAATACCCTATAAATTAGAACAAAGTTTAAAAGATTTCTCTATAGTTTTTCTCCAAGAAGAGCTCCGTCTAAATATTAGAGGGAATTCCTTTTCAATAAAATTCAGTAGATAACCCGTAAAAATAAGAAGAAACCTTATTAATATTAAGAAGGTGACTGGTAGATATTACAAGGGAACCTTTTAAATAAAATTAAGATGATTCCTCGTAGAAATATGAAGGAATTCTTCTTAATAAAATTAAGACTTTTACTAGTAGAAATAAGAAGGAGTCTTCTTAATGAAATGAAGACGGTTACTAGTAGAAATAAGAAGGAATTCTTCTTAAAAAAATTAAGACGGTTACTAGTATAAATTAGAAGGAATTCTACTTATTATTTTCTTTTTAAATTATTGTTTTTATTAAATTATTCAATTGTTACAATATGTTCTTATGATATTTATATATTAATTATAACTACATTATACAATAAACAATAAAGGTCATGCTTTCCATATTTTTTTTGCTCTTATAACTTTTAGGCCATTATTTAAAAGGTAAAAATGTATTGGCGGTCCATCTAAGGAATCAAATTTGATAACAGTGTAATTTTGTGTCTCAGAACCAACTAAATATGATTGAAATCTCTCCGAAAATTGTATACATACATGATTTTTAACTACAATACTGACATTATTTTCTTTTATTAAAAAACCACATATTTCATAAATAAAAAAAGTATCGTTAGTCACTGAAACAATGTGTCCAATTTTAAATAGTTTTCCCCTGAAAGTAACGCTGTTTGTTGTGGTATATGAATTCAAATCAGATAAGTTTAATGATGTAATGTAGGAATTATCTTTTTCAATAGGAACTATGTCTTTAAAAACAAAATCGGGTTGAAAAAAGGTATTGTTTAAAATTGAGTTAGCAAATCTTATTGATGATTTTATTCCTAGGGATAGAGGAACATTTACTCTGGATGTTGTACTTCGTGCATATTTTTTATGTATTTGGTGTTCTGCTTCAAATCTAAATGACCATAAGTATCTTAGTGGTCCTAATTTCTTAGTAATAGTGGGGTAATGTACAAGGTTATGATGTTTAGGTTTCAAAGTATCATTAAACAAACTTTGATATAGTTTGTTGTGCTCTTCAATCAATAGTTGAAGCTTAATTAATACGTCATCATCAAAATTTGGTAATAATAGACAATCAATTATTTTAATGAAAAGGATTAAAAAATTATAAACAGAATCATTCGGTTCGACAAGATCGCCAATCATAAGTAGTACAAAATGGGAAAAAGTTTTCATTTGCTTAGCGCTCATTTTAAAATTAGAGTTTTTTATATGAATCTTTTTTACAGGGGGACAAACATTACCAATTTCTGTTTCGCCATATTGAAACATTTGCTTTCGATAATTAAAAGTTTCCAAAGTGAAGATTTTTTTTCGTATATAAAGTAGTGTAAAATTTTTGAAAAATTATATTTACATACACCACTGAATAAATCATGCATGATATGGCATGATATGTTATCGGTGACATGAAAATATGAAAGAGAATTGAATATAGAATTGTTTTTAACACCAGTTGTAGTGGGGTCATTTAATGCAATATCAAGTTCATAATTAATTTTATTTCTTAAAGAATTGGAATGTTCGATACAATCAATGCGTGTCTCGTTCTTATTTCGTTTACATACCCTACAAAAAGAGTGTGATGAAAATGAATTACTGTATCCTAACGCTGTGTTGAGGCCTAAATTATCACCTAAAATCTGAACACCCGTTTCTATATTCAAACCCTCAATATATAATTTTTTTAAAATGTCTATTAATGGAGTGAGGGCAATATTTAAACCACAATCATATAAATCTGTACATTTTATAAATCCGCATACAAATATATTCATGAGCGTAACAGCTTATTGTTTTGGAATTGTTGGGAAAGTGTAATACATTCCACATATCTTCTGTTGGCAGGATTTCGAGCCTAAAGGATCATTGATCTCAAAATCGTCCATGTACAAAAAAAGTGGTACTATAATCTTTTGTTCATCAACATTTACAGTTTTCCAAAAATCTCCATTTATAAAGCTATAATAAGTATTAAATTTTGACATGACCTCAACATTAGCTAGCATTATTTCCCAGACACCTTCACTTTCAAAAAATTTTTTAATTTGGAAAGGAATGTCAGCCAGTACTATTTCTGCCTTAGCGCTTGTTAAAGTTGGATTATTGTTTAAAACTATTCCACATAAATCATTGCTTATAACATATTTTTGCGGATGTTTAAAATGTTTCAAATTTTCCAATTCTTTAAGAAATTTATACTCAGAACGCACATTTAGAAATGGCTCAGATATATTTTGCATTATTTCTTTCGTTAGGTCTTGATTTTCATTCCTTTGAATTAAGGGATTTATCATTTCAGCTATTGGAACTGTAATACGCTCTGTTATAGATTTTTGAATATTTAGTATGTCTTTCCTGGAGAAATGTGGATAATTGTGAAGCTCAATGGTAAATGCAAGAATTGAATTTTTGAAATTCGATAGACATGTAAGTTGAGACTCTTCAGGATGTTGTAAAAGTGTAGAAGGTTCTCGTGAAACTGATGCTTGATGCAGAACATTATTTTCAGGGGAAGAACACTCTGTTTTGTGTTTTCCTAAGTGTTTCTGAAATCTATATATGTTATGAAATATTTGATTACAGTTTTGTTCATTGCAAACAAATTTTGCTATGGGTGGAAGTCCATGGTATTTTTTTAAATGGGTTATAAGTAAAACCGAAGTTAAGTGGCATTTATGACACAAATAGCAAGCAAATTTGGGCATTTTTAACAATCTTAAAACAAAAAACAAAAATGGAATTATTTGTCTAATTTGCTAACCAAATTAGATACGGAAGGAAAATCTTCAGACTTTAGTCCAAAAAAATATTGCTCTAAAAATACCCACACTTGCTTGCTATTATGGGAATAACCAATTTGAAATACATAACTTAACTTAATTATAACGTCCACACATTTCATTAAAGTGGAGCACTTCCATTTAAGCCCGTCGCAAAACACATTAAAAGCTGACATATTTGAAATATCTTCACCTACTGCAATAATGTGAGGCTGCAACGACTGTTTTCTGCTCGCGTACTCTCGAATGTTAGTTTCAATTGTCGGCATAACATCATTCGGTGTAGTTGCAAGTATTATAAACTCTGATTGGGCGTCAGCAATTGTTGGTTTATAGATTTTGGTCAGACGTTGTGGTTGAAGAACAGCATGGAGCAGCAACAAAACAACAGCATATATAGAATCTGAAAAAATTATAAAAAAGAAATTATTTATTATTATATAAATTTTAGAAATTCTGATTTTTTATACCATTTAATAAATTTTTTTCACCAAGTTTCGAAAGTAGAAGCTCTCGACTGGCTTGGTCTGTAACTTCTGTTTCTAAGACAGGGATAATTTTTTTTTGAAGTTATCCAACTTCAAAAATAGCTGGTTTCCCATACCTGGATGTATTCCATCAAAATCAATGTCAACCTATTAGAAATAAATATTTTTTAATATTCAAATAAAAACATTTAGTTATTTCTTACCAATTCATAGCCCTGAAAATCATTGTAGCCTGGCCAATCTGCCAGTAAATTCGAAAGAGAGCCCTTATATTTGCTTCTTAAACACCATGTATCCACCCAAAATTGTTTAACTTTTTCCCAAGGAGTGCAGTTATTAGCCAGCCAACATTTTTTTCGAATACATCACCTAAATAAGTGATATCGTACAAGTTAAATATTGTCAAAAGGACAAATGAGAAAGTAATACGACTGATAAGAAGCACATACCATCAAAAACATCCACATCAGATTCTTGTGAATTAGGAAAAGTTTTCTTTTCTAATTTGATGGTGTTGGCCCAACGCGAGAACAATTTTCCGCTGGGATTCTTTTTTCCTTTTTTTCTTTCCAAAAAGTAAAAGTCTTAAATTAAAATAATAGATTAGAATTATTTTTTTTAGTTATCATTATCAAATTCAAGCAATTACTGGGGTTTCTTTAGGAAATACTTTAGAAATTTCATTCGCCCATCGCCTCATTTCGGAATATTGCATTTTACGACCAGAAGCAATATAATTGTTCACAATACAATGAGTTAAAAATGTTTGATTTCTGCTATCCAAGCAGCCATACTTTTCTTGGTAAGTCAACACATATATGTATTGCGATGTGGTTCCTCAGTATATAATTTTTGAAAGTTCACATATTCCTACAAGACGTGTTTGGTAAAATACTGGATTTTCTTGCAATTTTGTATTTTTAATTTTAATGCAAGGCTTTACTTTGCTAAGTTTTGAATTTGTAGGAGTGAAACGAATTCAACTCCCAAAAACGGTACTTCCTTTTATTCATGTGGGTTTTTACTCTTTTATATAGGTTATATTCCTAATAACAATTAACTGGATAAAGGCCATGACTCGCTATCATACAAATTTTTCTTTTTTCATTAAGCTACGTGCAAATTGAAAATATTAAACTCATTTTAATAACTCATAATACCATGGAGGTGATCATGCCACTTTGAAAAAAATCGGTAATATGCATCACTTCTTTCATAAACAAGAAAACTACCTTCGAAAGATATATTCATATTAACATCACTTAAACAATATTAAAAGTATTTGGCAACCATTACAGTACATAAGAAAATTAAGAAAAAAAATCGGTACAAAAGAAAATGAAAAAATATCAGCGGAGCCGTACAAATCGGCTTGCCAATAAGCCGCCGATGCGCCGATGGATTCGGCGGCGGCTTGACTGAAGTAAAATAATCGGCGGTGCGGCTTGCCGACAGCAGCGCCGACACGACTTGCATCTCTGGTTTGGAGCTGCAAGAACCTATATATTATTCTACAGTACTAATAAAATTAAATATAGGAGAAAACATTTTATAATTTCAACGTAATTTTACTACAAAATATATTTTTTTAGGTTTGTTTATTGTTTGTTTGTTTTTTCTGTACCAGTTAAGTAGCTGACGGTTGCAGTTGTAAAATATTTACAAAAACGACATGAAAATTTCCTGAGTTTATTTTATAAAAGTGTCAACACCTTCAATAAATACCATTATTCCTACCAATGTGCACTTTGAAATACACCTCTGGTGTAATGAGAATACTTAAGTATCTACAATGATTTAGAAAATAAACATTTACCGACCACTTGTCAAATTTTCTATCCGTATTCTGTCCTACTCGATACATTGTGCTTTTACATGATAAGATTTTGAATGTTCTACAGCATTTTATGACATGTCGTAATACACTGTATTAAGGCTCAGTTAGCCGACTGTAATGTAATGAAACTGCAACCGTAGGAAAATACTGATCGATATTGTTGTGTGAAAAGTAATGAAAATGGTTATAGATATGTAATGTAATGTAACCTACTTTTCATATAAAAATATCGATCAGCTGTTTCCAAACTTGCAGTTATATTACATTACAGTTCGCTAACTGAGCCTTTACTATGTAAAGACACCTTTAGTTGAAGTACAAAATTTCTTGTTTCTTTCAGCGATGCCATTTTAGTGCCTTTCGCACTAGATTTATTGCGTTTTAAGTCATAACAGTGCGCTTTTTTTAATTTAAAAAAGGCAGTAAATTAGTGCTTTTAAACTTTTTTTAGTGCGTTTTGCAATTCGACTAAATATTAATTTGTAATAATCTAGTAAAGGCGAAATAGGAATTTTCCACTTTAAAACTCTAAATTTAAACAAATCCACACATACTCGTACTCCATGAAAAAAGTTGCTTAGCGTTAAGAATATATTTCTACATATTACATAGGACACACAGACGTTATAACATAATTTTGTAACTGTTTAATTTATTCAAAGTTTAGGTATTTTATTTGTTTAATAATTAAAAGTTATATTTTACTTAAAAGAGATCTTCACTTGTTGAAGTTAAAAGAAAGAATGAGGATAAAAAGGACACAAGAAGAATTCTGTAACAACGTTCACATTGCAAAAACAGTGATGTCAATTAAGCGCATATTCTGACACTCCTTCTCAATGTGAATGATGTTTAACATTTGAAAAATATTTAGACAAATTTCATTAATTTTGTAAAATAATTGTGTTTTGGCTTGGCAATCATTTCATGGGATGGATACTTCAGCAGGACATCTTTATTTTTTACAACCTCTCGAATATGATGATACCTGATGTCTATATGCTTGGTCCTTTTGTGGTATACTGGCTTGGACGCCAATTTTTCTACACCTTGGTTGTCTACATTTAGAATAATTGCTTCACCTGAAGTATAGCCGATTTCTTCCAAGATCCTCTTTAGAAATACAGCCTCTTTTGCCGCTTCTGACATGGCCACATATTCGGCCTCAGTGCTACTGAGAGCCACACACGATTGCTTTGTTGATTGCCATGATACTGGACAATTTCCAACGAAAAATATGAAACCCGTGTAAGATTTCCGATCAAGTACGTTACCGCCCCAATCTGCATCCACAAAACCTTGAACAGATTCTACACCAGCTTTATACACAATTTTCTGTGCCACGAAGATATCGCAAAATTCTTTTTACAGCTTGCATATGCTCAGAGTGTGGGTTTACATTTCGCTGTGCCAGCTTGGACACAGAGTGGAGAATATCTGGTCTTGTTGTAATCGCCAGATACATCAAAGCTCCGTTTATGGACTGGTAATCACGTTGGAGTTGCCACAGGTTTGCACTCTTGCATACCATATTCCTTAAGCAGGTTTTTGATGTACTGTGTTTGGCAAATATAGATTGTGCCAGTTTCACCCTCACGTTCAACTTCGAAGCCAAGATAGTGGTGTAGTTGTCCCTTGTCAGTAATGGGAAACTCTTTCGCTAATAGACTTTTTACTGCCAAGACATTTTGCTTATTTCTTGAAGAAATTAAGAGGTCGTCTACGTAAACGGCCACCAATATTAGCTCGTCTTTCACTGTGGTCTTATAAAGGCAAGATTCATTTGCACATTGCTCAAAACCAATTGTCGTCAGCACGAAATCCAATTTCTCGTTCCACTCCTTGCCGGACTGTTTTAGTCTATATATGGCTTGATGCAGCTTCAATACTTTGTTAGGTCTCTCCTCGTCAACAAATTCTTGTGGTTGTCTTACATAAATCTCATGTTGTATGTTACTGTTCAAATATGCTGAGCTTATGTCAACCTGGTGCATGTGCATATTCCATTGCACAGCCAGCGCCATTACTAAGCGAATGGTAGAATAACGAGCGACTGGTGAGAATGTTTCATCATAGTCAACTCCTAATCTTTGACTGCATCCTTTAGCCACGAGGCGCGCCATAAACGCTCTATTTTTCCGTGCTCGTCCTTTTTCAAAGCAAGTACCCATTTTGTATTAATTGCCTTAGCTCCAGCGGGTAAATCCACCAGAGACCACGTTTCATTCTGCTGTAATGATTTTATCTCGTTTTGCATTGCATCGTACCAATTTTTTCGATTAGCAACTTCAAGAGCTTCCTCAACAGTTTTAGGAATATTTTCGTTGGTCATGCTATTTAGCTGGACTTTACGTGGTCTTCCACGTTTACCAGTTCTGGTTGGATTACCGCGAGGACTAGTATATTCACCCTCCTTCTGATTGTCGACCTCTATTGCACCTACACCATCATTTTCAAACCCGATAAAATCGTCAGTCTCAGCATCTGATTGGACATCGTTGTCTACTGTAATAGGAAATTGTATATTACTTGCTTGATTACTTACGCAATTTTGGTTCGTATCAACAATTATTGTTAAGTAGTCATCTGCCTTTGTCGCTGTTGGCACATTTGTTTTGTTGTTAATGTCTTCTTCGTCGAACAAGACATCACGACGTTCAATTATAGTGCGATTACTTTTATTATATAATTGTACGCTTTTGCAACCTGTGAGTAAGCGACCATAATAAATTCATCACCCTTGGCTTCAAATTTACCTCCAGTTTTATTTTTATTTAAAGCCACTGCATATGAGCCAAATGTTTTTAAGTGTTGAAGATTGGGCTTCCTGTTGAACCAGATTTCGTATGGCGTTTTATTTTTGAGTACTTTTGCAGGGCATCGGTTGCGTATATATGTGGCGATATTTACAGCTTCAGCCCATAAACTCGGTTGAACTCCGCTATGCACCATCATGGAACGAGCCATCTCGACCAGCGTGCGATTGGCGCGTTCGGCTATACCGTTTTGTTGTGGAGTATGTGGCACTGTAAGTTGCCGTGAAACACCGTTGGCTTCCAAGAAATTGTCAAAATTTGTATTTATATATTCGCGACCATTATCGCTGCGTAAAGCCCTTATTTTGCAACCAGTCTACGTTTCAGCGTGTTTTTTAAATACTTTAAAAGTTTTGAAAACTTCACTTTTAGCTTTTAAGAAATATATAAAAATGCGCCGCGAATAGTCATCAATAAATGTAACGAAGTAGCGCGCACCTCCAAGGGAGTTAATGTTAAAAGGGCCGCATACATCGCTGTGTATGACTTCTAACAGCTGGTTTGTTTTCGTGGTTGTTTCTTGAGGGAATGGAGCAACGTGAATTTTAGAATACATACAAGTTTTGCATTGATCTACTTGACTGTAATTTTTTAATGTCATGCCTTTAACCATCTGTTTCTTGAACATATCGCACAACGAGCTATAATTTACATGACCAAGTCTGTTATGCCACAACTGATTCACGTTGGTAGATACAAATAATTTGTCAACTTTATTTTCAAACAAAAACAAGTTACCATATTATAAGGCATTCAATATTACTTTGCCTTTGGCACTTTTTACATCAGCAGAAGTTTTAGTGAACACTACAGTGCAGCCGTTATGAACAATACGGCCAACGGAGATAAAATTCATGTTCAGTTCGGGGGAGTATAAAACGTTTTGGAGCTTAATTTTTTCATTATTAAATTCAAACTCTACTTCACCCTTTCCACTTGACAATATATATTTGTCCGCTTCAAATCGGATTTCTTCTTCGTGCTCAACAAAATTTGTAAATAGACTACGTTCACAGCACATGTGTGAAGTTGCCCCACTATCAACGCACCACTTAGTATTTTCTTTACCTTGTTTTTCCTTAACTTGTATAGCATTTAATAAATGCTGTTGTTGTTGTCGTTGTTTATCCGTTGGTCGTGTACATTTATTTGCAAAATGGCCAAATTCGCCGCAATTAAAACATTTACCTTTCATTTTGCTTTGCTTGTATTTATTGTGGTTCTTAAATTTGTTGTCTCTAGGCGCTGTTTTCATTGCAAATGCTTGCTGAGCTTTTGTTGTTGTTGTCTCTTCTTTAACATTTTTCTGCTTATGCCTATCTCCTTCTTCGAGGATTTTCTGTTTTATAACGGCCAACTTCGGCAAAGCGTCACGCGTTTCCATAGCCACTACAAAATGCTCATATTCCTGCGACAAGCTGGAGAGGAGCATAATAACCAAAAGTCTTCTTGGATTAGAATTTCTGTTTCTGCTAGCCTTTCCGACAATTGTATGAACTCATTTATATGTTGGCTGACTTCTCCACCTTCAGGCATTGTGAGATTGATTAGGCGTTTATATAGCGATACCTTTTGCAGTGGGCCACTTGGTTTATAAGTTTCCTCTAAACTTTTCCAAGCCTCATACGATGTCTTGCTACTCTTTACAAAATTGAGCTGCGATGTTTTTAAACACAATGTAATCGTAGCTAAAGCTTTAGAATGATCTTCATCCCACTTCTCTTTTTCTTTTCCATCCCTAGCATCCTCTTTTTTAATAACACCACTTACATGCTTCCACCAGCCACTATGTATTAACACACTTCGCATGTGTACGCTCCAGCCTTCATAATTTGTTCCATCTAAGTAGCTTTTCAATCTGGTATAACGACGGCATCTTATTTTTGATCAAAAAAAAAATACAGGGCCAAAATTCTTTGAATTTACTTTTTCTTTCTTTTCTGTCTTTTCAACACTTTTAATTATTTCTCACACAGCCAGAACTTTGTTCTGGGCCCATAACCTGTTTAATTTATTGTTTAATTAATTCAAAGTTTAGGTATTTTATTTGTTTAATAATTAAAAGTTATATTTTACTTAAAAGAGATCTTCACTTGTTGAAGTTAAAAGAAAGAATGAGGATAAAAAGGACACAAGAAGAATTCTGTAACAACGTTCACATTGCAAAAACAGGGATGTCAATTAAGCGCATATTCTGACAGTAACAATAACGGTGAAGTTTAAAAAATACCAATGAACGGAGCATTACAAATTAAGTCAATGGAAAAATTTTGGATTGAAGTTCATAATTATAGAAATTTAACTAATGGTTAATATATTTTCAAAACTAAATTTTTGCTCTAATACGATATTCAAATGCTGAGGTGGCAAGAAGTCTTAAGAAGAAGAAGTATAAGTAAGGCACTCGATAAGGACCAACATTTCAAAACATTTCCACTTAAATTGTATTCAAGTGTTTTGATATTCCGATAAAAGAGTAAAAATTAAATTTGAATTGAAATATTTATCCTATTCATACATACCAACATAGTTACGCAGCCAGCAAAAAATTTTCAAGATTTTGTAATAGTTAGTAGTGGTACATATTTATCTAATTATTTTATATGTATAATAATGACAGTTACGCGAAAGTACTTATTGTAGTACTTTGCAGTTTATAACAAAATATGTATATCAGAAAAATTTATCGTGAAAATGAGCTTCGAAGACAACAAAAAGAAAAAACTGCTCATTAACTTTTGAATAATTTTGAACAAAAAGTAATCTAAAATTTTTTGCATATTTTTATGCAAAAAATAACCCATTATATTTTGAATACTTTTAGGCAATTAGTAATCTATTAACTTTTGGATGTTTGTACCGCATACTTTTTGAACTTCTCAAACAAAAATAATGGGTTATTCAGTCAAATTGTAAGTACTTACGACTAGGAAGTACATACACTTTTTTGCATTCTAGTAGGCAAACTTTTTTGCTGGGAGTTAGTGCTTTTTTCATGAAAGAAAAGTGATTTTTGCTCTGGAAAATTGACATCACTGAGCTCTTTCAATACTTCTCCGTCAACGCAAACTCATGTTTTAGACTCGGCAGTTTTTCTTGAAGCATGTCTGAGTTTATAGGAGAGAGAGTAAATATGACAGAAGAGGGGCACTGACTTGCTTGTACAGAAAAGTTACTTCAATTCTCTTTTGTTATTTCATTCACTGCATTAAAACAATAGGAAAATTTAACAAGAAACCCTCGAGCAGTTTTAAAAGAGAATTGAAAAGAACTACTTCAAGAAAAATTGCCAAGTCTAAAATTTGACATTGAAACAATACGAAATTTTAACAAGAAACCGTCTGAGTGTAAACAAACGAGCAGTTTTAAAAGAGAATTGAAGATAACTGCTTCAAGAAAAACTGCCAAGTCTAAAATATGACAAAGTATATATAAAAGTTGGGCAACTTCTATTGTTCGGCGTGCATTCATCAGCTTGAGAGCTATTGGGTAAAGTGAATAAAAAATAAGCATTTGCTTTTTACTTGAAAATTTGTTTAAAAAAAACACATACATATTTTAGGTTTTAAAACAAATTTTTAAGTAAAAAGCAAATGCTTATTTTTTATTCACTTTACCCATTGGCTGGGTTTTTGTATGTTTTCATTTAGGTTTTTGAGGTAGCAAAAATAGTGTTTTCGTCAATAAAATACTCACTCATTGCGTCAATCTTCTATGTCGTTGCGCCAACGTCAGTTATAGTATGTATGTCAGACGTATAGTATGTGACTAGGCTTGCCAGATCTAAATCGACAAAAAGCTTGACATTCAAAAGAAAAAAACTTGATTTTTCTTGACAATTAAAAATATATGTATATAGTATAGTAAATGTTAAATACATACATATATTTGAGGTATTTAGAAAGTACTCATAAATTAAAACGTTTTAAAGTAATAAAACGAAAAATATGACTGCTGTGAGCAATTACAATTTAATTACAATTTACAATTAAAAATATTATACTTATTTGTATTTTGGTTTTAGCACCTTTGTACATTGCTTACTCTCTCGCTCAATTCCTTTGGTAAACTTTCACGAATTTCTATATGTAGTTATGACAAACAATTAACAAAGCTGATAAAGTCTTATTACTTTATGACCTTTTTGTTGGAGCCACAACAACAATTTTTTTAAACCATGTTAAAATGTTAGCACATTATGACACTTAGGACACTTAAGACACCCTTGTGAATGCTCTAATAAATTTTTTTCATTTTAGTATAAACAAAATCAGTAAATTTTTTAATGTTATTTGAGGATATATAAATGGTATTTCAAACAAAACAATACAATTTCGTTAATACGTAAAAATTGTTATTTACAAAAACAAGTAATAAAGTTACATTTAATTCAGACTGTGCATTACTCAAAAATTTAGGTTTTCAACGGTTCAAAAATTAGTTTTGAAAATTAGCGGGTATCTTCGGAATTAGTTTTCTTAATGGCCTGTTAATTATAGAAATCCCCGCATTGAGTTTTTTTAACTACAAGTTAATGACGAAAATTGCCGGAATTTGGTTTTTAATAATCAGTTAATGGCGGGAATTCCCGTAATTCAACCGAAAATGTTAATATTTGTATGTGTATCTCATACCCAGTTGGAAAGTGTAATAAATAGTAAAGGAGAAGATAATGCACAGCATGTATAATTTAACTTTCCAGAATTCATTACTGTTAACACAGAACATGTCCTAGGAAAGTGAATTATTTTAATACGTCCGAGGAATGAATTCTATAATTCATAACACTCGTCAAAAGCAAAAACTATACATTCTTCTACAGATGTGGTAATGCACGTGGTAATCAATGTGTAATTATTGTGTTTGATCAAATTACTTTCTCGTTTCTAAGGAAATGTTATTATTGATGAGTCTTGCTTTGGAAAATATTAAATATTTCTCCCATTATTTATGTAATTAATGCCTAATTTTGCAGCTGGGTACCTACCTACTTTTCATAGTGAGTTACGGAGAGTTGAAATCAACAACATAAATGTTCCCAGCGGGAAATTAAGCGAAGTACTTCGATAATAAGTACTTGGATTGTAATGCACGAGTACGTGTAGTCTGATATATCATGTATCACTTATAATTTCGATTACGATGTAAGCAGGGATTCAGTTATATTTTAAAACAACCTGTTTGTTATAAAACAAAATTAAAATATTGGTCTACTTTTAGGCTAAATTTATTATCATGCTTGCTTACAATTTCGCTGTCGATGTAAGTACAATGTTGGTGACACGCACTGACATCGTGGCTTACAGACCAACCTAAACTACGACGCAAAGCGCAAAGTAATTTAGCAGCGCTTGGCTTTAACGCTGAAATGAGTACCCTAAATTAGAGCGCTAACGTTCCGCCAGAAACAGTAATGTTTACTCACTTTGATTAATAAAAACCTCTAAATAGAAATAAGATATAAAAATAAAAACGCTAAATTCAATTGAAAGTAGCTAAAGTTACATTACTTATCAAAGACAACAGTACTTTTGCAGCCAACTTCGCTTCTTTACACGCTGTCAAAATTGGATTTTCCAAGTGCAAAGCGTTGACACCGCGTTATTTCGGTTGGTTTCATACATTTTGTATGAGCATGAGAAATGTTGATAGTCAGGTTGGTCTGTTAATTTGTAAGCGAGAGAGCAATAGTTACGCGTCCTATGACACTTTTATGTTAAATCTAAATAGCAAACTAAGCAAACGAATAACCACTGACTACTTCTAAGTAATAATGATATCATCGATTACGTAATGTATATTTTTACATTATTGTTAATATTGAGTATGATGAGTACCTCCACCTGTAGATATATATGTACGTCAATGTACCAGCGAGCCGAAATTTAATCAGCTTTATACAAAGTAAATCATAGCCAGCCAAAGTGGCACTAGACTGCCGAACATCAATCGGCTTCTTACACAAACGAATACAATACTCTCGGTGGCCAGCATTGAATTAAATACACATACAAAATAATATTTCCTGCGGTGCGCACCAGTAATGTATGTATGTATATATTTTTATATAGTCACAACCCTTTCACGTACAACTTTAAATTGTAAACATATTTTAGAAAAAAGCTCAAAAAAGCCCACTAAAGAAATTAAACGAAAGAAATTTTCAGTCGTTTCTTCAAATAATTTTAAAACCTTAACCCTCGTTGTAACCCGCTATTAAATCCTATCATGATGTTTAATTTAAAATTATGTGTCAAAAAAACGTTAAAACCATGTTAAATATTGCCACTTATACTGATTTTATGCCATGAAGGGAAGTTTGCAATCCTGAATTTCATGGGAACGTTTGTTCCCGCTATCAATGCGTAGTGAATGTAAAAAACAGGAAGAAGACTTTTAAAGCTTCAAAATTCATTGAATCAAACAAATTAAATTATATAATAATAAAAAATTCACACATTTTGGGTTTGAATTGAAATGTTATAGAGCGTAAAGTTTTGTTTTTAATTGTTTTAGTCGCCGTGCAAAAAATTTTTTTAGTATACCACAGCCATAAAATTTACGGCATGGGATTCAGAGATTCGTGTTCACTGAAAAAATGTGTTCCAAGGAGTTATTGTTATTAATCGTGGGCATTATTAATTGATCTTGACCTAAAAGTAATTATTTATAAGTTTTGATATGTAATTGCAAGTATAATATTGAAATTCTGTTCAATTTAAAAATAAGGTGAACAAAATCAAGGGAAAAGTGAAAAAATCCACCTGAAAAATATTATTCACGATAAGGGGAATCAAGGAAGGGAACACATTTCAGGGGAAAAATTATTCACGATTGCAATTTGGGGAAAAAGAAAAAATATTTCGAGGGAAAAACTGTTCACGATAGGGGTGAATGTTTTTAGCCTACTGGTGTACATTTATGATCTATATTAAAAGTTGATGGTATTTTTCATTTAGGGCGACTTTTTGAGTTGAAGATTAGAGATTAAATTAACCTTAATCTTCATTTGCAATTTTTGGGTAGTCGATTATATGTTTTTACTTGCTAGTTTAAGCGGCCAATCGTGGTGGTTTAATCTTACTTTAGTATTGATAACAAACACTTGTAAAACATATAACTTTTTGTAAAAATTATATGCTAAAATAATTTAAAAACATTAACTAAATATATATATTTTATATTATATACATATACATATATATATATTTCCTTTAAGACGCGCAATATTTTACTTGTAAATAATAAAATATGACAGTTTCTTCTTCTTCCCACAAAAAATCAAAGTGAGTTGATAACATGTATGACTTTTGCACAGAAAATGTTGTGCAAAATTTTGTTCTTCAGTATGGTAATACTACACATAACAAGAAGTTTAAACTACCACTCAAAAACATCAAACTCAATTATGCGAGATTAAGTTAATTTTCGGATTAGCTAATTAGAGAAATAAACTAATCTTAATCTCGAACCCAAAAAAGTCGCCCTTAGTATTTACGGCTGGTTATAGATTAAAATATCTTGAAAAAAATTAAACTACTGATTTAATAAATGAAGTTGACTTTGCACTTATGTAACTGTGGTCCAGTCTCTGATTTCAATAGCTAACTCGAAAGAATTTGGCGGTTTTACTAACCCCCTGTTTGTGTAAAACGTTTGAGTTAGAAATCTTGGCGTTTTTGTAATAGATTAAAGGAAACTTGTACAACTTTTCTTTAATCTATTACAGAAACTTCAAGATTTCTGACTCAAACGTCTTCCACAAACAAGGAATAAGCTGAGAAAAAAAATTGTAAATACGAGACGCTGTTTCACTTTTAATTATTGAAATCAGCTTTTGACGCTAGTAGAAATAAATTGAAGTATATAATTTATGTTTTTTGTTTTAACTAACTGAATACTATATGTATGTATGTATACATACATATTAGTATTAAAAAACTAATTGTAAAAACATTGTAAGGAAAATGAACACAGACTCAAAATTAAGTAGTACATAATAATTTTTGTAGAAGTTTGTTATGCTCTTTCAAGCATTTTGCTTGTATTCTACTAATGAATTGGCTGTAGCACCAACGAAATGAAGCCATGTAAATAACAACAAAAAACATAAGTTCTTCTGCTGATTTTTTTAATCATTTTTTCCATTTGATTAAACTGGATTAATTTTATTTGCAGACCCATTTCAGTATAAGCTAATTTTATTTCATAGAAACCCTTGACGTACGGTATAATAAACAAGCAAACCTTTATTAAAAGCATTTCAAAACATGTTATATCACCTAGAACTTAATTCTTTGAATAATTGAATCAATATTTTATTTATAATCCTAATTTATCCCACAAATCTTTTTAATGTTTTTGCTTTTTTTATTGTCCTTATATTATGTATAATGTAAAATACAAATATTTTTTGCTACTAGCTTTCTAACAAATATCAGGGTAACTACTATCTATTTTATACTACGAAAGAAAATGTTGTGTTCTCGTAATAGTAATTTTTATAAACGTGTGCAGCCTTATTGATAAAATTTATTAAGGCCTTATAAAGGGTTTTTAAACCAAATTTTTATATAAAATTTTTCTTTAAAATCATTTATAAACCCTTAATAATTTTTTTAAATAAGGCTGTTGCAATTTAATTGCAACAAAACCAGTTTAATTTTTGAATTTTAAAACCTGTTATTCTACAAACTTAGACTTGTGATTTCGTTTAAGTATATAGTTTAGCTGCATAAGTACACGTATTTTTTAATATCTTTAGTTTAATTATTGGAACACAACTAAATTATCAAGTAAATTTATATATTTATTTTTTTATAATTATAAATATAATAATTGTATAAATTTTAATTAAATTTTATAAAATAATACAATATTTACATATGTTTAATGTAATAAAATTATAATAAACTTTGTTATATTTATTTATTTAAATTTATATATTTCTTTTTTATAATTATAAATATAATAATTGCATAAATTTTAATTAAATTTTATAAAATAATACAATATTTACATATGTGTAATGTAATAAAATAATAATAAACTTTGTTATATTTAACATTAAAATTCAAACAAAAATAAATATAGAAAAACTTAGAATTTATTTGTTTTATTACTACCAGGCCAATATTTCTGTTATATTAGTTGCTGCCGACTACAATTGGTTCATCCGACAAATTTCTAGGATTAAAAAAATTGTAATGCAAAATCATCTTCGACAACAAGCAAAAACAACTGAATAATAGCAGGAATTTTTTGGAAACAATAAGTAATTCAAACTTTTTATATTCATTCTTTACATTCTATGATCATTCATTATATAATATTAGTTGTTATTGCTATTGTTACTCCAGGGTAGAAAATTACCCCAGCCTCCGGCACGTTGAGGAGTTTCAGCAACTATTTAAAAGAAATGTTCAAAGGAAATTGAAAAAAGGGAATTTATATGCACGTTACCTTTCTGTCCTCTCGCCACACAATTAAGCATTTCCGCTTCCGGTCGACTCAGTTTTAGTATCGTATTTAAAACAGGTACTAAACGGATTTTCTCATCTGCATTATTTAATGTTAAAAACTGAAAATTAAAAAAAAAAACAATATTGCTTTTAACAGGTAAGTAAAGTCGTTCACGAAATATACAGGAATTCTGCGAGAAATTTCTCCCTTTTCCAATTAGAATTTTTTGTTTTCCCTATTACTTGCTATTAGCTGGAATTGTTTCCCGGGACAAATTTCTCGCGGAAATTTATTCATAATTGCCTTCATAATTGTGTATTACTCTTGATTCTCAAATGAAAAATCAACTAAACTCAATAAAAAATTTGTAAGAAACTACATTTTAATTGCTTCCAAAGAATCTATATTAAAATTTTGCAGAGTAAAAATTTATGTATATTTGGTCACAGAAACATTTTTTTTCATGATTTTTATGGTTCCATACACCAAAGTTGAATAGGAACCATATTGTTTTCGCTACGCTCTCCGTCTGTCCGTCACACGCTATTTTCTCAGGAACTGTAAGAGCTACGGACCTGAAATTTGAGTCTGTAGAACCTTGGCTGCTACAACAACAAATATATGAGAATTAAAGATTAAAGGATGTTCCAAAACGAGCAACGAAAATGTTAAAATCCCATGTAGTATGTACATATATTGACACCTGAAATTTGTAAAATTACTGTATTTTTATATAGACTACAAGAATTAGCACTAAAATTTTAAAGAATATACATATATTAAAGGGTGGTCATCAGTTAATGCAATTATGAATATGTAATTTTGACAAATTGCTATATCTTGAAAACCGTAAGAGACAAACTCTTGAAATTTTCAAAAACCGTAAAACTAAAAATCCAAAAATTATAAAATCGCCAAACCAAAAAAAAAAAAACGCCAAAAACCAAAAAAAAAATCGCGTAAACGAAAAAAGCACCAAATTAAAAAAGTTCTAACACTAAAATAAATCGGCAAAACCTACAAAATCGACAAAATGAAAAAATCGCCAAAATGAAAAAAAACGCCAAAAATCTAAAAAGTCGCCTAAACTAAAAAATCGCCAAAATGAAAAAAAACGCCAAAACGTCAAACTAAAAAATCGCCTATACGAAAAAAGTCGCAGAAATGAAAAAACGCCAAAAAAAGAAAAAACCCAAAAACGGAAAAAGACCAACTCTATTTATTATATAGGCTAAAGTTCGCATTGAATTACACATCTAGTGTCCGTACGGAACCCTTCGTGCGCGGGTCAAAGTCGCACTTCACTGAATTTATTTAATTCTATTCCATTAACATATACATAAATGCCATTTTCCATCTCTGATCAGATATGATAAACAAACAAAATTCTTCGACCATAAAATTTAACTTATGTGCCTTAATCAAAGAAAAAAATGAATTAAGAAATATGTTTTTCCTTTTCCATTTATTTTTCAAATAATTAATTTGAAAACAAAACTAAGAACTGGATAATTCTTGCAAGTAAACATTTTACTACTATGTATGTAATAATTCGTAAGAATTTGTGTCTATTTTTTTTCTTGTGACGCTCTCTCCTTGCAAACTTTTTGAGTTAATGAACACTGCAGTAACAAATGTTACTGTTTAATATTTAAGTTTAAATTAAAGTTGTTATTAGCGTCTTAAAACGAGTAAGTATGGAAAAGGAATGAACAAAAAGCAAAAAGGAAAACACTTAACGGCGTTCACATTGCTATGGGGTTGCCAGGTAGTTCACAAAATCTCAACACTCCTTCTCAATGTGAATAACGTTTTACAATTAATAAAAAATAATTGTACGTTTCATAATTTTAACAAAGTTCGAATGCTTGATCTTTGGCAGGTTTTTTGTGAGTATGGGTGTGTTCGTAAATACATCCCTGCTCTGTATCATGTGTGCAAACTTTTATTTAAAATGCAATGGAATTTCGCTGCTAATCTGTTTTAGTAGTAATCATGTTTGTACACCATATTTGACATTTATTTGTGCGTTATCTTCTTCAGTGAATCAGTTTAGAACATTTAAATTTCCATTTGCAGCGCAGTGATGCATTTACGAACAGACCCTTTATCCGCAAGCATATGCTGGGTTGGACAATATAATACAACTATATCTTTCCTCTTCACGACTTTAGGCACATGGTGGAACCTTATTTCGATATGCTTAGTCCTCTTGTGATACACTGGGTTTGTTGCCAGTTTTTCCGCACCCTCATTATCGACGTTCAAGACAAGAGCTTCGCCATATGAAGCTGATTTCTAAACGCAATTGCCTTAAAAATATTGCTTTCTTTGCTGCGTATGACATAGCCATATATTCGGCCTCCGCAGAGCTTAAGGCAACACACGACTGCTTTCAGGTTTCCCATGATATGGGACATTCGCCAACGTAGAAAATAAAACCCCTATAAGATTTTCGATCAAAGTCATTGTCACCCCAATCAGCATCGACAAATCCACTTGCATATTTTTCGCCATCTTTATAAACTATTTTCATATTAGTTGTACCACGAACATAGTGGAGAATATGTTTGACTGCCTGATATGCTCGGTATGTGGATCCGAATTGCTTGGGGCCAACTTAGACACTGAATGGAGGATATCTGGTCTATAGCCAGGTATATAAGTGCCCCTGTTACAGATTTATAATACTGTTGATTAATTTTCTCACAGCCCTCCTCATTACAGATCACCTGATGGTTTGCTTCAAGTGTGGCGTTGACACAGGTTTGCAGTTCTCCATTACATACTCCTTAAGCAATTCTTTAGTGTTTTGAGATTGACACATTTTTATTGCTCCAGTGTCTCCTTGGCGTTATATTTCAATACCTAGATAGTAATGCAATCTACCTTTATCAGTAACTGGAAATTTTTCTGACAACCAATTCTTCACTTCAGAAATGATCGATTCATTTTTGCAGACCATATTCTGATGCCATTTGTTGACGGCTTGGTACCGGAAATCACAGAATTTTCAAACAAGTTGACGACCTCGAACATATTGCACGTATTTTTTCATGTATTTCATGCCTGCATCTGCATGTAGACTTTTTTCCTATGGAATTTGAATATTTTTGCTTTTATTGTTGTTATTATAATTATATTTTTAATTTTTATTTTTTGTGTAAATATATTTATTAGCACCCTAAATATTGGCATAATTAATTTTTTTAATTTCTTCCCAAATTTCCTCAAACCCCAAAAATAATGAGTGTATGTAGAGTTAATTCCTTAACTATAACGACACCTTTTGGATCGGACCCCTAGGCTTATAAGTGTCCTATAACTTCTTCCAAGCTTCATAGGAAGTTGCACAATTTTTAATAATACTTTAATGTATCGGCTTTACACACAATATTATCGTTGCCAGCGCACGCTTATCGTTCTCATCCCAAGTAACCTTAGCAGCATCATTAGCTGCAGACTACTTTTTTGTATTTCCATTAGCGATTTTCCATCAACCCCTAAACATATGAGCACACTGCTCATCTGTATACACCAAGTGCCATAATTAGCATAACAACGCATTTCTCAATAAAAATTTGTCAAATTTTGTTTTCCTTTATATTATAATTTTTTAACTATTTAACCAATAACTTTTGCTACGAGGCACTATTAAACTGGACTGGACTGTGTCCAGGCATACAAAGTTAGCATTGATGTTGTTTCCAAAATGACGACGATGTTGCCGACGCCAAATAGAATAAGGGTGAATAATTTTTTTATTATCACTTTGATATATCGCACTTAATCAACAAAAGAGTATTTACTTAAAATTTCTAAAAATAAGATTTGACTTCTCCATTAGCAGAACAGTGGACCAAGGTTGGTAAAAAACAAAATTTTAATTTTTTTCCGAATATTTCCTAAACTGTTGTAAACCGTTTTTAGCTCTTGGATAGAAAATTATACTTGCAAAATATTTTTTTTTATCAGATCAAAAACATCAGTTTGGCATCGGTATGAATTTTTCATTAACAAAACGTTGTCCACTTTGGGTCTTTGTGGCTCCGCCCCCTTCAAAGATATTTGCGAGTAGTCCAACTTCCAGAGTTAAGTTCTGTGACACATCCTCAAATGCTGTATGAAATTTCACAAGAATCGAACGGCTCGTTTAGAAACTTCATAATTTTTTCAACGAAATCCCCCACTCTGGGTCTGCTCAGCCATCTAAGGCTATGACGTTGCAGCTTCGGGCAATGGCAGATAATATTTTAAATGGTTTCTGGTTCCTCTGCATCATCGCATTTGCTACAGAAATCTGGAGTGCCAGTTTCCCTGTTTTAGTCTAACTTATTTCTTAATTGAGATACAGTTCAAATATTTGTAATTATAAATTACACTCCTAAAGGCACCCATACTTTTACAATATATGTATGTAACATGCTATTGGGTAGTATGAATAAAAAAAGTATTTGCTTTTTGTTTTTTTAAACAAATTTTTAAGTAAAAAGCAAATACTTTTTTTATTCATGCGACCCATTGTACAATAAAATGTATGTACTATGTATATTGGGCCTTATCGTGGTTGTCGTATTTCGCAGCGTTGTCAACTTGGTGCGTTTCGCACCATTTTGGGTGCTTATTGAAATTTTTTGTGCGAAAAATTTCTTAGTTGGTGCGTGGTGCGCTTTTTTTTAAATTTCGGTGCGTTTTTTAATTTTTGGTGGCACCAACACAAATTTAACACAACAATGGGTTAAAACGGGGAAATTATTGTTGTGAAACTTACTAACTTCTTGATAGTTTTAATTACCATATTAATAGTAATGATGTTTACAAAACATCACAATTTGAAACGAAATCTGGGGGTAAATCGCGGCACTCGTTATCGAACGAAATTACGATTAATATTTGCATATAAACTCTATTAAAATATTTCGAAAATTCGTTCGATAACGAGTGCCGCGATTTGCCCTCTGTTTTATGGCCCGATGATAATAATACCGATGAAAATATTAGCTTTATTAATTTGGAATAATTAATTTTTGATCTCTTTTTAAAAAGTTTTAAACAGAATTTATAAAATTGATACTGAAGTTTTTCCAGTAATCAGTAAAATTTATTTTGACTGGAATTTTAATTTTACTGCATTACACCAATATCTGGTACTTATATTGCAAAAGGCTGTTTGTTTTTATTGTTATTTTGTAATATGAAAATATTAAACTTTTGATAAAAAAACATTTTTGAAAATATTTGAATAAAATGATAAATACTGATCTTTTGTTAGTTTTGAATCCTTACTATTACTCGTTGATCTCATTAAAAAGTTTTTACAGAATTTATGAAACTAAAAAAGTTATTATCTATGTAGTACAAATGAATATATGTGACGCGCAAAATAGAAAGGGACCTAAGGGTAAAAACCGATTTTGTTCAGGAGAGCCATTTTAAAGATTTAAATACGTGTATCTTTGGTTGACTTCATTTCAAAAAACGCGCATATTTCCGGGAGCGAAAATTTTTGGGGCTTGGGATCGGTCTCATTCGATGCTCAGATGTTGTCCACATTTCGTGAGTGTGGGATTTTATCATTCCAAATTCATCTCTTTTGCTTGATGGCATGCCACTGAACATTGTGATATAACAATCAGCTGTTATACCCAAATATTAAAACTGAACTGGCCACAAATGATAAAAAGGTGACAAGTTCTGACAGAAAACATAAGTATGACAGATTAATCCATATCTGTAAGTGGTGATAATATGTTTTTTTATGCAAAAGGGGATTTGTTTTTTTTTTGCTCTAGAAGGAACTTGTACTAACGAATAGTAGTAAAGGTCAACTAATTCCTCACTTTTGCTAAAGATACATCTTAACCGACCTAGAAGACAAAAATAGGTATGTTTATTTACTAAAAATTGTTACGAATTTGTAACAATTGTTATTGGAAAGTGTTCGTTAACTCAAAAAGTTTGCAAGGAGAGAGCGTCGAAAGAGAGAAAAAAATTAAGAGACAAAAAAAATTCTTACAAATTATTACTAGTAAAATTGGAAATAATTATGTTCTCAACTGTCAAATTCTATTTTCAACACCATATTTTCACGCGTGGACCGAAGAAACATTTATTTGCAAATAAATTGAGAAATAGTTGTTCAAACTTATTTCGAAGAAATAAGCTGTCAAATTTCATAGACATTTGTTGTTTGTGTGAATTAAATATAATAAAATTGTGGCTGGGTTAAAAATACAGCATTTTTAGGGTTCAGTATCTCCGCCACAGGCTATTTTCTCAGGAACCGTAAGAGCTACGGAAATTTGGACAGAGTATCTAGAGCTTGGCCCCTACAACAACATGTTCCAAAACGAGCGACGAAAATTTTTAAAATTCCATGTAATATACATACAATTGTATGTACGTACATTTGTATATTGACACTTGAAATTTGTAAAATTAGTTCATTCTTATACAGACTACAACAATTAACACTAAAATTTAAAACAAATTTAAATTAAAGGGTGTTCTACCAGTTAATGCAATTTTGACAACTTGCTGTATCTTGGAAACCGTAAGAGGCAAACTCTAGAAATTTTGAAACGGTAAAACTAAGAAATCCCATAATTATAAAATGGCGTATGCAAAAAAAATCGACAAAAATCGAAAAAAAAATTCTCAAAACGAAAAAAATCGCCAATATTAAAAAAAATTTCTAACTCTAAAATAAATCGCCAAATCCGAAATAATCGCCAAAATGAAAAAACGCCAAAAACAGAAAAAAATCGCCAAAACGTGAAAAAGCGCCAAAACTAAAAAATCGCTAAATCACTAAAATGAAAAAACCCCAAAAACAGAAAAACAAATCGCCAAAACGAAAAAAAGTGCCAAAACTAAAAAAAGCGCCAAAACTTAAGAAATCGCCAAAACCGAAAAAAACACAAAAACCGCCAAAACTAAAAGACGCTCAAAATCCAAAAAAAATGCCAAAACTATATTTTATATAGGCTAAAGTTCGTATTGAATTACATATCTAGTGTCCGTACGGAACCCTTCGTGCATGAGTCAGAGTCGCACTTCAGTGAATTTATTAATGTACATATGTACATATGGGCATTTCTCTCAGTTCTACCTTCTAAGTTTTTCTTTTATTCATTACTCATTCGAGATAGTCATGTCCAAAGTCAAGCAAGTGAAACTTTTTTCTAATTTTTTTTTTAATTTGAAGAGCAACTTTTGTTTTGAAAAATATTCTTAGCGCTAATTGTTATAGATTGAGTTTTTCTCTTAGATCTCCGAAAGTATATCAGGAGTTTGAAAGCAATGCATAAGATTCAATCCGATGAAAAATTGTTATAAAATTTTGCTTTGCATTTCCGTTAATTTAATGTCCCGTACTATATTGAAAAACACCCTTTTGTATCAATACATCGAAAATGCTTGAAGAAAGTTCATCAAGTAATGATTACAAACAGACATTTTTATTGCAATTAAAATAAAAAAATGTTTTGAAAATAAAATAAAAAGAATTGCGAACTAGGCGTCTGTGCAAAATTTATCCCGTACGACTTTGCTACTGAGAAATTTAAAAGTATTAAAAAAATATATTCTTTAATAACTAATTATTTTTGGAAGAGCATTCTATGATTCAATTCTTTAAATCAAGGATGAATAAAAACAGCGAGAATTGCAAACGGTGCAGAGAAAAATTAAAAGAAAATTAAATTAAATTGCAAAACTATAAATTAAAAGCCGATAAAGTCAAAAGCTTTAGTTGAAGCAAATAAAGGAGTTTTTAAAGGGAACAAGCGTTAAGAAGGTATACTTAAAAGGGAAAGTCAAAAAACCTTATTATACCTGATGCATTTTCTTTTTATCAAGGGATTAAAATGTATTTTATACCATCCAATGATATTGAGAAGTACTCTTCGTTGTATAAAAGTAGAAAAACGTAAAAATTATACGACACATATCTAAATTGCACTTCTTCTCTTGCAAAGGTCAGGAAGTGAAAGCAGGTAAAAGTGCATATTAAAAAAATAACTATAATATAATATATAATGTACCCAATACTATTCGTATTTAATTTTGTCTTTAACTGATGACCAAACCTAATTGCTCTTGTACTTTATTTTTTGTTATGAGCTTATGTGTATTTTTATTTGCTATTTTAACAAGTTATTTCTTTTATGTGCCTTTTCACAATGTATGATTAAGAGTTAACGTGAACTTTAACTGACAGTTCTTCATACAAAACTTGCCGTTAAAGTCCCTGTTAGCTTTTAATTGTACATTGTGAAAATTAGTAATCTGTTTTAGCTTGAAAATGTATACTTTAATATTTAATTACAATTTATTTTTGTTTTGCTTTTATAACGATTATTGTATCTGTTGTTTTTTTAATATGAATGTTATACAGAATTTAGGGCCAGTTATTAGTGATAACAGTTTTTTAGATCTCAATTTAGTAATCTGCAACAAAATGTTAATATATGACATTTAAATTGTACAATTTTTAACTTGGAACCTGATTCTACTAAGTTTAGTGAAATTAAGCATTTATTAGATGGCCAGTTTTTAAATGTTTTTGGTGTTAGTAAAACTTGGCTTAAGCAATCCGTTTCTACTACTGTTGTAGATATTCCAGGCTATGTGTGCCACAGAAATGATCGTTCATGTATGAAGGGTGGTGGAGTTGCTCTTTATGTTTCGAGAGAGATTAAGCATAAGATGGTATATATGGGTAAAAATTATGAAATTGTTGAGTGCTTGTTTATTGAACTTTATATTGGAGATGTTAGAGTTTTGGTGGGAGTGGTATACTTACCTCATGGTGACTTCGTTTCGTTCGAGAGTGTAGTGTCTGACTTACTAGTTCAATATTCAAATATTGTTGTGGGTGATTTTAATAATAACCTATTTAACATCAATAAATCTCTGGCGGTGCGTAATAGCTGCGATAGAATGGGACTTTCCCTTGTTCACAACTTTATACCAACTTATTTTGATGTCCGTTGTAATTCTATTTCTTTGTTGGACTTTTTTTTAGTATCTGAATCTGAAATGGTTGCTAAATCTGGTCAGTTTCATTGTCCAGATATTACGCGACACTCTTTTATTTTTCTATCTTTAAGGGAAGTACAAGTGTCGACTGTGAGTTTTTATGAATACTACGATTATAATGCGAGTGAAACACTCGCTTTTGGTCAGTAAATTGTATAGTTTTTATGGCTTTTCTAAGTCGGGATGTAGATTGATTTTTTCTTATCTTACAGATAGAAAGCAGTATGTTATTAGTAAAGGCTGCAGTTCTAATACGCTTCCTATATATAGTGGTGTGCCACAAGGGTCCGTTTTGGGTCATTTGCTATTCATAGTATTTGTGAATGACTTGTTTGGGATTTTATCCAATATAAGTATGTCAGCCATTTTCATTTGCAGATGACATGCAACATGTTTTACAAAATATGATAGACTATACTGGTGGTTTGCTTTACGTATGGATGAGTGATAATGAACTTTCGGTTAATCCTTGTAAGAGTAAGGCAATGTTATTTGGCGCTTGTAGAAGTGATAATTACACTATTGTGTTGGAATGTGTTTCCATTGAATTTGTTGATAAAATTAGATGCCTTGGCCTCATTATTGATGTAAAGTTGAATTTTGAAAGTCACATTAATTCGATAGTATCGAAGGTTAGCTTCATATTTCGCCGGTTATATAGTTTGGACTTAGCATTACCTTTTCATATTAAGAATCAGATTGTCCATGCAACGATAATGCCATTGTTATTATATACTTTATAGAAGTGTATTCTGGAACATATGGGCATGTTCTCAGAAAAATTAAGTTAACATTAAATAGAGTTATTAGATATCTCTATTCTCTTAGAACGCGCAACATGTATCACCTTATGTGCAAAAATTCTTAGAATTGTGTTTTGCTGATTTTCTTAATACACTTTTACAAAGTTATTAAATTACAAGTGCCTTTGTACCTAACAGAGTTCTTCGAGTTTAGTAGGTCGCATAGAAATAGACAGTTGAGAATTCTTAGGCTAACATCCTTATTAGAGCGATCATTTTATGCAAGAGTGGCAAGAGTTTATAATGAATTGACGGTTGTTTTAAGTAGGGATGTAACGATACGCCAGTTTGCCGATCCGATACCGATACTCAAAAAGAAATGTCGACGATATCGATTCCGACACCGATACGCATATTGAACTTAAGTTAAAATTAACAAAACCTTTTATTATACAAAATTGTACTGTAAGAGATTATTAATATTTAAAATTGATATTTGAATTCATTCATTCATTCATTCTTAACAAAAACAAATTATTTTTTTTTAATACATATATGATTTAGCATTGCGAGAACATTTCACTACTATGGTGCAAAGCAAAACAAAAGAAACGTTTAATTTTTCTGTTTAGACTTTATGTTCTGCTTTTGATATGTTATTCCTCTTAGTTTTATGCAAAAAAAAAATCGTTGAAAATTGAATTGTTTGTTCAAAACAGCTGTAAAAAATTTAAGAAGTATCGCCGTAGCGACAGTAAAATATCGCCGATATTGATATATCAGCAAATCAGAAATATCGCCGATATATCGCAATCGGTATTCGTATTCGTTACATCCCTAGTTTTAAGGGAATTTAACTGCTCTGTTGACACTTATAAGAGGAAAATATTTCAGGAGATACGACTGAGTAGCTCTTCCTTGTAGTGTTTCACTACATTGAGTATCAGGTCTCAATATTATTAAACTTAAAGTTATTTAATATTCTGTTGAATTTTAAATTTTTTTTTATTTAGTAGTGTTATCTATTTTATTCAATACCAGATATTTCTTGTTTAATTATTTTTTTTTATTAATAATTTTGCAAATTATTTATTAATTAATATTGTTATTATTTTTTATTTTTTCACATACATACTACACTTTAAATGATCATTGATGTAGAACTTTATAGTATTATAAGTGAAACCGATTATGGCCATGAGGCTAGGTTTTTCTATCTTGGATGAATAAATGAAAATGAAATGAATTTTAAAAATATAAAAATTAATGAATGAATGCAGTAGAAGTTTTTAATTTATAAATTTGTATTTGTAAAAAAAAATATAAATTTGACAGTTGAAAGAAAATCTTTCAATTCAGTTTATGAAGTGTGTGGCCAAGAATCAATTCAATTGAAAGACTCAATTGAAAATTGAATTGAAACGTGTATGGGGAGCTTTAATGATGAAACAGACTAAAGTCTGCAACTTCAGGCAAATCGCTGACATATTAGGTTTGTTTCTTTACTTTTTGGGTAAAGTTCGGTAAAATGAGAGGAATAATTTCGCTCAACAATATACAAAAATGCAGAAAAGTACGGTAACGCGAAAAACCAACATTTTAACACGAAAATAAACGTCAATGCATTGATGCATATACATATGTACTAGTGATGTAACAAATGTCAATTTTTGATATTCGCAAATACGAATACGAGTATTTCAAAAGATATTCGCTAATACGAATACGAATACGAATATTTGAAACGATATTCGCGAATACGAATACGAATATTATATGCAATATGAAATATAAAAAAATTGTTATGAAAAAGTACATCACACTCTTGTTGGCGTAATTTAAAGTTAATAAAAAGTACCCAAAATTTTAATGATCGTCATTGAATAATATTTGAAAATGATACAAAGCACAAATTTCTATAAAAAAAAATTAATGTATTTTGTAAAAACTAAGATTTTTAGTCATTTATTTAAATTTCGTTTAGGATTTATGCATTTATTTATTTAATTTCTTTGGAAAAATATTCGTATTCGTCTGAATACATTCGTATTCGCCTGAAAATGGCCGAATATTCGACAATTCGAATACGAATACGAATATTCGTGCTTCACTAATATGTACATATTATACACATAGCTAAAATACTACTTACGTACATACATCGCACGTATTTACTTACATGATTTAGCATACTTAAGTGGGGTACACATTACTAGGGGTCTCCACTAGCCATGAACTTGATATGGACATCATTTCGGACATCGCAAATGTCTAATGGAGACCGCTCGTGTGCAACTTTCGTCCATGCTCTGGCATCAATGCCCGAGCATACATATGTCGGAGCAACAATGTTCGCCATGAGATTAGCCGTCCTCAACCATTTGCAATAGAAAGAAAAGAGACGGAACAAAATTGGTAAACATTCCATCTCTATTGCTTTACTGCAAAATACTTTGATATGCCTGAACATGGAAATGGCACGTGTTCACCACAAGGAATTTGATGAATTTTTCACAGTTGCTCTGCCGGCGTCATGTTCATGTCATGCCCAAGTCGATGCCTACTGGAGACATAGGGTTACAGAACATGAGTGACAATCAAAAATTCATCAGTTTTGAATGATAGTGTTGGTTCTTCAGACTACCGATTATGTTCAACACTCGAACCTTCATTCAAGAAAAAAATTTGACTCACAAACACAAATTGGATGCGCATTATTTCTCAATTTTTTTTGTAATGAATTATTTTCATTACGATGTTGTCTTAATACTTTATTCTTTTTTATTTTTGTACACAGCCTTGCATTTAATAAAAATATATTTTCTTAAAAAGATAACTCTCCGCTTCCGTCTTGTGTTGTTTATGCTACAAAAATATTTCTCGACTGACTCTTTTTGGTACACACTATCAGTCAAAAACCAATATGGCAGCTGACTGTCACTCAACCACAAAAAATTCTGTGGTTGACTGTTGACTGACGAAATTCGTATTCACACTATCGATCAAAGTAAAATTTTAGCAAACTTGTTACTCATGTTCGATAGTGTGTACCCCACTTTATATACATAGGAATTTTACAGACATGCTCATACTGCAGTAAAAATACAGTAAGCAGTAAAATTTTACTGGTTACTGAAAAAATTTGCAGTATTCACTAAAATTTTACTGAATACTGAAAAAGGCAGTAACCAGCAAATTTTTACTGAAAATTAAATTTTTTTAGAGTATTTTACTGATAATGAAATTTTGTTGCAGTATTTTACTGGTTACTGAAAAATAGCAGTAATCAGTAAATGTTTAAATACTGTAGCGTGACTCTTATAGAGTTATTATAAGTCTAAGCAACCAACACCAAAAATACATGCTTTGCTTAAATTGTAACAAATTCCAAAAAAGAACAATATCAAATTAACTCGAATAACACAAAACATAATTAATCGAAACACTTCGCTTAAACAAACGCATTTGCACTGCTGCTAATAATAAAGTGAAAACTTCATATATATATAACACAGCTTCAAAAATTTAATGCGCCTCAATGAAACCTGAGCTGCAACTCTGCATTATAACGTGCAGAACGTAGAGTTGTAAAAGAAAAAGAAGCTTTCCTCTATCTCTTCTCTCACCACCTGCACCTTTATCACTATCCCTTTCCTAAAGAAGGTAACACCTATAAGTAGTAGTATCCATTCATTGCCTGAGTGTTACTTCTCTTTATAAAAAGAAAAGAAAAAACTATATAGGCCTTAGACGATACCCCTGTTTATGAATTTTAGTCCATATATAAAATTAGTCCATACATATATAAAATTTTACTGAATAGTGCAATTTTTTCAGTAACCAGTAAAATACTGCATGAAAATTTCATTATCAGTAAAATACTGTAAAAAAATTTATTATCAGTAAAAATTTACTGGTTACTGCTTTTTTAAAATTTTTTCAGTAACCAGTAAAAACGAATTTTTTTACTGCAGTAATTATTTATCTTAATTTCATATGAAAATTTATAAAATTTTGTTCACCAGTTTTAAGCATTTTTTCATACATTTTTAAAATTTTTTAGTTTTTATGTAAATGTAATTTTTCTTTGTAATTGTTTATTTTTCAAACAGCTGCTTGATTTTGTGTTTGCCCAAACTAGCACGAAGAAAAAGTACGAGCTGTTTCGTGCAAGAAGAAGAAGAAGAACATTACTCTCACAAAACATCTCTCATTTAATCAATTTTCTAGTACGGGAACTCTTTCCGCGGGATCCAGCGAGACCATAATAAAATCGTTTTTTTCTTTTGTGATTATTTTTCTTTGTAGTTTTGTTTACAAAATTTATGAAATGTAAGTATTGATATGTGAGATCATAAGAAAAACGCTCTCAAAATAAAATAGATTCTATCTCACGACTGGTTTCTGGGGCTGTTTTATTAACCCTTATTCCAGTTGTCGTCATCGACGTCACTTTAACACAACACCACGAAATTGGTGCTCGTGTATCCGTTATCGAAAACAACTGATTCCTGTGTGCAGGCTTATGCTATTTTCTAGACCTTAGGGAACAGAAATAGATTGTCAGTTACGCAAAATTGTTCTCGAGAGCGAGTAAACAAGCCCCAATTTTTTGGTGTTGTGTTAAAGTGACGTCGATGACGGCAACTGGAATAAGGGTGATTGTGTCAATTTATGTGGAAAATAGGTTTGTTCATTTACTAAAAATTGTTACGAATTTGTAACAATTATTACTGGAAAGTGTTCATTAACTCATAAAGTTTGCAAGGAGAGAGTGTCGAAAGATAGAAAAAAATTGAGAGACAAAAAAATTTAGTAAAATTTTTACTTTCAAGAATTATCCAACCAACTGTTGTGTGTTTTCTTGTCAAATAATTTATTTAAAAAATATTTGAAAAAGGAAAACTGAAAAATATGAATTTCTTTTTTAAAAAAATCATGCACATACATATGTACATATGTATATGTATGTAAAAAGAAAGCATGTTTCTTAATTTATTTGTTTTTCTTTCATTAAGCCACTTAAATTCAATTTTAATGGCAAATAATTTTGCTTGTTTTTCATATATGGTCAGAGATGGAAAGTGACATTTTTGTATTTGTTAATCAATAAAATTAAAAAATTATGAAAAATGCATAAAAAAGGTAAAAAAATACATGAAACTGTATAAAGAATTTCAAATTAAATGTAAATTTGTAAAAAAAATGCAATTTAAAATATTATCAAACAAAATACATCAGAAAAAGTACAATCGTATCATGATTTTCAGCCATGGTTCTGATATGAATAAAATGTTCTTGCAAGTTTTTACAAGTAAAGCGTTCATTTACTTTTTCATATTTAGGAGAGTAATTTTGTAAATGTCTGCCTTAAGGTGATGTCAGATACAACTTCAACGCTTTGCGTGACGTTTCTAACTTTGGGAAAAAAGCGTGAAGCAAAATGTGTATGACACAATAAAAACTTTGACAACACTCACTGTTTGTTTCAATATTTTGTTTTATGTACAAAACACAGCACAAGTCGATTTCTCTGATGGCACTAAATCGTGTTTTATGTAAATTTACCGAAATTTTGATAAATATTTGATATTTACCTGCGACTTTGGTCAAACAAATTAAGAAAAGTATACCAACTGATTGTCAAAGCACACAAAAAGTTGAGAGTTGCCTAACTTTTCGCTTCGCTTTGCGTTAAAAGTACTTTATGTGACATGTTTCATATACATAAGTATGTACATTTCATCTTATATGTCAAAGCGAATCTTCAACGCAACGCGAAGCAAGTTTTATCAGACATGGCCTTTACTCTCTCGTTGCTAGTTTCTAATGGGATAGTAATTGAACAGACCTAATGTGTTTATGCCGGTATTCTGTTTAATCATTTACTCTCTCGTTGCTAGTTTCGGGTGGGAAAGTAAATGAACTGACGTGACATGGACAAATAAATTAAATAAATGTCAAAAAATAAAATTCTCAGCTTTTGCGTTTTAGTTTTCATAACATGCAGAGTTGTGATATTTGTCCATTTTGGACAATGGAACCACATGGCAGCCATACAAATGTTGGAATAATGAAGTAACATACAAACATTGTACATAAACACAAGCTGCAACCGAATTGACAATTTCCTCCTCTTTTAAGGTTAGTATAAATTACAAAGTACTTGAAACTTACCTTCAGTATTATATTTTTAACATATTCCGAGTTATGCATGTGCTGTTCTCTTTCAATGGAACGTTCTTGTCTTCGCAACTCTTCTTTCAGCATATCGTTCATTTGTGTGAGTTTTGCTAAATCTTGTTCGTTTTCAGCCAGCAATGTCGTTAAGTGGCGGACTCTGCTCTCTTGCTTTTGCAAACGTTCCTTCGTTGAATTTAATTCTAATTGAAGGAAGTTTGTAGTGTTTTCGGCATTTAATGCACTATCTGTTACATGTTGATGTTGTTCGGTGTTGGTTATTAATGTTTCACTGTTTATTGCATTTAATGGAGTGTTTAACAACTCGTCGAGAGGCATAAAATCTTGCATAGAACGTTTAGTGGATGAAGAGTCATTTGAAATTTTACGAGACGTTGCCAAATTTGCTAAGGTTTCAGCAGCTTCCTCGGAGCCCTCGGCATCTTCACGTTCCATGAGGAGAAAATCGAGCTTGCCTTGATCGAAAGTGTGTTCAATATGTGCATGAACCGGCAGACTTGTAGATTTTATTGCTCCAACAGTGGTTGGTAAACGAATGTGTTGCGCCAGTTCTTTGCGCAGTTGTTCTAATTGTCTTAGATGTGATGCATTTAACGACTGTATTTGCTCTTTGTGACAATTATCTATAGATTCAATTTGTTGGCGGTGTTGTTTTAAAGTTTCATGCTGTTGTTGGATATTTTGTTGAAGTTCTTGATTTAGACCATCGTTTTGAGAACGTAAATCGTCTATGAGAATCATTAGTTCCCGCGAACGTTTTTGCAAACTCGCGTTATCATCATTTAAAATATCTTTTTGCTTTTCCAATGATTCTATTTTTAAAGTTAACGTCTCAATGGTGGTATTGAGCCGTGTTTCTGCCGCTCTCATAGAAAGCAACTCTTCTTCAAGTTCTCTTTCTTTGGAAGAATCTCGGTTTTGATTTTTTCTTAGTACAGCTTGAGCTTTAACCTTGTAGTTCAAGTATTCCACTCGTAAGTCTTCGGTGGCTCCTTCAGCCTTTTTTAGATTTTTTTCACAGTCTAAGAGAGCTGCTTGCGTCGTGGAGAGTTTTAAACTTAGTTCTTCCTTCTCGTTGTTCAGAGACTTAAGAAGTATTTCTTGATTACTGGTTGATTGTGCCAATTCTGCTTCAACCTTTTCTAATTCTAGCTTTAGATTTTCAACATCTTGTTCCAACAGTTTGGATTTCTCATATGCCTGCTGTTTGCTATACATTTCTTCTTTTATGGTCTTTTGTAGCTGATCAACTTGTTGTTTTAGCTCTTGCGAATGCTTAATCTCAGATGATTTGGTCGATTCTAAAAGATCAACTTCTTTGTGAAGTCGTTCAATAGTTGAGTCTTTGCTTTTCAATAATTCTTGAGCTGCTTCTAATTCTGTGGTGCGATTAGCAAGTTTATTAGTTACTTCGGTCAATGATTTTTCAGCAGCTTCAATTTCTAAATTTAAAACATTGGCCTGCTTGCGCGATGTTTTTAATTTATGATTTTCCGCTTTAAGAGTATCTATAAATTTTTGTTTTTCATTTAATTCTTTATGCAACGAGTCCATATCACAAATTTGATTTTTGTATTCTACCATTTGAGAATTTAATTGTTTTTCTTGCTTTTTCAAGTCCTGTATATCTTTCTCAAGTTTTTGCCTTAGAATAGTTTCGTCCTGTAGCTTTTTCTTTAATTTGGCTGCCAAACCACGGAGTTTATTATATTTATCTTCAAATGAATCATCTACATCTTTAAGTCTTTGCAATTCATCCGATTTTGAAATTGTCGACGTTGAAAGAATATCACTTTGATTGTCAAAATCAGTAGTATTGCTGGATGGATTTAATTTCATGTTTTCCAATTCTATGCTTAGAGCTCTTACTTTTTCTTCGTTTAACAAGTTGGCATTTTCTATAGTTTCTATTTTATGCTTGGTCACCGTTACTTCTTTTACAATGGCTTCCAATTCACTTTGTTTTTCATTTAATTGGAGGTCTTTATTGACCATTTCCTTCAGAACTTCGCTAAGTTTTTCTGAATTTTTTTTTAGTTCAGTTTTAAGAATTTGATATTCTTCTTGCTGACGTGATATGAGATCTCCTCGTGCCTTTAAAGCTTCATTTAATTCACGCATTTCGTCTAACAACTCGCAATGTTCAATTTCTTTATTCTTGTACTTTTCTTTGCATTCTTCTAATAACTGTTGTGCGGCAAAAAGCTCTTCCTTTAAGTCTGGTGGATTAGCATTTGTTTCTAATTCGAGTTCTTTTACTTTTTCTTTTAAAATCAACTTCTCTTCTGTGACTTTTTTCAACTGCAGAGAAAGATTTTCGATGGTATCGTTGTGTTGTATATTTTCTTTCTCCAAAGATTCGAACTTTTCCGAAAGATTTTCGTATTCCTTTCTAGTTTTGCTTAAAGAGTCTTCCAGAGAGTCGTGATGTAATTTCATGTTTTCTATATCTGCTATTTTAGTCTTAGATAATTTGTTTTCTTCTTCTAATATTGTAACTTTCTCCACAAGATGTTCGCATTGGTATTGCCAATTCTCCAAACAAGTTTGAGTTGCATGATCTTCCTTTTGCTTTTTAGAGTAGTGGATTTCAACTCGTAATTTTTCAATAGTTGCTTTCAATAAATCTATTTCATTTAATTGAGTATTATAGTCTTTGCTAGCTTTTATGGCCAAGGCTTCCAGTTCCTCCAGTTTTGAAAAACTAATATTACGTGTTTTGAAGTCCAGATTTGAGAAGTTGAATTGATCTTTAGAGTTTTCATTTGCATTTAATGTTATATTCTCTTTTTGAATATCGCTGTATTCCTGTAAAGCAATTTTACTTAAATGCCAAATTTCATCAAGTTTTTCAACAGTACTTAACGATAACTGTGCGGAAGAATTAGTAGTTTTGAGACCCATGCTGTTATTTAACTTTGCATTTTCTTTTTGCAATTCATCATAATCTTGCTTGGCCTTATCTGACAATTTCAACAACTCATTAAGTTTTTGCAAAGACACAAAATAGTTTTCCTTACTCTCATTTCCTTGATCTTTTCTAGAAAATCTTTGCGATAGTCTCGCATTTTCCTCTCTCAAATCATTAAGTTGCTTACATAGCAAATTAGATGCCTTGACAATTTGATTTTGCCATTGCGACACAGCATCTGCATACTCGTGTTGAGTTTCCAAGAGTATTCGTTTGCATTCCTTAAGCTTTTCCAATTTTTTATGCATCTCAATAAATCTGTAATTGAGAGCATTGAATTTATGCCTTTGTTCTGTATTAATATCTTTAACAAATTTATATTTTTCTTTAAAATCTTGTAGCTCTTTGCACAATTCTTCATTTTTCATTATTATTTCATTGTTTTTTATTTCGCCTTCCTTTAATTGAGTAATTTCTGTTTCCAGTGAAACCATATTCTGTTTTTGTTCTCTAACCAACCCACTAACTTGTTTAAGTTGACCTTCCATATTTTCTATATCTGTTAGCAAGCTCTCATTGTCCTCTGTAAGACGCTGCAGTTGCCTCTTTAAGCTCTCGTTTTCTATTGAAATGTTTTCAAATTTTTCATAGTCTAATTTGTGAAGTTTTTGTAATTCAGAAACTTGCGTTGTTAATTGAAGTTTATTTTCGGTATAAGCTTCCAACATTTCTTTCATAGTCATTAAAGCCTTTTTGTCAGCTTCTTTTTGTGTTTCGTGTTGTTGAAGTTGTTCCCTTAAATTACGATTTTCTTCTGAAATTTCTGGAAAAAATTATTTTAATATGTCAGTTAGTTTTAGATAATTTATTATATAGTTTTTTAATTTAACATTTAAGAAATTTATTATTCGACATATTGTCATAATTATATTTTAATTTGAAATTTATTTGCTGGTGGTTCAGCTTGGTCTATATACGCATTTCATTGTTGCTGTAACAAATCATCAGTAGACTTCAACCACACATTTTGAACAGTCACAAACCTCTTTTAATTTATTTAACTACCCTACTGCTGAGCCTTTTTACAGTACTATTGGTGATCAAAACCTGATTAGCCACTTAAACGACAAAAAAAAGTACTCGAAAATGATTCGCGCTTATGGATAAATATTGTTCGATTTAAAACACAATAACATATTGTATAGGAATCGAAAATTACTCATACAGACGTATAAAATGTGACTATTATTTTCGTTTGTTATTATCATATTTTGCTCATCTGGAAGATTGAAAAATGCTTAATCAAAAACAGATCATGCAGGTGTTTGAAAAGTGATTAAATATCAATTAATTTTTAAAAGTAATTTTTTCATACAAATATTAATGAAAATCGACATTTGAATATGAATTGATTATTAAAGAGAGTTGGTGAAATTGGCCCTAAGTGTGGGCAATTCACTTTCAAGTGGGCTTTGTTGCAATTAATGCACTATTATTATTATCATTATTATTATTGCTTAAATGCAATATGAGAGTTCCAAGTATTTCAATAAAATAATATAAACTTCGTAAACTAAAAGGATAGATTCAAGGCACATAGATAGATTGTTATAAAGTAATAATTAATTGGAAAAAGATGGAGAAAAAAACAAATAAAAAAATCTCAAAAGAGCCTCAAACGTAAAAGTTGATAATTATTAAATATGTATTAAATATGATATGAATAAGATAAAAAATTTAAAGTTCAATGGTCCAATTAGGACGGGTACCTACAAGTAAGCAGAAGAGGAGGGGAGATATATGCACATCAATTAAGAGAAGAAATGTTTAAACAATTTAAGGTTAAAAGCATTATTAGAATGCCAGACAGTATGTAATACTAAGGGAAGACAGTCCAAAGACTAATTACTATAAAGAGGAAGGACATTGAAAAAGATGATTTAAAGATTCGTGGAAAGATAAGGTGAGGATTTCTATTCCTTGGTGAAAATTGAAAAGCGTTATATATTTAAGTTCAAAGGTTTACCACTCTTGATAACCTTGTGAAAGGCAAAGATACGTAGTGATAAAGTGATACGTAGTTATCAAACGAACAGCCCAAAAACTTTTTTACAAATCCTGAAATTTTTCCCTGTGACGAATATTTAAACAAATCTAACAATAGCATTAGTCAAGCGCTTAAGCCATGAGAAAGTCAGCAGTAGTAGATATAACCTCCATGCCATAAATAAATTGAGATTATATTTATACACACATAAATCGGTTTAAATATACTTTAGGTGCTCATCGCAGAAAATAAAAAACTTTCCTATCCGATGGAAAATTGAAATATAAAATGAAAAAATTAAATTAAAAAAAACTTTACTATTCAAAGCCGTGTTGGGAAAAACCATGTTAGATTAATGATTTTTTAAAAATTTCAATGAATTATTAAAGATCATCTTTTAAATGATACCAATGCTGACTCTATTGGATGAAAAATACAACAAAGAATCACAATTGTATACTGGAACTTTGGATGCCCATAACTCGGAAACGAAGGCTCGCCACCAATTTTTTTATTGTAATTTTTTGTTCTTATTTTTTAATTTCCTATCGGACAGGCTAATCTTTATTTATTTCGCGAGGAGCAGCTAAAGTAAATTTGTTATCGCTAAAACTCTGAGCAAATACAAAATTGTTGGCGATGGCATAAGTATAACACTTACGGCCCTATTCATAATGAAAAAATAGCATAAGTGGTAAAATTGAACATGGTCTTAACGAGTTTTTCCATACAACTTGACTTTCAAAAATCAACGCATGTATTTTAACCCAATATTAAATCCTGGCGTGATTTTTAATGTAAAACTCGTTAAGACCATTTTAAATTTTACCACTTATACTAAGTGCATGATAGTTTTTCATTATACATACATACATAGAGCCGTTAAATTTTTGACCGTTAAATTTTTACATTGCTTGATTTATTTATCGTGTATTACGTTTGAAATTTGCATTCGTAGCCTAAAATCGATCAATCAACTTTATAGATTTTTAGCTTTATCAAGTTAGAGAATAAGGGTGCTGTTGTTCACACAAACCTCCTTTTTCTGTTCAAGTTTAGATGTTATAATTAGTAAGAACAAGAGCTGATCTGTTTGAAACAGGTCTAAAATGATCTAGACATGTATCAAAATACAGTGACGATTATTGATGAGAAAATAAAAAAATTGGTTTTTGTCATGCTTCATGTTACATTTTGATATGTTTCTTGTGTTTTTTATCAAGCACGAAATATTAAATAGTTTTTTCCAATATAAAAATCACAAAGGATTTTTTCTTTCAATTCAGGTGTGTCGTTTAAAAATAATAAAGTGAAACTGATAATTTCAGAGTAGTTACATGATAGAAACGGTCAAAAATATTTCAATTTATATTAATAATTATGGGGTATTAGATGTGTTTTTTTACTTTTAGTAAAATGCAGTAAAGTTCAGTAAAAATTTGTAAAAACTTTTGAGTACGCGAACGCAATTATTTTCTAAAAATCACATGTGATTTGAAAAGTAATAATGGTCCTGCTGACGTTTTTAAAATCATATACGATAAATTTCTTTCATAAAGATCCCAGGCAGAAATTGTGACTTTGCCCAAAAAATATGTAACACCACAACACTGTAAATACAAAATTACGACTCTTCCTAAATTTTTGAACTACCACAGTACTGTAAACACAAAAATATGACTTAACGTTTACAAATGCCGCGTCCTTAGTAATGATATACCACTACAACACTGTATTTACAAAAATCCGACGTTAATTTCCCAATACCCCGTTTACAATAATTCTATTTAGAGTATTGTGACAACATTGAAAACAAGAGTCGGAGGACGGTCATTCGAAGTTATCATTTTAATGTTATGAGTACATTAAAATTTTGGTAAACAAATGTTGTACTGATGTTAGTTGTAGCCGCAGACAATCGTAGCAACGTCGTGCTGATTGTCTTTTTCTGCCTGGGATATTTTATGCTCTATACAATAAAAAAAAAAATTAAATAAAGGGTGAAAAAATATGTGCATGAACACCATTACTTTTGAATTCACATGTGATTTTCCGAACATGCCTGTATGATACATTTTAATTAAGTTGTGTTTAAAAAAAGATAACCTAGTTGTGCTAGCAAATTTTATAGATTTTTTGAAATAATACTGTTTTTACTTATGGCCATTTTATAGAAGCCATGTAAAATTCTCGGCTGTCTATTTATATTGAAAAAAAAAATAAATTTTGAGTGCTTTGTTTGTGTTTTCAATATAAATAGAAAATTACGAAAAGAATTCGTTATAACTATAGTTTTATTTATTCAAATTATTTTTATGCTAATATAAGCTTATATGTGTTTGCTTATATTTCGTTTTGTACGAGTACTTTGTTGTGTAGAGGCTTTACAAATGCCCTTGCAAACACGAGTAAATTTAGACTTTGCTGTTTATTTAACGGGACTTTATCATTTATGATTTATTCTAATTTCATTACATTAATGCATTTGAAGGAATGTTTTGCTATATAGAGGCTTTTTTGCTCATAATCGTTCGTTATAGCTATAGTGAATTTTTGTATGTAAAACTTTGCAATAAAGAGGTTTTCTCAAGGGACTCAAAAAAAAACATACGTTATATTAAGTTTTTCGTTATAACGAAGTTTTACTGTGGTATATTCTTAATTTTTTCTGTTTTTTATCATACCTGCGACTATAAAAGCTGCGGCCAAATTGATACTTTTTTTAAGAAATCAATTTAGTTTCAAAATACCCAAAAATTTTTTTCTCTTATGTGCTCCTTTATTTACTTCTCTTTTGTTCACAAAACAGATGGTTAATAGATTTTCATTTCATAACAAAAAAAATTTATAAAAATTTTTTTTCGAAAAGTTGAAGAAACAAAACTAGAAAAAAGATGCACACGCACCAAACTAGTGAGCTATGATGACTCCATCTTAAAGGTAAAAAATACAACAGTCAATCTCGGCACTGCATGTGAACACGAGCAACAATTCAGTAAGCAGCAATTTATATACGGCGCAACACAGGACACGAAGTTCATAATACTCGCACATATTGACCAGTCCTCTCCAGCCCCAAGCTCCTCCAAGGTTCAACTCAATACAAAAATCTTCCCCAGGAACATATAAAACCGGTTAAAAACACAATTAAAGTATAAACACAAGAATTTAAATTCGAAATCAAAGACTATTGAAAATACTCCAAATATAGTAGACGTAAGTGAAGATGATGGGATGATGGAAGAGTGATTTTATTTCTTACTTCACAAATCCCCTCTCACCGAGCGGCTCGGCCGGGTATCGGGCCACGGGTCCCAAAACTCTGTGGCTGATCAACGGTCTCGTCGGTCGGCGTGAGTTTAATATTTATATATAAGTATTTCACCTCCTAACTATTTCACTTTCTAAATTAAACCTTTACCCTAACTCATAATGGCTTTAAGCATCATTTAATGGAATATCAAAGGATACCTAAAAATTTTAATCAACTGCAAATACTTATAAAAAAATATAATCCCAAAATCATATCCCTCCAAGAAACACGCTTCCATACCCTTACCCACCTACCCATCCCACTCAATTACAGATGTATATTTAAAAACTCTGCAACACACTCGTATGGAGGGGTTGCATTGCTCATACATAAGTCCATCCAGTTTACTCCAATAACCTTTTGCAACGAAATAGATTCCATCGGTGCAATTTTTCATTCCAAGGAAAAAATTACCTTGATAAATTCGTACATTCCTCCCTCAGTAAATTTTGACCTAGTTACAATTAGAAACATGTATGACCAATTCAATAATAACGTCTTAATTACCGGTGATTATAACAGCTGGCACTCTATGTGGGGATCTACCACAAATAATATTAGAGGTAATACTACAGCAGAATATATAATAATATCTAACTTTGTAATTTTCAATGATGGCTCCCCAACTCACTTAAGCACTCGACATACATTTACCAACATAGACTTAACTTTCGGCTCAATAAATCTAAAAATCCAATCCGACTGGAATACAATAGATGACCTACATAGTAGCGATCATTTTCCAATCTTAATCCAACTTTTCGTTCCCTCACAATCAACTACCCCTAGATTTAGACCCAAATTCGTCACGGAAAAAACAGACTGGGCCAAATTCAATAAACTCTCTCTACTATTCCACAGTTATCACCCCATTAGCAATAACTTTAATAAAGAGGCATACATTATGCAAAAAATTATTCTGCAGAGCGCTAACCAATCCATCCCTTAGATCAACCCGACCATAAAAAAAGAGTGCCGTGGTGGAATAGACACCTTAATGACCTGAAAAAAGAAAAAAACCAACTCTGGCATATATTAAAAAGAAATATCAATACGGAAAACATTATCAATTATAAGAGGGCTGTAGCTAGATTGAAAAAGAGAGATTAAAATTGCGAAAAGTAATTCAATTTCAGAGTTTACCTCGGAAATTGGTCCACAGTCACCAACTAAGAAGATTTGGCATAATATCAGAACTTTTTGTGGACTCAGTGTGCCACAATCTATTCACACAATCCAATCCCTCCGACCCCAACTCATTTTTGACAGACACGCTATTTCTGAAGAATTTGGCAAATTTTGGTCTTCCCAATCACACGACAGCAGTTTTTCGCACGAATTCACAAGCAACAAATACTCCTTACCTAACTTAAGTACACTAACCATTTCAAATAACATGGCAAAAGCTATTGAGGGAATTATAGAATTATACGAAATGGAATTTGCTCTCAGCAGGTTAAAAGGTAAAACCCCTGGATTCGATAGAATTTCGTATCCAATGATCCGCAATCTTAACAGCTATTCTAAACAAAGACTTATTCACCTATACAATTTAATTTTAAATAACTATATCCCCAATTTTTATAAAATAACCACTATTTTCCCCATCCTAAAACCTAACGAAGACAAAACCACAATAACATCCTACAGACCTATTTCCTTGAATATTTGCTTAGCTAAACTCTTAGACAAAATAATTGCTAACCGCCTGTGGTGGCTTATCACGTCAAAAAACCTTATTAGTACACATCAAATAGGGTTCAGGCAAGGCAAGTCGGTATCGGATGCGCATCTTTATATGGACCGCTTAATTCCAAAATCTCTAGATTTCAAAAAACATTTATCAATAATATCATTGGACTTTTCTAAAGCATTCGAAAAAATCGGTCTCCATACTATTATTCACCAGGTAATCGAATGGGGCATAGGACCCAATATTACAAGATACATCATGAATTTCCTAACAAATAGAAAAATTAGAATAAAAATAAACAAAATATACTCGAACACTTACCCGTTATTTAACGGTATACCCCAAGGGTCTTAATCTCATATAACAAGTTAAGTAAATACTTAACTGAAATTAATGATTTCAAATTCTGCGCATATGCTGACGATTTTTATCTAATCAAGGAACTCAACCCAGAAAAATCCCAAACTATTGATGTACAATCTGTGATCACGTATATAAACCAATGGTCTAACTACTCAGGAGCGCAATTGTCTATAACGAAATGTAAACATCTACATATCTGTAGGAAAAGAAATTGTCACACAATAATATCAGCTGAGAAGAAACTTTTTAACATTTAGACTTTTACGCAACGTCATTAACAGCAATTTACGAAATCCATAACGATTTATACAGCATGAAACCTAACTTGAAGGATTCTATACTAACCAAAATCATTAACTTTTCCAAACAAAACAACCTCCCAATAGAACCGATTAGAAACTTTCCAATAGCCAATTAACCCCCTGGCACCTCAACACAGACAGTCTAAATACCTCATTAAGCCAACACTCAACCGGACATCTATAATCAATTATTTCTACAAGCAACTCAAATTTACCACAATTACACCATACTTTATACGGATGGGTCTAAAAATTACCAAAACGTATCTTATAGTGTAACAAGTATATTTGTTCCCATAAATAATTAAAAACTTTAAACTTACCATCTTTAGCCAGTTTTGCTTTCTTTGCTATTGCCAGTAATCCTTTATATTTCTGAATAACCTCCTCTTTACTTAGTAATTCCAAAGACATTTTTGCCTAAAAATTAGTTAAAATATAACACGCATTAAATTAATAAGAAATATCAAAGTATATTTATATCAAAAAAAAAATTAGCAAAATTTTCAAATATCCTTCGTGATGTTCAAAATAAATGTTAAAAATTTATGTATGCATTTTACCCCTTGTTGTGGGGTTGTATCCATTTTTACTTCTTCCATTTGTGTAAAAACAACGACTTGTATTTTTTAGCGCTTTTATTATTTATTTAATATTTTATACAGTATATATAGAACTACTTTTGTTTCCTTCTTAAATGTTTAGTTTTATTATTTCTTTATATTTTCTTCATTGTATTAAATTTTGTCAAACAGAAACAAATATAAGAACGTACGTCAACCAATTGGGACAAAATAGTATACTTTGGGACAACCATCAATGTTGCCGCTCTCCACTAGGTCGGTATTTACATTTTATAGCGGGTACACACTTTGCAACACGTTTATATTACGTGTTACATTTTGAAACAGACAATGCAACTTCGATCGCAACCATAAACAAGACCACACTATTCGACCGACAATTCAACCTGCCTGTACCCATGTTCTGTAAATCTCGTCACGAGAAACTTTGCACTTGGAATATGTTAAACGAAACAAAAATGCCATAAATTGCAACAAATAACTAACACAGTAACTTTTTTTGGAAAGTAATAGCTGTCACGTAAGGAAATTACTCGACAATTTACATAAAAAAGTGTCTGCAAAATTTTCGTGATAGATGCATTGTGAAGAAGGCGGTAATGCAATTCATTCAGTCTGTGAAAGTATATAAAAGTATTGAAAAAGATAAGTAAAATAGTGCATAAAAGATATTCACAAAGTTTAATTTAATGTCTTTATTTATTTTCTAAATTTTAGATATTTGTAGAGAGCAAGGTGCGTTGGAGATGAAAGGATGTGAGGGCTAGTAGATACCGCCTAAGTTATTTGGTGAATTTGTAATTTTGTATTTTTTTTAATGTTATTTACTTATGTACTTAAAGTTATTTTTGTAATAAAAAAGCAAATAAAATAAAACAAAAAGGGTTATTTTCTGTCAGTATTTCAATCATATATAATTACTCAATTGTGGGGAAATATAAGTCAATTATGATCAGTCAAACTTGAGTAATATCTATGCTATCATTGATTAAAAGCACTGAAGAGAGCAGTTCAACTAAATGCTATTTACGTTAATTATAGAGAGACGCAAGATCACACGTACACAAAAGTTCCCATCACATTTTTAATAAAGTGATAGAAACTTTGTTCTTCGCAATGTTGAATATATCCTGCTTGACTATTGATCAAATGAGCAGTCAATTGACAGGTACTGTTCTTGTAGGGTATATAGTGGAGGTGTAGCCACATATTAAACTGTGGAAAAAGTGCACTATTGTACAACTGTGCTGTTGAAGTTGTCAAAAAATATGTCAGTAATGGACAATATGATAAATCGACGACAAATAATACCCGAAAAAGGACACGCGTTAAAACGCAGATAATAATACATATATTTCTTGTAAAAAATGAAAACTGTCGGTTCAATTTGCATAATAATAATCTGTTAATTAGAAAGAATCGAAAAATTTAGACATTTTGTAAGAAAAGCAAAATGTAAATATGTGAAAAACAAGTAGATAAAACGATGAATATAAAAGCGAAAACGCAAAAAAACGAATTTGAAAAATAAGTGAAAAAAGAAAAAAAATGTTTTATTATCGAGCAGCAGACATAGCAGCCGCGTTTATTATCGCCTTTGCTGTATCTTAATGGAAACCTAATCTGCACAGTGTTGATTAAATAAAATAACATTAACAGTTCAAAAATTTTTTCTTGAGATTTGTGTGATACATACATAAAAACAAAATTTGGGGGGTTAAGCCCTAACCAACTCTGCCTCTAGTGTAAAGTAGTCTTTAAGATAAGGAAAACAATAGTTTTTTTGGATTATTGGAAGCAAAGACAAACTAAATTTAGTGATAATTACAATCACGGAGCTTTAGGTGCGTGTACAATTATTGCTGCACGCGCTAGCGCTCAATACTTTAAATTGTAAAGAAACAAAGGCGATATGTCCGAAAACAAAAATGGACAAGCAGCTCAGTGGTCGAAAAGTGCAATAACAGCAGTAGCAGGAACACAAAAACAACAAAGCCAACAACATTTACAACATCCACCTATTTACAATGCGCCAGCATTAAGTTTAACATCCCCAGCTGTTGGCACATCATCAGCCTTATATAGGAGTGCTGGACATTTCGGTAGTCATCAGCCATCTTCTGATGTTGCAACATATGCCGCTGCTCGTTTTCACGCACCACCAATAGACCATCGCTCTGCATCGTCTTCGTCTTCCCATATAGTGCCCCCCACGCCATTATCTTCCACTACCAATGTACCTGTACCTAGTGGTTTTATTCCACCTCCATTTCCACATGCAGTTGGTGCTACATCTGTACTGACCCCAAACCCTTATGCAGTGGCTTCGTTGACAGCTCCAGGAGTAACACATGCAAGTGCAATTCCTTCACAATCACACTCCCATCCACATTCGCTTGCAAATCAACAGTTTTCGAGCCCTCATCAAGTGCCCACCTCTCATCATACCCATTTCGCAATGGAACAATTCCAACATTTAAATGCACAACAGCAATACGAGCTCAGCAAATTAATGGCAGCTTCTTTTAGTACAACACAAATATTGGACTCAAGTGGACCAACAAATCTGTCATCGAATACAACATCGTTGTTATCATCAGCACAATTAACATCAACAAATACGCCGCCAACTGGAACATCAGTTTCCCAAATTTCTACAACAATTCGTCCACCACCACCACTAATTTCATCGTCTAGTGAAATTACTTCGTCGGGCAATATAAATTCACCAATTACCGACCAAGTTATTACTGCTATAAGTAGTGGAAGTTCGGCCACAAAGTTGGCTACAACACCCATACATGGTCGACTTATGGGCTTGGGGGTGCACACGCCAGATGAGGAGAAACTAAGGCGCGTACAGCAAGTTGTAGAGTCTGGTATAGGGTGTGTATTCAAGCATTAAGAAATTTTTTTGTTATGTTTTGTTTGTGCTTTCTATGCAATTTACATAGGTATTGTATATAAATATTTTTAATTTTATTTTATTTGTTCCATAAAATGATTAGCGATCATGCCAAGCAACAAATAGTTCAAATATTGGATCATATTTCGACTTTGAGGCCAGTAGAAAAGTTATTACTTTACTTACGTTTGCCTGGAGAACAACCCGAAACAGGTAAATTCAAATTTTATTTATTTATTATTAGTATTAAAAATACTTTATATTTTACATACATAGATACTGTATATATTCAATTATTTTCCAATGAATTAACATTAAATGAGTGTTGATAAAATCTCACAAAATTTTCAAATTTTTTTTTATAAAAACATTATTTCTTTAATTTCTCATATTATTTGGCAAAGAATTAAATAGTTGAAGCCCCTTGTAAAATAATGTTTTCTGCATTAGTGTTGACGTAACCCTCTGTATTCGAAAATCATCTGCATTTCTAAGACTGTATGGCTGGATCTCACCCACATATTTTATTTGTTCACACAGATATTCCGGAGCATCCCCTTGCTTAATTTTTCTAATAAATTTTAAAGTGTTGAATACTAATCTTTGTTTAACAGTCATCCATTTCAGATTATCTAGCATTGTATTAATATGAGCATATCGATCACATTTTAAAATTATCCTCATAGCTTTATTTTGTAGTTTTTGCATTATTTCTAATTGGCTTGTGTTGCTGCATGTATATAAAGTTGTTGATCCAAATTCAAAGTGGGGCTTAATTATAGTGTTATATATATTTATTGCTGTAGTTTTTGATATTTTATTTCTTATACTTTTAAGGATACCGACATTTTTCCCAATTTCTTTGCATTTATAGTCTATATGTTCATTAACAGGCATGTTCTGTAAATCACTTTATACTAAAGTGATTTGACATCACTGAAAAGGTGTTCTGCACACAAAAATGTTTGAGATCTCGTGATTTCAAACCGGTCAACCAACTGCCTGACGATATCAAATCGTTTGATGGGTTTTGAAGCATTTTACTTTGAATTCGGTAGTAAATCAATTATATACACACAATATGATTTGTTTTTTATTTGTCTTTGTAATAACATTAATTATTTTACACTCAAGAACACTAAAATTTAAAAATTTATGAAAATGCTATATTTTTCTGTGCCCATGTTCTGTAACTTAGGTGAGAACTTTTCCAAATGAAAAGTTTGTTGTCATTCTGTGAAACACAGGATGACTAACAAAAAACTTAGTTCCTTGCTCATGTTTCTTGTAAGCTTATTTCAGGTTGTATATGAATCAGCCTGTTAAAAACAGGACAACCAATATAATTGTTTGATTTTTCTCGACGCGAAAACTTCTCGCAAGTTACAGAACATAGGTTACTGGACTCTAATATTTTTCGTGATTTACTTTTCCTTTTCAGTAGTCAGCTGATATTCTTTATCAAAAAAGGTTTGATTCTTTACATTTTGGGTAAAGTTCGGTAAAATGAGAGGAAACTATAATTTCGCTCAATAACATACAAAAATGCACAGAAGTACGGGAACGCGAAAAACCAAAATTTTAACACGAAAATAAACGTCAATGCATGTATGCATATACATCCATACGTATCCACATAACTAAGCACATGCTTATGTACATACACACGCACATATTTATTTACATGATTCAGCATACTCGTATGGGTTTTTTATCTTAATTTCATATAAAAACTTATAAAACTTTGTTTACCACTAGTTTTTAAATATTTTTTCATTAATTTTTTAATTTTTTTAGTGTTTAGGCAAATGTAATTTTTCTTTGTAATTGCCCATTTTTCAAACAGCTGCTTGATTTTGTGTTTGCCCAAACTAGCACGAAGAAAAATTAGCTCTGTTTCTTTACTTTTTGGGTAAAGTTCGGTAAAATGAGAGGAAACTATAATTTCGCTCAAAAATATACAAAAATGCACAAAAGTACGGGAACGCAAAAAAACCAAAATTTTAACACGAAAATAAACGTCAATGCATGTTTGCATATACATACGTATACACATAACTAAACACATACTTATGCACATACACACACACGTATTTACTTACATGATTCAGCATACTTGCAAAGGTTTTATATCCTAATTTCATATAAAAGCTTATAAAACTTTGTCTACCACCTGTTTTTAAACATTTTTTATACATTTTTGTATTTTGTTTTTAGTTTTTAGGTAAATGTAATTTTTTTGCAATTGTTTATTTTTCAAACAGCTGTTTGATTTTGTGTTTGCCCAAACTAGCACGAAGAAAAATTACGGACTGTTTCGTGCAAGAAGAAGAAGAACATTACTCTCACCAAACCTCTCTCATTTACCCAATTTTCGAGTACGGGAACGCTTTCCGTGCAAATTGGGATCCCGCGGGATCCCAATGTAGAGTAAAGAAACAAACCTATTACGGGCTGTTTCGTGCAAGAAGAAGAAGAAGAACATTACTCTCACCAAACCTCTCTCATTTACCCAATTTTCGAGTACGGGAACGCTTTCCGTGCAAATTGGGATCCCGCGGGATCCCAATGTAGAGTAAAGAAACAAACCTATTACGGGCTGTTTCGTGCAAGAAGAAGAAGAAGAACATTACTCTCACCAAACCTCTCTCATTTACCCAATTTTCGAGTACGGGAACGCTTTTCGTGCAAATTGGGATCCCGCGGGATCCCAATATAGAGTAAAGAAACAAACCTAAAGGCATTTTAAAGTTGTGTAGCATATGCCTAATTTATTCAACTAAATTAATCATTAAGGGCGACTTTTTGGGTTCGAGAATAAGATTAGTTTATTTCTTTAATTAGCTAATCCGAAAATTAACTTAATCTAACATAATTGAGTTTGACGTTTTTGAGTGGTAGTTTAAACTTCTTGTTAGGTGCAGTATTACCATACTGAGAAACAAAATATTGGCAACAAATTCTATGCAAAAGTCATACATGTTATCAACACACATTGATTTTTTTGTTGGAAGAAGAAGAAACTGTCATATTTTATTATTTACAAGTAAATATTTCGCGTGTTAAAATAAATATATAAATAATATGAAATACATATGTATATTTATGTGTTTTAAATTATTTGATCATATAATTTTTACAAAAATTTATATGTTTCAAAAGTGTTTGTTGTCAATACTAAAGTAAGATTAAACCAACACGATTGGCCGCTTAAACTAGCAAGTAAAAACATATAATCGACTACCCAAAAATCACAAATGAGGATTAAGGTTAATTTAATCTCTAATCTTGAACTCAAAAAGTCGCCCTAAGAATACAACTTGATCTAATTTGCTCAATACCAACTATAATTATGAAATTCGATTAGTTAACATTTAGGGCGGCTTTTTGAGTTGAAGATTAGAGATTAAATTAACCTTAATCTTCATTTGCAATTTTTCGGTTGTCGATTATATTGGTTTACTTGCTAGTTTAAGCGACCAATCGTGGTGGTTTAATCTTACTTTAGTATTGACAACAAACACTTGTGAAACATATACATTTTTGTAAAAATTATATGATAAAATAATTTAAAACACATAAATATACATACATATGTATTTTATATTATTTATATATTTCCTTTAACACGCGAAATATTTACTTGGAAATAATAAAATATTACAGTTTCTTCTTCTTCCAACAAAAAAATCAAAGTGTGTTGATAACATGTATGATTTTTGCTTAGAAATTGTTGCCACTATTTTGTTTCTCAGTATCTTAATACTGCAAATAACAACAAGTTTAAACTACCACTCAAAAATATCAAACTCAATTATGTGAGATATATAATTTTTACAAAAATTTATATGTTTCAAAAGTGTTTGTTGTCAATACTAAAGTAAGATTAAACCACCACGATTAGCCGCTTAAACTGGCAAGTAAAACCATATAATCCACTACCCAAAAATCACAAATGAGGATTAAGGTTAATTTAATCTCTAATCTTGAACTCAAAAAGTCGCCCTAAGAATACAGCTTGATCTAATTTGTTCAATACTAACTATAATTATGAAATTCGATTAGTTAACATTTAATATACAATCGTGAAAAATAAGTGTAAATTGCAAAAATAAGTACTAAATACTGTGGCAGCAGAATAAAATCTTTTTGCTCGTTATTTAGCACAAGGAAAATCACTACTAAAAACTAAAAAGCTCGTGATTTTCAGAACACCCAAAAATCACTTGCGTGATTTCAAAATCGTTACTGATTTGAAATCACTGTGATTTCAGAACATACCTGTAAATTTTAATTTTTTGTCTATATTTTGTCCGAGATATTTTATATGTTCCACTTTTTCTATTACCGTGTTATTAATTTTAAATATTTCATCAGTATTAAAGTTTATTTCTATTATTTTCGTCTTGTTTTCATTTAGTTTTAATTTATTCATGGAATTTGTGTTAAGTTTTTATATGTATTGTACATGTGTCTATAATTTGTTTTAAATTTTCATAAAACTAGATCCTCTGCGTCAGCCACAAAATCCTTTAGGAACCCGTTCAGAGATTAACCACACTATAAATTGGGTTCGAACTCATTTGGAACAAGATCCGCAGGTGTCCATACCAAAACAAGATGTCTATAACGATTATTTGTAAGTCAATAATATCAGCGTAAATGCAATCAAAATACAGTAATAAGATTTTCTAATATGAGAAAATCTATAAGACTTTTGGTATAATATTTGTAATGCATTATAAAGGCGCTTAAAAAATTCTTAAATACAAGCACTCAGAAAAAACTAGGCTAACACCTTCCGAAAAATTTTCTTTGATATGTAAGAATACCGAAGTACGTATTTGACATTTATATATGGATCTATACGAACTTCGTTTCTCTTTGAGAAACTCATCAGGGGGCAAATCACGGCACTCGAAATCGAGTGCACGTTCGTGTAGAGAATTATTTCGATGGCTACAATTTTTTGGATCACGGTATTCGATCGTATTTTATGTTACCTACTACTATTTTTTACATTGCTGTTAGCATAAGACAATAAGAAAAACAAAACGAAAAACAAAACTTTATTTGTATTTGTTTTGGAAATGATTTTTCCCTTATTTATTTTTTGCACTGCCTATTGGACAATTTTTGTATTGATATTCACTTTCCTTAAAAACAATTAAAATTAAATTAAATTATATTTTCTAAACTAATTGTTCGAAAATATCCGGAAAATACTTATATTTTGATTACATTCTTCTTTCTTTTTCCTTTGTTTTGTTTCTTTGGTTTGTTTCGCGGCAAAAAGCTAATAGTTTACTTGTTTTCGATAGTAGACTACCAATCGAGTGCAACTTCGAGTAGATACGTTTCGTTAACGATTGCCGTGATCCACGTTAACAACATTTCGAAGACAAAGTACTCGATTTCGAATGCGGTGATTTGCCCCCAGTACACTTCAATCAAACATTTTTTAAATACGCTAAAAAAAACTGCATATATTTATAGGAATACTTTCAATATGGTATTTAGAATTAAGTACACAAGTAAACAAACACAAAAAAAATATATTTACAAACTAAATGTATATACCATAGACGTTGATTAACCAACAAACATACAAAAATTATTTGCTATTGAAATGTTTTGAAATTTCGTTCACTATTGAAATCGATAATTTTTCTCTAGGAAGAATTCGACATGGGAAAATTTCCGAATTAAATTTTTTGTTCACATGGATTTTAATTTCGTATCATCAATTCGAATAAAATTAAAAGCTTATTTCCACGTCTACCAACAGACAAATTTTTGTGAATTATTTTATTCATAAATTGTCAAAATATTTGGCAATTTTATGAAGTTTTTTCATACCAATTCTTCACACGTTCGGAAATTTCCATTGAAATTTTATTCATGATAAGCCTGATTATTAACAAAATTTTAAAATATATTAACTACATTCTAGCAAAAAACCAATAAATTCAAAATGTTCTTAATCAGAATAAATATTTAGTTTATACTTCTCCTCATGAGAAAATCCAAAACCAAACTGAGAAAAATGATAACAAAGTTGTCACTTTTAGGGCCGTTATTACAACTTAAAGTTAGTTAAAAGTAAGATTTTATCGGACGTATAAAAAGCTTTTAATTATTGCAAATTGGATTTAACTTGCCAGGTAGGATAAACCTGCCTGCAATTTATCGCTCAATTTAAGTTAAAGTAAAATTTTGCAAATGATAAAGTTGGTATACGTCCGATAAAATCCTACTTTTAACTAACTTTAAGTGGTATTAATGGCCCTTATAGGCATATGTGTGTCTAATAATATTAGTTATATTATAACCAAAATGTGTATTAAAAATATTTTGATTGTTTTTGTATCTTACATATAAAACTTAACGTTTACAATTTGTTTCAAATTATTTAGAGTTTATTGTGATCGTTTGGATATCAAACCCTTGTCTACAGCTGATTTTGGAAAAGTTATGAAGCAAGTATTCCCCGGCATACGACCTAGACGCCTAGGAACAAGAGGTCATTCACGTTATTGCTATGCTGCTATGCGTAAAACAAGCAGATTACCAGCTCCCCATTTACCCACACTGACAACAGTAAAATCATCGAAAGGAGTTGGCGAAAAAGATGGGAGCATAGATTTATCTATGAATATTATTGACACCACAGAAGAACAAGCGGAATCATGGACCGTTGTGAAGCAATGGGCAGAGTCTATGTTGCATGTTAAACTAGATAATATTACGGACCTCGCAACACACATTAAATCAAATGCAAACATGCCATTGCATGCACCATACACAGGATCCAGTAGAAGTGCAAGTATTGGAGTTACGAACAAAAAACTTTTACAAAGGGAACCTAAAGAGAAAAGGGCAATGGCGGTAAGTAATAAGTTTTACTTCTTTTTTGTCGAAATGATATAAAAAATTAGATTTTATTTTAATATGTGCATAATAACAAATCAACACCCATATTTCGCTACTTCTTTGTGTAGTTTCTTCAGTGTAAAGATAAGGGAAAAAGAATACAACCTCATTTCCCTTCTCCCCTATCAACTCACAACTTTGCCACATAATGTTTGCGTGTGTCGAAGACGTCTTATTAATTTGTTTTTTCTCAATTTCAATTTAAAAAGTTTTAGCTGTATGTTAGGAAGGGTGGTGCTACAACACACCTCGACTCGCAGACCCAATTAGGTCCTTTGTGACATAATGCTGTAGTTGACTAAAAATATACGTATTTTTAGAATTGTTATTTTGACATGTTTTTTTGGATTTCGTTTTGTTTGTATTGAAATTTTTTATTAGCGGAATTCACGGTTGGCCTTGTAGATCTTTTACATCTTGTAGGTTCGGTAAATTTTTGTTGCTTTGCTTTAAATTTACCAAGATTTACTTAAGCTACAATAATATATAAAACATATACAGGGCCAACTTTGAGTTCCGCATATTGTTTTTATTAAACTGATTGCTAAATAAATATTGAATTTTGAATTACAAATTCATGTAACATGTTTGTAAATATCGTCGTTGCTCCGGCAAAATCAGCTATGTGTGTTTTACTAAGTTTTCAGGAGAGCAAAAAAACTGTTTTATTTTGAAACCTTTCAATACTTTTTGCAAACTGCAACGTCTTATTGAAATATATTTAGCATTTATGTCCCAGTTCACACTAGTCAAGTATCATTGCTCATCACTTTTTCTTCTTTGAACTTTCATCGATGACCACACATTTTTCAGTAAAGCAAAAAAACTGTTTTATTTTGATACCTTTGGATACTTTTGCAAACTGCAACACCTTATTGAATCATATTTAGCATTTATATAAGTATTTTGTAAAATTAATCTTAAATACAACAGACTTACCAATGTCGTTTATTCTTTACTAATTATGCACATGTTAGTATTTGCTTATTTTTGTTCTACTTAAATACTATAAATGTAGATTTGATAGGTATTGCGGAATTGCCTCAAAAACTACACATAACTTAGTTTGTTGTTCAGCTTCAAGAGAATTTCTAATAAAATAATTTTTTTATTTTAACACATAACTGCCCTGGTAGAAAAAGACAATCAGCACGACGTTGCTACGATTGTCTGCGGGTACAGCTAACATCAGTACAACATTCGTTTACCAAAATTTTTATGTACTCATAACATTAAAATGATAACGCCGAATGACAGTCCTCCGACTCTTGTTTTCAATGTTGTCACAATACTTTAAATACAACTTTATAAGGTCTTCACAATGTAAATTTCGCAACTTAAGTAAAATTTTTGTATTTACGGTGTTGAAGAGCTATAGAATTATTGTAAACGGGGTATTTGGGGAACTAAATTCAAATTTTGTATTTACGGTGTTGTAGCGGTATAGAATTATTGTAAACGGGGTATTGGGAAACCAACGTCGGATTTTTGTAAATACAGTGTTGTAGTGGTATATCATTACTAAGGACGCGGCATTTGTAAACGTTAAGTCATATTTTTCTGTTTACAGTATTGTGGTGGTTCAAAAATTTTGGAAGAGTCGTAATTTTGTATTTACAATGTTGTAGTGGTACATATTTTTTGGGCAAAGTCACAATTTCTGCCTGGGTGTTTTTGTTTAATATTTTTTTTTTGATAAATATGATATGTAAGATATCTTTAAAAGATTTAGTGGTGAAATAAAAAAATTTCAAAAATCTACATATAACCGATCATGTCAGAGCAACGACGATATGTATGTACATTAGGTGTGGCATAGTGGACGACTTTTCGATTTCGACATGCAAGGACCCCTCAATTTGTGAGGTTCGGAAAAAAAATTATTCAGCCAAAAAATGGTGGCGGTCAGATGGGTACAAAGTTCGCCTCTAGGTGCTGAAAGTTGAGGATAAAAGCAAAAAAATTTACAAAGAATCATATAAATTTCCCGGGGTCGACGCTACAAAGGTCAAATGTATGATCAGCACCCATTAATTTTCTACGCCCAACATCTACTTGTCGAAGTCATATGTGTGACAAACCTCCACTATTTTTTCAATACAAAGATTTTCTCCAAACATACTTATCGTCTAACTTCAACCATCAAAGTGGTCCCCATAAAAAAAATAATTTTTTCAATATTTGTTTTAAGAAATCAGCTTGTTCCGCTTTTATGGGTAAAATGTAAGACTGACCCAAAGTAAGTTTTTACCTTAAAATTTCCTCCGAATATACCTATGCCCTACCTCGAGTCCTTAAGGTCGTTCCCATACAAAAGCGAAATTTGTATAAAATTTACTCTAATTGCCTCTAGGGCGTGCCTATCGAAGTATGTTTGAAGAAAATCTTTGTATTGAAAGAATATTGGAGGTTGGTCATACATTTGACTTCGATAGGTACGCCCTAGGGGCAGTTAGAGCCCTGCGAGTAAATTTTATAAAAATTACCCCTTTGTAAGTGGGTCCCATAAGGAGAGGAGTAAGACGGTCGATGCATTTGAAAAAGATGTTGAGCGGAGAAAATTAATGGGTGCTGATCATACATTTGACCCTTGTAGCGGTGCCCCCGGGAAAGTTATTTCATTTCATTTATTTATTTATTCATTATGTATACCTAGCGTATGGTCCATATTCGGTCACATCATACTACTCAAAAAAAACTATTTACATACAATTTTAAAATAATAAATAGTAATGAATTTTTTAAACAAATTATATAAATACAAAATAACGAATGAACTACATATAATCAAAAATACAACTTGGCGATAAAAAATAAATAATTACATTATTTAACAAATTATATAAGTTATACGTATACATTTGAAGAAGATTTAATATAGTGCATAAAATAAAAATATATATAATATAAAGCAACAACCATATTGCAGAATGATATAGTTTTAACAAAACCCAATGAAAAACACATTTACCATAACACCAAATACCTAACAAGAATCAAAATTTATTCAAAACCATCAGACTATGTTGACGAAAGCACTTGTAAAAGTTTCCTCTTATAACTGTCAATAGAAAAATCAAATGTTCTTAAAGGCGGTGGTAATTTATTAAAATCTCTAGCTATCCTCACATTAAACGACCGCTCCAAGATAGGTGTTAGCTTTGGAATTTTCAACTGTCTATTCCTAACAGACTTTCCAAATTCAAATAAGTCAACTAAGTAATCAAGCACCTGTAACTTAAATGACTTATAGAACAGTAAAAAGTTTCTCAATTTTATAAAATCTGCAAGAGATAGCCCTCAAATTTTACAACAAACGACGAGACATGCTGCCTTAATCGAAGAGAATAGAGGTATCTTACTACGTAACCCAAGCTGCCACAGTATACCTCTAGACCATACAAAAATATTGGCATAATCAATCCATACACAACCCTCTCCTTTACATGTAAAGGTAAAAGTAAATCTAAGCTATATAGCTTCCTCAAAGTAAAACAAACCTTTGAAACAACTGAATCAATATGACTTTCAAAGCTCAATTTTGAATCGATGATAAGACCAAGACACTTAATTTTTTCCACAAAATCAATTAACTTACCATTCAAAACAAGAGAGAATTTGTCAATGCTACTATCACCAAAAAACATTGCTTTAGTCTTACTAGCATTAACCCTAAGACCATTGTCTGACATCCAGCTACATTATAAACCAACAGTGTAATCAATCATATTTTGTAAAACATCTGGAAAATCGGAACAACCTTTAAATAATAACTGCACGTCATACTGCTTTCTATCATAAAGATAAGAATATATAAATTTAAAAGCTGAACTTGAAAGACCATACAACCTATATAACTTGGAAACTAACAAAGAGTGATTAACACTGTCAAAAGCCTTGGCCAAATCTAGGGACAGCACCACATAGACACCATTCTTGGATATTTTACTATTAATATTATCAGTGAGTCCAATCCACAAAAAGAAGTAGTACTTCTATTAAGCTATGTACAGACGGTTGTCAGATCTTACAATATTGCCAATAAAATGTGCTCAAAATTTCTTACATCCGTGTGAACTGACAAATTTTGTCAGACGTCGTTGCCAGAAAAAGCATTGTCAGTCCATTGAAAGACTAGCAGCTGACAACAAATTGTCAGACATCCTACAATCGTGTGAACACATCGGCATCTGACAATGGCGTCATTGTAAGAGGATTATTTCTATGGGCAACACTGCCCACGCTTATATGCACACAAAATCATTGCAATTGCTTCTTTATGGTCCATAATAATTTATACTTTCACTTTTTACATTTAACACAAACGATTCATATTTAACAATTTCTAACAAATGCTTTGAGTCTGGCAACGCATAACAACAGATCTGAAAATTTTTGCATATGACAACCGCGTGAACTGACAATTTTTCGACTGACGAAATAAATTGCAATAAATTGTAAGATTTTCTTACAACCGTGTGAACTGACAAGGAATATTGTACAGGCAATTTTCGATTGCCAGTACATTGCCAGCACATTGGCAAATCTCACAATATTGTAAGATCTGACAATCGTCTGTACATAGCTTAACACCTAAATCCGGATTGACAGTCATGCAAGAAATTATTATTATCAATATAAGTAACAAGTTTGATCTTAATAATATGCTCAACCATCTTTGACAAAATTGATAACATTGTTATCGGTCTTAAGTCATCAATACCACTAACCCTACTATTTTTTTTAATGGGAACAATTTTGCCGATTTTCCAGAAGGCAAGAAAATTGGAGGTGGTCAAAATCGTATTTACCAAATATAATATGTAATTTCCAACAATCGGCATTAATAACTTAATAAAATTAAGCGCAAATCCATCGTGTCCAACAGCCTTAGATTTAATCATACGAAAAGCAGCAAACATATCACTAAGGTCAACAGTACGAAATGAAAAAACATTCCAGCTTGTATCAGCGATATCAACATCAGGCCCATTCACAGATTGATTCAAGGCGAAAGCATTATTCAATTCATCAGGGCCAAAATCTTGTAAAACATCAACATTACAACCTACTCCACTCTTATTCAGCATGGACCAAATTTGCGTACTATCTTTATTCTGAAAAATCGAACTATGTGCTTTTCTTTTATATTTTCTAAGAATAGTTTTAACTTTATTTCTATGTTGACAGAAAACCTTCCAATTTTCATTAATCCTATTGTATAAATACGCCCTATATGCCAGATCTCTTAGCGAAACGTCATATTTAGTCTCAGGGGCATTCATCCAGTCCTCTCTATGCGTCCTACTAATCCGCCTTTTTATAGGCACAGCCGAATGCAAAAACTCCAGATTATCATTTAAAATTTTCAACTGCTCATCAACATTAATTGTTGAATATATATTATCGAGACTATATGATTTTTTGTAAATTTTTTTGCTTTACCCTCAACTTGGAGCACGAAGAGGCTAACTTTGCCCGCATCGGACCGCCACCATTTTTTCGCTCAAATATTTTTTTCCGCACCTCACCAAATGAGGGTACCTTGCAAGTCGAAATCTTGTTACTAAGGATTCTGATATAACACTATGCCATAGCTTATGTACATATGTATGTTAGCATGTGTACATATTTAAAATTATATATATTTTTGCAACATTTGTGAGTAAATACGTATCAATATATCGATGTTTTCAAAAATATATGTGCCTGTGGCAATAAATAAGAATAGCTTAAGTCGAAATTCGTGTTTGAGATATTAAGGGTTTTCTCTAAAATAAATTGTGTTTGGTTCTTATGTAAAAGTCTTAGGAACCGAAAAAGACGCACATCCATTTAGAGCAGAATTGTTATTTTTATAAATAAAAACACGTTTTATTAGTTAATATTCGTTATTTTTTTTAGTTAAGATGTTATGAAAAAATCCATTGGCAAAAAATTTAAAACTAAAGTGAACTTAAGCTACTATGTTGAAAGGCAAAATAATTTTCATTGATAGTAAGTCGAGATAAGTGTTTTAGGTTAAATTGAAAAATACGGAAAACCTGAGGTAAGATATTTTTTAGCTAAAATAAGGTTTTATTTTTTATGAAGAATAATTTGAATTTATTGAACTTAGGTTAGGAAGGGGTGTGCTATACCGCACCTTCACTCGAAGAACCGATTGGGTCCATTGTGATTCCCTTTGTTGCTCAAAAGAGTAATATTTACGATATGAAGAGGAAGCAGAAACCATTGTACATATTATGTGTATAATATATATATATATATATATATATATATATATATATATATATATATATATATATATATATATATATATATATATATATATATATATATATATAGCCAGAAGTGACTATTATCCATCATTAAGCCACCGAATTCAACATGATGACGCCCCTGATGTCCTCTAGAGTTCACTTGCCGATATCAGTAATGCTTTCATGGAATGGTCTACTCAGCAGTTTAAGCTTATGACGCTGCAGCCTGGGCAGTGACAGATAATATGTACAATGGTTTCTGCTTCCTCTTCATCCACGCACATCATACAAAAATATGGAGTGCCACTTTCCTTAATTCTGGTTCTTGCTCTGCCCGAGCAGTGACCTATCAACGCGCCTGTCATGATTCGCATCGCCTTCCTATTCATGTCCAGTAGCAGTTTGGTTCTTCCTGAGTCAAGTTTTAGCCAAAAACCCCTCGAGACTTCCTTTCTACTTCGCCATGAACTGTTGGTCCTGCTTTATACCCAATCACTGAGTTCCCTATAGTAATGACCTATCGGTAATTTCACCGGTCTGTCCGTCATTCCCTCATCTAATGCCTACCATATTCTTGCCAGCTTATCGGCAATTTCATTTCCATCAACACGGATGTGGCCAGGAACCCAACATAGTCTGACACTATATTTATCCATAAGGATGTTTAGGGCTTTCCTACAGTCACTAACAAGTTTCGATTTGACGTTGTGTCCCTTTAAAGCTTTTAGCGCTGCCTGGCTGTCAACGTAGAAGGTTACCTTCTCACCTTCAGCTACATTGCTGGCCACCAGCGCAGTGCGCTGAGGATTGTCAGGATCTCAGCCTGGAAAACACTGCATTCATTCGGAGGTCTGAAAGAACTACGAATGTTCGTTCCCAAAGTATAGACACCGGCCCCTGTGCTTTCCCCCATTTGTGATCCGTCTGTAAATACTGAACTACCCTCATATAGCCTATCGTATTTTACCCAATAGTACTCATCCGGAATTACCATTTAGGGTGTTCTACTAAAATCGATTTCAGTGACCTTATTGTCTGTAAACCCAGGGATTACGGATTCATTTAAGATTGATGTGTGGCCTGTTGTTCCTGTCCTCAACAAACCTGTATCTACGAGTCTAAGTTCCCTTTTACAATTAAGAAATTGAATGGCAGACAGACGAAGTTTGTAATTTATTCTTGTTGCTTCACATGCTGTTTCTCCTTTCAGGGAATGTATTCATACTTTATTTTGTATTCATACTTATGTGTATGTGAGTAGCAAACGCGAAGAAGTAAACAAACTATACATTTTCTGTCTGGATGTTAATTTCCCAATTGTAAAAGGTTTAGGTAAGTTCAAAAGAGAATGAAAAAAATGTCTGCCTTTCAATTTCATAATTGTAAAAGCGGACTAAGGAGACTTCTAGTCGCCGTTCCTACCACAAAGTCCTCTATAGGAAGTAGATGTACATGTACATCTCTGAACCTAAGCTCCTGTGACTTTCCTTCCTCAATGCCTCCCACCATGCTACACAACCATGGGAAGCAACCGGCCTGACAACCGATGTGTAAATCCAGTTTACTACCTTCGGTTGCAGACCACAGTTCCTTCCAATGGAGTTCCTGCATGCGTAGTAGGCGTTGAGCCCTTTCTTTAGCCTTTCCTGCGTGTTCTTTTTCTAAGAAAGCTTGCTATCCAGGAAGACACCCTCCCTCTGCTAGTCTCAGCTCCACCCCTACCATCCTAGGCAGAAAAAGTCTCTACTTTGTATCTCCTGATAAAGAGGAGTAGCTCGATTTTCTCTGGGTTGACACCTAGTCCTTTACTGCTGGCCCAGGAGGATAGATCTCCCAACGCCAAATGCATGATTTCACTGATAGTGGGAAGAAAATTTCCCGTTACCAGTAATACCACGTCATTCGCATATGCAACTATCTTCTGTCCGTTCCTGTCAAAACGCCTAAGAATTGCGTTCATTGCCAACAACAACAATAGAGGTGGCAAAACTCCTCCCTGTAGTGTACCGGAGGCTTTCTCTTCCCATACTCGAGTTGATGATTCTGTTGTTAAGCATGATAATTATCCACTCCACTAGAAAGTTGTGAACCCTAAGAGTCTCCAGCGACTCCCTAATAGCCTCCACACTTTTGTTGTTAAAGGCTCCCTTCATGTCTAAGAATGCAGCCAGTATGTAATCCATGTGCTGCAGTCCTCTCTCTATAACACCAACCATGTCATGAAGCGCACTCTTAAAAGATCTGCTTTTATGAAAGGCATGCTGAGCGCCACTAATGACGCGGGTTTTAATTGTGATCCTTAGATGAATAACAATCAGTCGTCTAATGTTTTCAAAAGAAACGACGAATGACTTATTGGCCTGAAATCCTTCGGCTTTGAGTGGATTGTCTTACACGCTTTAGATATGAAGATAATCCTAACCTCTCTCCAGCCTTTCGGTATAAACCTCTTGCTTAAGGATATCTTAAAGATATCCACCACAGAAGTACGCGCCCATTATGCAACATGGCCGGAGAAATACCATCTGGGCCCGGTGATTTATGCGGTTCAAATGTATTTATTGCCCATGTCGATTTTACCAACGTCACTATGTTGTCCACTGCTCCGACAAGTAGTTAAAATTAAACTCCGTCGTTGCCACTTCCGCTACTTCCGTACAGCCAGGAAAGTGACTGTCCATCAGAACAGAAAGTGTCTCAGAGCTGGATTCCGTCCATGAGCCAACCAATCTTTGAATATTCCCAGGAGCCCTAGGGTATTTTGACAATACTCGCCGAAACCTCGATAACTCATTTACGGAATCAATCTTCTCACAATATTTCCTCCATGAGGTTCTTTTCGCCATTTGAGATCACTTATTATACAATACTTTATGATTGTTCCAGTCTTCAATCCCTCCTGTGAGTTCCGCCCTATTGAACAATCTTCTAACCGAGGACCACAGATATTTTAGATGTTTGGTCCACCACGACGGCTGCTCTTTTTTTTCCTGGGAAAACCACTGGACAGGTTTGTTCAAAACATTCCCTACAAGTGTTGTGAAATATTCCACCTCCTCTTCAAATCCTCTTTGTGTAACCACACCCTGCGGAGTGTCCCTTGCTATAATAGCCATAGAGGATCTATAGGTATCCTATTTAGTCTTTCTTGGATTCCTATATGGGTCACGCATTTCCCCTGAAAAATTAAAACTGAGTGATATCCTACTGTGGCCCGAAAACGTACAGCCTTTATCCACCATCCAGTTCTCCACCAGGATCCTATCTCTGTTAGTTAGTGTTATGTCTATAACCTCTGCCCTATCCCTATTCCTGAACGTGGGTACGTTATCGTTGTTACAAATAAACATATTGCTAGAAGTAATAAAATTAAACACCAACTCACCTCTTTTGTTAATGTTGCTGCACCCCAACTGACTATGATGAGCATTAGCGTCACAGCCGAGTACCAAGGCAACCCCTCTCAACCTTGCATACTCGATCAGCTTCTGCACGACAGCCCCCGGTGGATCAACAGCATCATAGAGCAAATATACCGATGCAAGTACAAGTTCCTGCTTACTCCTGGCCCCAACACTAACGACCGTAAGGTCTCCGTTACTGAAAGAATTAAATAAAGTTAATCCTTGCTCATCCCTTGTTAAAATGAAAGTTCTTACCTTATCCCATGTGACAGGGACATACAATGTGTAGCCCGTGACTCTTAAACTGCAAACCCTATTTTTATTAATCCAGAGTTGTTCGATAAGAGCCACGTCAACTTGCGTCCTATTGAGGTGTATTACTAGTTCGGCCGAGGCTGCCTCAGTATGGTGCAGTTTTATCTGCACCACCCGCAACCTTCTTGGGATCATCCGATTTAGTAAATCTAAATCTGAAAGTCTCCAAGCCGCACTTCACAACACCCTCCAACAACTCAGTCTCTTTAGATATTCCTGGTCTACGGCAAACCGAAGATCTTTACCCGCGTTCTCTCTACAATACATTGAGGCCAAAGGCTTCCATTGATTTGTCCTGAGAGGCGAGTTCTTCGCTGCCAGTATCGACAGTATGGTTTCCATCGATCTGGCGGTGAAACAATGAATTAATTTATTTGCAAATAGTGCGCGTATAAACTTAGTATATTATTTAAATTTTTGCCATATTGTTTTTATTGCGACTTACCAATTTAGAAAAATATTCACGAGTAACGCACTATTTGCAAATAAAACACTTAAGGTTGCCACACTTACAAATGTTTGCTAATAAAAAACAATAAAATGATAAATATTGCACAAAAAACATTGATAGAAGAAAATAATGACAATAAAAAGAAATTATTATTTTTATTATTTACATGATATTAAACTTATATAAATATAAGACTAATATAATATAGCGCACTAGCTATTATTTTTTTGTTATTTTATACATTTTCAATTTTTTTAAACATAAGTAAAATTTCTATAGAAGTGTATAAACAGTGAGTTAATTTATTTGAAGAAAAAAAAATAGTTGAAAATAGTGCGCATATAAACGTAGTAATAGTTAATTAAAAATTTATGCATTATGTAGTTGCCGTGTTTTAAATTTACCCTGATTTACCAAAGCTAGTGAACCATGTTATATTGTGGGCACAGTATTTTAAATTTTGGGCAGTCGTTCTTCTATGAATTGAAATAAATAAGCAAATGTATAAATTTATTTACCAACTAGTGGCCCCACCATATCGCTCATTTACTTGAATAGTGTCATATCTAAAAAAATTAGTTTTTTGAGTTAATAATGCAGAATAATGCAGCATTTAGAATTTTATTTTGTGTAAAAATTTCATATAAATAGCTTGTAGTACCATAACCTCCTGAGAGAAGACTATTTTTTCATGTCTTCATTGAGTTGTATGCAAATGAAAAACTTAAAACGCTTTTTCTGCAAAATTGTTTTTTTTTTGAGTTGTGACACTATTGAAGTAAGGAGCGATATGTTGTTCTGTCTGTGTGTTTGCTGCATATTACATTTAATGCAAATCTTTTCATTTGATATTTCTATCCGGACTTTCCATACAAATTAAGTGCTCGTGTACCTTAGAGCATCCCATATCGGATTAGAATGAATTCAATTAATTTTTCAAACTCCATTAATAAATCCCTATCATTTGAAACACTTGCCATGTAGTTGATTAAAAACAATTGGTAAGTAATCTTGGGACATCCATTATATTGTGTGTTAAATAATATTCATATCATGATGTTGTTTAGTATAATAATTTTCCTCCTATCGAGGCCAATTATAAATCTAAACCAGTGGTGTCAAAAATAAAACTATAGTTGTGTGTGTGAGGGAAGTTGTCTCATTCGTTTGTGAAGTACATAGAAAAAATAAACATTTGGAAGAAAAGCAGTTTAGTAAAGCAGCTAAAAGAAACTTGAAAGCAGCCTATGTGATAGATAAATAAGAAAAAAATATTAAATAAAAAAGTTGTCGGCGACGCATATTTTCCGAGTTATGGGGCTCTGAACTTTCGATAGAAAACTGTGAAAAAAAATTTAAATATCTTAACTGATTTGGCTCCGACCCTTATTTCTCCAGCTATTGACCTCTGAAGTTTTCATAGAAAATTGTGAAGCGTGATAGAAAATTGAAAACGAAACGGTTAAGAATTTTCTTCACAACGCAAAATAATAAAGATTTTCTGCCTTGCAAAGTTTCCCAGGTCTGCCGGCCTTGTGCCTGGTCTTAAGGATTTCTCCACCATGGTGTTTCCCGACACGGCGCAGCATAAATATTTTCTTCACAGATCTTAATTAATTTATATATTGACCCGTTACATTTAGAAATGCAAAGATAAATCACAATCTTCTTTAAAGGCCTATAGCTTGAGAAATATGAGCCTTTTAAAGGCTCAAATAAAATTCAAAATTGCAAAATATTGAACTTTTGATTGTCTGCAAAGGCAAATGTGTTAAGAATAAAACAAGCTAAATATTATGAAAATCGACTAAAAATTATAGACTTTATTAGTAATTTAGTAAAAACAAACTGAATAAAAAACGTTAAGTTTGTTCAGAGCAAGAAAAAAGCAAAACCTGTGTTATTACCTAAAGGGATGTTCTGTGAGCTTGGGTATTTTCACTAAGTTATACCCCTTTTAGACTTGGAAAGTTTTCTTTGCAAGGTCTTAATTCACCTAAGTGAAAGACTGAGGGAGGAATACTATCTCTTTCTGTCATTCTCCCAGCTGAATTAAGACTTTGCAAACTAAACTTTCCGTGTCTAAAAGGGGTATTGCTAGTAAACTCTAATATTTGGAGCCGATTTTCATATTATTTAGCTTATTTTATTCTTAACACATTTGTTATTTAATATTTTGAAGTTTTGAATTTTTTAAGATATTTTAAAAGAAGAAAAACTGTTGAATTTTTATTACAAAAAAAAAAACAATTTTTCTATTTTATTTTACTAATAACTAAGAAAACCATTGATTTTTTTTGGTTATCATGTTTGATTATCATGATTTCAACCAAATTTTATTAGTTGGCCGATGGTGTGTTTTTTGTCATCGTCAGACATACTGCCTTCGAGTTGTGAAAATGTTAAGTAGGCTCATAAAAAGAAATTCTGACGTGATGGAATTTTTTTAATATTTTTTCTGAAGCTTAGTACCTAATACCTATCCGAATTTCGTACTAATTTCATAATATCGATAATAGACTGTACATACTTAGGTTTCATCGAAATAACTGTAATACAAAGTCTGCTTAAGTTTTTAAGAAAATTTATTTACTCCGATAATTGTTCCATTTACTTGTCGTTTTAGATTAATATATTAATATATTATGTATTTACAAGTATATTTTAAAGTTTAAACCTTATTTTATTGGCAATTTTTTTATTAGGATATTGGACCTTTAAAGAAACGCCGAAAAAAGAAACGAAAGGGATCTTCTTCGTCGGAGTCTAGTTACAATCAAACTATTAATGCGGGCGATCAACAACAATTACAACCGCAGTTGTCACCAGCCAATAGCTCGAAAAGCGGTAGCCATCATGCCGTACTCTCGCCAGCCGCTGACGATGGTCAGAAACTAAAAATAAAACAAGAAATATTAGATTCTCCTGGTTATCCTTATTCAGTGGGCAGTTTATCGACCCATTCGCAGTCTACTGATTCCACTAACGTAACTCAATACCAAACATCTACAATAGTCGAAAATGCTTTGAAAATACCACAACATCAAGTAATGCCCATGAACTTAGCTGCTGAAACAAGAGGTGGATCATCCAACGTTTTCGCTAGAACACCATCAACCACAGCATCCTTAACTACAAGCGCTTTCGAACACGTAAGACCATCAAGCGGAACAATACCTGGAACAACCGTGGTAACAGCGGTAAAGAATTTAACTCCTAAAATAATGGAATTATCAACGGAAAATTCTGCTATATCTTCGCCTCCATCTGAAACTACTATTAAGCAAGAGATTGGAACCGAAGATTACAATACTTCAAATATTTTTTGCAAGAAAGTTCGAAAAGCACAGCAAACCAAAGGATTTTGGGCCAATTCACCAACATCGAATCGATGCACTTCAATTGCAACTACAGCAGCCAGTTTTCCTATTATAACCACAACAGCTTCGACGCCGCCTCCCGTTCCGACAAGTGTTGTATCCACACCATCCAATAACACCGATTCCGTTGTGGTTTACAATATGGGACCACCCACACAAATGGCTCCTTCTATTAGCCCCAATAATCAATCAATAAATGATGATGTCAACTCTTTAGGACAACCAAAGGTGCTTTCACGCAATTTGCAACAGTTGAAAGCCAAGAAAATAATGGCTGCTGCAGCAGCGGCAGGCTGTGAACCTCCCGACTTAAATGCAGCTAAAGAAGCAGCCGATTTGCCAGCAAATTTAGGTCTGCCGCGAGAGCGTGTTATAAGCATATGTAATATGGATAAGCATGAGTTAGATGATTACTTTTTACCAGTAGAAGAGGAAAATTCCGAGGATCAAGAAACTGAGTTGCTTCAATATTTTCAGATGGGAGACGCTGAGGAAAAATTAACCAAAAATTCTTCCTCTGATGCTAAGCGGAACAGTAATTCAACAGTAAGTCAATTGACGTCCGTCACAATACCAATAACGACATCCAACTTAACATCAACTACCACAACAAGTGCATCAACTGTAGGATCGTTGTCATTGACGTCAACTTCGACAATCACAACATCAAAAATTTCAACCGGCATAATGATGAGCACATATAAGTGTATGAACAACACACAGTCCACAAACAATATAGGAACAAACAGTCAATTACAAAATGGAAAAGCGCAAAAATCTTACATTTTGGATTATCCAAATTTAACAGGAAATTCTTCAAGTCAATTGCCACTAACCGCAAAAACATCGTTGTGCTCCAATACTGTTGGAACTGCCTCAGCGTCTCTAGCACAAATAACTAAAAAGCATCAACAACAGCAACAACAACAACATCAACAACAACAACATATGCAACAGTCACAGCAACAACTTCTGCAACAATCTATAATATCACAGCAGCAGCAACAAATAACACATCATCCATCATCATACTCCAAGGTTTCTTTTAAACGTAAAATAAATTTAAATACAAAAAATACCACTTCAGACATAACAGCGGCGAGAAAAAACTACAGCTTTCTACCAATATCACCAAACATCAATTCAACATCATCGTCATCTCTGACCAACAACAACAATATAAATAGTTCAGGTATTGGACTTTTTGCCAGCCCTGGCCTGTCGCGCTTACTGGTCAAACAACAATCTTTGGATTGTGACACCTCTTCAGATCCCATGATTGGAGCAACACGACGAATTCGTTCTTACAATTCGTTGATGACATCAGCTTCCGCACCTCCAAGTCCTTCAGTGTTGAAACAGCAGCAAGAACAACATATGTTTGGTCACATGGCACATAATATGTTAGTGGATCATTGGTCTCACTCTAGCGGTACCTTTAATAACCCATCAACTTCGACAAACGTTGCCAACTCATTGATGGTTGATCAAAATTCCTTGGATCTAGATTTATTTGGAGAAGCAGCTGCAGCGGCAGCTTCAACAGCAACCGATAGCACTTTTGTCAGTAGAAATAATTTCAATATGGGAATAATGAACACGTTTGACAGAATGACGAGTAACACTGCCGATAGTTCAGGCGGACAAATAAATGATGTGATACAACGATCGCAATCTGTTCCACTATCACACTTGCAGCGTTCTCAATCGCCCACATTAAACCACACTTTTCAATGTGACGTAAACAATCCGACTGCTATCTCGGAATGCAATTCATTGGCACAAACACCCGTGCCATCCGAACTTATTGATTCTGGAATAATGCTATCGGAAAACAGCTGTAGCCAGCATAGTGCCACTATAAAACTAGAAGAAATGGCTAATGTTGTAGCTTCCGATTCCACAGCTATATTGGATGAAGTGGATGTGAGTGAAATTCTATCATCACCAGATTTTGTAACAAAATTTTCAAGTCTTAACCAGACGTGTAGAACAAAAACTACTTGTTCCTCGGCTGGATCTTCGTCTGGCTACAGTAGTACTGGTAATTTTTCGCTTTCATGCGGTAGTTATAGCATTGGAGGAGGTGGCAATAGTTTGGGTAGTGGTGCAATGGCTTCATCGATATCACGTTCCGTACCCTCGACTCCATTGCCTCATCAGAACCCACAAAGTCTGTTTGGAAATGGCAATAACTTCTACAGGAAACGTTTCATAAATAATTGTCAATTTTTAAATGGTAATGCTGTAGCTGGTGGTGGAGTCCTGGATAATATAAATTCTTTTTCCAACAATTTCTCATCCGGCTGCAAGTACGGTTATGGCAATATCTCTTCATCGTTGTCCCGTTCTGCGTGCGATATCTCCAAGTCAATGCCTTCTACACCCATAACGACAACGCCAAGTAATTTTCGTTATAGTCCTTCAGAGTTTACACGTGATTTCCTTATTAACGGAAATACTATAGATGATAGTATAACATCTTCCTTTGGTGCGGTGGGCAGTGATAATCTGATGGGATCTGATGTGATGTCTGTGGATGCACCTTTAAATTCCGAGTCGCTGCTTAATGAAGAAGACACTTTAATCAACGACTCGACGGTGATGAGTCAAGTTGATAGTGGCGTGTTGACACCTGATTTTGCTGTACAATCTGAAACGTCGGCGACAGTCTTAGGCGGAGTTGTAGGTGAGTCATCTGTTGTTATTGGCGTGGGTTCAGAGTTATTAGATAATTTGTAGAATTTGCCTGGAGAGCAAGTTAATAGGAAACGTGTTAAACCGAAACAAATGTCTCATGATTCCATATCAACAGAAACCGAAGAAGACAATCATGAGATTAATAATTGTGCGGTTGGTCTATTACTAGCCGAAGTCGGTAAATTATAAATAAAATACAAGTAAAACCTCAAACGCATCGTAATGTCCTTTTAGCTTGCTCTTCAGAAAAATAATTAGTAATTAAAGAAACTAATATAAAACACGTCATTGAAATTGTTACATTATTGTTAAACTATGTATTTTTTAACGTTAAGTTTTTAATTTTTGTTTTCCTTTTTCTATCTTTACTTGCATAAAAAATTATGTACTCTATTCTCTTACTATTTCTTTCTTTCTTTTTATTTTAATTATCAAGAAAGTAGCAAAACAATATTAAAGTCCAGTGAAGACTATAAAATGTTCTTTGGAAAGCATAAATGCTAAATAGGAAGAATTAGGTATCGTCAAAAGCGTCTAATATGTTTGACATACATACATATATATGTACTTTGTATAATTTTCTTTTTTATTCTGTTTGATTTACATATATTTGAAGTAACTATTATGTATGTTTTTATTTTAAATACACTTTGCTTTTTTTTTGATTTATTGTATGTTTGAATTGCAATTTTTGTGTTTCTTTATTTATTTATTTTTGTTTGTTTTTTTTTTCAATTAAATAAATGGTAAATATAAATAAGCAAACGTATAAAATTAGCAGTGTTTAAAATACTTATTTGCGAAAATGAAATCAAGATAATTTCTGTTTACTCAGAACTACCTGAACAAGTTTTTTTTAAATAATTTGTTATATACCAGAAAGAAATTAAATATTTTTGCAACATTTGCAATAAAAATCTATTTATAAATAACATTCATGAATATTATTCTACCACAACCAATCTTGGCATGTGTTTTTAAAGAGAGATCACCAGATTTGTTTAAGTTATAGATTTTGTATAGTTTATTTTTTGTTTGTTTGATATTTAGGTTACTGCGCAAACTATCTTTGAGTCCATGGTGAAGAATTACTTGGGCTCGAAAAAATTTCATAATGCCATCGACAATTTAAAGGTTTTAACCAGGAGGCTTATTCTGTATTGCGATGCGAAAGTCAATGGTACTCGAAAATACAAAAATGCGAACAATTTCTATTCTATGTTACGATGTTCGCAAAGTTCTTTTTTATTCACATTTAAAATTCGAAAAAGTCGCTAGTGTGTAAACGAAAATATTTATAAAAAAATATTGTACCATGTAAATTAAAGTTGATATATTTTACAATCAAAACTACAAACAAAATTAGCTTTAAATTTTATGTTTATTTGTTATTTTTGACGAGTGCTGCCCCGGTTTGAAATAAAATTTGAATGCGATTGCGAAATTCTTATAGAATACCAAGTTTCTTTCGCATCGTATTTCATTTGCGGATCGCATTGATTTTCGCATCGCAATACAGAATAATGCTAGGAACCAAACTGGGACGAACGATGAATTTTTATGTGCGAACTTTGGTCATAAAAAATAAAACACATTTGTGCATATGAAAATGAACACAACACCGCCGTACAACGAAATTCGACGTGCGTGACGAACTCTGAGATAGATTTATTTCTATTTTTTACACCGACGAACGACGAAAAACCAAAATTGAGAGAAAATTCTATCTGTATCTCTCAGTTTTTGTACACACAACAACCAACTTTGTCAAATATGAGAGAGGAATTCGGTGAGTAAATTCGTCGTTATTTTGCTTCTCACGACGACGAATTTGTCGACGTGGACGAAATTCGTCGTTCGTCCCAATTGTGTTCCTAGCATAAGCCTCCAGGGTAAGACGCCTTATACACACGCAATGATTACTTTATAAACTTTTAATTCAGCTGGGTGAGAGATACTTTCTCTTTCTGTCTTTCTGCCAGCTGAATTAAGACCACGATACAATTATACTAGCTACATGCATGACTACAACAAAATTACAACACCAAAAACACATGTATTTTGTTGGTATAAACAAAACCAAAATTGTCAGAAACAAATGTTTTTTGTTTATAAAAATAACAATTACACAGTAACTAAAGTACAATTGCAGACGCGGCATTCCTGCATGGTTATAGCTATTCAGTGTTGCCAATCTGTGTGTAGTTAGACAGTGTGTAATTTCTACTCACATGTGTAGCCCATGTAATTAAATTCTTGTATAATCTGTGTGTAATTCTACTTTAGGTTATATTTTTATTTATTTTGTTTTAATTTTAACCTTCACCAAAGATGTGTACTGTAATTTTCTTCAATGTGTAATTGGAGATATAGCCATGTGTAAATTCTTTGGCAACACTGTAATCATTTTATTCACACTCATACACTAACATTTTTGCAGCTTGTAAACAAAGTTTGACACTTATATGCAATGTATACAGTAACAGGCTGGGCTTGGGCATGTAACTAGTATAATTGTATCATGATTAAGACTTTGCGTGTGTAAGTAAATACACAGATCAGCGCCACTACTTTTTGCTCTTTTACGCAGAAGTCAGAGCCAATGTATTATTACTCTCAGTGATGGGAAAAAATTTTGTTTTCGTGCCGAATCTCTTTCTAAATAGTGCCAAAATCACTTGACTAGTGCCAAGCAACTTTTTGTATAGGTATAATTAAAATGTTGGTTGTTAATGTTCATAAAGGACATAGATACATATACATATGTATACATATGTACGTAAAGACTATAATAACTCTAAACTAATTTAAAAGATAAATTAACTTTTTCTTATAAGATGTGTATATGTATTTAGTCACATATATATTTATGGTTTGTGTTTTGTTATATGGTTAATATGCATATCTATGTACTGATAAGCTGCATAAATTCGTACACGGTAAAAATAATAATACCCCTTATTGGGAATGGCGTCGTCGACGTGACATCAAGACGACAGTAAATATTGTCACTTGTCTACTCTTTATCGGCTCTTATTGACAATCTCTTACTAATCTCTAAAGCTTTGTAAATTAATGTAGCATGTTAATAGTAGTCAATTCTTGTTGACAAAGAGTAGACAAGTGACAACTTTTACTGTCGTGTTGATGTGACGTCGACGACGCCATTCGCAATAAGGGGTAATAATTGTTAGGTATTTATTTAAATCCAACAAATATTCTCTTGGTATAACAAAATGTATTTTTTGGTTTAGTATTTTATATGCATTATAATATTCTGATGTATGTAGCTTAAGGTTCTTAACCAAGCTGTCATACACGTAGCTCATACTGCCACAAAGGTCGATGACTGCCCGTACCGGTATAGATTTGTTTCCCGCTTTTAAAAATACCTTAACCGTAGGGGAAAAGGTTACCACGTGCCGAATAGACAAATTAATAATGGGGGGTGACGCGGACGGATTTTGCGTAACAAATTGATATTGTTTCCTTTGCTGGCCCTTTGAGGTCTTGCTCTTTTCTGAGTGTAAGAGAGAATGATGCTTCCCCTTACACTTTTTGCACTGACCTTGGCTTTTACAGTCGCGCGCCACATGATCGTGCGAAAGGCATCGCGCACAGTATCGGTGCAAGAGCACCATGCGAATTCTTTTTTCAAAATTCATTTTTTGAAACACACGACACCCAGCTATATTATGTCGACGCTTACACAAACGACACACGACTTCAGAAGCTGTTGGCACTGCTTTCGAACCCGAAGCTTCGTTGGCACCTGATATAACATCAGGGTTTGGCGACGAATGTGCGGCTACAAGAGCTGCACCCGCTGTTAAAACAGCAGGGTTTTGATCAATTTGATCATTTTGTTCCGGCATAGAGACAGCTACATCTACCTATGGGTCACTGGGCACAATTTTGACCGCATGTTCCTTAGACATGGTCAAAACCGTGGTCCATAACTGTAAGATCTGCGTTTTGCACCGTAAGAAACTTCAAGGGCAGATTATGGGCTCTCTACCTGCAGAAAGAAGCACATTAAGTCGCCCGTTTGCTAACACGGGAGTTGATTTTGCGGGCCCCTTTGAGATAAAAAGTTTCACCGGTCGATACTGCTGCCTAACTAAGGGCTATGTGTGTCTTTTTATCTGTTTCTCTACGAAGGCGATACATATTGAAGCTGTTAGTGACCGGTCCACACTAGCTTTTCTTGCTGCTTTAGCTCGTTTTGTTGCTCGACGTGGGTGCCCCAGCCGTATTTTCTCCGACAACGGCCGAAACTTTGTGGGCGCCGCACAGGAGATAAAGTAAAATTTCAATAAAGTAGTAGCGGAACTTAGTGACTCAGCAATTAATATGTATGCACACCAGAGGTTAGAGTGGCGCTTCATTCCTGCAGTTGCACCTCATATGGGGGGGCTGTGGGAGGCAGGAATTAAAAGTCTAAAACATTGCTAAAAAATCGGCAGGGCAGCTTAGATTCACGTTCGAGGAGTTCGCCACCTTGCTAGCACGCATTGAAGCATGTCTTAACTCTCGCCCGCTCGGCCCGTTACCAGACAGCGCCGACGAACTGTCAGCCCTCACCCCTGGTCATTTCCTAATAGGCTCCTCTCTGCTCACCCCAGCTGAACCTGAAGAATTGTCTTCATCATTAAGTATCGCTAACCGCTGGCGGAAGATAAAGGCTCTTCAACAAGAAATTTGTAGGCGCTGGAAGGAGGAATTTCTAAAAGAGCTACATAAACGGAACAAGTGGAAGGTGCCTCAAGTAGATCTAAAAGTTAACGAATTAGTGGCTCTGAGGAGTGAACCAACTTGTCCCACAGAATGGCGTCTAGGGCGCGTAACAAATCTTTATTATGGCCCTGACAACAAAGTACGGGTAGTTGATTTGAAAACTCAAAATGGCGTCATCAGTCGCCCTATCCACAAATAAGTATGTTTACCACCTTGCGACAATTAAATCCACGTTTAACAGATATCGTATCTTAAATTCAAACCTGTTTCCCCACCCCTATTTAGCTCAAGATGTCTCTCCGCCGTTTCAATGACCAGTACAAGTGTCCCTTAGACGGCAAATATCACGCCATAAGATTGTGTACAAAATTTATGGTGATGTCCATCGAGGAGAAGCTGCGTGTCGTAGCTGACAAGGAAAAGCGTTGGACTCGGGCATTGATCGACCCGAAGCAGAAGCTGTCGTCGATCACCCGAATGGAGGCTAAGGAGCTCCAGTGTTGAGTACGCGATGGGAAAACCCACCTGACCTTATTCCATCGTCGCTCGACAAAGAATTTCGTCGTGGAGCTGGTCGTCACAGACAGAGCGTTTGGTCGCAGCCCCGAGGTGGACGTGAAAGGTGAATGCAGACGGGCAGGTATTGCGGCCAATCCACACTGGCATAAGAGCCGGGATATGTATATGATCTTGGGGGCAGACACCATGTGCAAAATATTGATGGGGATTGCCGAAGGCACCCCGCGATACCTGTTTACCCAGGACACGGTTTTTGGGGTGGCACTGTTTGGCGAGGCTGCAATTTTATAATTATTATTTTTTATTAACTTTTTTTTTTTTTTAATTAAAGAAAAATTTGTGCACTATATAAAAATATTGACAGAATAAGAATTGAAATAAAAACATGCAGGACAATATAATAAATGATGTGTAACATTACGATCATAATTCTTGCTATTAATCCAATTATTGAAATCAGAATAAGTACTGTTTGAATGAAAGAAGAAAGAAAATAGATATTTAGACATTTTCAATCATAATAATTATACATTAAGAAAATCTCCATAAACTCAATCCCTAATAGGGGTATACTAATGCATAAAAAGTATTTTATTTTCATTAAGGGATAACCTCTTATGTGTTTGTAAATAAGAAATAAGTTGAAAAATATCAAATAAAAACATAAGAACCAACCAATTATTTTGAATGGAGACCTGGGATGCTTCAATTGTTCCTGGAATATTTTTTCTTTTTTCTTCTTTTCTTTCTTGAGCAATATGTCCTGGCTTAAGCATTCCATACACTAGAAAATCTTTCCAGAATATCCTCCCTCTCAGCCGAGGTAACAACAGAAACCTTATCATTTTTTACTTCTTCAGTTGTTTCAAGTGGAGCGGGACCTTCGGGCCACTGTGAGTTTTCTAAACGTAGCCAATCAGGGCCGTACCACCATAGCTCGTTTGAACGCAACTCAGCAGGAGTCAGTCCGCGGGTTGCTAGATCGGCTGGATTGTTATTTGAAGATACATATATGAAACCAATTTTCGTTGCCAATTTTTTCTAATATGGTCGCAACCCTATTTGCTACAAACGTTTTCCAATTTCATGGTGGTTTTCGGAGCCACGCCAGAACTATTGTTGAGTCAGACCACAAGTATAGCGAATATGTATTAAGTCCGAAAGCTGGAATAGTACTCTATACCGGGATACCTGTTTACCCAGGACACGGTTTTGGGGTGGCACTGTTTGGCGAGGCTGCAATTTTATAATTATTATTTTTTATTTTTTTATTTTTTTTTAATTAAAGCAAAATTTGTGCACTGTATAAAAATATTGACAGAATAAGAATTGAAATAAAAACATGCAGGACAATATAATAAATGATGTGTAACATTACGATCATGATTCTTGCTATTAATCCAATTATTGAAATCAGAATAAGTACTGTTTGAATGAAAGAAGAAAGAAAATAGATATTTAGACATTTTCAATCATAATAATTATACATTAAGAAAATCTCCATAAACTCAATCCCTAATAGGGGTATACTAATGCATAAAAAGTATTTTATTTTCATTAAGGGATAACCTCTTATGTGTTTGTAAATAAGAAATAAATTGAAAAATATCAAATAAAAACATAAGAACCAACCAATTATTTTGAATGGAGACCTGGGATGCTTCAATTGTTCCTGCAATATTTTTTCTTTTTCTTCTTTTCTTTCTTCAGCAATATGTCCTGGCTTAAGCATTCCATACACTAGAAAATCTTTCCAGAATATCCTCCCTCTCAGCCGAGGTAACAACAAAAACCTTATCATTTTTTACTTCTTCAGTTGTTTCAAGTGGAGCGGGACTTTCGGGCCACTGTGAGTTTTCTAAACGTAGCCAATCAGGGCCGTACCACCATAGCTCGTTTGAACGCAACTCAGCAGGAGTCAGTCCGCGGGTTGCTAGATCGGCTGGATTGTTATTTGAAGATACATATATGAAACCAATTTTCGTTGCCAATTTTTTCTAATATGGTCGCAACCCTATTTGCTACAAACGTTTTCCAATTTCATGGTGGTTTTCGGAGCCACGCCAGAACTATTGTGGAGTCAGACCACAAGTATAGCGAATATGTATTAAGTCCGAAAGCTGGAATAGTACTCTATACCGGGATACCTGTTTAACCAGGACACGGTTTTTGGGGTGGCAATATTTGGCGAGGCTGCAATTTAATAATTATTATTTTTTATTTACTTTTTTTTTTTTAATTAAAGAAAAATTTGTGCACTATATAAAAATATTGACAGAATAAGAATTGAAATAAAAACATGCAGGACAATATAATAAATGATGTGTAACATTACGATCATAATTCTTGCTATTAATCCAATTATTGAAATCAGAATAAGTACTGTTTGAATGAAAGAAGAAAGAAAATAGATATTTAGACATTTTCAATCATAATAATTATACATTAAGAAAATCTCCATAAACTCAATCCCTAATAGGGGTATACTAATGCATAAAAAGTATTTTATTTTCATTAAGGGATAACCTCTTATGTGTTTGTAAATAAGAAATAAGTTGAAAAATATCAAATAAAAACATAAGAACCAACCAATTATTTTGAATGGAGACCTGGGATGCTTCAATTGTTCCTGGAATATTTTTTCTTTTTTCTTCTTTTCTTTCTTGAGCAATATGTCCTGGCTTAAGCATTCCATACACTAGAAAATCTTTCCAGAATATCCTCCCTCTCAGCCGAGGTAACAACAAAAACCTTATCATTTTTTACTTCTTCAGTTGTTTCAAGTGGAGCGGGACCTTCGGGCCACTGTGAGTTTTCTAAACGTAGCCAATCAGGGCCGTACCACCATAGCTCGTTTGAACGCAACTCAGCAGGAGTCAGTCCGCGGGTTGCTAGATCGGCTGGATTGTTATTTGAAGATACATATATGAAACCAATTTTCGTTGCCAATTTTTTCTAATATGGTCGCAACCCTATTTGCTACAAACGTTTTCCAATTTCATGGTGGTTTTCGGAGCCACGCCAGAACTATTGTGGAGTCAGACCACAAGTATAGCGAATATGTATTAAGTCCGAAAGCTGGAATAGTACTCTATACCGGGATACCTGTTTACCCAGGACACGGTTTTGGGGTGGCACTGTTTGGCGAGGCTGCAATTTTATAATAATTATTTTTTATTTTTTTATTTTTTTTTAATTAAAGCAAAATTTGTGCACTGTATAAAAATATTGACAGAATAAGAATTGAAATAAAAACATGCAGGACAATATAATAAATGATGTGTAACATTACGATCATGATTCTTGCTATTAATCCAATTATTGAAATCAGAATAAGTACTGTTTGAATGAAAGAAGAAAGAAAATAGATATTTAGACATTTTCAATCATAATAATTATACATTAAGAAAATCTCCATAAACTCAATCCCTAATAGGGGTATACTAATGCATAAAAAGTATTTTATTTTCATTAAGGGATAACCTCTTATGTGTTTGTAAATAAGAAATAAGTTGAAAAATATCAAATAAAAACATAAGAACCAACCAATTATTTTGAATGGAGACCTGGGATGCTTCAATTGTTCCTGGAATATTTTTTCTTTTTTCTTCTTTTCTTTCTTGAGCAATATGTCCTGGCTTAAGCATTCCATACACTAGAAAATCTTTCCAGAATATCCTCCCTCTCAGCCGAGGTAGCACCAAAACCTTAACATTTTTTACTTCTTCAGTTGTTTCAAGTGGAGCGGGATCTTCGGGCCACTGTGAGTTTTCTAAACGTAGCCAATCAGGGCCGTACCACCATAGCTCGTTTGAACGCAACTCAGCAGGAGTCAGTGCCCGGGTTGCTAGATCGGCTGGATTGTTATTTGAAGATATATGAAACCAATTTTTGTTGCCAATTTTTTCTAATATGGTAGCAACCCTATATGCTACAAACATTTTCCAATTGCATGGTGGTTTTCGGAGCCACGCCAGAACTATTGTTGAGTCAGACCACAAGTATAGCGAATATGTATTAAGTCCGAAAGCTGGAATAGTACTCTATACCGGGATACCTGTTTACCCAGGACACGGTTTTGGGGTGGCACTGTTTGGCGAGGCTGCAATTTTATAATTATTATTTTTTATTTGTTTATTTTTTTAATTAAAGAAAAATTTGTGCACTATATAAAAATATTGACAGAATAAGAATTGAAATAAAAACATGCAGGACAATATAATAAATGATGTGTAACATTACGATCATGATTCTTGCTATTAATCCAATTATTGAAATCAGAATAAGTACTGTTTGAATGAAACAAGAAAGAAAATAGATATTTAGACATTTTCAATCATAATAATTATACATTAAGAAAATCTCCATAAACTCAATCCCTAATGGGGGTATACTAATGCATAAAAAGTATTTTATTTTCATTAAGGGATAACCTCTTATGTGTTTGTAAATAAGAAATAAGTTGAAAAATATCAAATAAAAACATAAGAACCAACCAATTATTTTGAATGAAGACCTGGGATGCTTCAATTGTTCCTGGAATATTTTTTCTTTTTTCTTCTTTTCTTTCTTGAGCAATATGTCCTGGCTTAAGCATTCCATACACTAGAAAATCTTTCCAGAATATCCTCCCTCTCAGCCGAGGTAGCAACAAAAACCTTAACATTTTTTACTTCTTCAGTTGTTTCAAGTGGAGCGGGACTTTCGGGCCACTGTGAGTTTTCTAAACGTAGCCAATCAGGGCCGTACCACCATAGCTCGTTTGAACGCAACTCAGCAGGAGTCAGTGCCCGGGTTGCTAGATCGGCTGGATTGTTATTTGAAGATATATGAAACCAATTTTTGTTGCCAATTTTTTCTAATATGGTAGCAACCCTATATGCTACAAACATTTTCCAATTGCATGGTGGTTTTCGGAGCCACGCCAGAACTATTGTTGAGTCAGACCACAAGTATAGCGAATATGTATTAAGTCCGAAAGCTGGAATAGTACTCTATACCGGGATACCTGTTTACCCAGGACACGGTTTTGGGGTGGCACTGTTTGGCGAGGCTGCAATTTTATAATTATTATTTTTTATTTATTTATTTTTTTAATTAAAGAAAAATTTTTGCACTGTATAAAAATATTGACAGAATAAGAATGGAAATAAAAACATGCAGGACAATATAATAAATGATGTGTAACATTACGATCATGATTCTTGCTATTAATCCAATTATTGAAATCAGAATAAGTACTGTTTGAATGAAAGAAGAAAGAAAATAGATATTTAGACATTTTCAATCATAATAATTATACATTAAGAAAATCTCCATAAACTCAATCCCTAATAGGGGTATACTAATGCATAAAAAGTATTTTATTTTCATTAAGGGATAACCTCTTATGTGTTTGTAAATAAGAAATAAGTTGAAAAATATCAAATAAAAACATAAGAACCAACCAATTATTTTGAATGGAGACCTGGGATGCTTCAATTGTTCCTGGAATATTTTTTCTTTTTTCTTCTTTTCTTTCTTGAGCAATATGTCCTGGCTTAAGCATTCCATACACTAGAAAATCTTTCCAGAATATCCTCCCTCTCAGCCGAGGTAGCAACAAAAACCTTAACATTTTTTACTTCTTCAGTTGTTTCAAGTGGAGCGGGACTTTCGGGCCACTGTGAGTTTTCTAAACGTAGCCAATCAGGGCCGTACCACCATAGCTCGTTTGAACGCAACTCAGCAGGAGTCAGTCCGCGGGTTGCTAGATCGGCTGGATTGTTATTTGAAGATATATGAAACCAATTTTTGTTGCCAATTTTTTCTAATATGGTAGCAACCCTATATGCTACAAACATTTTCCAATTGCATGGTGGTTTTCGGAGCCACGCCAGAACTATTGTTGAGTCAGACCACAAGTATAGCGAATATGTATTAAGTCCGAAAGCTGGAATAGTACTCTATACCGGGATACCTGTTTACCCAGGACACGGTTTTGGGGTGGCACTGTTTGGCGAGGCTGCAATTTTATAATTATTATTTTTTATTTATTTATTTTTTTAATTAAAGAAAAATTTTTGCACTGTATAAAAATATTGACAGAATAAGAATGGAAATAAAAACATGCAGGACAATATAATAAATGATGTGTAACATTACGATCATGATTCTTGCTATTAATCCAATTATTGAAATCAGAATAAGTACTGTTTGAATGAAAGAAGAAAGAAAATAGATATTTAGACATTTTCAATCATAATAATTATACATTAAGAAAATCTCCATAAACTCAATCCCTAATAGGGGTATACTAATGCATAAAAAGTATTTTATTTTCATTAAGGGATAACCTCTTATGTGTTTGTAAATAAGAAATAAGTTGAAAAATATCAAATAAAAACATAAGAACCAACCAATTATTTTGAATGGAGACCTGGGATGCTTCAATTGTTCATGGGATGCTTCAATTGTTCCTGGAATATTTTTTCTTTTTTCTTCTTTTCTTTCTTGAGCAATATGTCCTGGCTTAAGCATTCCATACACTAGAAAATCTTTCCAGAATATCCTCCCTCTCAGCCAAGGTAACAACAAAAACCTTATCATTTTTTACTTCTTCAGTTGTTTCAAGTGGAGCGGGACCTTCGGGCCACTGTGAGTTTTCTAAACGTAGCCAATCAGGGCCGTACCACCATAGCTCGTTTGAACGCAACTCAGCAGGAGTCAGTCCGCGGGTTGCTAGATCGGCTGGATTGTTATTTGAAGATACATATATGAAACCAATTTTCGTTGCCAATTTTTTCTAATATGGTTTTCGGAGCCACGCCAGAACTATTGTGGAGTCAGACCACAAGTATAGCGAATATGTATTAAGTCCGAAAGCTGGAATAGTACTCTATACCGGGATACCTGTTTACCCAGGACACGGTTTTGGGGTGGCACTGTTTGGCGAGGCTGCAATTTTATAATTATTATTTTTTTATTTTTTTTTTAATTAAAGCAAAATTTGTGCACTGTATAAAAATATTGACAGAATAAAAATTGAAATAAAAACATGCAGGACAATATAATAAATGATGTGTAACATTACGATCATGATTCTTGCTATTAATCCAATTATTGAAATCAGAATAAGTACTGTTTGAATGAAAGAAGAAAGAAAATAGATATTTAGACATTTTCAATCATAATAATTATACATTAAGAAAATCTCCATAAACTCAATCCCTAATAGGGGTATACTAATGCATAAAAAGTATTTTATTTTCATTAAGGGATAACCTCTTATGTGTTTGTAAATAAGAAATAAGTTGAAAAATATCAAATAAAAACATAAGAACCAACCAATTATTTTGAATGGAGACCTGGGATGCTTCAATTGTTCCTGGAATATTTTTTCTTTTTTCTTCTTTTCTTTCTTGAGCAATATGTCCTGGCTTAAGCATTCCATACACTAGAAAATCTTTCCAGAATATCCTCCCTCTCAGCCGAGGTAGCAACAAAAACCTTAACATTTTTTACTTCTTCAGTTGTTTCAAGTGGAGCGGGATCTTCGGGCCACTGTGAGTTTTCTAAACGTAGCCAATCAGGGCCGTACCACCATAGCTCGTTTGAACGCAACTCAGCAGGAGTCAGTCCCCGGGTTGCTAGATCGGCTGGATTGTTATTTGAAGATATATGAAACCAATTTTTGTTGCCAATTTTTTCTAATATGGTAGCAACCCTATATGCTACAAACATTTTCCAATTGCATGGTGGTTTTCGGAGCCACGCCAGAACTATTGTTGAGTCAGACCACAAGTATAGCGAATATGTATTAAGTCCGAAAGCTGGAATAGTACTCTATACCGGGATACCTGTTTACCCAGGACACGGTTTTGGGGTGGCACTGTTTGGCGAGGCTGCAATTTTATAATTATTATTTTTTATTTATTTATTTTTTTAATTAAAGAAAAATTTTTGCACTGTATAAAAATATTGACAGAATAAGAATGGAAATAAAAACATGCAGGACAATATAATAAATGATGTGTAACATTACGATCATGATTCTTGCTATTAATCCAATTATTGAAATCAGAATAAGTACTGTTTGAATGAAAGAAGAAAGAAAATAGATATTTAGACATTTTCAATCATAATAATTATACATTAAGAAAATCTCCATAAACTCAATCCCTAATAGGGGTATACTAATGCATAAAAAGTATTTTATTTTCATTAAGGGATAACCTCTTATGTGTTTGTAAATAAGAAATAAGTTGAAAAATATCAAATAAAAACATAAGAACCAACCAATTATTTTGAATGGAGACCTGGGATGCTTCAATTGTTCCTGGAATATTTTTTCTTTTTTCTTCTTTTCTTTCTTGAGCAATATGTCCTGGCTTAAGCATTCCATACACTAGAAAATCTTTCCAGAATATCCTCCCTCTCAGCCGAGGTAGCAACAAAAACCTTAACATTTTTTACTTCTTCAGTTGTTTCAAGTGGAGCGGGACTTTCGGGCCACTGTGAGTTTTCTAAACGTAGCCAATCAGGGCCGTACCACCATAGCTCGTTTGAACGCAACTCAGCAGGAGTCAGTCCGCGGGTTGCTAGATCGGCTGGATTGTTATTTGAAGATATATGAAACCAATTTTTGTTGCCAATTTTTTCTAATATGGTAGCAACCCTATATGCTACAAACATTTTCCAATTGCATGGTGGTTTTCGGAGCCACGCCAGAACTATTGTTGAGTCAGACCACAAGTATAGCGAATATGTATTAAGTCCGAAAGCTGGAATAGTACTCTATACCGGGATACCTGTTTACCCAGGACACGGTTTTTGGGGTGGCACTATTTGGCGAGGCTGCAATTTTATAATTATTATTTTTTATTTCCATTTTTTTTTGTTAATTAAAGAAAAATTTGTGCACTATGTAAAAATATTGACAGAATAAGAATTGAAATAAAAACATGCAGGACAATATAATAAATGATGTGTAACATTACGATCATGATTCTTGCTATTAATCCAATTATTGAAATCAGAATAAGTACTGTTTGAATGGAAGAAGAAAGAAAATAGATATTTAGACATTTTCAATCATAATAATTATACATTAAGAAAATCTCCATAAACTCAATCCCTAATAGGGGTATACTAATGCATAAAAAGTATTTTATTTTCATTAAGGGATAACCTCTTATGTGTTTGTAAATAAGAAATAAGTTGAAAAATATCAAATAAAAACATAAGAACCAACCAATTATTTTGAATGGAGACCTGGGATGCTTCAATTGTTCCTGGAATATTTTTTCTTTTTTCTTCTTTTCTTTCTTGAGCAATATGTCCTGGCTTAAGCATTCCATACACTAGAAAATCTTTCCAGAATATCCTCCCTCTCAGCCGAGGTAGCAACAAAAACCTTAACATTTTTTACTTCTTCAGTTGTTTCAAGTGGAGCGGGACCTTCGGGCCACTGTGAGTTTTCTAAACGTAGCCAATCAGGGCCGTACCACCATAGCTCGTTTGAACGCAACTCAGCAGGAGTCAGTCCCCGAGTTGCTAGATCGGCTGGATTGTTATTTGAAGTTATATGAAACCAATTTTCGTTGCCAATTTTTTCTAATATGGTAGCAACCCTATTTGCTACAAACGTTTTCCAATTGCATGGTGGTTTTCGGAGCCACGCCAGAACTATTGTTGAGTCAGACCATAAGTATAGCGAATATGTATTAAGTCCGAAAGCTGGAATAGTACTCTCAATTAAGTTTGCTAACAAGACTGCTCCGCACAACTCTAGTCGTGGTAAAGTCGGCTTTTTTACTGGGGCCACCTTTGTTTTGCATATGAGCAATCGCGATAACACTTTATCTCCTATGCTAATTCTTACGTAAATTGATGCTGCATACGCTAACTCAGATGAGTCACAGAAGCCGTGGAATTGAATGCCACAACCCGGCGAATATTGAACCCAGCGTGGAAGCTTTATTGTTTCAATTTGTTCATAATTAGATATAAAATTTTGCCATTTCTGCAAAGCTACTAACTTTATAGGTTCGTCCCATTCTATTTTATCCAACCACATCTGCTGAATTAAATTTTTTGCATTTATTATTACTGGGGGGGCTAGCCAACCCGCAAGATCGAACATCTTGGTGTAACTCGATTTAAATTTAAATTTTTCTGCAGTAAAAAAAACATGTCCTCTGCTGCGTTCCAGTGGATGCCAATTTTTTTTTTTTGATGTGCTTTTATCATCAAGAGACACGAAGGAGGAGTAGAGTAAATGCTCTGGTTGCAGACCTTTTAAAACATCTCTTGAGTTCGAAATCCATTTTCTTAACTCAAAGCCCCCCATCTCTAAGATGCCAATTAATTGGTCACGTGCCACTAAAGCATCAGGAATTTAATGCGCTCCCACTAATGCATCATCGACATACATACATTCGCGTAAGATTTTTGATTTAGATTTTGATAGATTTTTCATCATTGGCCAATTGGAAGTATTGTTCTAAGAGCCAAATATGGTGCACAATTTACTCCAAAAGTAACCGTTTTGAGTTCGTAGTCCTCAATGTCACCACCTTCTGAACTACGAAAAACTATTTTCTGAAAGGGTCTATTTTCAGGTGCTACCATAATTTGCCGGTACATTTTTGAAATGTCGGCACAAAAATCACCATTTTAATATTAAATTCACGAGTGTAGGTTGTAGAATTGGGCCAGTGCACAATATATCGTTTAGGCTTTTGCCACTTGGAGTCATACTAGAAGCATTAAAAAGTACTCTTAATTTTGTTGTTGTACTTTCTGGCTTAAATACACCATGATGTGGCAAATAATAACTTGGGCCACTGGAATTTGTAGATTTTTCCATATGCCCTAGAGTTACGTATTCTTTTAGTACCGCATCATATTGTGCCTTGCGCTCAGCGTTGCGTGTTAATGATTTTTCACTTCTTAAAAACTGGCTCACTGCAATGTGCCTATTGGGACCAAGCGCCGCAATATTACTTCTGAAGGGCAGACTTACAATATATCTCCCGTTAGAGTTTCTAGTGGTAGTAGAACGATAGATCTCCTCACAAATTTTATCTTCTTCTGATAATAACTGTCTACGAGACACTTCTTCTAACTCCCAAAACTTTGCTAACTGGTCGTCAATAGAGATTTTTGTAAAGTGTGACCTTGTCACCGTACGTGGAGATACACAACTTGTTGGGCCAGTTGCTATCCAGCCAAAAATTTTTTCTTGCGCCACTAGAGACCCAAAAATTCCATGTTGAACTCCTCCACGAAGAATAAGGGGGTACATATCACCTCCTAATAAAAGATCCACATCACCACTTTCGAAAAAATTTGGATCAGCATAATTTAAATTTGGTAGTTCATATCCACTCAAGGGTCTAAAGGAATGCGGTGGTACATTACCAGTTACACGTGGAACTACTAACGCCTGAACCTTGAGGGAGATATTTTGAAATAAACATGATTCGATTGTAAAAGAGGCCATTTTGATCTATTTGCTAATAACATCGCCACCTAGTCCGGTTACCTCAGCTGAAATTGCAGTAGTGGACAATATCAGCAATTTTTGAACCTTTGCGGAAATAAAACTTTCATCAGAACATGGATCAATCAGAGCTCGCGCTTTATATATGGAACCGCAATGTACAATGTTAACCCAGGCCGTAACTAGTATTACTTTTTTAGCGACTGAAGCGTGATGAGGTTGGACAACTGAAGATGGAGCGACATTAGTGGACTGTAACTCATTTTCTTCATTTTGATTTTCATTTTGTCTAGATTGATGACGATTACTTAACGCTAAATCTTTATGTACTAGGGTGTGGTGTTTTTTCTTACATTTGGAACACGAATTTGGACTACTGCACTCACTATATAAGTAACCTGATGTTAAACAACTGAAACAGAAATGGAATTTTTTCAAAGTGGAAATACGAGTTTTGTAGTCCATATTCAGAAATTTGGTACATGAGCTGATTTTATGATTGGCTTTGCATAAGCTACATTGCATAGAGGTGACCTTTGTATTATGAGTCTTGTATTGTTTATTCTTATTTTGGACCTGACTATTTTTGCAGCTGTGTGAAAAGGTTTGGGAGCCACTGGCGACACAATTTGATGATATTATATCCGAATCGCTTTCTAAAGCATGAAATCTGTCTGTGAGAAATATATTCATTTTCCCATTTTTTTTGACGGATTGTTTCCACAGGCTTAAAGTACATTCTGAAAGACGTGACGAACATAGGTAAACAAAAATTGAGTCCCATGTGCTAATGTTTACCTTAAATAATTGAAGAACTGACATACAATTATTAATCTCCCTTTGTAGCCTTTTTATTTCTACCGCTGTATCTTGTAGACATGGTGACAAATTAAATAACAATTTTAAATGACTATTTATTAAAACACGTTTATTTTCGTATTGCGATTTTAAGTTATTCCATGCTACTTCAAAGTTTTCGCTTGTAAGTGCTACATTTCTGTTTATGACCCTGGCCTCACCATCGGTTTTGTTAAACAAATAAAATAGCTTTCGACTGGGCTAAGTTTGCTATTGTTCACATAAATGGCAGTAAACATGTCTCTAAAAGTTGGCCACGTTATGTAAGCCCCATGAAAAAAACCTGTGTCACAAGGAGGTACTGCTATGGAGCTACCAGGATTGAGAACCACTGTATCTCGGGCCTCTTTATTTCTTTCAATAGCACCTGGTTTAGCTTTCGAAAGAATATTTATACAGTTGTTTGAACAGCTACGAGTTCTTTTTTCTTTTCCACTCTGTTGTGCACTCCTCATAAAGCTTCTTACACCTGGCCCAAGCATTGTCTATCTCCTCTCTTTCAAAGGCAAATGCATCCTCTGTATAGCCGGAAAATTTTTCTGCTATTAGTGGTGCTTCAAGGCCTATTAAGTCTTCTGCTGCTCTTATGTATCGCTCATACTAAGACATTTTGTAAAATATTGATTATGAATATATGTATGTACCACAACTACTTAAAGGGCAACAAAACTTTCCAATGTCACAAAGGGCAAACGATATAGTGACACTTATTTTTTTCTCAAGGTGACCTGATACCTCTTGTATGCACCTCTGCAATAATTCAGACAAAATACGTTGTATGCAAATGTTCCGTAATTTAATTAAAATGGCCGCTAACTTTCTATGGCAAGGGCAACAATAACAAAAACTTCACTCTTATTGAGCCACAAAAGTTGAGACACAGGCTACCACCGAATCAATTTCCACAATATAATTAAATCCACGTACCTGTTCACCTTTTCCCGGTAGAAGGACCAAATGTTACTCTCGATATTTGATTATATTTTATTTTAAACAAAAACTAAATTCAGGAAACAAATATACTATATTGAGAAAAATGAAAAGAACTTGTGTCTTGTGCCAGGGAAAAATAAAATAACAACGATTCGACTTTCTGTTTTTCTTAGCCCGCCCATCAGCCAAGACCAGCGGCACCCTTACCCGCGGCGCTTAAATAGTCGCCGTTGGGTAGAAGTCGCCGTGGGGATACGCATTGCCGCAGGTAATACACGAGTTATACCAACGACAGCGCATCCTCACGGCGACCCGTCCCACGTAACATGTCGCCGCGTCAACAGCAGTTTTACCTCTTTAACGTCTACTTCTGACACAGTATGCGAATTATATGAATGACAGCCTTTGTGGACTGTATGTGTATTTTAAAAAAATCTAAATATATATGCTATCACTCGAATGGCGCGATCTAACGAAGAAAATCTCTCTAAAATATTCTCATAATTTGTAAAAAATGAAGCATGAGATTTAACAGCACGAGCTTCAAGATCGGTGTCAAGTAAAGTAAGACTTCGTAGATTACAAGAGGATTTCTTATCACGGAGCCAATGTGGTCCTTGCCACCAAAGATCACAATGTGCTAAGTCAGATGGTGCAACGCCACGACTTCCTAAATCAGCAGGATTATCTTCTGATTTCATATGGTGCCAATTATGACTACCAACAATTTTCTGAATCTTACAAACTCTGTTCGCAACAAATGTAGTCCAAGAACTGGCGAAGGACGATCGTAGAATCAGCCCAACGATAAACTTGACGAAGACGTACATCAATCTCACCTAGTACAGTTTTTAAAAGCTCTGATGCTAAAACAGCACCACAAAGTCCTAGACGAGGTATAGAAATAGTTTTAATGGACGCAACCTTAGTCTTACACGTTAATAAATGGGTAAATACCTCCTCATTGGGGTTTTCAATGCGAATATATGTATATCACCCCGCATATGCCTTTTCCGAGGCATCAGAAAAAACATGTAGCTCAACAGAGGACTCAGGTTCATATTGAACCCATCTAGGTATTTGTATATTGTTAACTTCATGGTAAGAAGCAACAAATTTTTCCCATTCAACCTTCGTTGAAGGAGTAATGGAATCATCCCAATTTATATTATCTTGCCAGACCTTTTGCATAATAATTTTTGCAACTATATTTTTAGAACAGGTCCTAGCCAACCCACAGGATCAAATAGTTATGCGATAATGGACAAAACTTCTGTTTTTGTATAGTTAGATCGCAACGTAATTGGATCCACTTTAAATAAGCGTTCCACTGAAGTCCCAGTGTTTTGGAACTCCTTGACTCAACAAAGGTCAAAAATTGAGCATGGACTAAATGATCAGGGGGAAGATGAGCTAAAATAGCTTTTTGATTCGAAGTCCATTTTCGAAGTTCAAATCCTGCTGATGACAAAGCTCCTATAAGTTTATCACGACCGATCAATGCAGTGGTGACATCATGAGTCCATGTTAATATGTCGTCAACGTACATACCTCTACGTAGAATACCGGAGGCTAGGGGATACTCAGTTTCACAGTCGTCAGCCAAGTGCAGCAAAGTGCGAATAGCCAAATAAGGCGCACAATTGACACCGAAGGTGAGCGTTTGTAATTCATACTCCTTAACTTCCTCCGTAGGAGAATCTCTGAATAAAATGCGTTGAAAAGGAGTATGTGCCTCATCTAGTCTAATCTGTCGATACATTTTAGTAATGTCACAATTGAAAACGAATTTGAAAAATCTCCAACGTAAAATTAAGAGTACTAAATCAGCCTGCAGAGTTGGTCCTACATACAGGCAATCATTTAGACTATTACCATTACTATTACATGTTTGAAGCATTGAAGACTACCCTTAATTTTGTAGCTTTGCTTTCTAATTTGAATACTGGATGGTGGGGTAAATAACAGGACAAAAATGAAGTGTCCTCAGTTACAGACTTCATATGACTACATATTCCCTAACCGAGTCATCATACATTTCCTTAACTGAAGGCTTTCTTAATAAAGAGGTCTCATTTCGTATGAACTGTGCCATAACATTGGCTTTAGACGAGCCTAAAGATATTTTTTCAGGAAATTCTGACTTAAATGTTAAAGTCACTACATAGCGTCCATCGATGTCCCGACGAGTTGTATTTTGGAATTTTTTTTCACATATTAAATCACATTGAGACATTCATTATCTTCCACTTCGGGGTTTCCTCTAGTTCCCAAAATCTCGTAAAATTCTGTTGCAAATTATCTTCTTCAGAAAATTCTACTCTACTGGAATAAACTTCCAATGAAGATTGCTGTATAGGGCCCGTAATAAGCCACCCAAATATAGTCTTTTGAGCTAATAATGACCCTAGCACATTTTGCCGAATTTCGCCCATAATTATACGTGGATATAAATCAGCACCTAATAATATATCAACTGGCCTACAATCGAAAAATTGAGGATCTGCTAAACGTAAATTTGGCAGTAGTCATCAAATGAATAGAAGAATCCAGAGGAGAACCTATGTCAATCGAACAAATTTTCCTAGAAGTGGCAGAGACAGTTTGGTTTACCCCTGAAATTTTGGCATTCGTAGAATGCGCTGAAAGTTTTAAACGATTCTGTAAACGTTCAGAAATAAATGAAGTTTCTGAAGCAGGATCAATAAGGGCTCGAGCTGGATACGTAGTACCGTGGTGACGTACAGGGTGGGCCAAAAGAAACCAAGGGGTGTAAAAGTTTAATAACTTTTTTGTTTATTAACTTTTTTTATTTTTTCTTTCAGATTATATAATATACAAAATGGAAATTTTTTTACACCAAGTATGAAAAATGATGTCTCTTAAATGACCACCGTTTTCAGCTTCACACTGATGGGCTCTTTTTAGAGCATTTTCCATAACATCTTTCAAAACTTGTGGCTGTAGCGTTCGAATTTCTGCAACAATGTTTGCCTTGAGTTCAAAGGCTTGTCTCTGGCTTGTTCACATACACTCGCTCCTTCAAAAAACCCCAAAGAAAATAGTCGGGTGCTTTCAAATCTGGCGATCGCGCTGGCCAAATAATTTCCGAATTTCGAGAAATTATTCGCTCTCAAAAATTTTTACTTAAAAATGCCATTTGTGTCTCGGGCAGTATGGGCAGTGGCTCCGTCCTGCTGAAACCACATACCAGGTCTGTTTTCAAGAGCAGGACTTAAAAAATTTCTATCATAAACCGATACCGCTCTCCATTTACGGTTACAGCACTTCCATCTTCATTCTCGAAGAAGTAGGGCCCAATGACATTTTCAAATGTGATCCCACACCATACTGTACACCTGATGGGGTGCAATTGGCGTTGATGAATGGCTCTTGGATTTTGAGAACCCCAGAACCTACAGTTCTGCTTATTAACAAAGCCATTCAAATGAAAATGAGCTTCATCACTCATAATCAAATTTTCAATAAAGTTGATTTCATTTATATCCAACTCTTGAAATTTAACGGCAAAATTTAGACATTGCCGATGTTCTGCGGCTTTTAATTCTTGAACCAATTGCACCTTATATGGGTATAACTGTAAATATTTGTTTAAAATGCGCCGTAGTGACGTACGAGACATTTCTAGCTGAGCAGAACGCCTTCTGCCAGATGCTTCTGGTGCTTCGTTAACACTTTGCTGTACTCGTTCAATATTTTTCGCAGTGCGACTTAAACGTGGTCTACCGGTTCGAGGCAAATCTCTTATGCTGCCATGTTGGTGATGACGATTAACTAAGCAACGAATAATCGCTTCAGAGGGCGAAATTCTGACGTTAAAATGTCGACGATATGATATTTGCGTTAAAATAATTGATCTCTGGTTTAAATAATAAAATTCTATTGTTCTGGTTCTCTGTTCAGTTGTGAACCTCTCCATTATAAATTTTCCAAGTGTTGTCTATATAATCTGAAAGAAAAAATAAAAAAAAATTAATAAACAAAAAAGTTATTAAACTTTTACACCCCTTGGTTTCTTTTGGCCCACCCTGTATATTCACCATTGCAGTACCTAATAACACAGTTCGATTCTGTGCAGTATGAAAAACTTGACGATTGAATGGGGCTGACGAACTAATTCCACGAGAGGTAGAAGGTCCTTCATCCTGACTAGGCATGGAATAAGGTGGTTGTGAAACAACACCCGCATTAAAAACCGCATTTGAATTTCTATTATGAACTTCTGTAGAAGTTACATTTTTATGTAATAAAGTATGTTTCTTCTATTACAATTCGAACAACTATGAACGCTTTCACAATCTTTAACTTCATGTGTGCGCGATAAGCAATTAACAAACAATGAAATTTTTTGACTGTCGAATATCTTTCCGAAATTTAAAGATTTTTAAATCGCTTACAATCTCTCAAATAATGATTAGTATTCTTGCATAGTACACAAGAACTCGAAGACGATATGTTAGTATGGTGAGTTTTCACCTTTTGAATTGATTTCTTTTTATCGTGTGGCGTTTCTCTAATATCACGTAGACATTCCAAAGTTTGAATCCTTTCCGTAAGAAAGGCATCCAAATCGTACCAAGAAGATAAAACAAATTTATCTTTTATACTTTGTTCCCATAAGGTGACAGTGAAATCAGGTAATCGCTGAATACCAAGAAAAACTATAATAGGATCCCAGTTTTCAGTTGAAACTTCATAAATAGACATAGCAGAAAGACAACCATTTAAACCTCTTTGTAAATTCTTGAGACCCGAATAAGTTTCTTTATCCACTGTAGGGAGACCAAAGAGTACTTTGAGCTGATTGTTAACCAGCATACGAGGATTCTCATAAGCATCCTTGAGGTTTTTCCACGCTAAGTCAAATCCTTGATTAGTAAGAGGAGACTTTGAAATGATTTCTTTTGCTTCGCCGCTAGTTTTTCGCAACAAATGACACAAACGCTCAATATTACTAAGTCGTGAGGTATTTATGTAAAGAGCGGTAAATAAATCCTTAAAAGTAGGCAATGAAAGATAGTCACCATCAAATATGTCAACGTCGCAGGAAGGTAAGGTTAAAGAATGGCTATCAGAATTTGTTGAAATTACCGAAGGTGCAACATTAACTTTTTGTTCTTGCTCCAACTCACGTTTCTTACTATTTATTTTTCCCAAACATGTGATGTATGATGTGTAAGTGGCTCTATATTTAGCAATAATCATCAGTACTTTTAGAGGGTTTCACGGAATCTAAACAGTCATCGTAAATGAGCTTAACTTTCTCCCATAAAAGAGTCAATTCTTCAGCGTGAAGCGCTAAAGTATCAACTGTATGAACTTCATTCATTAAAACAAGCCTCGAATCCGATAAGAGCGTCCGAAGCTCTAGTAAATTTAGTAAGTGCAATAATCGACATTATTTTCTTCTTTGAAAACTTATAAGAAATGTAAAATATTTTTGTGCTTATGTACACTTAAAATTTCAGAAAGTGCTTGCACCTTAATTTCAATGAAAATAAATAAAATTTTTTTTAAATTTCAATATATCTGTACTTAATTCAATATACGTATTAAATTCAGGGACCGAAAATAAGAGTTATTTTTCAATTTTTGAAGAAATAAATCATACATAAATGAACAACGTAGAAAACTTTTAATTACACCATCATGATTTTTAGGCGAAGTGCATCCAACATATTGCATGATTTTTAAATTTTTGATTTTTATTTTAACAATCAAATATAAGAGTTATTTTTGATTTTTATTTTTTTAAATGAAAAATAAAAGTTATTTTTGATTTTTATATTTTTAAATGAAAAATAAAAGTTATTTTTGATTTTTATATTTTTAAATGAAAAATAAAAGTTATTTTTGATTTTTATATTTTTATATCAATAATAAAAATCAATTCAAAACTTTTATTTATTTGTTGATGCCGTACGTACTATAATATGCTGCTTCATTCAAATTTCTATATGAATATAATATATTATGTGACTTATCCATTATCAGCTTTAAAAACATGAATGCATAGAAATAGCTTATAAGTTTTGGCTGCCATTCAAGTCAGTGTTAAGAGGTCGTTTTCAGGTGTTCAATTTTACCATCATAATTGATTTTAAATGTTCCTCAGATAAATTATATCTCAAATCTCCCAATATTAATCTGAGTGCTGAAAATGACCTTTCTACACTGACTTGAGTGGCAGGTACAGAATGAACAATTAAAGCTAATTTTCGAAGCCATGGAAACACAAATTTTTTGCTCTCCCAATATTGCAATAAATTAGCAGAAGTATCGAAACGCTTTTCTTTGTAATTGTCTATTTCAAAATAAGCTTTGCGGACGCTGTCATTTATTGTCGTAGGAGTATCATCGTCGTCCGAAGACGAATAATTCATCTCCATTGACCTTAAACCGTCTGCTAAAACAGATCGAGAGCTTGCAACGGAGCTTTCATCTATTATAAATAAGTTTTCTTCAACAGGTGGCGTGCCGCAGGAAAATCGCTGAATTTCAGTGTTATGCTAAATACAAATAAAAAAAATATTAAAAATATATTATAAATTATTTTAAATTTATTGTCTTAGCTCACCACTTTTACTAACTGGAGTACAATTTTCTTTAAATGATTTTTCGCAGAACTTATTTTGTCATGTGACAACACACGCCTAAATCTGGGGTCTAAAAACAAGGCTGCATATACAGTGTCGCATTCAAGCAACTTTGTTTGCCTTTTTTCGACGTGATCCAGAAGTTGCCTGGTCATCTCTGTATTCAAGCCTTTTAGAGTAAAAATTAGCTCTAGCCAATTTTTATAAAAATCTCCGAACAGTAAATTAGATTTTTGTAGATTCAGCGTCAGAGTATTTACTGGTTCTAGAGCCTGTAGAATTTGTTCTAGTTCCGTCCACTCATGTATTTGGAGCTGCTCAGATGATGGCAAATGTTCACAGCAAAATTCTTTTAGGTGTAGCAGTCGCTTCAACATATTATAAGTGGAGCTCCAACGTGTTGGTACGTCGATTATTGGTTTGAGGTTTTGGCTACTTTTTATACTATGTCTGGAATAAAATGAAAAATTTAACAAACACACATTTTGCACATGAAAAGTTTAAGGAAATAACTTACCGATATGCAGGTGTTCTCAAATATTTTACACTTTTCCGTGAATTATGTACTACATTTGTATTTAAGTTATCTAAAAAATCTTTAACAGCTAACTGCAATGTGTGGGCAGCACATTTAATAGAAATAATATTTTCGAATCTTACATTATCCAATATACTTTCGTAATTGTCTTCACTTTCACTGTCACTTTCTTCGTCATCACTATGCAACGATAACAGCTCCACCGCTTTCACCATATTTCTGCCATTATCCGTGGTTATTGCATAAACTTGCGCCTTATCTATATTGAAACTTTTCAAAACATTTTCAACTTGAGTCGTTAAATATTGTGCAGTATGTTTCTGCTTCAATTCAAGCATGGCCAGTGTGAATATTTGAAGAGTATTGGATGAGATTATTTGCAGATTTATGCCCAAAATAGCACGATCGTGGCGAGTAGCTGTATCCATTTTTATGCAAACTATTTTATTTTTTGTTATATTTTTTATATTATTTTGCAACTTATCAAATTTATCTTCCAAATGTTGTAAAATATTTCTAGAATTTATTTTTGGAATATGAAGACCATCAAATATTGGTTTTGTTAATGTATTAAATGGCTCACTATCAAAAAATGACAAGGGCACTGATTGTTTGGTTAGCAAAGTAATACAAGCATTAACAACTTCATTCACGGACATTTCAATAGTGAATTTAATTTTTTCATTATTTTCGCATGTATCACTGCTTTCTATTTTAACCCTTTTTTCATCATATTCCTTACTATGGTCCTTTTGTAAATGTCTTTTCAGATTAGTTAAACATATCGCACTCAATTTTTTTTTACACATTTTACATTCTCCATTGGAGCCATCAATAATATAGAAATCACGTATGTATATATTCCGTTTTCTTCCCATTATCAAATTATGTAAAACTTTTACTTTTATAAATAAGCAGTGCTTGTCACAACTTCTCCCTCGCGATTGAATGTTATCACTTAATATACAATTTGCATTGCAATTAATAAATTAAAAACAACAATAAGATTACGCTAATAATAACAACAACAACAAAAATGAAAGAACAAATAATAGCGTTGTTTCAAGTTCAAGGGCAATGCACAGCGTAATTTAGAAACTTTGTTACACACATTTTGTTGTTATTATAACTGTGTACTTTATTTTTACTTTAATACGTAACAAAGATTAATAAACATATTACCTATGTCACGAATTTTTAATTGATTTTTATTATTGATATAAAAATATAAAAATCGAAAATAACTTTAATTTTTCATTTAAAAATATAAAAATCAAAAATAACTTTTATTTTCTATCTAAAAATATAAAAATCAAAAATAACTCTTATTTTCTATCTAAAAATATAAAAATCAAAAATAACTCTTATTTTCTATCTAAAAATATAAAAATCAAAAATAACTCTTATTTCTTGATTTTTTTGATAAAAGTCATAACAGTTACGGTCCCTGATTAAATTAAATAAATTTTAATGAAAATAAAAAAATTATATTTATTTCAAACGTATTAATAGTCAAACTGACCGCCCGTAGGGTGTACTTTATAAGTTCAAGAAGAAGAATTTGCTATGTGTGTGAATGTATGTATGTATTATATACTTATGTATTTATATTAATAAGTATGTATATAATAATTAATAATCTTCACAACACAAGAACACTGCACTAATTTATTGCACTTGATATATTTTGTTTATTGTATTTAATTTTCGCAGAAAACAAAGTAGTTTACTTTTTGTACTTTTAATTAAGTTTATCATATTAATTTTTTAAGATGTCCGTCCACATAAACAAACGTAGTTTTTTCACGTAGTGAAAGAAAATAATTTAAAACAAACGTCAAAAAAATGGAATTGCAAGGCTATTAATAATCCACCGCTATGCACATATATACATATGTATGTATATATATGTATGTATAAAATATATACTTATGTATATATATATGTATATGTGCGGGTGTTCTTTTATTTAATGCACAAATCAATTGGCAATATTTTCTTTGGTTTTTTTTAATACAATTGTTTAATTATTTCACTTTTAAAAATCCACTTTATTTTTTAAAATTCAATAAATACGTACGCACTTTTTTTTTTCAAATAAGTTTCTGAAATGTACTTAGCAGTGTGTAAGCTAATCGTACTTGTTAAAGGGTTGCAAAGATGGCAATCCTTTTAATAAAATTTAAAAAACTTATTAGAGTTGCTTTTGTTTAAATCTTTTGCCAAAATATCCGGCTCGAAGGACCAAAATGTTTACGTGAAATTGAATAAATAAAACAATTGGTATTAAGGGCCTGTCCCACGATGTCACCAACGTTCGACTTGTCGCACACTTACATTCAAAACAAAAACAAATTTAAGCATTTTGTTGTTGTTTCCAATGTAACTGTGCGACAAGTCGAAAGTTGGTGACATCGTGGGACAGGCCGTAAGTTTAAAAAACAAGGAGAAATACTCTCAATTTATTTATATTACCTTTTTGATTTGTGTTACTATGGCGGATTGGTACGTGACAAGCGAGCTTTCCAACAATAATAAATTAATTTCTATAATAAAACCTGGTAGCGAGTGCAATGTTTAACATAAGACTGAAAAATAATAATTTATTTTAAATCCGAAATGTTATAAAAATATGTATTGGCAAAAATTGTAATAATGCCAGATTTTCATGTTTTTGTTTTTAATATACATATTTACATTAAAGTGTGTTATATTATTGTTTGCTACCGGGTTGCTTATGCTGTTGATTTAGACATTTCGGTCTGTGCATCATTTTGTACAGTTGCCAGATTTGTCGGCCTCGCTGGCATGCTGGCGTTCTGCCCCGGCTGAGCTCGCCGTCTTGGGAGGTGTTCTTGCCGACCTTGGGGCAATAAGACACAATAAACAAAAACAAAATCATGCAAGCTGCGCTTGGAAGGATGTAAAACCAAGAAAATTAAAAATGTTTATAAATATATGGAATTTGGAGGCCGAAAGTGCAATTTTTCCTGGATTGAAAAAAACACTATTGAAAAAAAAACAAAAAGATTTATACCATAAACCACGCATACTTACAAGTCTGCTCTCCCAATATAAATGTCGAGTTAGCCTGTCTTTTTGGCTAACCGTGGCCTCCCTCCCTCTGAAATCCTACTGGATTTCACCATGATAACCCGGCCTATGTTTGTCTGTGGGTTATCCCATACCTTCATGATGGTTACTTACCACTAGTCTCTACAGCCTGAAAAATTTACCTTAACCCATCATTTTGGGCAATAAAAAAAATTCAATTCAGATTATACGAAATGTACATAACATTTTCAATTTATTTATACAAAGAAAACAAAATGTAATAAAGAAAACTATTCAATATAAAATTATTTAAGATTTAAAATATATTTTTCTTTGATTTAATTAAAAATAATAAAAAAAAGAAAAATAATAAAAAAATCATAGAAAAATGTAAAGTAAATTTTTCTAACAAAATGGTTTAAAATTCTTTTCTTTCAAAAATAATTAAGATTTCTAAATAAACAAAAAAAAATTTATATTTCTATTTCTACAGGGTAAGCACCTATCATTTTAAGCCAAAGGGCTTATTATGGGGACTTGGGGCAGGTTTGAGCTCGAATCTGCTCCTAACACAGTGCGACAAAGCAAATATGGCACTAGCAAGAATAAATATAAGTGTTTTCCCTATCATTGAAAAAGTTAAGGGGTTTATACACGCTTTTATAAAAATTACAGCTAAAAATTGTTACAATTAAAACAAATTAATCAAAAAAACTCTTTCGTCCGTCCGTCCGTGTCTGATGACAGGTACCTGGCTCCTGCAGAAATGCTACGGCTTACCTTATGGTTAGTGCGGGTTTTCGGCCAGTTCTCTCGTTGTATGTGGCGTGTTGAAAGCGAGTTATTTTCTCTTACGGCTTTTTCTTTTATTTACGCTTTAGAAAATTTTAACTTTTAACTTTTTTTTTGATAATTTTAAGCCTTGCTTTGGTTAGTTTTAAGCTTTCGGCAATTTTTGTTTCGTCTTTGTTGATTAGTTTTTAAGAAAATTTTAAATTTTTATTGAACAATTTTCAGGTTTTAATAACATACTTTTGTTGTGTAGTTTTAGTTTATTTAATGTTGGTTTTCAATTTTAGGCATTTTTATTTTTCCTTGAACCAGTTTTGAAGTGATTTAAATTCTTGTTGCTTAGTTTTACGTTTTATGCACCTATTATTTCATTGATTAGTTTTAAGTGGTTTTTTTATTTTTGTTATTTTGTAGTTTCAGAAGATTTCAGTTTAGTTGACTTGTTTTAAGTCGTAAAATTTTAACCTTTTCTTCACTCCTTTTTCCATCTTTTTCTTTTAGGTTCTGTACAATTTTGCTTATTTCTTCACCAACACTCGTAAAAATGTTCTTTTGTTTCAAATTGTTTTATTTATAACACATTTTAATTAAATTGTTTCACTGGGACTAAATCTTTTTGCTTTATACCACTCAAATAAATTTTTCTTATACTTGAATACCTTTGTTCGCCAGCCATATCATCCTTTTCTCGTTCAAGAGCAAAACCGTCCTTCTTTCTTCGAGCCCAAATCTTGATTGATTCACACATCGTCCTCTTCGACCTACCTCGACTCGGTGTGCGCCAAAAATCCTCAGATGTCTTCCATCTTTTATTTTCTTCCAATCAAAGCTGTCTTTTCCAGAACTTTCCTGACTATTTTCTTCTATTCGGTTTTGTTATAAATAATTTTTTGTTTTTGTCCTTAAATTTGTTGTTCTTTCAGCTGTTGATATCAGTTGTTACCAAAGCTCGGTGATCAGCTGTTACCTCTGAGGTTGCCACTATCATTACCGCATTACCGACCACAGAGTGCTGCCACAAGTGGTTGTTAAAAATTAAATATATTTCGGTGTTCCATAAAAACTTCGAAAAAAGCATTATGTAACATGTGAATAGCACTATGAGAACAAAAGAAATCAAATTTTAATATTTTAGGACCACTCTAATGTATAGATGGATGTATCAAATATAGTTCTTTTGTATGATAGCACTTTGTGACAAATTTTAATAAAATCGAAATACATGGCACGTGTTACTCTTTTTCTGTTAGGTATTATCGAGTACAACAATCTGTATTTGAAATTTTCCAAAAACCCCCAAAAACTTGAATTATAGCCAAAAAAACGGTCCTCAAACTTTACCAATCGGTTTAATTATTATAGGTATAGGGTACTAGATGCAATGCAAGTAAAATGCCACTTATTTAACATCGCAGTATTTCAAGCGATACCCACATCGAAATAAATTTTAATTTGGTGCAATTTGGCGGAATGTGTGGTTTTTTTATACTTTGTGTAGATATACATATGTATGTATAATAATTATAATTTAATCATCCTGGAAGCTTAAATACAAAGAAAGCGTATAAATAGAACGCGAAAAACATAATGCTGCTATTTTTTTTAATAAAAAGTCTTCTACTAAAATATTTAATAACTCAGTCAATTTCTGAGAATTTTTTTTTAACAAAAACCTGCGAATTAATGTTTATCAATTATGTTTTATACATAAAGTAATAACATATATGGCTACAGTACAAAAATACGGTCTAAAAACGAATCCAAAGTAGAAAGGTTGCGAAAAATTATGCTTGGTGAAAAATTACACACATATATATGAAATTTACTAAAAGGAAATATATATCGTTCAAAATGGTCTTGGTTTCTTCTTACTAAATCCGTTTATAAATTTCAAATAGGTTGATATCTTAACTTAGTAATAGGTTAATACTAACCGTAACTCAAGTTTTTGGGGGTGTTTGGAAAATTTTAAATACAGATTGTTGTACTCGACAATTCTTACCAGAAAAATACGACTAGTAGCACGTCACAGGTATTGGCAGGAGTATAATTTTAAAATCTTGATTTTCCATCCCTGATTGTAAAACAACAGCAAATGACCGAAGAAAATAAAATCGAAGAAATAGAAAAAAATCGTTTTTTCACATTTGCTCTTATTGCTTAAAATTCTTTTTATTGTCAAGGCAACTGATGTACACGAACAATTCTACAATACTTATGTACAGACACATTACTTATGTACAGACACATTATGCAATGTATTTGATTTAATCCTTCTGTGACATCCTTCCTAACAAACCTTCTACTTACATTCTTGGTACAGCTGTACCAATATCAACTTTTTTACATGCTTTGCATCACAAGCCCTTAATAATGATTGATTTTTAATATAAAAGTAACTAATTAAATGTCACAGACCCGTGGCGTTGGCTGAAGTAGTTAGCACGTTGACTAAAAAATCCAAGATTCTGGGTTCAATCCCATATCATATCCCTGACAGTCATTAAATAACAACACCACGCATTTTTCTCATGTGCATTAGTGTCCCTTTGTATCAGTTGTTGTGGGAAAGTTCAAGTGATGAAGGCATAGTCACTGGTCACTGAACTATACCGACTTCGGCAGATACTAATCCAAATGTAACATCAGAGCGCCCTCTTTCGTCGGTATTGTGTAGCAAAATCATCGGCGAAGTAAAATAACGAATAAAAATGGCTACTAAACACAGCTTCATAAATTTAATGCGCCTCATTGAAACCAGAGCAGCTGCAACTCTGCATTGTAACGTGCAGAACGTAGAGTTGTAAAAGAAAAAGAAGCTTTCCTCTATCTCTTCCTTCACCACCTGCGTTCTCTATCACTATCCCTTTCCTAAGAAGGTAACACCTATAATAGTAGTAGGCATTCATTGCCTGAGTGTTACTTCTCTTTAAAAAAAAAATAAAAAAATACCTTTAGTCCGTACTTTGCTGGTTCACTTGGAATGTATTGGGTGAAACGCGTATAACTTTATAAAGTTTATTTAAATTAGAATTGAGCATTTCGAACATGTAACTTATTGCAGCACCTTTGTCCTTTTTTTCTCTCAAAATAGGTGTAGCGCTGTGGTCGAAACGAATAAAACGATTAATAGCTATCTGTTTTCCATAGTTCAGCGGTGTGCTAATAGTTAGATTTGGTGACACCTGCAGCTGTTGTGTTGAATTTAAAAACGGATTTTTCTTTTGTATATTAAAAGGGATTTATTAAACAGTTGTGCCAACTAAAAACTAATATCTTATTATTTTACTTTACAATTTTAAACCTGGAGGGTCCCGTGGGAATCGCAGGTATGACTCTAACTTTTGACTGCTAAAATACAAGACTACAATTACAACTAACTAATTACCACTGCCTGATTACAATTAATTGCAACTAATTAACTACGACTGATCAATTATAACTGTCTTCAACTAACAAACTACAAATCCTCCAACTAACAAACTACAACTCTACATTTGGTTTCTTAACATGAACTATTTATACAAAACAATCATAATTTAATATATTAATATTATGCTTAATAGTTAATATTATTATGCTTACTTGCTAACGTACTTAATATTATTAAGTTTTTGACCCAATTACGAAATATCGCTATTGCACAATTTGTCAACGCAAAGAATTTAACAAACAACCAAGTGAATGAACTGGTTGTTGCTGCGTTAACAATTTAGTGCAATGTGCGAGTACGAGGGTTGTTCAATTCTGATTCACAACACAGCAATCAGAAGTCCAAAGAACGTGTAAATTTCATTGGCACAGTCGTCGACTTCCTGGGCTGATCGAGAGGTTTCATTTCGTTCATGTTTCTAAAAACCTCTTCAGCTTTTCTATTTGTCTCTCTGACAATTATGCCTACCATTTCTTCGGTAATTATCTGTTTGAATATTTCGATTAGAGAAGAGCTTTATAGGCCCGCCTTGTTCACGAACAATGTTATGTATAAAAATCGGATTTGTCTGATGAAATACATATATGCTCCCAAATAGTCGTTAAACGTTTTATGTGATCGTTGAACAATACCCAGAATCTCATGATGGTAAGGCGCAGAACCTCTCCAAAGGCGTACGATACAATGTTATTGGACTTTGCCAAGTGAGGGAGGGTTTCTGGGTTAAGTATTAAAATTACCCCACGTCTGCTCACTCAGCCTCACCGAACCTCCCCATCTTGCAAGTGCCGGTTAGAAAAGAGGGATTGCAGTCTTTTAAAATTTTTTTCGCTGCTTCGGCCTTGTATGGGAATGCCGGAATCCACGCATGGGATATCGCTCTTGTTAACAAGATCGATTTTCACACCCGGTCACGGCTCTCCCATCATGCTAACAGCTGCCTTGTACAGGTCCGCCGATCTCCAAAGGTATCCAAAGGTCATCACCTTGACCCTGCCTTGAGGATTTTTGTTCCTCTGAAAGTCATGAAAGGTCTTGAGTGCCCAACTTGCTTACAATTCGGAGGCATAACCGTGGTCGCGCTCGAACTGCTGCATACACCGACTATCTGCATGGTTTCTTCTGCAGTCTTTGTCTGAACCAGTGTTCTCGTAACAGACGGGTCGGCCGTAACAGCAGGTTGTTTTTTTGTTGTGTTTTGATTTTTTGGGCATTTTTATTAATTTTTATTTAAAGGTTACGACGTCATAGCCCCCGATAACCTTCTGATGGAGTCGTCTTCTTGCTGAGTACCCAGGTATCAGCAAGGCTACAGCATTTTAACCCTGACATAACATAAATTCATAATGATTATATTCAATGACTGGAATATTTCTAAATAGGATGCACTTTGTGATTTAATAATAACTTATGAGAGAAAACAGATAAGATTAAAAATAAGATATATATAATTCATTAAATTTCAAATACACTTATCATATCTTTGACCACCTTGTTTTTCCTGATTAAGGACAGCTGTCTATTAAAGTATTATAGGACTCAGCAATTGGTTTTTGAGATAATCAAAAGATTTTTTACAATGCTTTGTCCACTCAGGCACATATGTAGTGCCTGAGGGAGAGATGACGGTTCCCTGAAACTAAAGAGTCTATTCAAATCAACCCTTAATCCACGGATGAACATGTTCGAAGGTTTTTCTCTGTAAGCGCTAGTCATAGCACACAAGCTAGAGGAATCTAATTCCAAGCATGCAACCTTATCAATAATTAATGTACAAATGCTGGTAAGCAGCTTGGTAAAATTCGTACCTATGTCCCGTTTATCTAGCTAGTAGTGCATCATTAAGCACTTCCTCATTTTCCCCCAATCTAATGGTGTTCTCTATCAGTCGAGAGCAGTATCTCCCTCACCCACTATTTTTGTCCGTATAGTATGGAAAATTGCGAAATTCCTACCAGTCCCCTTAATAGTTTCAAAAAGTTGTAGATCGCGGTCAACGGAAAAACTCTAATTGATTTTATAATATCTGGGATCTTATCTAATTCTTCCAGTCTAACAACGCCTATGGGATGATCACTATCATCCTCAATTGATTCCTTATCAAAAAATTCACTAACTATTGATTTTATTTCTTTTCTTTGGGTCTCAGAAAAGCCCTCTGCTCTAATACTTGCATTAGCTGAGTCCGCTACATTATTTCTGCCCAGCAATAGTACCCTATTTATTCTTTCGGTAATGTCGTCAACTTTGTCTGGTATTTTTGATTATATGGGTTAGTTAGGGTAAGGTAAGGATTTTTTCTTTTTTTTTTTAATTGCACAATTTACAAATGTTACTCACCAAAGTATTTATTAAAAAAATCGTCCTTGTTCCAGCTGGTTTTAAAATATTTTGTTTTCAAAGTATGTTAGATTCTAATTTCTTCAAATATTTTTAATTTCAAATATCTGAAATTTAAAATTTTATTTCTAACATCAATTCAATGAATTCTAAAAATATATTTATTTTTGAAAAATTTTCAAAACTTCAACAAATATTTTTAAATTAATATATTTTTCCTTTAAATTGGCTCAACTTCTTTTTAAAATTATTTTACTATAATCGAATGATATTATATCGGAAAATTTTTACAAATATATTTTAAATATTTTTATTTTCTATTTTTCTTTTTCAAAATTTGTGTTTTTCATTTCTTTACTTTAGTTCAACTTGTTCTTTTTAAAATCATCAAACTTTTCACAAATATTCCTTATTTAACTTTAATTTCTTCACAAGTTGAAGGAATTTTTTACTTCTTATTTAAAAAAAAATATAAAATTTTTTTAAATTTTCACAAATATTTTACTTACATAAATATTTTCATTCATTCATTATATTCTTCTTTCTTAATCTTTGTAATTTGTATTTCTTATTTTTATTCAACTAATTTTCACAAACATTTAATTTAAAAATTTTAATTTATTCCTAATATTCTTGCTTTTAAGCTTTAATTTGTATTTCTAATTTTTTATTAAAATAATTTTCAAAAATATTTAATTTAAAATTTTTTCATTTATCCTTTATATTTATATTTCTTGTTTTTATTTAACTTAGATCACTAATGTTCACAAATTTTATATTTGATTTGATTTATTTTCTCATGATATCTTTTAATTACACATTTTTTCTTTTATTAATTTTATTTTTCACATTATTTATTATTTTCAATTTTCCCTTTTAAATTTCTTTACTAACTTAAGCTACGGCTTGAGGGCCTGTGAGATCGAATCACCCCTTTTCAACGCGTACTCAGGGAACTCCTCAAGGCTTTTTGTTAGGACCTTTAACAAGGTTTCCTGCTCGGGCGCCAATTAATAAACACAATTTTTTTTATTTAAAAAAACTGTGTTACTGCACAGATAATAACTTAAAACCAAGTAAAATACATGGCAAAACACTTGCACGCGACTTTTGTTTTATGTTGTCTTTATTTATTAAAAAAAACAACTTTTATTTTATTACTAGAACGATTTATTTTATTAAAAGAAAACTACTTTTTTATTTGAGGATGGAAATAAGAATGACTTTACAAATTGTTCTTTAACTTGAAATGTAACAATTAATTATCCTGTTGCAATAGCATAAATTTGATTGGCTAAAAGCATTGAAATTTGTATTGATATTAAATTGCCAGCTTTGCATTATTTTATTCCCAAACCTTCTTATTGGCTAAAACCACTTAAGTCATTCAACTTATATAAATTGCGAAATTGCAATTTCTTGGTGAACAATTCTTTATAAAATTATTTGTGTGACCGGAAGAGCAATTGTATTAAATATCATATTTTTAACAAAATCTGAAATTTTGTTTTAAACCTAATTGTACGAAGGAAAGAATTCCTTTGACATCAATAAACAGGCCATAAGAAATTCAAATATTCAAATATTGATTTGTCTTTTGTCGTTCTCAAATCAACTGAGTTTGGTAGTGTTGGAGTATTTTATTTCTATAAAATATCACGCGAAATTTTAAATCTAAATTAAAAAAACAGGCTCTATAGTATATGTGTACTGTTTAAATAAATATACTTGAAAAAAAATTTTTATTTTAACCCGCGCTGGGCTTATCCAGGATGATGTTACATTTTTAATTTTTCCTGCCAACTCCGCAGCACTGGCAACTTTGCAGCTGAGGCACGGCTGAGGCTCGCGGACTTGGTCGGGATTCGTTGCAGAGTTGACGAAAGAAACCCAGCACAAAATTTGTGCCAGTGCACGTGACTCACTTTCCACATAACCGTAGCATCTAGGTGTTAAAGGCTACGGTGCCCCTCCCCTATTCCACGGCAGCTGACACCAGATGTGGTAGCTACCCCTTTTTTGCACCCCCTCATATACCTTACCTCACTTCATCGGCCTAGTAATTGTACATTTTTATGTAAATGTTAGCATTTCATTAATTTATTGAATTTTAATTTTTGTTTGTATTATGTTCATTATCTTCTGTTCAAAAATATTTTCAGTTTACAATTCTTTTGTTTCAATCTTATGTCCTAAGTACAATAATAAATTTAAAGTGGACCCTAGCTCCTACATCAGTTCGAACTGTACTTTAATTTTTTTCTCTTAGATATTATTTTTCCTTACACAGCTATTTGAAGTTTAACTTCTTTTATTTAATTTCAAAATTGATCGATAACATTTACTTTTAAGATGAAAGTTTTTTTTTGTATTATATTTTATCAGTAAAGGTGCTTTATCATGATTTACAACGACGGAATATTTAATCGGGATTGACCTCACGTATATGCCACCGGACTATTGTTTTTATCATTATTTTCTTTCTTTTATCTTTATTCTTTCATTAATTTGCACTTGTGGGTTTATGTTTTCAATATATAATCAATAAATAGACAAATTTACTTATATCTTTATTCACTACGTGTTTATCAAGAGAGTTAATGAACAAGGCTATTGTGTTGCTGCTTTTATAAATTTACTTTTTTTTTGCTTTCTGATGCAGTCTTTCAATGTATAATTAAGAAACAGGAAATTTTACGTTTATTTTTATTCACAATGCTTTTTTAATTGTGCTAGTGAACCGGGCTATTGTGGCTCTTATAGATTTACGTTTTTGCTTTCTGATGCAGTCTTTCAATGTATAATTAAGAAGCAGGAAATTTTACGTTTATTCTTATTCACCATGCGTTTTTCAATGGTGTTTATGAACCGGGCTATTGTGGCTCCAAAGTGAGCTGAGCCTTGACGCTCGTATCGGGTAGTCCGTAAGACGGAAGTGGAGGGCATTGGTCACGAGACTGTGGTTTTGGTTGGGCCCAGATCCTGTGCCAAGTCCCCACTCACTTAACTTTCCTTACGGACTGACTGCCCGCAAGCAGCCTAAATTTACAATGTGTAATTTCGGTTTATGATCTGGTTGTGTACTTAACAAAACCGATAAAACAAAAAAAGCTAATTTCTAAACTTTCCGACTTACAGTGCATGGCCGGGTGAATTACTGCTTCATTTTTCTTCGTATGATAAAAATTTCTGTCAGTTACCTCTCTATCTGCTGTAGTGGTGGACTGCTGGCTTTTTTTGCTGCTTAGGATGCTGGCATTTACCTCTCTATCTGCTGTAGTGGTGGTCTGCTGGCCTTTTTTGCTGCTTAGGACTCTGACATTTACCTCTCTATCTGCTTTAGTGGTGGTCTGCTGGCCTTTTTTGCTGCTTAGCACTCTGGAATTCTTTCGCAGTTACCTCCCTGGCTGCTGTTTTGGTGGTTGGCTAGCTTTCTTTTAGCTTCGGATGATATTTTGGCCTTTGGCTGGCCTGATGATTCCCGATGACGAACTGCCTGTTTTCACTGTCTTGATCCAAAAAGAACTTACAAAATGCCGGAAACGAAAAAGGCGGCCATCGCGATCCTCCGCCATTGTCCACGCACTGCAGCCTACTTCGCTCGGTCGGGTTGTATTTTTAGGTTTCATATGATCTGGCATCACACTCCTGTCGTCCCCACTATCTAAATTCACGTTTTACACGGGCCAAAAATTTTCCTTGCTTCTCTACCAGGTAGTTTGACTCGGACCCTTGACTCCCAGGTAGGCACGGTACATATGCTCTATAGAGTCTATTCATACAAAATATTTTGATTTTTTGCAGCTAGTTCCACCTGCAGAATTTCATGACAACATGAACAACATGAGCTCCTGTTCATGTTTCTCCTGCGCGCGAGTATTTTCATCTCTATAAAATTTTTGTTGGAGAATTGTTAGTTCTATTCTTTCATCTTCTAAAGTTCTTTTTCTTTTGGCACCTACTACAAGTTCTTTTGATTTAGTTTGCTTTAAGCTTGTTGGCGTCCAGTTTGACCAGTCAGTCTTTTCCTCTATGGAAACAATCTCTTTACCAAACTGGAAAAATTAATATGCAATATTAAAAAAAAACTTGGTATAAATATACATATTTATAAAACATACATCTTCATTGCTCACCAGCTTATCTTCTTCAACTTTTTCAATAGAGGTTTCGAGAAGTTTGTAGCCATCACCATCATCATCAATTACTGAAAAATAAAAATGTTATATACATGTATACATACATATGGATATCTAATAATACGACTGCAAAGCAATTATTTTATTAGTTATTTTCTTGAACATATTAATAATTTATCAATACAGTATTTATGTAGATATATGTCTGTACTATGTAGTGTACCGTATTTAATACATTGTGTTATTCATTGCATTTGCATATAAAAACAAGTAACAATGTTTTAATACAAACCCATATGTACATATGTATGTACCTACAACAGTCGCTATCATGCACATTTATTAGTCCAGTTGCTGAATCTCCCAGCATTGCAGCTATTTTTGCTGATACGGTGTTAACTTTAGTGGATGACACTCCTCCACCTGTGCGGTACGTCTCCAATTTCTGTGAAGCAATTTCCGTCTTGGACTTACGCTTAATCACCTCGTACTTGTCACGCAATGTTTTCCAGTGCCGGTACATGCCACTCGTTGCTGAAAACTCCGCTTCAATTTTCCTCCACGCCTCTTCTTTTTGCCGCCATATCACGGCGTCGGATTTTTTGTTCTCCAGGACGTTTTTGTAGGCATGCACCAATTCTACGAACAGAACCTCTTCTTCATTCGTATAATTTTTGGCCCGCTTTCTTGAATTTTTGCCATTTTTCACCGACATTTTTGTTTTATTAATATTATTCACAAATCCACCATTCAAAAACATAAAAAAACAAGACCGTCGTTGCCACTATGTACTTAATGATGCCACTATGTAATGTCAACTTTTCAAAAGTAGTCAGTTTTTTCTGTGGTACTGCCATATATTTGAAAAAATTAATTTTATTTTACAACGAAGTTGTGATAATGAAAAATTTTAAAGTTCACTTTATTCCCTACTTTAGCTACGGTTACCTTTTACTATCAGCTGCATTAAAGGCAAGTTGTAATAATGGCCCTAAATTGTCTAATCTTAAGCTATTTACCGTTTGTTGTTCCGGTTCCGCATACATGCTGCTGTTGTCATCTTCATGTTGTTGTGATGATTGGTTGATCCTTTGTTGTTTATTACTCTGGTAATGGCCACTATGCTCTCTTTTCCATGGCGGATTAGTTGGAGATGGCCGATGTTGAGTGTTGTATTGCGTTTTGAATCTTCTTTGTCCTTCTATGTCTTGTCTAGAGTCTGTTTCCATTGGTACAGGTCTTGTTTGTTGGAGTCTTTGTGGTGTTGTTTGAATTCATTGATATTCATAATTAATGTGATGTTGTAAGTTTTGGTTACGGGAATTATATTGTGAATTTTGGTACTTAAAATTAGAATGATGTAAGTTCTGATGTTGTGGATAGTGATGTTGTGAATAGTGATGCTGTGCGTTAACTTGATGGTTAAAGCTATAGTTATTACGACTTCGATTGTTTCCGGTATCGTGGAATAGTCGTAGATTTTGATGATGATGATGATCGTGCACTATCGTTCTTGCCATTGCGTATGCGTGTTGTAAGGCTTTAAGTATGTGGGCATACAGGGTTGACTTTATAAATGTGTTTGTACATCCTGTTGTGAATACACGCACTGCTTCCTCGTTTGCATTCCTTATCATTGCATCAATTATATTTGGTTGCTCCCCAGACATTGAAATTTTAGATGTTATTAGATTTAATGCCTGGTTTATTCTATCGTGATATTCAAATAGAGATAGCTTGCCTTTTGTAATTCGCCTCATTTCTTCCTGGAGTACATAAAGGTGTCTCATATCGGCATATGTGTAGTCCAGTCTAATCGCCTCGAAATTAAATGGTGTGTTGTTATTTATTAGTATATCAGATGCTTGACCTCTGATTTTGTATTTCACTATGGACAAAGCCTCTGAGTAATGGCTATGACCTTCAAAGTGTTTGATGTCTTTCATTAGTCTGGAGGCATTTTCTCTCCATGCTCTGTATTCGGTTTGTTGGCCGGTAAATACTGGAAGAGCTTTAAAAACTTCCAACGATATGTCTGCAGGGGTTTGGTAATTTGTAATAACGTCTTCCAGTTTGTCTAGTTGTGTTGTTTGGTATGAAGAATTTATTTCTAAGGTTGTTATTTGTTCCATCATAGCTTTGTAGGAGTTTTCCATTTCATGGAGTCTTGAGGTGAGGGCTGCTACAGAGACTTTGTTGTTTTTAGCCATTTCTTCGTTATTGTAGTCTCGATTTCTATCGTATAGATGCTCCTTTTTTTGTTTCTTCATTTGCTTTATCCTTTTATAAGTAACAAAGTTTTGTTTCACACTATTTATTTATTATTCACTGCTGCGACAGGATTTATTTTTGTGGTCCACTTGAGAAGTATGAATTTTATTATTCTTTATTATATATATTATTTTGGAATCTTCTGATGAATTTTTAACCCTACAAACATAACCTTCCAAGCTACCCTTTTAAACATAACCATTCGTCGTTACTATGAGCTATTATTCGCGATATATAATATCGGATCCAAATATATATTTCTGAAAGTTTCAACATATAGTTATGTTAAGCAGGTATATATTAAGTAAAACAAACAATAAATTTGATTTTCAGGTTAGTATGTTTATTATAATCCATGTTTTTACAAAACGGTTTGTTTTGGGATCACTGTGAGATAACATACTTATAAATCTAAAAAAAAAACATAAAACAACAAAAACAGCCTTTTCTTCTTTGGCGATACTTAACTATATGATATTATTTATATAAAAAAAGTAATTATTGCAAATTTGTTGAAGCGCATTGTGTGCAAAAGTCGATTTTGTGTTCAAATTGCAAATTGCAATCTTTCATTTCGAGCATGATGATTTTGTCATGCGTCTCTTTTTATATGAACAGAGATTACAGATTCTCCTCTTATTGGAATTTGGTACCTCTACCGGTTGAAGTTCGTTGCTAGGCGATGGCAGATTTTCAGCATGATCTTTGACCTCATTTTCTTTTAGTATATGAACGATATTGTCTTTGACGTGTCGTGGCATTGTACGAAACTCCAATCAAGTTTTGAGCCAAGTTTTCAACACAGAAAAAAAAGATTTGTAAATACAAATAATTTATTTGTGAAAAATATTATTTAAAAAGGCACCTACAACGATTTTTGTAAATACAAACACACATTTGTAACATAAGAAAACAAAATCAACTTAATTATTTCCAATGAAAATATTGTGTTATTAACAATTGAGTTGTTAACAGAAAAAATAATTTTTTATTGAATTTGTTTTTCAAATTTAAGCGTGTTGTTTCTTTGTTTGTATTTTTATATATTTTTTTACAGTCTTGTTTTTTGTTAAATTTTAAAGATGTTTAGATGAGTCGAACCGGCAATCTCTTGATTAATAGACTGATGTACTTACCACTCAGCTAAAGAGCAAATCGTTAGTAAATAAGCAAATAATGAATACACACAAAATGTGAGTTCTTCTGTTTCTTCTACATGTGCGTATTCCGTTATGATATAATTTAACAAATAATTTTGTTGAGTAATTTAATTGACTAAAGAAATTTTAATTTGTTATATCAATAATGAATTTTTTGAGTTTTTACGCCATGTATAACATAAAATTTGGTTAGTTCAGTTTATTGAAAAAAAATTCTGTGTTTGTCATATCAACAACTTAATTTTTTATATTGACTAAATATAAATTTCAATTTAAATTAACTATTAACAATTTGTTTTGCTGGTTGCATTTTGATGATATTTTTTTCTGTGAATGTAGCTGCTTCATAAACTCACGCCTGGTAATTATTGATTGCCCTAGTACAGAAGCGTTATGGCAAAAGAGTATAAGTTTTCTATTGCATGACATTACTGAACACATTTGATCGAACGTGTCCACTCCATCGTACTATTATAGAACTCGACCATAGATGGCTTGTTTCAGAATTGACTGATCCCTCCTCATCGCACGATGATAATAGGTAAACCATTTTAGACAGTAGGTTTATATGACAGTAGAGTAAGTAGTCCGTCGTGGCAAAACATCGATGTATTGACATTCTATATCGATTGTTTTTTACTTCTGGGATTTCCTTTTTGTTCGCATGCAATGTTCCTACAATTGTCAACTTATAAAGCTGCTGAAGTAACTGCTTTGCTAGTGGTATTGACGTAAGCCAGTTATCAGTGGTAACGTTTCTGTTTGTGCCATGTATACTACGAGTAAGTTCTTTAACGAAATACTCTCCCAAAGGCAGACCTCCAGTATATGTTCCTTTTCCAATATATCGCATAGAATCAATCATATATCTAGTGCCACTATCACATATCATAACCAATTTGATGCCATATTTTGCGGGCTTATTTGGTATGTACATGCGAAATTTACATCTCCCACGAAACGCCAATAACTGCTCATCAATTGTGACATTTATTCCAGGAATGTAGTTTTGGCGGCACTGAGCTATAAGTAATTCCCAAATGTTTCTCATAGGTATAAAAGGATCATCTGTTTGTCTTTGTAGTCGTAAGATTTTATCATCAAAACGAAGACACCGAAGTAGAAAGTCGCATCTTTCTTTACTCATGCACGCTATATATCTGGTCCCAGAATACTCTACATTTTATAATTCGTTGAGTGTCAAATGATTATATTTCAAAGCTGCAGTTAATACTAAAATACTAATCAGAGCTTTTATCTCAAGTTTGCTAGTTTCACTCTGTGAAAATTTAGCGTTCTCATAATTTTCCTTCCTGATTGTAATCTCCGAGTTAGTCCACTTCACAATTCCTTCTAATATTTGATCAGTCATATAATGATCAAATAATGTAAGTGGATCAGTTATATTTTTTACAGAACGCGCAGGTCCTCTAGCAACGCCTAAAATATTAATTGACGATGTTCTTGTCGAGGTACTACCTTTGCTTGTAGCCCATACATGTCGTGAGCGACTACGAATGTTATTTCTCGAAAAGCTTAAAATACATGGATTGTTACTTGGAAATTGAACGGAATGAGACTGCGGCTCCAATGAACTGTCCAGCAGAGCAGAAGAAGATCGATCTTGCCTATTTGGGGAGTTATGTACTCTATCAGAATCATCATCTACATGGTCGCTTTCTACATCATCAAGCTCGACATTATCTTCTAGTTCGCTGCCAGACGAGCCCTCCAGTACAATGGAGTCTTCCTCCTCCAATAGGAAACGAACAATAGATTCCTCAGATAACAATCGTGTTAAAAAAGCTTCATAAAATAAAAAAACTAATATATGAAAAAATCTTCAGAATTGTAAAAAAAAATTACTCAAATACTAACCATTCGTCGCAACGACGTACAATTTCTCAAAATCTAAAAAAATTACGCAACTACGCACCAAACACGTTCACCTCTCACGAGATCTCAATGAATACTGAGTTAACAAGTTATATTATGGCGATCAGCGTACTTATTAAAAAGAAACAGTTTTAGTGTGCCGTCAAATTAAAAACGTCTTCACACTTTCAGTTGTGTATCAAGAAGAATTAATCTTTATTGTTTTCTCTTACATCTATCCTTACTTAAAACTCACCTAAGGCGTTCTTACATAATTATTAGCAGGGATGCCACTACACCTCCCTTTTTTATAAGATCTTCAAAGTACAATGCGTATTTTAATATTCAAGTATGTGTATCTTAAGTGCTAAAAGACTATGGTTATAATTATTATTTTATGTCTAAATATAAATATTTATATATATAGGTTTTTTTTTTGAATGATATTTTTAATTATGTATTTATATTTGTTTTTTTTTCGTGTAGTTAGATATAATTTCAAATGTGAATTGTAAAAAAGTTTGCTAATATAATTTCAAATATGAATTATAAAAAGTTTTGTAATGTAAATATCGGCCGCTACTTGCATACCTCCTTTTTTTCAGTTGTTGAATCAACCAAGATGATCAGTCTTGTTTGATTCAACAACCCTTTTATTTGGAAATATTATTCAATTATTGTTTGTTTTGTTTTTTTCAGATTACAACTTTCTTAATCGGTTTTTATGAACTGTTTTACTTTTCTTTGTTTTAACATCATATAATGTTACATTACAATCATTAATGCTTTTTACAATGAATGGACCTTCGTAGATGCTTTTGAACTTGTCATAAGGTTGTTTCTGTAATAATACCTTTTCATTGACTGTCAGTTGCAACGGATTTGAGTGCCTGTCAAAAAACCTTTTATTACGTAGTTTATGCTTTTCAATCAGTTCTTTTGCTAACTGATGAGTTTTTTGCAGTCTGTACTTCACCTCTTTACTATAATTTTCAACGTTGTATAAGGGGTCAGTTTTAGTATTTATTACTTCGCCTGGAATCACTGGTATTTTCCCGAAAACTAATTCATAAGGTGAAAATTTTGAGTCGAAAGCGGAATTTGAATTCGTATTGTGGAAAAATGTGAAATAGTTAAGATACGTATCCCAATCCGAAATATTTTCATCTACATACGCCCTTAAATACTCATTAAAAACTCTATGATTACGCTCAACCGTTCCCAAAGTCTCATGGTGGTAAGCTGTTGAATAATTAATTTTGATTTTGAAAAGATCGCATAAGTCAGTCAGGACTTGGTTTTTGAATTCTGTACCTAAATCAGACTTTATAGTATTCATGGAACCGTAAATTAAAATAAATTTCTCAAAAATTGCACGAGCTACCGTTTTTGCTTCTTTATTGGGTATAGGGATTGTTACCAAATATTTGGTTAAATCACATATAAGGTTTAAAGCATATCTATTACCGTAATTAGATTCTGGAAATGGACCTATTGTGTCCAGAACAACTATGTCGAAAGCTTGAGCTGGTGTTGGTGTTAAAACGAGTAGTTCTTTATTACCGGGTCTTACTTTGTTATGGTTACATTTGTCACAGTTTCGTATGAAGTTCGCTATATCTTTCGTCATGTTTCTCCAAAAATATTTTGTTCTTAATTTTGCGTACAATTTGTGCCGCCCACAATGCCCTCCTAAGAGTGGATCATAGTGATGTATTGTCATTAATTTTTCCTTTTCTTGTTTCTCAAATATTCGTTGTATTGGGTTTGTTAACATAATTTGTATCTTATTTAATGACTTTAAACCTTGGTTCTTTAGATTCTGTATTGAGCAAATTGTAAAGAATATATCATCTTTTGGCCATTCCAATATTAGAACATTTGAATTGATGGCTACTTCTTAAAGCCTCAAAAGCATTTCGCCTAAGTTTAATGTTTTGTTGTCGATTCTAATGTCTAATGAAAATAAGATTTTAAATTTTTTGTATATATTTAACTGCAGTTTTGATAATTTGTTATCTGTGTAGAAAATCTTTGATCGTATTTTTGGAACCTTTGTTGAAAAGTCATGAGAAAATTTATCGAAAATTGGCATTTTTACCGTAGTAGTGTCTGCTCTAGTTAATGCGTCATGTTGTCGTTTGGACATACCACGAGTTGTTATTGCGAAAACTTCTTTATTTGAATCCTTTATCTCATCTATTGAAATGCGTGAAAGAGCATCGGCTGCCACATTATCTTTGCCTTTAATATGCTCAATTGTAAAATTGTATTCCGAGAGTTCCAGTCTAATTCTCGTCAACTTTGAAGACGGATCTTTTATACCGAAAAGGTAAACTAGAGGTCTGTGATCTGACCTGACTGTAAATTTTGTACCGTAAACGTATGGTCTGAACTGTTTAATTGCAAAATGGATTGCCAAAAGTTCCTGTTCTATTGTTGGCTTCTTTTGTTCGGCGCTGTTAAATGATTTCGATGCATAGTAAATTGGCAAGTCATTTCCGTAAAAATCTTGACTTAAAACCGCCCCACAACCTACTTTAGAAGCGTCAACTGTAATTGTAAATTCCTTCGCAAAATCTGGGTATCGTAGTAATTCAGGTGACTTTAAACATTGTTTTAGCTTCTCGAAAGCTTCTTCGCACTTATCATCCCACTTGAACTGTACTTTCTTTCGGGTAATATAATTTAAAGGTGCCATGACGGAAGCAAAATTTCTAATAAATCGCCTGTAATAGTTAGCAAATGCGACGAACCTTTTTACAGAATCTTTGTCAGTTGGGGTAGGATATTTCTCTATAGTTTTAATTTTTGAATCATCTGGTAGAAGACCGTTGTTTGTACATTTATGACCTAGAAATGTCACATCTGGTCTGAAAAAATTACACTTGTAAGGATTTAACTTAAGGTTAAACTTCCTAAAAACATTGAACACATTTTCCAAGTTTTCCAAGTGGTGTTTCACACTACAACCAATAACGATTATGTCGTCGTATAAAAAGGCTTGGTCTGGTGGTAGACCTGAAAAGGCAATTAACATCATTCTTGAGAATGAATTTGGAGCGATGTTCAAGCCGAATGGTAAGACCTTCCATCGAAACGAACCTGATGAAGTGCTGAATGAAGTGATATCTCTAGAATCAACATGTAGAGGAATTTGGTGAAAGCCGGAGAATAAATCAGGGAATGAAAAATATTTTGCGCGTCCTAGATTATCTAGAACATCGTCAATACGAGGAAGAGGAAATTTGTCGGCTACTAGTTTCTTATTGACTGCCCTATAGTCGACACACATTCTAAACGATTTTTTGCCATCAATTGATTTCTTTGGCACAAGAATCAATGGACTATTATAGTTAGAACGACTAGGCTCAATCAAGTCATTATCCAGTAGTTCCTTTACCTTCTTGTCAATTTCCTTCTTTTGTGAATGAGGCATACGATAATTTTTCACGTAAACTGGTGAAGAGTCTGTTAGCCTAAGTTCCTGGTTGTAAAAATTATTAACTGTCATTTTATCCTCCTCCAATGCGAATATGTCAGCGTATCTTTCACATAAGGGCATTAATTTATCACGTACATTCGCTGGCATTTGACCTTTCAATAAATTTCCGAGTTTTAAAATACGATTGTCCTCATGATTGACCCTATTGATTGCGTAAACCTTGTAGTTCGAAAGTGCATTAAATTTTATATCATAATTGGAAATACACTTTAATTCATCGGTAACATTCATTATTTTCAAAACTGGTCTATCGGAGTCAACAACACATTTGCTTACGAAAACTCCATCAGAAATTTCCTGTGTATCTATAAAAATTGGTTCTTTCACATTTTCCAATTTGAATATTCTAAAAACTTCACATCTAGGGGGCACTATAAGATTATTATCGGATGTGCCATGCCTTATTGGAATTTGCAGCTCATCATCGTTATACCAAAATGATATAAACATCGATCCATAGTTAATTTTGCACCTATACGTTTTTAAGAAATCTTTTCCCAGAATCCCATCAGTTGGAATGTTAAAATTGTCATCTACGACATGAAAGATTTGTGGAATGAAATAGTCTCGAAAAATAAGATTTGTACAAATTGTACCGAGTGTTTCAATGGATTGGTTTGTGACGCCTGTTATATTAATAACATTGCTCTTATTTAAATCAGCAAAAACTTTTAAGCAGGAGGCTTTAATAACTGAAATATCAGCTTGAGAGTCTACTAAGAAACTATTACATTCGGAAGTGTCAGAACATTTTAAGCTTATATAATCGGAAAAATTCAAATTTAGACGTGTTTTGTTGGAAGTTGTGTGTCATATTTTAGAAATTCTGATTCATTTCCCCCAACATTTCCTGCTGAGGGCCCTCTGCGTTTAAATGCAGAGCCCTTACGTTGCGATTAGGATTTCCCCTACGGTTATAATTATTGGTACCATTACCACGATTAACATTATTGAAATAACGGTTGTTGTTACCTGGATTACGATTGTTGCTAGCTCCACGTGAGTAATTATTATTGCGTACATAGCCATTACCACGACTGAAATTATTGCTACGAAAAGGATTGGTATTAAAACGATTATTGTTGTTCGGAAAAGAATTGTTGTTAAAACGATTATTATTGTTAAAATGATTGTTGTTATTAGAGAAAGTGTAACGACTATCTCTACGAGATTGGAAAGATAGAACTTGCCTTTCGTTGGATTCGTTAGTTTGTTCGATAACTAACTTAGCTACAACGTCTTTTGGGTCTGAAAATGTCGTTGAGGCGAGAATTGATTTCACAAGGGAGGATCTGGCATTCAGTCTGCAGACGCTGACTGTTTGCTCTATGGCCATTTCATGAGCTTTAGCTTTTGTCATGCCCTCCAAAACCAATGATCTTTTCAACGAATCTGCTAACTCTTCTACTTGTTTCGTAAAATCGCAATAGTCGTTATTTCTTACATGCAACGCAGCAATTTTGCCTGCCACAACTTTCGAGTTGTCCGGTTTTAATTTTTGTTTCAAAGCCGTTTCAATTTCCATAATGTTGCTAACGTTGTCAGGTAAGGCTTCACGGGCTTTGCCTTCGAGCTTCGATTTCACAAACGTTATAAAAATAGACATCAAGTTTTCATCAGTCAACTCCTTAATCAAATTTATCTTATATAAAAAGGATTCCAAGCCAATAGGGTTTCCATCGTAGTTCTCCCTGATTATACCTGAACACATGGTAATGAATGACTTTTTTTGTTCCGAAGTAGCCATGTTTATTCTATTATTGTCGACACCAACTTGCCTTATGTTCAAATTTCCCTTACTATCCTCTATGTTATGTTCCCCGTCAAAATCTAATTCATGTAATAATCCCTCATCAACAAGCGCAAACAAGTTTGTACTATGAGGCACTTTGATTCCAAAACCCAGTTTCCGAAAACATTGAATTAAAAGTTCCGTAAAATACGAAATCTTATCAGAAACGTTCTTCTTACTGTCAATAGTTAGAGTGTCATAAAATCGTTCAGTATATAGCAATATCTCGTTGTAACAATCAATGATAAGGTGTACGTATTCTTGAATTTTCCGCTTGTTATAAGAAATAGGTCTATTTTGCAGTATCCGTTTCTTCACATTATTGAAACTATTAAAAATTTCGTCAAATTTCAATTTGTTAAATTCTGACATTTATTTCAGAACACTCATGTATTCAAAAAAGTAAACAGTTTTATAATTAATTGTATCCTTGAAAATCCATTTATTGCACTCAATAGATGCCAAAAAAAAATTATCTTTGAATTATTTTAAAGAAACAATTTCTTTAAAATAATTAGTTTTTGTCACTTTTGCTCTTACAATCAATCCAAAACATGTCCAATTTTTTTTTGTTACAAATCACAAAAATAGATAGGCAATCTCAAATGAATTGATAAAGTTTTTATCAAATATTAGTGCATTAAAATTAATTAATCCACACCAAAACTGTTAAAAATCTCACTGGGATTAATTATATTGATTGTTTAAAAAACAGTAAAATGAGAAAATAATTTTCCAAAATAAAAGAAAAAGTTTTTCCCCTTGTTTCATTATTCGAATAAAAACGTAAAATTATCATTTTGTATAGATTCAAACAAAGTGACACAAAAATATTCGTTTTCATATTCTTAAAATATGTACAATCAAAAATAATAAAAATTTAATTCTTATTATTATTATGTATTGTTTTTTTTTTTTTTTTTTTTTTACAATTTTGTTTGCATCGTTTGTTACTGCGGTTACTGTATGTGTAATATTTTGTGTTGAGTGTAAGTGCAAAAATTTTATAGTTTTTGTTTCGTGTTTTTTTCCTCTCTTTTATTTTTGTTTGTTTACTTTTTGTCTTTACTTGTATATTTTATGTAAATGTGTATAAATATGGTATGTTTATATATGTATAATTGTATGTTCATAGATATATGAAAATAGTTGTGAATAAATTTAGGTAATTATATTTAGTTATAAAGTATGTACATAGGTATAAGTAAATAATAATGATTTTGTTTAAATTATAAATTCACCCTTCGATCGTTGTTCTCGGTCTTCCTTGTTTCGGCCACTGCTTTCTCTTCAATTTGATGGACATTATGTTGTTACTGCTCTTTATATGTTGTAGCGCTATGTTGTTGTCGTAAACTTCATGTCGTCATTGTGTTTTTTTTTCTCAACGTTTAAGTTATGTTCATTATTCAATAATTTCCCGTTATTTATAAATTTTTATTAATTATTTTCATAACCATTTATCGTCTCACTATTTGCAAGATAGTGGCGTGATTCTTGTGTTTCGCCACAAAGCAATGAATACAATGGCTCAGGTGGCGGAGTCAACAATGGCAATTTCACTTTACCATTAAGGCAGCATAATCCAGGGGTTTCTCCGGAAAACTTTAACGCACCACAATACTCACAAACTACGTCCATTTGCCCAATGCAAACGCTAGGATGCAAGCTGTAATCATTGCTGCAATCGTATTGAAACGCTGCTCGATTCAAATCAGCACTTGATAAATATCTTGTTCTGCGTCGCAAATTATCTATTTGTTGACCTCTGTTGTTCGCTCGACGATTCTGCATTGCCAACCGAGCTGTTTCATGGGCTGCTTCACTTTGCTCTCGTGATTGAGAAGCACGAAGTCGAGCCATACTATCGCGGCGCTGTTCACGTGCAATTTCGTGTTCTTCTTCAGTCCTTTCATTTGCAGTAATTCGTATTCTTCTTGCATCACGGCTTTGTCGGGAAAGATTCGATCGTCTTGGTCGCGGCATTATTAATTAAAGTTCACTTCACCTAAAAACTCAAATTTTCAACCATACCGAGTGAATACAATTGAGATATTGTATTTAATAATTCAGTTTATTGAATTTCAGGTGTACTTATAATATATATTATATTCCTGGCGGTATGTATAAAAGCAAAAGAGGTTCTAGCTTACACGAAAGTTGAACAACAAGTGAAGTACAAGGTTTTAGCTAGTCTCTATAATTAATAAAAAAAGTTCAAATTTTAGTACAATTATTCGAAAATTTGACCATTTAAAATGATGCCAGATTATTTTATAATATAATATTTAATATTTTTAAATTCTAAGTTTAGTGTTCAAACCTAGTTTGGACATGGCGCCGGCCTTGGCATCATGCCAAAATTAATGCTTCTCTTTGGCACATAAAATTTGAGCCAATGATATTATTGCTTCAACGATGAATTTAGTATCATTAGTGGTTGCCAAAGGTGATGCAGCAGACGATGTGGCTGTTAGTCGTTGGTTGGCAGATCGCCCTTTGGATGTGGTTGGTTGTAGTTGGTCTTCCGCTGTAGAAGGTTTTCCCTGTTGGTGTTTATGGTGGTGCAAACCCTTTTCTTCCCGTTCCTTCGTTTGAACACGCTGAGAATATGGGTGTAACAAGGTGTGATGATACCTGCTGCATTTTCTGCAGGTGTCCATTGAAGAACAAGCCTTTAAATTATGGGTTTTTGCCAAACAGTTTACGCAGTAGTGATATTTTTCAACTATTTCCTCTCTTTTTAATGGGTTCATCCTTAAAAATTTTTTACAGAAACGTAGAGCATGGAATTTGTTACACAGTACACATTTATACGTATCCGGGTCGCGTTTCTTCACACGGTTACTACGGATTCTGCGGCTTCTGCGGCTTCCTTCGGTTGGACGCGTAGATTCTAAACGTCTCTTGTTCCTGGTGGAGGAAGATAATTACATTAGTTTGAATACATCTTTGAGTGCGATATGTTATGTTTGAATGTACAGTGATAAGTGTCAATATTATAAATTATGAGTATAATGAAATATGAAAGTATGAGTGTAATGAAATATGAAATATGTAATACGTGCTTAAGCTTAAGATACGTGAGTTTGTTGCATAGAATTTTCCTCTTTTAGGAATGGGAGATAACATAATTTAGCTATTGGACGTGTTATAATGCCAGTAGCTATTCGTATATTAGCTGTACGTATATTATTGTCGGGACCAGGGAAGGTTTTTTCAACTCTTCCTAAGCGCCAATCGTGGGGTGGTTGCAAATCATCCATTACAGCTACTAGGTCACCTACTTGGATATTCGGAATACTGCTCTTCCATTTATATCGCTTATGTAAAGATGTCAGATACTCTTCCTTCCATCGAATTGAGAACTGGTGATGTATCGCTTTTAGCTTTTCCCAACGGTTTATTAGGGACATGCACTGGAATTCTTGTTCAGGAAATGCTACTAAAGGGGCTCCTCTCAGAAAATGGGCAGGTGTTTGTGCTGCCAGGTCGGTGGGGTCCTCTGAGATTGTAGATAGTGGCCGAGAGTTGAGCACACCTTCAATGCGAGTTAAAATAGTGTTGAATTCTTCGAAGGTAAATTTTTGTGCTCCCGCAATTCGTTTGAGATGAAATTTGAAGCTCTTTACAGCGGCTTCCCATAACCCGCCCATGTGTGGAGCATGTGGTGGTATAAATTTCCACTCGAACCCGTGTGTTACATATTTCTGGGCTAAATCTTGGGCTGCGCTGTTTACAAATTTTGTGAATTCTTTTTCGAGTATTCTGCTAGCACCTAAGAAATTTCTGCCATTATCTGTAACTACCCTTTGAGGTAGCCCCCGCCTCCCAACGAAGCGAGCGAATGTGGCTTGGAACGCTGCTGATGATAAATCGGAACAGAGTTCTAAATGAACAGCTTTTGTGCTAAAACACACAAAAACGCTGACGTATCCTTTCTGAATGGGAGACTTTCTTAAAGGTGCAGTTTTTATTTCGAAAGGCCCTGCAAAATCAATGCCTGTAACTTGAAAGGGTAATGATAAATTACATCTTTCTGGGGGTAGGGGTGCCATTATTTGAGTGCATGGTTGTTGTTTATTAATTATGCACGTTTTGCATCGACGAATTATTTTTTTTACTTGAATTTTTAGCCTGAATATATGGTATTCTGTTTGCGCCATTCGGCACATTTGACTACATTCACCGTGGCATAAGAATTGGTGCAAGTGATTGAGATATAAGTGACACAGTCTTGAATTGTTGGGTAAAATTATAGGGTATCTTTCGTTGTAGGACAGGGATGATTGTGATAACCTACCGTTCACTCTTAGGATAGAATTAGTATCAATGAATGGGTTTAAAGTTATTAGTGGACTTTTGCTAGGGAGTGGTTTTGAGTTTTTTAAGCAATTATACTCCTCTTTATAAAATAAATTTTGGGATAAGCAAATGAGTCGAGATTTCACAAAGTTAATTTCCTTTTGACTTAAATTGTACGTGGCTTCTGCATTATAAATAGTGTCGGGCCTCAGTCTTTTCATTGAGTTGTTAAAATATCTAAACATATAACATATAACTCTTAAAGCTCTCGTGTATGAAGAAAAGTTGTTTAATATATCATTTTCTTCAACTTGGGTTTGTAGGGATTGAATTTTAAGGGATTGAATTTGGTTGGGCTTGACACAAGGTTTAAGAGGGATTCGTTTTGGCCATTCTGAAGCTGGGTTAGTTAACCAGGATGGTCCGTACCACCAAAGGGAATTGTTGGTTAGATCTTGTGGCTTACAGCCACGTGTTCCCAGATCTGCCGGGTTACAATGAGTGGGCACATGTCTCCATAATGCCATTGGAACTAGGCGATGAATTTGAGCAATTCTATTCGCTACATAAGTCTCCCATGTTGCCGGGGGCTTTGATAGCCAACCAAGTACTATCGACGAGTCAGTCCATAGGAAAACTGCAGTGTCTTTAAATTTTAATGCTGACAATGCATACTGAATGAGGTTTGCCAGTAGCACTGCCCCATTAAGCTCTAAACGTGGAAGACACACTGTTTGTATGGGTGCTACTTTACTTTTCGCCAACAGCAAATTGGAGAAAACTGTTTTTGTTTCAGTTTCACAACGAATGTACACAGTGGCGCAATATGCGGCTTTGGATGCGTCGCAAAATCCATGTACTTGTACTATGTCTGAGGGTGTATATTGTAACCACCGGGGAATAGAAATCGTATCTACTTTAGCTAGATCTGTTGTGAGATCGTTCCACTTTTTAAGACTATCTATTGATACATCTTCATCCCATTCTAGACCTTCAAGCCATAACTGTTGCATCAAAATTTTAGCTCTAATAACAATGGGTGCTAGCCATCCAGCAGGGTCGAAAAGTTTTGCAACTGAGGACAGGATTTGTCTTTTAGTAGCTTTTTTCCCCTGCTCAACTGTACAAAATTTGTAAGTGAATGCGTCTGAGTGTGCATTCCACTTAATACCAAGCGTTTTTGTAGAGCTGGTCTCATGGAATTGAAGAAAATCTAAATCATAGAGATCTTCTTTGGGTAAATTTTCTAGCAGTTTGGGATTATTTGCTGTTATCTTTTTAAGTGGTAGACTTGCAGACTTCAGTGTTTCTATTAGTTGAGTTTGGGCAGCGAGAGCTTCTTCTATCGTATACCCACCTGACAGTATGTCATCAACGTACGTTTCTGTACGAAGAATTGACGATGCTTTTGGGTACGCCTTTTCTGAGTCTGCTGCGAGTTGCAGCAAAGTCCGAATAGCGAGAAATGGAGCGCAGTTTACTCCAAAAGTAACTGTTTTTAACTGATAGTCTTGGATAGGACCATCTTTTTTACTTTGGAATAAGACTCTTTGGAAAGGCCTATCCGCTGGGTGCATAAGAATTTGGCGATACATTTTTTGTATATCGCCGCTAAATACACATTTATATTTCCTCCAATTGATTATTGTGGTTATTAAATTATTTTGTAGAGTAGGGCCTGTATAAAGGACATCGTTGAGCGAAAATTAGGATTTTGTCTTTCTTGAGGCATTGAATACCACTCTCACCTTAGTGGTTTTATGATCTGGGCGTACAACGGCATGATGTGGTAAATAAAATGAGTGGTATTTACCTTGTAACACCATTTCTTGAGAGGAAGTCTCTTCCATATGATCTAAGGCCAAGTATTCATCAAGAACCGCTTTGTATTGAGCCTGAAGTTTTGGATCTTTTGGTGATGTATCGCTTTTAGCTTTTCCCAACGGTTTATTAGGGACATGCACTGGAATTCTTGTTCAGGAAATGTTACTAAAGGGGCTCCTCTCAGAAAATGGGCAGGTGTTTGTGCTGCCAGGTCGGTGGGGTCCTCTGAGATTGTAGATAGTGGCCGAGAGTTGAGCACACCTTCAATGCGAGTTAAAATAGTGTTGAATTCTTCGAAGGTAAATTTTTGTGCTCCCGCAATTCGTTTGAGATGAAATTTGAAGCTCTTTACAGCGGCTTCCCATAACCCGCCCATGTGTGGAGCATGTGGTGGTATAAATTTCCACTCGAACCCGTGTGTTACATATTTCTGGGCTAAATCTTGGGCTGCGCTGTTTACAAATTTTGTGAATTCTTTTTCGAGTATTCTGCTAGCACCTAAGAAATTTCTGCCATTATCTGTAACTACCCTTTGAGGTAGCCCCCGCCTCCCAACGAAGCGAGCGAATGTGGCTTGGAACGCTGCTGATGATAAATCGGAACAGAGTTCTAAATGAACAGCTTTTGTGCTAAAACACACAAAAACGCTGACGTATCCTTTCTGAATGGGAGACTTTCTTAAAGGTGCAGTTTTTATTTCGAAAGGCCCTGCAAAATCAATGCCTGTAACTTGAAAGGGTAATGATAAATTACATCTTTCTGGGGGTAGGGGTGCCATTATTTGAGTGCATGGTTGTTGTTTATTAATTATGCACGTTTTGCATCGACGAATTATTTTTTTTACTTGAATTTTTAGCCTGAATATATGGTATTCTGTTTGCGCCATTCGGCACATTTGACTACATTCACCGTGGCATAAGAATTGGTGCAAGTGATTGAGATATAAGTGACACAGTCTTGAATTGTTGGGTAAAATTATAGGGTATCTTTCGTTGTAGGACAGGGATGATTGTGATAACCTACCGTTCACTCTTAGGATAGAATTAGTATCAATGAATGGGTTTAAAGTTATTAGTGGACTTTTGCTAGGGAGTGGTTTTGAGTTTTTTAAGCAATTATACTCCTCTTTATAAAATAAATTTTGGGATAAGCAAATGAGTCGAGATTTCACAAAGTTAATTTCCTTTTGACTTAAATTGTACGTGGCTTCTGCATTATAAATAGTGTCGGGCCTCAGTCTTTTCATTGAGTTGTTAAAATATCTAAACATATAACATATAACTCTTAAAGCTCTCGTGTATGAAGAAAAGTTGTTTAATATATCATTTTCTTCAACTTGGGTTTGTAGGGATTGAATTTTAAGGGATTGAATTTGGTTGGGCTTGACACAAGGTTTAAGAGGGATTCGTTTTGGCCATTCTGAAGCTGGGTTAGTTAACCAGGATGGTCCGTACCACCAAAGGGAATTGTTGGTTAGATCTTGTGGCTTACAGCCACGTGTTCCCAGATCTGCCGGGTTACAATGAGTGGGCACATGTCTCCATAATGCCATTGGAACTAGGCGATGAATTTGAGCAATTCTATTCGCTACATAAGTCTCCCATGTTGCCGGGGGCTTTGATAGCCAACCAAGTACTATCGACGAGTCAGTCCATAGGAAAACTGCAGTGTCTTTAAATTTTAATGCTGACAATGCATACTGAATGAGGTTTGCCAGTAGCACTGCCCCATTAAGCTCTAAACGTGGAAGACACACTGTTTGTATGGGTGCTACTTTACTTTTCGCCAACAGCAAATTGGAGAAAACTGTTTTTGTTTCAGTTTCACAACGAATGTACACAGTGGCGCAATATGCGGCTTTGGATGCGTCGCAAAATCCATGTACTTGTACTATGTCTGAGGGTGTATATTGTAACCACCGGGGAATAGAAATCGTATCTACTTTAGCTAGATCTGTTGTGAGATCGTTCCACTTTTTAAGACTATCTATTGATACATCTTCATCCCATTCTAGACCTTCAAGCCATAACTGTTGCATCAAAATTTTAGCTCTAATAACAATGGGTGCTAGCCATCCAGCAGGGTCGAAAAGTTTTGCAACTGAGGACAGGATTTGTCTTTTAGTAGCTTTTTTCCCCTGCTCAACTGTACAAAATTTGTAAGTGAATGCGTCTGAGTGTGCATTCCACTTAATACCAAGCGTTTTTGTAGAGCTGGTCTCATGGAATTGAAGAAAATCTAAATCATAGAGATCTTCTTTGGGTAAATTTTCTAGCAGTTTGGGATTATTTGCTGTTATCTTTTTAAGTGGTAGACTTGCAGACTTCAGTGTTTCTATTAGTTGAGTTTGGGCAGCGAGAGCTTCTTCTATCGTATACCCACCTGACAGTATGTCATCAACGTACGTTTCTGTACGAAGAATTGACGATGCTTTTGGGTACGCCTTTTCTGAGTCTGCTGCGAGTTGCAGCAAAGTCCGAATAGCGAGAAATGGAGCGCAGTTTACTCCAAAAGTAACTGTTTTTAACTGATAGTCTTGGATAGGACCATCTTTTTTACTTTGGAATAAGACTCTTTGGAAAGGCCTATCCGCTGGGTGCATAAGAATTTGGCGATACATTTTTTGTATATCGCCGCTAAATACACATTTATATTTCCTCCAATTGATTATTGTGGTTATTAAATTATTTTGTAGAGTAGGGCCTGTATAAAGGACATCGTTGAGCGAAAATTGGGATTTTGTCTTTCTTGAGGCATTGAATACCACTCTCACCTTAGTGGTTTTATGATCTGGGCGTACAACGGCATGATGTGGTAAATAAAATGAGTGGTATTTACCTTGTAACACCATTTCTTGAGAGGAAGTCTCTTCCATATGATCTAAGGCCAAGTATTCATCAAGAACCGCTTTGTATTGAGCCTGAAGTTTTGGATCTTTTGAGAGTGTTTTTTCCATTCGGGAATATTGGGCAAGTGCTACAAATCGAGATGATTCGAGGAAGATACTCTTGGGGAATTCAGGTTTGAATGGTAGTCTTACAATATATCTACCATTCTCATGTCGTGTGGTTGTTTGTGAATAGAAATTTTCACAGAATTCGTCTTCAATTGAACTTGGTACAGTATCTGGAATTTCTTCCTCTTCCCAAAACTTTTTTAAAAGAATTCCAAGATCTGCATTTTCATGTGTGATAACCTCAGTTGTGAAGGCTTGAATGGATTCCATTTTTATGGGACCGCTAAGAACCCATCCAAAAATTGTGTTATATGCTGAAGTTTTGCCACATATATTTTTCTTTATTCCTTCGAGATTAATAAAATGCTCATAATCATTGCCCAGAATTAAATCTATTTGGGAGGATTTGTTAAAAGTTGGATCAGCTAGATCTAATTCATTCAGTTCTTTTGTACGAGAGATTTCAAAGGAACAGGCTGGAAGTCTTTTTGTGACTTTGGGCAATACTATAGCTTTTATGGGAATTTTCGTATTAGTTCTTTTGGCGTACAGCGTGAGTTCACATTCTTTGTTTGAAAATTGTTTTTGGCCACCAATTCCAACAATTTCAAAGTGTGCCTTCTGGTATGGGAGCTGAATGCGATTACGCACCCTGTCAGCCAAAAAGGTTCGTTGCGATCCAGGGTCTATTAAGGCTCTTACAGTGAAATGTTCACCTCTAGATTCTATCTGCATTAGTGCAGTACGTAGTAGAATATTCTCGTTACTGGTGGAGCAATTGGCGTGAATACGTTTTGAGGTACTGGGTTGCTCATCTTGAGTATCATTTATACTATTATTCGTGAGTGAACTTTGGGACACATTTGTTTTATTTGGTTTTTCTGTGGCGTTTTGGCTTTTTTTTGTCATGTGCAACAGACTGTGATGAGGTTTTTTACAGTAAATGCAAGTGTTTTTACTTTTACAGTTTGCCTTGATGTGTGAGTTACCAAGGCAATTGTTGCAATGTTTGTTTTTAAACACATAGTCAACTCTCTGTTGTACTGTAAAGGCTCTAAACTTTGGACACGTTCTGAGTGTGTGTTCTCCTTTACATAACTTGCAAGTTGAGGATGAGTTTTCTTGCGAAATATACGTTTGTATATCGGGACTCTTGGCCAGATTAAAGCCATCTTTTGAGTTTCTGATGCTTGTGACACGCTCGACAGTTTCATATCTATCTATTAGGAATTGTGACATTTGGGACCATTTTGGGAGCTCCCGGGGAAATTGGAGCGATTGTTCCCACATGGCTAATGTCAAATCTGGTAGCTTTGTGGAGATTAAACGTATGAGAATAGGGTCCCAGCTCTCCACTTCGACACCCAGGGTCTTAAGGGTTGCTAAAGAGTCGCTAACTGAAGATTGAATTCTCCTGATGGACTCGCTGTCCTCATTTGTTGCTGCTGGGATATCGAACAGTAACTTTATTTGGTTGTCTACGAGAACTCGTTTGTTCTCGTAGCGGGTTTTTAATGCATTCCATGCGAGATTAAAATTATCATGGGAAAGGGGATATCGTTTCACTATATCTCCTGCTTCGCCTCTCGTTTTGTTACGCAGGTGATATAACTTCGTTACTGGGGCGAGTTTCGAGTGATTTATGTACACTGCCGTGAACATATCTCGAAACGATGGCCATTGCTCATAGCTACCGGTGAACACTTCTGTGTCACAGGGTGGGAGTTTTAAACAAATGCTTGAATTATCTTGAAATTCAATTTGACGGAGAGCTGGGTTTGGTCCCGAGTAGCGGGATGTTGACTGAAGGCCTGGGACATGTGGGGCATCTAATCTAGCTACTTTTATTAGATCATTTATTTGGCCTGAACATTGATAATAAGCGCTAACATGTGCTGCGAAATCACTTTTTGCCTGTTCTTTGAATTCAGGCTCAACTGAACCATCTTGGGATAGAATCATTTTTTGGTAACACACGTCCATCCTATTATATCTTGACTCTAAATCTTTTAATTTTACCTCTAGGATTGATTCTGTCTGATCATCTAGTTCGGACCTATTGAACATATCACATAATTGGATGAAATGATCACACGCGAATACAAAGTGGTCTTTTAGAGAAGGAACGGAGAACTTATCGGTTACAGAAACTTCAACTGCCTTGGTATTCATGTTTGCGAGTAATATGGATGAGATTTGGACGATGTGATGCTTAGTGGACTGTATAATAGAGTACTAGCTATGCTGTCTAGCCTATAAGAACGTTTGAATTAGTGGATTTTGTAATCTTAACTAAGTACCTGTTACTTAGTTTTAAAGTGCCAAAAAAACAAATTTTTAATTTGTAAAGTTTTCACTGGGTTTTCAAAGGTTTGTGTGGTATGTGGCTCTAGATACCTGTTATCTAGTTTCAAATGAGTTTTTGAAAATTGCCAACTTAAACCAGTTTATCCGATTGTTTTATCCTTGCTTTGTGATATAAGGGACTACTGGGCGTAGCACTAGATACTTGTTATCTAGTCAAATTGCACAAAGCGTATGCGAAAAAACGTTACAATTTTTATTTTTTATTTTTATTTTTTAGATGTAGTGATATTACTTGGTACCTGTTATCTAGTTTGATGCTGTATATATGTGCAGCACTTTAATACGAGTAATATGTAGATATTTACCACTCAATGTTGAGGGAACCAAAATGGTTGTAATATTTCTCTTCAGTTTGTATTTTAAACTTGTGTTAGCAATTTTGTTAGATTCATTGATCTAACACTTAAAGGGTTAATGAATATTATGTTTTGTTGTGTTACTATTAATTAAATTTTTATGTTATGGGGAAAATAATTTTATTTCATATATTCATATATTTTATTTCATATATACGAATGAGATAGATTTTCTTTTTAGTTAGTTAATCAATAGGATTAAATTAATTTTTTTTTTAATTCTAGTAGTTTTGTAATTTTTTGATTAATTTTTTTTTTTTGAAATTTATTTCAATTTTAGCGCACAACTAATTATTTTCTCCCTTTTTATTAATGGTAACTCTTTTCAACTGAGAACCCTATGCATATAATGATGTGTGAATATATAAAGAAATGTGTAAGTATGTATGTATGTATGTGTTTAGGGACGCATAAAATTTATTATTTTGAACAAATTAGGAAAAATTTTATACGTACATACATATGTATGTAAGTGCAAGTGCCAATTTACAAATTTTTGTTATTTTGATGGTATGTTTTATTTTCGCTATTTAATTTTTGATTTGATGTTTTATTTTGTGTGTGAAGTTTTTAACTTCTTTTGTTTTATTTTTATATGCGATTAATTCTTGTTTTTATTTACATATTTTTAATTTTTGTGTTTTGACGTACTGAAATTCACCTCACTAGTAATTGTGTTTTTAGTTTGTTTTGTTATGTTGCAATTTAAACAATGTGTATATTATATTTAATTTTTTTATTTGTTTCTTTATAATAATTTTAATGTTTGTAGAACACGATAGTTATGTTTAATTTATTAATTTAATTTAGGTTTAATTATTATTTTATTATTATGAAATTTCAACACTATTTAAAAACTTGTAAAAGTAGCCGTATGTTTGCTGTTTGTTTTATATCTGACGATAAGTTGAGATTTTTATATATTTTTTTATTGACACGATTTTATTATTTTTAAATATTGAATGCGTTTTTGTATATTTTGTTTAATAAGTTTGAATTTACTTTTATTATTACTTTTTTTTCTGTTTTCTTTTCACATTATTTCTTTTCCATGTATGTTACGTATGTACATATGTATGTATGTATGATTTCTGGTGAAATGAAATGGAAATTGGAATTTTTGGAATATCTGTAGGTATGTACATACATATGTTTGCGCTTATATACTTTTTACATACCTACGTACATATGTACTTACAATTGGTTTATATGCGTAGCGGTGTATTTACTGTATGTATGTATTTATGTACATACATGTACATAGCCTTTTGCTGTGGATATATATAATACTATGTATTAGTTCGCGATTTAACTGTTTTTATATTTGGAAATTTCTAGACACTTAACGCTTGTTTTATTTCGACTTTTTTGACCTTTTGCGAATAACCGAATACTTTAGTAAATACATACACATGTACATATGTATGTATGTTTTTTGCTTTAACAGGCCTTTTCTTTTTTTTTTTTGCCTTTTATATGTAATTACAGGAGTTTACACTTCTTTTTTATTTCAAATTATTTCTAGAAATTTTCTTGAAATTTTTTATGTTCCTTTTTAGTAATTTTAGTCTGTCTTTTGTTATATCTTTTATATTTTAATATACCGGCGTTTGAACTTTTTGAACGTGTTAAATTTGCGAAACCAACGAAATTTTAATGTCGTATATGTACATACATGCTAAGTAGTGTTCTTACCCACCTCATACTTTTAGTTATGTTGCAGTGATGTCAACTGGATCTTTTTATTTTCACCTTTCAAAGGACCATGAATACAATTGAGATATTGTATTTAATAATTCAGTTTATTGAATTTCAGGTATACTTATAATATATATTATATTCCTGGCGGTATGTATAAAAGCAAAAGAGGTTCTAGCTTACACGAAAGTTGAACAACAAGTGAAGTACAAGGTTTTAGCTAGTCTCTATAATTAATAAAAAAAAGTTCAAATTTTAGTACAATTATTCGAAAATTTGACCATTTAAAATGATGCCAGATTATTTTATAATATAATATTTAATATTTTTAAATTCTAAGTTTAGTGTTCAAACCTAGTTTGGACACCGATTTTTATAGTTCACTTCACTTTTTACGAATGGGCAATGGCACTATCATTACATTATAATTGTTAATTATTTATTTAATAGAAATAGTTTTATTATTGATTTCTTACAAATATCAAATTGTCATCCATACGTCATTACATATCTGTCATTATACGTCAATTACATAGCTGTCATTTGCGTTTTGTTATTTCAAGTCTGATTCTTTTTTGTTATACCACGTTTTATAGTGACTGACGTTTCATGTCAAGTCACACGGGAATGCTGTCCTTCTCCTGGCTCTAAACTACCTCCCTGCCAATTTTCAGCTAAATCGGTTCAGCCGTTCTTGAGTTATAAGTGGAGTAACTAACACGACTTTCTTTTGTATATATAGAAGATATGTTTATGTGTAAATATATTTAAATCTCTGTTGGTGTGTTAAACAATATAATAATAAAAAATATATTAATGCAAAAAAAAATTATTTTTCTTTTATAAAAATTTACCGAGAAACTCGCGATAAGAAATGCATAACTTAAGTTGTCAACAAGGGTAAATATATAACAAAAAAAAAATAACTACGTCACTGCCGAACAGCTGAGCAACACAATAATTACATCGCGTACATTGAACTTAAAAAAAAATGTTAATTATATCGATCCCGTTAGTAACATAAAAGAATTAAATACGTTTTTCGCGATTAAAGGTTTGGTATTGAAAATTTCTTTGACATGTTTGGTCTTGTTTTAAATATATTTTTAATTCCGATTCCAATTTTATATAATTGTTCTAGTATCATGACTGGATCTCCAAAAGAAAACCAATAGTTAGTTGTTCAATAACATTACTGGCGAATTTAACATTTTTATGCATTAACATTCTTTATTCTGTTAAAATAATGAAAGCTTTTCCATGACTGTTATTAACAGTGATAGCATAACACTGTTGTAAAAAATTAAACAAATGAACAAAACTAAAAAATTTCAGGTTTCCCTTGAATCTCCGGTCACATAAAAAATGTTAGAAGAAACTTACCCTGGTTTTGGCGATCCCGCGATGAAAGTACTTTCAACCGGATATCGGCTTATACCAAAAATTTAGGTGTTGAGACCAAATATGTTTTCCGCAAAAGTCTATATCTGATTGAAGTAGGAAGTTTAATTATTGTGTTGTTTGTGCCACTGTGTTCTAAAATGTTAAAACTTTAATACTTTATGACTGTGATATATTTATATACATACAGGGTGGCCCAGAAAGACCGAAGTGGTGTGAATTCCTTATAACTTTTTATTTAAGACATATTTTTTTAATTTTTTGTTTTTTAAATACAGTAAATTTATAGGGAATATTTTTAGATTAGTTATTAAAAATTGTATCCCGCAAGTGGTGGCCATTTTCTGCTTCGCACAAATGTGCTCTTTCCATTTCTATTATTCATAACTTATTTATTAGTGACGAAGCCCATTTCCAATTAAATGGGTTTGTTAACAAGCAAAACTTTAGGATATGGGCTAAGGAAAACCCGAGAGTACTTCATCAACGACAATTACACCCAGTTAAGTGTACTGTTTGGTGCGGTGTTTCTTCAGAAAGGATCATTGGCCCATATTTTTTGGAAAATGAAAGAGATGTCGCCATTTCCATCAATGGTGATCGATATCGGGCCATGTTGGAAAATTTTGAAAGGCCAGCCGTGGAATACCATCCGCAAATATGGTTCCAACAGGATGGAGCCACAGCGCACACTCCGAGGGCCACAATGGCTATTTTACGCGACATCTTTGGGGAAAGAATAAATTCGCGTAGAAGCAATTTTAATTGGCCTCCGCGTTCCCCGGATTTAACCGCTCCAGACTGTTTCCTTTGGAGTTATTTAAAAGGGAAAGTTTATGTTAATAAGCCTAGGACTATTGAGGAATTAAAAACCAATATTCCAGACGAAATTAACAACATAACACCGGAAGTTTTGCGAAAGGTCATGGAAAATGTGTTGAAAAGAGATCATTTGTGCGATGCAGAAAATGGCCTCCACTTGCGGGATATCATTTTTAACAACTAATCTAAAAATATTCCCTATAAATTTACTGTATTTAAAAAACAAAAAATTAAAAAAATATGTCTTAAATAAAAAGTTATAAGGAATTTACACCACTTCGGTCTTTCTGGGCCACCCTGTACTTATATAAATGTCACTATATGAACTTAAAGCATTGATCGTTTTGTACAATGTATTAATACAATTCAAATATATGTAAGTATTTACATGCATGTACCTATGTATGTACGTACTTGTTTAAACCTACATACATACATATATGTGAACTTACAAATGTAAATATGTACGTTTGTAAATGACTTTTTTTCTTATTTTAGGTATTTTCTAATGTATTTAATTATAAAATTTTAATGATTATCACTTGATGAATACAAGAAGGAATTTAGCCTATATATTTTATAAAATTTTATACATATGTATAACCATGCAAGATAGGTTTGGAATTGAATTTGGAAATTTTGTGGCTTACAAGTGCAATGATGAAGAACTTAAAAGTAAAATTGTTTCACTATTTAAAGATTTTGTTTGAGTAAGAGAAACATATGTATGTATGTATGTATATCACTTTAGCATTTTTTCTTTGATTTTAAAATTTTTTTGCACTATTGGTTACGAAAAAAAATTCTGAGTTATGCTACGCATATATGTTTTGTATGCTTGACTTCCCAGGAAAAGTGAACGTATATCTGGTTGTTTAAACGATTGATCTAAGTTGTCCAAATGTGGTGTAGACGATAAACAAACTTCCGTGTTTTGCGCCGGGCTTTGTAGATGGATTCCCCGGTTCCATTAGAATCTTAAATAATCCAATTTATTTAAGTGAACCAGGTATTCTTCTTACAGCAGTAATTGTACTTACGAATAAAAATATCTTCCTAATTTTTGTTCAACAATAATACTAATTACGAGGTGTTGTTTACTATCGTTGCCCTTGGATATGCACTTAGGATACAAAATGGAGAACTAAATGGAATTTCACGCGATATTTCACGTTTTTATACCTCCGCTATCAGATGGAAAAGTAAAGTTACCGCACTAGTACTATCACTCTCTAAGTTGTACTCTTCCAATTCCAATTGGCCTCTATCAATCTACCTACACTGCATTATCAATTCAGTTCCGCAATGTGGCCAGATGCTAATGAACTTCCTATAAAAACCGATATAATTCCGATAACTAATTAAGGGGGTCCTATTTGGTAAGGGTTTGAATAAGAAATTATTATTACTATCAATGTCATTATTATTAATTTTAATATTATTATTTTTATTATTATTATTATTATTATCCCACCTCCACCCCCCGCAGTTTTACCACGGAGCGGCGCTATTTATCCATATATGACGGCAAATCATTTGCAAGTCATAACGGTCTCTATTTCTTTTTTATCATGTATTCAAAAAAGATCTAACTATATTGCACGTTTTCAACATCCATATCGAGAGTTTGAAGGTTTTTTAGTACGGTTTTGTGGGGAACACCTGTGGTGCCTATCACCATAGGCATTGTCTTGACTTGGTTCTGATTCCACATTCTCTTAATATCTGTAGCAAGTTCCTCGTATTTAATTATTTTTTCAGTATATTTTTTATGTATATTGTTATCGTTTGGTACGCCAATCTCGACGAAGTATGTGGTTTTTTTGGACTTATTTATGACTGTAATATCTGGTCTATTGTGTGTTATTGTAGTGTCAGTGCGTATAGTAACATCCCAGTATACCCTATATGTTTCATTTTCTACTATGCTTTTTGGTTGGTGTTTGTAGTATGGGTCGTTGTTGTTATCAAGAACGTATTGATTGACAATATGTTGGTGGATGATTTTTGCAACTATGTTATATCTTTCTGTATATTGCGTTCCTGCTAGCACTGAGCACCCTGATGTTATGTGTTCAATGGTTTCCGATATTGTGTGGCATTTTCTACATTTGTCATCTGTTATATTGCAATTCTTAATTATGTCTTTCAGGTGGTTGCGTGTTGCAATAACATTATCTTGAATTGCAATTGCAAAGCCTTCAGTCTCTGGTTGCAACTCTCCTCTACTTAGCCACATATATGTGTTTTCCCTGTCTATCTCAGGTTCTTGTACGAGTTTAGGATGTCTTCCGTGTAGTTCTTTGTTATGCCATGTTGTGATTCGTTCATGAATCGGAGTGACCGTTATTATTTGAGCAATATTGAGAAGATTGAGTGGTGTGTAATTGTTGTCTGTGAGGACGATAGCTTTGTGTAGGTTGTTTGTGTTGTTGTAAAAATATTTTCGAATGTTTATTATTGTTTTGCCTGTAGGTTGTGCAAATCTATTACACCTCTACCTCCCATGGATCTTGGTAGTGCCATACGCTCCTTGCATGCTTTAGGGTGGTGTTTACGATGTAGGGTAAGTATTTTTCTTGTATCAATCTCTAAGTTATTAAGGTCGGATGTTGTCCATTTGATTATTCCAAATGAGTATGTGAGTATTGATACCGCGTATGTATTAATCGCTTTGAACATATTTCGTGAGTTTAGTTCTGTTTTCACTATTAATTTGAGGCGTGTTCTATATTTTGCCTTAATGTCCTCCTTTATTTTACCGTTATCCATTTTTATATGTTGTTGAAAACCCAAATATTTGTAAGTCGCACCTTTTTCCATGCTGTCGAGGCTCTCATTATTAAGTGTAATCGTTCTTTCTTATTATTATTGTTATTATTATTATTATTATTATTATTATTATTATTATTATTATTATTATTATTATTATTATTATTATTATTATTATTATTATTATTATTATTATTATTATTATTATTATTATTATTATTATTATTATTATTATTATTATTATTATTATTATTATTATTATTATTATTATTATTATTATTATTATTATTATTATTATTATTATTATTATTATTATTATTATTATTATTATTATTATTATTATTTTTATTATTTTTATTATTATTATTACACTACAAGCGCCTCTACATGCATACCTATTGCAGTGATAGGTATTGTACCAAACACGAACTTGGTCAAAACTTTTATCTCACTACTTTTGATGGCCGAAATTTTGGAAAGGAATTTGGCCTTTTTTTCACATTTATGTTTTTGTGAGGATATGTTTTTTATTCAAACTTAAAGTTGATAAACTTTTTACACCCAACATGAAAATTTATTAAGACTTTAAGAAAATAGACAAAAATCTTTGGTAACGCATTCCACATTCATAAAAACAATGTTGTTCACTACTTGCTCAAGTGGTTTAAATTAATGTATTTATTTAAGTACAGTGAAAACTCTCATAACCGGACACTCACCGTCGCGGAATTTTTGTCCGGTTATAAGAGGTGTCCGCTTAAAAGAGGTACAATTTTTTTTTTAATACATCTTTTTATTTTATAATGCTAAGCTTTCTACTGCGGTCGAAAAAATTTATTCAGGTTCGACTGCTTTAATTTAGACCGGCTCAATTTGAGTTTCAAAATGACTCAATATTTTTTATCTGTTGGAACGAGACAAAGTCGTCTTTTGCAAAAGGCTTTAAACGAACAATTTGTTTTAATGCTTTATCATAAGAGTTTATGGGATCAGGTATTTCTACATGCAACTCGTCTTCAGAATCTTCAGACTCGTTTATCTCCATAACAGCGCTTGGATATAATGTTTCTATACAGTCATCTTCAGTGAATACGATTTCATCTACTTTTAAGAACTCGTCAAATCCATTTGATTGAGGGAACAGTTCTCCTAAATTTGCGTACGTTGCCAGTGGGATATCATCTTCGGCATCAAAATCTGGAAGGTCATCAATAGATTCTGAAAATCCTGCTTTCCGAAAGCAGTTTTTATTGTTGCTGATTCAACATTATCCCAGGAGGATTGAATGACGTATAAAGCATCAAGAATGTCAATAGATTTTGCAAAATCTGCCTCGGAATTTGATGTATCAACCTTTGATAGTATGTGCTTTAATATTGAGCCTCTATAGTGAACCTTAAAATTTTGGATAATGCCCTGATCAAGAGGTTGGCAAACTGCAGTTGTATTTGGAGGCAAAAATAAGACGTTTATATTTGATAAATTCAATTCCCTAGGATGAGATGCTGCATTATCCAAGAACAAGAGAATTTTACGTTTCTGACATCTCATTTTCCTATTGAATTGCTGTAGCCATTCAGTCATGATATCTCGAGTCATCCATGCCTTTTTGTTAAATTTCCAAATTGCTGGTAAGTCTTTTACATTAATATGCTTGAACGATCGAGGCCGGGCAACTTTACCTATGACTAACAGTTGCTCTTTCTCTCCAGTTAAGTTTGCACAAAACAAAATTGTAAGTCTTCCTTTCGAAAGTTTTCCACCAACGCATTTTTCGGATCTTAAGGCAAGAGTTTTATCAGGTAAAGCACGAAAGAAGAGCCCACTTTCATCTGCATTGTAAATATCCTCCGGCTTGTAGCCACGCATCAATGATGGCAGCTTGGTCTTGAACTGCTCCACATCTACCTGATTTACATCTGCAGCTTCTCCAGTAATACATTTAAAAGCCTTCCTTTTACGCCATCTTTGTAACCAGCCATTTGATGCTGAAAAATCGGATATGCCCAGTTGCTTTGCTATTTCACTTGCCTTAGCCTTTACAATCGGACCTGAAATTGGAATATTTTGAAATCTAGACTTAGCGAACCAATCCAAACACAATTTGTCTATTTCAGCGCCACCAGTTTTAGCAAACATCCTCTTTTGATGAACATTTATTCCAGATTCCCATTTGGAACGAATGACTATTTTATTTTTAATGATTTCTGCGGCCTGTGTTTTACCAATTTTGAATCTTAAAACATAAAAGAAATGCAACAAAATGTTTTGCAGAAAAACTCAAAAAACTTTACTTCCTTACGATTTCACGCACCGAAATCTTTTTCCTGTCAAACTCATTTATAATTTCCATTTTTTCTTTGATTGATAACATGTTTTTTTATTTGTCTTTTTTTGTGTTCTAAAGCAATCAAAACAAGTTAATCAAACAATTTGTTCAAATAAATCGAAATTTCTCTGTCATTGGTGTTAAAATGGGAATCACAAAATTGAATGGCATTAACACAAATATGAAACAAAGTTGGAAAAAATAGTAACTTAACAAGAGTTGTATTTATTTGGTATATTTTTTTTGGCGTTTTTTCTGATAAATTCGTCTTGATTTTAACGCTTTTGTCCGCTTATGAGGGATTTTTAGATCATTATCTGAAAATTTTGGTGTCCGCGTCCGGTTATTAGAGTGTCCGGTTATGGGAATACATTTTGTATGAAAAAACAGTTGAAAATTACGGTTCTGCAAAGTTTGTCCGGTTATAGGAGGTGTCCGGTTATGGAAGGTGTCCGTTAGGAGAGTTTTCACTCTAGATATAAAAGGTGAAAATATCAGTTTTATTAATATAACATGACTTTTAGAGGTAAAACAAAGGAAGAAATAAAAGACAGTGATTATATTTAATAAAAGAAATTGTAAAAAATAAATATCAATTAATTTAATTTACAATAGTTAAATTTTTGTACTTTGCTTTGATTTACGTTCTTTGAGTAGAATATGCATTGATATACATTATAACAGACTTAAATAACAATGTTAATACTTTTACTTGAGAAATGTGCCACATATGAAAAAAATTGTCGATTGCCGTAAAACAGACTTTAAAATGTTCAAAAATTGTGGAAATGAGGCATATTTTCATCTCTATATCTCCAGATACATTCAAGATATGGGAAAACTAATAACGAATTTGGAAAGAGGACACATTATTCATATATAATCAATCAATAACTCAATTTTATTAAAAATTTCCCATACATCAAAACAGAAACAAACCGACGATATGACGAAGTTATTTGATATTCACTTTTTAAACGTGGCCACCTTGCTTTTTCCCCCCAAACAATCAAAAAAATTAGTACACAAATGTCAAAAATATTTGATAATCAGTTTTTGACGAGGATATTTTGCTCTCACCTCAGCAACAATTAAAAAAAATTTAGTTGACCTTTTTCATATGCAAAAAGAATTTTGAAAATTGGTTTACAAACGACAGAGCAATTTGATAATCCATTTTTACCGGGTACACTTAGCCCCTTCTACCCCACCCAACATTAAAAAAAAATTTAGTGGACCTTTTCCATATGCAAAAAGCATTTTGAAAATTGGTCGATAGATGACAAAGTTAGTTTGTAGTCAATTGCAGGGGCGGGCAATTAGCTGCGACACCTTCCCTCGCCAAAAAAAAAAATTTTGCGGACTTTTTTTATATGCAAAAATATTTTATTTTATGCTCGTTAATATTATAAAAACTGTTACTATGTGGAAGGTGTAACATAATTTTAAAAACTGGGCGTAAAAGTGGGAATGCTTGAAAATAAAGTAGCCTATAATACAATCCAGAGTCCCAGTAAAATGTTGTGAAAATTTGAAAAAAGATCGGTCTAGAGGTGTGGTCTCCTATATGGTACAAACAAACAAAAAAACAAACACATTCCGTTTTATATATGTATATAGATTACAAAACTGAACTTAAAAACTAATTTACCAGCATAAAAAGGTAAACAGATAAAGAGAATTTAAGCAAGAGTGTCAAAGAACAATCAGGTGTGCGTATTATGCGGTAACATGATATCTTCTTTGTTCACACAGAATGAGCTGACGCTTGCGTCAATTTAATAAAATAAAGGAATTTTGTGTACGGTGCAGATTCACACTCAAAGACAAATATGTTTGTACTTGTGTGGGTAGCGAATCTGACCGCTAGACGTAAAATTAAATACAATAAAAATGTGTAGGTTGTCCACGGTGCAGATTCACACGCCAATACAAATACATAAGTATGTATCATGAGTAGTTAATCTGCCCGTTGGACATAAAAAAATAAACACAATTCAAAAAGTAAAGTGAGATTTTTATGGCTTTTTGTGCCATATGATTATATGCGTGTATAGATTTAACACTAAGGACTAAACAATTTCTAGATAGTATTGTCGTCGGGTCTACCAAGCCCTTTTAAGGTAATCTTAACCATGGTTATTGATTGACCTTGTTAACAATAATCCCTAAATTGTACTCTTTTTCCTAGGACTATCTATATATGAGTGCTCGTGCATCCTACCAATTCCAAATAAAATCTAGCACTTCATATTTAAATATTTATTAAAAAATTTAATTCATTTTGGTACATTCATTTTATTTCAATTTAATCATGTAAGTTAATTTATTTCCTTTCCATTTGGAAATAACAAAAATATTTTATTTTTATTTCATTATTAGTTTTATTATTGTATAGTTATTTAGCCTTCACAGGGACCCGCTTTTTAGGCTGGTGTATGATCCGGCTTATTCTTATTGCTAATTACAACTGACTTAAAACTTAATCTTTTAATAAGCAAGAAACATAATTTTGTCGTTGCATTCTTGTTCAGGAATGTAATCACTTGCTAAAGTTAAAAACAACGGTTTAATGTTACAATTCAAAATTATGAAAATGATTTTGCCAGACACTACGTCAGCATAAAATAACTTGCGCGTGTAGCTTAGTTTTGTGGGAAAATAAATAATTTTTAATAATAAGATTTTAAGGGATGTTATGCTATACCTTAACTTGTACTGTTAATAAAATTTTGCAATTTCTGTCAATGTAATATTAAAATTCGTACACATATAAAGATAATACCCTACATTCGAGTATAAAAAAACAAAAATAATAAAAAGAATGTACAAACTTACATTATCTTATCCATTTGTATCGAAATTTATAAGGGTTGTTTGTATAGGGTGATTTGATTATAGGCCGATGTTGAGCGCTCGTAATCGTCGTATGATGTTGTGTAATGCAGGATGAAATATGATTGTTTTGCGGGGTATAGGTGTTCTCTTTATATAATATAAAAGAAAATCATATTAATACAGAAATTAATTATGGTGGGGAGTTGATTAATCAAATTTAAATTGACTATAAAACCTATAGTTATAAAAAAAGAAATTGAAATAATCTTATTTCTAAGATTATAAACTTTATTCATTTGTTGAATAAAACACAAACTGGTTTTTTATTTGTACTACTTTATTTTATACTTCAAAAAAATATTCAACCCATCCGATAAATTAATGCCGGATAAAGATGTTTATCGTTCGAAGATACAAAGCAAAGTGATTTTATTAATGCAAGGAGTGCTGCTTTTATACTGTTTCAAAACATGGTTGTAAATATTTAGGAATAAAATATCAAGATAAATAACAGAGTCATACTTCAATAAAATCCGCTAAGTTTGAAATTACGTACCTGGTAGAGATGTATTCTGAATTAGTAAATCCGTTAATTTCAAAATTAGATTTAAAAGTGAGTAAATATGAATAATTAAAAATGAAGTGTTTCAGTCTCCCCCTTTGATGCTAAAATCGTCCCGATGAGGCATCAAAATTTATTTTCTTGGCCGTCCTCTGGTTCTTATTTTGTTCATGGGCTGAGCTGATTGCTTTGTTGACCCTACTACTGGAGTCAAGGCTGAGGCATGATAAGTTCCTAATGGTATGTTCAAATCATCTTCATGAGCTATCGTGAAGCAGGTTGTACCTTTCTTATCTATGATGACGTAGGGACCGTCTCGTCTTGGAATAAATTTGGACGTAACGCCTTTATTGCTGTTGCTTAAAATGTGTGTGTCTACTAAAACTTTTGACCCAATTCCTATTGGAGGCTGGGTACGTCTTTGGCTATTACTGTTCTTGTTGTGGTCTTGTTGCTTATGGACATTCTCCTTAACATCTTTGAAAGTATTTGCTAGGTTTTGTAGGTACGGTGTAATTTTAGCCACAAAACTTTCAGACTGAATTATTGATCTCAAATCGTGCTGTATATCATCAAGTGTACGAACCTCTCGACCAAATGTTAAATATGCCGCTGTGTTTTTTATGCTTTGACATATGGTTGTGTTCATCGCGAACCGAATACTAGGCAATTTTTCGTCCCAGGATTGGTGATTATTTCCAACTAAAATCGCAATTTGTGCCTTCATATCCCGGTTCCTACGCTCGACCGGGTTAGCTTCAGGGTGATAAACTGGAGTTAATATATGTTTAATGTTTAAGCAAAAAACAACTTTTTGCATAACTGCAGACACAAACTGTACTCCATTATCGCTGATAATTTTTCTAGGAATACCAAAGCGTAGAAAAACTTCGTTGATGAGTGTTTTAGCACAGGATTCTGCTGTGGCGACTTCCAATGGGAAAAGTTCAACCCACCTACTGGCAATATCTTCTATAATAAAGATCCATTGAAACCCTTTGGAGACACAGGCAATGGACCAAAGAGATCAATCGCAACTATTTCGAATCTCTGGTTACATGATACCGTTTGATATAGTCCTGCTGGTTTTAGATTGGTGGCCTTGTACCTTTGGCATTCTATGCATTCTTTGACATGCTTTTCTATATCTTTTCGGATTCCAGGCCAATTGTACGTAGATGTAATTTTGTGTGTTGTTCTTTCAATGCCGTAGTGACCGGCGGTTTCATCGTTGTGGTAGTACTTAAGGATGTCAGGCCTTTCTTCCATGGGTATCACGAGTTGAGCATCTTCGGAGTCATCGTTACTGTAGCAATAAAGAACGCCAGCATTCATAATGTACCCTCTTTTGGAACAATACGGTAAATCTTCGGAATTATTCTCCAGACATCGTATTATTGTTTGTAGTTGTAGGTCACTAAGTTGACTCTGTCTGATTTCACTTGCGATTTTCTTTGGCATGTCAATAGCAAATGAGCAAACTTCGCAAGGATTCAATTCACTGTGATTATCTTCACATGGTGGTCTGGAAAGAGTATCGGCAATGACATTTGTCTTTCCTGGCTTGTATTCGATTGGTGTCCTTATACTCATCAACCACTTTAAGGGCTGGTGATCAGTGACAAGTTTCACTGGAGCTCCTTCAATGTAGCCACGATATTTTTGGACAGCCCAAACAATTGCGAGTGCTTCTCGTTCAATCGTAGAGTAATTGCGTTCTGCATCAGATAACAGCCGGCTGGCATATTCAATAGGATGCTCATCTGCACCCTCCCCCTGGAGCAAAACTGCCCCTAAAGCATAACCACTAGCATCTGTTTTGAGAATAAATGGTTCGTTATCAACTACCTGTTTCAAAATAGGGGATGATGTGAGTAATGTCTTCAGCTTATCAAATGACAACTGTTGATCTGGGCCCCAGCACCATACCGCGTTCTTCTTTGAGAGAGATGTCAATGGCTTAGAAATGTCGGCAAATGGTGGTATAAACCGGCGGTAGCATGAGCATGCTTGAAGAAATGATAGAACTTCTTTGACGTTTCTAGGTTTCTTTCTATCATATAACATTGCTACCTTGTCGGCGTCTGTCATAATTCCTTCCGGTGTAAGCACATGGCCAAATATTTTACTTCACTGCAGGCAAAACGACATTTTTCCAGGTTAACTTTAAGACCAAATTCTTTTAGCCGCTGGAAAATGTGTTGTAGATCTTGAAGGTGTTCTTTAAAAGTGGGTGGGCAAGAAATGATGTCATCCAGGTATGCCAATAATACAGTTTCCCCCAAAAGATGCCTTCAATCGGTCAATTAGTTTTTGAAAAGTTGCAGGAGCATTTCGTAAACCAAATGGCATACGTGTAAATTTGTACATTCCAAAAGGTGTTACGAATGCTGTTTTATCCTGGTCTGAAGGATGAACGCCGATTTGCCAGTAACCACTCTGTAGGTCAATTGTTGACATGTAGCTGGTAACTTTGGCCTCGTGCAGTATATCATCTACTCTTGGCAATGGGTAGCGATCTGGTTTTGTAATCGAGTTTAGCTCACGGTAATCAATACATACACGGATTCCGCCAGTTTTTTTAGGTACCATCACTGCCGGTGCAGCCCAGGGAGATTGACATTCGACAATTACTCCAGAGTCTATCATTTTATTAATTTCATCCTTCAGTTGACTTTGCCTAGCCGCCGATAACCGATACGGAGGGATAGCAATCGGATCATGGTCTTCTGTGTGGATTCTATGTATAGCATAGGGTGTGACGCCAGATGATTCTTTGAAAATTTACTCATTTAGAAGTAGAACTTTCTCTAATTCATACTTTTGACATGCAGTAAGACTAGCGCCATCAGTTTCTTTTACAAATTTTATGTCCATCGAGAATAGGGGTGTAAAATAGTCATCTGTATTTTCCACTTTCCGAGTTTTATTTGGTGGTGAAAATCCATTGAGATGAGTTTGTTCCTCTGCAGGTGTTGTTGATCTGAATATAGATTGGATGAATTGCGGAGAATAATTATCGGAATCTGGTGAAGGGGGTCTACTTTTTTGACTTTCAGCAATTTTTTCTTTTAAAAGTCTTTCCAGAGCATGCAACGAGTCTTCTTGAATTAAAAAATTCGGTGTTTTAGGTAAAGGGAAACCATCCATCTTTGTGTTGTGTAATTTTGGCGTCGAAAGTAAGGGTGATAGCACATTTTTTTGTTCAGCAAACTTTATAAACGGTGACATCTCTTTTATAGCTCGTGCACATGGGGATGTCTCTGCAGTAATTTGCATTGAGCAAACAGTGGTTTCCATCGGATTAGTAAATGGGAACTTCTGCTTGGGTGTATCTTCGAAATACCAGAACTTTTGCGCCATGTTAAGTACGATTCCTGACTGTTCAAGAAAATCTGCACCGAGAAGAGTTCTATTTTTCGTGGCATTTGGTAGGAATATTAGCCTTATTCTTCTAACTCTATTACCTATGGTAATATCACAGATAGTAGACATAACCCTGTTGGTAGAGACCGACCCATCCGCCAAAGTAACTTCCGCATGCACATCTTGAAACTCACATTTATAGTTAGAAAGAATCTTTTTTAGTTCCGGACCGGCAACGCTAGTTTTCGCTCCACTATCAAATATAACTTCACCCTTATGACCAAAAAACTCAACATGTGTTGTTGGCAAGGAATGTCCAATAACTGTAGATGAAATCGAATTAAAAGATAGGTATTGAGGGCTGTTTTTACCAATTTTATTGCAGGTGCTGCAGTTGGACCTATATACGCCAGGTGCGCCACATCCGTAGCAGGAAAATTCAGGTTTTTTCATCAATTCTGGCTATTGTTGTTGCTGTGATCTATACTGCTGTGTTTGTGGTGCCGTTTGATGATGTTGCCCTTCGTCGCGTTTTTTCTTTTTGAAACAAGTTTCAGCGGAATGACCTTTGATTCGGCAAAAACTGCAACGAGTTGTGTTGACTTCTTTCTTCATTTCTGTAGGAGCTATCGTCAAAGGTTGGGTTTCCAAAAAAAACATTTCTGCTTCACGGCTGGCAGAAATTAAGTCTTCAAATTTTTTAATATTTTCGCGACGCACACGGTCCCTTATGTTGATGTTGAGAAGGCCATATACCATATTTAGTTGCATTGTTTCACTTGGTTGTTCCTTAAGCTGTGAAAGGAGTAGGCGTTTCTTGCAAACAAAGCTGTCAGTCGGCTCATTTTTTTGTTGCTTGTCATCGAAAAACTGTGCGATTATGCGCCAATCGGGTAAAGGAGGCGTAAACGTGGTACGAATAAGTGATGCGGCATGCTCAAACGTTGTCACACTCTCTTTTACCCCAATCCACCAAGATGCAGCGTAGCGGCATTCCTCGCAAGGCATCAGTGTCAGAAATTTTTTCAATATCCTTGAAAACGCTGATTGCTGATAAAAACTCTTCTACCGTGGCGGGATCTCTTTGTCCTCTAAAACGAGCACTGCATTGAGTAAATGATCCACTTTTGGCATTCACACCCATTGCAGCTAGTATTTGCTGAAACTGTTCAGCTGAAAAAGTGGCCATTTCCTTACTCGGCCTTTCCGCAAATGAGTCGTCAGCTTCAATTTTCGGAGGCGTTGAATCTTCCTCGTCACTTCTATTGTCTTCTGGTGTGGTATTTTCCGTAGCCACTAAGTTGGGCGCCAATGAAATAATCTTATTTCTAAGATTATAAACTTTATTCAAAACACAAACTGGTTTTTTATTTGTACTACTTTATTTTATACTTCAAAAAAATATTCAACCCATCCGATAAATTAATGCCGGATAAAGATGTTTATCGTTCGAAGACACAAAGCAAAGTGATTTTATTAATGCAAGCAGTGCTGCTTTTATACTATTTCAAAACATGGTTGTAAATATTTAGGAATAAAATATCAAGATAAATAACAGAGTCGTACTTCAATAAAATCCGTTAAGTTTGAAATTACGTACCTGGTAGAGATGTATTCTGAAGTAGTAACATTTAGTGTTAAACAGAGTTGCCGAACTAATATTGCATTAATATAAATCCGTTAATTTCAAAATTAGATTTAAAAGTGAGTAAATATGAATAATTAAAAATGAAGTGTTTCAAAATTATGTAAATTTTTTTTATATTAAAGCTACAATAAGAGTTTCATGATTTGTTGGCGCGCTTTTATTTCATCATCCATAATCAGGTATGTATGTTGTTGTGCTGCTGTGTGTATGCCGTCGTCAAATAACCTTCATTGTGACCTACAAGTGTACTTTCGGCTTCGAAGGAGTTTCCTGTATCGGCACCAGGCCGCCACATGGATAAATTTTGACAAAGGCGTGGTTTAGGGAGTTAAATCCGATTTGGCGAAGGTTGATCGAGAGTGCACTTCGGTGGTATAGGCGTGAGCGTTAAGCACAAAAAACAAAGGCACCATATTATACTGCTGCAACTGGCAGTTTCACTTTCGCACAAAATTAATTCCACCCGGTCTTACGTCACTATCCCACACATAATTTTAACGCACTTCTACACCGATAAATTCAAAGTAATATGTTTTTACCACTCGGTTTATTAATTCATAATTTTAATTAATTAATTAATTTTTTAATAATTTTTTTAATTAAAAATTAAATTAATTTTTTCCGCCCGGACTTAATCGTCAAATGTCTGGTGTCGCAAAAGCGATATAGTTCGTTGGAAATAATTGCATTTATGTGAATTCAGCATTAAATTAAAGTCGTGTAGTATGTCAAAAATCCTCTGTAGTTTCTCCAACATTTCTTGTTCACATTCAGCTCTCACCAAATTATCATTCATATAATGAAGCATGTCTCCAGTAACTTTTCATACCAGATCTAACATTAAAAAATTTGCGTCCAAATAGATACGGGCGGAAATATTTTGTCCCCCATACAATGGACAAATGCTCCTAATGCAAAATTGAAGGCTTCCGTGATTAGGATGAAAGGTTTTGTGAAGTCAGGGTACTGTAGAATTGGGTCGATTGTTAGGATGGACTTACATGTATCGAAACCGTTCAGGTGGTTATCGTTAAAGTCTATGTTTCTTCCCTTTTTAGACATTCCGTTAAGGGTTTGGTTAATTTATAAAAGTCTAATAAATTTTCGGTAATACCCAACAAGGCCAATGAGGTTTTTGATTAGCTTCTGAGTTTTAGGGATTGGAAATTTTTTTTAGCTTACATTTTCGCTGGATTGGTTTTTATCCTGTCCGTGGAAATAATATGCCCAAAAAACTTGGTTTGTTTTTACAAAAATTCTGGTTTATCAGTTTGTATTTTAAGATTAGATTATCGGAACTTGTCGAAAACTAGTTGAAGGCTTTGTAAGTGTTCCTGTAGGTATGTGGAATAGATCATAATGCCGTCTAGGTATACTAGACATGTTTTACCTAAAAGCTCGCCCAATACATTATCCATAACTTTTTGAAAGATCGATGGTGCGTTTTTGAGCACAAATATCATTCTAAGATACTCATAATGTCCACCTTTAACTGTAAACGCAGTTTTCAGAATATCTTTAGCATGCATCTCAATGATGAAAACTGCTTGCCAGATCGAGTGTGGTAAAATACATGCACTTTCCTAATTTGTCTAGAATTTCGCTTATATTAAGAAGGGGATACCTGTCGGATATAGTATTTTCATTAATTTTGCTGTAATCTATTACCGCCGCCATTTCAGTTTGCCGCTGGCGTCTATTTTTTTTGGAACAATCCATACGGGAGCACTCTACGGAGAGTAGCTCGGCCGTATTATTCCCTGTTCTAACATGTCCGCAATTTGTCGTTTTACATCAGTTTTGTGTGTTTTTGTGTGACTTGATTCGTGAAGGTAAATTTCATATTTTCTCTAAAAAATATATCTTTACAACTACGACAGAGTTGTAATAAGTTTAATTTTTCTTTGCTGTTTAAATGTTCTGTTCTAAGTTTTTCTAAAATATCATTATCCTTACCACTTCCTACTGGAATTGTGTCAAAGCTAAAGGCTGACAGTCGTATGTACTAACTTTTAATGGTTGTTCTAAATATAATATCTGCTGTCCGAGATGTTAATAACTTTAAGCAGACTATGCCAATATTTTGCTTGGTATATACCTTCCTGTATATAAAGTGAATCAGTAATATAAGATTTAGTGACGTAAATGTCTCAACAATTTCCATCCACAGAGATTTTTTTCATAACCTTAGAGTTATCGGGTATAATATGTTTTCCAGAGGAAAAAATTGGCTTAAATTCTAGAGGGATTATGGAATTTTGTGTAATGACTGTATTTTTTGCTAAGTCCATAGTGGCTCCTAATTGTGACAATATTTCGGGACTAATCAGTCTGAAAAATAGTTTTGGAAGTTAAATAAAGATAATCTTAATTCGCCTGGTTGGTTAAATTCAATAAATGCTTCGATTCTAATTTCTTTGTTTAGTTCGTATATGTTAAGTATTGTCGATATTTGGTTTGAAGGATTTATGAATTTTGTGTAAACGATGAAGAGGCTCCAGCATAGATTAGGAATTTGAGGAGACGTCCGAATGGAGATGAAATATTAATGTTTATATTTTTGTGTTTATGTTTAATATTTTTGTGCTTTATCTATTATGGCGTTCACATAATCACTTATGTCCTCGCAGTTCACCAACTGGGTTGTTGTTAACTTCCTTAACAATCCACAACGACGTTCCAACCCAGTGTCATCATATGTAGACTCTAAGTTGTCCCATATTGCTTTTGCCGTAGTCTCATTTTGTATATGTACATATATCCAAACGAAATATATAGTACTAACCTGGATGTAGCTTTTTCGACTATCTCCTCTTTTTCCTCTGTGCCAAGTACAGCCTTCCAATACCCCTGCAATTTCATGCCGTGTTCCACAGTAAATTTCCATTGGTGGTAATTTTCACTACCAGTAAGCTTTTCGACTTCCATTATTTTTTCCATAGCGCTTAACTGGGCCCATAACCTGTTGAACTTCTAAACTTACTTTTAGTTATTTATAACTTCTTTAATAAAGAAAATCACGGTGCTTCTAGTAAGCATGAAAAGAGAATGAGTAAAAGTTTATTAAACAGCAAACAGTGTTGCCATGTAGTATAAACAATATTTTACAAAAAAGTGTTGACAATAAGAGTGAATCAATATTTCATTCCAACACTCGTGAAGAACATCATCTATCATTCTTTGAAATATCGCGGAGGCAGTTTTTTAAGCCAAAAGGCAACCTTCAAAATTAGAATTTACCATTTGTCGTTGACAAATCGGTTTTCAGAAAATCTTTCGGATTCATGCCTATCTGATGGAAACATAATGTTAGATCATGTGTTGTAAAACATTTTGCGTTTCCGAGGCTAGCCAAAGTGTACGAAATGTCAGGGATTAGATAGGTATCTGATATAGTCACAGAATTCAAGCGCTTAGACTCAATCACTGTTTCTCACCATTTGGTTTTGGCATTTTGAGCACAACTCAAATTTGGTGAATTATATGGGCTCTTCGAAGGTCTTATGACTCGGTTCGAGAGTAAATCTTGTATCTGCCTCTCCATCTCTTCTCTCATAAAGACCGGATAACTTCTTGTATAAATTGGCTCATGAGTGCTTGTCCTTCGGCTCGGACATTTGTTGATGCCAGCTCACTACCATCTAGTGGTCCAAACAACCTGATTACAATCTCGTCTGATTCTGAATCCCTCATCCGACGTTTTCAAAAAAATTAGCACAAGAAAAATGATTTCCTTATAATTAACCCTTGCAAAGAATTACAAAAAATTTCAATAGTAAAATTTTACAAAAAATTTTTAATCTTTAAAAAAAAATTGTTTTTTCAAAAATACATATATTAATTTAATTAAATAAAAATGTTTGCGCTCTAAAAAATCATCTTAAATTCGGATTTAATTCACTTTCATTTAGTGCATTCACGGCAAATCTAATTCGCATTGGGATGGGGATAATTCACAAGTTAGTTTGAATTAAGACTGCTAATGCAAATTAACGCTGTCGTCTGTATATGATATTATACTGGAATTTATAAATATCAATACCAGAGGCTCACAACAAAGTACCGCATGTATGAAAGACAAATGCTACGTTCAATTGCTATTGTATGCAGACCCGTAAAATAATGAATACATTTACTGATGTATATTTGAAGTTCATATCCTTAAAAATAGATCATAAAAATAAAGAAAATTTCTTACATTTGAGGAAATCTTTTCTGACTGAAAGGAAATATTTACTAAAATTAAAAAAATGGTTTATAAATTTAGATAAATTGTATACTACAAACTAGTAAATTTTTGTTTAAAAATAAATTTTAGGAAATGACTTACTCCTGATTAGTTCATAAAATTTTACTTAATTAAAATATGTAAAAATCTATTCAACATTTTAGAAAAATATGTCTCAGTTTTAAATATTTTTTATTTAAATTATAATGTATATTATTTATTTTAATTTGGCAAATGTTTTATTAAAATCTAAGAAAATTTATAAAATATATATTTTTGTAAATAAAAAATTTTAAACAAACAATAGTGTCGATGCTTATTCAGGCTGCACTTGTTAGGGTATAGGTTAGAGTGTTTATCTTTAAGTCGGAAGATTGATGGTTCAGTACTTGTCTCCTCTCAAAGGTAATTAATATGTATGCGTTGTAAATTAATTAATAATATTAAATATTACGTAGATGTAAATAAATCTCATATAGAATAGACTTGAAATAAAAATAAGTAGTAGAATTTAAAGAACTGCATATGCAAATCAAAATATAATAAACTAGAAAGAAATTACTTAATTTGAATACACATGCAAAAAAATTATTAAATATGAAAAATTTACTAAATTTGTGGTCAAAGAAGAAAAAGATTATTTCTCTTAAAAACATACTTAATTTTAGTAAAATTTGACTCAATAAATCCAGCTTGAAAATCAGTGTTTTTAATACCACAAATAAAAAAATTTATTAAACAAATTCACAAATATAAATATGTACTTATGTAGGTATGTATGTATGTTCATTGTTCATATATACTTTTTCATAAAAATCCAATAAATGAAATAAAACAAATAAAAGACTCAAGACATAGTCCGTATTCTATATGTAAATAATATTATTAAGATTCATAGACAAATTAATTAAACTTCATAAAAAATTCATTAAAACACAGTCACACAGAATACATACATAAATATGTACATACTTACATCCATATGCAACCATAATTATAATTTATAAATTCCCTTCCTTTAAATATAAAGCTGAAGTTCCATACCATCCGCTGTTGCGTTTTATGGATGTGTCAAAAAAGTAGAATCAGGGTAATTTTATGTTACAAGTTACAGAGCAAAATGCATATAACGTACAGACGTATAGGGCGCATAAGGTAGGTTTACTTTCTACTTTTGTATTCGTCGCATGCATCACGAAAAAAGGTCAGCTGTTTTTGATAACTAAACATGACAATTTATATTAAATGTTCAATGATATTGAAAAAAAATGTTCGTGTGGTGGATATACATTTTTTCTTTTTTTGGACTAAAAAGTTTTTAATAAAAGAAACATCTTTCGTAATAAAGTCTACAAGACTTAAATACATACATTAATATAAATTTTTAACATAAATAGTTCTTTCATGAATAAAATTTGCATTAACTCATTAATTTTATGAACTGTGTGTCACCTCAGCTGTGTTTATTATTTTTTAAGCAAATGCAATGGAAAAAATCTTATTTAAGCTGTGAAAAATATGTATTATATTTATTACAAAAATTATGTACATTAACTCATTTAATTTCACAAATTCTTTTAAAGTCATATTTTCACTATACATTTTGCCCCTAAATTATTTTTATTTGATGGAAATATTTACACTACAGCTGATCACAACAAAAATACTTGGCGTATGAAACGTATTGCATGTAACTTGAGCTTAGAATCGCATAGGACGTGCAAAAATGTATAGAACGGATGGTATGGTCTTTCAGCTTTATGAATTTTATCTGACACCGAAAAGTGCAGTAGGCTCGTCGAATCCCCCCACCCCAAGACACCATAAAGCCTAAGAATTCCACTTTCTCTTTAAATAAATTCGCATTTTCACGAGAACTTCGCTTATTGCCGCCGTAAAGTCTATCCAAGAACCAAGCGATGTGTTCGACATGGATCTCTCATATTTTGCGAAAATATAATAATAAACACACAATCTGAAAAATTCATATTTTCCATTTCCGACTGAAAAATATCTGGCTTTCACCAGTTTTGAGAAAATAACATTCACGCTTGGAATGGGATATTTGTCAGAAACTGTTTTAGAGTTGAGTTTTCTAAAATCTATTACTAGTCGCTTTTTAGCATGCCTCAACTGGTCAGTACCTTTTTTGTCCACAGGATTATTGTAGGGGTGATCTAGATGGTCGAATGATATCATCTTTTGAAAGGTTTCGAATTTCCATATTCAGGAAATCCGCTACACCTATAGGACATGCATAAAGCTTAGAATACATGAGATCTTAATTTTCTGCGTATAGTTGCGACAATATTTGTGTTGAAGGGTAGTGCCTCGTTATGCTCAGCAAAAACACCCATTCTTCGGAACTCCTCAGATATATCCTGAGGACATTTCGATTCTTACGAAGTTAAAATTTTTACATTTAAGAAATTCAATAGGTTCTGAAGCAAAGCCAGTTTCTAGCTTTGAATTTTTCAAATCTAATTTTAAATTAGTTTCTGCTAGTGAATCGAGTCCAATTATTCCATGAAATGTTTCAAGTTTAGGCAGAATGAGGAAGTGCGCATTGGTATGGAAAATATTCAAAATGTATTTATGATTAATTGTGTTAAAACCATGGAATACCAAAAAGGGTTGGTCAACGCCTTTTATATTTTTTAATTCTTTCAATGATTTTATATAATTTTTTAACGCACCACCTGTTGTTAGTAATTTAATAACTCTCCTAAAAAATTTATTTAACCATATTCCGAAAACTTATTGTCAATATTTTCGACATCCGTATCTGCATCAGTTTCATAATTAAAAACTTCGTGGTCATATGAATTTTAATTTTGTGTCAAGTAATTAACCCTCTTCAGTTTTAGCCGCGTAAATTTTGCTGTGCCATTATTTGGATTTTTTTACTGTTGGATTTATTCTATTTTATGGCTGCTTTTGCCACTGATTATTGAATCGGAATCGTAATGATGAATCGAAATCCATCGGTTCTACCCGCTGTTCTTGTTAATTTTTATTGCTGGAGCGTCTGTTAAAATATGGGTTTTTATCATCATTTGCATATTACAGTTATATATAAAAAAGATAATAATAAGAAACAAAAAATAATTTAACACTGTACGTAATTCAAAGTTCTTTTACTGCCATCTGAAAATTTCAACTTTTATATCGGGGTATCTGTATTTAATAGTTTAAACTATGTAATTTCATCATAATTTTTTAGCGAAGGACACAGCAAATGTAGTTTATAGGATACAGGTGTTAGGTTGTCACTTAAATATACCCTCGACGAGACATCATTACCAATGATATCACTTAGGTTTATTATAAGAGATTTAAAGCCCTCTTTCATAAAAGTATCTGGGAGCATTACTCTGTTTAATTTTATCACTAGAGCTTTACCACCTCGTATATAGCAGCACTTGTTCACATCTCTTGAATCATCCTCAGTGTTGTAGTAATATATATTGCTAAAATAAGCGTTAAAAAGTTTCCATACCCACAGGTAGACCAGTTATTACAACATCAGCTCGATTAATCATACGTTATACGTTATGTTCTCCTAACTAAATGTTTTAATGTTTGCCATAGTGTTCATTTCCACATTTTTATTTTATTTCTGCATTACTCAAGTTCGTTTTTTAGGTTAGCAAGAGATGTAGTCAAATCCGAACGAATATCAGACAAAGATGTTTCAATGCGGTTGCTTAAGGATTGTTGGTCTTTGCGTTATATTAATGTTATCCGAAAGAGTCTTTTATATCTCAGCAAATAATGTTTGAGAGTAGAAATATCAATATTTTTATCATGACATGCCGGACAAGAAAAGTTAATACAATTGTTTTTACCCAAGATCATGTATAAATTACTGGGAATGTTGATGCATCCAAAGTAAAACCACTTGACACAGGTATCACATTTCCTTGATCAGACTTAGTTACAGACTCCACAATTCGTTGAAGGCGACATCTTAATTTTGAAGGTTATGTCCAAAAGTGAATGTATACACGAGTATAGTGTTAAAATACCGCACTATCATCGTTGCTGTAGGCCACAAGAAGTTATTTTTTATTAATTTTCATAAGGGCAAAACTAGACACTTTGCCAAATAGTTCGTTTATTACATATTATCTTTTCAATTTTATTTCATTAGCGATAAAAATTAATGCAAAATATTGTAGTTTCTCAATTTATATACAATTCAATAATATTAATAAAAATTAAAAGATATTTTAATTTGTATCCTTTTTTTAATAAAACAATTTTTTTAATAACTCAAATTAGAATGCAATATTTTCATAAAAAACTATGTTTAAAATTTTATGTTAAACTAAAGTGTATTAGGGGAAGTATCCACATTCTCCGCCCCCCCTTTTAGTAATGTCATATGACTGATGACATAATTATGTTTATTGTTTGATTAGAGTGCCCCTGTGGTTGAGTGGTACTGTTGCTAGCCTCTCAGTCCAGAGGTCGTGGTCGTGGTCGTAGAAAGTTCTTGTGTTTGAATTATTGTGTTTGAATTCTCTAATATTCAATGAATGCAGCCTGCATCAGATATGGTTTTTAGTTTATTATGAGTACCGAGTAAATGGTCCTTGATATGATGCATCAAAAGCTGAATAAACGTGATCCAAACGAACAAAAACAGTCGATTGTTCTAAGGATTTTGAAATGAAAGGTCCGTTACTTGAATGATTACTTCCAAATGTATGAAATCAGAATGAGATAATTTTAAGGTTGATTTAGTGAAAAAATGGCCAGGTACTCTAATTGAGGATCCGTAAACCAATTCAGAAGTAGAAAATCTAATATCTTCTTTTAAGGATGTCCTTAAGCCAAATAATATTATGGGGATTGAATCCGCTAGTTTTCGTTTGCGCGGCACTTAATTGCTGTTTTCAGTGTTCGATTAAATCGTTCAATCATCCCGTTAGACCAAGGGTGATAAGGAATAGTTCTTATATATTTGAAAATTTTTTTAATTCTTTAAAGAGTGAACTCTCAAATTGTCTGCCTTCGCCAGTTTTCCAATTTTCACAGAATGTTTTGGAATGTATGCAAATTAAATTGTTTGTTCAAAAAAAGATTAAAAAAAATTTATTTTTTATTTTCTATTCTTTATTATTCACCAGTTAATAGTACACTTAAGACTAACTTAAAATTACCACAGTACTCACAATTAGTACCTGTTTACAGTTTTAGAATTTTGCACAAAAAGCATTTTTCATGAGAGAATAAATTGCGAAACCCAACACCTTTATTTTCCTAGACATGTCGTCAGCATAAACGGTGGGAAAAGATTAAAATAAAATAAAAATCAAATACCTTAACTCCCCCCTTTGTAAAAATCAATCGTCTCGATTGTTCAAAGAATTGGCAGGTCATTAACACTGTGAAACTCGGGGTTTAGTTCGTATTTGAAAGCTTTATCGGAACTTAACCCCTTCGGATCTTTTGATTCCTTTTGTTCTTCACCAATGACATTTGTTATATTTATGTCTGGATTTGAAGTTCGTTTGAACTTATACATTAGAATCATGCTTAAAAGCAATACAATAAAAATTATTGAATTAATAGAAATCATCCATTTTCCTTTTGTTGATATTGAGCTAATTCGTTCAATGTTATTTACTTGGAGATCTTTTATCATTTCTAGCGAAAGGACTTCTTCAATTTGTGTTTTATTTCCGGAAAGCTGTAGTACGGCTGGTAGTGGTTTAAAGGATGTAACTTCTTTTGAGATATAAGTTTCATTATCTATTTCTATTGTATCATTATGGAATTGAATTATGTAAGTGCCTGATAATTCATAAGGGGTTGTTTTCGCAACTTTTAAGGAACCTTTAAATTGATTTAATAGAATTGTCCCTGGATAGATTTCTTCCACAGAAGGAACATGCTGATTGTTTACAAATGTACAATTATGATTCTTACTTGACAAGATCTGTGTTACACATTTTGTATTACTTATATCTAATAGATTATTTTACTACAGATGCTTAAATCATTAATTTGTTTACATTCTCCTCTTATTTCATAAATTTCATTTTTACATTTGATATAGTTTTCAGTACTTAGCTTTATAACTTTGTTATTTTTCTTCACAGCTTTAATCAATAACTTTTCACAAATAATCTGGTTTATAGCTGGCAAACTTACAATATATATTATTGTAGCATCATTTGTGGCTACTCTGATGTCAGCAAAACCTAAGGCTTCTTCTAAATTGTTGTAGGGAAACTTTTCTGAGTCTAAAAATTTTCTGGCTTCGTCCATTTCTTTTTCTGACAGTACAAACGAGTTTACAATGCCCACTTTTGCCCATTGCAAGGCATATTCTATATTGGTGATTTCTTCTTTAATCATTTTTGTTTTTCCTGTTATAGTTTCTTCTGTAGACTTTTTCACTTCTTCTAAAGATTGAACTGTCTTTAATATTGTATTTGTAGTGTTAGTCAAAATGTTAATTTTTTCTATCGTATCCTTGTTAATGATTCTCTGTAGTTCATTGTTGGTCAGTAGTCCGTTTACTTTATCTAAGACTATTTGATGGTCTTCATTGTCTGGAGTACCAGCGATCCATTTCCACGCTGTTCCTATTAAATTGATCGACCGTTTTCTTTTAGGTTTTAACCTTTTCAACTGGTCTCTTATTTGCTGAATGTCATGAAGCAAAAATGGGAGTGCTGGACTATTCACATGTACTTTATTCTCAATTTCTGAGGAGAGGTATTCGACGGAGTCTTCATATTTTTCTAAGTCCAAGATATGTATCAGTTTAAAATTTCCGTTTTGAAGTCGAGCATGACCAAGATGAATTGGTATTAACTGAGAGTTAGTATAGTCCAATATTTGAATCTCCAGTTTACAAACCTGGAATACTGCTAAAAGCAGTATCAGCAATTTGTCCATATCCTAAAAAATGTAAATTTAAAAAGTCAATTCTTAATGTTAGTCTTATGGATTATTCTGTTTCGTGAGTGTATCTTTACTTTGTCCCCTAAGTCTTCCTTAACTTTTTGTCTTTTAAAACGCGGTTCGAGTTTGTTTCTCTGTCCAATAATTTTCTCATAAATTACATCATTCGGTTGATAAATCTTTACGGTACTGTCTTTACTTCTCTGTAACATCTTTGCTTGCGCAGTTCTTAATTTGCTAACTAAATTTGCATGCGCAATTTTATTAAAGAAAACATCAATCGGTTTTTCTCCAGTTACTGAATGATATGACTGATTGTATTGCTGGCTTGCTCTATAAAAACACTCAGAGTCATCCAGCACGTAAAATTCGTTTTTAATGCATCTTGCCAATTCTACCAAAGTGGAATGAACCCTTTCCACTTGTCCATTTGTGGAGCTGTGTCTTGGTGTACAGTAGTACAGTTCTATTCTTAACCTTTGCATCAGTGACTTAAACTGGGCTGTCGTAAAACCTGGCTCATTGTCCAATGTGATTTTTTTCACATTTGGAAAACTTCGAAGGACTTCCAATACTTTTTCACCCAAATTCAACTTATCATCAATTTGCTTAATTACCAGAAATTTTGAATAAGAATCAATACACGTAATAAATTTCAGGTTTTGGGCATAGAAAATGTCCAAGTTCAGGTACTCACCCTCCCTTTCAGGAATAGGAGCCTCTCCTATTTTTATTTTTTGTGGATGTCTGTTATATTTTGATTTATTACAAATTTCGCAGTGTTTTATATACTGCTTAAAATGGTCTACCATTTTTGGCCAATAATATTGCTTGTATATTTGCCTGCAATTTTCCTTGCAGTTTCTATGAGCCCTGGTGTGAGTCTGTTCAATAATACTCTGTTGGTCGTCTGTATTTGTGACGTCAACAGCAAATATCTGTGTATAAACAAATTTGTTGGTAAAAACATTTTTTACTGTTTCTTTAAAGTCGTACAAGTCCTCCGGTGTGCAATATATCGCCGTCACCAGACTTGGTTGCAAAAATTCCTTCAATATTGTTAAAAGATTCTCTCTAGAATCATATTCGATTATATGGCGAGTCCGACCAAAATTGGTTACTGACTCATGAATTGTAAAGTTATTCTTCGACAACAAGACCTGTTGCTTAAATTCATTCAATGGTTTCCCGGTTTCGGGTATAAGATTATCTTCGCTACTCTCGGCAGAATGTTGTGTTTCTGTATCTGATGAAATATTATTTAAAACTTGTCTAGACAGAGCGTCTGCCACTACATTACTAACTCCTGGCTTGTATATTATTTTTGGTGAAAATTCTTCGATAAAAGATCGCCATCTCTTTATCTTATGGTTTGGATTGCGCGTTGAAATAGCGAAGGACAATGGTTGGTGGTCAGTATAAATTTCTAGATCTTTGACACCGTAGAGATAGTTTCTTAGTGTTTTTAATGACCAAACGATAGCGTAAAGCTCTTTTTCATTAGTCGCGTAATTTGATTCGGTTGGAGTTAGTGTTTTAGAAATAAACGTAATTGTTTTGCCTTCTTGTGTTAACACCGCTCCTATTGCAACGTTAGAGGCATCCGTAGTAAGCACAAACTTCTTCGAAAAATCAGGCTGTGTGAGTTCAACTTGATTTATTAGGAGATTTTTCAGTTTCTCAAAGGCATCAATGGCTTCGTTATCTAATTTTATTTCAGTTTTCTTTGACATGTGCTGAGAGATCCTTCCGTTTTCTGCAGTTAAATATTTCGTTAAAGGTTTTGCAATTCTTGCATAGCCTGATATAAATTTTCGGTAGTACCCCGTCATTCCCAAAAAAACTTCTTAATTGCCTAAGTGTTGTTGGTTTGGGGTAATCTAAAATTGTTTGTATTTTGTTTGGGTTAGTCTTAATGACATTGTGGGCTACTATATAACCCAAAAACTCAACTTCTTGTTGAAAGAACTTGGATTTCTCCAAGGATATTTTCATGTGGGAATTTTTTAATGTTTCAATTATAGTTTGCAGGTGCTCAATATGGGCTTCAAGACTATCCGAGAAGACGATAATATCGTCCATGTAGACGTGACATATTTTGCCAATGAATTCTCGTAGGATATCGTCCATGGCTCTCTGGAAAATTCCAGGACCGTTCTTTAGACCAAATGGCATCCTTACGAACTCATATTTTCCGTTGTTGACGGAAAACGCAGTTTTTTCAATGTCATCTGGTTTCATCAATATTTGGTGAAAACCAGATTCAAGGTCTATTGTAGAGAAGACTTTGGCTCTTCCCAGATTTGAAAGAATGACATTGCAGTCTGGAATTGGATACTTGTCCGCAATCGTTTGTTCATTAATTTTCTTATAATCAACAACCATCCGCATTTTCGGAGTACCGTCTTCATTTGTACCTTTCTTTGGTACTACCCAGATCGGTGAATTATACGGGCTCTTACTTGGACGAATGATTCCATCCTTCAGTAAATTTCCTATTTCTTTGTTTACAAAAGCATTGGCGGATAAAGGATAAGGATATTGTTTACTCCAGATTGGAGTTTCAACAATTGTTCTAATTTCCGCTTTAACGTCCGTGCGAAATGGTAGCACGGTGTTTATACTAGAATGAGTTCTTTTTATATCGTTTATTATATTATTCCGAAGTGTATCCACATCCAGAATATTGTTAAGGGACGTTTCTTCCGACTTTTCTTGGTTTGATTCTACATAAATATTTTCCTTATTTTTTCCATAAGTTATTGTTTCATTTTCTAAATTTATTGCAACATTTGCCCTTTTTAGCAGGCTTATACCTATTAACATGTCATATTCCATGTTGTCCATCTCGTAAAAACGCTCTTTAACATTAAGTAATATTGTTTCATAGTAATGTGTCAGAAGTGAAAAGCCGTGAACTGTTTTCACTCGCTTTCTTACAACTAATTTTTGTCTATTGGGTAATATATTCTTTTTACAGTAGCAGTTAGTTGCTCCTGTGTCAATTATAATTTTTATTTTGCTCCCGTCTAATTTAGTGCGGTAGAAGAAGGGGAGTCCAATCCTTCTTCTAAAAAAGCATCCTCCACTATATTATTAATTCTTTGAAATTTTTGCTGAGGCTGTGTGCTTTGTTGCACACTGAAAGGAAGTTCGCGCTTTACAGCTTGGTTGTAACCTGAGGGTCCCCTTCTATTGTCATAAAAAGGACGAGTAAAATGACGATTTGTATTTTGTTGGAAATTGTTGGTTGGCCTTTGCCATTTACTTAAGGAGGAATCGACTTCCATTGGTACTGGAGCCGAATGGGGATTATGTTCAGATCGATGGCGGTGATTATTTTGGAATCTGTGAGGTATGTTTGGAGCTAGTCTCAAAATGTTTTGGTTCCTATTGCTATTATTTTGAGTTTGGGTGCGATCGAATTGTAAAGCAAATGTAGCCCGGAGATTGTTTGATTCCAATTCCTGTGCTTTAGCCAACGCATTAGGCAAGTCACTGGGCGAAAGGGAAAAAAGAATATTTGAGAGTGGGGCATTTAGTCCTGTTATAAAAACTCGAAGGGCATATTGCCTGTTCTTATTATTTAATACGTGTGTTAAGTCTGAGTCAGTCCCATGTGTCATGATAGTTTTATTAATCAGCGAAGTTAATCCCTGATTTACCTTATTGTAATATTCTAAAATAGTAGATTGTCCCTGTCTCATAACACTTAATTCTTGTTCTATAAGGTGAATAGGACGTTTGTCGGCGTACGCAAAGTCCAGTCTACTCATAATAGCGTCAAGGTTCAACACTGTCCCATGATTGGTCAATAAATCGTTCGCCTCTTCAATGATTTTATTTCGTAATATTGTTAAGGCAGCGTAATATTTTCGGCTGTTCTTAACATATAATCTCATCGAGTTATTGGCAGCTTCACGCCAGCTAACGTATGAAATTTTTCCATCGAATGTTGGCAAGGATTTTATTACATCTAACGTTTCCTCGCACCTGACGGAATTATCAATAATTTGTGTCTTATATTCTGTAACTGTATTTGACTGTGTTAAACGTCTCAGGTCTAATGTCAACTGAGTTATTTTTGTCTGCAATGGACCTATATGAGCTTCTATCAACTCCTTCATCTGGTCCGTAGTAGTCATGCTTCTGCTAGTTTTTAACGACCTAAATGACTCAATAAGTTTATCTAATTCTTTGACTTGATCCAGCTTGCCACCAGATTTACAATTATATATTTTTTATACTTATTCACAAAATTTATAAGATTTCAATAAATTTAATTTCTCAATTTCTTAACTCAACAAATTACAAAAACCACAATCAAAATTACAGATAAAAACTTACTACTAGTAATTCTCTGGATTCTGTTGTATTCCTCACGCTTGGTATAATGATGTTGAATTCTGTTGTATTCCCCACGCTTGGTAATGATGATGATGAATTCTGTTGTATTCCTCACGGTTATGTTACTGATGATTTGTTTTCATTTGATTAAACTTCTTCTGCTGATTCGCAAATATTCAGTGTTTTCTTATTTTATATTTTTGAGCTTGTCTTTTTATTATTTCCCTTTTTTTAGGTTTGGTTTCTTCAAGGCACATTCATAGAAATAAATTCACTTGGCCACGTAATTATATTTTTATATCTTCGATTACATTTATTTTCTAATGTTTTGTTACATATTAGAAATCATCAGTTTTAGGATTAGAATCCTTGTTAACTTTTCAATATTTATTTTTACAAAAATTTATTTATTTCGTTCTTGTTTCTCCTTTTATCAGGATACTTTATTGTTATATTTCCTGGTTTTCTTTTAAAGGATAATTTGTTTTTTCTCCCTTATCAGGAAATTTATTTGTCTTTTTTAGATCACTCGACCGAATCCTTACTTTTTGTTTTCAGGATATTACTTCGATGTAGGATCCCGGTTGAGCCCCCAATTAAATTGTTTGTTCAAAAAAAGATTAAAAAAAATTTATTTTTTATTTTCTATTCTTTATTATTCACCAGTTAATAGTACACTTAAGACTAACTTAAAATTACCACAGTACTCACAATTAGTACCTGTTTACAGTTTTAGAATTTTGCACAAAAAGCATTTTTCATGAGAGAATAAATTGCGAAACCCAACACCTTTATTTTCCTAGACATGTCGTCAGCATAAACGGTGGGAAAAGATTAAAATAAAATAAAAATCAAATACCTTAACTTGCACTTATATTTTTGAACATTACTTCCGGTCATCTGGAATATTTGTCAATACAGGTGAGACAATATTTGAAATCATTTGAGGGTAATAATGGACCAATTATATCTATATTAACGTGTTCAAATCGGGTTCCTCATTCAAACCGATAGCCGATTTTATATGCCTTTGATTAGATTTTTGGCAATTCAGACATTTTCTTGCTCAAATGTGGATGTCCTTATTTATTCCTGGCCACACAAATTTGAGTGTTATAATTTTATGGCACTTGAATAGTTAGGAAAAAAAGGTTTTTGTTAAATTTAAAGACGATTTTTAGTTCAATAAAGTATGTAGTTCAGAGTCTAAGTCTTGCTGCGTTTTTAATTCCGCTGGTGAAATACTTTTTAGTTTTAAAATACGAGATAGACCATCGCAACCACATTTTTTGATCTAGAAATATAACAAATAGTAGTTGAAAATTGGCTAATATAATCGAGGTATCGAAATTGTCTTGGTGTACAGGAATCTATATTTTTGTTAAATTAATAAATTAATGGCTTGTGATCAGCCATGATGGTAAAAAATCTTCCTTCGAGCATATATCTAAAGTGTTTAACACTATTATAGATGCCGCAAATTTCCCTATCATAGGCACTATACTTGCATTGCGAACTTGAAGCTTCTTTAAAAAAAGATATCGGGTATTCCAATTGGTCAATATTTAGTTTTTGTTGTAAAACAGCTCCGATTGCTGCATTTGAAGCATTAACATAGAGAAATAAATCATTTGCAGGAGATGGATGTGATAAGATTGCTGCATTTGAAATAGCATTTTTTAATTTATTAAAAGCTGCATAGTTGTTCAGACCAATTTAAAATTTTCCTTTTTCTATGGTTACCTTTTTGAAATTGAAATTAAGTTGTGCTTGAAGTTCGGCAACTAAAGGTATTGAAGAACGATAATAGTTCAGCATACCTAGAAATCTTCGGATTATTATAATTATTAACAGTGCTGGATTTGGAGAAAACCAAATTACAATAAACACTATTACCCTGACGACTCAATGCAGTTTCTGTAAGCAACAAGGTCACAACAGATCCAATTGTGAGCAGAGAATTAACATACCATATTGCATAAAATGTGAAGAATATGGGCCACCGTGTAAATCAAACCGAGATAGTAGAAAAGTATGATTACTGCAACAATAAGGGACATAAAAAGTGGAATGCAGAAAACGTTTAAGAGCAGTATTCTATAGGATATGCAGAACGTCCGGACACACAGAAAATCAGTTCTACAGAAAACCTCAGCAAAGATATTAAGGCAACCCAAACACACCGCATAACACAAATTGGCAATCATCTGACGGTAATTACTTTAGAAGAAATGACAAGGGCCAGAGGCAACAACACAATAACATGCAAAGTGGTCAACATTCTACAACCCAAAGGTCCATCAATGCCAACATGACTCAAGTACGCCACACTGTTGGGATTTGTGGTACAATTGACCCAAATTTGGTACAATTACATTTGCATTGGTACACTGGTACACTTTATACTTCAGTGGTACAATTTGAAAAAATTTGTGCTTTGCATTGCAGTAATAATAATTTGCCTAAAGCCGAGATCCTACTATCGGCACAATGTACCGATTTTCGTCGGCTTACTGAAATAAAGTCTTAAGATATAAGCTAAATTGACTTCATTTCTGAACTAATTGAAATATAAGGACATAATTGCACCACACTGCATTGGTAATAAAGTCATATAGACTTTATTACACAATTAATTGAGAAATAAAGCCGTTTTGGCTTATTACTTTCGACTTTGTTGCGGTGAGCCGACGAAAATCGGTACATTGTGATGATAGTGGTATCTCGGCTTAACACTGATCATAAACCAAAATTTGCAACATTGGTAGTTTATGCTAATATTTTTCATTTGTTTTGGTAGGACTTGTCCCAGTTCTTTATGGTAGGTACAGACTTAGCAACGTGTTTATGCAACTAGGCAGGTTGGATTGTCGGTCGCACAGTGCGTAGTCTTGTTTATATTTGCGTTCGAAATTGCATTCGAAGTTTCGAAAATATCAAAATGATTTTATGTTCATAGGTTGCATTGTAGGTTGCAGTGTCTGTGTAAAAATATGCAGCATATAATATAAACGTTTTGCGGAAACACTTTGCAAAGTGTGTACCTACTATTAGTTAATTTCTTTATGTTTTTGTTTTCAATAAATGATAAATTGTTATGAATTCTTGTTGTGTATGCTTAGTTAGCACATGTCTACATTTTGGTACAATTGAAGTTAATTTGGTACAATTTTACCATTTTCATGGTACAATTTAATAATAGCCATATCCCAATACTGGTACGCCATGGACGTGGAAGAAATGAGCCACCGAAATGCTATAATTGCAATGAAACGGGACATGTAAGAACTAACTGCTCAGCATGAAATTCGGGAAACTCGCGGTCGGCTCAGCCAAAACCAATGGACTGGGATACCGAAAATTCATAAACGCATGAAAAAATTGAAATGAAATCAGCAAATAAAGTAAAAAAAATGCGTAAAATAAAATGATTTTTGTCTTAAAATTAATCCTAAATTCAACCATTTCGTAACCATCGGATACTGGTTCATATACATAAGCTTCCTTAGTTCCAAAGGTAATTATACGAGTTTGAGTTACATCTTCTATTTTACGTTTACTAGAGTTTAAACGTTCCAGTATAGTAGGCACACCTGATGTCTTTGTAGTCACACTCTCTCTAGCTGTTTTTAAAGGCTATGAGTTTGTCTTCAAGATCTATTCTTTGGTTGAATTTTACAGAGAATGTAGCAACTCTGTTGATAACTCCCAGAGAACCTGATAAGTATTCCGTTTGGGATGCACTTGCCAATTTACATATTCTTCTAAAAGGAATCATTGAGACTGCACAATAATTATTTCCGTGTCCCCTTTCTTTCAATTGATTGGCAATCGATTTCCTATTTTGAAAAGAATGTCCATTAAACCATTCCAACAAACCTTAATCTTCCTTCAGTGTACCCCATGTGACGTGAAATCACAACTCCTTCAATGTTCTTTCTGTAGTCAACTCACCTTTTCTAAATTTGTATCCAAATTTAGATGCAGCATGCCAAAAATGATATGCATCAATGCCAGAAAAATCAATGTTGTAGATGGAAGACACAATATGGTTTATTGACAATTTAACAAAAGGAAATTATTCCCGACCAAAGAATGAACTATAAACTTTATTGCTCCTAGCTACTGTTAAAATCATAGCAAAAGGAAAGGTTGCCTTGTTTGAACTTCTTGTAGTTCCCCACAAAAAAATATCAGCAAGTGCCTTTAGTATTGGTGAGTGTTCGGCCATTGAGATTCGCTATGTCATTAAAATGGGGAAACAGTTTAAAGATGACACTGAATGCCTTTCTCCATGCTGCGCGATAGACCTTGTCCGTTTGCCTGCATAAATTTATTGCCACTGTCGTTGGGCCCAATGACTGTTTCTTTGATGACTGTAACGCAGGTGAAATAGTGCATCTGTACAAGAGTGAAGAATGTTCTGCTCCTAAACCGTAAAAGCAATAGGTGTTGTCAAGTGGTCCGTTTCAGTCTTCTTATATGTGAGCCGCATCGTTCCAACTGTTATGTCGTTAAAACTGGGTCTGAATGTTGAGAATAATGCCAATATAGAACCAAGAGTTTTAGTTTTATTTCTTTCATTCTCAGTAGTTCCATACCGAAATCCGTACAATGATGCTATTAGTTTCATTGCTTCTTTAATTGAACCCCATTTCAACACTTTACCAAAAGCCGTGAACTCAAAAGAATCAGTGACTCTGGTCACCATACCTCCTGCAACATTGGCATCAAGCCTCAGCAGCTGTATAGCTAGCGAAGTAAAAAAATGCTGTAAAATAAAATGATATTTGTCTCAAAATTAATTCTGAGAGTAGAATAAGTTCTGTTATAATGAAGCGCTTCCTTTTCAAGCATTCCGTAACCATCGGATACTGGTTCATATACATAAGCTTCCTTAGTTCCAAAGGTAATTATACGAGTTTGAGTTACATCTTCTATTTTACGTTTACTAGAGTTTAAACTTTCCAGTATAGTAGGTACACCTGATGTCTTTGTAGTCACACTCTCTCTAGCTGTTTTTAAAGGCTATGAGTTTGTCTTCAAGATCTATTCTTTGGTTGAATTTTACAGAGAATGTAGCAACTCTGTTGATAACTCCCAGAGAACCTGATAAGTATTCCGTTTGGGATGCACTTGCCAATTTACATATTCTTCTAAAAGGAATCATTGAGACTGCACAATAATTATTTCCGTGTCCCCTTTCTTTCAATTGATTGGCAATCGATTTCCTATTTTGAAAAGAATGTCCATTAAACCATTCTAACAAACCTTAATCTTCCTTCTGTGTACCCCATGTGATGTGAAATCACAACTCCTTCAATGTTCTTTCTGTAGTCAACTCACCTTTTCTAAATTTGTATCCAAATTTAGATGCAGCATGCCAAAAATGATATGCATCAATGCCAGAAAAATCAATGTTGTAGATGGAAGACACAATATGGTTTATTGACAATTTAACAAAAGGATATTATTCCCGACCAAAGAATGAACTATAAACTTTATTGCTCCTAGCTACTGTTAAAATCATTGCAAAAGGAAAGGTTGCCTTGTTTGAACTTCTTGTAGTTCCCCACAAAAAAATATCAGCAAGTGCCTTTAGTATTGGTGAGTGTTCGGCCATTGAGATTCGCTATGTCATTAAAATGGGGAAACAGTTTAAAGATGACACTGAATGCCTTTCTCCATCCAGCGTGATAGACCTTGTCCGTTTGCCTGCATAAATTTATTGCCACTGTCATTGGTTCCAATGACTGTTTCATTGATAACTGTAACGCAGGTGAAATAGTGCATCTGTACAAGAGTGAAGAATGTTCTGCTCCTAAACCGTAAACAGCAATAGGTGTTGTCAAGTGGTCCGTTTCAGTCTTCTTATATGTGAGCCGCATCGTTCCAACTGTTATGTCGTTAAAACTGTGTCTGAATCTTGAGAATAATGCCAATATAGAACCAAGAGTGTTAGTTTTATTTCTTTCATTTTCAGTAGTTCCATACCGAAATCCGTACAATGATGCTATTAGTTTCATTGCTTCTTTAATTGAACCCCATTTCAACACTTTACCAAAAGCCGTGAACTCAAAAGAATCAGTGACTCTGGTCACCATACCTCCTGCAACATTGGCATCAAGCCTCAGCAGCTGTATAGCTAGCGAAGTAAAAAAATGCTGTAAAATAAAATGATATTTGTCTCAAAATTAATTCTGAGAGTAGAATAAGTTCTGTTATAATGAAGCGCTTCCTTTTCAAGCATTCCGTAACCATCGGATACTGGTTCATATACATAAGCTTCCTTAGTTCCAAAGGTAATTATACGAGTTTGAGTTACATCTTCTATTTTACGTTTACTAGAGTTTAAACGTTCCAGTATAGTAGGTACACCTGATGTCTTTGTAGTCACACTCTCTCTAGCTGTTTTTAAAGGCTATGAGTTTGTCTTCAAGATCTATTCTTTGGTTGAATTTTACAGAGAATGTAGCAACTCTGTTGATAACTCCCAGAGAACCTGATAAGTATTCCGTTTGGGATGCACTTGCCAATTTACATATTCTTCTAAAAGGAATCATTGAGACTGCACAATAATTATTTCCGTGTCCCCTTTCTTTCAATTGATTGGCAATCGATTTCCTATTTTGAAAAGAATGTCCATTAAACCATTCTAACAAACCTTAATCTTCCTTCTGTGTACCCCATGTGATGTGAAATCACAACTCCTTCAATGTTCTTTCTGTAGTCAACTCACCTTTTCTAAATTTGTATCCAAATTTAGATGCAGCATGCCAAAAATGATATGCATCAATGCCAGAAAAATCAATGTTGTAGATGGAAGACACAATATGGTTTATTGACAATTTAACAAAAGGAAATTATTCCCGACCAAAGAATGAACTATAAACTTTATTGCTCCTAGCTACTGTTAAAATCATTGCAAAAGGAAAGGTTGCCTTGTTTGAACTTCTTGTAGTTCCCCACAAAAAAATATCAGCAAGTGCCTTTAGTATTGGTGAGTGTTCGGCCATTGAGATTCGCTATGTCATTAAAATGGGGAAACAGTTTAAAGATGACACTGAATGCCTTTCTCCATCCAGCGTGATAGACCTTGTCCGTTTGCCTGCATAAATTTATTGCCACTGTCATTGGTTCCAATGACTGTTTCATTGATAACTGTAACGCAGGTGAAATAGTGCATCTGTACAAGAGTGAAGAATGTTCTGCTCCTAAACCGTAAACAGCAATAGGTGTTGTCAAGTGGTCCGTTTCAGTCTTCTTATATGTGAGCCGCATCGTTCCAACTGTTATGTCGTTAAAACTGTGTCTGAATCTTGAGAATAATGCCAATATAGAACCAAGAGTGTTAGTTTTATTTCTTTCATTTTCAGTAGTTCCATACCGAAATCCGTACAATGATGCTATTAGTTTCATTGCTTCTTTAATTGAACCCCATTTCAACACTTTACCAAAAGCCGTGAACTCAAAAGAATCAGTGACTCTGGTCACCATACCTCCTGCAACATTGGCATCTAGCCTCAGCAGCTGTATAGCTAGCGAAGTAAAAAAATGCTGTAAAATAAAATGATATTTGTCTCAAAATTAATTCTGAGAGTAGAATAAGTTCTGTTATAATGAAGCGCTTCCTTTTCAAGCATTCCGTAACCATCGGATACTGGTTCATATACATAAGCTTCCTTAGTTCCAAAGGTAATTATACGAGTTTGAGTTACATCTTCTATTTTACGTTTACTAGAGTTTAAACGTTCCAGTATAGTAGGTACACCTGATGTCTTTGTAGTCACACTCTCTCTAGCTGTTTTTAAAGGCTATGAGTTTGTCTTCAAGATCTATTCTTTGGTTGAATTTTACAGAGAATGTAGCAACTCTGTTGATAACTCCCAGAGAACCTGATAAGTATTCCGTTTGGTATGCACTTGCCAATTTACATATTCTTCTAAAAGGAATCATTGAGACTGCACAATAATTATTTCCGTGTCCCCTTTCTTTCAATTGATTGGCAATCGATTTCCTATTTTGAAAAGAATGTCCATTAAACCATTCTAACAAACCTTAATCTTCCTTCTGTGTACCCCATGTGATGTGAAATCACAACTCCTTCAATGTTCTTTCTGTAGTCAACTCACCTTTTCTAAATTTGTATCCAAATTTAGATGCAGCATGCCAAAAATGATATGCATCAATGCCAGAAAAATCAATGTTGTAGATGGAAGACACAATATGGTTTATTGACAATTTAACAAAAGGAAATTATTCCCGACCAAAGAATGAACTATAAACTTTATTGCTCCTAGCTACTGTTAAAATCATTGCAAAAGGAAAGGTTGCCTTGTTTGAACTTCTTGTAGTTCCCCACAAAAAAATATCAGCAAGTGCCTTTAGTATTGGTGAGTGTTCGGCCATTGAGATTCGCTATGTCATTAAAATGGAGAAACAGTTTAAAGATGACACTGAATGCCTTTCTCCATCCAGCGTGATAGACCTTGTCCGTTTGCCTGCATAAATTTATTGCCACTGTCATTGGTTCCAATGACTGTTTCATTGATAACTGTAACGCAGGTGAAATAGTGCATCTGTACAAGAGTGAAGAATGTTCTGCTCCTAAACCGTAAACAGCAATAGGTGTTGTCAAGTGGTCCGTTTCAGTCTTCTTATATGTGAGCCGCATCGTTCCAACTGTTATGTCGTTAAAACTGTGTCTGAATCTTGAGAATAATGCCAATATAGAACCAAGAGTGTTAGTTTTATTTCTTTCATTTTCAGTAGTTCCATACCGAAATCCGTACAATGATGCTATTAGTTTCATTGCTTCTTTAATTGAACCCCATTTCAACACTTTACCAAAAGCCGTGAACTCAAAAGAATCAGTGACTCTGGTCACCATACCTCCTGCAACATTGGCATCAAGCCTCAGCAGCTGTATAGCTAGCGAAGTAAAAAAATGCTGTAAAATAAAATGATATTTGTCTCAAAATTAATTCTGAGAGTAGAATAAGTTCTGTTATAATGAAGCGCTTCCTTTTCAAGCATTCCGTAACCATCGGATACTGGTTCATATACATAAGCTTCCTTAGTTCCAAAGGTAATTATACGAGTTTGAGTTACATCTTCTATTTTACGTTTACTAGAGTTTAAACGTTCCAGTATAGTAGGTACACCTGATGTCTTTGTAGTCACACTCTCTCTAGCTGTTTTTAAAGGCTATGAGTTTGTCTTCAAGATCTATTCTTTGGTTGAATTTTACAGAGAATGTAGCAACTCTGTTGATAACTCCCAGAGAACCTGATAAGTATTCCGTTTGGGATGCACTTGCCAATTTACATATTCTTCTAAAAGGAATCATTGAGACTGCACAATAATTATTTCCGTGTCCCCTTTCTTTCAATTGATTGGCAATCGATTTCCTATTTTGAAAAGAATGTCCATTAAACCATTCTAACAAACCTTAATCTTCCTTCTGTGTACCCCATGTGATGTGAAATCACAACTCCTTCAATGTTCTTTCTGTAGTCAACTCACCTTTTCTAAATTTGTATCCAAATTTAGATGCAGCATGCCAAAAATGATATGCATCAATGCCAGAAAAATCAATGTTGTAGATGGAAGACACAATATGGTTTATTGACAATTTAACAAAAGGAAATTATTCCCGACCAAAGAATGAACTATAAACTTTATTGCTCCTAGCTACTGTTAAAATCATTGCAAAAGGAAAGGTTGCCTTGTTTGAACTTCTTGTAGTTCCCCACAAAAAAATATCAGCAAGTGCCTTTAGTATTGGTGAGTGTTCGGCCATTGAGATTCGCTATGTCATTAAAATGGGGAAACAGTTTAAAGATGACACTGAATGCCTTTCTCCATCCAGCGTGATAGACCTTGTCCGTTTGCCTGCATAAATTTATTGCCACTGTCATTGGTTCCAATGACTGTTTCATTGATAACTGTAACGCAGGTGAAATAGTGCATCTGTACAAGAGTGAAGAATGTTCTGCTCCTAAACCGTAAACAGCAATAGGTGTTGTCAAGTGGTCCGTTTCAGTCTTCTTATATGTGAGCCGCATCGTTCCAACTGTTATGTCGTTAAAACTGTGTCTGAATCTTGAGAATAATGCCAATATAGAACCAAGAGTGTTAGTTTTATTTCTTTCATTTTCAGTAGTTCCATACCGAAATCCGTACAATGATGCTATTAGTTTCATTGCTTCTTTAATTGAACCCCATTTCAACACTTTACCAAAAGCCGTGAACTCAAAAGAATCAGTGACTCTGGTCACCATACCTCCTGCAACATTGGCATCTAGCCTCAGCAGCTGTATAGCTAGCGAAGTAAAAAAATGCTGTAAAATAAAATGATATTTGTCTCAAAATTAATTCTGAGAGTAGAATAAGTTCTGTTATAATGAAGCGCTTCCTTTTCAAGCATTCCGTAACCATCGGATACTGGTTCATATACATAAGCTTCCTTAGTTCCAAAGGTAATTATACGAGTTTGAGTTACATCTTCTATTTTACGTTTACTAGAGTTTAAACGTTCCAGTATAGTAGGTACACCTGATGTCTTTGTAGTCACACTCTCTCTAGCTGTTTTTAAAGGCTATGAGTTTGTCTTCAAGATCTATTCTTTGGTTGAATTTTACAGAGAATGTAGCAACTCTGTTGATAACTCCCAGAGAACCTGATAAGTATTCCGTTTGGTATGCACTTGCCAATTTACATATTCTTCTAAAAGGAATCATTGAGACTGCACAATAATTATTTCCGTGTCCCCTTTCTTTCAATTGATTGGCAATCGATTTCCTATTTTGAAAAGAATGTCCATTAAACCATTCTAACAAACCTTAATCTTCCTTCTGTGTACCCCATGTGATGTGAAATCACAACTCCTTCAATGTTCTTTCTGTAGTCAACTCACCTTTTCTAAATTTGTATCCAAATTTAGATGCAGCATGCCAAAAATGATATGCATCAATGCCAGAAAAATCAATGTTGTAGATGGAAGACACAATATGGTTTATTGACAATTTAACAAAAGGAAATTATTCCCGACCAAAGAATGAACTATAAACTTTATTGCTCCTAGCTACTGTTAAAATCATTGCAAAAGGAAAGGTTGCCTTGTTTGAACTTCTTGTAGTTCCCCACAAAAAAATATCAGCAAGTGCCTTTAGTATTGGTGAGTGTTCGGCCATTGAGATTCGCTATGTCATTAAAATGGAGAAACAGTTTAAAGATGACACTGAATGCCTTTCTCCATCCAGCGTGATAGACCTTGTCCGTTTGCCTGCATAAATTTATTGCCACTGTCATTGGTTCCAATGACTGTTTCATTGATAACTGTAACGCAGGTGAAATAGTGCATCTGTACAAGAGTGAAGAATGTTCTGCTCCTAAACCGTAAACAGCAATAGGTGTTGTCAAGTGGTCCGTTTCAGTCTTCTTATATGTGAGCCGCATCGTTCCAACTGTTATGTCGTTAAAACTGTGTCTGAATCTTGAGAATAATGCCAATATAGAACCAAGAGTGTTAGTTTTATTTCTTTCATTTTCAGTAGTTCCATACCGAAATCCGTACAATGATGCTATTAGTTTCATTGCTTCTTTAATTGAACCCCATTTCAACACTTTACCAAAAGCCGTGAACTCAAAAGAATCAGTGACTCTGGTCACCATACCTCCTGCAACATTGGCATCAAGCCTCAGCAGCTGTATAGCTAGCGAAGTAAAAAAATGCTGTAAAATAAAATGATATTTGTCTCAAAATTAATTCTGAGAGTAGAATAAGTTCTGTTATAATGAAGCGCTTCCTTTTCAAGCATTCCGTAACCATCGGATACTGGTTCATATACATAAGCTTCCTTAGTTCCAAAGGTAATTATACGAGTTTGAGTTACATCTTCTATTTTACGTTTACTAGAGTTTAAACGTTCCAGTATAGTAGGTACACCTGATGTCTTTGTAGTCACACTCTCTCTAGCTGTTTTTAAAGGCTATGAGTTTGTCTTCAAGATCTATTCTTTGGTTGAATTTTACAGAGAATGTAGCAACTCTGTTGATAACTCCCAGAGAACCTGATAAGTATTCCGTTTGGGATGCACTTGCCAATTTACATATTCTTCTAAAAGGAATCATTGAGACTGCACAATAATTATTTCCGTGTCTCCTTTCTTTCAATTGATTGGCAATCGATTTCCTATTTTGAAAAGAATGTCCATTAAACCATTCTAACAAACCTTAATCTTCCTTCTGTGTACCCCATGTGATGTGAAATCACAACTCCTTCAATGTTCTTTCTGTAGTCAACTCACCTTTTCTAAATTTGTATCCAAATTTAGATGCAGCATGCCAAAAATGATATGCATCAATGCCAGAAAAATCAATGTTGTAGATGGAAGACACAATATGGTTTATTGACAATTTAACAAAAGGAAATTATTCCCGACCAAAGAATGAACTATAAACTTTATTGCTCCTAGCTACTGTTAAAATCATTGCAAAAGGAAAGGTTGCCTTGTTTGAACTTCTTGTAGTTCCCCACAAAAAAATATCAGCAAGTGCCTTTAGTATTGGTGAGTGTTCGGCCATTGAGATTCGCTATGTCATTAAAATGGGGAAACAGTTTAAAGATGACACTGAATGCCTTTCTCCATGCTGCGTGATAGACCTTGTCCGTTTGCCTGCATAAATTTATTGCCACTGTCATTGGTCCAAATGACTGTTTCATTGATGACTGTAACGCAGGTGAAATAGTGCATCTGTACAAGAGTGAAGAATGTTCTGCTCCTAAACCGTAAACAGCAATAGGTGTTGTCAAGTGGTCCGTTTCAGTCTTCTTATATGTGAGCCGCATCGTTCCAACTGTTATGTCGTTAAAACTGGGTCTGAATGTTGACAATAATGCCAATATAGAACCAAGAGTTTTAGTTTTATTTCTTTAATTTTCAGTAGTTCCATACCGAAATCCGTACAATGATGCTATTAGTTTCATTGCTTCTTTAATTGAACCCCATTTCAACACTTTACCAAAAGCCGTGAACTCAAAAGAATCAGTGACTCTGGTCACCATACCTCCTGCAACATGGCATCAAGCCTCAGCAGCTGTATAGCTAGCGAAGTAAAAAATGCTGTAAAATAAAATGATATTTGTCTTAAAATTAATTCTGAGAGTAGAATAAGTTCTGTTATAATGAAGCGCTTCCTTTTCAAGCATTCCGTAACCATCGGATACTGGTTCATATACATAAGCTTCCTTAGTTCCAAAGGTAATTATACGAGTTTGAGTTACATCTTCTATTTTACGTTTACTAGAGTTTAAACGTTCCAGTATAGTAGGCACACCTGATGTCTTTGTAGTCACACTCTCTCCAACTGTTTTTAAAGTCTATGAGTTTGTCTTCAAGATCTATTCTTTGGTTGAATTTTACAGAGAATGTAGCAACTCTGTTGATAACTCCCAGAGAACCTGATAAGTATTCCGTTTGGGATGCACTTGCCAATTTACATATACTTCTAAAAGGAATCATTGAGACTGCACAAGAATTATTTCCGTGTCCCCTTTCTTTCAATTGATTGGCAATCGATTTCCTATTTTGAAAAGAATGTCCAGTAAACCATTCTAACAAACCTTAATCTTCCTTCTGTGTACCCCATGTGACGTGAAATCACAACTCCTTCAATGTTCTTTCTGTAGTCAACTCACCTTTTCTAAATTTGTATCCAAATTTAGATGCAGCATGCCAAAAATGATATGCATCAATGCCAGAAAAATCAATGTTGTAGATGGAAGACACAATATGGTTTATTGACAATTTAACAAAAGGAAATTATTCCCGACCAAAGAATGAACTATAAACTTTATTGCTCCTAGCTACTGTTAAAATCATTGCAAAAGGAAAGGTTGCCTTGTTTGAACTTCTTGTAGTTCCCCACAAAAAAATATCAGCAAGTGCCTTTAGTATTGGTGAGTGTTCGGCCATTGAGATTCGCTATGTCATTAAAATGGGGAAACAGTTTAAAGATGACACTGAATGCCTTTCTCCATGCTGCGTGATAGACCTTGTCCGTTTGCCTGCATAAATTTATTGCCACTGTCATTGGTCCAAATGACTGTTTCATTGATGACTGTAACGCAGGTGAAATAGTGCATCTGTACAAGAGTGAAGTGCTCCTAAACCGTAAACAGCAATAGGTGTTGTCAAGTGGTCCGTTTCAGTCTTCTTATATGTGAGCCGCATCGTTCCAACTGTTATGTCGTTAAAACTGGGTCTGAATGTTGACAATAATGCCAATATAGAACCAAGAGTTTTAGTTTTATTTCTTTCATTTTCAGTAGTTCCATACCGAAATCCGTACAATGATGCTATTAGTTTCATTGCTTCTTTAATTGAACCCCATTTCAACACTTTACCAAAAGCCGTGAACTCAAAAGAATCAGTGACTCTGGTCACCATACCTCCTGCAACATGGCATCAAGCCTCAGCAGCTGTATAGCTAGCGAAGTAAAAAATGCTGTAAAATAAAATGATATTTGTCTTAAAATTAATTCTGAGAGTAGAATAAGTTCTGTTATAATGAAGCGCTTCCTTTTCAAGCATTCCGTAACGATCGGATACTGGTTCATATACATAAGCTTCCTTAGTTCCAAAGGTAATTATACGAGTTTGAGTTACATCTTCTATTTTACGTTTACTAGAGTTTAAACGTTCCAGTATAGTAGGCACACCTGATGTCTTTGTAGTCACACTCTCTCCAACTGTTTTTAAAGTCTATGAGTTTGTCTTCAAGATCTATTCTTTGGTTGAATTTTACAGAGAATGTAGCAACTCTGTTGATAACTCCCAGAGAACCTGATAAGTATTCCGTTTGGGATGCACTTGCCAATTTACATATACTTCTAAAAGGAATCATTGAGACTGCACAAGAATTATTTCCGTGTCCCCTTTCTTTCAATTGATTGGCAATCGATTTCCTATTTTGAAAAGAATGTCCAGTAAACCATTCTAACAAACCTTAATCTTCCTTCTGTGTACCCCATGTGACGTGAAATCACAACTCCTTCAATGTTCTTTCTGTAGTCAACTCACCTTTTCTAAATTTGTATCCAAATTTAGATGCAGCATGCCAAAAATGATATGCATCAATGCCAGAAAAATCAATGTTGTAGATGGAAGACACAATATGGTTTATTGACAATTTAACAAAAGGAAATTATTCCCGACCAAAGAATGAACTATAAACTTTATTGCTCCTAGCTACTGTTAAAATCATTGCAAAAGGAAAGGTTGCCTTGTTTGAACTTCTTGTAGTTCCCCACAAAAAAATATCAGCAAGTGCCTTTAGTATTGGTGAGTGTTCGGCCATTGAGATTCGCTATGTCATTAAAATGGGGAAACAGTTTAAAGATGACACTGAATGCCTTTCTCCATCCAGCGTGATAGACCTTGTCCGTTTGCCTGCATAAATTTATTGCCACTGTCATTGGTTCCAATGACTGTTTCATTGATAACTGTAACGCAGGTGAAATAGTGCATCTGTACAAGAGTGAAGAATGTTCTGCTCCTAAACCGTAAACAGCAATAGGTGTTGTCAAGTGGTCCGTTTCAGTCTTCTTATATGTGAGCCGCATCGTTCCAACTGTTATGTCGTTAAAACTGTGTCTGAATCTTGAGAATAATGCCAATATAGAACCAAGAGTGTTAGTTTTATTTCTTTCATTTTCAGTAGTTCCATACCGAAATCCGTACAATGATGCTATTAGTTTCATTGCTTCTTTAATTGAACCCCATTTCAACACTTTACCAAAAGCCGTGAACTCAAAAGAATCAGTGACTCTGGTCACCATACCTCCTGCAACATTGGCATCAAGCCTCAGCAGCTGTATAGCTAGCGAAGTAAAAAAATGCTGTAAAATAAAATGATATTTGTCTCAAAATTAATTCTGAGAGTAGAATAAGTTCTGTTATAATGAAGCGCTTCCTTTTCAAGCATTCCGTAACCATCGGATACTGGTTCATATACATAAGCTTCCTTAGTTCCAAAGGTAATTATATGAGTTTGAGTTACATCTTCTATTTTACGTTTACTAGAGTTTAAACGTTCCAGTATAGTAGGTACACCTGATGTCTTTGTAGTCACACTCTCTCTAGCTGTTTTTAAAGGCTATGAGTTTGTCTTCAAGATCTATTCTTTGGTTGAATTTTACAGAGAATGTAGCAACTCTGTTGATAACTCCCAGAGAACCTGATAAGTATTCCGTTTGGGATGCACTTGCCAATTTACATATTCTTCTAAAAGGAATCATTGAGACTGCACAATAATTATTTCCGTGTCTCCTTTCTTTCAATTGATTGGCAATCGATTTCCTATTTTGAAAAGAATGTCCATTAAACCATTCTAACAAACCTTAATCTTCCTTCTGTGTACCCCATGTGATGTGAAATCACAACTCCTTCAATGTTCTTTCTGTAGTCAACTCACCTTTTCTAAATTTGTATCCAAATTTAGATGCAGCATGCCAAAAATGATATGCATCAATGCCAGAAAAATCAATGTTGTAGATGGAAGACACAATATGGTTTATTGACAATTTAACAAAAGGAAATTATTCCCGACCAAAGAATGAACTATAAACTTTATTGCTCCTAGCTACTGTTAAAATCATTGCAAAAGGAAAGGTTGCCTTGTTTGAACTTCTTGTAGTTCCCCACAAAAAATATCAGCAAGTGCCTTTAGTATTGGTGAGTGTTCGGCCATTGAGATTCGCTATGTCATTAAAATGGGGAAACAGTTTAAAGATGACACTGAATGCCTTTCTCCATGCTGCGTGATAGACCTTGTCCGTTTGCCTGCATAAATTTATTGCCACTGTCATTGGTCCAAATGACTGTTTCATTGATGACTGTAACGCAGGGGAAATAGTGCATCTGTACAAGAGTGAAGTGCTCCTAAACCGTAAACAGCAATAGGTGTTGTCAAGTGGTCCGTTTCAGTCTTCTTATATGTGAGCCGCATCGTTCCAACTGTTATGTCGTTAAAACTGGGTCTGAATGTTGACAATAATGCCAATATAGAACCAAGAGTTTTAGTTTTATTTCTTTCATTTTCAGTAGTTCCATACCGAAATCCGTACAATGATGCTATTAGTTTCATTGCTTCTTTAATTGAACCCCATTTCAACACTTTACCAAAAGCCGTGAACTCAAAAGAATCAGTGACTCTGGTCACCATACCTCCTGCAACATGGCATCAAGCCTCAGCAGCTGTATAGCTAGCGAAGTAAAAAATGCTGTAAAATAAAATGATATTTGTCTTAAAATTAATTCTGAGAGTAGAATAAGTTCTGTTATAATGAAGCGCTTCCTTTTCAAGCATTCCGTAACGATCGGATACTGGTTCATATACATAAGCTTCCTTAGTTCCAAAGGTAATTATACGAGTTTGAGTTACATCTTCTATTTTACGTTTACTAGAGTTTAAACGTTCCAGTATAGTAGGCACACCTGATGTCTTTGTAGTCACACTCTCTCCAACTGTTTTTAAAGTCTATGAGTTTGTCTTCAAGATCTATTCTTTGGTTGAATTTTACAGAGAATGTAGCAACTCTGTTGATAACTCCCAGAGAACCTGATAAGTATTCCGTTTGGGATGCACTTGCCAATTTACATATACTTCTAAAAGGAATCATTGAGACTGCACAAGAATTATTTCCGTGTCCCCTTTCTTTCAATTGATTGGCAATCGATTTCCTATTTTGAAAAGAATGTCCAGTAAACCATTCTAACAAACCTTAATCTTCCTTCTGTGTACCCCATGTGACGTGAAATCACAACTCCTTCAATGTTCTTTCTGTAGTCAACTCACCTTTTCTAAATTTGTATCCAAATTTAGATGCAGCATGCCAAAAATGATATGCATCAATGCCAGAAAAATCAATGTTGTAGATGGAAGACACAATATGGTTTATTGACAATTTAACAAAAGGAAATTATTCCCGACCAAAGAATGAACTATAAACTTTATTGCTCCTAGCTACTGTTAAAATCATTGCAAAAGGAAAGGTTGCCTTGTTTGAACTTCTTGTAGTTCCCCACAAAAAAATATCAGCAAGTGCCTTTAGTATTGGTGAGTGTTCGGCCATTGAGATTCGCTATGTCATTAAAATGGGGAAACAGTTTAAAGATGACACTGAATGCCTTTCTCCATCCAGCGTGATAGACCTTGTCCGTTTGCCTGCATAAATTTATTGCCACTGTCATTGGTTCCAATGACTGTTTCATTGATAACTGTAACGCAGGTGAAATAGTGCATCTGTACAAGAGTGAAGAATGTTCTGCTCCTAAACCGTAAACAGCAATAGGTGCTGTCAAGTGGTCCGTTTCAGTCTTCTTATATGTGAGCCGCATCGTTCCAACTGTTATGTCGTTAAAACTGTGTCTGAATCTTGAGAATAATGCCAATATAGAACCAAGAGTGTTAGTTTTATTTCTTTCATTTTCAGTAGTTCCATACCGAAATCCGTACAATGATGCTATTAGTTTCATTGCTTCTTTAATTGAACCCCATTTCAACACTTTACCAAAAGCCGTGAACTCAAAAGAATCAGTGACTCTGGTCACAATACCTCCTGCAACATTGGCATCAAGCCTCAGCAGCTGTATAGCTAGCGAAGTAAAAAAATGCTGTAAAATAAAATTATATTTGTCTCAAAATTAATTTTGAGAGTAGAATAAGTTCTGTTATAATGAAGCGCTTCCTTTTCAAGCATTCCGTAACCATCGGATACTGGTTCATATACATAAGCTTCCTTAGTTCCAAAGGTAATTATACGAGTTTGAATTACGTCTTCTATTTTACGTTTACTAGAGTTTAAACGTTGCAGTATAGTAGGCACACCTGATGTCTTTGTAGTCACACTCTCTCTAGCTGTTTTTAAAGTCTATGAGTTTGTCTTCAAGATCTATTCTTTGGTTGAATTTTAGAGAGAATGTAGCAACTCTGTTGATAACTCCCAGAGAACCTGATAAGTATTCCGTTTGGGATGCACTTGCCAATTTACATATTCTTCTAAAAGGAATCATTGAGACTACACAAGAATTATTTCCGTGTCCCCTTTCTTTCAATTGATTGGCAATCGATTTCCTATTTTGAAAAGAATGTCCAGTAAACCATTCTAACAAACCTTAATCTTCCTTCTGTGTACCCCATGTGACGTGAAATCACAACTCCTTCAATTTTCTTTCTGTAGTCAACTCACCTTTTCTAAATTTGTATCCAAATTTAGATGCAGCATGCCAAAAATGATATGCATCAATGCCAGAAAAATCAATGTTGTAGATGGAAGACACAATATGGTTTATTGACAATTTAACAAAAGGAAATTATTCCCGACCAAAGAATGAACTATAAACTTTATTGCTCCTAGCTACTGTTAAAATCATTGCAAAAGGAAAGGTTGCCTTGTTTGAACTTCTTGTAGTTCCCCACAAAAAAATATCAGCAAGTGCCTTTAGTATTGGTGAGTGTTCGGCCATTGAGATTCGCTATGTCATTAAAATGGGGAAACAGTTTAAAGATGACACTGAATGCCTTTCTCCATGCTGCGTGATAGACCTTGTCCGTTTGCCTGCATAAATTTATTGCCACTGTCATTGGTCCAAATGACTGTTTCATTGATGACTGTAACGCAGGTGAAATAGTGCATCTGTACAAGAGTGAAGAATGTTCTGCTCCTAAACCGTAAACAGCAATAGGTGTCAAGTGGTCCGTTTCAGTCTTCTTATATGTGAGCCGCATCGTTCCAACTGTTATGTCGTTAAAACTGGGTCTGAATGTTGACAATAATGCCAATATAGAACCAAGAGTTTTAGTTTTATTTCTTTCATTTTCAGTAGTTCCATACCGAAATCCGTACAATGATGCTATTAGTTTCATTGCTTCTTTAATTGAACCCCATTTCAACACTTTACCAAAAGCCGTGAACTCAAAAGAATCAGTGACTCTGGTCACCATACCTCCTGCAACATGGCATCAAGCCTCAGCAGCTGTATAGCTAGCGAAGTAAAAAATGCTGTAAAATAAAATGATATTTGTCTTAAAATTAATTCTGAGAGTAGAATAAGTTCTGTTATAATGAAGCGCTTCCTTTTCAAGCATTCCGTAACCATCGGATACTGGTTCATATACATAAGCTTCCTTAGTTCCAAAGGTAATTATACGAGTTTGAGTTACATCTTCTATTTTACGTTTACTAGAGTTTAAACGTTCCAGTATAGTAGGCACACCTGATGTCTTTGTAGTCACACTCTCTCCAACTGTTTTTAAAGGCTATGAGTTTGTCTTCAAGATCTATTCTTTGGTTGAATTTTACAGAGAATGTAGCAACTCTGTTGATAACTCCCAGAGAACCTGATAAGTATTCCGTTTGGGATGCACTTGCCAATTTACATATTCTTCTAAAAGGAATCATTGAGACTGCACAATAATTATTTCCGTGTCCCCTTTCTTTCAATTGATTGGCAATCGATTTCCTATTTTGAAAAGAATGTCCATTAAACCATTCTAACAAACCTTAATCTTCCTTCTGTGTACCCCATGTGATGTGAAATCACAACTCCTTCAATGTTCTTTCTGTAGTCAACTCACCTTTTCTAAATTTGTATCCAAATTTAGATGCAGCATGCCAAAAATGATATGCATCAATGCCAGAAAAATCAATGTTGTAGATGGAAGACACAATATGGTTTATTGACAATTTAACAAAAGGAAATTATTCCCGACCAAAGAATGAACTATAAACTTTATTGCTCCTAGCTACTGTTAAAATCATTGCAAAAGGAAAGGTTGCCTTGTTTGAACTTCTTGTAGTTCCCCACAAAAAAATATCAGCAAGTGCCTTTAGTATTGGTGAGTGTTCGGCCATTGAGATTCGCTATGTCATTAAAATGGGGAAACAGTTTAAAGATGACACTGAATGCCTTTCTCCATCCAGCGTGATAGACCTTGTCCGTTTGCCTGCATAAATTTATTGCCACTGTCATTGGTTCCAATGACTGTTTCATTGATAACTGTAACGCAGGTGAAATAGTGCATCTGTACAAGAGTGAAGAATGTTCTGCTCCTAAACCGTAAACAGCAATAGGTGTTGTCAAGTGGTCCGTTTCAGTCTTCTTATATGTGAGCCGCATCGTTCCAACTGTTATGTCGTTAAAACTGTGTCTGAATCTTGAGAATAATGCCAATATAGAACCAAGAGTGTTAGTTTTATTTCTTTCATTTTCAGTAGTTCCATACCGAAATCCGTACAATGATGCTATTAGTTTCATTGCTTCTTTAATTGAACCCCATTTCAACACTTTACCAAAAGCCGTGAACTCAAAAGAATCAGTGACTCTGGTCACAATACCTCCTGCAACATTGGCATCAAGCCTCAGCAGCTGTATAGCTAGCGAAGTAAAAAAATGCTGTAAAATAAAATTATATGTAGAGTAGAATAAGTTCTGTTATAATGAAGCGCTTCCTTTTCAAGCATTCCGTAACCATCGGATACTGGTTCATATACATAAGCTTCCTTAGTTCCAAAGGTAATTATATGAGTTTGAGTTACATCTTCTATTTTACGTTTACTAGAGTTTAAACGTTCCAGTATAGTAGGCACACCTGATGTGATGAAGATTAAAGAATAATTACTTTATTTTCTTTGAACAATCATATAACAATATATATATATATATATATATATATATATATATATATATATATATATATATATATATATATATATATATATATATATATAACAATATTTATTATAAGCTGGACAGGCGCTTTTGCGACTTTTTAATTCAGTAAATGAATAAGGTTGACCTATTTCGTTTAACCTGTTTGGATTATCTTCAAGGCTATTCACCAGGAACATTTATTGAAGCAACTTAAGCATTTGAAATTTGGTTGCGTGGAAATGGTTAAATCACTTTTGGTAAAAACTACTTTGTTTTTTTTCAAAATGTAATTGAAGAAATATTTTATTTATTTTATTTAGTTGTGAGGTGCAATGAACTACAGTAGAAGTGAAGTTTAAATATAGGTCAGTGCTATTTTTTGTGAAAGTATGAACAATGGTGTCGTATAACATGCTGTATTCAGAAGGCATACAGCGATTTAGTCAAACACACTATACCTTCCTTTTCCAGAAAGAATAATCAATGCTCAGTTGATTATTCTTAATGTTTACAAAAATAAAAAAAACATACTAATGAGATGGACTCTCTCCTCTCCCCTTTAAAATTAAGATTTTATCATTTATAAATGTACTTTTATTTATTGTGATTGTCTGGCCGGACTATGGCTATTATTATTATGTTGATTTATTGAAAACCCATATAATTATTATTTAAAATTAAATAAATTTTTTTTCAATTTCCCAATTTCAATTGTTATTTCAACAACAAATTATTAAAAATTATATATATCAATTAAACGCATACAGAAATGAATTATAAAAATATTTAAAAACAATTATTGAAAACTATACTAAAAAATTTTAGCCTATTAGATAACTTTTCATAAAAAAAACTATTGAAACTAGAAAAAATTTTTTTTTAAAGAGTATATTTGTTGCAAAAAAACCTATAAAATCTATGAAAGAGAAAAGTTATATTAAAAAAATTTAAATATGAAAAATAAAAATTAATTATTATTTAAAACAAAATAACTATATTCAAATCGACATTCAATCATATTTAAAAATGGAAAAAATAACTATTTATAACAAAAATATTAAGAAAGTCATAAAAATTAAAAAATTACAATCATTTGTTATTATTGTCCTCCCACTTCAATGAGCAGAAATGACTAAAGCAAATCTTGCAAGTTCACATATGCATTTCTAGGATTATATAATTAGGGTGTCCAGATCTAATTTTTTCGACGGCGTGACAAGTTTGAAAAAAAAACATTCAAACCTAAAGTTTATTAGTCGTTTATTTATTATAGTAAGTGCTTGACACCGACAAGCTTCCTAAAAATAATTTTTTATTTTTATTATTTTTGAAGTTATAAATTCTATTAAATCAAAAATAAGTCATTCATTGACTTTTCAGGTCTCGATTTTTGAATAATTAATAATAAATAATCCGGTCCAGTGTGGGAGCCGCAGTACTATTCAATTTTAATAATCTAAAATCTTTGAAGCAGTTTTCATCGAAATTAAACCATTTCTCTAAATAAGAAATTGATGTTCGCAAACAATTCAACGCTTCTATCTTAAATCGTGTAACTGCATCTCCGTTTCTACATTTGAGCAAGGTAGATCGTGCAATTGCACGGAATTGGCGAACATTTTCCTAAAATAAAAACAAGCAAAACAATAAAAACTTTTATTAAATAACAACAAATTATTTACCATTATATCAAAAGTTTCTAATATAACTCCACTTTCTTTTTGCAGAAATTTTATGGCTGGTTGAAATATTGTACAAATGTTCATTAAAAATCCTAAATAAGCTATAGAAAGTTCATCTTCGAAAAAACGTGTAATGGAATGCGCCACATTACTTTTAGAAAGGAAATATGCTTTCAATGGCTCAAAGTTTTTTATGAGTCTTTCAATCGCAGGGTAGAGGCTAAGCCATCTTGTTGTCACATGGCGTAGCGTTTCCGACCATTCCACTTTAAGCCAATCAAAAAAGTCTTTAAGTTCTGTTGTGCATTTAGTTGAAGAACTGAATTCGTCATCTACGTCCACTTTTAATGTACATATTCCCTTCTTGAAAGTGTTGGAGAGAATATGACAGTTACACCCAACAGGAACTATGTTAACATTTTGTTTATTAACTCGAATAAACACTCTGATTTTTGCCAAAATTAACATTAGCTTTATCAGCGAAAAATGATGAAATGAATTTAGTTGATAACCCATGGAATTCAATTTTGGAAACGAGTGATTTGGCAATTGTTATAGATGTCTCATCTTCCAGCGAGTAGAAATTCAGAAGATCAGATTTTGTACCAAGAGTCTTATCAAAGAACCGCACGATCAAAGGAATCGTTTTTATATTTCCTTTATTGGAAGCGTCGGTGTTTACGGAAAAGTACTTTGCCTCTTGAATTTCTCTTAAAAACAGTATCTGCGATTCAGGCGCTAGTACCTTCCTTACTATTCCAGCTGCTTTTGTTTTGCCGCAACTATACATTTTAGCGGTGTTCGAGTCGCCAAATAGAGTGGAAAATAATTTTCCGGCACATTTCGCTGAATTGTAGAATTGCGAGTGCTTAACTACATGGAAAATAAAAGCAGTTTCGGCAGCGATCACCTTCAGTTCATCGGATGATTTTTCAACAGACAAAAATGATAAAATTGAAGCCGCGGAATCGTTAACATTTTTTAGATGTTGCTGAGTCTTAGAATGTTTTTAACGTCATATTCTCCACTATGACCAATTTTTGATGTTGTGTTGCAAATTTTACATTTTGCAGCATTTTCTTCTTGACAACTATTCAACCAATGAAACTTTTTCTCCCATTGTACATTGTATTTCACTAAACGTGTTTAATTTGAACGTTTTGCCAAATTTTTGTCAGATGATGATTGCATTTTTGTTTTTTGGAAGTAGACGGTACTTCAATCTAAATTTTATTTACATTTAAAAAAATTTAAGTAAAAAAATACCTTATCGTCGTCCTCATCACTAACTTCCACAGCCATTTCACGGTTCTCTAGATCTTCAGGAGAATCTTGCATTATTTCGATTTCTGTACTGGTAGTTGGCAAATTTTTTTCTGTTTGTGCATGTTCCGCTTTCGGTTGCGAATTCGGATTTATATTTTTAAAATACCTTTAAGTAAAAAGTTTAAAATTGCATTTTGTTACAAATTAAATAATTAAATATAAGTTAAAAACTCACTTTTTGATGTCCATTTCGATAACTAAAAGCACAAGACTTAAAGATCTTAATAAAAAAAACTTAAAACCAATCAACACAGCAATGCCTGCATTCTAATTTCACAACAAATGGAAAAAATTACGAGGGAACTGACAACTGAGCAATGAACCGAGCAAAAAGAAGAGAGAACCAGTGTGACTATTTTTGCAGTTAAATTTATCATTTTTTATTTTGATTTAGCCACAAATTTCCATTTTCAGTTTTTTTAGCATTAGAAAAAAAATGTAGCATTTTTTTGCATTATTTTAGAACTGATTTAGCTGCAATTTTTTTTCTGGCTAAACTGGTGAGAACAGTAAACTGAAAAAAAATATATATATAAATATAAAAAAATTTTTTTTAACGAAAATACCCCTGCAAGAAATGTGTGAAACGAACTTAAAAACAATTTTGCACTAACACAGCAGTGTGAAAGAACTTATGTTTACTGTATGCAACATGTGCTAGGGAGAGACAAAAAATAATTGGAAGGGAGATAGAAAATCACACGGACACAAAAGTTTCTAACATTTTGTTCATATTGCCCTTAATAACTTGATAGAAACTTTCATGGATATATGTCTCATCAGTGACAGTGATTTTACCTATCAAATGACCGACACTGTTCTTGTAGGGACGTTACAGCTTGGACAGAAACGACGCGACGCGATTTAACGCTATCATACTCGACGCGACAGCTAAATCATTGTATATAAATTAACTAACAACATTTTAGAAATTGTTTCTGTTTGAACGGTGATTAAAAAATATAATTATAAAATTTTGATCCATCTCGTCTAGCTCTAGCATTGTATATGACACGCCAGAAAGATTTCAAAAGTGTGACAATCACGCCAAAAGCGTGACGTCTGAAAAGCTATATATAATAGCTGACCTTCATCTAGTGAAAACAGTGTCCCATTCCAACTTGTTAAGTTGTAGCCACGTACCTCCTGCTATACTGGATACTTTGAACTATAAAGGGCTTAGCTCGCCGGGCATGGGTACGTTGCAGTACAGTGCGGGCTGATGTAGGACACTCATAGTGTGCCAGTGAAATTTGTTATACTAAAGAATTATTCGGGGCCTAAATGAATCTACTCGAACTAGTGGTAGCGCAAGTGTTACACGCTACAATTCCCTCCCTCTTATCTACTCATCCAATACTCACTACTATAGACTCTATTTACTTATACATTTTCTTTCTCTTTCACGTTTTCATTACTTTAATCATTTAATTAGTTACCAAAAAACTTAGAAACTGCCGTTGGCTGTATGACTTAGAAGTTAAGTAATGAAGGTGATGACGCGTTTTAGTTTGTTGCCGTGTAGATGATGACGCTCCCCAGATAAAGTTGTCTGCCGTATAGGTGATGAAGTGCTGTATATTCGTCTTATATGGGTTGTGAAAAATATGACGTACTTCGTCTAATCGGCGGTGTAAAATATGACGTGCTTCATCTAACAGTCGTTGTAAAATATGGCTTGCTGCGTCTTGTAGGCGGTGGAAAATAAGACTTGCTGCGTCTTGTAGGCGGTGCGGAAATACGACGTACTTTGTCTACTAGGCGTTGTAGAATATGACGTACTTCGTCTACTAGGCGTTGTAAACTATGACGTGCTCCGTCTTGTAGGCGGTGTGCAAACTGATGTACTTCGTCTAATAGGCTTTGTACAATAAGACGTACTTCGTCTAATGGGCTTTTAAGATAAAACGTCTACTGGGCGTTGTAAAATCTCTTAACGCCCTAGGTCTTCTAGGCTGCTTGGTGTATTGGGCGACGCTAAGACTGAATTACGCACTTGGTCTTTTTGTCCTGAGGGACTTGCCCCTGTACACCTGTGTTATTGGCGATTTTTCACAATTCCTTTTCTACACGTCTTGCCTGTCCACGATCACCAAACGAAGAGGCCGGAAGTCGCCCATTTTCCTTTTCATTATGGCTGACCTAAATCCTTTTGCGACCTACTTCACTTACATCGTTGAACATTTAAGTAGTGTCCCTAAGTAACCCAGCGATTTTTTTTCTCGACTTTCCCATCTGGCAGCCCACCGAACGTCACCACTCATACCGTTCTATTAGAGTTGAGCTCGCAACTGATAGTCTCGATTTGCAACTCTGCGTACTCGAATTGTCAACGACAGTGCCGACTCAATTATTGTCAAAATCTGCTGGACGTTTTGCTTCCAAATGGTGTAACAGCTTTGTTGTTTTAACCTTTGGTACCAGCTATTTTTTCAAACTTTAGAAAGAGGTTGACCTAAGTCTAGATTTCTATTAATAACTTGGTCGTACAACTCAAAATGGGGCGAAAAATTGTGTTTTCTCTCCCCTATAAAAAATATAGCAAAATGAATCTTTGTCATTTTAGAGCGCTCCATAAAAAATTTATTGACACTTAGGCCCAAATATTTACTTCTCAATTATGTGCCATTTATCTTTAACTGCCACTTAATTACCGAATTCATTTTTTCAGTACAAAGTTGAGAGATCTTTAAATGTCCAACCTTGTGCACTTAAATTACACTTAAGTTTTACGAGCACACCATATGTTATTGTGCTTGTGTGTGTTTATTGAAAACATGTACATGCACATCACGTGGTCGTATTAAAAAGACTTTCGTTTAATTTTCATAAATATATACCATATACAATATATAGTTTCATATCATGGAAAAATATATAGAAAAAAGAATTCTAATGCTGTTTTTGTTTCATAAAATGTGCTTTTATTAAATTTTAGTTTTCTTCATTTTGATAACCTAACTTTTCTATTGATAATAAGCAGCTGTTGTTTAAAAAGCCATCCATAACACTGGACAATTTTGAACGTACTTTCAACGTAATTTAATAAGAACTTTAAGTAGCCACTGAAAAAATTAAGCTACATTTAAGTGCCACTTAAATGTAAGTGGCTATTAGCTAAATGGCATATAATTGGGAAGTCGATTATTGGGCCTTAGTATCCTTTAATGCGGGGAGCCATGTTACTTCAAAAGGAACTCTCAAATTAACCATTTATTATTGTAGATAAAACGCGGTGATGTTGATTTAATTCAACTATAAAAGTCTTTATTGATTAATTCAGTAAAAGGTAAAAAAGGTTATAAACCGGAAAAGATATAACTGACAAGTAATAGAAAAGTTACAAAAGCAAAATGTCAAAAGAAGACAGAGTTGCCATATTAGTAATTTTGAATGTTGCAGTAGGGATATGCCAATATATCCAACACCCCTTCTCATTCCAAATTGTCAACCAGTTTAATTCTGGATCTTAAGTCCTTTATTCTGTGTGGAGGGAGTGGTTTAGTAAGTAAATCTGCTTCCATGTCGCTGGTTGGACAATATTCACATCTTATTGTGCCTCTCTTTACATAATCCTTAACAAAGTGGTATTTTATATCAATATGTTTGGTTCTGTTGTTCAATTTGAAACCTTCGACGATTTTTATACAACTTTGGTTGTCTTCTTTTATGATGATGGGATTGTTTATAAGTTCTCCAAAATCCGCAAGTAACTGCTTCAGCCATAACGCTTCTTTTGCTGCCTCAGCGAGTGCAACAAGTTCTGCCTCTGTTGAAGACAATGTCACACATGTCTGCTTACGACAAGCCCACGAAATAACAGCACCATAAACTTTAAAGAGGTATCCGCTATTAGATTTTCGATCCAATCGATTTTCGCCCAATTAGCGTCTGAATAACCGCATAAAATTTCGTCATTATCTGGTGCTAAATACATTTTCATATTGATGGTTCCTTTGAGATACCTAGCCACCCTTTTTAGTTCCGCCCAGTCTTCTTCGTTTGGCTTACAGATTTTTTGACTTAATATATTAACTGCAGCTGTGATGTCTGGTCTTGAATTCAACGAAATATATAGCAGACTTCCAATGAGCTTCTGATAGTTTTTGTTGTTGCTAAAATCTGTTTGCTGCGTACCAGATTTTCCATATGAGACTTCTAATGGAATTCAGGATGGTTTTGAATTGTCGAGTCCAGCTTCCACTAACATCTTTTCAATATACTGCGATGGTGAAATAGAATAATATCCATGTTCTGAACGTTCCACTTGTAAACCGAGATAATGCTTTATTGGCCCCAAGTCATGAATCTTGGATGCATTTTCGAAAATATTCTTTATAGCTTTAATTTTGGTTTCATCTTTTGATGCAATCAATATATCGTCAACGTAAATCAAAACAAAAGTTAGCTTGACCCCTTCTGAACGTACATACAAACACGGGTCCACGTTACTTTGGTAAAAATCAGACTTTAGTAAAACCTCATGAAGTGTTTGGTTCCATGCCCTTGCCGATTGTTTTAGTCTATATATTGATTTCTTTAGAAGACATACCATGTCTTCATGAACCTTTTCTTTAACACCTGTGGGATGTTCCATAAAAATTTCTTCGCTCAAATTTTCGCTTAGGAAAGCTGTTCCACAATCAATATGGTGAATTTTTAAATTCCGTTTTCCACTAATAGAAAAAAGTGTTCTAAGAGTAGTATTTAAGCTTCAATAAAACTCGGTCTTTTTCAATCAACAGTCAGTTTAATGATGATTTGCTTATCTTTTACAAAAGGCAACTTAGCAACTAGCAAAGAGATAACTTAAGAACTATAATTTATTTATAATTGTATTGGTGCATTATGTACGCTATCCCAATACGAATAAGCAAGAAAGAAAAGGACAAATATAGAAGTAACATGAGCCTTATGTACATACATTTGCAAACAAACTATACTTTAGAATTGCGTACATAAGCACAAATACTTCTAGATTAGTTTTAAAGTAAATACATATAGGTACATATTGAGAAATAAAAACGTGTGTAACGTAAAAAGACAAACAATAAGGAAGTTCACTGAAAGTGCAATCCCTGACAATTACTTACCCTACAAGTATGTGACACCACTGGAGCAAAAACCTCATCAAAATCCACGCCGTACTGTTGTGCAAATCCTCGAGCTACGAGTCTCGCTTTATATTGTTCACCATCGTCAGTACACTTTTTCTTGAAAACCCATGTACAACTAATAATATTTCGGTCTTTGGGCCTTTTCACCAATATCCAAGTTTCATTAGTTTTTAAAGCTTCGAACTCCTTTTCCATAGCCTTGAACCAATTACCTTTTTCACCGCTTTGCATTGCTTCGGCATACGTTGTAGGGACATAATCTTGAAAAGTACTTACATATCTTGCTGGAAGTTTTCCTTTGGTTTTACGTTCAGATTTTCTTATACCTTGTAAATTATCTGCGCAATTCTCATCACTATCAAACCCATTAAACGACTCAAACGAATCATCAGACTCCTCCCCACAATTATTTTCTTCCACGCCATCTGCTTCTTTAAAGAAAATTTCAAATTCATTAGAACAGGTTTTATCTTTTTCATTGAATCCCTCAATTTTGCCTGTAAATTTTACATCTCGTGAAGTATGAATTCTACGATTCTTATCAACCATTCGATAAGCCTTCGATTGTGGATCATATCCAACGAAAATCATTTTAAGAGACTTTTCACTCAACTTCTTTCTCTTTATTTTGGGAATATGAACAAATCCAGTTTCACCAAAAATTCTTAAATGACCCAAGTCGGTAAGTTTATCGAACATTTTTTGATATGGAGTAACCCCTGTAGTTCGAGTAAGAATTCTGTTTTGCAAATAGTTGGACGTAGACACCACCTCACCCCATAATTCGCCAGGTAGTTTTGCCTCCGCCAGCATGCACCTTACCATTTCAATAAGTGACCGGTTCTTTCGTTCCGCGACCCCGTTCTGCTCAGGACTATAGCCGGCTGTATATTGAATTTGTATCCCTTCATTTTCTAAAAAATTAACTATCTCTTTATTCATGTATTCAGATCTGAATATTTTTGGTTTAACACCAAAGTTTGTATTAACCAAGGAAACAAAGTTTTTTTAATTTTTCAGGGACTTCAGACTTGTGTTTTAGCAAATTTATATGGCAATATCTACTATAATCGTCTATAAATGTCAATATGTATAGAATACCGCTTGGGGTAGCTATTTCCATCGGGCCGCATAAATCAGTATGAATCAAATCAAATCTGTTTTCTGAACTTACCCCTTCTTTTTTAGGAAATGGTGTACGAGTCGATTTACCAATAGGACAAATTTGACAGCAATCGTTTACTTCACACTTGCTAATTCCTAAGCCATCTGCCAGATTTTTTAACTTCATAGTTTCAACGGCTTTCGCATCCGGGTGACCTAAAACTTTATGCCAATAATGAATACAGTTTCTTGAGCATACATTTGTAAGGTTTAAATGGTATTCAATTTGACATAAATACAGCCCTGAATCAGAAGTTGCATAAACCACTACCTTACCATCTTTTCGTACAATACACTTTTCACCTTGAAAATCAACATTACAACCCTTTCTTGTCAATTGTTTAACCGATAATATATTCATGTTTACTGTAGGGGCGTATAGCACATTATCAAATGTTATGTTGTTATAGTCGTTTTTATTTCTTTTCAGTTTTATTTTTATTGTACCTTCGCCGCTTGATATGACTTTCTCACCATTTGCCAAAACTATTTCCTTTTTCAGACCACTGTCCATGTTTACAAATAACCTTTTATCATTGCATATATGACAGGACGCACCGGAATCTATTATCCATTTGCCAAAACTTTCACTTGTCACCAAACAAAAATCATTATCTATAGCCGTATTTGCCTTTTGTTGTGGTTCTTTTCTTTTCCACTCTTTATATTTAATGCAATTTTTCTTTAAGTGACCCTTTTTATGACAGAAATAACATTCTATGTTTGAACTTTGTTTTCTGTTGGATACCAGCATATCCTTTTGCGAATCATTGGAATCGCCACCTTTGCGTCTAGAATATTCTTCAATTAATTTTGATTCAACATATCCAATCGTTAGTTCCTCTTCAGACCGTGACTCTAGAGCAGTGACGGCCAACTGTTGTTGAAACGACGAAGTTTGGTCGGGTTTCACACACACACAGCAAAAACGTTTACGAAACAAACAAAAATACAGAGGATAAAACAAAAAAATTCACTCAGTTGCATACCAGCATCAACAAAGTCAGGTTGTCGTCGCTTTGTTTGATAAATTATGATTAAATTTTATGAAATAGGTACACTGGTAAAATATTCAAACAGCACATTAAAATACAACTTATATATATTACATTTCTATTTTAAATAATTGATTTAAAATTAAATAGATTTTATTTAATAATATTTATTTTATTAATTTAATATTTTTAAAGAAATAAATTTTATTTTAAATTATATAAATTTAATATATTAAATTTTTGATTTTCATTCAGTATGTGGGATATTGGTTGGGAAAATTCATTTTTATTTTCATTAAATATTTTTAATGAAGCAGAATGCCTTGTTTGCAACCAAAAAATTAAAGAGAAATTTGCATGCAATGGGTTGTTAATATTTATAACAACCCACTGACATGTTCAATGGAAAATGTACCATTAAATATTCAACAAGAACTGGTCAATATGAGAAACGATTTATCGTTACCATTGGAAACTGGTATTCCATTTTGGAAAAATATTTGTCCCAAAAAATATGGTGCCAGTAGGGATCTTATATTGAATCTTATTTCAATGTTTTCGACAACATATATATGCGAGGCAACATTTTCGTCGTTGTCTCAAATTAAAAGCAAATATCGAAATAAATTGTCTGACAACCATGTAGAAACTTTGCTCAAAATTAAATGTTACAACAAAGAAATTGACATAGACAAATTAATTGAGTTTCATAATTTAAACACTTAGATACGATTTGAATTAAATTTACGTTTATATATATTTATTTTTTATTAAATCATAAATTTTTAAATTAAATCATCATTAAATACGATTTGAATTGAATTTACGTATATGTATTATTTTTATTAAATCTTTCATTACTTAATTTTAACACACATAACATTATTTTTAAGATAACATACTATGTGAAAAGAACTTACGTACCTGTTTTCTTAAAGAAAAAAATTATTTATTAATTGCAAACAATTGATTTCATATATGTAATTTTTTTATTAAATCATTCATTACATAATTTTAACACATAAAACCAAAAATATATAAACAAACTTAATATTTAAAGATAATAAGTTAACATTTAACATATATAAGCAAAAATAGTAAAACACTCTAACAACGCAAACAAATGCATTTCTCCATGTGTATATTTACCAATACACTCTCACTTTTGTTAAACACAACTAAACATTCTCATTTCTCTTTTTGGCCGTCACTGCTCTAGAGCAGTAATCAAACTATTGTAACTGGCAAGCAAACTACTTAACAGCATTGCAATGTTCCATTTTTCGCTAAAAGTATTCTCACCCAAATTTTGCAACTTAAGAAACAAATCACTCATCATACCAATATGAACCTTTACATCACCATTATCTTCCAAACACATACTGCAGATTTTTCGCATTACACAAACTTTATTACTTAAAGATTTTCGTTCATGGTAATTCTGCAAATTCTGCCACATCTATGCCGCCGTTTTGCATTGCCTTATTAGATGCAACTGGTCATCCTCCACCGCCAAAGAAATTGTTGCTCTCGCATTATTGTCCTTCTTTATCCATGCATCATTACCTGTTGCTGGCTTTGCTGTCGTTAAAACCTCCCAGACACCCTCCTTTATCAATAGCATCTCCAATTTAAACTTCCACGTGAAGTAATTTTCAGCATTAAGCTTTGCCACTGATGTTTTAATATCTGTCGCCATAATTTCTTAAAACTTTAAACCAAGGCACAATTATGCGTAAATTTACTGGGTTCTGGGCCCATAACCTGTAGAAAAAACTCAGTGATGTTGATTTAATTCAACTTAAAAGTCTTTATTGATTAATTCAGTAAAAGGTAAAAAAAGGTTATAAACCGGAAAAGATATAAATGACAAGTAATAGAAAAGTTACAAAAGCAAAATGTCAAAAGAAGACAGAGTTGCCATATTAGTAGTTTTGAATGTTGCAGTAGGGATATGCCAATATATCGAACAATTATTCCGAAATGTGTTAACATTTATTTTAAAAAAAATTTTATAAAGAAATTAAACAGCTATTAAAAAATAATAGACATCAAATAATTTTGTTAAAAAAAAACATTACCAAAAAATTTTCTAAAAATATTCTTTATCTTCGTTCCTATACATTTCAAAATAACACTAAAGTTATCTTTACATAAATCTTTTCTGGAGGGACCCGTAGGTATCGCAGCAGGTATAAAAAATCAATACCACTCAAAAAAAATATTGTAATAATTACTTAACTTACACATCCCACATATTATATTTTTTATAAATACGCACGCAAATATATATCTTGTCTTTTGTTCATATGTAAGTTCCATTGCAGCTCAATCAAATTTTAACTTATTTCTTTATTATATTTTGTAATAAAACACAGTTCTGCGGCCGTATGCTGTAATGCGCTAAAGCTAAATCTCTGTAGCTAAAAATCTAAAAACTGGATTTAGCGATTTTTGGCTGCGATTGCAATTCTGTAACATGCGTTACTAAATTTGGCAATGCCATAAAAACTGAATTCGCTGCAATTTTAGCCACCGCTAAAATGTCTAAATTTTGTATTCTCTAACGCCAAATAAGTAATTGTTGCTCTCGAAAACTAAAATACAAATGATTTTTAATTTAATTTTTATTGTAAAAATATTAATTTTAACAGTATAATGGAAGATATGACTAAAAGGGTGACATAAGAGCAAAAATCTGGAGGAGTCTAAATAATTTGGCCCTCTGAGCATCTGAATTTATATTAATATTTTTGTTCCCTTTGTTTTTGTGGAAAATAATTTTAAATAAAATTACTGAATAGAAAAATAAGGGAGCGTTTTATGCTTTAGAACATTGTTTAATTAAAGCAATATATATCCGATATCGAGCATATTGCTAATATTACTGCAAATTATGTCTAGGTTGAACATTTTGTTGAAAATGTAGGCCTTGTGATTGGAAAAGCTGTCTTGGCTGATTTTGTAAATTTTGATTATAAAAAGTTTGCTGATTTGGCCTTTGATTATTATGATATTGAAATGTGTTATATTGTCTTTGATGATTGGGCTGTTGCAAGGTAAGTTCTGGGTAAAAAGGTGCTCTATTTAAATTAATATTCCTTTTTGGTATAGTTGGAGGCAATTCTTTTCGTTGTCTTATATGACGATGGTTGTAAGCGTATTCTGCTCTATAGTTCTGGTTTTCCAACTTAAGACATAAGTGCAATGCTTGCGGTAAGTCAGATGGTTCACGAATTCCTAAAAGTTTCGGTAATTCTCCGTTGAGACCCCTTATAAAGGTGTCGAGAGCTTTATCGCGATATGTCGTTGATTCTCTGCCTATATCCATACATCCTATTTTATTCAAAATTAACGAAAGTTGAGTATAAACTTCCTGATAAAAACCCTTTATTGTGTTTCTACCCTGAATAAGTGACGTTATTTGGTATTCTAATGTACCTAAATCCCGTTTATCACCGTAGTGAAGTGTCAAACACTTAACAATACTTTTCCAATTTAAAGGAGTGTTGTACGATTCAAGAGCTGCGTATGCATTACCTATAATTTTATTGCGAATGACGCTCACTATTTCAAAATATTTTGAAGCGCCTCTAATATTATCATAAATTTCCAGTACCCTTTCTACACTTTTTCGCCAGGAATTGAACTCTGCAGGATTGCCCGAGAATTCTCTCAAACATCGTACAATATCAGGAATCTTATCCAACTCACTAAGGTTATTTCTATGCTCTTCTTCTATTATTATATCTGCTAAGTTGGGTAAATTATCATCTGAATTGCTTAATAACTGAATTGTTGCCCTAACCTGTTCTGAAACTAAAGTGGCTATTTGTTGCTGTAATGCAGCATTCATTTGAAATTGGTTTTGTAGATTGGATTGTTGGGGTGCCTGTTGTTCACTGTTAAGAACAGCTTGTCTTATTAGGTTAGAAGGATTGGACATGGTTATGGGATTTAAATTAATTATAGCAATATTGTTAACCACAAGAAAAATTTAGTTTTGAGGCAATATTAAAAAATAACGAAAAAAATTTTTATATAATTTTAGAATTTTACCAAGAAGGTTTATTTGCTTTTTGAAAACTGAGATTTTTCAATTTGTTTTTAATTAAAAAAAATCTAGAAAACACACAATTTTTTCATTTTAAATCTCTGTACAAATTTTTAATAATCATAAAATTATTCACTTTTTGTATCGCCGTCGCCTTTATCATTTGTTAATAATTTATTTTTAAACATAACGACAATATCAATTTATTAATTAATTTTCCAGATTTATTCTTCAAATCCCTTATTTTATCCTCATAAATTTTTATGAAGGATTTAAACTTATTTTCTGTTAATATTTTTTTCTTAAAAACTTTAAAATTTGTTTTGTTATTTCATTCAGTATTTTAACATATTTTTCATAAATTATTATCGAAAATTTAACTTATTTGCTTGTTAATTTACGCTTTTCAATAAAGAAACAATTTTAACTTATTTTATGGTATTCTTTTTGCATTAAAAATGTTTTCTTAAAATTTTTTTTATTAATTTTTGTTTCATTCATTTGATATTTTTATTTGCTCTTCTTAAAGATTTAAATTAATTTTCTTTTTAATCAATTACAATCACTTAATCACTTTAACTTTCATATTTCATTAAAAATATTCATAATTAACTTACATTAATATTATAATGCCCCACATCCTCACTACAGATAACTTCGGATTGTTCCCTTTTGTCCTTCTTCCTTTGTCCTTTGTTGACTACTCGTGGTCCTTGGCTTATCCTCTTCGTAGTGCTCGTTGTTTTTTCTATCGAATTCTCAACGTGGATGTGTGAGCCTTTTTGCTCGGGCACCAGTTAGTTTAATTAAAGTTGATTGATTTTTATTTCTTTCAAGCGTTCATATTTTAAACGACGGTTTAAATTTATTAACAAAATCTAATGCTTTTTTTTTTTACAATTTATTATTTCTTATTAAATAAAGCAAGAGTCATCACTTTCGTTTGGTTTGTTTTTTCTCTATTTTCAATTTGTTTATTGCAGACATTGTATTGACAAAACTCAATGTTGAAATCAATAAACAGAAATTCAGCAAAAATTTAAAACCAGAATTTTTGTTATTAAAGAAGCCGGATGTTGATAAGAAATATAAAAAAGGTCAACAACTTTTGTGTCGTTAACTTGTAGCTTGTATTTGAAATAAGAAAACACTTGTACATCCTTTTATTTTGTATAAATTTATTGTTAAAAATTTTTTTAAATTTTATAATAACACATACATATATAAATTCATATTTTAAGAAGAAAAAATGTTCATTTAAAGCAAGACATTTCTTTTGTTAGTAAAATAGCATTTTTTTAATGCGCAAACACCAAAATTATGATAACTACAATAAAAATATTCTGGATACTTGATTTCCATTTGTTCAAAGTTGATGCAGCCTATATCCTCAACGTTAGAAATTTTTCGGTCTAACATTTTTTCCAACCATAGTCCTTTTTCTTCACCTTTTACATAAATTTTTGAACATCTTGCGTTGACTTTTAAAAAATTGCAAATGCTTTGAAATGAAACTGATCCAGCAGTCCAGTTTAGGTGATGATCGTTTTTTGTTAGCCACTTTGCTTCTCTTTGCTTTTTTATTGATAACCATTTAAAATCAAATGGGGATTTTATAATGAAATGGTTATATTCATAATTGTTGAAAACAATCGCCACTTCTTTTGCGATGAAATCATTTGAATTACTTTTTAAACCTTGTATGTCTACAAAAATTATGTTGTTATCCATATTACGCAATTTATAAGACTTTTCGAACTTGTCCTTTGATGGGTATATATTCTATTATACGATCATGAATGAGAATGCAGTAAGCTGTTGTCTTTGCTGCAATATTAGTTGCTGTTTTAAATTCTATTTTTATATAAATCGGTCCATTATTGAGTGATTCATTCTGATGACTGACATCTAGTATAATAATAGGAGCTTTTGTCTTAAACTCTGGTGCAGTTAGAAACGGTTGAGATTTCATATAATAGCTTTGTTGAAATTTTATATGCATATATATAGAATTGCATATCGTTAATTTTTGAACTTTATGTTAAGATCATCATATGGATATGACACTGAATTTAAATGTACTTTTAAATTAGTCAAATCACAATGAACAAACTTATTTTCTTGTTGAAAAGCAATCAATTCAAAACGTGGGCGTTCTCTATTTGTAGCCAGTTTAACTTTCCAAATATGGCTAGTTCCTGTGTTTAATTGTGGATTAATATGACAATCCCAACTGCGAAATGCCATAGGTATAGAAGCACCATTATTAATAATTTTTATCATATTAAATTTCCTAAGTCCAATAATTCTACATGTGGGATTCTCCATGAGATGAGGGAAATTGAAAGTTTAGCTTTTTCAGTAGAAACACTCGAGCGTGCAAGATCTTCATCGTTCTTATTGCGCAAGAGTATCAATTCATGTTTTCCATTTAGTATAACTTTGTTGTAGTCTTAGTTCTTCAAAGGATGTTGTAATTTTTTTTAATATCTTTTTCAATTTTATAATTTTCTTTTATCTCTAATTTTATTTCACGTAGTAGTTCTTCGATTTGCATTTGAAGATCTTCTTGAATTATAGTATTGTCTGTCTTAAAGTATGTTAATAATTTCTCTTCTAGTTTTTCAATTTCAATTTGCAGAAACAATTTATTGATAACATCGTTTTCCTCCAGAGATTTTGCAACATTTTAGATCCTTTTGTTTTGGACATCAATGTTGTTGTTCGTATCCACAAAGAACCCCAAATGCTTAGGTGCATATTTCAAAGAAATTATGTTGCTAGTATCGTTTAAATAGTATCCAAATTTATCAACAGACATGCTTTATATACTTTATTAAAGTTAATGTATTATATTCGCTTCACGTAGTTCTTCAATAATTGATACAATCTCCTTATTGTGATTAGAATGACCTGCACCTTGTGATGCGAGCAGTAGTCGAAGTCGATCTACTAACTCATTTGGATCATCCCAGTATATATAGTTAGGCTTATGAATATTAAATTCCATTATTCCATCACCTAAATAGCTACCTTTTGGCTTAGATCCTGTTGATTCGGGTAAATTCTTCTGGTTTTTCTCGTCAATAAATTTCTTAATAATATGTTTATATTTATATTCTCTGGTACCCTTAATTTGACCATCAGGCTTATAGTCTATTCTATGTGCATTAGTAGTAATAAAAATCTTTTTATAGATTTCGAGTTCAAATTTATCATAATTTTTTGGTGTTTTATGAAACATTAGAGAAAATAGCCGTGGTGTTAGAGCCCATATTTGACCACCAACTTTTATTTTATCTTCATTAAGTTTGAGGTTACTATCACCAAATTTCCATTCATTATTGGAATCTTTATGTGGGCCATAGTTTGTATCTAGTTCATTTCTTCCTTCCAAGACTGATAAGTCATTATAAGTATCTTCTGTATTGGAAGTGTGTGAGTAAAAATCATAATAATCATCATTATTCACAGTATTAGCATCATTTAATAAGATGGTATTATCAAATATTGTTCCTTCTGCTAGTTTCTTTGGTGCACTTGTCTCTATCTTGACTGATGTTTTTTCAGGCTTAAAACTTGTATTATTTTCAACTTCTGTCTTCATTTTACTTTCTTTTTTCATGGAAATTCTTTTAATTTTTTTAGAACTATTTATGAATTCTTTGAGTGGTTCTGTTATAGGTTTAAATGTATCTCTTAGTTGTTCACGTGTATATATCTCACCAGTTTTTATACTACGAAGCTTTTTCTTCAAGACATTTTTTGTCAACACCAACTGTTTTAAAATTTTCTCATCAATGTTTAATAATAGTAAATAACAGGTATCAGCTATTAGATCAGGTATTAGTTTATCAGAACCTGATCTGGTTTTGAGATCAGCTTATCAGGACCTGTGTTAAGCACCGGTTACGTTTTAAAATAATAAAAAATGTTACATCTATAATCATACAAAAAAAATTAACCGCTCAAAGCTGAGGTAAAGAGGGCATGAAAGGTTACCGGCTAGCTATACTTATGATTTTGGTTCTCGACCCGTTTTGATGCGTAATCATATAACATACTCTCACACCCTGGGAGTATGTGAAAATCTAACAGTCAATTCTAAGTAAATAAAAAAAATAAATGGAAACGAATAACTGAATTGAAATATGATTATCTTCCAACTAAGGCTTATTAAAACATACCATGGCAAGATGGTGCGCCATGTAGGGTATACATCCCATCCCAATACCTTTGACAGATCAGATACCATAATTTAGGTCTGTCCCTAAATATGACACGATCAATACTTACTTAAGTTCATCCTCTAAGTTGGCTATCATTCCCCTTTGGTAATTTACTTATGGAAACATTTCCATTAATTCAAAATGGCTTTACTAAAAAAAATTCAGAATAAAGAGTAAAATTTTTTTTTCTTATTAATATAAACATATAAAATATGTCGTATTTTATTCCTTAGTAAATTTTTATGTTCATTTAAGCAACGTGAGCTTATAAATTGAAATATTTCCCAATGTTATAAATTTTTTTGCAAATTTATGATTAGAAATTCTCTTACTAGGCAATTAAAACAAAATAAATTGCACATAAATTTTATGATAAGTAATATAATAGGTATTAAGACAAAAAACAAACTAAAAATATAATAAGAAATATATAAAAGTTACTCACAGTATATCATTATTTTGTACTTATTTGGTTTTGTGCTTGTTGAATCCATAGTATGTTGTCTCTGCAATTGATGGGGCCAGCAACTACGGCAAGACGATTACCAGGTGCTTCTAATTAATAAATTGGTGTTTATGTTGTTCAAGATATTAGTTCAAGCTACTAAACAAATGGTTAGTAATACGTTTTGACAATTATTGTTACATAATAGGATGAATTAGAAAAAAAAACAATTTTCTGATTCATTCCAAGTTCGTTTAAGTTAAGGGATATTTCATTTATAAAAGGTTTAATTTAAATGAAATAAATTCTCAATATTCACGATTAATTCATTGGTAAATCTAATTTTTTTTCTATTAAAGGTTTGTTTTTTTCTTTTATCCAAAAACATCAAATTCATACGAAAGAATTTAAAAATCCTGTTTTATTTTTTTTATTTTCGCTGTTAAGATTAGTTTTGTTTTAATTTTGTTGCATTTGTTTCAAATTTATACGTTACAATTTACAAATTGTTTTATTGGTGTGTATTTACAGACACGATTTGTCTTGTTTTAATTGTGTTGCATTTGTTAGATTGGTTTTTCTTTCCCCTTTTTTTTGTTTTACTATTATTTTATTTTAATATATGAATATATCTTATTTCAAAAGCTTAGCTAGTTGTTAAATGGTTTTATACGAATTTATATTTTACGAGAATTAATTCAGGATTTGGTTGATTTATGTACAGTTTGGAATGCATTGCTTCCATTTCACGTTTCAAATCAGACAAAACCAATCTAACAATTATTAATTTGTAATGATAACAGGTATTACGATCAAGACAAAGTCTAGTTCTTTCAGTCAATCTCTAGGCTTTTGGTATTTTAGATAACTTTTATTACAATTTCAGACGAAAATTACTTTTAATTTCCTTGTTACTGTCCTTAAGAAAAACTAAATTTCAACATTTAGGCTTTTACTTTGATAACAGGAAAGGTATGACGTTCGTTACATTCTCTTTATTAATAGTTGCAAAGAAAATAGTTTTAGCACTCATAAAATCAAACCGATTGTAAGGTGGTTACCCTCCTATATATCCAATCGTTGGCTTTTCTTTTTTCTGCCTTTCAGTATTCTTGGTTAACTTCAGAATTAAAAGGGGGAAAATATTGTACATACTTCAAACGGGAAAAATGGCGTCATATATCTCTAAGCAGTGTTGGAAAGCGAAATTCCCACGAGTCTTGGTACGACGATAAGTACACGTGGGAATGTGAAAAAATTACTTTTTCCCCCTTCCTCAATAACTCTTTCATAAAAACGGAAATAATATTTCCCGCACTCTGTACGTCTGGAAAACCTCGTTGATGTTTCCAGTTCTTAGGGCAGTGTGCCGATGAAACCTTGTGGTGTAAGCCTCCACGTGCTAGAGTTGAAATTTGGAAAATAAAATCCTCCTTTTCGACATAAAAACACGAACGTTAGGTCATTTTGTTTATTTGCTACTTGGTTTCACAGCATCTTACCTTCTCAATACGACTTTTTGCAAAATCTTCGTTTGGTTCAAAGTACTTAGGTGAATTCTTTTAAATTTTAAATTTTTCTTGCACTTTTATTTCTCCGGTGTTGATGCTTACTTCTCAAGATTCACTTTACATTTGATTTTTCTGCCAAAAACCAATTTAAAGTAGATAAATATTTCCGTTATAGATTACAAAACTACACGTTCTCTCACATATACTTTGATGCAATACCATGTCAAATGTATGCTCTCAATTCCCTTAATACAGTAGTGCACAACTATGACGTACTCGTGCTGTAACATTCAATAAACACTTGTTTCATTGTCCCCAACAATAAGGCATGTGAATTCACACTTATACGAGCACGGTAGTTGCATTTCTTACCAAATCTATTTGTATATATCGTCACCTTAAAGACCAAACAACCTATCAGCAGTTTTCAAAAGTTTACAGGAGAGAGAAAAAACGTTATAAAATTGGAACTATTTGCAATATTGAACCGAAAATTATATATTATGATTAATGTTGCGTTTACAACTGTGTAAAAGTTTGAGCACCAAAGGATTCCTTTGGAGCTCAGAGTGTGTGTTTTTTTTGTTTTGTTTTTAGCCCAGGTAGAATCACCATGTGCTAATATTAGTTGAAGTTAAGTCTTAGTAGAAACACTAAGACTAGTCTAGCAATCAAGAAAGTTAATTTTTGTTTGCCATAATTTCTTTATTTTTTCCAGTCTTTTATACAATTTTAATTTCATACGTCTATATTAAAATTAATAGCAATGTACATTTTCAGCACTTGTCATAAAGCCTGACTTTGCATTTTATGAATTATTGTAATACTACTCTTAAAGGTAAATGACTGAATTAATTGTATGAGTATAAAAATATCTAAAGGTAAATGACTGATTGCAATATGAAACTTATTAATTTGTAAATAAAAATTGGTTAATGAACTTAGAATACAACATAAGCAGAAATTACATTAAATATTAATTTATAACAAACCATTGGTTAAATGAACTTAAAATACTACATAAACAAAATTTCATATTTATAATAAAAGAAAAGGGAAGGTATTCCTTTAAAAATACATACAACTTCTAATAATAATAAAGGTAATTATGTATGCATTAACATTCTCCGCCGCGTTGAGCAGTCAGCGAAAACCTGTAGTGTTAAACCTCAGAAATAGAATGACGTGGTGTTGGCCTTGGAGGTGCCGGTGTTAGGTTGACTGATGCAGTTTTGTTGCATTTGATTCGAAATTGCCAGGCAGTAAGTGTTAGGATTATGAGTAGCGATAGAAATAGAGCAAAAAAGCCTATGTTTGGATGATGAATTGCTGGCTGATATATTTCAAGTGAAGAATTCTTAAGGTGCCTAAGTTGGTTTTGAATATCGGTAAGCTGGTCCAATTTGGTATCCAAGACGAGGTTTGGTTCTAATATTTTCTTAACTTCAGAGGGGTTTCCTATTGAGGTGATATTACCAAATGTTGCATAGGAGTTTCGTAAAGTAGTGACACTAGTTTCGTGTCCGCGAATGGTAAGAAATTTTCCTTTTATTATACAAGCTGAGTTCATGGTCATTATACCAGAAGTCTTGACCTGTATATGTATGATATCATTGCCGCATACTGCAGTTAGTTCTATAGGTTTCGTTATTGCATACAGCTATTGGTTTACGTTGTGCAATGGAATAAAAGAGATATTGTTCTGGATATAGCCAAAATTACAATCAGGGGATGTTTTGTTGTTGAAGAGAGCAATTTCACAAGAATAACTGCCGGAATCTTTGGACATTTGTATTTGCAATGCTGGACAAATGTATATGTCGACTATGACTACAGTGCATTTATTGAATTGAAGTATGTTTAGTGCCAGGTATTCATCGCGGTGGTTATTAACAGCAAGATATTTAATGTCAGTTGTTATGACAATGGTCATGTTGTTTATTTGTGTGGGTATTGCAATGACCTTGTAAAGTTCAAATTTTCCTTGGTCCACCAATGGTAACTCAATAACGAAAATTACATTTGTGTTAGTTACTGTGCCTTTAACATTCATAATTTTGTATAGTTCTAGCAAGTCGGTGTCTTCAACTGGTAATGTACGGCCTATAGGAAGGTGTCCTTTAATTTTAGAAATCTCCGATCTTAACTGTTTTGGTGTAAGGATAAGTGGGCTTATATTGCCATGGTTCGTATGCGTGAGGGCAGCGACCAGCTCTGTTTCAATGCTTTGTAAATCTGAGGCAAGTGTATTTAATTGAATTGCCAGAGACATTAGATTTTGGACTTGTCGTAGATTTGAATTCTCATTTTGAACTTTATTTAGATCTTGATAGATGGTTTTCTTAAGTTCTGAAAAGTGCACTTTAGTATTGTTCTCGCTTTGCTTAAGAATGTTAATGGTAGAATCTATTACTGAAGTTTGATTTTTTAGTAACAGATGTAGATACTCTTCATTTTGCTTTACGTTAGCTATAGTTTGAGCTATTTGCTCTGCATAATCTGAGTCCAGGACTCCAAATAGAGCATGGGCCATATTTCCAACGATATCGAGTGCAGCTCTCCGGTTTCATTTTGAAATTAAAAGGCCTGATTCTTGAATAAGATTGTCCCAAGTATGTTGAAGTTGAATGGAAAGCGTCTCACATGATTCAAAAGCAACCGATTGCTTGCAGAGCCTTGAAAATGATGTTATACCTATTTCAAGAACCTTATTCATATCCCAAATGGGTGTTAAATCGTAGTATATAATGAATTTCCAGGTAGCTGTCATCAACTTTGTTGAGCCCATGTCTTCGAAATATAATCCTGGATTGGAAGAAAATTCTGTAATATTGATTGGAGAGGCTAATATTATCGGCAGCACAAGGAGTGAAACAAAAAGCATATTGAAAACTCCCAGGGAGGCATATGACACTAACTTTCGTTTTGGCTGTATAATGTTAACTTCCGCTGAGCCTTGCCTCTTTTGTGACTTTGAGTTGTCATATCCGGAATGTTCTGTGAGGGAGTCGTTGAACAACGGTGCAAGTCTGTGTATTGGCCTCTTGAAAATTCCCTTTGCTGTTTTGACGTCGCATACTCTGATAAGTCCATCATCTCCTTTGTAAATGCGGTTGATTCTACCCAGTGGCCATTGGAGCACTGGAGTATTATCTTCCTTGAGGATAACAAGCATGCCTTCAATGACGTTCGGTGAAGTAGACTTCCATTTCCCCCTTTGCTGTAGCTCATGTAAATAGTTTTGAGTCCACTCCTTCCAGAATTTATGTTTGATTTCTGAAGTTATTTTTCATCTTGCATCTAATGATATGCTTGGGGGTTGCGCATTTATATCTACTGCTGATGTCAAGGGTTCCCCTACTAAAAAGTGGCCTGGGGTAATAGCTTCAAGATCATCGTAGCTTGATGAAAGAGGGATCAGTGGCCGTGAATTTAAGATTGCTTCTATTTCAACCACTATTGTTTGCAATTCTTCATATGTAAGTGATGCAGCTGACACACTTCTCAATAAAAGGTGCTTGGCGGATTTGACAGCCGCTTCCCAAAGTCCACCAAAGTGAGGGGCTCTTGGTGGAATGAATTTAAAATTTATTGACTGATTGCTGCATACTCGTGTAATCTTCTCTTGCGCTGATTGAGAATATATTGATTCTTTTAATTCAGTAATTTTATTGTTTGCTCCCACGAAGTTAGTAGCATTGTCGCAATACAAAGTCTGACAGTGGCCTCTTCTGCTGATGAAACGTCGTAGTGCGCCTATGAATGCTTCTGTAGACAGATTTGATACTACTTCCATGTGAATGGCCTTAGTCGCGAAGCAACAAAATACTGCGATATAGGCCTTGTCTGGCCTTTTGCCCCTGATCTTGTGATGGATCCATATTGGGCCAAAATAATCCACTCCTGTCGTTATGAAGGGACGTGCTGGGGTTACTCTATCTGTCGGAAGGTTTCCCATTAATTGCTTGAAAAGCACCGGCCTAGCTTTAGTGCATCGTATGCATTTGTGGACGGTACTTCGTGCCAGTGATTTCCCGTTTGTAATCCAGAATTGTGACCTGGATGCTGCCAACAATGACTGTGGACCACAATGACGATTCTCTTCGTGTAGATTGTGCATCAATAACTTTGTCATAGGGTGATTATGAGTCAAAATCGCAGGATGTTTTGCCTTGAACGATAATGTTGACTGCTCCAAACGACCACCCACGCGCATTATCTGATGCTTATCCATGAATGGGTTTAAGGAGGCCAATGGACTTGATTTATGTACAGGTGCTTGATGTGATAGCCTTTCTAGTTCTTCCCCAAACTCAGCGGCTTGGATGATCTTGATGATAATGTTCAGAGCTTCTTCTAATTCGAATGCGTCAAGCTCCCTTTTGGTTGACCGATAAATATTTGTAGTTTTGGAATTTCTAATAAATCACAATAAAACACATAACCAATCGTGTGTTGAAGAGTTTTAAATGAGTTCCGGTGGTTTATCTGATTTATAATGTCTGCATAATTTTGCTGCAAGGCGGTTGTTGTTAGAACATGCTTAGCCACCTTACGTTCTTCGTCGCAAGGTGTCTCAATTGCTTGTGAAGTTGAAGTTGTCCATTCACTCCGTTGTCCCGAAAGAAATAGAGGGCCATAAAACCACATTGAATGTTGTGATAGGTTTTCGGGTGCTATTCCTCGAGATATTGCGTCGGCTGGATTTTCTTTAGACCTAACGTGTCGCCATTGATGTGAATCGCTTAGACCTTGTATTTTTGTTATCCTGTTTGCTACAAAGGTGTGAAAGGATGCTGCTGACGAATTTATCCAAGCAAGAACAATTTTTGAGTCCGACCAAAAAAAGTTTGCTATATTTTGCAGACGAAGAAGATCTCCGTCTTCTTTTACCCTACTTGTTAGTTCAACACCTAATACCGCGGCGCATAATTAAAAGCGAGGCAACGTTTGCCTTTTTATGGGTGCTACTCGGGACTTGGCACATAGCAGTCTGGTTAAAACAGTTTTGTCTTTATATGTTGAACGAATGTAGATTGCTGTTCCATAGGCTCGTTCAGATGCATCGACAAACGTATGAATTTCTGTAGAGACTGGGTTTCCGTGTTTTAATACGAATCTTTCTATTTTTATTTTGTTTAGGGTTTCTATATTTGTGCGAAATTTATTCCATTCATTCTGAAGATTCATGGGTAACTCGTCATCCCATGAAAGCGGTAATTGCCACAGCTCTTGCAAAAATATCTTGGCTCGTACAACTACCGGCCCAAAAATCCCTAGAGGATCAAAGATTTTGGCTAGTTCTGAACTGACTATTCTTTTTGTTACCCTTGTGGCCGTTGGCTTTTGTGACCGTCCACATAATTGATCAGACTTTGGGAGCCATATTAATCCCAGTGTTTTAATTGAACAATCTGAATTCTCGTCTAAGTCCAAGTTGATTTCCTGGTCTTCAGGTGCAATTCCATTTAATAACTGAGGATGATTTGAACACCACTTCCGCAGCTTAAAACCAGCTTCGCTTAGGATTAAGCTTAGTTGTCGTTGTGACTCTAATGCTGTGCTAATAGAATCAGCTCCGGTGAGGCAATCATCCACATAAAAATCATCGCGTAATATTGAAGCACCTTGTGGATATTTTGTAGCGTTTTGAATAGCTAAATGTTGAAGGCATTTTGTTGCTAGGTATGGTGCAGAGGACGTGCCATATGTTACAGTTTTAAGACGATAATATTTTATGTCTTGATGTTTGTTGTATCTCCATATGATGAGCTGGAACATCTGGTCCGTGTCATCGATTTGAATTTGCCGGTACATTTTCTCTATGTCTGCAGTGAAGACAATTCTGTGCATCCTAAATCGCAACAGTACCGAAAACAGCTCACTTTGTACGGTTGGTCCGGCATGTATTATGTCATTTAAAGAGGAACCGCTGGATGTTTTAGCTGATGCGTCAAAAACTACTCTTAGTTTTGTGGTTGAGCTGTCAGGTTTCAGTACGCAGTGGTGCGGCATAACATAATGTAAATTAGGAATGTCGTCTTCTTGTATTTCTACCATGTGCCCCAAGTCTTCGTACTCCTGCATGAAATTGTTGTATCCTATTTTAAGATCAGGATTAAGGTTCAATCGTTTTTCCAATGCTAAAAATCGATTGAATGCCATTGATTTGGAACTTCCGAGAACGGATGGATTTTCTGAGAATGGTAGGCGCACAATGAATCTCCCATTCTCGTTTCTTTTTACGTTTTGTGCAAAATGATCCTCACATCGTTTCTCAGCCAAAGATAGTGCTCGTTCTGTATTATTCGTGTCTTCAAGCTTCCAGAATTTTTCAATTAGCTGGTTTGTTGTTTGCTCTTCTGGGGTAAACACTGCACAAGCTACCACGTTGCCGTTTCTTTCTTGTAATTTACCCGTGACTATCCAACCCAAAGCTGTGTTTTGGAGAATTGGCAGTTTTTGATTGATCTTTATTTGTTGTGGGCGCATCAATTCATGGTAAAATTCTGCTCCGAGCAATATGTCAATTTTATCCATGTGATTGAAACATGGATCAGCTAATTTAATATTTTCAGGAAGATTCCAATCTGACGTGTCGAACGAATTTGTAGGCTGAGGTGGTACAATGGTTGGAAGAACAAATGCTTCGATTCTGGTTACATAGCTGCCTGAATATGCATGTAATTCTATATTGATTCGTTGGGATACGTTTTGAACTTTACGGCCAATTCCTTCAATGCACAATGAAGAGTTTGAGGAATTCAAGGAGAGTTTGTTCAATACGCGGGTTGTAACCAAATTGACTTGTGATCCTGAATCTAATAAAGCTCGGAATGTGCATGTGTGACCATTGGCTCCAACTGCCTTTACTCTTGCAGTGGCTAGTAATACGTAAGTGTTGTCGATGACCTGTTTGTTTGTTGTAGCGACGATTGGCTTGTTTTCATTCGATACAGACGCTAATTTTTGTGTTCCTTCTGCCGAAATTCCTCTTGCTAACTCTAAGTGCAACAATGTGTTGTGTCTTTTTGTGCACTTTGAGCAAGACCGTGACGTGCATGCTTTGGCAGCATGATCTGACTTAAAGCAGTTGACGCAAAGCTTCTTTTTTTGTGTCCATTGTAGTCTCCCAGATGGGGACATTTTTAGGAACTTTTCACAGTAATATATGGGATGCCCAGGCATTCCACATACTTTACAGTTTGGGGTTGCTGTAGCTGCAGTTATAAGTTTGGCTCTATCTTTCCCCCCACCAAATTCGTGAGACCTTCCACGTGTTTCCAATGCTTGGAAACGGTGCTCTATAAATCTAAGAAGATCTTTTAGACTTACGAGGTTTTTGTTGTTTTCTAGCGATTGCTCAAATAAAGTTTGAGTTGATTGATCGAGTTTTTTCAATAAAATGTGAACAATTATGGCGTCCCAACTGTCCACTGGCAGTCCTTGCGCGCTTAAACCATGGATGCATTCTTTAGTGACATCATGTATATTTTTTAGCGCTTGTGCCGTTTCGATTTTTATTTGCGGATGAGAAAGCAAGTTGTTTAGTAGTGTTGTCACAATGAGCCTTTTGTTATCGTACCTATCAACCAAAATGTTCCATGCAATTTCGTAATTTGTTGTTGAAATTGGCAAATGTTTTACTAGTGCTTTTGGTTCGTCTGCTAGATGTGTAGTTAAGTAAAACATTTTCTCAACTTCGCTCATTGATGCGTTGTGGATTAGCTGGGTATAAAGATCTTTAAAGGCTACCCATTGTAGGTAACTGCCGCTAAATTTCGGAATCTGAATTTTTGGAAGATGGGGTTGACAATGCTCAGTGCTGCGTGGATTATTTTCGCTGATATTATTCACATGCTGCTCTAGCTCACATTGAATGTCGTGCACCTCAGCTTGCAATTCGTAAAATTCATCCAAGGTGTAGCCGTCTATTTGTTCTTCATTAGTCAATTGCCATAATGTATCGTTGTTTGTAGAGAACTCGTGCATATATTTATTAATGAGCGATAATTTGCCTTGATAATATGCTATCTGTTGATTTCCCTCTGTTCTGACTTCATCCATAGTTCGTCTTAATGCTCTCGTCAATGCCCGCTGATTTCGAAGAACTTTGCTTGTGATATCATCAGGTAGTGTTTTTTCCTGCATACCTCTGCTTGCTCCTTCTTCTATTTGTCTCATCGATGGTGTTGGTTTCTTCGCTTTTTTACTTTCGGACTCAAATAGTTCTTTGTATTTGAGTGTATCGTCCGAGATACGTAAGTATTGGTCTGTAAAATAATTGTGTTGTAATGGTAGATTTGAGAGGCACCTTATTTTGTTGTCAGTGGTCTCAAATTCTTGCCATGCCTTGTCAAGCCGCTGTAGACGCTCCAAGAAGTACTCTGAAGTTTTTCTTGTAGAAGAGTCTTTTTTGAAATTGCGGATTATTGCCTCTATTTGCTCCGCCGTCTTCTGTTGGGCTGCTACCAGGTCTTCAAACGATTCCATTGCTTATGTACAAGGAACGATAGTTGATGATGGAATCCTGTACCTTGCTACAGGACCTTCGATTTGAAATGTGTAGTCTGATGATGCAATCCTGTACCTTGTGACAGGACTGTCGTGTTGAAATATGTCTTCTGTTGATGGAATCCTGTACCTTGCTACAGGACCGTCGGGTTGAAGAATGTCTTCTGTTGATGGAATCCTGTACCTTGCTACAGGACCGTCGGGGTCACCAAATGTTGCGTTTACAATTGTGTAAAAGTTTGAGCACCAAAGGATTCCTTTGGAGCTCAGAGTGTGTGTTTTTTTGTTTTGTTTTTAGACCAGGTAGAATCACCATGTGCTAATATTAGTTGAAGTTAAGTCTTAGTAGAAACACTAAGACTAGTCTAGCAATCAAGAAAGTTAATTTTTGTTTGCCATAATTTCTTTATTTTTTCCAGTCTTTTATACAATTTTAATTTCATACGTCTATATTAAAATTAATAGCAATGTACATTTTCAGCACTTGTCATAAAGCCTGACTTTGCATTTTATGAATTATTGTAATACTACTCTTAAAGGTAAATGACTGAATTAATTGTATGAGTATAAAAATATCTAAAGGTAAATGACTGATTGCAATATGAAACTTATTAATTTGTAAATAAAAATTGGTTAATGAACTTAGAATACAACATAAGCAGAAATTACATTAAATATTAATTTATAACAAACCATTGGTTAAATGAACTTAAAATACTACATAAACAAAATTTCATATTTATAATAAAAGAAAAGGGAAGGTATTCCTTTAAAAATACATACAACTTCTAATAATAATAAAGGTAATTATGTATGTATTAACAATTAAAATGAAACCAGAAGTATATATCGGTTGAGAAAGCTTTGTTTTTCTAAACACAGCTTATGATATGGCGCTTAGGTAATTTGGAATTGTAAAAACCTGAAACCAAACAACCTATCAGCAATACTAATTAGTATGAATAATTAGGCATTCCTTTGAACACATGATTAATATTTACATTAAATAATAATAATTATATTTTCTCTTACTTGTTTAAACAAAAAGTGCTTAATGTTTGCTTAAATTACACTATGCAACAAAATTAAACTTTTATCATGATTTTTGATGATTTATTTTCCTCTTTATTTAGTACGTCACGGCCTTTTAAAATAGAATTTTTTTAATTTTCCTAAAGTTTTTGATTTTTAAATAAAATTATAGGTGGTTTTACAAAAAAATCTACTTTTTTATTTATTGCAATGTTAATAACTAAATAAAAAGTTAAATTAATTAAATTAATTAAATTAAATAAAAAGAAAATATTTCATTAAATAAAGCTACCGCAAAAAAATTATTCAAAAGGTATGTTATCATAAAAGTAATGGCAGTCTGCCGGAAGCAAAGTTTTTAAATCTTGTAAATGTTGCCATTTCTTTTTGGAGATTTTTAACCTTTCAGAATTTAATAACTTAGGACGACGAATTTCAAAACGTGTAGCAGATCTTTGTGGTGAAAGCTGATAATTGTCTTTAATATTGATTTTGTAATGTATAGATCCTGTTGGGTCGTACGCCAAAACACGAATCATGTTGACTTTAGGGTCCCCAATCCTTTTTCTTAAAAAATAATTTTATTTAGGTAGAATGAAGTTAAATGGCAATAAAATAGAAGAAATTACCAGGACGGATAGAAGTGTATCGCATTGGAAGATTTTTATACTCCTGAAAATAATCATGGTATAAGTGATGAACAGTAAGTGGATATGGATTTTTTCGTGCATTTTTCATTAGCTCAATTAATTCAGAGGGCAAATTAATATTTTTATTATTGATTTTTCTTTGTATTAATGAGTGGGTGGAATCGCATTCCATTTGGGTATGTCCCACGACTAAGTATTTATGCTCAATGGTAACATTATTTTCTACACAAAACGAAAGTAAGGCATTGGACAATACAACATTTCTGTTTTGATAGAAGCACCCATCAGAATATATTACAAAATGATGTACATTTGGCGTATTGAGCATTTCTTTTTTTAAATGATTTACTATAATTGTGGCGAAGGTAGAGGCAATTAGATTTCCTTCTGTTTCATCCCATACGTAGTTTTCAGACTTATGAGTTATAACATTATAAATTGTAAAGTTGTGGACCTGGAGTTTCATTTTGTAGTACGATGCATTTGCCTTTAACTGCGGTATTAGTTTTACGGCTTGCATATCCATGCATAATAGCGATAGTAAACCCATTTAGCATTTTCAATATCATGTTTTCTCATGTCCTCTATTTGCATTCTGTGAAAGTCGTATTCTTTTTGCAATATATTTTTTGACTCAAACGATACACAGGTGTCACACATATCGTTTCTAGGCTTAAAAATTGAGCAATTTTGTTTCTTCAAGACATCCATGAAATTAGGAAACGATACAGGTGAAATACCATTTTTTTTGCGAATCACAATCTTGGGAGTAAACTTCATACACAGATGCATAAGATTTAAAATCTGTTTGGAAATATATTTTTTTCGTGTACTGACGTCGGTTATGCGATTCTAATTTTGGGATGTCTTCCAACCATTTATTTAAATAATTTAAACGAACTTCATACTCCTGGCCCTTTTTTGTATTTCTTTGTTTTTCAGCTTGCAAGATTTTCTTATTATCAGGTCCCAGTTGAGCATTATGAAGTTCACAGGAATTAATCCAACCTCTTACCATAGTTTCCGAAATTCCGAGGATTGCGAGGATTACGGCACACTTGATAGCGCTTTGTTTTGTTGCATAAAAAGAACGCTTTTGAATTTTCCACATAAGTCCTCTTTTTGGCGAAAACGTCAACAGTACTGGTTACGTAAAGTTTTTTCTGGTCCCATGACATCTACCAAAAACGTTGAAATATTTCTTCACGTAATTTTTCAGAAAAAACAGAACAATGTCGATTTGAAGCCTTTTCACAACATTTTGATGTGCACCCAGGTTTCATTTCTCCTGGCTTCCTGCAAACGATTTTGCCTTTTGAAAAACCTTCATATTCTTTACCGTTCATACGATTTTTCTTTCTTTCTTCTTTTTTGTTGATTTTTTAGGAACTTGCATATCTGCCTCAAGATTATTTTCATTTATGGAATACATTTTATTGCGTTTTAACACTTTTTTATGTTCTTTTCACTTCTAATAATAAATAAAATGTAATAAAACACAAACAACAACAAATCAAAATTAACTGTGTTTCAAAAAAAAAAAAAAAAAAAATCAAATAAATGATTACTCTGATTTCTTTAGCGTGAGTTCTGATAGGTTATTTGGTTTCAGAAAATTGTACACTTGCTGAAAGGGTATTTGGTAATAGCTTGGTTATTTCTAATATTAGAAGTTTAAAATTTTGCATACATATGCTTTATGATATAGGGAATAATATTAAATAAAAAACTAAATTTTGAAAAATTTGCTGATAGGTTGTTTGGTCTTTATTGTGACGATATGTGTATGCATACACATATACAAATTCACCTATATGTATGTATGCATATGCATATATTGCACAGCTTTTATTTCAATGAAATATTTGCCTTTGGTCGTTGCAACCGAACTCCACTGTATGTATGAAAGTCGAACTAATTACATAATACCATACTGTTAAAGAAAATAAAACCAAATGCACAACAAATAAAGAGATCAACTCCGTCTCATTAACCCTTTCACCACCCAAGGACACTATAGTGTAGGCACCTTTAAATAGCAATAAAATTATAATAAAACATAAGAATGTGAAATTAATATATGTATGAATCTATGAGTCGTAGGTAATAATATTGATTCCCAAAATGGGGCATATTCACCTTTTGTTTATTAATTACTTAATGGAAGGTCGTAATAGACTGACATAAAACGAAATATTTATTAACAAAAATGTTCGGTAACGATATGATTAAACTCCTTAACAGCCATCGATCAGAGAAAAAAAATGTATATGTACATATGTATGTATGTTAAAACTATGTGTAGATGTTTGCATCACAAATTCAAATTCAAAAACGTCACACCTGGTCTTTGTGGAGCGCTGCGAAAAGAATTAAAACACCAGTTGAGTTTAAACCACCTCTGCGCACTTCTACCGGAGTTTGGGCCAGAAGTGATATTGAAAAAGGTAACTTATTTGCAAAGCATTTAAAATCGTATTTACACCAAACACATGTACTGGTGTTGTTGATTTCACGAGTGTAGTTGCGCTACCCCCTCGACCCATAAAATTTAAAATGTGTGATGTACAAAATCTAATTGCTGAACTCAACCCGAAGAAAGCACCGGGTATTGATGGAATTACTAACCAGATGCTAATAAAATTGCCTCGTATTGCAATTAGAATCATGTTTTTCATTTTTAATGCCATATTACGACTAGAGTATTATCGCCACAGCTGGAAGCTTGAGAAAGTTAAAATGATTCCAAAGCCGGGCAAAGATCTTACCAAGGCAGAATCATACAGGCCAATAAGTCTGCTTTCAACAATGTCAAAACTTTTCGAAAAACTGCTCATCTCAAAATTGTCCCCAATTCTAATTGGTAGTGGGTGCATCCCAGACCATCAGTTTGGTTTTAGAAGTCAGCATAGCACCATTGAACAAACGCATAGATTAGTTCAATGTATAAGAAGAACATTTGAAGAAAAGAAGTACTGTTCTGCACTGTTTATTGACGTTTCGCAGGCATTTGATAAAGTGTGGCATGAAAGCCTAATTTTAAAATTAAAATCATATCTACCAATACATTTTCTAAATTTATTAGAAAGTTACATTACTACCCGGAAGTTGACGGTTGTGGAAGGAAAATTCATGAGTCTTCCCGAATCTATATCATCCGGTGTGCCACAGGGGAGCATACTGGGGCCAGTTTTGTATTTGATTTATACTTATGATATGACTTTGATCAGTAATATCCATACATCTAGGTTTTCCGATGACACAGCCTGCCTAAGTATGCACGAAAACCCTCGCGAGGCTTCCCGATATCTACAAGAACATATTACACAACTGGAACTATGGTTAAAATTATGGAGAATTAAGGTAAACGAGCAGAAGTGTGTTTAGGTAACATTTACCCTGCGAAGAGATACTTGTTCCCCAATTCGAATCAACAATCAAGGTGTTTCTCAACATTCACATGTAAAATACCTTGGTATACAACTTGATCGACAACTTACATGGAAACACCATATTGACTCAAAACTAATACAAATGAAACTTAAACTAACTCAGATATATTGGCTGATTGGTAGAAATTCACACCTTAGGCTGGACTGCAAACTTTTACTATACAAGTCGCTTTTGAAACCAATATGGTGCTACGGAATTCAGTTATGGATTACTGTTCAGCTTTTAATGTCGAGAGAATCCAACGAAGACAAAACAAAATTTTACGTTTGATAACATCGGCTCCATTTTACATCAAAAACTCAAATATACATCGTGATTTGAATATGCGACTAGTGATTGAAAAAATTGCAAAATACGCAGGCAAATATTTAACAAAACTCGAGTCATGTCCTAATCCGCTTGCTCGTAACGTCTTGAATTTTACTGGTAACATCCGCCTAAAAAAGAGGGACACAAGGGCTCTTATACTCAACACTCCAAATGGGAATTCTTGAAAATATAACTAACACTATAACTATCACTAAGTGTATGCCCGACAGGGGTAGGGCCTAATACTAATGTTTTAGATTTAAGATTTGAATACTTATTGTTAGTTTATATTTGAACATACAATAAATAAATAAGTGTATTTAAAAAAAAAACCCGGTCTGGTTTTAAGATAAGCTTTTCAGGACCTTGTCTGGTTATCAGATCAGCTTTTCAGGACCTGGTCTGGTTTTCAGATTAGCTTTTTAGGACCTGGTCTGGTTATCAGATCAGCTTTTCAGGACCTGGTCGGGTTATCAGATCAGCTTTTCAGGACCTGGCCTGGTTCTTAGATCAGCTTATCAAGAGCTAGTCTGGTTTTCAGATCAGCTTTTCAGGAGCTGGTCTGGTTTTCAGATCAATTTATCAGTTAGCAGATCAGGTTAGAGCAAATAGATGTATGAAGTTTAAAGTTAGATTAATAAGTAAAGTGAATGTTTATGAAGAGTAGTTTATATAGTTATTAAATAGTGTTACCGTAATATTTACGTTGTTTCATTCGCCCGCTATGGGCTTCATCGTCATCGCTGGCGTGATACTGATTTTCTTTTCTTCCGGACTAGCTACAGCGAGGTGGATTGCGCTTGCGATGTGATAGGCCCACGAGGTTAGATGTTAGTACCCCTTCTACATGACACGCTGAATGAACGCAACAAAATAAAACTTATTTTAACTAAAAATACAGTATCACGACTTATCTATGTACATACGTTGGACTCGACTAGTGGACAACAATGGCATCCAAGTTGGTATGGGATACCTAATGCCCTCCCTGTGGATTATTCAATGTATAATCCCCTTATGGCAACTCTGTCTCAACCGTAGAGCGCCCCTAAAATGAACATGGCTCTCTCCACTGATATCTTACCTTACGTTTATTCTGTCATCCCTGCAATATAATTCACGTACTAACATAAATTATTATTCATTTACATTTATTTTCAAAGTCTTATGTGTTATAACATTTTGTATACTTATACCTATATAGTTATATCTATACTGGACATTCTGATTAAGCAGTTAATGAAATTTTAAAATTAAGGGTGATACTCCCCGTACCACTCCTTTGGCCTACGTCCTTAACACTAAAAGCAACAGTGCGCTCGCCCGAAGGCTTATGCGGCGGTAGTAAATCCCGGTCCACCCTACGAAACCTAGTGCTTGAGCTCAAGAACGGGTAGAGGGGTCAGACGAAACTCCAACAAAATAAAATATACAAAAATTCCACAAATCGGTAACTTCATAACGCGACGCGGTAATTAAAGGACGTGCACCAAGGCGGCGCTTTTACAATAAAGCATAAGTTTAATATTTAACATACTAATACGAGGACAAGAAATAGCACGCGTATGATTAAATTTACAATACGATTATACCCACTGGCATATGTATACATACATAGGTGTATGTATTTATATCCTTATATATATACGTATATACATATACGTACATATATATATATATATATATATATATATATATATATATATGTACATATATAGGTTAGATATAGCGGAAAAGAATAACTAAACGCTTAATTACGCTCCTAGAAATACAAATATAACAAAAGCCGATTGTCTAAAATAGTGCAATTGCAAATAGAATAAATAGTGAGGCTCAAGTATTGGCCAAATACGGATAGACTGGCATGGACAATTGGGCCGGCTAACGGGTGTACGCAGGAGTCAAACTTGTTGACTGGGACAAACTCTTCAAGCCACGTGCGGTCAAGGGCAAATAAAGTGTGGCGCGTTGTTAATAGATCGCGCACCTATGGCCGCTGGCCGCCATTATACTCCGTCACTGATCCCGTCACGTGTTCTGAACTGTTGGGTGTTCTCTAGCCCCGATTCTTTCGTTACGTGTTCGAATTGTTACCAGCTTGGCTGTGCCTGCCGACAATTCGCCAATAAGCGGGCTCCGGCCGACTCACAGCACGTGGCGATCGGGCGTTTAAGCGTTGCGGGTAGTACTCCTGTTGAAAAGTGATGATGTTAACAGCTACGATGTTTGCCTCTATCACCTTTTAATAACTCTCACCAGCTCAAGACAACTAAGTTCACTTCCTTTCCCTTGTATGCTTTGCTCCTGCGTTAGTTACCTATGTTAGCTTTTATTCAAACTTCTTTTCGCCAGCCGAGTATATTAGTGAATGCCCAGAAAAATATCTATACGCACGCTAACCCCAAAAGGGTTAGCGTGGTTTATCAATCAGGGCTGTATTCTTACCCCAGAGTTGTAATATTTACTGTCTATGTGCCCTTCAGATACAACCGTGAAAAGTGCAACATTTATGTCTCACCGTGGGGAAGCGATAATACTTATGTGAACGGGTAGGGCAACGATAACACTTATTTCACATAACAATAGTCAAATTGCTTTCTGCAGCATCCATTATTTAATTCATTATCTTTGCTTATCACCAAAAATCCATATTTATCCTTCCAACACTCTCGACAAATTTCTTGGAACATTTCATAACTCATCGCTGCCAATATGATCCCTATAAACATGCTTCATATTTGTCTCATCTTGCTTAAACATTATAATAACACTTGCATTGTCTTTTATAAAATGATTGGGAATTCTAGTATAAGTTTGACACAAGTAGAATGAATCAACATCCCTATGTCGCCCCATACAAAAATATGTACGTACATATATTATTCTGCTTTTCACATGCAACATTATAAAATATCATAATTGAATTAGTTTTATCTTCGTCAGGTTGAATAACTGATTCATTATCTGTAAATGTATAATATCCCATTCCTTTAATTGGTGAAATTAGTTTCTTCAGGTATTCATATTTGGGTTGATATAAAGATTTTGAGTATAAATAGATATTTTCAAGTTTCCATTAGGACTTTCTATTAAGCCAATCTTAACATTAGTCTTTCCACAATTTGATGGTCCCACTATTAGAGCACGAATAGAATTTGGTAAGAGGGGGCTATGCTTTATTTTTGAAGTAATGTTCGATGATTCATCAATATTACGAACTAAAATATTTTTATGTTGTTTCACTAACACTGCATTTTTGTAACTAAATGCGTTTCATAAATGTTACGTTTTATCATAGAAAAAATTAGATAATATGGTTATACGATATCAGAAAAGTTTAGTCGTAAAAACACCTTCGTTGGAGGAGGTATATTAGATAAATTAATAAACGCTCTACTGGTTGAACTTCATCTTCCTAGATATCAGTAGTGTGGACCTGGAACAAAACTACAAAAACGTTTAAATCGAGGTGACAAAGGAATTAATTTATTGGACTCTGCTTGTAAAAATCACGGTATTGCGTATGCAAAAAATAAGGATTTAAATACTAGACATAAAGCTGATAAAATACTGGAAAATTCGGCTTTGAATCAAGTTTTATCAAAAGATAGTAGTCTTGCTGAAAAATCATTTGCATATATGAAAGCCAATGAATGAAACGCAATGAAAGCCAAAACAAAATTTAGTATAGGTGTGGAGAAAAAGAAAAATGTTAAAAAAAACAAGCTAAATGATAAAAAACTGTTTAGAATATCAATTAGAGCTGCAACAAAAATACTAAAGAAGGAAAAGCCATTAGATATTAACTCAGCTATTAAAATTGCACGAAAAACTATCAACAAATCATTAAAAGGAAGAAAATCTCAAATTATAGTACCACGTGTAATAAGTGTCCCAAAAATTGGTGGATTTTTGCCTCTAATACCGATTTTAACTGCTCTGGGTGCAATTTGTAGTCTAACAACTGGAGGCGCTGCGATAGCTAAAGCTGTAAATGCAACAAAGAATGCACAATATCAACTTGATGAAGCAACTAGACATAATAGAGCGAAGGAATCTATAGCAGTTGGCAAAGGACTTTACTTAAAACAATATAAAAAAGGTTATGGTTTAGTTCACATAGAGGAATCAAAAAACTCTTAGAGATGCTGCCCAACAGACCACTATCTGATGTGGACCTAAACCGTTTCTCCATAAATATTCCATATTTTAGAGGAGTTTTCATGTTGAATACTCTACCAAAACGAGCAAAGAAAATTGAATGTGGAATAATCAACTTAGATGTATCAACAGGACCTTGTACACATTGGGTAGCATATTATAAAAACAACAATGAAAAAGAATATTTCGACAGCTTTGGAAACTTACAACCTCCTTCAGAAGTAGTCAAATATCTTGGTACAAATGTAAAGTACAACTATACTCAACATCAGAATTTTAATACATTTACCTGTGGACACTTATGTCTTAAATTTTTTATGAATTAACTGAAAATATTAAATAAAAACAAACATTTATATCTCACAAAACTCTTTAATGTCTTTTTATTCATAATTTAAAATACATAGTTAATATATTTTATTGCCAAATAGGAAATTGGGAATTTTGAATTAGAAATTCATTCAGCTCACTCTCAACGATTAGGTTTTCTTCACCTTCTCTACTTAAGCAATAAGATCCACTGGATAGATCTTTTATATCGTCATCTGTTAAAATATTATACCGTTTAGGCAGGAACATTATGTGTTTATTCATTTCAACTTTTAGTGTTGGTCCATATTTAGTTGTTACACGTAACACATTTCTAATAGTATATTTCGTTGATGATTCAAGCTAGTTAAAGACATTAATCTATCTTTGGAAGACGATGCTGGCTTGATAGAAGGCCGCTGCGGAACAAACAGTGGTAGGACTAACAGACCCTGTGTGTGTTCTTCGGAGCTCTTTTACTTTTAGCCTTACCTCACTGTGGTCCTGCTTTATCTTTCTCTTCTTCCAGACTCTGTTATAAGACCTCGTGTCTTTTCTTTCACAAAATGTTTTGTCGTCGTCAGCACACGTCCATTCAGCTTGCCCTTTCACCTCCAAAAAAAAGGATCCACCGAGTGCTTCCGGCATTTACATTTTCTACTCGCGGCAACTGCCGCCAACTTCAATTACAAATTCGACTCTCCACTCTGTTCGAATCGGCTAACCTACGTTAAGCGGCACGCTACAATTTCATGTGTTCTTCCATTGAAGAAGAGTAAATGAGGACATCGTCTATATAGACATATGAAAATTTACCGATATACTCCCGAAGAATGTCATCGACACATCTTTGGAATATTGAGGGGGCGTTTTTTAGTCCGAATGGCATACGCACAAATTCGTACTTGCCACCATTTATGCAAAAGGCAGTTTTTTCTCTATCTTCTTCCTTAATTCTTATTTGATGGAAGCCTGATTCCAAGTCTAGGGTTGTGAAATATTTGGCTTTACCAAGATTTTGAATTGTTATAGTATTTGCGTTTAATTTTGAAAAATCAACGACCATTCGTCGTTTTGGTCGTCCTGTCTCGTCTACTCCTTTTTTAGGGACAGTCCAAATGGGTGAATTATAGGGACTATTGCTTCTTTGGATGATTACATCTTTTATAAGTCTTTCTATTTCCTTATTTACGAAGTCATTATTGCTTCGTCCAAATGGGTTCGTCTGTTTTAGTCCTAATTGTGGCTTCGACTGTTGTAGTGAAGGGCAATGGTCCTATGACATTTTTATCCTTCATTAACCTGTCAATCCTTTCTTTGTAAATATTTTCTCCTACTAAATAATTTATTTTGTCTGTTATTTCAATTTGTTTTCCTACCGTAAATGTTAACTTCTGTGTGTCTATTTTTGCTCCTAATTTAGTTATTCCTTCCCATCCAAGGATTAAATCCAAATCTTTAATGTACTGAGTTTCGAAAAAATCTATATTTTTGCCTAGAAACTTTATAGTTTGCTTTGAGGTAATGAGGGACGTGCCGTGTATTGAACTTAATTGTCTACTATGTCTTAACTTACTTGAAATATTAAATTTTAATTGCTTATTTATGTAGTTATGGGTTGCTCCCGTATCGACCAGGACAGAGTAATTTTTGTCCCCGTCATTCATAGTGAGACAAGGCAACCCATTTATCAGTTTAAAGTTTCAGTTATTAATGTATTTACCATGCCATTTTCCGTTATCATGCTCTGTTTATCATCTTCTTCTGTTTATAAGTTGTTGTTTCTCTGTTGAAATTGTCCACTTTGTGTTCTTAATCTTTTCCATGGTTGTTGATAGTTGTGATGAGTGGTTTGTCTAAATGCCGTGTTTCCGGATGAAGTATCCATTAGTTCTGGACGTGGTTGATCGTTGTTGTATCTCGGTGGGTGAAATTGTCATGTTACTTCCATTTGTCTTGGTTGATGATACTGACGTGTTACTTCCATTTGTCTTGGTTGATGATACTGGCGTGTTACTTCGACTTGTCTTGGTTGATGATACTGACGTGTTGGTTCCAGTTGTCGTGGTTGATGTCCCATGTTGTGGTGTGTTGGCTGTCTTGGATTTTCTCTTCCGAACCTTCTTGGGTGGGGCTCATTTATAAGGCCATAATTTCCCGTTCTGTCTTTGGATGTGAATTCTCGTGCTGTTGTATATGCATGGTCAAGGTCTCTGAACTTTTCCCTGAATAATGTTGACCTGTATTGTTCATTCCTTCACAGAAAAAGTCAAATGATCTTTCTTGACATCTTCTAATTTGTAGTGCAATGTCATCTGGTTTATCCCCAGATAAGGTGATTTTCGAGAGTATCAAAGTTTGTATTTTTGATAATTCAGCGTGAAATTCACTCAGTGATTTATTTCCTTGCCTGAGGTTCTGTTGTTTTTCCTCTAGTTTAAAGAGGGATTCTTCTTGTAGAAACGCGATGTCTAATCGTCGAATGATGGCATCAATGTTGAATGGTGTCTCATAGTCATCTAATATTGCGTCTGCCTTGTCGATGATTTTGCCTCTCACGATTCCAAGAGCTGTCATGTACTTACTGGTAGTATTATATACCTCTATTGTCGACATGGCGCGTTTTACTTGTGTACGCCAAGATTTATATTTCGATAATGTGCTATCGAATCGTGGTAATGCCTTAAAAAACTCCAGGTCTATTTCATTCACATTTCCAGGAATGATGACTCTGGATTCATAGACTTCTACATCTGGTTGTGGAACTATTTGTGTCTTCAATTGGTAGTTTTCTTCTTGTAATTTTTGGATGGCCACTTGGAGTGCAGCAAGTTGTTATGTAATGGCAGTGATTTCCGGATTAGTTGCCATTGTGGATGTTGTGTTCTCCAATATTCTATTTTGGTCAAAGGTTCTCCTCCTTCTCCAATGTTGGGTCAATTTCATTTATATTTTGATGATTTTTTTATATTGATTTCACTTTCCTTCTATGAAGGATTTATTATACTTTTGTCTATGAAAGTTTTATTTATCTTCTTCTATGAAGAATTTCTTGGTTCACTTCCTTGCTGCGACAAGGATAACGTTGGTCCGCTCACTGAAGAGTAATTTTTATAACTATCCTGGCAGGATCGCCAGTTAAAGACATTAATCTGTCTTTTATTAAAAAAAACAAACTTTCGCGACGCGATGCGTCTTTTATTTTATTTTGAATTAAAAATATGACGTCTATGCGTCTTTACTACTTATTTTTAACTAACTAGAATATGAAAAATATCTGTCTTATATACTAGCGGAATAACATATTTTTCTTATCATAATTTCTTATTTTATTCGTACTCGTATTTTCTCTGACCTTGATTAATATTTATTTATAATATTGATTACAAAACAGTCATTTAAAATTTCTTAAGGTTGTTTGTTAAATTATGTTTATGTATTGTCTTATCATGTTTTCTGGTGTTTGTGTATTAAGGGTTGCTTTGGCCTTTTTTATCTTTATTACTAATATCTATGTGCTTACAAGGTTATTTCTTTTAAGTAATCTTAGAACTATGTTTGTTATTGTTAAAGGATTAATATACATATGCATGTATTTCTTATATTTAGTGATAATTCTTAGAACGACCATAACTAGCTCCTTTATGTGGGTTAAAGTTTTGCTGTATAGATTATTAAATTTTGAAATTAGATTTGTTGTGGAGTCCATTTTTTTACTTAGTTCTTCTCACTTTGAATGTTTAACTGGAAATGATCTTAAAAGAAGCGATGATGACTTCAAGAAGGCTAATAAAAAATAATTATGGTGAAATAGTGAATAAGTGGTGGATAGTGATAGACAGAAAGAGATAGTTATAGAGAAAAAAGGGATAGAGAGAGATAGAGTGCTAAAAAGAAATATGGAATAGAGATGATGGTATAGATTTTTTAAAGATTAGGAGATACTACTTTAAAAATTTACAGAGCAAATTAGTCTTTAAGGAACCTTCCAACATTCATCATCATTCATTTATCAGCAAATAAAATGAGCCAAATTAGACGTACTCTAAACCAATTTATAAGAGATTTTGAAAGCTTCAGGCTTTTTGATCATTGGAAGATGATAAAATTTTTCCAAAATATGCTGGATGAGAACGAAGAATATGGAGTTATGGAAGATGAAGACAACACAGAAGAGCACTTCAAAATCTGTCCCTGGTATGACGCTGAGTGTGAGGAAGTACCGGATACTTGTAGATGTACAATATATTTTTTACGAAAAAGGATATTAGAACATCTAATAATTGGATACTACGAAATGTTTCCATCATTATAAATAAAATAAATATAAATTAAATTAAATTGTATTATTAAAAGAAACAAAAGAAAAAAATATAAAATAAAATTGTATTATTAGAATATTCCTTGTTTTGTAATATTTTTTCTAAAGGAAAATTAGGAATCATCTGTTTGTAAGTTTTTTGGTATTCACCTCAATTGAAAAATATTTTCCATTGTCTTGGTTGTTTATCTTTATGAAATTTATTGGAATTTAATAATATTGTGAAATTCAATTTCTCTTGTACAGAACTTCTCAAAGAAAACAAGACTATGCATGTTTAAGCGATATGAAAACAAGAATTTGCAAATAAGCAAAAACAAAAAATTTTTGATCCAACGAAGTAAAGCCATTAAAGAAATAAACACCAGTCACATATCTCATTCTCTTTTCAATATTTTATTTCAAATTTTTTCTTAAAAATTCATTTACATATTTACAATCATTTTCTTAACAAATAAATAGGATTTTATAATTATAATTTTTCTTAATAAATAGGATTTTATTTACAATAATTTTTCTTAACAACAAAGATATTATATTCAATTTAAAAATTAACTAATTAACTAAAAATTAATTAATTTTAACCATTTTCTTGCATCCTAGCAATCTCATCTAGCAACATGTCAAGTTCGTATTCAGGGATAGTTTCCTTAATACGAAAATGATACCATGCTCATGTGTTAATATTATTTGACCTAATTTTTCTCTTAGCGTCCCCATAACTTAATACTACCTTATTTAATTCACTGATGCAGCTTAGATTTAAATGTTAACATATTATCATATACATTGGTCTTATTGAATAAACAATTTGTATAAGTAGCTAAATTATATTTATCTAATATGGCTCTCTTTACCCCCTTCGATTTCTTTACATCATTTTGATCTTGAACACTAAATGAATACATTTTAGATCTCAACCCAACAAACTCTTTCATTATTTTTCCACAATTTTCGTCTTTCATCATACCCAGCACCTTTTCATGAAATAGTGGAAAATTATAAATGTTGTCGTTGCACCCGTACCCGTAATCGAAATGATACTTTTTCCATTTGGACAGCTCGAGTACACAAAATCCTAAGTAAATTGGTTTATTGTAGCAGGTTTTGACTCTTGTCATTTCAATTGCTACCAGGTCCTCGGAAAATATAGATAAACTATGAAAATTTGGTTTTGAAATCCAATCTTGGGCACCCAAACGATTACAATACGTTCTCTCCCAACTATTGACATTTTTAACATCTCTCCTCTTGTCCACATTTTCCATGGTTTTACCATACACTGCACTATTGAGTAGTTTGAATTTTTTTTTAAAGCATTTATAGCAGTGGCCCTATGTCTGGTATTTAAGTCAATGTAGCCTTTTAACCATGGAGATTGTTTAAATGCTAGAATACGATGAGTTTTCTTTAAAACTAAGCCATATTCTAAGCACTGTTTTAGAACTCTAAAGTGTATCGCATATGATTGCTTTGTAGAGAAATCGGTTATCAACTTGTTATACTTCGCTTGCATAGGTTTCTTATTTTCAGGGCAAAAAGGAAGATCATTATGCAAGTCGTGTAAATGAGAGGGATAATCCAGCGTGACCTCATATACATAACCGTCTGTTCCATTATCAGCATGCTGTTTGGATCCAGATTCAGCTCGTCTTGCGATAACCATTTGATCCCACCATGAGGAAGATATTCCGACATCGCCCAACCGTAAATGTTATTTGCATCTAAGTAGATAAGAAATTCTGATGGTTTTGATGCATCGAAATCTTCCAAATATTTGTTATTCGCTTTCGAATATCTTTGGCTACACTGTACGAGCCCCCCACGTATACCTTTTTTCATAAAATTGTACATGTCTATGTCTGTCAATAATTCTAATTCAATTTTTGTATATTTGAGCATTGCATCCCAGGAAAGGCCAGGTGCTGTATAATATTGGCATGGATCGAGCTCATAAATACCCTTGCAAACTTTTCTAAATTTCTCGAAAATATCTGTCAGTAAGAGGACATCTGTTTTTAAGTAAAGTTCCATGTAGTCTTTCATAGTTTTGCAACCAAAAGTATTCCATACCTCTACAGCATGTGAGTATTCCTCTAAAGAACACTCTTTATTTTTCAACTTATTAAAGAAATCACTACGTGATGGGAGCTGACACTCATCTAATTTTTGAAATGAATTTAGGTACTCATAGGGGAAAATACCTTTTTTCTTAATAAGCTGAAACTCGTTTTCTGACTGAAATAAGGACCTTATAGTGCTGAAATCATTATCCGACAAATTGCAGGCTAATGATTCCAAACTCTCAGCCATAAAACGTATTGTATCAAGAAATCTTATTTCAAGCTTATGTCCATCACTCATTTCTGAAAATTGGGAGAGGGATATATAAAGCTCCTTATTGAGAGGGAGTACTTTCAGTTGCATTGAAATTTCACCTAGTTCTTTAATAAAAAGATGTGAGTCATAATTTGAATAATTGTGAAAGTAAACTAGTATAAACTTGGGAATTTGGTAATTTAAATTACAGTTATTGTGGGCGGCACCTCTATATTTACCACTAATGTGGCAATGATCTCTAATGCGATCTTTACCTAAAATTTTTTACAAATATGGCAATTCACCGCACTATAAAAACTATAAACATCAGAAGGGTATAAAGTATCCATTTGTCTTTTATTTACTAAATAATTATTATAAATATCTTTACAATCTTTAACTAAATATGACACGAATTTTTTGAGAAATTTTTCCCTATATAAACCCTTAACTTATCTAACTTACTGCTACGGAGATACTTAATATAATATCTAAATGCACAAGCAGTGTGTTTTTTGACTATACTAGTTTTATTACTTACGCTATCACTAATATCTTCCAAGATGCATTCGAAGTCCGCGTAAACCACAAAGGGGACATCCATTTTCCTTTGATATCCTTTAAAGCTGAGAATCGCATCCTGACCTGATGGCATAGTTGTAACGATTTTGCCGCATTCAGCTTTATGATTAGTCATGACGTTTTCCCTGCGAGTGTACTGGAGGCAGGTTTTGCAAAAAATTAATTTATGCCTATCGCTGGTTATATGGTTCGTCAAATGTCTGTAAAAAAAAAATAAAAGATTATAAGAAAAATGTATATATTTTATAAATGCACAAGCAGTGTGTTTTTTGACTAGACTAGTTTTATTACTTACGTTATCACTAATATCTTCCAAGATGCATTCGAAGTCCGCGTAAACCACAAAGGGGACATCCATTTTCCTTTGATATCCTTTAAAGCTGAGAATCACATCCTGACCTGATGGCATAGTTGTAACGATTTTGTCGCATTCAGCTTTATGATTAGTCATGACGTTTTTCCTGCGAGTGTACTGGAGGCAGGTGTTGCAAAAAATTAATTTATGCCTATCGCTGGTTATATGGTTCGTCAAATGTCTGTAAAAAAAATAAAAGATTATAAGAAAAATTTATATATTTTATAAAATATATAAAACAATTATATGTATTCCTAAATTAAAGTGTTGTATAATTTTGGCATGTATACATATGTATGTGTTCGGCTTGAGGTCCGTTTTAATAAATAAATAAAATTACTTTTTATTAATTTTTGTTTATTTATTTCCGATATTTCGACCAACTTTGTTGGCCATCTTCAGGGTATTATTAAATTTTACAAAATAAAATTTAATAATACCCTGAAGATGGCCAACAAAGTTGGTCGAAATATCGGAAATAAGTAAACAAAAATTAATAAAAAGTAATTTTATTTATTTATTAAAACGGACCTCAAGCCGAACACATACATATGTATACATGCCAGTTGTTACAATAAAGGTCTACAATATTATACACTCACACGTTGTATAATTTTCTAACTTACCTTGATATGTCCTTTATCAATATGTAGTGTTGAACTTCACCATTGTCCAAAAGTAGTGAGTTCACAGGGTTAGTTTTCTCGTCCTTGCTCACATAATAGGGACCAATGATCTGATTTGCTCCTTCATCATACCCAAATACGTTAACACTTATTGTATGATTGTTCACGTCGAAGTCCTTAATTTTGTTTAGTGCTAATGGGAAGCTTAAACTTTTTAAATTTAACGGTACACCATTTCGCGTAACAATCGTGTCTGCAGCAATGTCAGAGATGTTATAACTACTATAACGTTTTGCATCGTGATATTTCGTTGTATTGATGGCGGCAATCATACTCCACTTGAAGCAGTATTCATCATCATCATTTTCAATATTGATGCAAGCTTTTTTTCTTTCTAATTTTTGAGGTGTGGATATCAAACTTGATCCTTTGACGAGCGACGATTTGTTGATGTTGATTTCTTGGCTACATGTGTTATAACAAACAACTCCAAATCTTCTTCAACAATTTTGATGTACTCCGCCAAAATACTCACATGAAATTTAATAATTGTATGCTTAGACAAAGTAATGTGAAGTCTCTCAATAAAAATATTTATGTTTTCCTTAATAAATTCTTCCAGAAGAAGTTGGTCTTTTTTATTTAGAATAGCATATGTGGCGATATGATTTGTGAAGGCTTTCGATATTTTGAAACATCTCACATTATCTGCTACTTTTTTTGTCCTAGCATTCGAAGCACTCATTGGAGTTGGCAGAGTTTCTTCTCTTATTTCTTCTATTTCTCCATCACTTTCCGGTAAAGTTATGTCCATAGCATCGTTGTACAAATTCCCTCCATGGATATCCACACCTTGTTGTTGTTGGTGCTCTTGTTGATGATAATTAAGAGGTTGCCATTGCATCAAATTGGAATAATGTTGCATTTGATTATCTGGTGTAACGGGATTATAATTGTAACTTGGATACTCATATTGCATTGGCACTCCTGATCCCAAAAACTGTGTAATAGGTTGTTATTTCTAAATAAAAATTTTTATTTAATTTATTTAATTTATTTTTATTTAATTTACTTTAAATAAAATATAAAGATTATTTCCTGAGCTCAGCTAGGAGCTCTAGGAATGTTGTTTTATGATTCATTTTAAAATAAAAATACATTGTCTTATATACTAGTTATGAGAATAAAGCTTAACCTATCTTAACATAAGAGGGAAAAGAAAAGGTATATGCTTAATAAGCAAATTGTTCCTTTTAGTTTCCCACGGTAGGCGTGCGGCGTGTGTCTCATAAGAAATTTGGAAAACATGGATTTTGTATTGTTTATATTTATTATATAAACACATGTGGTTATTAATTATGATTCATTCAAGTGCATTATGATGCAGCCTTTGATCAGACTGGCGAGTGTCAAATAGCATCTGCACAAAATACATATTTACGTTGCAGTGTGTCAAATGCATTTGTCTAACACTTCATGCAGCGGTATTTGCCCGATTGCATGAGTGTCAAATGTCCAGTGCACAAAAATAATTTCAATGCCATTGGATGTTATGTATGTTGCGGTCAAGTTGACTTTAAATGTTTATTATGCAATGTTAGTCGTAGTGATAGTTAGAACACGCTACAACTGATTATTCCATGGCATACCGTATTGTTGATAATTCATTTGGTAACTGATATTGGAGTAATGTAGAGAAGGATGTTGCTGATGATGAGACATATTTAGGTGCTGTTGATAATTTTCAAGAGATGTCTGCGGTTGTTCTTGATTTCTGTCCCGGCTTACGACCACTTGATCCTGCACACTATGATTTTTAACATGATCCAAAAAGGACTTTTGATATTTATATACCTTATGGCATCTTTTATACTGATAACCTGAAGAACTCATTTTTAATTATTTTATTATTATTATTTCACTTTAACACAATTGCTGATGATGGTTGTAAATACAATAAAGTACTGATGTGTTGGTTAGAAAATTTGGCGTATTTATACGAAAATTAGTAGCAGTATCCTTGCAGCATATTTGCTTTTTGTTTCTCTGCTGATAACTGTACTTAATTGAAACTTTGCTGCTTTAAAATGATCGTAGATAAAGAAAATGATTACGTTGCAAAATATAAATGTATTCTACAAAATATTCCACGCACAAGCATCATCAGTCATACATACAAATATACATACATACATACAAATATATTTCTTAAACAAATAAATATATACCAGCGACAAACAAGCTGGACCACCCACGCACAAGTATTAGGGGGTTCACATACATGAGAACATTTTATACATAAATAAAATAATTAAATAAGTTGTTTATTAATTTATTTAATTATTTTAGAGAAATTCTCATGGTTTTAATGCATCGAAATCTGCCAAATATTTTTTATTCGCTTTCGAATATCTTTGGATACACTGTACGATTCCCCCACGTCTATCATTTTTCATAACATTGTACATGTCTATGTCTGTTAATAATTCTAATTCAATTTTTGTATATTTGAGCATTGCATCCCAGGAAAGGCCAGGTGCTGTATAATATTGGCATGGATAGAGCTCATAAATACCCTTGCAAACTTTTCTAAAGTTCTCGAAAATATCTGTCAGTAAGAGGACATCTGTTTTTAAGTAAAGTTCCATATAATCTTTCATAGTTTTGCAACCAAAAGTATTCCATACCTCTGCAGCATGTGAGTATTCCTCTAAAGAAAAATCTTTATTCTTTAACTTATTAAAGAAATCACTGCGTGAAGGCAGCTGACACTCATCTAATTTTTGGAATGAATTTAGGTACTCATACGGGAAAATACCTTTTTTCTTAATAAGCTGAAATTCTTTTTCTGACTGAAATAAGGACCTTATAGTGCTGAAATCATTATCCGACAAATTGCAGGCTAATGATTCCAAAATCTCAGCCATAAAACGTATTGTATCAAGAAATCTTATTTCAAGCTTATGTCCATCACTCATTTCTGAAAATTGGTAGAGGGATATATAAAGCTCCTTATTGAGAGGGAGTACTTTCAGTTGCATTGAAATTTCACCTAGTTCTTTAATAAAAAGATGTGAGTCATAATTTGAATAATTGTGAAAGTAAACTAGTATAAACTTGGGAATTCGGTAATTTAAATTACAGTTATTGTGGGCGGCACCTCTATATTTACCACTAATGTGGCAATGATCTCTAATGCGATCTTTACCTAAAATTTTTTACAAATATGGCAATTCACCGCACTATAAAAACTATAAACATCAGAAGGGTATAAAGTATCCATTTGCCTTTTATTTACTAAATAATTATTATAAATATCTTCACAATCTTTAACTAAATATGACACGAATTTTTTGAGAAATTTTTCCCTATATAAACCCTTAACTTATCTAACTTACTGCTACGGAGATACTTAATATAATATCTAAATGCACAAGCAGTGTGTTTTTTGACTATACTAGTTTTATTACTTACGCTATCACTAATATCTTCCAAGATGCATTCGAAGTCCGCGTAAACCACAAAGGGGACATCCATTTTCCTTTGATATCCTTTAAAGCTGAGAATCGCATCCTGACCTGATGGCATAGTTGTAACGATTTTGCCGCATTCAGCTTTATGATTAGTCATGACGTTTTCCCTGCGAGTGTACTGGAGGCAGGTTTTGCAAAAAATTAATTTATGCCTATCGCTGGTTATATGGTTCGTCAAATGTCTGTAAAAAAAAATAAAAGATTATAAGAAAAATGTATATATTTTATAAATGCACAAGCAGTGTGTTTTTTGACTAGACTAGTTTTATTACTTACGTTATCACTAATATCTTCCAAGATGCATTCGAAGTCCGCGTAAACCACAAAGGGGACATCCATTTTCCTTTGATATCCTTTAAAGCTGAGAATCACATCCTGACCTGATGGCATAGTTGTAACGATTTTGTCGCATTCAGCTTTATGATTAGTCATGACGTTTTTCCTGCGAGTGTACTGGAGGCAGGTGTTGCAAAAAATTAATTTATGCCTATCGCTGGTTATATGGTTCGTCAAATGTCTGTAAAAAAAATAAAAGATTATAAGAAAAATTTATATATTTTATAAAATATATAAAACAATTATATGTATTCCTAAATTAAAGTGTTGTATAATTTTGGCATGTATACATATGTATGTGTTCGGCTTGAGGTCCGTTTTAATAAATAAATAAAATTACTTTTTATTAATTTTTGTTTATTTATTTCCGATATTTCGACCAACTTTGTTGGCCATCTTCAGGGTATTATTAAATTTTACAAAATAAAATTTAATAATACCCTGAAGATGGCCAACAAAGTTGGTCGAAATATCGGAAATAAGTAAACAAAAATTAATAAAAAGTAATTTTATTTATTTATTAAAACGGACCTCAAGCCGAACACATACATATGTATACATGCCAGTTGTTACAATAAAGGTCTACAATATTATACACTCACACGTTGTATAATTTTCTAACTTACCTTGATATGTCCTTTATCAATATGTAGTGTTGAACTTCACCATTGTCCAAAAGTAGTGAGTTCACAGGGTTAGTTTTCTCGTCCTTGCTCACATAATAGGGACCAATGATCTGATTTGCTCCTTCATCATACCCAAATACGTTAACACTTATTGTATGATTGTTCACGTCGAAGTCCTTAATTTTGTTTAGTGCTAATGGGAAGCTTAAACTTTTTAAATTTAACGGTACACCATTTCGCGTAACAATCGTGTCTGCAGCAATGTCAGAGATGTTATAACTACTATAACGTTTTGCATCGTGATATTTCGTTGTATTGATGGCGGCAATCATACTCCACTTGAAGCAGTATTCATCATCATCATTTTCAATATTGATGCAAGCTTTTTTTCTTTCTAATTTTTGAGGTGTGGATATCAAACTTGATCCTTTGACGAGCGACGATTTGTTGATGTTGATTTCTTGGCTACATGTGTTATAACAAACAACTCCAAATCTTCTTCAACAATTTTGATGTACTCCGCCAAAATACTCACATGAAATTTAATAATTGTATGCTTAGACAAAGTAATGTGAAGTCTCTCAATAAAAATATTTATGTTTTCCTTAATAAATTCTTCCAGAAGAAGTTGGTCTTTTTTATTTAGAATAGCATATGTGGCGATATGATTTGTGAAGGCTTTCGATATTTTGAAACATCTCACATTATCTGCTACTTTTTTTGTCCTAGCATTCGAAGCACTCATTGGAGTTGGCAGAGTTTCTTCTCTTATTTCTTCTATTTCTCCATCACTTTCCGGTAAAGTTATGTCCATAGCATCGTTGTACAAATTCCCTCCATGGATATCCACACCTTGTTGTTGTTGGTGCTCTTGTTGATGATAATTAAGAGGTTGCCATTGCATCAAATTGGAATAATGTTGCATTTGATTATCTGGTGTAACGGGATTATAATTGTAACTTGGATACTCATATTGCATTGGCACTCCTGATCCCAAAAACTGTGTAATAGGTTGTTATTTCTAAATAAAAATTTTTATTTAATTTATTTAATTTATTTTTATTTAATTTACTTTAAATAAAATATAAAGATTATTTCCTGAGCTCAGCTAGGAGCTCTAGGAATGTTGTTTTATGATTCATTTTAAAATAAAAATACATTGTCTTATATACTAGTTATGAGAATAAAGCTTAACCTATCTTAACATAAGAGGGAAAAGAAAAGGTATATGCTTAATAAGCAAATTGTTCCTTTTAGTTTCCCACGGTAGGCGTGCGGCGTGTGTCTCATAAGAAATTTGGAAAACATGGATTTTGTATTGTTTATATTTATTATATAAACACATGTGGTTATTAATTATGATTCATTCAAGTGCATTATGATGCAGCCTTTGATCAGACTGGCGAGTGTCAAATAGCATCTGCACAAAATACATATTTACGTTGCAGTGTGTCAAATGCATTTGTCTAACACTTCATGCAGCGGTATTTGCCCGATTGCATGAGTGTCAAATGTCCAGTGCACAAAAATAATTTCAATGCCATTGGATGTTATGTATGTTGCGGTCAAGTTGACTTTAAATGTTTATTATGCAATGTTAGTCGTAGTGATAGTTAGAACACGCTACAACTGATTATTCCATGGCATACCGTATTGTTGATAATTCATTTGGTAACTGATATTGGAGTAATGTAGAGAAGGATGTTGCTGATGATGAGACATATTTAGGTGCTGTTGATAATTTTCAAGAGATGTCTGCGGTTGTTCTTGATTTCTGTCCCGGCTTACGACCACTTGATCCTGCACACTATGATTTTTAACATGATCCAAAAAGGACTTTTGATATTTATATACCTTATGGCATCTTTTATACTGATAACCTGAAGAACTCATTTTTAATTATTTTATTATTATTATTTCACTTTAACACAATTGCTGATGATGGTTGTAAATACAATAAAGTACTGATGTGTTGGTTAGAAAATTTGGCGTATTTATACGAAAATTAGTAGCAGTATCCTTGCAGCATATTTGCTTTTTGTTTCTCTGCTGATAACTGTACTTAATTGAAACTTTGCTGCTTTAAAATGATCGTAGATAAAGAAAATGATTACGTTGCAAAATATAAATGTATTCTACAAAATATTCCACGCACAAGCATCATCAGTCATACATACAAATATACATACATACATACAAATATATTTCTTAAACAAATAAATATATACCAGCGACAAACAAGCTGGACCACCCACGCACAAGTATTAGGGGGTTCACATACATGAGAACATTTTATACATAAATAAAATAATTAAATAAGTTGTTTATTAATTTATTTAATTATTTTAGAGAAATTCTCATGGTTTTAATGCATCGAAATCTGCCAAATATTTTTTATTCGCTTTCGAATATCTTTGGATACACTGTACGATTCCCCCACGTCTATCATTTTTCATAACATTGTACATGTCTATGTCTGTTAATAATTCTAATTCAATTTTTGTATATTTGAGCATTGCATCCCAGGAAAGGCCAGGTGCTGTATAATATTGGCATGGATAGAGCTCATAAATACCCTTGCAAACTTTTCTAAAGTTCTCGAAAATATCTGTCAGTAAGAGGACATCTGTTTTTAAGTAAAGTTCCATATAATCTTTCATAGTTTTGCAACCAAAAGTATTCCATACCTCTGCAGCATGTGAGTATTCCTCTAAAGAAAAATCTTTATTCTTTAACTTATTAAAGAAATCACTGCGTGAAGGCAGCTGACACTCATCTAATTTTTGGAATGAATTTAGGTACTCATACGGGAAAATACCTTTTTTCTTAATAAGCTGAAATTCTTTTTCTGACTGAAATAAGGACCTTATAGTGCTGAAATCATTATCCGACAAATTGCAGGCTAATGATTCCAAAATCTCAGCCATAAAACGTATTGTATCAAGAAATCTTATTTCAAGCTTATGTCCATCACTCATTTCTGAAAATTGGTAGAGGGATATATAAAGCTCCTTATTGAGAGGGAGTACTTTCAGTTGCATTGAAATTTCACCTAGTTCTTTAATAAAAAGATGTGAGTCATAATTTGAATAATTGTGAAAGTAAACTAGTATAAACTTGGGAATTCGGTAATTTAAATTACAGTTATTGTGGGCGGCACCTCTATATTTACCACTAATGTGGCAATGATCTCTAATGCGATCTTTACCTAAAATTTTTTACAAATATGGCAATTCACCGCACTATAAAAACTATAAACATCAGAAGGGTATAAAGTATCCATTTGCCTTTTATTTACTAAATAATTATTATAAATATCTTCACAATCTTTAACTAAATATGACACGAATTTTTTGAGAAATTTTTCCCTATATAAACCCTTAACTTATCTAACTTACTGCTACGGAGATACTTAATATAATATCTAAATGCACAAGCAGTGTGTTTTTTGACTATACTAGTTTTATTACTTACGCTATCACTAATATCTTCCAAGATGCATTCGAAGTCCGCGTAAACCACAAAGGGGACATCCATTTTCCTTTGATATCCTTTAAAGCTGAGAATCGCATCCTGACCTGATGGCATAGTTGTAACGATTTTGCCGCATTCAGCTTTATGATTAGTCATGACGTTTTCCCTGCGAGTGTACTGGAGGCAGGTTTTGCAAAAAATTAATTTATGCCTATCGCTGGTTATATGGTTCGTCAAATGTCTGTAAAAAAAAATAAAAGATTATAAGAAAAATGTATATATTTTATAAATGCACAAGCAGTGTGTTTTTTGACTAGACTAGTTTTATTACTTACGTTATCACTAATATCTTCCAAGATGCATTCGAAGTCCGCGTAAACCACAAAGGGGACATCCATTTTCCTTTGATATCCTTTAAAGCTGAGAATCACATCCTGACCTGATGGCATAGTTGTAACGATTTTGTCGCATTCAGCTTTATGATTAGTCATGACGTTTTTCCTGCGAGTGTACTGGAGGCAGGTGTTGCAAAAAATTAATTTATGCCTATCGCTGGTTATATGGTTCGTCAAATGTCTGTAAAAAAAAATAAAAGATTATAATAAAAATGTATATATTTTATAAAATATATAAAACAAGTATATGTATTCTTAAATTAAAGTGTAGTATAATTTTCTAACTTACCTTGATATGTCCTTTATCAATATGTAGTGTTGAACTTCACCATTCTCCAAAAGTAGTAAGTTCACATGGTTAGTTTTCTCGTCCTTGCTCACATAATAGGGACCAATGATCTGATTTGCCCCATCATCATACCCAAATACGTTAACACTTATTGTATTATTGTTCACGTCGAAGTCCTTAATTTTGTTTAGTGCTCAGCAATGTCAGAGATGTTATAACTACTACAACATCTTGCATCGTGATATTTCGTTGTATTCATGGCGGCAATCATACACCACTTGAAGCAGTATTCATCATCATCATTTTCAATATTGATGCAAGCTTTTTTTCTTTCTAATTTTTGAGGTGTGGATATCCAACTTGATCCTTTGACGAGCGACGATTTGTTGATGTTGATTTCTGCTCGGACTATGCGTGACAAAGTCCAACCAGAATCTCGCACTTCAAATTCAGACATTTTGGTTGAAATCTCCTCAACCTTCTTACACAATATTTCTTCTATGTTGTCTGCCTTCGTCAGCAAACTCATTTTGGCTACATGTGTTATAACAAACAACTCCAAATCTTCTTCAACAATTTTGATGTACTCCGCCAAAATACTCACATGAAATTTAATAATTGTATGCTTACACAAAGTAATGTGAAGTCTCTCAATAAAAATATTTATGTTTTCCTTAATAAATTCTTCCAGAAGAAGTTGGTCTTTTTTATTTAGAATAGCATATGTGGCGATATGATTTGTGATTTCGATATTTTGAAACATTTCACATTATCTGCTACTTTTTTTGAACTAGCATTCGAAGCACTCATTGGAGTTGGCAGAGTTTCTTCTCTTATTTCTTCTATTTCTCCACCACTTTCAGGTAAAGTTATGTCCATAGCATCGTTGTACAAATTCCCTCCATGGATATCCACATCTTGTTGTTGTTGCTGCTCTTGTTGATGATAATTAAGAGGTTGCCATTGCATCAAATTGTTATAATGTTGCATTTGATTATCTGGTGTAAAGGGATTATAATTGTAACTTGGATACTCATATTGCATTGGCACTCCTGATCCCAAAAACTGATTATTCCATGGCATACCGTATTGTTGATAATTCATTGGTAACTGATATTGGGGGTAATGTAGAGAAGGATGTTGCTGATGATGAGACATATTTAGGTGCTGTTGATAATTTTCAAGAGATGTCTGCTGTTGTTTTTGATTTCTGTTCCGGCTTACGACCACTTAATCCTGCACACTATGATTTTTAACATGATCCAAAAAGGACTTGATATTTATATTCCTTATGGCATCTTTTATACTGATAACCTGAAGAACTCATTTTAATTATTTTATTATTATTATTTCACTTTAACACAATTGCTGATGATGGTTGTAAATACAATAAAGTACTGATGTGTTGGTTAGAAAAGTTGGCGTATTTATACGAAAATTAGTAGCAGTATCCTTGCAGCATATTTACTTTTTTTCTCTGCTGATAACTGTGCTTAATTGAAACTTTGCTGCTTTAAAATGATCGTAGATAAAGAAAATGATTACGTTGCAAAATATAAATGTATTCTACAAAATATTCCACGCACAAGCATCATCAGTCATACATACGAATATACATACATACATACAAATATATTTCTTAAACAAATAAATATATACCAGCGACAAACAAGCTGGACCACCCACGCACAAGTATTAGGGGGTTCACATACATGAGAACATTTTATACATAAATAAAATAATTAAATAAGTTGTTTATTAATTTATTTAATTATTTTATTTATAAACAATTTATTATCGTGACGAAATCACACATACATTCTCCCGATTCATATGAGAATCGCGTAGTGGTCATCAAATCTATTTTCTCTGATATTACTGATATAGTATTACGATAACAAATTTCTACAGTCTGGCAACACTGGCAATTTTCCCTGTGGTATTAGAAAATAATAATCATGTTTTGCTGTCAGCATTTGAAAAAAATAATTATGTGTTTTGCAGTCGGCATTTGAAAAAAATAATAATCATGTTTTGCCGTCGGCATTAGGAAAAATTATCATGCATTGCCGTAGGCGTTAGGAAAAATTATCATGCATTGCCGTAGGCATTAGGAAAAATTATCATGCATTGCCGTAGGCATTAGGAAAATTAATAATCACTATTTCACCATTGGTATTAGGAAAAATCGTTTTCATGATTTTCCCGTCGGCGTATACACTTATGATATCTTAATCTTATGAAACCCCTTAATTCACACCCACAAAAATAATCACAATTAATATAACACAAACAAAATCACCCGTTCCCACAAGGGTTAATGAAAACAAAAATTTCCTTATGCAAACAAAAAATAAGATGCACTTATTGAACCAACCTCGTAGGTATCAAATTTCACAAATTTTCAAAAATTTTAAGTGATGCACAAATGGTATATTTTTATAAGTAAAGTATTTTTTTTTGGACTTGTGAGAAAGAAAGAATTTTATTTCAAAAACGTGTGAAGATGGTATTATTTTATCTTGTGTCAAACTCCCGCTTACCTAGCTCTTCTACTTTAGATGGTATATGGAAATAAATCGAACGAGTTTTCAGTAACAAAAAATAATAATAAATTCACTTTTATTTACAAAAACTATAAAAAAATTAATAGAAATTCATTGTATTAACTGTAAAATTTATATATAAAAAGTGTTATCACTAAAAATGTTATTTCAGTCTTTATGGGAATCATTGAAACAGGTTAGACATAATGCCTTTCCACATTCGCAGCACTCAGTTGAAACTTGTTTCGTTTTTTTAATGGCAGTTTTTCTATCTGCTGTCTCTAATATTTTCCGATAACAATCGGAACATCTTTTTCGAAGGATTTTGCCATCAGCCTTCCGAGGAATAGTTGTTAGAACGTGCACTACCTTTCCAGTTCCTCCAGTTTTTTCAGGGGGCTTTGTGAGATCAAGTAATGCCATTGCAATGGACTTTGAGACATCTTGTATATTTAATTTCTTGGCTGCATAAAAGTTATTATATAACACCCAGGTGTTTAAAATCGACATGCTTATGCTTTCGAAAAACACCTTGCGAACACTTTTTCTAGCAGGACTGTAGTACGAGATCATCTGATTCGAAAGATCCACACCACCTTTTACACGATTGTAATCCAATATGACGGCAGGCTTTACCAACTTGTCCCCTTGTGGATTTTTTTTCCTGTTTCTTTTAAATCAGCACCATGGAAAGTTGATAGCATGAGTATTTCTCTTTTATCTTGATATTTGATTACACGGATATCGCAAAGATTTTTTCTTCCAACGACTTCTCCTTTCTTCAGTTTAAGAGATTTCAAGTTTGGCAGTCCGAATCTATTCGACCGCAATGTTCCACAGTAATCCGTTTAGTTTTCCTTTAAAAACATTGCCAGAGGAACGCTGCTGTACCAGTTGTCTGCAACTAAAAGCCTTCCCTCATTCAACAAAGCATCGGATAAAGTAGCAACAATGGTTCCAGAATGGTCTAGTCCTGGCATTTTTTCAGATGAGCCTTTGCCGCAATATATTGAAAAACTCCAAATATAACCGCTCATCTCACACAGTTTAAAAAGTTGTATTCCATATTTATGAGCTTTTCCGGGATTATACTGTTTAAATAGGAGTCTTCCCTTGTGTGAAATCATTGTTTCGTCAACAGAAATTTCTTCGCCTGGAGTATACACTTCCTGGTACTTCGAAACCAACATGTTCGTGAAGTTAGAAATCTTAAATAATCGGTCTCCAGGCGGAGCAATACTATTGTCACTTACATGCCAGTTTCGTAAAATCAAGGCAAAACGATTATAGCTCATATTAATTTTATGAAACAATGGATGATAATAAATTTCATCTTTCTTCCAATAGTCTTCCATGTTGGGATATTTTACGAGACCTGAAATAATTATAATGCCCAAAAAAGCCTTCATTTCGGTCGTTGTTACATCTGACCATCTGCTCATACGAGAATTACGACGCATCTGATTATTTTCTATAAATTGCCTTTCAAATTTATTTGTTTCTGTTACCATTAATTCTATGATCTCTTCATCAAAGAATTGTTGAAATATGTCTATTGGCATGGGTTCACCATTATCAACAGTGACGCGTTTATTTAAGCCATGTATTCCAATGAAGTCTAATCTTTCCTTGGCTTCAAAAGTGGAGGTCCATTGCTGGGACTCAGGTATTCTGGATGTAGACGGAATTTGCTCCCAATTTTCATCGCGTTCTTCTCCACTATCAGATGATGAAAATGATGAATCAGAAGGAATATATTCGTCACCGCTATCTTGAAAAAACTCCTCTTCACTATCGGAATCATCGCTTCTCATTCTTTTGTGGCCGTAAAAGGTTTTTGGATCCATTATTTATTAATATCAGTAAAACAAACTGTAAAAAAAAGAAAATTGTTAAAAAAAAGTGTGCATCATATGTGATGCACAGAACGTCTGAGTCAGAAAGATCATAAAAAAAATTTCTGTGCATCACATATGATGCACACTTTTTTTAAAGAAAAACCATGTGGACGTACGGCATACAAATTTTTTTTTGTATGGGGACAGGGAAAGGGTTAAAATTTTGAAATTTTAATAACCCAAATTTAACAATTTCAGCCACAATTTTGCAATTTTAATTGCGTTGGGAGTGGTAGTTCCCTACTACTTTCGTGCATCAGTAATATATAGTTATGCGAGTACATTTGTATGTATGTATATCGAGACCTGTTTTCGATTTAATTGTAAGCAAGATGTTGTAAAAATTAAATTTTGTAATTGAAATTAAAACTGTGGACTACCCATAGTTAAGAATTATCAACATGCCGAAATTTTTGATATCTTTTAAAATAAAGGTTGTAAAATTGTATCTTAAGCGAGAATTTATGTATAACGTAAAACATATTTGAATGCTATAAAAAACCGTCTTCTGAGAACTTTAATTTTTGTCGCTTACGGATAATTGAAAACAGGGCTTCTACATTACGTATGAAAAACATAATTGTAAAAAAATGTACATCTATTAAAAGAATTATTCTCTAACCTGAAAAAAACTTGAACAAATTTAAATTTTTGATTTTAAACAAATTCTGCCAAAAAGCATCTGGCAGAATTTTTTAAAGTTTAATGCTTTTCAACGAATGAATATGCCAAATCTGGCAGTGAAAATACGAAAATGGCAACAATGATATATATATATGTATGTAAGTGACGTTCTATTAAGCTCTATGCTTTCAGACGGGAACGAAAATAAACCGTTTTGTTTGTGGTCAATTTCAATTCTGATTTATTTTCAATCCAAAAATTCTTAAACTAGTTACACACAATACAATAGTTATTTGCAAGGACATAAACAACAAAAGAGAAATTAATTTACATTGATCAGAATTTTATTTCTTAAAGTATATTACAAACATTAAGTTCAATATGCTGCAACAGCAATAAGGTGTCTTGTTGCGTCTGGGAAATTAGTTTTGACAGGAAACAACAAGTGTTCGTTTTATTATTAATTTAAAAATTTTTTGCAAATTAGCAAATTTGGTTAATATAATATATTTAAGTTTTAATAAAGTAAGAAAAGAACTATGGTAATAAACTTTCCTTCTTCTTCCTTCAAGAACATTCGCGTCCTCGTGAATACCTTGACCGTTTACATCATATTTCTTTTTGTAATATTGAAATGCTATAGATCAAATTAATATAATTGTTATAATCATTAATATTACGTAACTAATGCTGTTTCCAGTTTTAATTCTATGCAAGCTTAGTACTAGGTAATTGTATCAATGTCTTATTAATTATGTCATTGACATATGGTACATATAAAATATTATTATAATTATCGAGAGATTCAAATACAATTTCATTAATAGTAATTTTACAGTTTGAGAAGAAAATTAAATTATGATGTACTTTGAGTTCTTGATTGTTACAAGTTTGTTTAATAATTGTTTCATCAATATTTTTTGTTACAATAAAACTAGGTTCAATAAAATTTATTTCCTTTTTAGTATTTGTTATAAATTCACATTCAGTTTCGTTCTTATTAAGTAGATTTCTGATACGCTTGTTTTCCAAGTATTTAATTTTTGACCTTTTATTTCATACAACAAATCATCAACATTTGTAAGTTGTTTAGTCATGTCAAAATTTAGTTCAGTATCGTCGGATACTGGAACTACTTTTAAAATGGCATAAGTTTTCATTGCGGTTGGAATTTGTGTTATGAAATACAATACATCATCCTGTTGCCATAGAGAAGTTTTAATGAATTCAAATTGATTTGTGTTTAATGCTGAAATTTTATCTGGGTCTACAAATTTTGGATTCGGGATATCCTGTTTACTCAGCACTAGTACCAGCTGAATGTCTTTCAAATGTTCATAATAACTTTTTACGCTGTCTAAAAAACTGTCTGATACTACTTTTCTAACAATTTGATTTTGTAGTACATTGGTGGCGTTCTTCAGGCTTTGAACAAGTTTAGTTTCTTCATTTATATGCGATAAAATATTGTTAATATCATCCAGCGTGAGTATGTTATCTTCTATTGTTTTCAACCTGTTCTGAATTTCGCATCTATCCTCGTCGTCAAGAGTTTCAAATAAAAATTTAATTCCACTGCCCAAAGCATTGAAAAGTCCGCGTTTGTGTCTAATATTGAATACATAATTTCCTTTCTGCGTCAGCTATTTTCAAGTATCTTCTAATCATGATTCTTTGTAAAAGTGGGTTATCAAGATATTCCTTTTCCAATAACTCGTATGCTAATTGAATTTCTGTTATATTTATTTATCATCATTGTTTATCTCCTGAATCTGTATGGTCTGAGTCGCTACTGTCACCGTTAGTAAGAGACATATCAAGGTTGTTAGCATCATCTTGGATATTTTGATTCCAAATTCCTCGATAAGAAGTCTCTTCAGGGAATTCCAATCCGATTTTTGTTATCTTCTTAAAATGTTTAACGCTGCTCCCCTTAGTTGTGTTGTAACGGTGTTAAAATAAAATCTGCGCTCTGCTATTGACATAGATGGTTCTGTTGGGATGATTGTCGAAATACTGTCCACAAAGAGCGACAGGTAGTTTCGGTCTCCATCGAACGGTTGTAACAGTTTTATGTTTTACAGGAATAAGTCCCTTCTGTCCTTTGCTGCCTCCATTGCTGGTAGTGATGGTCTATTTGTTTTTTCTTTCTCTAGTCTAATTTTTTATATTTTGTTGGCCAAGTCTTCTACTTCAGCCAAAAATGTTTATTGATTGATCGTATGTATATATTTTTGTGTGGTTTTTATTATTTTTTTTTGTATTGGTTATGAAAAACTATGGGTCTCATGCAAAAAAAAAAACTTAAAAACGCTTTGCAAAGCAATGTTAAGTAAAGTTGTATTCTAAAAAAATTATTATATCAAATTTCTAAAGTAGGTCGGTCCCCACGTTTGTTAAGACTATTTTAGGATGATATTTCCAAAATGTGTATTTTGTACCTCAAATATTTTTGTTAATATAGCACATATTGATTCATGTTAGATCTGAGAAAATGAAGCTAGAAGTGTTAGCTCTTTGCTTAGATTTAATATTTCTGCCATGAACTTGAAATCATCATCAAATTATCCAACTGATTCAAAATAGAGGGTAAAATCCATAAAAAAGTATTAAAATAAATACAATTGTACAAAAAGTTTTAGTTATGTACATACAATCAAACCAAATATAAAAAAGCTTGATATTCAAATACTCATTTCATTCGAATAAAAGAAATTGTGATAATTCTTCTTTGTTCCTCATTTTTTTTTACGTATACTTCATAGAAATGTTTATCTGTTATCCTACCATGTCAGAAGTTCATATTGTTTAAATTAGGTAGCTTTACTGCAAGAAAATAATAACGTATTTAATAAAATAAAAAATATTTGAACACCCGAATAAAATTGTATTCGATTTTGTACATCATAAGCTGTGAAGTGGTTGTTGAACACGGTGGTGTTACCAGTATTTATTATTAATAAACAAATAATTAAAGTTGTGTTTTGCATACAATTTCTTAACAAAGCAATGTTAGCCTTAAAGTGCTTTTCGACTAATATGTACTTTAAGGCTAAACTAAAATATTTTTTTGCATTAGGGGTGTATTTTTAATTCAATTAGATAAAAAAGTCGTTTAAAATTATTAAAAATTGCTCATTTGGTACTATTGAAGAAAAATTTCATATAGCAATATATTTGCACTTCTAAATATATTTTCTTTGTTTTATATGTTTTACCCTCAAAATTCATTTATTAATAATTCATTTGTTTTAAAAAAAAACTTGTTGTGTTATTTTATATATATAAATATATGTTTATATATATTCCAGCACTATAGTTCTATTATTTCTGACAATATATTTTAAGTTTGCTTTAACCGATTGCGCCAGTGACGTTCTATTAAGCTCTATGCTTTTAGACGGGAACGAAAAAAAATCGTTTTGCTTGTGGTCAATTTCAATTCTGATTTATTTTGAATCCAAAAATTCTTAAACTAGTTACACACAATACAATAGTTATTTGCAAGGACATAAATAATAAAACAGAAATCAATTTCCAATTCAAATATTTGTTCTTAAAGTATATTACAAATATTAAATTCATTATGCTGCAACAGCAATAAGGTGTCTTGTTGCGTCTGGGAAATTAGTTTTGACAGGAAACAATAAGTGTTCATTTTATTATTAATTTAAACATTTTTGAAAATCAGCAAATTTGGTTAATATAATATATTTAAGTTTTAATAAAGTAAGAAAAGAACTATGGAAACAAACTTTCCACGTTACTTGTATTGTTAAACTGCATTTCAATATATATATATATATATATATATATATATATATATATATACATATATATATATATATATATATGTATCTACATACATATATTTAAATTATTTTTACTGCTTATCTGTTTGTTTGTTATACAAATTTAACTTTTTTATTTCACTTTATGATTTTATTTTTTCTTCTTCAAACTAGAACTGAACTTATTATTATTTTACAAATTTAATTACGGCTAAAATTTTACATTAAAATATGCTTTAATTATGTTTTTTTTGTCAGTTGTTACCGTATGCAATAATTTAAATTTCTTAGTCGTTTTAAAAATGTATCAGCTATTTCAAATGAATAAAAGTTTATTAACCGTAAGTTCATAAACTATTATTAGTTCGCTGAATTTTAGCTTTTTTTATATTGACGCTTAAATGTTTTTTATATTAACACCTCCCCACTTAAACCCGATCGTCCTCGTTCGGTTAGAAATAAGGAATATGTGTGATCCTTGTTACACATTTGGATGCCTGTACTTTCGGTTCTGATAGTTCGGGCATAGAAGAGTGAACTTCTGGATGGCTGTTTACTATATTTGGAGCGATGAACATTTTCCTTTTTTTTTCTTAGTACTCCGCTTTTAGTAACCAGTAAGGCTACTGAAAGTATTTCCATTGAGGCTAATGAGAGATTAATACCCAAATTCTATTTGTTTTTGATATCAAGTAGATCTATGGCTTCTGTACTGTTAAACTGCATTTCTTTTACCTTTTCCAATGACAGTTCTTCTTTTATATTTGGCTTTGGATTTCTGGGTTATAAAATAACGGGTAATGGCTTAATTCGTGACGTTTCAAATGAGTTGTAGATTTGATCCGAAATTGTGAAAGATTCATTATGAAATTAGACTAGAAATGTTCCATTGAGGTTCCGAGGTTCCTTGTTGATGAAAATCGTTCCATGGAAATTATTTAAAAGAATATTTCTAGGTGAAATTTCATCTATTGTGGGTGTGTTTCAATTATCTATTAGATTGCAATTTGCTGGTTTACTTTTGATTAAATTCTGTTTATATGTATATTTTTTATATTTAATTTATTTCACTAATATCTCGTTACAAAAGTTTACATGTGTCATAGGTATACTAATAATATAAACAATAGAATCATTATTATATGCTATTTTAACTTCGGCAAATTCAAAAGCTTGTTCCATGTTTACAAATCGTATTGAGTCTTTATTTATAATTTCTTTAACGATATTATTTCTGGGATAGTATAAATGAATTGATTATAATAATTTTGGCCCAATGGATGGCATACTGAATATTAACTATTTCTTCTTTGATTAAATCTAGTTTATACTTTAAAATAGTTATTGCTTGTTCCTCTTTAGATTTATTATTATTTATTTAGATATATTATTATTTATTTATAGTTCTTAATATATCGTTAAATATTCTGGGCAATTCTTGAATTTTTTCAACTGATAATCGGTTTATAACTACTTGCTTATTGTTATTTCTCAACATTTTATTTTTTTTCTTTTCTAAGATTTCTAAATAGTCGTCGTCAGGGCTTCCAGCAATCCACTTCCATGCGGATCCCAAAAAATTTAAAGACCTCTTGGATCTTGGTTTCAACCTATCTAGATATTCTTTAAGCTCTATCAACTGATGGTTCAAAAAGAGATACAAAAAATCGATATTCTTCAGTAGTGTTTCTTCGAGGTTGTTGCTTAATTCATTTTTTCAACTGATAATTAGTTAAAGTCCTCAAGAAATGCTTTCCATCTTTTGAGTTTAAAATTAGCATTTTTGTTATTTAGAGCGTAAGTCAGAGGAACATGGACCGTGAAAATTTTTAGCTTGTTGGATCCGTAGAGGTAATTTCTTAATGACTTCAATGCCCATATAATGGTGAGCAATTCTTTTTCGTTTGTCGCGTAGTCGTCTTCGGTCTTGCTAAGCGTTCTTGATAGAAATACAATTGGTCTATTGTCTTGGGATAGCACTGCTCCCAGTGAATAATTTGATGCATCTGTCATGATGGTAAATTCCTTATTAAAATTTGGATACGCTAGCATGACGTCTTCGGAGGTCGGTATGGATTTGCTGTTTTCGGTTAAATATTCATTATTGTTTGCAGCGTTAATTGTCCTAACAAGTAGTACAAGTTCATCATGTACTTGTTGGATGATGAGTTGATTTTCTAACTTCTGGCCTTGTAATGCATCAATTAATTTTTCAAACCTTGAGTTTACTAGACGATGCTTTTCATTATTTTCTTTTAATTCATTTATTTTTACCTCTAATTCGATGAAATCGTCATGGTCTGGATTTCCTGTTATAAATTTCAATGCTGATCCTAGAAAGTAACATCAGGTAATGGATCATTCTTGTAGATTGTATAATTCTTTATGTTGTCTTTATGAAAAATTACTCCCCTCGTAGTTAAGACAGTGTCCTCACGGTCTTCTTTACAATGTGTTTGACATATCTTGCGTCGTTCTTTTTTCTTAATCCTTTTATTTTCACTAAAATCTGTTAATTTGCAGAGAAAATTCGGTGTCTTGTGCCTTGATTTAGTCTTCGTAGTGTTTTTTTCCGATGCTTGTTTTAATTTTTCATTTTTTTTTTCGTATTTTATCTTATTACACAAAATGTTTTTGGGTTTGAAACCAATTACTGTATGAATTATATTGTTTATTTCCCGTACTGTTTTACAAATTTCATCTGCTATCGTTGTCTCGTTTTGTATTTTAAAAATCCTGGCTAGTTCCGATATTGTACTATGAGCTCTTTCAACTTGTCCGTTCGATGTTGATCTATATACTGGTGTCTTAATTTTTGTAATACCATATCTTGTACACATTATTTCTACTGCTGCTGTATTGAGAAATTTTTCATTATTTGTCATTAGTCGTGTGCAGTTCGGGTAATTGTTTGTAAGCAATTCTTCAATTTTATTACTCATATTTTCTCTCGAATCAAGTTCTCTCAGAGTTATATACTTTGAAAATTTATCAATGGCAACTAAAAATGTTTTTCCTTCGTTGAAATAAATCGATATGTCCATATGTATATATTCGCCTGGCTCTGTTGGTATGTCTGAATCTTTCAATGGTTCTCTTGTCGGGTTTCTTTCGTGGTTATAAAACCTTTTTTAATTCTTGTATCAATTCTTGTTCGTTTGTAAAATTTATTGTATGTCTAATCCTATTTGAAAAAATTTTACGTGTTCGTGTTTCTTTTAGTTTAGTATTTGGTACCAGTTCTATTTGTAGTGCATAAGCGTTGAATGGACGTGTTACACTTTTTATAACTTTGCTATGTGAGCTTTCAGCAGAATGTACAGTGTCTATACATGAGGCATTATTCTGTTGTCTTGATAATGTATCAGCTACTATATTTTGGTGTCCTGGTTTGTATACTAATTTTGCTCCAAAATCTTCGATTATTGATTTCCAACGGATTGGTGATCTGTATAAATGGTGAGGTCTGTTGTGCCATAAATATAATTTCTCAGTTTTTGCAGTGCCCAAATTATCGCTAGTAACTCTTTTTCGTTGGTACTGTAATTTTCTTCAGTTTTGCTCAATGTTCTGCTGAGGGAAAAAATTGGTTTCTTCATTTGACTAAGTACGGCTTCAATAGCTATGTTAGATGCATTAGTAGTCAGTTCAAATGGCTTATCGTAGTTAGGTCGAAAAAGTTCAACTTGTTCTTTTAAAATTTTTTTTAGTTTGTTAAATGCTTCTATGGCAGCTTCATCTAAATGTATTTTTTGTTGTAGCACTTTTGTTCTTTCCAATTTGTCCATTATCTCCTCGTAAATGAACTGTAAGGGGCTTAGCTATGCAAGCATAACTCTGTATACATTTTTTATAATAACCTGTCATACCCAAAAAACCTCTCAAGTCTTTGAGTGTTCGGGGTAAAGGATATTTATCTATTGTTTCAACTTTTTCTGGATGCGTAGCTATTTTATTATGCTTAATGATGTGACCCAAGTATTCGACCTCTGTTTGGAAAATCTTGGATTTTTCATTGGATACCCTGAGTGTTGCCTGATTTAAAGCATTAAATATGATTTGAATGTGTTCCATATGTTCTTCTGGTGTTGAAGAATATATGAGTACATCATCAATGTAGACATAAGCAAACTTCCCGATTTATTCTCTTAGGATATCATCGACACATCTTTGGAATATTGAAGAGGCGTTTTTTAGTCCGAATGGCATACGCACAAATTCTTCTCAAAAGGCTTCTCTTCTTCTTTTCTCTATCTTCCTTCTTAATTTTTATTTAGTGGAAGCCTGATTCCAAGTCTAGGGTTGTGAAATATTTGGTTTTACCCAAATTTTGTATAGTCATATTTACATCAGGGATAATATATCTGTCCGTTATAGTATCAGCATTTAATTTTGAAAAATCTACGACCATTCGTCTTTTTGGTCGTCCTGTCTCATCTACTCCTTTTTTTAGGAGCAGTCCAGATGGGTAAATTATATGGGCTATTAGTGCATTGAATTATTCCTTCATTTAGTAATCTTTCAATTTCTTTATTTACGAAGTCGTTATCCGCTATGGGAAATGAGTATTGATTCGTCCAAATGGGTTCATCTGTCTTACTCCTAATTGTGGCTTCAATCGTTGTGGTAAAGGGTAAAGGTTCTACGCCATTGTTATCCCTCATTAGAAAATATATTAGTTCTTTATATAGTTCATTTCCTATAATATAATTAACTTTACTAATTTCGTTTTTATTTATTGTGAACGTCATGTTTTGTATATTTACTATGGCATTTAGGGCAACTATTCCCTGCCATCCTAATATTAAGTCGCTTTCTTTTATATCATCTAACTCGAAAAAGTCCATGTCTTTGTCAAGAAATTTAATGGTTTGTTTTGAATTTATTATAAAAGTTCCGTGAATCGACATAACTTCAATAGGATTTTCCTTTTTTCTTAAATTTAATTTTAATAATTTTTTTATATAGTTATGGATTGCTCCAGTGTCTATTAATACATTATACATATGTTCTTTCTTGATCAGACATTGTGATATGGGGCAACCCATTCCTTAGTTTAAATTCTTAACAACTAATTTATTTACTGTACCTGTTTCTACAATCAAACTATCGGTGTCATCTTGTGTGGTGATATTGTTGTTCCTCTGTTGATGAAAGTTTCCGCTGGGGGTTGCTTGTTGCTTCCATGATTTGTTGTTGTGTTGTTGGTAAGGATTGTTGAAACATGTGAGCTGTCGTTGAGCAGTGTTGCCTGAACTAGTGTCCATTGGTTCTGGTCGAGGTTGGTGATTGTTGATATGCTGCTGTGGGTTGAATCCCTGAGGTCGTTGGTTATTGAAGTATCTTCGAGGATTGTTAAAGCTGTATTCTTGGCGAGGTAGGTTTTTCTGATTTGGGTGGAACTGTCTTTTGTCTCTCGAATCGTGGCTCGCTTAATTGTATTTTTTATGTGTGTCCCGTATCGTATGATAGTTTTAAGTTTTGATGCCTGCTCTCATGTTCTATTGTGCGGGCAATAGAATATGCATGTTCCAAAGCCACTGGAGCATTTGCGTATAATGTAGACTGTACAAATGTACTATTGACTCCAGATGTGAACACTCGAATACAGTCTTGTTTTGCCTGTTCTGTCATGGCATTAACGGCTTCTATTCCATATCCGGACATTGTGATTTTCGATGTTATTAAACTCAAGCATTTGTTTATTTCGTCATGAAATTCTTCCAATGTTTTTCTGCGTTGGTAGCATCGCTTCATCTCTTCTTTCAAGACATATAGGGGTCGAGTATCGGCGTACGTGTAGTCTAGCCTTGCTCTGATGGCCTCGAAACTGAAAATGGTACCATGATTGGCTAAAACCTGAGTGGCTGCTCCTTGTATTTTCGTCTTCACTATTTGTAATGCGTGGGAGTAGATACTGATGTTTTTAGTGGTTCTATACTCTGCATCATCCGAGATGTATCTTCTCTCCACACTCGATATTTTGTAATATCACCATCAAATGTCGAAAGTGATTTGAATACATCTAATTTTACGTCGTTGACATTTGCTATTAGTGTCGAAATTTCTTTCTGGGGTGCAGGTTGTGGATGGTTCCATTGAGGATTTACCTGGGGGTTGTTTCTCATTTGTTGTATTTCTAATTTTAATGCGTTTACTTCCGCTGCGTTGTCCTGCATCATATTCTGCATAGTGGCTTGCAGAGCTGCCATTTGCTGGACAAGCATGCTGATTTCCACACTGTTGTTAGCCATTTTTTGTTCTTCTAAATCTTCTAAATCAAAGGACGTGTGTTGTCGAAAGCTGCTTCTCTTTTCTTCATAAAGTTTTTATTCATTAGCACTTTTATTGATTTTTATCACTATAAATTATAAGTTATTTTTATTTTATGTAGCTTTTTGTTTCAGTTCTATATTTTCTTCTTCTTATGAAGATTTTAATTTTCCTTCTATGAAGGTTGTGTTTTTTTTTTATGAAAAAACTTGAGTCCTTGCTGTGACAAGGATTCCAATGGTCCGCTTGCTGAAGAATAATTTTAATTATTCTCCTGGCAGAATCGCCAAATAAAGTTTTACACTTTCTTTTGAATTAAAAAAAATATATTTTCTTAACTCGGATGAGTTATTCTTAGTTCTTATGCTAATAATAAACTGACTTACAATTTTGAAATATCTTTCTTAAATGTAAAAAAATAACCTTTGTTTCTTTCATTTAAGTATTAAAATAAAACATATCTTTGTTTCTTATATTTAGGTATTAGAATAAAACATATGTTTGTTTTTTAAGTAATAAAACATATCTTTGTTAATTAAACAAGATTGAACATGGTCTATTTCTTATATTACAGTTTTGCACACTGAAAGAATTTTGTTCATAAGTTCTATGATTCTCGACATTAATCCAATATAATGCAATGAAAGAACTTCATAGAAACAACGAAACAACGAAATAATTTCATTAAAACGATGAAATAATTTCATTAAAGCCACGAAATAATTTCATTAAAGCAACGAGATAATTTCCAACGAAATAATTTCATTAAAATAACGAAATAGTTTCATTAAAATAACGAAAAAATTTCATTAAAACAATGAAATAACTCCACAAAAACAATGAAATAACTTTATTATAACGACGAAATAACGTAATTGAAACTTTGTGTAAATAAGCATACAAAGAGTACAAGAACAAACATACAGAACTACTTTTGATGCCAGCTTTTGGTTGACAACTGTTGAAATACATTTAATTTATCAGACTTTCATGACTACAATGAAATTTTCATTGGGACAACGAATACATTTCATAGCTATAATGAAATTCTAAATTGCTGTATATTTATTTATATATTTTTATTTTTAAAGAATTTAATATTTAACTTAATTTCTTTAAGGTTTGTCCATATATATTGTTACGTTTAAATTTTATTAAACGTGTGAGTTCTTTTGATTGCTCAAAAATAAAAATAAATAACAACACGATTTTCTTATTTGCAACTGAACTTCCTTTTATTATTGACTAAACCAATTACAACTTGTCTTTTCTTATTTACTTCTTAACGTTATTATCCACGGCACGATGTTGAATCTACTAAATTCCAATTTGTACTGACTGACTTCTGACATACGGCAGCTCTTTTTATATTACCAAACCGGATCTAGAATATTCGTAAGTAGATGGTGTGGCAACATACATGCATGTACTTAGTAAAGACCAACACAGAAGAATCGATATGGCCGTATAGGCGTGTTTGTTTATTGGTAGCCAGATGTTCAAACAGTCTTCTAGCATAATGGGGAAAATTCATGTCGCCGTTTCTTGATGTTTGTAGGTGATTCGATTGGCCGTTAGTCTTTGAATTTTCAAAGTAACGACTTGTATGTTGGTAGTGCAGTGTGCTATTGTTAGTACAGGGTGGTTACCATAAGTGCTCGCACTTTTATTTGTATACGTGTATGTCTGTAGCTTTGTACACAATTGTTGTTGCTATAGTGCTTGCACGTGAATATGTGTGTACGTTTAGTGCTTTAGTTAAATACTTCTAGATAGTTCTTTGCATTAACCCTGTAGGAATATTTTTACGTAACAATATGTTTATTTGAAGCAGCAACTGTAAATGTTTCTAAATATAAAGGGGTTTCTTAATAATTAGAAAATATTGTTGTCATAAATCCAATGAAATAACTATTGTTACGAAACTAGAATACCAACGAAGCAATTCCAATGAAATTGTTTCACAATATTCGGGAAATTTTCATTAGATTTGTGAAATTATCATTAGATTTGTTAAAAAAAATATAACGAAATTGTTTCGTTGGATTTATGAAGCAAAATTCATTCGGTGTAATGTTATTATATTTTAGAGAAAATTACATATCCATAAAATTAAAAACAATGCAATGTTTGTATATTATTATCTTTTAGAAAAAGTTTTTTTTGTATCATGACGACGCATGATCATTACTTATTATTGTGTGTGTGTGTTTGAATGAGTGTTCTACCTAAAGTCGTTAACTTGCGTGCAGCGCTCATTTTTACAGAAATGTGTCGGGATTCACATTTCATGTGAACAAAATGTTAAATAAAATGCAAAGTAGCGTTGCTACAAATTCAATATTTTAGTTTCAATATTTTTTGTTGCGCGTTCAGCGCTCATTTTGCAAATATTTTAATATTTACGCTTCCGTACCTTAACTGTTCCCCCCTTTAAGCATCGGGCGTCCTCGTCTGATCGTAATTTTGAAGCACATTATTAATTTTTAATTTACGTTGCCTTTTAGCCAAAACGTATGCAATACAAATTGATAGGAGAAAAAGAGAGGCAGAGGCATAAAAGGTTCCTCTTACTTTCATGTCTAGGTGAAAAATATGGTCCAAACCTTTAATGTTAAAATCGTGAAGGTACTGGTGTGATAACGTAGTGATATGATCCGTTAAGTTTACAGTATGGGCCATTGGAATTTCAGGTCGTTTAAAAGCAATATTTCGGAAATTTTTAAACTCTGTTGAATTAACGGTTAGAACGGAAGGTGCTTTGTTAAACTATCGAAAACAACTTTGGAGGGTTGGTTGTTTATGATGACGATTCCATCGTCAATTTCCATAAAGGGTTGAATATAGTGCGCGGAATTGGTGCTGCAAACGGCTGTGTTATTGTTCAGTAAGTTGCTGAAACACGAACTGTTTTTGTAGCTCAGCATTTCACAAAATGAAGTTATGGATTTATTTTTACAACTTTCAACATAATGTATTTGTAACAACATTTTGATACATCATTGGTCTCAAATGATAATGTAATATTATGGTGAACTACAGGAAATATTAGTTTCTTATTACAAAATTCAACAATTTTAGGGAATTTTATTAAGAACATGATAATGATATCCAACAAAATGGGCTTAATCATTTGCATCTTTCCCAAAGTTATGGACAGTTAGTTCCCTAAGCGCTTCTATATTTCTTTCGCTCCGAGGTTTTTACGTCTTTTACAAGTGTATTGACAATTTTAGTTAAGTTCTAAGTTATTCTAGATTGTATTTAAGTGTTTATGATTAATTGTGCATTACTTGCCGTAACCAATTAATTTTGTTTGTCATACACCTCAGTGATATCATCGTGATCCGGCGTGCCAGCTATGTATTTCAAGGCATTTCCAATAATATTAATGCTATATGTCTGTGGTGTACGCGTAAGGATTCTATTGTTTTTTGCATTTGGTCAACATCTGATTCCAGTAATTTACGCATGTGTGATTTGGGTAATAGATTTGTTAGGTTTCTAGTTGCTTCTGCTATGGTTGTGAAATTTGATAGGTCTGTCATATGGGCCAGATCTCTATAAGCGTTAAATATTGCAATGTTTTCATCTGCTATCGGGATATAGTGGGAGGCAGAATAATCCAGGATGGCAGCATAGTCTTTGGAAAATCTCCTATAATACCCCTACAAAAAAAAAAATTACCTTAGGCTTCTCAGCGTATTAGGTACTGCGTAATTTACGATATCTTCGACTCTTCGGACAGGTTCGTATTCTCGGTTGAAACGATGAAACCCAAGTATTCCACAGAGGCCTTGAAGAACTGACTTTTCTAATGATACTCTCATATTAGCTTGGTAGAGCTTCTTCAATATTTTATCGACATCATCAATATGTTTCTGCTCAGAGTCAGAAAATATTATAATATCATCGATGTAAACGTGACAGGATTTCCCTATTTCATCACGCAAAACATCTTCGATGGCTATCTGGAAAATACTAGGCGCGTTTTTAAGCCCAATTGGCATACGGCAAAACTCGTACTTTCCATTGTTTACACTAAAAGCGGTTTTTTCGCGATCACGCTTAAATCCAAAGTTGTGAAAAATTTTGACCTTCCAAGATTTGATAGGATAAAAGACGGGTCAGGTATCGGGTATTTGTCTGGAATGGTTTTAGAGTTAAGCTTAGTGAAGTCAAATACTAGACGTCTATTGGGTTTGCCATGTTTGTCTAACCCTTTTTTTATCGACAACCCAAACTGGGCTATTGTAGGGCAATCGAGACGGTCTTATTATGCCGTTCTTTAATAGTTCTTTCATCTCATTATTCACAAACTCTATCATTGAGATTTGATATGACTGATACCTGGAATATATTGGCTCCTGGTCTACAGTTCTAATTGTAGCTGAAATTTTAGTGTTATATGGTAGGGCTTCATTTGGATTTGCGAAAACGGCTGAGTTTTCATTGATTTTTTTTTGAAAAAAATTTGTTTTGGAATACCAACCTCACTTATCAAAGCATTAACTGTGTCCAGCACAAGGTACTTTAACTTTTCCTGACCGCCATCAAAGTAGATAATGTCGTGTTCGGTAACCCCGTTTATGTCCTTTATGAAACCAAATCCAATGATGCCGTCAAAAAGGGATAATTTTGGAAGAACATAAAAAGTTTCGGTTTTATTAAAGACATTAACCAATGTTTTTTGTCGATTATGTTGGCTCCGTGAATAGATTTTACTAGGAATGTGGTTTCTAATTCTTTTATATAATGTTTGTAATATAGCTTTTTGATGCGCCATTGTCAATCAGGAGTTTTATATTTTTACCGGCCATCATTCTTTCGATATAGGGTAGTACTGATCCACCCCTAAAAAATTAATTTCATCTTCAAAGGGACTTCATGACTAAGATTGTTGACTCTTTGGATCTTTCTAGGAATGTTATGTCCCTTTTTTGTGCTTGAAATCCCTGAAATTTTGTTACTTTGCACTGTTCGCATACTCACATCAGTATAGATTGGCTGGGAAACTAGCGTAGGGTTGAAAACCTGTTGGTTTGTGTCCTGGGCTGAATTTTGCAGGATAGCGCGAAAATTTGGGTTGGATTTGAAATTAGAATTAGCGATTTTATAACGTTGGGATTGATTGAACGGTTGTTGGGGCCGATTTGGAAAATATGGCTAATTCGGTTGTACAAAATAGCCTGGAGCGGCTTGTTGGTGGGGTAATTGCTGATTGAAAGGGTTTTGTCTAACATTTTGTTGGTTTTGTCTTGAGGATATTTGGGACAGGGGATTTTGTGTATTCTTATTTAGGCCATGATTATAAATGGCTGCGAAGTGGTATCGGTTTTGATTAGCTTCAAGCTCTTGAAATAGAGCCAACGGAGTCGGTAAATCCGAAGGTTTGCAGGAGAATAGTTTATCGCATAACGGCCTTCTAAGCCCGGAGACAAAAACTCGCAGTGCGTCATTCCGATATTTTTCGTTAAGCGATTTAATTAAATCATCATTACCTTCATAGGACATTATGACTTTATTGACAATAGCAGTCAGCTTTCGCTCTACCTCATCGTAGACCTGTATGATTGATTTCTGATCTTGCCTGAGTGTGACGAGTTCTTGCTCTAATGTAAATATGGACTTCTTGTCCATATAAGTAAAATCCAGTCTAGCTATAATTGCTTTAAAGTTAAGAACCGTATTGTAGGCGTGCAGCGCTCATTTTGCAAATATTGTAATATTTGCGTTTCCGTACCTTAAATTGTACACTCGGCTTGTACTACCATATATTTTAGATTAGTGTTAACCATCTTAGTTTTACAATTAAAAAAAAAAAATAATATAATTTCACTTTTCAAAGTATTCTAATTACGAATAACTTTTCAATTGCGTGTTTGTTTCTCCACACTATTATGTATATAAACCAAGTAAGTAATAAAATGGGTCACATTTGGGTTTCGTGTACAATCAATATCAGGTTTTTAGATTCCGAATTTGTTTGGCTTACACTAGAAGTAAATCTGCGAAACTCAAATTTACTTTAATCTACTACTCAAATTTAGCTTCATATTACCCACCGTGATTTAAAATTTTAGGCTCTCATCACACTCACTATTAAAAGTTAATCAGCTATTGCGACTAGCATTATCTTTCGAGATTGCGTTAAAACGAAGCCTCTTTTAATTACCGAATTATGTATCAACATAGGTCGGTGTAAAGAAAAAGTAATTTTGAATTTTATATTTGTTAATTCTTAATGTGCTGAATTCAAGTTCGTTAGCACTGCAAATAAATTTTGAATTCGAAATTTGCTTATTCTAAATTTTGAAGTCAGGTAAGCTCACTCAAAGAAGAAATTTGGAAATCTTAATTTGATTATTATCGAAATTTTGAATTTACGTTTGTTTGCACTAAACCGTAATCTGGAAACCTAAATTTCCTTATTACAATTTTTGAATCTAGATATGTTCACACAAAAATTATTTGGAAATCTAAATTTTTTTCTTATGAAAAATTCTGAATTTAGGTAAGCTAGCACTAAATATACTTCGTAATTCGAAATTGCTTATAATAAAAATTTCGATCTTCGGTAATTTAGAACAAAAAGTAAATTGTAATTCAAAATTTGCTTATTCTAAAAGTTTTTATTTTAGGTAATACCGCACTAATCATAATTTTGAATTCTAAATTTGCTTATTTTCTTAGTTTTGAATTTAGTCAATTAGCACTAAAAATAATGTGTATGATTTTGAACTTAGTTGTATTTTCACAAAAAGTTAACTGGAAACCTTAAATTGAAAATTTTGTATTTAGGTAATTAAGCACTAAAAATAATTTTGAAACCGAAATTTGCTTATTTTATAAATTTTGAATTATCCCATTCAGGCTGACTCCAAATTAAGCAGTTTCGTGATTTCGGTCGAAAACAAGTTGAAATTAATTATTTTCCCATATATTTTGACATTTTCTAAATTAAGCTATTTCACTTAATTTCGATGAAATGAACAAGAAATTACAATATACACCTCTGTTTTTGTACTAAAAGTACTTTTATTTCCAAACATGAGTAAATTTGCAACTATGAGAAACAACAATGAAAAGAAATAAAAATTTTGACATTCAAAATTAAATTTAAAAAACATTGAAAATGATTAAATGTATGAAAATTTTTTAAAGAAAAATGTGTATAAGTGTAACAAAGAATTTATTCAATTGAAAAAACTACTTTAATGTCTGCCGCAGTGAATAATATGTTTGCGAAATCAACTCAAATGTCATTCAGTGCCTGCATAAACACCTTTCATTTCGTTCGTAATTTGAGCTGGAAATTACTTAATTTCGTGTCAGCCTGAATGCGCTATTATTAGGTAATTTGGCACTAGAAATAACTTGGAATTCAAAAAGTTGCTTAATACAAAAACTTTGTACACAGGGTAACTTTGCAATCAAATGTAAGTTTTTACATTTTTTTAATTCACTTATGGTAAGAATTTTGTTTCAAGTAAGCTTTGCACCAACAATTATTTCAATTTTTAAATTACCCTACAAGAAATGAATGACTGAAACAGAGAACGAAGCCGACAGAAAGTAGTCGGCGGCGGCGACTGAGCACAAAATGAACCGGCGGCGGCAAATAATCGGCTTTAGCCGACTTGTCATCAGAAACATATACAGTACGTTCTCTACCCAGCAAGAACACTCCCAGTCAAATGACGGTCATTTGACTGGGAGTGGTGATGCCTTTATCTATCTAAGTTTCTATCTGTTTGTTAAGGGCAATGTGGAAAAAGTGATGTAAACTTTTGTGTACGTCTGATTTTGCATCTTTGTCTAACTAATTAAAAATGTCTACTATGGAACATATATAGCTGACCTGCTTACTCTGCCGTATTTTTACTTATTATTGGTGATGCATGTGGGGGTCACGACTGCCTGATCACACTTGATGTATATAAGCATCATAGCAAACTAGTCAAACCTGCATAATTATATTAATAAACACAATTTTTATATTATCTCAATTGTTTTTTATTACAAATAATAAAGATATACACAAGTTAAATATTAAAAAGGATTAAAAACAATCAAAAACATTAAATAACCCGGGGGTCATCTATCCTTTTCACGCTTTTGTCAATTACCAATACGCATTAGTTTTTATAAATATCTAAAATATGGAAAAGAAGTATACATATATGTATGTATATTTAATTAAAATTTGGAAATCTCTTTTATTTAATATTATTTTTACTTAACTTTTTTTAACACTTCAATACATTTTCACAAACCGAACGAATTGTATACTTTGCAATAAAATTAGATTTTTTTAATTTTTGACATATGTACATTAGATGTTTCACTCTTACATACATGTTAGAGTAGAGCAACTAGAGCAATTGACTGTCACTGCTGATTTCAATATAAAATTGTTGTAACTGTGTTAGTGAAAAAATTACTTTTGTGTTAGTTTCGGTCATTCATTTCTTGTAGGGTAGTTAAGCAGCACCCAAGGCGAATTCAGTATCAGGTGACCTTATCAGTACAACAATTTTACAACACAAAAAACAACATGTAGTTTGGTATGCTAGAAAACCAATCTGTCAAAAGATTTCTGAGCAAATGTTGACGTTTTGGTTCAAATTGCTCAAATTTCGCATCAACAGCTGATAATCAGCTGGGCTGATAATGTCACCTGATACTGAATTCGCCTTGGCAGCACCTTTGCACCGATGGCTGTTGCAAAATCAGTTTGTTGCAATACGCGAAAAAGTTGCATGGATTAAATCAGCAAATACAGCAAATAAACATAATATTATTTGATTTGTTAATTTTATTGTATTAAAAGATCACTACATGAAACAAAAAAACAAACAAATTAAATACACATTCGAATGTACATATTTATGTATAAAAATATAAATTGTATAATGAATTAAAAAAATTTTAAATAAATGTAGTTTAACAATTAAAAATTTAGCATTAATGGTTTAGCATGTGTAGTTTTATTTTGTTGCAGCTAAGCAACACTTCACAGTATACTTCAACAACTCAAAAAAGTACAAAACCTCAATGCTTATAGAAAACCTCAGTGTGAGCTGCACTGATAAGTATTTTCGATCAATATATAAACAAATTAAGTTTACGAATTTAATTTGGTGAAAAAAAAGGTTTAACTATGTGTCTGTTATCGTGAATAAACAATTGCATTTTTACTGTCGAAGGATTCAGCCTGCTTCTTTTTTCGTATATGCAGTTTCCAGCAAAAGAGAATGCCTGCTCGGATGAAGCTGAGGTTGCCGGTGTTCCAAAGCAAATATTTGCAACTTTCGCAATGTTTGGAAATGTCTGAAAAATAAAATCTTTGTAAGAGAATCTTCTGAGTGGATTTATTTAACTTTTAAGTCTTTATTTTGTTGCCACCAGTCCATGGTTTCTATTTCGAAGAATTTTGTTGCAAAGTATTTTTGTATTTCCATTTCTATCTGATCACCAACTGCATTCGAAGGCGGAGATAATAAAAATCTGAGCATCTGTTTTCTGCATTGTGAAATTTTCTGTTATTAAGAGGAATAATTTTATTTCAGTAGGAACAATCAGCTTATTAAAATATTGTGTTGTGTGTGTGTGTATATATACCTGTTTTTTACTATTGTGGTCAAGAGATTGTGGGCTAGATGATGGTATATTTACATCTGCATCTTCTGTTCTAAGTTTCTCAATTTCTTCACGAATTAAATCCTCTTTAGATGTTGGAAGATCAACATGATTTTTGAATTGATATGAACTTAGGGACGTCCTTGGAATTTTTTTGATATATTTATCCAATATTGGCCAATTTTTTTGGCATGGGTCCATTAGAGATGCCACAACATGCATTTTACAAATTTTAAAACTGTTTGTGAGGAATGTTTTTGCAAAGTTACATAAGTCAATAGTTAAATCGAAGCTTGAATTATTGTCTGCTTCTGTCAATGCACACAAAACATTTACTAAAAAATAGATGCAACACAAAATTGTCGGGTATTCCTGGCCTTGCAAATACCGTGTAGCTTCTTCAAACGCTTTTAAAAAGTTGCCAAATTCCTCAATTATCTTCTTCTCCATTTCAGGTATTAGCAAGGGTTCATGGTTTACTTTAAGCAAAGCTATGTTGATTATTTTGATATTTTTTACAAAGCTGGTTATCATAACTAAAAGAAAGTTCCAACGCGTTGGAACTGAATTTTTAAGTGTTGGTAGATGGTTGACATGCAATGTATTTTCGATTTCACCGAAATCGTTATCGTCATCGAATTGCAAGCTTTCAATAATATTTTGGACTTCAATTATAATAGTTAATAAATAATAGTTATCTAAAATTTTGCGATCCTTGAAGTAAAGGTCTCCGAAATACTTCCAGCATTCAGAAATGTAAAGTAAATGGCTCTTTATTTAAGGTTACAGTAAATGATTTTATTTTTTAAGTAAATGATTTTATTTATAAATTAAATGATTTTATTTATGCACGTATTTTGTCGTCCGCATCGACCGGCTCGCTCAACGATTATACCACGACTGCCTTCCACCCCTAGCATCTTGCGTGAGCTTACAGTCGGCCATCCTTTCTTTCAATCGACCTCGATTGGACTTTGCATTATCTTCCTCTGCGCCCAAATACTCATCAGCCTCACTTATTTCATCATCCTCAATTTCTGGCAAATGGCACCATGGTTTAATTTTTTCGGATGCAAAAACAGATTTATAGTGTCGTTGAGTACGACTGGAACCTGGCAAGTCTTCAATTACATAGCGGTCTTTGTTGAGAATTGTTGTGACGATAAAAGGACCTTTATAGCGTGGCACCAGTTTTCTTGATGTACCTGTTGCTGCTGGTTCATTTTCCACTAACAAAAGATCGCCTTCTTTATATTTTGATGGTTGTGTGTTTTTCGTCGTATTTCTGTTTAGCCTTTTCACGCTGCTTGTCAACATTTTGCGCTGCGACGCTTCTTCGTTCCTGCAACTCTTCTGGAGTTATCATTTCTGAGCTGTATAATGCAAGAACAAGTTTATTCTGTAGGATATTATGTGGTTGAAACCCAAATAAAAGTTGTTGGGGTGTTTTAGCTATGACGTGCTTAGTCGCTGTACTTTTAGCGGCTCTGATGACGGTGAACTTCGTAAACGCATCCACGATGACGATTTTGGGAAAGGACCCAAATGATCCATATGCACCGTATGGAACGGAACCGGATTCACTTTATCATAATGATATTCTCCTTCGCGTTTTCCTCCTGAACATTTATTATAAGCGCATTCAATACAGGCCTTAATGTGCGACTTTACTGCATTTCTCATGCGGGGAAACCAAAAATGTTTTTGCAGGCCGGATAATGTTTTCTCAACTCCAAGATGCCCGGCATTATCGTGTTGCCCTTGTATAACGCGCCATCTTATAGCTTTTGGAACTACCTATAGACGTTTATCATTAAGTTTACGAAAAAGTCTGTCATTTTTAATAACGTATTCGTCGCAATATGTTTTATCGCCCGATTTGATTTTTTTGATAATTTGAGATATATGTTCGTCCTGTAATTGCATGGACAAAAGCATGTCTTCTTCATTTATTGTTGTTGTTGCTATTCGTAGCTATGCTGTATCCATCTCGTGTGCTTCCTCGTATGGGGCTCGACTTAGTGCATCGACGTGCTGCATTCGCTGACCGGACCGATGTTCAATGTTGATGTCGAAATCTTGAATTCGCAACCACCACCTTGCGATTCGTGGTATCAGCTCCTTTTCCTGCGTGGCTGTCTTAATTGCATTGCAATCAGTAATCACGACAACGTTTTTGCCATATACATAATACCGGAAACGTTCGAGCGATTCTACCACCGCTAAAGCTTCCAATTCGTAGCTGTGGTAATTGCGCTCGTCTTTGGTGGTTGATCTGCTGATAGATGCCACAGGTCTCAATTCACCGTTTTCATTTTGTAGTACTACGCCCGCTATACCGATTGCACTTGCGTCTGTGTGTAACTGATGCTCGGCTGAGGTTTTATAACCTACGATTACAGGACTCGTGACAAGATTTTCCTTGAGCAAGCGAAAAGCATTATCTTGCTCGTTTTTCCACTGGAATTTTGTATCCTTTTTAAGCAGACTACGTAACGGTTCGGATATTAAGGAATATCCTGGTACGAATTTTCGGAAGTACCCGCTTAAACCTAAAAATTGTCGAACCTCTCGTACGTTTGTTAGTGTCGGGAATTCCAGAATTGCGTTTGTTTTTACTGCACCTGGGCTCATACCTCCACTATATATTTGATGTCCCGAAAATTCTACGGATTGTTTCAAAAATTCGCATTTATTGATATTTATTGTCAAACCTAAATCTCGTAAAACATTGAATACACGAGTTGGCTTTTCAAACATTTCGTTAATTTCGTTGCTACCGACTACGATGTCATCCATGTAGTGTATAATATCGCCATCTTGAGTGTTTTCTCGTATTAACGCCATCAAACGCTGGAAAACGGCAGGCGCGTTTTTGAGCCCAAACGGCATACGCTTAAACTCGAAAATTCCGTCGGGAGTTATGAATGCGGTGAATTTTTGACTATTTTCGTTAATTGGTATTTGGTAATATCCGCTGTTAAGGTCGAGCACCGTGAAACATTTAAACTTCATAACCTCTTGCAAACGTTCTTCGATATTCGGCGTTGGGAAGATTTCTTTTGCCATATGTTGATTTAACTTACGATAGTCAGCGCATAAGCGATCGCTACCATTTTTCTTTTTGACTAGCACGATTGGACTAGCGTATTCAGATGTTGATTTCTTTATTATACCGTTTAACCTTCTGTCAGTGCATAGTAAATTTTACATAGTCTGTGCATGGGGTCAACCTGACCCCACATATATTTAAATGCATTTTCTAAGCTTTTTGTTAAAAAATAGTCGTTTCTATTGTTATTTATTAATGAAAAAAAAACTTATTTTATTCAGAATATATAAGATTGACATTAAGATAATTTAAATTATATTATATTACATAAAAAATTAGCCAGATGCATCGTCTGACATGATTTCGTTGTTTTCTTCTTCAAGGGAATCCATTACTTCTTCGTTGACACAGTTTATGCAAACGGTTTTTATATGTGTTGTGCAAGAAGGCTGATTGCAGACATAACATCTTGTTCCTGTTTTTTTATCAGCGGATCGAGGGCAAATGTAACATCTTGGTCGCTTACTGACAGATCTATTCGCCGCTGTTCCTTCAGTTGTTGTGCTCTGTCTTATGTTTATTATATCATATCCAATTTGATGAATAGCAATTTTAACATTTTTTTTCATTGCCCGTGGGTTTGATAATCGGTGCAATATATGATCATTTACCAATTGCATAGCCAGCTCCTTCAAAAAGATTTTACGTTCATTGTTTTTCCGCTGAATATATAGTTGTGGATTAGCACATTTGTACAGATTATAAGCGGCTATACCTGCGATATCAATCATATTAAAAAATAGAACCATTGGCCATCGTTTGGTCTTTCTCTTGCAGGTATAGGTACGAACTAATTTGTCGAGTGTGTCAACACCTCCCTTTGTTTTATTATAGTCCAATATTATGTTGGGTTTATTCGTATCGAGGTCAACAATATCATCATTGTGTAGAGTGGATAGTAACAATACATTCTTGTTTGGCTTCGGAACATAACTTACCAAAGTCAGATGGTTGTCGAAGCAAAATTTAGAAGAATTCAGGTCTCGCTTCTTAATTTCGGCCTTGTTCGTAAATTCTTTAGGTAGATCTGGTTTATTTGAGCGAATTGTTCCAATTATTGTTGTTTTTTTCTGCAACATTTGTTCTGCTAATGGACAGCTTGTAAAAAAGTTATCCATCGTAATAGTTCGTCCTTTATTGATATATGGTGTAGATAATCGATGAACTAAATTTAATGCGTAATCAACCGAACGTATCTCATTCGGTTGTTTGCCTACATAAACTTCTGCTTTCAATGGGTACGAATTCAACGCATCGCAAATCCAAAAAATCTTAATCCCGTACTTGCCTGGCTTTGATGGTATATACTGTCTGAATGAACATCGGCCACGAGTTAATACCAATTGTTCATCTATAGTTAAGAATGATGATGGTTTATAAGGTCCTTTGATATTTGCCAAAAACATATTCCAAACATCATGGAAAGCTGCTAGCTTATCTTCCTTCAAACGTTCTGCTCTAGTCTGATAATTGTCGAAGCGCAGGAATCGTAAAAGCTGCTGCACTCTTTGTAATGACATTGTAGCCCGATAAAAAGGACGATTGTCTAGGCGGTACAATTCATCCAATCTTTCGTCCCAGTTTTTATGAACACCAGCGTATATAAGTATACCAATCAGGGCATAAATTTCATTTGAATTTGTATCATACCAAATACGTGCAGGGTTACTATTTATAGTGTAGAAATGGCGAGCTTTTCTATTTGTTTCGGCCACTATTACATTTATTAATGTCTCTGGAACTAATTTTTTGAATGCGGACAGATGAGTATTTATATTTACAGCTGTTTCTGCAGAAATTCCTTGTCGTTCTCTCAAGATCTGAAAGTCGCGAACTCTGGTTACATTTGGTGGACTTGCTCTCCATTTTCTTTTGTACTTTTTATTTTGCGCGTAATACCAAATTCCTTCTTCTTCCACTTCAGGTTCCTCATCAGTTTCAATATTTTGTACTTCTTCTTCTTCACCAGTTTCTATATTTTCTTCTTCGTTTTCTATATTTTGCAATTCAACAGCAGCTTCATCTGCTGCTAAATCACAATCAGAAAAGTCACTATCAATGTTATCATCTGCTACCTCTTCCTCATCAGATTCGGTAATGCTATCGAAAAGATTTCGAATATCCTGGCTATTTTGTCTTTTTAGGGCCATCTAAATAACAAAACAAATTATTATATGCATAGAAAATTACACTACATAAAGTAACCAAAAAAATATATATACTCACCTTATAATAATAGTTATTTATGTGAATATATTTATAATTATTACAGACAAATAAATTTATAATAAAAACACCTCTATTCATATGTGTTGAATAGAAAACACTGAATGTTTTCTATTTTCAATTTTTGCATTTGAAAAAGAAAGAACTTCAATATATTGTTACACGGGAAATCCCCTAAAACACAAAGAAATTTAAAACTAAATACAAAATTGGGGTCAGATTAACCCCAATGCACCAAAATATGCTTGACTTGCTTAAAACTGTCGTAGCTTAGTCATTTATAATGTTTTTTCGATTATTTTTTTTGCAATGTGTGAGTTAAACATTAGTTGAGGCTTATCTAGTTGCTTGGTATAGTAAGTTGGTGTAAAACCTTATTAAATCACTTTTACAAAGACTGGGGTCAATTTGACCCCTATGCACTGACAGAAGGTTAATAAAAGTTCGTTAATAACTTTCATTACCGATTCTTTTTTCATTTCGGGAAGTCGGTATGGTTTTGTTACTATTGGTTCGTCCGTTGTTAGTTTTATTTTCATTTCGATAGCGTTAGTTAAACCGAGTTTGCTTAATTCGTTACCGAACACGTCACAATATTTGTTGATAAATCCAAGTAAATTTGATCGCGTCATTTCGTCTACATCTCCGTGTTTTATATTTTTTAATTCGTTTCGCGTTTGAGAAGTTATTTCTGTTCCCGCTACTTTTAAATATTCGAATTTTTGTTCATTGTTGTCACAAATTAGGCGTACGTTATTGGTCGCGAAGATGTCGTTTCCCACAATTACGTCAGACGAAAATATATCATCATCTGCTATATACAGATCGGCAGATATCTCTACACAATCCAGTTTAAGTTTAGCGTGAATCTTTTCGGTAAGAACCGTCGTCCCACCACAAACTCCACTTATACGTATATTACATGATTTTCGACTGCCAGTTACCTGATTCATTTTTGATCTCGATATCATAGTGCATTCACTACCAGTGTCTATCAACGCACACATTTCTACACCGTTCACCAAAATATTCTTAACAGTCGTTAACTTTTTGACGTTGTTGGATATTCGAGTACTTGGTTTTCCGCAGTTTTCAGGTGATCCTCGTGGATGAACTCTCTGGCAGTCCTTACATCTCTGGCGTTTTTGTGGTTTCGGATACGAGCTTGAAATATGCCCCGTTTCCGAGCAGTTGAAGCAAACTACTGGCTTACGTTCTATTACTGGCTTTGACGTGTTTTCGGATTTACTGAAATGTTTGCTGGGGAAGAAATCGTTACGTTGGTTTGCTACAAACGGTCGGACATTCGACGAACAGCTGGCCATATTCATAAAATATTCGTCCAAAGTTTCACGCATTTCCTTCATAGATTTGAAGCGCGTGGTTGCTATTGCTGCTTGCAATTCACGGTTTTTAAGGCCCTCCCGCGTGTACTTAATTACCGATGAATCACTTAAATGATGGCGTCTTCCCAGAGCATTCATTCTAAAACAATATTCATTTATAGACTCACCATTTTTCCTTGTTGCGCTCGACATTTTAAAATGAATATCAGCTTCGTCGGATTCAGATTCGAATTGTTCCTTCAAAGCGATTGCAAGCTCACTCCACGAAACGTATAACTCTGCGGATGCATCGAGCCATAATTTAGCAGGACCCTTTAGTTTTGTATAAATTGCCAGCATTAGACACTTCTCGTCCCATTCGTAAGCGCGCAACGATTTTTCAACGCGATCGATAAACTGGTCCACAGTAAAAATTGTGTCCTTCGTCGGGTCATATTCCGGGAGAGTATCAGCGATTTCGCGTACGCTATAGTTGTTACGTTGACGAGATTCACGATTTGGTGATGGTAAATCGCGGTTTTGACGTTCGTTATTAGTCGCGATTGACGATTGTGGATTTCGTACTGACTGTTGCACTATAGTCACTACATTTTCGATCATGTTTCGTAAGTCGTCTATTTGTTCCCGTACGTTATCGTTTGTATCGAAGTTTTCGCATTCGATTTCTTCTGAACCCTCGAATTCATTAAGACGTTTTATTAACTCTGCATTGCTACCGGTCGTAACCAATTCCCTCTCGCGGAGGAGGTTCTTTAAATCCGACGTTTTCAAACTCGATATTGACGGCATTTTCGTTTTTTTTCCGTTAATTTTTCAGTGTTATTTTCGTTCACTTTTGAAATCAGTTAATTCACTTTTCAATTTCGTTAAATTTATTTGTTTGCCTTAGTTTTCTCGTATCTTTTGTAAACTTTTTGTTTTTATCTCTTTGATGCAGTTTCGTTACGTCAGCTTATCGTTTTTTTCTTACTTCGTTTATCGTTAATTTTTCACGTTACGTTTTGTTAATCGTTTGGTGTTCATATATCCACACAAAAACTCACATTCTTAATTCTTTTTTTCAAGAAAACACAATACTTTATACATCCACTGTTTAATTCTATCCGTTATTTTTTTCGATCTTTCTAAAAATTAGCATTAGTATGTATTTACCATTTTTTCGTATTTTTTTCAGTTCAATTATTTACCGTTTTCCAACTTTGTGTTTTTTATTCTTGATCTTTATTATTTATTTGCCAGGAATTCTTCCTATATATGTATTGTATAATACTTATATACACGACATTCCATTATTCGTTGGACAGTTGCTGTTTTCTTTTAATACGTTTCTATTCAATCATTCCGATCATCGAGTGCGCACTAGCCAAATTCATTATCGTACCAGGATGGTCATTATTGACGTTTTTTATATTCGTACGCTTGTGTCCGTTTTTATCTTGTTCATCACAATGATACTCAGAGAATATCAAACACTCAACACTTTGTCGTCGCGCAAATTATGTTTTCGTGATGACCGATTTATTAAAAAAAACAATTTTTATTTATTTTCTTTTATTAATCTTTATTTAAGCTTTAATGACTTCTCGACAGAACCGGAGGAACAAGACTGACTTATCCTAATTACAAGTTTTTCTTATTAACTAAAATTATGGTTTTATTTGTTAGTAAAAAGTGTTAATACTGCATTTTTGTTTGGGAACGAAAATGCAATAATTGCGATTTGACACATCCATTGCAAATTAATGTATTAGTGAAAAGTTAGTTAAATTGGGACGGTTGCAATTCTCAGAACTGCGACCGAAAAATATATGTACCTTGTTACATTTTCTTTATTTAGTGCTTTTAATCTACTAATGAAGTTAATTCTTCTATATTAAATTAGGACGGTTGCAATTCTTGGAATTGCGACCGAAAAATATTTATGATTTATGAATTTAATCATATTTTCTTTAAACAAAACGGAAATGGGTTTAATATTACATTTTTATTTATTTATTATATTTGCAATGAATTCATCTATAGCGTCATTCTTAATGTAAGTATTAGTGTTTGCTTTTATATATTTAACTCGCAAGTTAATCTTTTCTTTACTTTATTTTATTTTTAAAAAAAACCACTTCAGACTGAATAGTCTGAAGCGTCTTTTCTCTTTTTTAGTTTATTACGAACTAACTTTTACAAAATTTTCTTTTATTACTTAAACTACCTTAAATGCCTTTCTTGCCAAATCACCTGATGTTAGTAGACATACCATCAGCAGTTTTTTATGGGAACGGAAATTAGTGAAATATGAATATTTTATAAACAATTCCAATTAAAAATAGCTTTATACAAATGTGTATACATGTGTACATGAATTGACAAATTTTGTGTTAACTCCTCCGCCCTTAATTTCGAACGTCCGCGTTCGTTATAAAAAATGCTGGATTCTGATCTATTATTGTTGCGGGTTTTTGAAGAGGAGGGGATATATGGATCTGCACAGATTTCTTTTTTTTCAGATTTTTGAATGCAACTAAACCTATTGCAATGACAATTATTAGAAGTATTATTAGGAAATTGAATGTAAATCCGTACATTTGTCTCCCTTTTAATAAACTTATTGCTGATGTGTTATTGAGATGGAGTTGCTTTGAAGGGTAAGAGTTTCTTCGAAATAATTTCTAGATGATGCTCTAATGATTGCTGGTAAAGGCTTATATTGCAAAGTTTCATTGAAGCTGAACTCTTGGTCTCCTATTTTAATTGATGCATTTCTATATTGGATCAAATAGGTTCCTGTTAGGTTAATTTGTTCTTTATTGACTAGTATACTACCATTAAACCCATTTAATATAACTAGGCCTGGAGTTATACTTTCTATTTCCGGTATGTGAAAACCACTAGTTATAGGACAGTGTGATTTCGTTCCTTTTAGCAGGTTAGGCAGGCATGTACTATTTGTTATATCTAATACATCTTTTTTATAGCAAATTTTAACATCATTAAATGTTTTACATTTATTTTTTAGTGATAGAATTGTTTCATTACATTTAAGTATTTCATTAAATTTTATTTTATAAATTTCATTATTTTTCTTTACTGGTCTTACCATTTTGGATTCACAAGTTTCTTTATTTGTTATTGGCAAACTTACAATTATTATTATTTTTTCTCTACTACTTGCTATTTTTGTTTCTGCAAATTCTAATGCTTCTTCAATATTAATATATTCTACGTTATTAGCATCTATATTTTCCTTAAGTAATTTTATTTCTTTTTCAGATAAAATAAATGAATTTAAAATTCCGACCTTGGACCAGTTTATAGTATGCTCGATATTTATCAATTCTTCTTTAAATATTCACAATTTTTCCTTTACGTTTAATGCTAAAGCGTCTTGAATTAATTCGCTATCTTTTACATTTCTTAAAATAGTATTAGCTCTCTCAGTTAAATTCTTTATTGCTTCAAATACATTTCTGTTAATTATTATTTGCCTGTTATTATTTATTGACAATTCATTTAAATTTTCATTTATAATCATAAGATCCTGGTGGTCTGGGCTGCCAGTGATCCATTTCCAAATAGTGCCTAAGAAATCTATTGATCTTTTATTTTTTCTTCTTAATTTTAGTTAGTCTAAGGCTAGTTGGGTTTGGGATAATTCATAGTGTAGGAAAGGAATGATAGGATTTCTGGGATTTAACTTCTGGACAATTGTTTGTTGGAGTTCTGCCAATGTTATTTGATATTCGGTAATGTTTATTGCATGCACGAGCTTAAATGATCCTGTTTGTAATTTTACATGACCCGTGTTAATAGTTATGAGTGGTGAGTCTGATTAATTCATTATTTCTAACTTGGCTGCACATAAGGTGCTGAAGAATCTGAAAAATAAATTTAATTTCTAATAAGACTTTTGTGCACTATTTTCCCGTCTGTCGTAATTATAATATCCGGTCTATTTTCTTTTACGGTTACTTTTTTGTATCTTGGAGAAGTTTTGTTTCTCAGGTGTTTACCTATGGCTACGAAAACTGTTTCTCCTATTGTGTAATTTTTATATGGTTTCCTATTTTTATTATGGTATTTTAAATCTGCCTCTTGTTTTGTCGTTAATTTCTTAACGTTTTCTATTCTGAAGTGTTCTAAATGTGAGGGATCTGTGGTTATTCTGTTCCCAAAAAATGCTTCTACAGGTTTTAAATTAGTGGTAGAGTGAACACTATTGTTGTATTTGTATAGTGACTGATGTAGTAAGTCCGAAAAGGATTCATGCATTTTTTCTGCCTTGGTACAACGCATTATCTCATTTAATGTGGAATGGAACTTTTCTATCTGTCCATTCATGGTACTTACGTAAGGTGGAGCTTTGTATATTTCTATTCCGTATTGATCCTCTAACATAAATTTTATTGAAGCGGCTGCCAAAGATTTTTCGTTGTCAACCACAATTTGTTTAGGAAATCCAAGGGAAGTTATTAGTTCGCGTAATGGTTCTTTTATATCCTCCACTGCACGTGATTTTACTATATTTGCTTGAGCATATTTTGAGTATTTGTCAATGCCTGTGAGTACTACTTTGTGATTCGTGTAAAAAAGATCCAGGTGAACTATTTGTCCTGGGTATTGGGGAATCGGTGTTGCTTTCAATAGTGGCTTATTGGGGTGTCGCTCATACTTTTGTTCTTTGCAAATATTGCATTGCTTAACAAGCCTATTAATTTTAGCCTGCATACTAGGAAAATAAAATTTTTTTATTAGCTGGCTTTTATTTTCTTTGCCGTTTCTATGTGCTCTTTCGTGTTCCTTTAATATTTCCGCCTCTTGAGCAATTTCATCTTTCAGGTCCGTTACAAGTTCTCTTGAAAACTTTACTTTATAATTTCTAAAATGGATGGGGTATATTATCTCAATTTTCCTAAAACTTGCTCATTGGTGTAAATGCAATTTACTACGGATGGATTGAGATATCTTTTGAGTATTGGTATAAGATCTTCCTCCTCATAATGAATTTGTGTAATGGTGTGCCGGTGATATGTAGGAAATATAATTTCAAACTTATAGGATGGAAAATCATCATGAAGTAAAAAGATTTGGTTTTTGAAAACGTTTACTGGTGTATTAGCAAATGGTATTAAGTCTTGGGGAGAGCTGTCATCACTATGTATTGTCGATGTTAAAGAATTTATTTGAGGAGCGCGCGAAAGCGCATCAGCCATCACATTTGTTTTCCCTGGCTTGTATCTTAATTCATAGTTGTATTCTTCTAACAATGCTTTCCATCTTCTTAGCTTACTGTTCGTATTCTTGTTATTGAGTGCATAGGTAAGTGGTTGATGGTCAGTTATAATTTTAACTTTGGGTGAGCCGTAAAGGTAATTCCTTAAGTTTTCTAATGCCCAGACGATGGCAAGCATTTCCCGCTCATTCGTGGCATAGTTTTCCTCAGTTTTTCTGAGGGTTCTTGAAATGAAAGCTATGGGCCTTTCCTCTTGTGATAGAACAGCTCCAATCGCATAACTAGACGCATCAGTAGTGAGTTGAAATTCTTTGTTGAAATTGGGGTAGGCTAACACGACGTCTTGACTTGTTAAAGTGTTCTTTAGTTTATTGAAAGCGTCAATTGCATCTTTTTTTTTTTATTTGCATCAATGCCTTTCATTGGGTTGAGAACAATCTCACTTCTGAACTTAAGTAAATGGCTCTTTATTTAAGGTTACAGTAAATGATTTTATTTTTAAAGTAGATGATTTTATTTATGCACATATTTTGTCGTCCGCATCGACCGGCTCGCTCAACGATTATACCACGACTGCCTTCTACCCCTAGCATCTTGCGTGAGCTTACAACAGTGTTGCCACCGGAGGAGTTGGAAAATGTTCAGCAACTTATCAAAAAATATTCAAAAACGCTTGAAATTACACAAAATTTTATTTTTAATTAAAAAACGTTTTTTTATATAATTATTAATTATTAATAAACAAAAGAACGTATTTTTATACATTTAGAAAAATAACAAAATTCAAAATTATATATACATTTATTATGTAAAAACAAAGGAGATCATATTTCTAATTTTTACAAATTGCCTTTTATAAAGAACTTGTATTGCTGTGTATTTTCCAGCTTTTTTGCAACATTTCAATAGAAGGTTCAAAATTAGCACCCCCATTTTTATCAATTCCTTCTTTGGTAAAAATTATTGCTGCAATTGTATCTGAAGACAATTTATTTCTAAGGTCTGTTTTAGTTATTTTTAATTTACTAAATACTCTTTCTACAGAGGAATTAGAGAATGGCAATATTAACCCTTAAGTATCCACCTAATTTGTGTGGCACAAACTGCTACCTGGGCCTGGCTGGGACCACTTGCATTTTAACCTCTTAAGACCTGAACGTGAAGCGATTGATTAAAATTTTTTTTTACAGTTCTATACTATGAGGTGTAGTTAAAATACTTGCTTTTATTAATTTTTTAATTTTTTTATTTGAAGTGGTAGAAAAAGGCAGTGCACATGTGTGTACCTCAGGTTTATATGACTAGTTTGTAAGGAACAAAAACTAAACGGTATGATAGTGTTCAAAGCAGTTATTTGCTAAAATACATAAATAAACATAGCATTTTATGCACATAGTACGGCAGCGTGAAGAGCACGTTGGGTGGCGACATTTTGATGCAGACTTGCTTTCTACAAACCGCGGTACGTGACCAACATTGTCAACCCTTATTTCTGGCTGTGGGTGTGGCACAACCGCACGGTGTTTCTTTGAGGGAGTTTCGCTTAGACCATCTCCACTTTTATCTATGGCATTCAAGCTGGATCTTGCAAGGGCGCTGGTGTTGGGACGAGATGTAGAGCCACAAGACAAGAAATTGGGTTCAACTTTGCCTCCATCATACTTCATCATCGCTTTGGCCAGGTTCAACCTATATTGCAGCAACCCTAGCTTATCTTTTCGGTGGATATTTTCTTTTACACAACAACGAGTATACATGACCCAGCAATTAACGACAACTAGGTCCAAAAAATGACAGAAAGTTCTCACGGGCCATTTTTTCGTCCGCATTGAACTACGATAGTAAGCTATTAATCTATCGCATAAATCTATGCCGCCCATGCACGAGTTATAATTATTTACTGCAGCTGGTCGCGTAACATCAATCCTTTTCTTTCCTTTTTTGCACCAACGTCGGCAAGTATCTGCAGAGGCGCTTCCTGAACACGTGGATAGCATCGTAACTGATTTCGTGTCCATCCATTTGATGACACAGACTTTATCATCACTTCTAACTTTCTTATCCCATTCTCCCCTATTTAACTGCTTGTCGCGCTTTAGTTTTTGTGCTACTGGCCAATCCTATTTGCCATTACAGTGCCAGTCAGAAAAATCCCGCTTCTTTTTTCATTTAAATGATCAGCCAGCTTTAGACTGGTAAAAAATCTGTCTGTGTATAAAACGCAGCTGTCAGTAATTGTGCGACAAAGCTTTTCCACAATTCATGCTCCCAACCCAAGATTTTTCATAACGTCTTGAGGTAATGTGTCCTTCCCAACATAGATCTCGAAGTCTAGTACGAGCCCGTCCCGAGCAGCCAGCACAAAATTTTTTAGTCCAAGTGGGTTAGGTTTCGATGGCATATATTGCCGATACTCACAACGTCCTGAGAAAGGTATCATTTGTTCGTCAATTGACATGAGCTTGGAACGTGGTAAGCTTTGGCATTTCCTTAAAATGGGTTCTAAAAGTGGTTTTATTTTCCAAAGTTCATTGTAATTGCATAGGTCGCTATTTGAAAAGTGGATAAAATTCCTGATCTCAAAGAACCTGTCGCGATTGATTGCTTCTCTAACAATTGGTACACAAAGATCTCGACTCCAATAAAGTTTTGCTTGTGGGTATTTGAGGGTGCCCATCATCAGCTGCACACCAGCAAAACGTATCATTTCAATTGTATTGGTGTTAATTGATTTTAGCTCCCGCTTTTGTGCCGAATATAAGTTACTTTGATCTGCCACTAATTTCCAAGAGTCTAGCCCCAAATATTCAAAAAAAGCGTAAAGGATGTTAATCTTAGAGCTACCCTCAGCACTAAGGATATCATCTTTTATATCGGGTCCAGACTTAGGCATTTCTTTGGTTTTCCAAAAAACGCGCTGTGAACTTCCAACTTTGTCTTCAGCATCTGCCCCATTTTGCAAGTCTTCTTCATTTCTCACCCACTCATCAGATGTTTGAAGCCCTCTAATGACTTCTGGAGGTAAGTACTGATCATCATTATCGTCTCCCGAGAAATCAAATTCGCTATCATTGAGCATATCGGCAATCTGCTGTTCATCCATATCAAAGCTGACAAATATTCAATGTTTTCGTAATACAAAGTTTTAATCCTGAGGTACACATATCGCTCATTTACTTCAATAGTGGCATAACTCAAAAAATGGGTTTTTTGAGTTAATAATGCAGAAAGATTCGGCATTTTGTATTTTATCTTGTGTAAAAATTTCATGCAAATAGCTTGTACCATCACCTCCTGAGAGAAGATTTTTTTTTCATTTCTCCATTGAGTTGTATGCAAATTGAAAACTTAAAACGCGTTTTCTGCAAAACTGGTTTTTTTGAGTTGTGCCACTATTGAAGCAAATGAGCGATATGTGTACCATGAAAATAAAGTAGTATTTCATTGTGAAAAACCACTAAAAATAAAAAACTTACCTTTTTATACGTTTACTCAACGAGTTTACTATAGAAAACTACAGAAAGTATTAACGTTACTTGAGAACTAAATTTTTATTAATTTTTTTTATAATTATGCCCAGGCCTACTAGAAATTTTTTCAAACTGTTAAATTGAAATGCAAAAATAATGAGTACAAACTGTAAGCAGCGCCGTCTATTGGTATTTTTTTGGTTCCCGATAGCTTGAAACAAGCAAAAAAACTATTGCTAGTCATCACACGATGTGGCTAGTGTTTAAAACTTGTAATAATTTAAGGTCCACATATGTGTACCCACGGTCTGAAGAGGTTAACTGAAAATGAACAGCAAGTTTCAAAGTTCTTAGTAAGAACAGACATATATTGATAAAAAAGGTTTTTATTTAAACAAAAAAATAATGGAATACATCACATTACAATAAAAAAGACGAACAATTCATTAAGATAATTTATAAGATGAAAAATAAAAAATTATATTTTTGTTTCAATTTAAACAATTAAAACAAACATATTCGCATTTTGAGTGCCGAAGACACACAGCACTTTTGCAGTTTTTGCAAAAGTATCTCGTATTTCGTATCATGTTGTCATTTTCCTTGCAAATTTGGCATTTGGATTTGTTTTTTAAAAATTCGGGTCCGCTTTTTTAAGTAACAGTCTCAACGGCTTCCTGCAAAACAGAAACATATTTGCAGATACGAATAAACAAAAATTTCTTAATAAATTCTATAAGTGGTCCATAACATCGACACCAGATTTTGTTGCGTTGTAGTGAAGAATTGCTCCTGGTTTCTTTTTTATTCCAAGGACAGATTTGTCACTATGTACCGTAGATAGTAAAATGACTGCTTTATTTTTCTTTGGTACATATGAACATATTGCAATGTCATCCTTAAATCCAAATTCGCTGGAAAGAACTTCTCCTTTTGGATTTTTTTTCATTTCCAAGGGAATGCATCGTTTATTGCTTCTTAAAGTTCCGACAAACCCAAGGCGAATTTCCAATAACTTTTTGCACAAATCCAATGTTGAAAAAAAATTGTCAGCAACTATTGTTCTTCCGGAACCTTTGTACCGCATAGCAAGGCGCATTAGTTCATTTTCTCCTTGTTTTTCGGCTCGTGCTTCACCTGACTCTCTACCTGTATAAATGTTTCCCTCCAATGGAAAATGCGTTTTAGCATCACATGCCCACCAGACTTTTATCCCGTATCTTGCTGGCTTGGAAGGGATGTATTGAGTGAACTTCGTTCTTCCTCTAAACGGAAAAAGTTGTTCATCAACTGTGATGTTTTCATATGGCTTAAAATTATTTTTTAAAGTAATATTTAACAGATTCCAAATGTCCCTTATTGGAGCTGCTTTATCGGTTTGAGATCTAAAAGATCTAGTTCGATTGTCGTCAAACCGAATAAGTCTTAAAAGTAGCTGAAATCTTTTCAACGACATAGTTGCACGAAATATGGGTAAATTTTTTGTTTGCCACAGCGAAGCGGCATCTTGTGTGTTATTATGTGTTGCTACACCGCATATCAAGATTCCCATAAAAGCCTCCAATTCCGAAATTGTTATTGGATTCCAATGTTCGTTCTTTTCTTCGAAATATTTCTTCCCATTTCTATTTGTCTCAATTATTATTATTTCTTTCATATTATTTGTAAAAAAGCGGTTGAATATATCCAATGGACTAACATCGGTGCAAGTTGGTCCCCCGGAGCCTCTCAATATATTATGCGGGGCAAATTTTTTTAGAGCTGGTGGTGACTTTGACCACTCCGTTCCATCCTTACCATAAAAAAAAAAGATTTTGAAGCTGATTCTGTTTGGTTCTCTTCTTCGTTCTCATTTTCATCTTCGCTATCGCTTGATACTGCCATTTCATTGTCAATATGTAAATCTTCTTCGATATCAGAAGCTTCTCCATCTATATCATCATCCTCATATTCAATACGACATTAATTTTCAATGTCGTTAGCAATTGCCTCAGCCAATTTTTCAAAATAAGTTGGATCAGATTTTGAAACTGTCTCCAAAACTTTATCAACTTCAAAACTCATTGCAACACACCAACTAGCAGCACAGAAAATTACTATAATGATTCCTCAGTGAAGTAAAGAAAAAAATGTATTAATTTCTCCAAACAGAAAAATAACTGTTATTCTCTTTCTGTATTAATATAAAACAAAAACAGAATTTTGCTGAGTAAAACTTGTCAACAAAAATGAAAATTTTAAGCGTATTCTTATTAGTAAGAATTTTTTTTGCATTTACATTTGAAGAGTGTTATTGCTTATGAGTTTCTATTTTGTTTTTGCTTTTGGGCTCTCAGAGAATATGCATTTGATTTTTTACTTTACAATAAATGTTAAAGATTTTTGCTTGTTTTTGCATTGACGTTAATACAATATGCACAAAAATTTCATTTGCCGAATTGTTAAGCCCACGGTGTTAAAATTTATTTATTTTTTCTGATTTTCGTGTAAAAAATACTTCGATTGAGGAATACATAAAGTTTCGTTCTAATATATTTAATAGTTATATTAAAATAACTGCAAAAAAGTCAAAAAGGGCCTGGCCAGGCCCATATATACACTTAAGGGTTAAAAGAAATTTGATAACAATACTTAAATTTGGAAAAATGTATTTGCCAACACAATTTTGAATTTTCAAGACTTTTGACCAATAAGTTTCGACATCCAAACTATCATAAAGTCCTAATTTATTATGGTCCAACAAAGCATGTTCACGCCTTTCATTATCTAATTGCTGACAATCGATTTCAACAAAAGGAAATCTATTTTTGAAAATATTTAATGATTTTTTTTCAAATGATTGTGCAAATTTTGGGTCTAATATATCTAAAATGTCATAAAACCCATCCTCAAAATTAAATCTTTTTTTAATTTGGACAACAGCTTCAATATAAAAATTTCTAAAGTTATTATACATTTCGACTTGCTCTTCATGAGAACACAATGAAATGGTATTTTGCGCACTTAAGCCAATATATATTTCATTTTGTTGTACAAAAAACGATTCGTTGGTTGGATCAATTGACCATAAATCATTTTGTTTTAAGATATCAAGTTTAATATAATTTGACAAAAATATTTGAAGAATTTTTGTCACTTCTCTTCTTAATTTCTTTCAATTTATATTGAAAAATTAAATTGAAAGATGTTAAAATATTAAGTACATATGCTAGGAATTCTAAGTATGCTCTTGTAGATTTTTTATCCAATGCGAAAAGCGGTAACTTTAGAAGGATCTTCAAATACCTCTAGCCTAAAAAATGATCTTAAAACTTCGTATTGCTCAAGAACTCGATCAATGCAAGATTTTAATGACAGCCACCTAGTTATAACAGGTGATAAAATTTTATGAACATCTTTTTGAAAATAATTTTGAAATTCCTGAAGTTTGACCTGTCGCAAATAACTGCGATTGAAGTAAGCTCCAAGATTTCGCAACAAATCTTCTAAATAGGTTGGCATTTTTAAAGTAGATTTAGAAGCCACTAAATGAATCAAATGACAAGAACACTTTACCAATACAATTGATGGGTTTTCTGATTTTAAGTGGCTACAAACAGAGTTATAGTTACCGAACATAACATTTGGTGTGTCCGCAGCAAATCCAACTAAGTTTCCAAATGGGATTCCCTTATCCAAAATCGTTTGTTTTAAAAGCATGAATATTTCTTTAGCACTTGAAGCTTGACATTCTTTGAAATCAAAATAAGAATGTTGAATTTTAGAACAGGCATCGTCATAAAATACTACAATGAATGCAATTTGTTTTTTTACGCTGATATTAGTCGTTTCATCAATTATGATTGAAAAAAACTCTTTTTTAACTTCTTATACAATTCCGAAGAAAAACACGGCCCGAGAAAATTTTTTACAATACCAGTCGCTTTCGTTCGATGCATATTTAATTGTTTTAAGGTATCCGAGTCAAGAAGTGACTGCTTTAACGTTGGGATTATGTTGTCAATACATAGGAATGACAGGTTGTTAACAGCCAACATTCCAACAACTTTCAGTTATTATGGTTTGTTGTATGCATGCAGGTGCTAAATGCGTGCCTGAGTATAAAAGTTGACGTGCTGTGGAGTAGCATCAAATGCCAAACTAGGATGTGGCCAGATTGTTAGGCAGTGCTGGTATGCTGGCGTATGCACCGGCTAAGGCTCGCCGTCTTGGGGTGGTTCTTCGCCGTTCAATCCGGTTTACTAACTTGCACCAACAAACATAAATAAAAAAAAAAATTTCATACCAGCTTTTGGTGATTGCTGACAGTTACCATTTTCTTAATATGATTTTGGGGACCCTCAGTGAACCGTACCTGTAAATAAATGAAAAGGAAATAAACGTTGCACAAAAGAGCCAATTCCCCCACTCCCCTTTTATATAGACCTTTATATGAGTTGATAGATGTTATACAACTCTTGCCCCCTCCCCCATAAGGATCATGCTAAATCCTTCCGTGACAACTCTTTTGCCATATTTTTCAAGTTGTCCCATAACCAGAACGCTAATACCTACCCTTGCTCTTTCTTTTATGCCACCATCCTATCAAAAATCCAAAAAAAATCGTCTATCCAGACATTCTTACTAAATAATAAGAATTGTTAAATTTCTTTAAATGAATCATTTCAAAAAAAAAAAATTTTTATTTATTATACTAAAGGTACATGGATAGGATTGCAATTTAACGTCTAATAAATTTTACTTTGAGTATATCGCAATAAAAAAAAATAAAAAAATATGCATGTCAACGATTTGCCTGAGAAAAAAATAATTTTAAGTTCAATTATCTGCATATCTTTAATTATATTAATTAAACTTTACCAATTAAAGCTCATTTCATAAAATACGACATAATACATTTTTACTCCAAACGATGAATTGTATTTATATATAGATATAGCCCGTTTCGTCCGTATTCTGGTCTCGTACGGGTTAACAACATAGTAAGTGAGAACAAATTACCTTTATGGCCATATACCATACACATATATATTCAATTTTCTCTACTTTTCTTTGTTTAAGGTAAACACTTTCTGGAGCCAAAATGGAAACTCTTGGGCTAATCAAATATTCAACGAAGGTTTGAGCTCAAAACTGCGTACAATGGAGGAAAAACAAGGGCCCTCACATTCACCAAAATATATAAATTCTGTGTTTTCCCTAAGCATATGAATCTAAAATAAAATATATATGTTTATCTTTGCGTACGTTTGTCGTCTGTTTGTAATCATTCGAGTCATTGGGCACAATACCTTTACATTTATTTCAGCTTTACTTGTTGCGGGAACTTGGTCACCTGGGTGTCTTCTTCTTTAAGGGGGGAATGACAGATGATGACTGGAACACTTTCGATGTTATGTGATAGGGGAGTCGCACCACTGGCTCATACTCTCGAATTTACCCTATATCAGCCTCACCGACATACCTACGCCTTTCTCTTGGGGGTGTTAACTGCTCGGTTCGTTTTGGATCTCCTGGCACATAAAATTGGGGTTGTATTTCAATCGTCCTTTCAGATTACCAGATTCAAGTTTAGTTATCACTATTTTATTTCCGCATATAAACCTTCTTTTGGTAATTTTCTATTCTTTTTTCAGGTTTACAAAACGGTTCTTTTCTTCCACATGTTTTTTTTTTCAGCACTCGGGTTTAATTTTTAGGCTTTTATATTTTCACAGTTTTCTCGTGATAACTTAAAAGTGTTTTGTTTAAGTGGGATAACTGAATTTGTAATATACTAGGCGCTTTCGGATCACTTGGCCCCGTTCATTAAATTAAGCCTTATTTGTTTTAAGCCTTTAAAAGTTTGTCGTTAAACATTTACCACACATTTCAATAAAGAATTCCATCAGGAATTTCTTAAAACCAATGTCAACACTTTTTTTTATTAGTAACTTTTTCATTTGCTTTATATGTATGTAATTGTTTCTTTTCAACTTAGGTTTATATTAAATTATATTAATTTTTAATAATGTTTTTACTTGTTAACGAGCAGCGTTTATAAAAAATGTAAGTGCCGAGATGATCTGCACTGCTTCACCGACAAAACCAAACTCAACCTCTTTTTCTTCGGCAGTCACCAGGCAACGACGCCATTCCACTCCATTTTCTTCTTTTTTTTCTTTTATTCAGCCATCTTTTTTTCATAACTTTTTCTTCTATATCGAATGTTCTGGAAGCCCGCTCTCCAGCCATCTTTTTTTTTTCTCTTCTTTTTTTCTTTTGGGTTACTTACTTTTCTATGCAACAGTGCGTTTTACAACGCTGCACCCCGGTTTACACTGGCTAATTCGCCGGGATTTCCAGGTCTGGGCACCCGCGCACGTCACACAGTTCAGCTCGTTTAATTTTGTCTTCAAACTCCTGTTTTTCTTAAAAGCTTCAGTTATTGTAGCTGATCAGTTATTGTAGCTGATCTTTTGTGTTGTAGTGAAGAAAGGTGTCTAAGCAAAACCTTTTTATGGGCAACCAATTGTTTTTTGCATCACCTTGTTTTTTCCTTTGCAACCAATTTTTAAAGCAAGGCTCGTCCAGCCATTGGGTGCGAAATTTATAATCCATGACCTTTAAAACTGTAAACAAAATACATTAAAATTAAACATTTCTTTAGAATAAATTGTGTTTCGTACTTACATTCTCATTTACGATTGTGAAAATATTTTAATTTTGTATTGTGCATTCAGTTTTAAAATTTTTTGTCAAGTTGATGACTGTTGCAGAAAGAAGCAAAGTAAGGCAAATTCACATAAGGTATACTCTGCTAAATTCGCTTTGAGAAATTTATACTTAAAATGTCAAAAAATGTACTGAAAAATGTGTGTTGACATCCAACGTATATTCAAATTACAAGCGGAGAAAATAGTCACCTGATCCCTTGCGACCACTTGGTATGAATTCGCTTTGGAAGCAAAGAAAGAAATACAAAAAATAACTGTCACTACAAATTACAATGAGTGAAAAAAGGATAGATTTATACCAATGATGCGCACACAATGCCCCCGGGGGCCGAACAATTTTCGCGATTTACACATACACAACAGGAATGTTGACGAAGCCCACTGCAAAGAGTACAAAAGTTATAATTTTATTCAGTTGTATGCCAACTTTTAAGCAAGAAGGTTGATGTCGCTTGATTTGTTATGATACAACAACAAAATACACAGTTGAGATTACAAGTTAGAGAAAAAGAGAAGCACAACTGAGTATTTTTATGATTTTTTTTCCAGCATTTGAATACACTTGGAATAATTTTATGTTTACATATTAACCATTTTTTTATTATTTTGAAATGTGGAAGGTATATTATGAGAAAATTTTTTTATTTTCTCTAAGCATATTTAATGAAGCTGAGTGCCTTGTATGCAATCAGAAATTAAAAAGAATAAGTGCATACAGTTTTAAGCGTCATTATGAAAATCGTCATTTAGAAATGTGTAGTTTGTCAGGGAAGGACAAAGGTACGCTTATAACAAAATTAAAAAAGAATTTGGAATTGAAAAAAAAAATGTTGTATACAAAAACATTATTCAATACATTTACCAGCAAATTTCTCCCAGTGCACTCACCACTACACACACATTTTGAAGCTGTTTCTCTTTGTGGACAAAGCTGATTTATACACACACAAGATATCTATGTGTTGAAAAGCGAAAAAAACAAATAAGTGTTGCATATTGATGATAGCTCACAACAGTGGCGCCTATGCATAATTACCACGACAATTTATATACAATTAAGAAAAATTTATAATATATAAAAATTTATAGTGAAATTACACAAAAATTTCATTATCCAAAAATTATCCAACAAATTTTAAATTGTCCCATTTTTGGATAATTATCCAGAAAGTGGCAACACTGGCTTACAAGTGGTTGCATTTTTTATCGCAACTTTACCTAATTTTTAAGCTCACAACTTTTATTAATTAAATCTTCATAATATTTAATGTCTTTTCAAGAAGTACCGCCATAACTTTCTTCCAAATCAGACGTATCCGACGAATTATTTTTATGTGTTCTTTTAGAAAAATAGTTTTTTATATTCTTTTGAGACATTTTCACAAATTGTAATCACTTTACAAACTTTTTTTGATCTTTTTGACACTTCTTTAAATGATGCTTAGAATATATAACGGCATATTCTACAAATGCCATGAAACAGTGATACCAATTTTTTCAACTTAGTCTTCGTAGCAATTGGAATTTTCAAAGTTGCTATTGCTGCATGGTGGTATTTTACGAAGTCTGCGATATTTTTTGCCGACATTAGCTGCCATGAAGTATTTCATTCAGTTAGCTCAGTAGCTCAGTTCATTTGTAGTGAAACATTTTTTCAAGCATACAGAAAGAACGAAACCCGAAACATAAAAAGTGATAGATTTATACAGAGTGTGTTCCTGTGTGTGTCATACATTGCAAAACACGGCAGATGAAGTATAAAAAATAGATAAACGTAAAATAGTTTAACGAGTGGAATTTGTTAATAAATATACATATCTACATACATATGTACATACATACATATTTATACTTTTTTTATGTATACACTTGTGCGAAACAAAAAATTTGCTGAAAAAGCACAAGACTTGTACCGAACCCTTTCATTAGCTCGTTTTAGACACAAACCCACTTAAATTACATAGGTTTGTGTCTTGGGTAGCTTACTCTTTATAAACTTTAAAAGCTTTAATACCACGCGTTACGAGGCAACGCTTTTCTGGCTTGTTAAACGCTTTTGAGGCTTTTTAATTTGTAAAATTTAAGGCTTTTGTCGGCTTTTTTTGTCTAGCATTTACGATTTATTTTTCTTTAAATATTTAATGCATTTTTCATCCATTGTTTAATAAACAAATTAATTTCTAATAAGTTTTGTGTATTTTAGCTTATAACGAGTGAAAGTTGAAGTATGTTCAAATTTTTGCGAGGTACGCGCGTCGCGAACTTCTCTATGTAACTTGCCTTATGAAAACACACTATTTCACCTTTTTGGACAGACGCGAGTATCGCATTAGCGCATTGAACGCGTGTTATGTACTTCCACTTTAAATCTCTTAAATTTATTGACGCTTTCAGAGTAGGGGTATTGCAGAAGTTATTAATATTAATCGTTTTAAATTTCTTTGTGGGCAATTCATTATGTTAGTAGATAAAATATTATTCATATCATAACACAAAATAAGTTCACAAACTCTTGCAACACTAATTCTATCGTAGCATTTGTGTGTTCTTTCTTCCATCACCATTATAGGATCACCATCATAGCAAACATAAATAAAAGCATGATAAGAGAGGGATGGCACCAGGAACTGGCCAGAGAATTTGACAAGGTTAACATCACTTACCATTGCAAAATTAATGTTATTAGTCGCCAAGAATAGCTATATTTTTATATCGACAACAAAAATCACCAAGGATTTCTTCCAAGACCTGTATATAACCATGTGGTGTATAAACTACTCCGACTAACATTTTCGAGTTACCAGTATTGATCTCAATAAACAGACACCCTATAATCAATGTATCGGATTTTTCAAAGACAACCTTTACGGCTAATCCATTTACGGATAATCCGTATGAACAAAGTTACACCGCCACCTCTCATGTTTTCAGAATCATTTATAATTACAAATTAAACAGGAACCTTAATAGAACTATCAGCAATGTGTGGTTTCAGCCAAGTTTCACAGACTACTAAGATATCTATTAATGAATATTCAACTATCAATTTAAATTCATCGAACTTACGGTCTGCCCCACGATGTCACCAGGAATCGTTCGCTCGACAACTTGTATGGCAAACAACAACAAATTTTCTAATGTTATTGTTGTTTGCCATACAAGTTGTCGATCGAATGTTTGCTGGTGACATCGTGGGACAGGCCGTTAGAATTACCCAGACTAGGATTAATACTTTGAATGTTAATATGAGCACATTTACAACATGTGCTAAAATCTGACAAATTAGATCTTAGATGAGAGTTGTTGCTTATGATTGGATCTAAATTACCCAATGGAGAATAAATGGATGCCATATTACTGTAGTATTAATAATTACAATTTATCTGAATACAGAAAGGGTAAAGAATAATTGAAATTACTAACAAAAAAAATTATTATATACTAATACAAAACAATGAGATCAAAATATAAAATAATAACGCGAAATGTCCAATTAAAAAAAGATAACGTAATGACTTAAAGAATTAGTCAGCTATACAGCTCCGGCAAGTCCAGACTCATTCAACCTCTAAGCACTCAGCACTTCACAGCTTATGTTAAAAAAGTAGCAAAATTTATCAATATCAAGTGTTTTAAAGGAATTATCATTTAGAGTTAATCTGACCCTAGTCTTGTCAGAATTTAGAAGGCGAACTTTTGGAGATTTTATTTTCATTGCGGAGTTTAAGGTATTGGAATAGGAGGCGATCAACTTTCGTCGTATGATGATCATTCAAAAATATTATTTTATTAATAACTATCCCTGTTAATAAATGAATTTAAGGGCAAATTTCTTGATTTAAAATAGTTTCTCATAGCTAGATCACGTTTGGTGATACTATTAAGATTCACAAGGTTAATGAAAAAGCAGTTGTTCAAATCAGAGTTATTAATATCCACCTGTATTTCTTTAAATATACGTATTACAATATCTTCAACATTTTCCTGAAACTTGGGAAAACCAGATATTAGAATGTCGGATCTATTTAGGCATTTTGGAAGTGTTTCCTTTTGTTCCTCTAACACTTTAAGCTTGCTGGATCTCGAATTCTGAATGTATTTCACACTATTTTTTGCAATTGATAATATCATTTTTAAACTCTGTGAGATTCGCAAACAAAGTTAAGGCTACCTGTTGCGGACAGCAACGCGAATTAAACTTTACGGTGAAGTAATAATAAAACTCAAAAACTGTTAAGGATTGGATTGGTTTTATTATCTAAAAGGAAATGTATTTTACAAATTATACAAAACACACAAGTAAAAAATCAAACTTACTTTACTCTACGCTTTCCGGCATTTTTTCCTAAATAGCCGGTAGACTTAAAACTTGGAAGCGATTACTCGTAAAGCGATTACTATTAACTAAGTACCAAATACCATTGATCAGGGAAGAAATAAATGGTATAAAGAGTTACCATAGAAATCTTCAAAATAAAGTATTATAAAACAAAACAAATTCTTCCGTTACAAACATTTAAATTTCACTCCGCAACATTCCGCCACACATGAGTCGATCAGGGAGACTCGCTCCTGACATCTAGAATAGCCAACTTTGAAGCGGGGCGACGAAAATTACCAACTGAAGTTTTCATCGCCGCCGAACGAACTTGCCCATCAGCCGCTGGAAAAACCTGTGCAACAATACCCCTTTTCCATTCGCCACGTGATTCATTGTCATCGCATATGACCACAACATCTCCAACTTGTAGGGGCTTTACCGCCTGGTACCACTTGGTAAGTCTGGGAGGTATTCAAGTACCCACCTTTTCCAAAAGGTTTGTTTTAGCTGCTGTTGTATATGCCATTGCTTTCGTAGAACAACCTTTTCGCCAACAGTAGGAGTCTGGACAATATTTGGGCATCCCAGTAAAAAATGATTGGGTGTTAGAGGCTCACTTTCTGAGCTCTCTAGAGGAAGGTGAGTTAGTGGGCGTGAGTTTACCAGATTCTCGGCTTCTATCAACAGACTATTTAAAGTCTCCGCTTGCGGCGACTTTTCTTTAAGTGTAAACGCTAATACGTTTTTTACGCAGCGAACCATGCGTTCCCATGCCCCACCAGCGGAGGGGGTTGCTGGAGTATTGAACAACCATTCGATTCCGCGACGTGTACATTCCTCACCCACCTTTTCCTGATTTATAATAAAGTCTTCTTTATGAGCTCCTATAAAATTAGTACCCCTGTCGCTCCTTATACGGACGGGTACGCCTCTTCTATTAACGAAATTCCTGATACATAGTATAAATGCGTCGGTAGATAGGTCTTTAGCAATTTCTACGTGTATTGCCCTTACCAGTTGTCGTAGGCAAGGAATCCAAAACTTGGTGCGGATGGCCGCGCAAATGGCTTCCTGGTTTTGATGCTTAAATTTGTCGTGATAATGTTTCACGATGAGTTGTGTTATAACATGTTTCTTTGGCATAATTATTGGCTCTTTTGTTTCTTGCGCGACACATTCGGCTTTTTTTATGCGGCCTGAGACTCGGATAAGTTCGTCTTGCCCTAAGAACGGAGTCAGTTTGTATATGTGGCTTTTATTGGACACTGGTTTATTACGTTTTAATAATTTTAGTTCCTCACCGAAATATTCTTGCTGGGCAATTTGACACCAAAATGTTTCTGCTTCATTCATTTCTTGTGCTGTCAAATATCGGGGAAAGTTTAAAATAGATTTTTTCTGATGTGAGTTATAACACTTAAAAATTTTTAACGCACGAACTAACCAACTCCTGATTCTGAGTAATGTGTAGTACCTGGATTTTTCATCATATTTAATTAACGGGCTAATTTCCGTTATTGACATTATAAATTTAGAGCGTATTTCGGAATGAATTTTATGTGCACTTATATCGTCAGGAAGGCTTGGCCACTTTGATTCTTCAGACTTTAAAAAAATTGGGCCATTTAACCATCGAGAGTTGTGAGAAATTTCAAAAAATTGTTTTGGTCTGGTAGCGTCGTCTGCCGGGTTATTTGAACCGGGACCCATCTCCATTGTCCCACGTATGATACGTCTAGTATTTCAGCAATGCGATGAGAAACAAACTGCTTATAAACTCGGCTGTCTGGTATCTTCGATAATTTTTCTTTCGTCTCCACTGTCGCTGGCAGAAAACTCGGCTGTAGTTTTTTTCTCGTCAGACATTTTCTTTAGACGTTCACTACGGCGGGTCATCCGATTCCGAGAATTCAATTGAGTTATAGTAAAATAATAAAAAAATGTTGCGGGCAGCAATGCGAATTAAACTTTACGGTGAAGTAATAATAAAACTCAAAAACTGTTAAGGATTGGATTGGTTTTATTATCTAAAATAGGAAATGTATTTTACAAATTATACAAAACACACAAGTAAAAAATCAAACTTACTTTATTCTACGCTTTCCGGCATTTTTTCCTAAATAGCCGGTAGACTTAAAACTTGGAAGCGATTACTCGTAAAGAGATTACTATTAACTAAGTACCAAATACCATTGATCAGGGAAGAAATAAATGGTATAAAGAGTTACCATAGAAATCTTAAAAATAAAGTATTATAAAACAAAACAAATTCTTCCGTTACAAATATTTAAATTTCACTCCGCAACACTACCCTTGGCCTTAGAATTTTTAGCTAAATGATCTGAACTAATCCCAACACAGCTTCCGTGGAACCATTTAGCACAAAGAAGTTAGCAAATACTACCGCCTACTACCGCTATTTCTGATATGTGGGTACAGTTGGATTGTGTCGAAAGTACATGATATGAGTTTGTAAATGGTTTTCTTTTTATAATAAACATTTTCTTCTTTTATGCAAAAGGAAAGGGCTTCGGCCATTGTCTTAGGTCTCATTTATCTCATGTTTGACCATAAAGATTATTTAAGGCAGGATACGAATGTGTTTAGACACATTTCGACCAATAGTTTTTGCTTTGTTTCTATGAAATTAAGATTGGTTTCATGAAATAGAATTTTATTACTGATACACGACTGTATTTCTATGATTGAACTATAAAAGTGTTGGTCCGAATGATTTGTTTATTTTAAGTAACGTAGCTCTCTTATTAAGGATGAATCATTTCTTTTACCGGAATAATGTAAAATTAGGTTAATTTTTATATTTTGCCAAACTAAAGGGGTACCATAAACGTTGCGTACTTTGAGTACTCCTTGGAACGACGTTTCCATAATGCAAGAACTTTTGAGCCATTCTGTATCGTCACCCTGCACATACAATGTGTTACTTATGTGTTCGGTATTTTTGGCTAAGTTTATAAATAAATGTGTATAAGTTATAAATTATATTTATAATTGAATTGTGTAAACACTCACCAATGACATACTTACAAAGCCTATATCAGAAGTCCTTTGGGGAAGGGTGTTCATTTAACCCTCTGCTACGTATAGCACCAAAAACGTGCTCCAGCACAGCCTGGTCTACACAAACTTCATCTTGTACTGTTTGATATATTTGCACAGCATTACTAATGTGTTGTTAGAAACCATTATTCCCTTTTGGAAAGGTTCTAAACTTTTCTTCTTAGGGACGATTGGATTAGACGTCGCCAAATTCATTCGGCTAAGTACATTCTTTTGTGCTTCAAGTTCATTGCCGTATGATTCATGTCAAAAAAATTTTGGTAAAGTTTTTTTAGGTAATTACGTTAATTAATACCCGTATTTTCTACATTCAGATAATTAACTTACACGATAGATATATATGGCTAGAAATAATGGGCATAAGTAGTTACAATTTACCTTGCCGGGGTAGTCACTGACGAATTGTGTACATCGAACCAATCATTAACTAACTGAATAAGATCGGCCGTTTCCAAAGTTTTCTACAAATCCATTCCAAGCGAAAAGCAACGTCTAATAGCCTTCCTGGTGGTGTTGGAAAAAAGCTGAGTTGCCACGATTCGAACGAACTCTAAATCCGAGAGATAATCTGACACTGATTCGCCATCGCTCACTTAGAAAAAAAATTTACTATATGGAAGGTACAAATAGTAAAAATGTCTAATGTTGCTAATATAATAATAAAAAGGAAATAGTTTTTCTTACTTTTAATTTATGTTGAATTCTGTTGTGCTTTTTATTGTTTGACTTCAGCGGTGTAGTGTTGTTTAGATTTCTGTGGTGTAGTGTTGTTTTGATTTCTGTGGTGTAGTGTTGCTTCCTTTTGTTGTTTGTTGTAAAGAAATCGATTTTCTTCTTTATTGTAAGGAAATTAACTCACCTTGTTGTGAATAAATTAATTTTCTTCCTTCTTGTAAGTAAAATGACTTTCCTTGTTGTGAAGAAATTGATTTTTTTCCTTCTTATGGATAAATTGATTTTCTTCCTTGTTGTAAGGAAATTGACTTTCCTTGTTGTAAAGAAATTGATTTTCTTCCTTGTTATAGAGAAATTGATTTTCTTCCTTGTTTTGAGGAAATTGACCTTCTTTGTTGTAAAGAAATTGATTTTCTTCCTTGTTATAGAGAAATTGATTTTCTTCCTTGTTTTGAGAAAATTGACTTTATTTGTTGTAAAGAAATTGATTTTCTTCCTTGTTATAAAGAAATTGATTTTCTTCCTTGTTACGCAGATCCTACCGACTGCGCCAGTAAAGGATATTCTTTTCAGTTATTTAAAAAAAAAATGATTTATTTGTTTTATTATTACACTAATTTTATACGCTTACTTCACTATTTACAAATTATAATTTTTTTAAATTCCTTGATTGACTTCACTATTTTATTCATTAACTTATTGACTGTTCTTTATTTTCTTTACTGCCCACTTATCTTCTAAATTCAAGATTTTATACCTAGCATTTTCGTTTCGTCTAGGAACCAATTATTTTGATAAATAATTCTGTGGAATTCTTTACCACTTTTACAAAATTTATTGGTAACAACCAGAAGCATAAAAAATAACACTTGCAAAAGAGGGCAATGCAGTTTCGTGGAATTGTTTACCACTTTTAATTCTATTACAAAATTATTGGTAATAAACATAAACAATTGAAAGGGCAATGCATTTGTTAGTTGGTGAACAATTCTGGGAATTGTTTAACACTCAAAATAAAATTAAATAACAATTATTTTTAATGTAAAAGTGCAACTTCATGAATTTTTCGTACGCGATTCAAATAGAGAGCTTTTGTTTTGTTAAAAAAAAAAATATTTTTTATTTTCAACTTTATTGGAGCACCTTGCAACTTAGACTACTTTCTTTCATTATCGTTCATTATCATTTTACTTCTTGTTGACATGAATTTCTGTTAGTTTAGCTTAAAGTGTGTTTTACAATTTTTTGTTTACTTATGCTAAATTTATTTTATTTTAAAATTACCCTGAATTGAAATGGAAATACAATGAATGCAGTTTTGGCAATATTTATTAAAATTTACTGTGTTAAATTGGGGCCGTTGCAATTCTTGGAGTTGCGACCGAAAAATAGTATGGACTTATAAGTAAGCTTTAATTTTCTAACAGGAAATGATGTTTGCTTTATGTTTTTATACTTTGTATTTTTGCTATGAAATCATCAATAGGGTCATTCTTTAAGTATGTGAATGTATTGGGGTTTGTATATATAACTCGCGCGTGTAAACCAAAAAAATAAAAAATATGTTGACGCGTTTATGGAAAATTAGGAAGGCACTTATTTATGTTGACTTTAGTAAGAAAAAAATAGGGTGGCGCTATATTATATTGGTTGGTGTTATAGAGAGATTAGGTCACTATAACATTTACCCTCATGAGTGGCAGAAAGCTGATCTCCTTCTCTATAAAATAATTCACTATAATCTTTCAATAGTTTTGCAAGCAATTTGTATTCTTCCGAATTTAAATGTGCCAAATTCAAATTTTTTAAGTCGCTGTATTCAAGTGAACAAATTTCCTGGTTATTTAATGGGTTGTAATATCCAAACGGTATATTGTTACCTAATTTGGTAATAAATCTATTCTCTACATCAATCTTACTTTTAAGAGCGATGAGAAAATGTTTCCCAGTTATGGCTGAATAATTTTTACTATTGAAATTAATAACCTTCCAAGAGAAGCTACCTGAGATATTGAATTCTCTAGGTATGGGTGCAATAATTTTATATGTCACTTGATTTATTCCGTTTATAGTTTCGTAACAAATTGGTCTATCCATTTCTTGAGTGGGAAATGAATTCCCAAGTGCATTAGGCTGAATTATGCTCGTTTCGGAGCCAGTATACATTTAATTTTGTGATCACCAATTGTTGCAACTATTATGGGTAATTTTGTGAAGGAGGCATTTTATAAAAATTTACGTCTTCTTCTTCCTTTAAATTTCCGATATCCATCGGTTCTAGCTCTTGGCTGTAATAATTTGCTTGGCGTTGCTGTCCACAATAGTTTCTGTTTTCATTATTATTTCTTTGACTTGAAAAATTATTAGGACTTGATTGCTGAACTGAATTACTACCAGTATTTACACGCTGTCCATAGTTTTTATAATATAGGATTTGCTGTTGAAAATTATGTCTTCTAAAACTATTATTTGATTGGTTCTGAAAACTAGTGCTGTTGTTTTTGGTATATATTTGCTTGTTATTGCTTTAGAACCATTTCAAGTTCTGTTATTATTTGCAGACTTTCATCGGACGATTTTGTCAAATTTGTTCATTTAATTTTATTTAGTAACACAAAAAATTTAAAATTTTATTCACTTATTTTCTTTTTGTTCTGTCTAGAATCAAAAAGTTTACAACATGTATAAACGCTACAATGAAAAAAACACAAATAATAACTTTTAATATTTAATTTATTTAGTATGCAAGAGATCAAATCGTTGTGGCACGGCCGGTGGTTAATTGACGACTAAAAAATCATTTCATGCAAAACCATACTCTCACAGTCGGCCATCCTTTCAATACAATCGACCTCGATTTTCCCTGGATTGTCTGCATCAATATCGTCATCGTCTGTTCCGTCTTCATCACTTGAAAATTCGACTGCTGGTAAGCTGCACCAAGGTTTCATCTTATCTGAAGCGTATATCGACTTATAGTGACGCTGTGTTCGACTAGAACTCGGCAGGTCCTCAATTACATATCTATCTTTGTCGAGGACGGTGGTTATTATGAATGGGCCCTTGTATCGTGGCTCCAACTTTCGTGACGTGCCAGTTGCTGTTGGTTCATTTTCTACCAGCACTAAATCACCCACTTCGTACCGTCTTGGCTGGACATGTTGATTGTCATAACGTCTCTTAGCTATTTCGCGCTGGATGTCAATCCTTTTGGCTGTCTCCTTACGAACTGTCTGCAGTTCTTCGGTGCTCAACACTTCGCTGCTATGAAGGGCAAGAACGAGCTTGTTCTGCAGGATATCTCTTGGCTCGAACCCAAACAGAAGTTCTTGTGGTGTTTTACTTGTTGTCTTATTCACCATGCTGTTGATTGACCACTGTATTCTTCGGAGTTGATCGTCCCACCGTTTGTCCTCCTTGGTCGTTGGCAAAAGCATTCCTAGAATGGTGCGATTAGTGCGTTCAGCATGTCCGTTTGCTCGAGGTGTGCGGACAGCATTCAGTACATGCTTTACATCGTTGGCCTTGCAGTAGCGTTCAAATTCGTGCGATGTGAATGATGATCCGCGATCTGTGATAATTCTTGCTGGCATTCCGAAGTACTCGCTGACTTCATTAAGAACGTTTAAGACGTGTTTTGTCGCTGTACTTTTCACTGCTTTTATGATACTAAACTTAGTAAAAGCGTCAACGATGACTAGTATGTGCTCATTACGTTTCGTGGTTTTTGGGAATGGGCCCAAATGGTCCATGTGTACAGTATGAAAAGGGATGGGGTTAATATTTTCGTAGTGATACTCGCCTTCGTGTCTGCCTCCTCGTGATTTATTATACGCACATTCAACACACGATTTGATATGAGATTTCACGGCGTTTCTCATTCGGGGGAACCAGAAATGTCTTTGAAGGCCATGTAACGTTTTTTCTATTCCAAGGTGTCCTGCGTTATCGTGCTGCCCTTGAATTACGCGCCATCTTATACCTTTTGGGACTACCCAGAGGCAATCGTTGTTGACCTTGCGAAACAATCTGTCATTTTTGAGAAGATAGTCCTTGCAAGTTTCTTTATCACCCAACTGCACTTTCTTCATAGTTTCGCGTATCTGTTCATCTTGTAGTTGCATTGAGAACAGAAAATCATTTTCATTAACAGTCGTTTTAGCGATCCGTAACGACGCCGTCTCCATGTCACGTGATACTTCGTATGGTGCTCGGCTCAGTGCGTCGACATGTTGCATCCGTTGACCTGATCGATGTTCTATTTCTATATCGAAATCTTGAATCCGGAGCCACCACCTGGCTATTCGGGGTATAAGCTCCTTTTTTTGCATTGTTGTTTTTATTGCGTTGCAATCGGTAATGACGGTTACACTTTTGCCGTATACGTAGTAACGAAAGCGTTCGAGGGTTTCAACAACAGCTAGGGCTTCAAGCTCATAGCTATGATAGTTGCGTTCGTCATTGGTTGTCGATCGACTGAAAAATGCTACGGGCTTCCAACTATGGTTTTCGCTCTGCAACAAGACGCCGGCTAAACCTATGGTACTAGCGTCTGTGTGTATCTGATGTTGTGCTGTCGTTTTATAACCGACCACCACGGGACTCTTGATAAGACTAGCCTTAAGTGACAGAAATGCTTCGTGCTGCTCGTTTGTCCACTGGAATTGTGCATCCTTTTTTAATATACTACGTAAAGGTTCAGATATCAAAGAGTATCCTGGCACGAACTTGCGAAAATAACCGCTTAAGCCTAGAAATTGTCTTACTTCTCTTACAGTTGTTGGTGTTGGGAATTCGGAGATCGCATTCGTCTTTGCTGTACCTGGACTCATACCTCCTTTATGGATTTGATGACCCAGGAACTAGATGTTTTGTTCAATAAACTGGCATTTATTCACGCTTATTGTCAGGTTAAATTGGCGTAATACATTGAAGACTCGCCGTAATTTCTGAAACATTTCAGTTATATTGTTGCTACCGACCACAATGTCATCCATGTAGAGGATGACGTCACCATCTTGCGTTTTATCGCGTATTAATGACATCAAACGCTGGAAAACCGCTGGCGCATTCTTAAGTCCGAACGGCATACGTTTGAATTCGTACATCTCATCAGGGGTTACGAACGCCGTATACTTCTGGCTATTTTCCTCTATTGGTATCTGATAATATCCACTATTCAGATCCAGGACGGTAAAATAGGTAAATTGCATTACTTCTTGCAGTCGTTCTTCGATGTTTGGCGTAGGAAATATTTCCTTCACCATGTTTTGATTTAAACGGCGATAATCGATACATAAACGGTCGTTACCGTTTTTCTTTTTGACAAGTACGATAGGGCTCGCGTATTCCGACTTTGATTTTCTTATTATATTATTCGTAAGTAGTTCGTTGATCAATTTACGTAGCGACTCTTTTTTTATCTCGGGGATTCTGTAAGGTTTCGTCGCGATGGGCTCGTTTGTTTTTAATTCTATTCTCATTGATATTACGTCTGTTAGGCCGATTTCACTTAATTCCTTACCGAAGACATCACGATATTCATCAATTAGCCCGAATAAATTTGATCTGGTTCTATCATCGATATTGCCGTGCTTAATGTTCGTTATTTTAGTACGCGATTGTTCGTTAATTTCGGTTCTGTAAACGTTAAAATATTCAAAGTATTGTTCGTTATCATTACATATAAGACGTACATCATTGTTGTAAAATATTTCGTTGCCGATTATAACGTCCGACGAAAATGCATTGTCATCAGCTATGTACAAAATTGACCAAAAGTTCGACGTTGTCAATATTTAGTTTAACATTGATCTTTTCGTTTAGCACTGTTGTTCCGCCACACACCCCACTAATCCGTATGCTACATTTTTCTCTTTTACCGACGATCAGATGAGCTTTCGATTTCTTCACAAGACTACATTCGCTACCCGTGTCAATTAATGCAAACATTGCGACACCGTTGATGATTACCTCCTTTTCTGCAGAATATTTTTTTACATTGTTCATATTACGGATATTTGGTTGTCCGCAGTTTACTGGTGTACCCTTAGGGTGAACCCGTTGGCAGTTGGTACATCGCGGTCTTCTTTGTGGCTTTGGGCATGCGCTAGATATATGGCCCGTCTCCGAACAATTAAAACAGATAATCGGCTTTCGCTCAGGCTGTGGCTTTATGTTATTATCGTTGGGTTTGTTAAAGTTTTTACTAGTGTAGTCATTGCGCCTAGGTGCTGCTGCTACTTTTTCGTTGTGAGAACAACCTGCCATGTTTGCGAAATACTCGTCGAGTGTAGTACGCATTTCCTTCATTGACTTTAAGCGCACCGTAGCAATGGCAACTTGTAGCTCTCGATGGTTTAGTCCCTCTCGTGTATATTTAATAATGGCTGATTCGCTCAGATGATTTCTTTTGCCTAAAGCACTCATACGGAAGCAATATTCGTTTATGGACTCACCTGGTTTCCGAGTCGCGTTTGACATTCTAAAGTGGACATCAGCTTCGTCTGGCTCGACTCCAAACTCTTCTCGTAGCGCTGCTGCCAAATCTATCCACTTACCGTATAAATCGGAAGATGCGTCTAGCCACAACCTTGCAGGACCCTTCAGTTTAGTAAAAACGGCAAGCATTAAGCATTTCTCGTCCCACTCGTATGCCTCTATCGATTTATCTATACGATCAATAAACTGATCAACACTAAAAATCTGATCCTTGGTTGGATCGTAATCGGGTAACGTATCGGCGATTTCCTTAACACTATATGCATTACGCGGTCGCGGTTCTCCCCGGTTCAATGACAACGGTTCATTGATTTGTCCGTTTGCGTTATCGCGCGCCCGGTTTTGCGAATTATTGTTTGTCTGGTGTTGCACTAATGTCATAACGTTTTCTAGCATTCCGCGCAATTCATCGATTTGAGAATGTAGATTTTCATTTAAGTCCGTTTCTACTACTTCTATTGTTTCGGATCCGACGTCCTCTATTAAACGACTAACCAGTTCTGCCTTACTACCGGCCGTTGGCAGATTTCTCTCTCGAAGAAGATCTTTTATCGTGACCACTTTTAATTAAGATATCAAAGGCATTTTTACTTTTTAAACCACTGTCTTTCGTTATGTATATAGATACGTTAATTAAGCTTATTTTGCGTCTTTTTTTAATTTCTTAAAACTTTACACTTATTCGTTTGTGCGTCGTTTTTTTATATAATGATTTTTCCGTTTCACAAAATTTACCCTTTTGCTTGAACGGTTTTTATTTACTTTTTCGTAGACATACATATGCATTTCTATATATAATACGTTTAAAATTCTACCACTTTTTCATGTCTTTTCATTTGCATATAATACGTTTCAAATCATACCAGTATAATAAAATTTCTGTGTGTGTTAGTACACAAGCAAATATAATCATCGAGTTAGGATGGTCGTTATTAGTTTTTTATGTTCACGTGCTTGTGTCCATTCCGTTTTGTTTCATTAGAGAGCAATTCGCGTTTAATCTCACTCTTTTGATTGTTCGGTTGCGCAAAAGCAGATTTATGTTAGCACTCACAATTCTCTATGTACTTAAATACATATGTACCTTCACACACATCACTTCCCTTAAGACTCTAAAGTTCTTATATAAGTTATTATTTCCCTTTTGTTGGGAAAATAAAAAAAAACACAATTTTTTAGACGGAGAGTGCGTCCGCTCTTTATTGAAGTTAAATTAAAACTTAAAGTAATTTACATTTTGGTTCTATATTATACTCTATTTTCTGCTTAATTGACTTATTTCTAAAAGTGGCATAATTAGCAATATCAAAGCTGTTGCCCTCATTTCCCAAGAAATGTTAAAACAATTTTTTAAAGAAAATTAACTATATTTAATGCTCAGGTTGCATTATTGGTAGGTGCAATAAACTTTATAATTTCTTTTTAATTGATTGCAACAGCTTGGTAAATTGTGACTTTGCACTTTTTATTTTAGTTATTTTATTTTACTTTTCAAATAAATGTTTATGTTAACTTTTTAATAAAAGTTTACGTTAACTCTTCCCCTCTTAAGTCGATTGTCCTCAATCGATTATTTATTAATTTGGGGCGTCGAAATTTGCAGAAATGGCCCATTTTTTACATCTGGGATATAACCCGTGCTTACTTGCGGTTCTGAAAATATGTACCATTTCCGCTTAAACTTTAAAACTATTACAAATGTTATAAAAAAAAGAATTAAGATTGCCACATCTGTGCTTAGACTAGTTACATGTGTATTTTTATTTTTAGTCGTTAGTATTTCAATTTTATCTTCATGCTGCAGTTGTTTAATGTATAAATTTTCAATTTTTAGATTAAGTTTTGTATTATTATTTTCTTTTATCTTGGTAATTAGATTAGGTAACACAAGTGTATCGTATATCCTTAGATTAGAATTAATATATGTTTTATTTAGTACATTAATTTTACAATTTTCGAATCTGATAAGAAACGTTCCCTTCTGTTTTATTTTTAATTTACTGCAGTCATGAGTTATTATGCCTTCAAAATTTTTAAATACAATCAATCCTTGAATAATTTCTGTAACTGCGGTTTTTTCTGACTTTTCGAGTTCACATTGAGCCTCTCTAAAATCTAAGATATTTGATAAGCATTTATTGTCTAATGTAATTAAATTTTTTTCCAGGTTGTCTTTAACGTTTATCGAATAAATGTTATTATTGTTATCGGCTAATATTTCTGTTTGGTTTAATATTATCGATTTATTTTGGATGTTTGGCAGGGGTTCAAATATTATTTTTGACAAAATATTAGACGAAAATTGGGGTATCAGTAGTGTCAATATGATTCTGTTATTTTGAAAAAGTACTACAATTTTTATGCTACTATAACTATCGAAGTCCGTGATTAAGTCTAGTTCCTTTTGAGTCAAAATGTCAGCGGGAATAACTCCTAACTTGCAGGAAAATATTATTCGTCCAATGTCCTCGACATGATTGTTCAGAAGTAGTATGTCATTGTTAACTCTGTATATGTGTTGGATGAATTGAACTTCATCTTCTAGTGTTTTAATTCTATTTTGTGTTTGGGATTTAAATTCATTAATGTAAGTACTAATGAGAACTTGTTGTTTGTTTATATGTTTTGTGATATTATTAATTTGTTCGCTTATTAGATTGTTTACGAGAGTTAAGTTATTAATTGTTGTGTTAGTAGCCTGTTCACTATCGTGTATTTTTGATATGGTTTCGCGTATTTCCCGTTCGTCGTCACTGTCCATAGATCCTGCTATGATCTTTAAACCTTTTCCTACAATATTAAAAAGTCCTCTTTTAGATTTAGAATTTATATGAAGGTTGTTTATACGAGTGCTGAGTAATAAAAAGTTTTTGTTTATTGTACTTATAAGTTGTTTATCCTCAAAAGTGGTGGCATTTAACGTTATTATGTTTTTGGAGATAAATAACATCGTCTCCTCATATGCTGTCAAGTTTATGAAGTGGAAAACCTTATCGTAGTAGCTAATTGTCTTCTGTTCGCCTGTTTTGATAGGTATGTACCCATTATTATTGGTCAGGTCTTGTACATCCAACTGTTGTGCCTTCGTCATTAGTATCCACATAAAAATTGTAAATAGAGGTTTCGTCATTTTTCCGGTCCTATAAGAAGAGATATTATTCTGTTATATTTTTTTAAGTGTTTTTAATATGGCTTTTGTGGACTATTCTTCCTGATTTAGTCTTAACTGTTGTATTGTAGTTCTGAGCGACTATTTCTTTTTTATACCTAGGTGACAGCTTATTCCCTAGTCTTCGATTTATTTTTATGAATATTTCGTCTCCCTCTGAATATTCCCTTGGTGGTTCCCTATTTGCGTTATGGTAGGTAATGTCATATTTTTGTTTTTCTATAAGTTTTTTTATGTTTTCTTTTCTATCTTCTTCGAGTTGCTCCGGATCGGTGCTAACTCGTCTTCCAAAAAAAACTTCCATTGGTTTTCTTCCTGTTACTGTATGAATAGAGAAATTATACTCCTTCACTGCGGAGTCTAGCAATTCTTGAAATGATCGGTATGTTTGCTCCTTTTGGAGGCAGCGCATAATTTCTTGGAGAGTAGAATGAAACCTCTCCACCTGTCCGTTAGAACAGCTTGTGTATGGGGCTGTTCGAAAAATTTTTATCCCCATCTCGTTTTCAATCATAAATTTAATGGATTCCGAGTTAAATGATTTCTCGTTATCCATGACTAAAGTTTCAGGAAACAACGAAAAAAGAATATCCCTCAGGGGTTGTCTTATGTCTTCGGTTGCTTTCGATCGTATAGATCTTGCAATGGCGTATTTGGAGAATTTGTCAATTGCAGTCAGTACTAATTCCTTCCCGACCAAAAATATATCTAAATGAACTATTTGCCCTGGGAATTGTGGTATTGGTGTAGCCTGTATCTGTTGCTTCATGGGGTGTCGGTCGTACTTGTTTTCCTTACATATTACACATTTTTTAATAATGTTCTTCACCTTCCTGGACATGGCAGGAAAATAATAATTTTGAAGTATTTGTATCTTATTTTCTTTTGCGTTTCTGTGCGCGCGCTTGTGAACACTCAAGATTATTTCTTCTTGTTCCTGTTCACTTCTGACATCAATTATTTGATTATTTGTAAATCTTACTTTGTAACTCCGAAAGTGATCCATATATACCTCTTGTATTAATCCCATAATAGGTTCTGTTGTTTTTATTCCGTTTATGATAGATGGGTACATGTATTTTTTTAAAATGCTAACTAGATTTTCTGTATTATAGCATGGTTGGGTTATTGTGTGTCTGTGATACGTAGGAAAAATTATTTCGAATTTGTAATCAGATGTGGGTCCAATATTCAAAAAAATTTGATTTTTAAAAGCATTTATCGGTGAGTCTACGTGTGTTATCAAATTGTGAGATGAACTTTCGGCGCTATTTGTGGCAATAGAAAGGGTATTAATGTCACATTCAAGTGGTATTCTTGAAAGGGCATCAGCTACGAAATTTGCTTTGCCTGGCTTGTATAGGAGCTCATAGTTATACTCTTCTAAGATGGCTTTCCAGCGTTTCATTTTACTATTGTTGTTTTTATTACTTAGGGCATAGATCAGTGGCTGATGGTCAGTGTATATTTTTACTCTTACAGAGCCATATAGGTAATTTCGAAACGAGTTAAGTGCCCAAATAATAGCAAGGAGTTCCTTTTCATTGGCAGCATAGTGTTCTTCTGCCTTATGCAAAGTTCTGGATATAAATGCGATAGGTTTGTCGTTTTGTGACAAAACGGCGCCTAACGCGAATTTGGAAGCATCGGTTGTGAGTTCCAAATCCTTCGTAAAATCAGGATATGCCAATACTATATCGTCAGAAACCAAGGAATGTTTTATCTTCCTAAATGCTTCCCTGGCCTCAAAGTCAAATTTTATTGATACTTGAGAGGATTTTCTTTTCGATATTCGCCCTTCTTCCCCTCTTAAAAGCGATGTCAGGGGTTTGGCTAGCTTAGCGTAATTTCTTACAAATTTCCTATAATACCCCGATAGTCCTAGAAAGGATCGAAGTTCCTTCAGGGTTTTGGGTTCGGGAAAATCTGATATTGCTTTGACTTTAGCGGGGTTCGCTCGTATACCTTTCTCAGAAATAATATGACCCAAAAATTCAACTTCCTTCTGCAGAAACTTACATTTGTCCAGCTGGACTTTCAGATTTGCTTCCTCTAAGGTTTTGAAAATTTTTCCTATGTTATCAAAGTGTTCACTCTCTGTTTTACTAAAGATGATTATATCATCGATATACACGTAGCAAATTTTTGCTATATGTTCATGTAAGATGTCATCAAGGGCTCGTTGGAAAATGGATGGTGCATTCTTAAGGCCGAAAGGTAGCCGATTAAATTCAAATTTGCCATTACAAATTGAAAACGCGGTTTTTTCACGGTCGCTTGGCTTTAATGGTATCTGATGAAAGCCACTTTTTAAATCGATTACGGAAAAGAAAGAATTCTCGCCTAGTTGAGATGTTACATTATTTATTTCGGGTATTGGGTAACGGTCTGGAATAGTGACAGAATTAAGTTTCCTGTAATCTATCACCATTCTATATTGCTTGTTTCCTTCCGAGTCAGGTTTCTTGCTGACTATCCACACGGGAGAGTTGTATGGAGAGCGTGAGGGCTTAATGATGCCATCATGTAGCATTTTGTCGACCTGTTTTTCGATCTCTGTTTTCAACGATGCTGGATAAGGGTAAAGTCTGGTGTAGACAGGAATGTCTGTGTTAGTGCGTATTTCGCCGACTACTTTCGTTGTAAATGTCAGTCTTTCGTCTGGGTCCGCGAAAAGTTTAGGGTGTTTCCCGGCTATATATTTCAGTTTTTCTTTCTGTAATGGGGTTAGGTTATCGTCATGTATTTCTATGGAATTTATAGGGGAGTGAGAGCATAATTGTTTAATTTTGATTCTAACACCGTCTTTAACTTGCAAGAAGTTTTTACTGGTATGGATGACTGCCTCAAATTCTTGTAATGTTTCGTTACCTATTATGCCGTCAAAAGATTTCAATGTAGGCATTAAATAAAATTTTATTTTATTATTTAAATTAAATATATTAGCAAAAGTATGTTCTTTAATTTCCACATCACCTGCTACTGATTTTGCGTAAAATATTTCTTTATTTGCTAGGGGGTTTTCAACGAATTTTGGTTGTATGTAGTTTTTTGTCGACCCTGTGTCGATAAGAATTTTCAAAATGTCACCGCTCCTCGTTTTACATTCTATATAGGGCAACGAGGGGCTAGTTATCCTAAAAAATGTATATCACTAAATTCCAATTGTTCGCTTTCAAGCATTGTCGGTTCTTGTGTGGAGGCTAAGTAATCATCGAAAGTGTCCTCCTGTTGATTTGTCTCTTGATTTACGTTGGCTTCGTATTGCGAATACTCAGAATTTATGTGAAAATTCCGAGCAATTTTACGTTGAGGTTGATTAACTGATGCCGGTGGCCTATCAACGGTATAACCTGGCTTCGGTCTATTCATATAATTGATTCTCCTGCTATTCATGGATTCGTCAATCTCCATCGGTTCTGCCCTAGGTTGAGGTTTCGGATCTAAAGGTCTGGGTGGGGCTTGTGGCTGGTAACCGAAAGGTTTGCCAAAACTAAGATCCTGATGATTGTAAGCTCTAAATTGTTCCTGAGAAGTTCGTGGTACATGAGCTAGCTGGGGATAAAATGTCATTGGTTGCGAACGAGGTGGTATTTGTAAATTCCTGTTATAATGGGGTTGTTGAAATCCTGGCCGATTGCGAGGTGGTAATGGAGGGGATTGCATACGGAAATTGCTGCCCCTTCCACTGAAATTAGTGTTCTGAGCATAATTCGCTCGATATGTCTGGTTTTCGAGTTTTAAACATAAATGAAGGGCCTGCGGAAGGTCCGATGGTTCTCTCATTCCGAGAAGTTTAGGCAAATCGCCGTTTAAACCTCTAATAAAGGTGTCCAGCGCTTTGTCCCTATAAGTTTGTGTAAGTAGACCTAATGATTCATTTGATGCGTTCAGGCATCCTAATTTGTTTAATATTAGAGATAGGTGTTTATAAACACGTTGATAAAATTCCTGTACCGATGACTTGCCTTGTATAAGCGAAGTCATTTGGTATTCGAGAGTTGCAAGGTCTCTCTTGTCTGCGTAATGTGTTGTTAAGCATTTTGAAATTGCAGCCCAGTCTAGGGGCGTATTATAAGATTCAAGGACTATGTCCGCGTCTCCTACTATCTTATTTCTGATCGTACTCAGAATACCATAATATCTTGGTGTACCTCTCGTACTGTTATATATCTGTAAGACACGATCTACACTCTTCTTCCAAGAGCTAAACTCACCTTGTTTTCCCGAGAATTCACGCAAACCTTTAACTATGTCAGGGATCTTATCAAGGTCCCCAAGATTGTCTCTATATTCTTCATTTATTACCTGGTCTCTAACTATACCTTGTCCTGCTTCAGGATTAAGAGTTTCTTGTATAATTCCCGGTCCTTGTCTCCTAAAAATTTCTGTCGCTACATTTGCTATTAAAGCATTTAAGTCTTCTAAGCTTAACTGCGTATTGGCAGGACGGTTAGTAGCCTGGGAAAGGACGGCTGGCCTAACTAAGTTCTCTGGATTTGACATGTCTAATGAAATTTCCTATGGTATAATCTACACTTTATGCTTACTTATTTTTTTCAAAGAGCACTTTTTTCAATTTAAATATGGTTTTTTCCTTTTCTCTTTTTTTTGTATTTTAATATAATGTATTATAATAAATTTTCTTAAAAACTTTTGACAAAATAATATAGCTTTAGAGTATTTTCAATACTACTAAACAAATAAAATTAAGTAAGGTACAATACAACTTATAATATTTTCTACCTTGATTCTTCTGGAAAATTTTTAGAGTTGATAGTCGGCTAGCACGTAATGCTTCCCGTTTGCTGCTGCTACTAAGGGACCGTTGTCTATCAGGATGTTGTCTATCAGGATGTTTCTTCTTTCTACTTCCACTTTTTACTCGGATGTTTCTCACTTTTAGCTTGGGTGTTTCTCACTTTTCACTCGGATGTTTCGTGGTTGTCTCTTCACTGCTTTTGTTCTGTTAATTTTACTTCGGGATTATCTCAATTTATTCTACTTCAGTTTAATTCCACAGTATTACTTTATTACAGGATTATCTCAATTTAATTCCACAGTATTTAGTTTAAATTAATTTTTATTACAGGATTATCTCAGTTTAATTCCACAGTTTTTCTTTAAGTTTTTGTTACTTTTTATTTCAGTTCAACTGCACAGTTTCTAGTTTATGTCTTACGACTATTACACTTGGAGCTTTGTATCGCTTTATAGTTTATCTTAAGCTTTTGCTGTAAGTTTTCGTTTTTAAATTCTCTCAATGATAAGCTTTTTCTTAACGGAGCAAGACTTGGATTTAAATTAATTGTACACTGTTTTTTTTTTTAAATATGTTTTGCACTTTTTAATAATAGACTTTACTGCACTTCTTCCTTGTTTCGAAGGATACACTTTATTCGGGCTTAACGTTTACTACACTGCGAACTTAAGGATGCATGCGCGGTAGACTTAGTTACTGTGCTACTTGAGGACATTTGTTACTAAAGGATTTATTTGTTATTTTTATTCCTTTGTAACTGTGCTACTTGAGGACATTTGTTACTAAAGGATTTATTTGTTATTTTTATTCCTTTGTAACTGTGCTACTTGAGGACATTTGTTACTAAAGGATTTATTTGTTATTTTTATTCCTTTGTAACTGTGCTACTTGAGGACATTTGTTACTAAAGGATTTATTTGCTCGGGCGCCAGTTATTATTTCCCTTTTGTTGGGAAAATAAAAAAAAACACAATTTTTTAGACGGAGAGTGCGTCCGCTCTTTATTGAAGTTAAATTAAAACTTAAAGTAATTTACATTTTGGTTCTATATTATACTCTATTTTCTGCTTAATTGACTTATTTCTAAAAGTGGCATAATTAGCAATATCAAAGCTGTTGCCCTCATTTCCCAAGAAATGTTAAAACAATTTTTTAAAGAAAATTAACTATATTTAATGCTCAGGTTGCATTATTGGTAGGTGCAATAAACTTTATAATTTCTTTTTAATTGATTGCAACAGCTTGGTAAATTGTGACTTTGCACTTTTTATTTTAGTTATTTTATTTTACTTTTCAAATAAATGTTTATGTTAACTTTTTAATAAAAGTTTACGTTAACTTATACAGCATATTTTTCAATAGCTTCACTTTTTTTTTTTAACGTATTTTGGTGAGCTTCAATCCCACTTCTGAACTATAAACGCTACAATGAAAAAAACACAAATAATAACTTTTAATATTTAATTTATTTAGTATGCAAGAGATCAAATCGTTGTGGCACGGCCGGTGGTTAATTGACGACTAAAAAATCATTTCATGCAAAACCATACTCTCACACATGCGAGTAAAAATATTATTAATCTTGTATCAAATGCGGTTCATCGCTTTTTTTGTTCTTTTAATTTATTCTTTTGAATAAATTTCCGTATCGACTACGCCGATTACGTTTATTTATAATTGTGATAAATAAACATAAGTGAATCTTAAGACGAAAGTTTAAAAAATATTTTAAATCTAACTTTAGCTAAGCAACGTAAGAATTTTATGCTTACGTTGATGTCTGGCAAAGTGTGGGAAAGAAAAATAAAAATGTAATTCTAAACTTTAAGATTTCCCTACACCTTACCAGCACTATGTTTCTATTTATATACCCAAGGAGAATTGTGAAATATTAATTAAAATTTTTCTTTAGTTTTGAATCGTTATAAATTTTGATTTTTTACGGTCTACTATCGATAGAAGTTTGTCGCATACAACATCAAACAACAACTTACCTGTATCATTTCCGCGAAAATTTTAAAACGAAACCATAGTTTCTAAAACATTGTATTCTTTGTTCACACAACTAATGCAAATAAATAGCTTGCAGATCATTTATATCACTGGTTTGATCAATACAAAAAGAAAACAATTCACAATTTTTTAGTTTTTCCTTAATTGCCAAATCTAAAGAAATTCCTCATTGCGCAACGCGTAGGCATAGATTCGACAAAATTAATGTTATAATTAATTTTTACAAACATTTAACTTAATACTTCTTTTATAAAAACTCAATGTAACTCAGTTAATGGTCTGCCCTGTTTCACAACACCTAGACTAACTACACTCGAAATTTTTTTTATCACGTGTATCTAATTTCATATCTATATTTTCTTCCTCTTGTAACCATCCCTTCCATTTTTTAAAATATATATTTTTCATTTCTATAAAAATAGTATTTTTTCCTCGTCAAAAGAATTATAATCCCTTGTAGTGGCATATTCACAATGCCTTTTAAATGTTTGATAACACAAAAAACATTAATCATTACCAAAGCCATTAATAATCATAATGGTACGACCATTTTTTCTACGCACCATCTCTTAACAACAAAGAACAATCTGGAAAGGGGAAAAAAACAAATCATCCAGTAAGTATCCAATTAGCCTGTGTACTTCTTGCCATCTGGTAGACAACTAAATTAAAATAGCATGACAAAGTGATGGGTACAGTCAATTAAAAATTGATCGGAGCTATTAGTTAGGTGGAATGTGTGAAGCACATACCAGGTACGAACTGCTGACATTGGAGATTAATACAAAGTACAGATCATTATTATCATTATTGTTGCAAATAGATGACTTAAACACGTTTTTACAGCAATTAGAACTCCTCCACCCAAAAAAAACCAGTGGTAGACGCATCTCTATCTTTACGGAAGACATTGAATAAATTGAGATCGAAAAATTCAGCATCCGAAAAGTCTTTGTTCAACCAAGTTTCAACCAACTTAATAGCATCATATTCAAGTTGAGAGGAAAAGTCGTATACAGTATAGGATTTCGATCGAAAGATTTGTAAAGTAAACTTTAAATAGGTTGGCTGTAGCAACTAGGTTTTTTTTTAAATTTACGAAAGGCCGCACTTTGAAGTCTGCTGGTCAAATTTCCGGCTTCAAGATTGCGTTAAAGTAGCTGTTTTAAATACCAATCTTGAAATTAACCCTTTTTAATGTGTATAGATCAGGATCATTCTTAACAAGCTTAAATCAGGCGATGTGATATTTATTTATTTTTGCAGTTTTTTCCACATAACTTAAAATTTGATCCACAGTCACAGTAGGCTTGAATGAGGAAATATGAATCCACTTTTTTTGAGATACCACATCCAAATCACTAGACGAATTAACAGGTCCTTTGTTCAAGCTACACCTATTACACCTTACTATTTTGTGTAGATGTTTGATTTCTTGTAACAGCATTATGTGTCGAATGAGGAGGAGTAGAAGGAACCGCAAAACGGGTTGTTTACTTGTGCTATTATTCGGTGGTTTTTCTATTATTCGTAAGGCTTTCATCGGAATGTACATTAGGATCCAAATCGTAACCGCTAGGGATAACGAGTGGGGAATCGACTGGGCAAATCGTTTGTGGCAAAGTGTAATTTGGTGAAATTAAGTCTGGCACCACTGCTTTATTTTTATTTTCTCAGCGTATGCCATTTTATTTTGATCCTTATTTGTTTCTATTATGACCTTTTTTTTCATTGTAATGTTTTTATTCAAATTACCTTTAAATTCCCGTTTTGACTACATCACTTCTTATGCCGTGGCAAGGTAATACTTCTTGAATGATTCTTGGTGCATTTGCTTCTAGCCGCATTGGCAATTTATTTTGCTAGGGGCACAGCTAAATATCGCGTGCATTGGAGTGGATCCGTGGCCGGAAGTATTCACACCTTTTTTAACATTACTGTGTACCAGTGTTTCTTAATCAACAAGTAGCGTCACTTGATACAGTTACTGCTTCGCCATACGTACCCATTATAAAATTGAATGTCTATACTAGCATAGTTCACTTTCCTTTTCTTTACTCTATTTTATAATTTTATTCAAATATTGTTTCTTATTATTTTTTAACAATGTTTTGAAAAAATAACCTATGCCAAAGTTATTCTATAATTTTGAACAGTGTTTCACTCCCTTTTTTTAATTACAAAAAAATGTATAATGGTTACATATTACGGGCATATCCTATGTGCGCACCATAGGGCGTTCTTTTATACTAAATGCAGTTTCAAATAGGTTTTATATTTCAAATGTTCTTATCGGTTATACACATAATATTATCAGCTATAATTTGCCAAAAGGCGCCTCTGCTTTGGATGTGCGAACATGTATGCTTAGTATATCTTGCGGCTGCAACTCATTGTATATTGTCATATACATATATACAATAAAGTATAAGTTAAGAACTTGCAAAATAAAAGTTCTAAAAAAAATTTGTTTTTTGGTCAGAATGACCGAACTTTATTAAATCAAAAGAAAAACTAACTTAAACTTAAAAGTACTTTATTTATATTGACTTAAATCTAAAGGTGGCGTGATTATTTAGCAATAATTGCACAACTGCAATTGGGAAATAATTTCATTGTGCTTTTTTATTAACATACTTTACAAAATATGCTGATTTGGTATTCAGTTCATTAGGAAATAGTTTGTTAACCTCTTTTGAATTAACTTATAAAATCCGCTTACGCTTACTTAACTTATTTTGTGTTAACTTATATGTGTTTTATGTGTGCGTGTTTTATTATCTGGATAAAACGTCAGATATCAAATTAAATTAAATTACAAAAAATAAGTATTTCTACTTACACAATTCTACCTTGCTGGAGCGCTTCTAGAGGTTTTTCTGATTTATTTCTATGTACCTTTCTTCTTATGCACGCGGTTGACAGTGTTGCCATCGTTAATCAAAGTATAATCAGGGAGACCCACTAACTAAATCGAGCACCGCTAGCTCTGAGGCAAGACGTCGTAATCTTACAAGTGCAGTTCTCACCGTTCCCGAGCGAACTTGCCCTCAACCACACCACGTTTCCATTTGCCTCGTTCTTCTGTTTCGTTGCTCATAATCACAACATCGCCTACGCATAACGGTTTTACCGGCTGGTACCACTTCGAACGTCTCGTTAAATTAGGTAGATATTCGAGCACCCATCTTTTCCAAAATGCCTGTTTAAACTGTTGTAGAATGTGCCATTGCTTCCGGAGACAAACCGTTAGATGCGTAAAATTACGGAATTTACTAAATTTTCCGCTTCAATTGTGGGAATTTTTCTTTTTGAGTAAATGCCAACACTTTTTTTATAGAACGGACCATCCTTTCCCAAACACTAGCTGCTGAAGGGTTATCCGGGGCATTAAATACCCATTCTATGCCTCGTTGAGTACACTCATCAGCCAATTTTGTCTCAATTCTCACGAACTCCTCTTTATTTGTCGATGCCAGTATAAGTGAAAGGCCTCACAAATGGAGTAATACGGTCTACATACATTCGTCCCATTAATGGTACTCTAGGGGCTGCGCTTCTATTTCTGCACATCTGGCAGTTTTTCTTGGCGCTTCTTACCAATTGCCTCAAACTAGAAATCTAAAACTTAGTACGAATTGCAGCACATATTGCTTCTTGGTTTTGATGTACGTATTTCTCATGATAGTGTTTTACTATGAGCTTGGTTATTATATGGTTTTTTGGCATAATAATTTTGTACACTGACTATCACATGTGGCCTTACTAATTCTACCTCAAATTCGAATCAGCCCATCTGATTTGAGGCATGCGCTGAAATTTTAAATACTGCTCTTTTTGGTCACTGGTTTACCAAATCTCAAAACATTATATTATTTTTCAAGAATTTCTCTTTTTGTTATTATATATATATAACAACAACAACTTATAATATCTCAGCTTCTTGGATTTCCTGCGGGGTTAGATATGGCTTTAAATTTAAAGTAGATTTCTTTCGGTGTGCAGCAAAACATATAAAAAATTTAACTGCTCGAGTAAACCAACACCTTATTCCCAACAACTTATAATACTTCGAATTTTCCCCGTACGGTATTAGGGAGTGATTTTCCGTTATAGAAAATAGGAACTTAGAACGTACTTCGGCTTTCCACAATTGCTTATCAGGTATCAGAGATCCAGGTACCCATCGCCATTGTTTCACCTCTGAATGTTGCAAATTCTCTGCAATTCGGTGTGATACAAATTGTTTATAGATGTGGCAATCAGACTGAATCCATTTTACCACTGCTCTCGAGTCTGACCAAAATATTATTTTCATCGGCTGTATGTCATGACTTGAAACTATAGCGTCTTTTAATCTCACTCCAAGTACGGCAGCATGTAGTTCCAGTCTTGGCATGGAGAGGGGCTTTAATAGAGTACACTTATATCTGCCCGCAACAAATATCGTTTCAATAGTATTTTTCAAACGTACTCTCCAATAGCCAACAGCAGAAACGCCACCTCGCTTGCGTCCACGAAACTGTGTAATTCAACCATAGAGGATGGATCTGTAAAACTTACTCCATAGCATCTGGGAATTTTTATATGTCGAGCCTTCTGGAGTTCTCCATACCAATGTTGCCACTTTTCATATATTTTGTCAGGAATTGGTGCGCTCCAGTCGGAATTAAAGAGCCAGAGTTCCTGAAGTATATTCTTAGAGCGTATAACGATATTTGCCAAAAATCCAAATGGGTTGAATATTGACATAACCAAGATTAAAACTTCGCATTTTGTGGGCTTTGGACTGCCACTTAAAACCGCTTCAGGAACTCTGGAAAATTTTAAAATAAAGTAGATTGATCCGATCTATCTTCACATTCCGGCAATTCAATTGCATTGCAAAATTCAGATGAATTTGAAACGAATCCACGCAGCTCGAATCCGGCGTGTTTATGAATGCTAATTACATTTCTAGTTACGTTAATAGCGTCATTAACCGTATCGAAACTATTTACATATTCATCCACAATTGCCCTATAGGTTCTGGCATCATAGTCTTCAAATAATTTGGGGTTTAAATTTTTGACGTATTGCGCAGAACATGGCGAGCTAGTGGACCCAAATATCATTGCGCGCATTACGTATATAACCGGCTCATTAGAATTTACACGTGACTGCCATAAAAACCTCTGGGCAGTTTTGTCCTCCTCGCGAATACGTACTCGGTGGAACATCTCTGGTATATCCCCACACACTGCTACTTGTCGCTGCCGAAATTTAAATAAAATTTAAAGAAGTGGCTTCGGTTGATATCTGGCAGGGCCCCTAAGCAGTCGGAGCTGCATCGAACACAAGTCGCTTTTTGTTACCTTGGTTAGCGTTTGTAACAACGAAGTGCGGCAGGTACCATGTACGCGCAGTCTCAACAGTTGCCTCTTTAGCCGACAGTTTTCTTGCATACCCTTTCTCAACATACTCATAAATTTTATTTTTATACCATAGGGCGAAGCCTTCATTTTTCTCATATTACATGCTGCTATTTGTAACCGTTTATAGGCCAATGAATAAGTTTTCTTAATATCATATTCATCATGTTTTTACAGAAGACTTGTGTCATATTGTTGGCTGTTTTTAATTCTGGTTTTCTCGGCTCTTATATCTTCCTCAGAAACTATACGATTCACTGGCTTCATTCCAAAATCCTCCAATGAAAAATAGTCGGACATTTGTTGTCTGATGTCGTCCATGACATTAAATTAAATTGTCTTCGTTTGACCCAAACAGTACATTTCTCAAGGCTGTCTTATGTACAGAAAAACTATCGTAAATATTCATTACCTGGAGTGGGCGAACCAGTCTCACATGTGGCAGACCGATCAACAAGTTCGGCGTGAATTCAAAATATTCATCAACGGCAACATCTTTTAATAGGGGAAACTTTTCTGTAAACGCTTTTAATTCTAAACTTTGTGCATTTAAGGTTAAATGCCCTGTTGTTCTTACATTCTTCATCTGAAAACTACAATTGTCCCTATTATTTATTTCCAATTCTATTTTCATCGATATCTCATTGGATTTCTTTCCGCATATCCATCCAAGCGATAAGTTATTTTTAGGCCCTTTTAATCCTATTTGATTGGCAATATCTTCTTCTAAAAGAGAAACTTTTGATCCATCATCAATAAACGCTATAATATTGTTACGTTTTTCTCTATTTAAAAACGCTTTTCCGTGGACTCGAAGATTTGCAAATGAATACAAGACTCAGTGTAATAATTAGGGTTAAGAATAATACAAGTTTTATTTACAAATACACTTAAAACTAAATTATTCCCATACAAGCAACATACGAAAATGATACGAAATCGTATTGGTTGGAAGAAAAATATTATTGCGGCAACAATCATATTCGTATTGCGGAAGATTCCCCCTTCGGGAGAGTTTGTGCGGCCAGGGCGATACTTCGAAAAAATACGAATGCAATACTTCTAGAAGATAAAATTGTAATATTGCTAGATAATCATCTAATAGAATTTTTTATGATATTGCCAGATTATCTTTAGGAAGATAAATTATTTATAACGATAGATTATCTCCTAAAGTACAATTTTAGAATTTTTCTAAATTATCTGAAGGAAGAAAAAATATAAATATAGATATATACATACATATACATATATGTATGTATAAATAATACTATCATTAATTTAAATTTAAAGCAATTTTTTATGATCAACTAAATTCAATTTATCATCGCGGGAGTCATCATATGTTTAGTATAAAAAGAAATTTCCTGACATAATGTTTTGAAAATTTTCTGATTGTTATTATTTTGAATTAAATTTTTTTTATCTTCTAGTTAAAAACATATTGATATTATAAATTTATTGCGCATGTGATAAAACGCCAGGCTGAAAAAAATTCAACATTTTAATAACACAAAATACCTTATTAAAGGAAAAAATAAATAGTCAATGCACTTTGAACTGAAAATATTTTAATATTAAAAAAGTATTGCTTTGATGATTTTCTTATAAATCATAAAAATAAGATATTGTATTTTTATCTTCTGGGTAAGATATCTTCCAAATGTTTGTAGGGTCAAGAGCTTAAGTACACTAATACAGCTTAAATTAATTACTCAAATATTCACAACTGGTTACTTCTACGCTTTCCTCCCTGTTGTATACGTAAGTCTCTTAGCTGGCTGCGCAAGTATTCACGTAACACCTCTTTGTCTGATGCTCGTCACTCACGAGACTCACTCTGCCGACACTCTGGTGTATCACACTAGTTGATACACCAATAAAGACTCGCTGGCTTTACTTACACCCTTACTCATGTCTATTCGATGCACTGTTCCCTTTACTCCAGTCGACACGATATAGTCCACTATTATCTCAATTCCACGACAGACTTTGCTGTCACTATAGACTGTCCTATAGTTTCTCCAATACCAACTCACGTATTGTAAAGCGTAAGAGCAGTCTGTCTTAACTATCAACTCACTACTGTTTGGCAGACTATTATTAACTCACAACTTAATTATCAACTGACTTGTTCGCTCGCAACTGACTGACTTGTTCACAACTTGTTCGTTCACAACACAACTGAACTCAACTGCAACTTCTTCACAACTGACTTTCCATTGGTTGCGTCGCCCCTTTTATATTTCGCACCAATACCACTAGAAGTTTCAAGCATAGTCTAGACGATCATTATCATCTTAAATGTTGTTTTCAAAGTACCCAATTACGTTCATGTGGTAACTATGTACATATATGTGTATATGCAGACATCATTACTTCATTATGGTTGTTTACTTTATTTTTTATAAGCAGGCGCTTGTAGTTGTTGTTGGTTGTTTACGTTAAATTACGTATGTAGGTATGTGCTGCGCATGTTTATTTAATTGTTTGCTTTATTCTAGATGTTTCTTTTAATGACCCTGTAGGAATATTTTCCGCAACACTTATGTTAACCCTGTTGGAATATTTTTTGTACAATGCTGCATTAACCTTGTCGAAGGCTATTTTCGTAACAATATCAATGGTACCATTTTGCCGCTTCAAACGTACTGGCAGATAGTTATATAAACTTTTCCTATCTAAACAGTTTTCTACAATCGTGGTTACTGAACTACTACCGATTTCATTTTGTGCACCCACGTTAGATGTGCCATCACTGTCAAAGGTTCCATCTATGACGTTTGCATTTGTTTGGTTACCTTTTGCATTTTCATTATTTTTATTAATTGGTTTTTCATGGAGCAAACGATTATGGTATCTAACACAATTTAAAATACCACACGGGCGGTGACTATTACATTGAAGGGAATTATGACCGGCACCCAAGCAACAAAAACATAAACGATTGTTTTTTTTTCACCTTTGATCAGTTGAGCTGTTTCTAAATTTGGTGCACTGGGTAAGACTATGATTGTTGCGGCACATCACACATTTTAATTGCTTTCGATCGTCAATTTTAATAGCATATGATGGTTTGTATTTGCTCCCTTTACCTTTTGCGGCTTCTTCATTGTTGGAATCTGTTACGGTTGCCAGTGATATATGTATATGTAGCAACACTTTGTATCCACTCGCTAAACTGACGCACTGTTGGATATTCTCTCAGGTTTGTTAGTGAATATTTTATCCATTCTTCACGTTTTGTAAGAGGCAACTTGCCAACGAGCTTATCTAATAGAGTCGGGTTTGAAAGGTGTGGTGTTGAACCCATATAGTGTTTGTTTGAAACCATAGTGGCGAAATTTACAATTTCAGAAATGTTTCTTCCCGAGATGGTGGGAAAGGCTCTTGCTCTAGCAATCTGGCTACGGATTATGATATGCGAACGATCGTAATGAAACTCGAGAGTGTTCATTACTTGTCAACAGTTTCTGGTGAATAAAGTAAGAAATTTTTTAAACAAATATAAGACAAGGGATGCATTTTTGTCAAAAGTATTAATACTTGTATTATAGTCTGAGTGGTCCTTTAGAGAGTGTAATGAGTGTTGAAGCGTTTTTGGCTGTGCTGGTTGAGACGACAAAAATGTTGACAGCTGAGGATGTGTATACATAGGCTGAGAAGATGAAAATGTTGATGCTTGTGTATACATAGGCTGAGAGGCTGAAAATGTTGGAGTATGTGCTTTTGTATACGTAGGCTGAGAAGCTGAAAGGTTAAAATCAGGTAATGTGTTCGTCGGCTGAGACGACGAAGGCATGTCGTCGGTTAGTTTCTGGTTTGCGGCACAGTATATTCAAAATACATTATGTCTGCAGCAAACCAGAAACCAACCGACGATGGGTATGTCTTGTGTTGGCGACGGATGTGGCATGTAATTAGCCGCGTTATATTCAGATTTAAAATAAGAAATAGGCATACTTCGTAGACAAGTAGAACGATGTTGTGGAAGGCACTGCGTTTAGAGCCGGCATGTTGGTAAGTGGTGGGTGTAATAGAGCTGCAGCTGTCACTTTCGCTATGTATTGACTCGGCAGTATCTGCACTTGCTCCTGCCAGAGCAGTACCATCACGTGTTTCGGCTATGTCCTTTTCCTTTCTTGGGCGCCAGAAATAAGTACACAATTGTTTTATAACTAGAAGTGCTTCCAGAATTTCAAAGGTTTCAGCTGAGTATATAGAGGAAACGTTATCTAATGAAAAGCATGCTTCAATGCCAAACCTGAGAATCCTGAATGTGCAGCTTGTCTTATCGGGGGTTTTTGATCCATCAGTAAAACGCGGGTAAAGTCACACCAATTATTTAAGGAAAGGGATAATTGAATTTTTTTTCTAGATCATGATTAGTGGAATCAGCAGCTTTTTGTATACATGTAGTGTATTATATTTATTTATTTTATTTACCTATCAAGATTTGAATTTTGTTATTTTCAAAGGAGTATTTTTATGTCCAAGAACAAACAAATTGTGTACTTTCCTTCCTTTCGAGCTAAATTGATAGCCGTCCAGAAAGCTATAATGTTGTCATGGGAAGATTTTTCGCAGCGAAATACTGATTGGTAGTAATAGATTTTTGATGCGTGAATCGAGCTGTTAAAGATGGCCATGTCTTATCCCATCTGCGTCAGGTGGTGTGTTTTTCGCTGCAGTGATGGACATTTCTAATTTTTAGATGTAGAAGGTGGTATCTTTCGAGAATTCCATTTCGATTAATTCCCGATTGGGTCAGTCAAAATGTCACAAAACCCCTCCATACATTCTTCAGGTAGAGATACGGGTTTATGTATATTTCTCTTGTCGAAGTTAGTTTTCTAAAATCGTGCGGTTTCAAATCGATCAGTTTACAGAACAGGGCCGAATAATAAACAGTACAACTGCTTGTGCAACTTCTTTTAAAAGTGTTATTTTTACACTATTGCAATAATATAATAATAATATTGTGACGAGGTGTATTTGTGTGAAATGTATTAGAAGGACTAAAAAGCTCAATTTCTATGTACTTGTGACCATCGATTTGTAAGTATAAACATATGAACATGTTTATTTATTATAAATGTATAACGTACATACATACATGGTCCGATACAGTTTTAGTAGCATTTACATATTTTACGTACTTTTTCTTCGCTGCAGTCACCATTTGAACTTTTTTAATTCCCATCACTGTTTTGTGAACAGCTGTTCATTTTTCATACTAAAACAACAAAACAAAGTAAGGCGTACGCACGTTTTTAAATGTTCTATAAGTGCACAAACGTTCTAACAGTACGGTACGGTACGGTACAGCAACAGCAACGTTCGGCTAACCCAGCCTCAACTGTGGCGCTGCCAGATTAAATAAATAAAACGTTTATAAAAACAAATAAATCATAAAAAATTATGTTATGACACATAATTAAGTTGGAACGTAAATATCCAGCAAAAAAATTTGCCTACTGGAATGCAAAAAAGTATATGTACTCCCCAGTCGTAAGTACTTACAATTTGACTGAATAACCCATTATTTTTGTTTGAGAAGTTCAAAAAGTATGCGATACAAATATCCAAATTTAATAGATTACTGATTGTCTTAAAGTATTCAAAATTTAATGGGTTATTGTTTGCTTATAAATATAAATAAATATAATATATATAAATTTAGTAGATTACTTTTTGCATAAAATATTATTCATACGTTAATTGACAATTTTTCCTGATAAAAACAAATAGAATTTTTCAACATAATTATAAAACTTGTACCTTTTTTCGGATTGCTAAAAATCATAATTTTACAAAGAAAATATATGAATACGTTTATTGAGGAGTAAATAATAAAATAATAAAAATTATAGTAAACCAAAATTATTGTACTGTTTTCTAAGGTCATTTTCACGATCAATAAATATTTCTCTAGATATATTTCATTATTAACTGTAAAGTACTACAATAATTACTTTCACATAATGATATAAATAAGCTGTTATTTTATTCATTACAGGACAGTCATTATTATACAGATAAAATAATTAGATAAATAAGTACCACTCATTACTTTGTAAGTCATTAAAAGATTACTACGCATTACAAAATCTTGAAAATTTTTTGCTGGGTATATATGTAAGTATTAGGGACGTCAATCAGGATCGATTTTTGGAAATCCCAGGATTCGTGATTTTTTAAATACTGATCCCAAAAATCCCGCGATTTCGGGATATAAAATTTGTTGGTAAAATAAGTTATTTTTTTAATAAATATTACTTTAATAACAAATTTTATGCATTTTAAAACTTTAAGTTGATTAATCACATTTGATATTAGAGAATTTATACTGAAAACCATAACTAAATATGAAAATTTGTTTTTGTTTCCAATATATGTATATTTTTTCTATAATCTTAACAAAAACGAACATGGACTTTTTGAAAAACAAAACGCATTATTCGGTAAATATTTCTTACGTTTACGTCAACCCGACAACAAAAAGTTTGCACTTGCCTTGTATTGCATTCCATTCAATTGTAAGAAGTTGTCAATAGTACTCAATTTTTACCGAAAAGTAGATAAGTTCTAATTTTTTATAGCGTTGAGTAGTCTACATACAGATAGTTATTCACTGTAATTATGATTAAATTTCCGCAAGAAATTTCTCCCTTTTCCAAATAGATTTTTTTGTTTTCCCCAATTATTTGCTACTGTTTGAAATTATTTCCCGGGAAAAATTTCTTGTGGAATTTTATTCATAACTGCCTTCATAATATAGAATAAGACGGAATAAATTTGTCAAACTTATAAATTTTCCAAATGTTATTTCCCTTCCAAAGCTCATATGCTTCTTTTTGTTTTCAATATAATTCTTAGTTGTATATTGTAGCACCTTTGATGAAAATAACAGTGAAAAAGTAGTTAATTTATTTTGCTCTTGTTGTTAATTTATAAGAAATATGTCACGAAAAGTCATTAAATTGTTAAAACTGCACGTAAAAAATTTTATGGGACTTTTATATTTCATAAAAAAATACCATAAAATCAACGAAAATTTTAATTTATAAATGGTTTTGATGGGATTTGTCAAATCCCGAAAACCCCGGGATTCGGGATTTCCCGCTTGTCATCCTTAGTAAGTACATATATATGTATGTATTTCAGTAATTTATTTTGAATATTTTTAAGAGGGTTTCCTTAAACAAAGTCCTAAATAAAAATATTAGCCCTTGTGCCTGTGAAATTCTAAGATGTTTGCAAGTGCAAATATTTTCCATTAATAGCAAGTAGAATTTTTTTGTTTAGTTTGCAATACTTATTTTAAAACATTATTATTGGATTTATCTCTTTTTTTATTTTCCTTTTTCTTTCTTTGTCTACTCTTTTTTTGTGTAAATATATTTAATTTAATTTAAAAGATACATATTTACAACAATGTAACAATTACATGTTTGTGTAGTCCCTTGGTATAGAATAAAAATACCATTAATATCATATCTAAAATTGTAAGCGCAGAGGATACCAGAGTTGAAAAAAAAGTGATTTATGAAAAAAGCTAAAATCAGCTGATTTGCGCACTGTGCAGTGTGTTTTGTATAAAATTTTTTTAGCACGATAATCAAAACACAACAGAAAATAAGTACTTTGTGAAATGAACAAGTAAACATTTTAACAAAATTAAATGAACGAATTTGTTATGTTCAATTAAAAAACACAATGTGAAAAAGATTATCGGCCTGGTTCTGAAAACCATTTCGTTTTTAAAACGACAAATTTCAGGAAAAAATCAACAAGAAAGCTCACTTATTGTAGCTTTTTATTTGGTTTTAAGATTTCATGTTCTTGAGATATTTTATCCAAACTAAATTTCGAATGCACTAATTATCTGATAAAGAGAATACTGTTTCCCGCTTTTGAATCTATGCGATTTCAAAACGAAATGGTTTTCAGAACCTGGCCGTATTATTATTAAAAAAAGTGATTAAAATTTTTTTGAAATGATTACATACTTCATTACTTAAAAAATTAGACGACAAAGTATGAAATTAAATTACGTTAAAATTATACCACGCAAAACATATAGTAAATAATATTTTTAATGACCGTGTCAGCGAGACTGTCGGAATACACAATTGTTTTCCGTCTCATGTCATCTCTGGTATCCTCTGTGATTATAATTAGAGCTATTGTAAATAAAAATATTTTATTCCTAATTCAATAATATACATACAATTAAATATTTTACAACTATTAAACCATAAGTACATCTATACTGCATACCACGTATACATACATATATGTACATATGTAGATAAATAAATTAAATTGTTTGACCAAAAAAAAATTACGATTTTTATTAATAAATTATGTGCAAAATATGTTTTTTATTTTAATAAGTAAATGTAAAGTTAAGGAATGTCAAAATGTTAAATATGTGCCTCAGGCTTATTGTAAAACAAAAACCATAAAAATAAATAAATAATGAAAGAAAAATCAAACAAATATACACATACATACATATACATACATGTACATCAATTTAGTAAATAAATAAATAAAACAAATTATTCTTATATAAATATGTATTTATTTGAAATATATTCTTATATATTTGTATTGATTATATACGTATAGATATAGAAAAAATAATAATAATTTAAATTACACATTTGTGACTAGTTGTTTAATTAAACTTTCTGATTGATTAACATGACGAATAGTCGAAAGTGAATTCGATTAACGGCATTTTAATTCATCAATTAACACTGAATACGAATAGTATTTTATTGATAGAACAATTGATTAATCAAGTTAAAATCGTTCTTTAAAAGAATGTTTTATATTGTACATTAATCAAACATGTATAGAAATAAAGTTTTTATGTTCTTGTTCTTTTATACCAGAATCGCCCAGTGGTCTAAATTAAACCACTTGACAATGTGAGTACATTAGAGTGGAATAATTTGTATGCATTAAAAATAATTCTTTCTGACAAAAAGAAAACCGACTTCAATCCAAAGATCTGATAGAAGAAGATAAGAAGTAAGTGAAATATAAAATTAATTTTAATGAGCGTGGCTCCGCTCATTTTTTTAAAAGGAGGATTGTGTCTATTTTAGAGCTCAAGATGTGTGGTAAGTTTCGTAAAAACCGTTTGAGTACAAACGCGTGAAATATTACAATAAATTTTAATGGGGATAGCCCCATTGTGTAATTATAAGAACCAAAAGTGTTTTATAGGTTTCACAGCAATAAAATAAGTAGAATATCATAAAAATAAATAAATAAAATGTTGGGTGTGGGCGGTTCACTTTTTTTACAATCGGTCTAAAGTGTACCGAGCTATTATGTAACACCCCCCAAAAAAATTGAGACGAATTGTTAACCTCCTCTTTTTTTTAAATCTACGTCCAACTCTAAGATGGTTTGCCAAAGAAACCATGGGTCTAAAACAGAGACAAGCAAAGTTCCGTTAATCCAAGGAAAGAAAGTTAGAGTCCAGCTCACTTGGGTCCAGTATTATGATCCCTTTATGCTGCCTGTAAGTTGAGAGAAGAGGAAGAATGAGAAGGGTAGAATTAGAGAAGAGATAGAAGATTGTTCAGGAGGGGTGTGAGTTGAGTAGAGAGTGGGTCACAAAATTTGGCTAGGGGGGGAGGGTCAGTGATTATACCAACCACTATTCCTAATAAAAAGGCTAATATTTTTGAGCCCAATTTCCGATAACTCGGATAAGTTTATAAAGGATATTCTGCCAAAGAGGAGCAGACGGAGATCCTCCATGGCTGGACAAAGACATAGGAGATGCTGGATACTTTCTTCCTCTTCTTCGTCATTGCAACTATGGCAGTAGTCATTATGCGGGATACCCATACGTTTAGCTTGGGTTCCGAAGGTACAGTGACCAGTCAAAGTGGCCAACATTTTTCTCTCAAATGCTTCCTATTGAAGCTCATGAGATTGTTTGTTCTACGAGAGTCCAGGCGAGGCCAGAGGGTTCTCGCTATTGCACAAGTGGGCTCATTTCACCATCTAATTTGAGCTACTTCAAGAAAGGTACCATGAAAGCGTCTCCAGCAGGCTGAGAGCGGGAGTCCACAAAGATTGTCGATATCGACCTCTCTTATTAGGGTTCCGCTCTTTGCTAGTTCATCCGCAACTATGTTTCCTGAAATAGTCCCGTGCCCTTGCACCCAGTTTAACGAAATATTTGAGTGCTCCGAAAGTCCATCCAATGCTATACGACATTCTTGGACAAGAAATGATGTGGTATACACCCCAATAAGGGACTTAATAGCAGATTTGCTGTCAGTTAAAATATGGATATCTCTAATAGAAATCCGATGGAACCTTAGCCAGTGTGTGGCTCTTTTAATAGCAGATAACTGTGCCTGTACTATACTACATTCATTAGGGAGTCTGAAGGTCATTTTAATTCCATATTCCGGAATGAAAACGCCTCCTCCAACTCTTCCCCCTTCTTTGAGCCGTCCGTGTAGATCTGTATGGATCCATTCCGTGGGGAAAACCCCTCTGTCAATGAAAATTGGAAATTCCTATTGAAGTAGGGTTTCGGAATGCAGTAGTCTATAAGTTCTGGTATGTTATTTACTACATTTACTACATGCGCTTATTGCGTTCATTCTGACGGCGGTGCATAGAGCTAGCTTTCTAGCTGTTAAGTCCAACGGAAGCCAACCCAACATAGCAAATAGCGCTTTAGTTGGCGTTGATCTTAAAGCACCTGTTATCATAAGTGCCATTTTACGGAGTATTCCCTCTATACGGGACTGATTACTTGCTGAGTCGAGTGCTTTCCACCACACCGAAATTCCATAAAATAATATAGGTTTTATAACCATCTCTAGTATCCAACCGACTCCCTTAGGATTTATTCCCCATGTGGGACCGATTGCATTCCTATAGACGTACATTGCCGTTGTGGCTTTTATTATCCTTGCCTGAAGATTTTCTTTCCAGGAAAGTTTACTATCGAGGACAACACCCAGATATTTGGCTTTATCCGACAGGGTGAGGGTAATGCCATTCAGCTTTGGGTGATTGAAGTTGGGAATTTTGTATCTCCTGGAAAAGAATACTAGTTCCGTTTTCTCCGGGTTGACACTGAGGCCGCTCCGTGAGCACCAAGCACTAACCTCTTTTAGTGCAATTTCAAGTCTCTGTGATATAGTATCCAGGTGGAACCCTGATATTGCAATCGCCACATCATCCGCGTATGCAACTGTTTTAATGTTCATGGATTCCAATTTCTTTAGCAGATTATTTACTGTCACATTCCACAGCAAGGGTGACAGCACACCACCCTGAGGTGTGCCCCTGTGGGCCTGCCTTGTGATGGTAGCTGCTCCCATGTTGGAAGTGATTATTCTGCGTAGTAGTAGATTTTCAATAAGCTGTCGATCTCCAGCTCTCTAAGGGACTGCATGATTGCCAACGGGTCAATATTATTAAAGGCACCTTCTAAATCCATGAAGGCTACCATTGTATAATTTTTATGCTCGAGTGATTTTTCTATGCAACCTACAAGCGAGTGTAAGGCGGTCTCAACCGATTTGCCCTTGGTATATGCGTGTTGAGAAGCCGAAAGTTGAGAGTTATCAATGATTGTTCTAATATGGACATCCATTATTCTCTCAAGGGTTTTCAGAAGAAAGGAAGTTGGGCTAATAGGTCTAAAATCCTTCGCCTTGGTATGTGAGGCCTTACCTCCTTTGGGTATAAAGATCACATTACATTTAGTCCATGCACTTGGAAAATATGACCACGCAGTGCATGCCTTGAATATTACAAGTAACCATGGGATTACAAGATCGGCATTACGTTGCAGATCCGCGGGAATGATACCATCCGGACCTGGGGATTTAAATGGATGGAAGCTTTTCAGAGCCCATTCTACTTTTTCCACAGTAATGTCCATGAGACTTTGTGTCTGAGCATGGGAGGGGTAAGTTCGTCGACTATCCCCACAGGGTTGACAGCCCGGAAAATGGGTGTTCATTAGGACCTCTAGAAATCCATTACTATTTGTCCAGTTTCCATCGTTATCCTGGATGTAGCTGGGCATTGTTGGTTTTTTTGCTAGGATTTTACGCAGTCTACAAGTCTCTGAGTAGTATTCCACTTTATTACAGAAATCTCTCCAAGTTTTGCGTTTGGCGTTCCTGACTTCATTTTTAAATTTTTTTAATGAGGCTTTATAAAGTGCCCAGTTACCGCATTGAATAATTGTCTGCAGTTTTTACGAGTTTCTGCAATACTATCAGACCACCAGGGTAATCTCCTGTTTTTGCGTTGTACAGATGCCTTGCAGGATAAACCAGTAGCTTCTTTGAACGCATTTATGAGTGTGTCTACGGCTAAGTCAATATCCGCTACCTCCTCTATATTAGGAGGTTGCGTAATCAAGTTTGTGAGGATTTGGCTCTGTACCTCTCACTTTGTTTTGCGTCTGTTAATGTATCATTTTGTATTCCTATTCGAAATGCTAATCGAGAATTTTATATAGCGATGGTCCTAGAATGAGCAGTCCGAGGAGACCCTCCATTCCCGAACCAAGTGAGCGTGCCTCGAGTTGACTAGAGTTATGTCCAATACCTCTTGCCTATTAGAGACTACGAAAGTCGGTTCCGAACCTTGATTCAGTACTACCAGATTGTTTTCAATAATAAAATCAAAAATGCACTCACCTCTATCATTCGTATCTGAGCTGCCCAGATCTGATGGTGCGCGTTTGCGTCAGCGCCTATTATAAAAGGTATACCGTACGTCTTTGCTTCTTTCGCTGCCTTTTGAACCAGTTCGATAGGTGGGGGGTCCGTATGGTCATGGGCCATGTAGCATGAGATTAGCCACCATACTGTGGATTCTCCCGTCTCCCATGCCACAGCTGTTGTGTCTACATCACTGAAATTAGATAGAATGAAGACATTTAAGCTGGTTTTCACCATGACACAGGATCGAATATTCTTATCATTGTTTCCTGATTTATGCGCATACAGTAATCTGTATCCTTTTGCGCTAAGTCCAAGAATTTTGCCATTGTGAGTCCATGGTTCTTGGATAAGCGCAATATCCACACCTCCTTCTAGAATTCGGCTGAAGGTTGATTTGAGTTATCTTCGCCATCCTCAAATATCAGGATCGTAGTTGACGACGATGTCTGCGTCTGCTGGATCTGGATCCAGAAGAGCGTTTTCATCGTCTGCGAAATCAAGTCTATCCAGCGACTGAATCCACAGGTTCAACTACGGCCTCCGTGTTGGCCTCGTCCTTGTGCTCAGTGCTGACTGTTTCAACCCCTTGCGACACCTCTGTAGCAACCGGGTTTTCGGGGTTGGGTTTGTCATCACCCCGGTATATGCGAAGTCTGATGCCCATAAACCCGTAGTACACCAGACCTTGTCTATCCCGGAGTAATGCCAACGACTCCTTCCTACGAGCACCCACCGGTTCGAAAACCTTTACTACCAGTCATTGGTCGGTAGGTCCGGGTTACCTTTCCGGAAGATGTCCAGGATCTTCGCTGGGTCGCGTGGTTCCGCTGGAATGACAGCAATTGCTCTCGGCCTGCGAGGTATTTCGCTGACCGTGACCAACTCCAGTCTCGCACCGGGCCACACTTCCCCTAGAGATTTAATTATAGTCTTTAATTTGGACGCCGACAGCTCGTCCATGCAGGAGACTAGTTTTACATGTCCCTGGAACCAGTCTGCGTCCAAAAATTTAGGCGAATGCCCTTGATTCCTTTCGCCATCTTGCAGGTAGATGTCTAGTAACTTCTGACAGATCAATCCCCACTTGTCGTGATCAATTGCTCCGTCACAGCTACTGTGGTCAAGAACAGCCCTTACCAGCGGGTTACGTGCTACCTCACTGTAAGATTTGTTTATGACCTTAGAGTCTACCTGCTTTTGTCGCTTACTAGATGGTTGTGCCCTTAGCTGCATCGAAGGTTCCTCCCCTGAGCGTTGCCTTTTTGGCGCGGTGGCTGCTGGTGTACTTGCAGCTACTTCAGGGTTGGAGCTATCGTGTGCGGCCAAGTGAGCCTTTGCCCATGCTAGCGAGGATCTTTCTTTACTAGTTAGCTCCTTAGACGGCTTATTGCCCAACTGCTCGATATAGCGTCGAGCAGCCCGTAATTCACCGATGGCTTTGCGCGTCAAGAAGCTTCTTTCACGTGTATCTTGTGCGTTCGATCCAGATGCAGTTGGCACTGTCGGCTTAACGCTGACTGGCACATCCTTCTCGAGCACTATCGTATTTTTTGGTGCAGTTAGCACGGCTGGTATTTCTCCAGCTGGCACACTAACGGATTACCGTATTTTATTTAATTTTTTTAACAAGCACGTTGCTACTTCCTATGTGAAGGCATTGGTCGTGTACATCCAGTCACAAAACTTTTTACAATACTGTTAATAACATCTTGAGCATATGGTCTACGTTACTCCGCCCATTTTTGTGCAACATCATATTATGCAAATTTAATTTGCATTAATATGTTTTATAAATAAATAAATAAAATATAACATACGCAAGCTAAAGGAGGATTTTCAAATATTAAATTCTGCATTTTAAAGATAAAATTCTTTAAAGTGAATTTTGTCATCTATCAATCAAGGTATGGTAATTGTTTTATATACATACATATGTATATTGTTTGATAAATAAGTTCATTGGTTTTTGATTTATGACTTATAACTTTTGGTAGTGTTTAGTGTTTTAGTGTGCATTTCTTTTAAATGCGCAAATTTATATTTTTAAATGATTTTGCAACAAAAAGGGAACGTTTTGTATATTACTAAACTGAGAAGGCCAGCAACATAATTTTGCGCATTTAAAAAAAATATATATTTTTCCGTATGTGGAGGTTCGTTTGGTTCTATGGAATATTTAGAATTATCGCATCATTGTCCTCACAATATGTCGATAGTCAAAACTGAATGTAACGTAACGTAACGTACATACAATTATCAAAATATAAAGTTTATTAGCGGTTTTCACGCTTCGTAGTTTTTTTTAAACCCCTTTTGAATTTAAAAGGTTTTTTTGTGGAAAAGCGTGAACGATTTTTTTGTCGATGTAAATAATTTGAAGAAGCTGTTTTTTCTTTTCATTATTTGAAATTACAGAATAACAAAACAAAAAATAACGTAAATGCCTAAAAAAGGAAAAAGATAAAATTGTTGAGTTTTTGGTACAAAATGCAGTGGATCAAATTAAACATACGTAAGAGTGTGATATTGGCAGTGGTGGCGCTTTCAAATATTTCACATATTATAAAAATAAAATAATTTGTACAAAAATATAAACACAAATCCCTTTATTTCTCTATATTTTTATTGCGTATTTTACTATTTATAGGTTTAGTAATTTTTGCAATACGTTTAGCAATTTTTCGCTAACTTGCGATTTTTCGAGTTTTTTTCCAAACTTTTTATATTTTTGACGAACCGCGATTTTTAATAAATTTTAGCGCTTGCCTTCGACTTTGAAAATTTTCGCGATTTTTTGCAAAGTTCGGAATAAAATCGATATTTTGCATTTTTTTTGAGTTTCCTAAGAGTTTTGCCGATTTTTAAATAATATTAAACTTTGTCATCATCCCGCTGTTAATAATTTTTTGCAAATTTCCACCGTTTTCGCGATTTTAAGCGATTTTTTGCATTCCTTAAAGTTTTGGCAATTTTGTACAATTACAACACTAAATATGCTACTACTTTTGGTCTTGTTTTTTTAAAATATAGTAAATTATGTTTCAATGTATTTTGTGGTTGTGGTCTAAAAGGACTTTTAATTTTACAAGGGTACTTTACTACGAAGCGTGAAAGCCCTTAATGATAATAAAATTAAAATAAGACTATTATGTCATTACTATTCTTATTATTTCAGACAAAACTATAATATCCATCAAAAATCAAGACGAGTGAGATTTTATTCCAAATGCACCAGAAATTAGTTAAAAAGAAATTTGTCGACCTAGTAAAATATGTAACGACTCAAACTAACTGTCCTCTAAGAGTGAGCTGAAAACCGCATTGCGTAACTTTCAGAAGGCAAGGTTTTATAAATCACAAAAGACCTGGTTGCAAATGCACACTCTTCTGAAATCTTAGCATACGCAGCGCAAATGACCTTAAGGACCAGTGGAAAGCGCCATGAGGCCGAAAAGGTCCTAAATATTATTAATCCTAGCATAGCTGAAGATCAACCTGACTGTTGTATGTTAACTAACGAACAATCCTTGTCTTTAATTATAGAGGCACAGTTGAGTAGGCGCCAGTTTGATATAATAAGGAATTATGTAAAAGACATTTTTCCCACTTATAAAAATGTTCAAAAAGCTAAAAAATGTTTGCCTTTTGGAATGACTGACTGTGAAGGTGCGGTTCCACTTAACTCGCTTTTAGACCACACTGCTAGTCGTATTATGCAAGTACAAAAAGATCCCCTTACTTGCACAGAAAGTAATAAATTAACTTTAATATCATGGGGATTTTAGGGTAGTTTTAGTCATACTCAATACATACTACAGTTTGTATCCGATACAAGTGATGACAAGTATATGTTTATATCATCCTTAGTTCCTTTAAGATTAATTACTGAAAAAGAACACGGCAAAACATTTGTATTGTGGCAAAATCCTCGACTTTCGTCTCTTCGTTATTGTAGGCCTATTAAATTACAGTACAGAAACGAAACTGTTGAACTTTCCAAGCACAAAAAATTTAACATGGATTCACAGATTAATCATTTAACGGACACCAAAATTGTACTAGGTGATAAGGAGTATACCATCTCGCATATACCTCTTTTGACTATGGTTGATGGTAAATTTTGCAAATCACTGTCAGATACGAAATCTACTTTGAGATGTTATTTATGTAACGCTACATCGATGGATTTTAATGACTTAAGATCTGTTATAAATATGCCAATAAAAACTTATCATTTGGAATCTCTTTAATATGCTTCATGTAGCATATAAGTTGCCTACTAATAAAACTTGGCGCATTAACAAACAAAATGGGATTATAGTTGGGGAAAATAAGTCAAGAATACAAACAGAATTTAAAACTAAGATGTCTAATCATAGATAAACCAAATCAAATTCTTTCAAAATAGTCAAATGTCTTCTGCAATAACTGATATTGATGTAACATTAATTCAAACATTTTATTTTGTCCTACAAAGATTACGTTGCGGATTCAAAGTAGATGAAAAAAATTCAAGAAGTTCTGCTTTCATACAGCGGAATTATACGTCGATCTTTATCCCTGGCACCCCATGACAACAACAGTGCACAAAATTTTGATCTATAGAAATTAAAAGAAAATCTCTGGATGCGGAAGTTCGAGCGATTCTTTTGGAGGAGCATTTAGTATATAGAAGCTGAATCAGATGCATGTGAAGACTAAATATTTGAGCATTTGAATAAAATTAGAAAATACAGTTGAAACTTGGTATAATTATTTTTATTGTAAGTGTTTTATTGCCCCAATGTGGGACGGTAGACTTTAATGTGAACGAAATAAACAAATTGTGTAGTCAATCTAAATGTGTTTAACCTGAGTTCTCAAATTAAGTAACTTCACTACTAATTTCTCTTTTGCTAACATCACTATAGCTGACTTATACATTTTCTTGTCTCCCATTAGGTTTACTGCGATTGGAATTAAAGATATTCCCAGCAAATTAATAGAAATTGCTTTTCCCTACATTAGTAGACACTTATTACATTTTCTTAGCAATATTTTAACATTTTCCAAATTTCCTAGTAATTAGAAGACCAATTCCAAAAAGTGGCAGTCTAGTTTCTATCAATAACTTGAGACCAATTACACTGTTCTACAAAAAAAAAAGGCAAATGATATTGCAGTAGATTTAAAATAATTCGGGTGTGCTGATTTCGAATCTGCAAGCAGTTTATTCAAAGAGGGTCTAGATTTTGCACAATTCGCGATTATATATTTTTGCATTTCTCAACCGATTATTTCAATAAAAAATTTAAAATTTAGTAGCCATAGCTCTAGAAAGAAAGCCCTTTACACAGTTTAAGCCTACTTGCTTGCCCTAATTTTTAAATTTAAGTGTGTATAAATATCTCAAAACCTTTGTTAAATATAGTCGCTTAAAATCAAAAGTTATAAAATTTTTAAGGTTTTTGTAGAGAAAAAAATGTTAAATATAAGAAGTCCGATTTTAAATGTCAAAGCCAATTTTGAAAGGAAAAATTTAAAAATTTTTATATATGTATGTCATTTTGTATAAACAAATTACATGAAATTTTAGAACCTTATTTTTAAATTTCAAATTAAAAAAATCTTTTTTTTTTGGATACAATTCATATATTTTGAAAACATAAGTTTGCGGCCTATTCATATGAAAGTTAAAACAAGATATAAATTATATTATTTACCTAATGGTAATAAAATGAACAAAAAGTTATTTAAATATTTTTTTTTATTAGATTTTCTTTTATGGAAACTTTAACGCAAAACTGGTGCAAATAGGTTAATCTGTGCAGACTTGGAAAAACATATCAGCAAGATTAGTTCCACGTAATTGAGGTATGAACAAATTTCTAATCATGTTCCTATACCATTTACCACTGAGTGAAACATCCTGAAATTCATTGTTTTTTAAGACTTATGGGCCAATGACTCCGCCAGCTCATAAATCGCACTGCCCAATCTTCAATTTGACACATAAAAATATAATCGAATACAAGAAAACGAAAAAATTTATTTCCTGGATTGAATTTTAATATAAATTAAATAACTTAAAACTATGAAATTAAATCGTTTATTTACTTAAAAACTATTTTCAATTTCAACACTTATTGTAATAATTTCCAATTGTCAACTTTCGCGCTAAGTCATATTTGGATTTTATTAAAACGATGTCAGTGTGAAAACACTATTATATACATAAACTTTTATTTTATAGTTCTTGTATTTGGAATAACACAAATAATGTGCAAATAAATAATTTATAAACTTTTTTTACATATTTTTTCAAGTTAGTGAATTTTAGTAATTCTGTTAACTCTCTCACTCAAAAATAAAGTGAGAAAAAAAATGTCAACAAACAAACAAAACAACCTGCTTCGTACTGCGATGATGGTCGGTATTGCTCTTTTTTGTTCCCAAAGAATTTATGATTGGAGGAATTTTTCCTCGAGAAAATTTATTTTTCCTGAGAAATTAATTCCGAGGGAATAATCATGATTGGGATTTTATAAACATCTAAATTGTTTTTAAATATCACAACATTCTTTTAATTTTTCGTGTACCATTTAATGAAAAGTTCTGCGTTTTCCCGATATTTAATGTTAACTTTCATTGAAATCTTATTTTTAAAATTAACCTTTACATCAAAATTGCTTAGTTATCTAAACAGCTTTCGAAAGCTGTCGAACAAGCCGAAACATAAAAAATTTTTGTCAAGTTTCTTAGAAGACTCAATAAAATTTTAGCACATTTAAAAAAAATTATTTTACGAAAAGAAAAGTTTTTCGTTAAAAAACAAAACAGAAAAACCTAAACCGTTGTACAAGTATATAAAAAAATATCAGCGGAATTCAGTGTGCGTATTAAATTTAAAACCCTTTTAAATATACTACGATTTTAAACGGTCAAGCGTAAGCGAGATTTTCTATATTGTAAAAAAATTTTAGTAGTTGAACGAAACAACTACTAAACTTGATCATCACCGTTCTTTTCTGTTTGTACCGATATGTGTACACAGATCATAATAAAAAATTTTTATTGTTCACCCAGCGGGAAAAGTGAACATTAATTACATAATAATGGGAGAAGTAATGTATTATTCCGTTAGAAACGAGAGGGTAATTTGATCGAACACAATAAATTCGCATGGCTTTTTAAGCCAACTTACATGTGATAATTAATGAACAACTAACACTAAAGTTAGTTGTAAATATTCTTGCTAACACGTAGTTGAACGAAACAACTACTAAACTTGATCATCAGCGTTCTTTTCTGTTTGTACCGATATGTGTACAAAGATCATAATAAAAAATTTTTATTGTTCACCCAGCGGGAAAAGTGATCATTAATTACATAATAATGGGAGAAGTAATGTATTATTCCGTTAGAAACGAGAGGGTAATTTGATCGAACACAATAAATTCGCATCGCTTTTTAAGCCAAATTACATGTGATAATTAATGAACAACTAACACTAAAGTTAGTTGTAAATATTCTTGCTAACACGTACTTAAACGAAACAACTACTAAACTTGATCATCAGCGTTCTTTTCTGTTTGTACCGATATGTGTACACAGATCATAATAAAGAAATTTTATTGTTCACCCAGCGGGAAAAGTGATCATTAATTACATAATAATGGGAGAAGTAATGTATTATTCCGTTAGAAACGAGAGGGTAATTTGATCGAACACAATAAATTCGCATCGCTTTTTAAGCCAACTTACATGTGATAATTAATGAACAACTAACACTAAAGTTAGTTGTAAATATTCTTGCTAACACGTAGTTGAACGAAACAACTACTAAACTTGATCATCAGCGTTCTTTTCTGTTTGTACCGATATGTGTACACAGATCATAATAAAAAATTTTTATTGTTCACCCAGCGGGAAAAGTGATCATTAATTACATAATAATGGGAGAAGTAATGTATTATTCCGTTAGAAACGAGAGGGTAATTTGATCGAACACAATAAATTCGCATCGCTTTTTAAGCCAACTTACATGTGATAATTAATGAACAACTAACACTAAAGTTAGTTGTAAATATTCTTGCTAACACGTAGTTAAACGAAACAACTACTAAACTTGATCATCAGCGTTCTTTTCTGTTTGGTCCACTGTGTGTGGTGTCAGTTGATGTAGATTTCTGCTTTATATACGCAACTTTTTATGCAAAATGGAATGTGTGAATTGTTTTGATTCATCGTGTTTTATTTATTTATATTACAAGTGACAACTTTTACTGTCGTCTTGATGTGACGTCGACGACGCCATTCGCATTGTAATTTTTTCATTTTTTCGATTGGGTCATTCTTGGTATTCACTAAATTGCTTATAACTGATATTTTTCGGTAGATTTTCTTCTGGTTGGTCTTATTACTTACGTAAAAGTATCATATTTACGTACATGAACAGAAATCAGAAATTTTTTTAACGACTTGTACTTTTCTGTCGGCATAGAATCAATGTGAAATATGATGTTTTTGAAAATGTGCCCTATATTCATCTATATATTTTGAACCGCTTTAGCAATCAAAAATCCAATTATACCTTGCATTTGAGTGCCAAATCAGACATTTCTATTTTGAGATATGATCTGTCAAGTAAAAAAAGGTCGAAAAATTTAAAAATTACAATATCTCGAAAACTGTTCCATAAAAAATTTTTTACCTTGATTTTCGAACTAAGCGGAAGAAACTACATAAGAAAAATTATCTCTCATCAAATGTACATGAAAAAAATATAATTTTGTAAACTACTGTAATGGGAGGGTGATTTTTGGGGTATCTCCCTGACATGTCTGTGTATGTCGTGGCGAATGTATTTTTTTTCCCAATGTGGAGTATGCTGACAGATATTCCCCCTTATTGCGATTGGCAATTTTTCGGCGAAAGTGAGGCATATTGTAAAAGATTAAAGAAAAATGTAGCATGATTTCTTTAATCAACTATAAATAGTCGAATTTATTGCACCAGAGTATTCAGTCCATTTTTTGATATCTTGGATAATTTTGTTTAGAATGCTGTTGGTTTCTCGGTTATCACTTTTTTGCAGAGAATATATATCAGCGTGCAAGCAATGATCTATGTAGCGGTTTCTTTTTATTATTATGCTGATTTCATTTAAAGTGAGTTGGAACAGCACTACTGATCGTGGCGATCCTTGTGAGATACCATTTGCTAAACAAAACGTTTTTAACATTCGGCCATTAATTCTCATCTGAAATCGTGTGTTGGATAAGAAAGATTTGATTAAATTGAAGATTCTAGGTCCAATACACCATGATTTTAGGGCGCGTAAAGTCACGTGGGATCCAATTCTATCGAATTCCCTTTAGAAGTCATTCGATAGTATTGTCAAGTGATTTTTTTGTAGATAGCGCTTTTGTGATATAGTAATCAATGTGCAATAGTGCATCATCACATCCCTTATTTTTTAAGGCTACTTGTTCCTTAGCTATAAGGTTTTTATTTTCTAAAAACCAAGAAAGTCTGGTAGCTATGATTCGTTCAATGATTTTGGAGAGACATGGAAGTAACGATATAGGGCGATAAGCGCTGACTGAAGCTGAGTTGCTCGATTTAGCTATGGGAATTATAGTTGATAGTTTCCAGGAGTGTGGGATAACTACACATTTAAAGCTAAGTAAATATTCTTTGCTATTTCGGGGTAGGGCTTTAACCATTTGGTAGGATATTCGGTCGTGTTCTGGTGTTGTACCCTTCACTTTGTTTAGGTAGTGGGTGAGTTCTTATAGAGTTATAGGGAAGTGTGTCTATTGCTTTTATAGTGATAGAGGGACCTTTACGAGTAATCCTATTTATTTTAGTTCATATAGAGCATTTGGAAATTTTTACTTCTCTGCAGAATTTCGCATTGTCTCTTTGTACGAAATCAAGTTATCTTTGGTTGGATTTGTTTTGAAATATTGCCAACTTTAATTTTTTGATTTTGTAAAACTGCCAGGGATGGGCTCCACCATGGAACTGGGATATGTTGTTTTTATTGTTTGCTTTTATTGGGGAATGTGAGAGTTGAAGGAGAAATCTATTTATCTTGATTGGGCTATTTTTTTCGTCGCTTAATTTTATTGATATCTTGATTGGGTAGTGGTAGCTGCAATGTAGATCATTGAGGATAGTCCAGGTTATCGAAGGAAGTAGATTTATCGAGCAAACATATAGATCTATGGTAGTAAATGTGTTCTGAGAAGAGAAATGTGTGGGGCTTCCGTTGTTTAATATGCATAAGCCAGTTTTTAGAATTGTGTTTTATAGCAAAAGGCCTCTAGTGTTGTTGGTTGTAGAACACCACAGTGTGCTCCAACCGTTGAAGTTCCCGGCAATCAGTAGTGGAGTGCTGAACGAATATATTAAATTGTTTATATTTCTTCAATATATGTCTTGGTTTGGTGGAATGTAAAAAGATAGAATGGTGAATTTTATGTTTAAGTTAATTTAAACGGCAATTACTTGATATTCAGAGTTTATGGGATACAGTCTGTGTGGTATGTTGGATTTAATGAGAACTCCAGCACCTTGTTTTGAAGTTGTATTATGTGGTGAGTTAATGCAGTAGCTAGTGAAATTTCTTGGTGGTATTGGGTTGAAGCTGTTTGGGCGGTGTGTTTCCTGTAATGATATAAAACTTGGAGCCATTTCCTTTATTAGTAATTGGAGGTTGTGGTAATTATTGTAAAGGCCGTTGATGTTGCACTGCAGAAGAACGAAAACCATTTTCTAGTATGTAAAAATTAATATACTTATGTAAATTATTTATGCCGGAAATGGATGTTTGGGAATGAAGAGGTGTTATATTTAGTACTGCAACTGGGTTAAAGAGGATTCCACCGTGTCTTCGTCGAAATCTATCCCTCCGAGGGATGGAATGAATTAGTTGTTTGTAGAAATTAGTGATTGAGTTAAGTGTGAGATAGGTGAAGTAAAGTTGGTAGTATTAATCAGGGATACCACTATCGGCACAATGTGCCGATTTTCGTCGCCTCACTGCAATAGTCATAAGTAAGAAACCAAAATACCCTTATTTTCCAATTCCAGGATAAGTCTATATGGCTCTATTACCAATTCAGTGTGGTGCAGTTATGTCCTTATATCTCAATCAGTTATTACTTATGACTTTATTTCAGTGATCCGACGAAAATCGGTACATTGTGCCGATAGTGGGATCTATTGTATTCTTGTTGTTGGTGATTTATTATCGTCAGTTACTTTGGTAGTGTTGTGAACGTTTTCTACAGTTGATTTAATTTTTATTGCTTTTGATTGTTCTGGGGTTGTATGAGAAGTGTTATTAAGTAGTTTTTTTGTGGTTGGTTGTTCATTTAAAATATTGTTTGATTCTGTATTGTTATTTGGGATTTTGTTTGTTTCTATTTAGTGATTTGTGGCCGGGTTGGAGACTTTGGATTCGTATTTGTATGTGAGTTGCTTGTATTGGATTATATTCCGTATACTTTCGGCGCGCTTCACTAATACTACAGTAGTTTTTGGTTTTTATTTTAACAATCTCTTTCATCTGGATATAACGTGGGCAATTGATGTCTGAAGAAGAATGTCGTCCTGAGCAATTTGTGCAAAAGCTCCGGGTGCAAACCTCTGGTTCATGATGAGGGAGGCTACATGCTGGTCAATAGGCATTTCCTTTACATCGGTTTTTGGTGTGGCCCAATTTTTAGCATCTCATTGGATTTGGGATGTAGTGCTCAACTTTGCATTTATACCAAGCGACATCTTTTGAAGTGGGTAGGCGATAGAGATCAAAGGTAACGATCATTTTACCAGATGGTACACTCGATTTTCCTTCTTCACTCGGTTTGGTAAATTTCTAAATATCAATAACACCTTGTTCCTTCATCTCATGGACAATTTCTTGTTCACTAGCATTGATTAAGCAAGGAGCGTATATTACACCCTTGCCAGAGTTTAGCGTGTCGTGGAGTTTGCATGAAATTGGACACACATTGGAAAGAGTTTTATATTTTAAGAATTTCTTTAGATTATTTTTTATTATTGTTACATGATGTTGGAAGTTATGGATGTTAATGTACAATCTACAACAATATATTGTACTTAAACTTAAAATAACTTTGTTTATATAAATCATATTAACATTTTGTAAAACTGTTTGATGAGAAATATTGAAAACTATTTTTCATTACACCGAAAGAATTTTGCTTCATAAATCCAACGAAACAATTTCATTAGATTTTTTTCACAAATCTAATGATAATTTCACAAATCTTATGAAAGTTTCACAAATATTGTGAAAGAATTTCATTGGAATTGCTTCGTTGGTATTCTAGTTTCGTAATAATATTTCATTGGATTTATGACAACAATATTTTCTAATTATTAAGAAATCCCTTCATACTTAAGAAACATTTAAAGTTGTTTCTTGAAATAAACATAAATAGATAAGTACATTTGTAAATTAAAGAAATTAAGTTAAAGATTAAATTCTTTAACACTAAAAAATATAATAAAATATACAGCAATTTAGAATTTCAATATAGCTATGAAATGTATTCGTTGTCCCAATGAAAATTTCACTGTAGTCATGAAAGTCTGATAAATTAAATGTATCTCAAGAGTTGTAAACCAAACGCTTGCATCAAAGGTAGTTCTGCATGATTGTTCTTGTACTCTTTGTACGCTTATTTACACATACAGTTTCAATTAAGTTATTTCGATGTTATAATAAATTTATTTAATTGTTTTTTTGAAGTTATTTCATTGTTTTAATGAAATTATCTCGATATTTTAGTGAAATTATTTCGTTGAAATTATTTAGTGGCTTTAATGAAATTATTTCAGTTTTAATGAAATTATTACATCGTTTCGATGAATTTCATTCATTGTATTGATGACACTGTTTAATACATTTGACGTAGTTTTCATTAAAATAATTTTAACGAAACTGGTTTCATTAATCCAACAAAGCGTGACGTTGGTTGAATTTTAATGAATTTTTTCATTGGATTAATGTCAAAATTCATAGAACTTATGAACAAAATTCTTTCAGTGTACCTTGAAAACTTTCAATACATTTATAACGTTCCCAGTGAAAAAATGGAAGTCATTCTAGTGGACCTACATTTTCATTGCTTCCAAAAAATCGATATTTTTAATTTTCCGAGAGTGAGCAAAAAACCACGTAGAAGCTTATTTTAGTCACACAAAAACTTGTAACTCCTCCATAGTGTTAGAAAATACTCACCAGAATTAAAAAAAATTATTTGTTTAAAGAAATTTATGAACTAATTTTAGTCTAAAATTTAAAAGTTATTTGCTTCAATTTACATGAAAACACTGTTTCGGGCTTAAATTCGTATAAAAAGAAACGAATTGTTAAAATAGGTAACTATTTACCATTTTTCCTAGATGAAAATATTATCATAGAACACAAAAAGGGGAATTTTTCTTAATATCGCTTCCAAATCAGTGACCAGGCATCGAAAAAGAGAACTTCTTGCAATGACAACCCTATGTAAAAATCATTAGATAGGATCGAAATTTTCACTACTTCCAGATCGTAAACTCTACATTTTCATGACTTTTTGGAGTCTCTTTTTTTACTGGGTTATTAAATAATGTGTGTTTTATTTTGTTTAAATAACTTTAATTAACTAATAGTGGATACTCGTAAAGTTTTAGTTTTTTTTTTTTGTGGATTGTCTATGAAGTCCCCCAAAACAGCAAACCTATTGTTGGAGCCTTTGTCCGGTGGGCCCGTAGCTATATTGTTTATACAGGTCTAGAAATCCTTGTTTTTAACTTTTGTTTATGTAAATTCAATTAGACGAAAACAAAACAATAAGGAATAAAGGGGAAAACACGCAGTTTTATGGGCGATAAAAAATCAAAAGTCAATTAAAATGTAATAAAAGAGATAAAAAAACAACAAAAAAAAACAACCGTACACTTTGAATGCTAGACGATGAATATTTTGTTAAATAATTTCCTGAGTATTTTGCAATTTCAGCAGTGACAAGAGGCATATTTAGAGCGGATGTTATTAACCTCCAAATTTTGTTTTACCTTCGTTGGATTCTCTCCAAATTGGAAGCTGAAGCATTGCCCAATAGCATAATTCCATAGCACCATATAGTGCTAAAAAGCTTACAATCTAGACTGAGGTTTAAATTTTTACCCATCACCCAATGTATCTGAGTTAATTTAAGTTTCATTTGTGTTAGCTTTGAGTCAATGTGGTGTTTCCATGCAAGCCATCGAACAAGGTGTATACCAAGATACATATTTCACTTGTGAATGTTGAACAATTTCATTGTTGATTTTAATGGGGAAACAAGTATCTCTTTGTAGGGTAAATGTTACCTGAACACACTTTTGTTCGTTTAATTTCATTCTCCAAAAGTTTAACCCTGGTTCCAGCTGGTAATATGTTCCCAAAGATTTCGGGATACCTCGTGAGGGTTTTCTTGTATGCTAAGGTAGGTTATATCATCGGCAAATGTACATATGTAAATGTGTGGATATTACTGCTCAAAGGGATATCACAAGTATAAATCAAATACAAAACTGAAATATGTATGTATATATACATACGTAAATGTAAGATTGATTGCAAAATTGTTTGTTTGGGATAAAACAAGTTATTTCCTTTCTAAATGTAAACAAAAACAATTAATAAGGAATTGATTTTCAAAATCTTGTTTTTATTGCAAAATCAACATGTAGATTTAATGTGCTCTTATGTGTTTGTATTGAAAATCAAAAAATTTTTATTGTAATTCAAACTTAAAACATTAACTTTTTAACTTAACGGTATGATGTATGCTTACAAAACATGCATACATTCTTACATATTTATAAATACATTTCTCTCAAAGAAGATTCAGCCGTTCATTTCATACAGAATGTTGGATATAGTGCCACTCGATTCAACATTACTAAGAGCAATATTAGCCAGGTGTGGTTCATAACGACGTACGCTACGTTTCGCTGTTGAAGTATACGTCACTAAATTGCGCAAAATTAATGAGGCAGTTAAACGTATACTTTTTGTAACCGGTCCCTCATTCTCATCCATAAGGTCTTTTGCATTCGTTAAATCTGTATGACGTTTGATGGCTTGTAAAGCTGAAAGGCCTGTCGCAGTCTGAGAATTTGAAGATGAAGATGTTAAAGGAGACGGAGATTCAGTGCTGGATCTTTGCGTAAGTTCTGTGTTACGTACTATGGTAACGGGTGGTATAGTAGGTGCAATGTTGTACATGCCAGTAGCAATTCTGCGTTGAACAGCGTTTCTTAGACTATCTGGTGTCAAATGATGATCTATTAAATGAGTCATTAGAGAGAAACGTTTTCGCGGCAAGCCATCGCATAAGCCAGGACCAACACCCCATTGACAAAATATATCTGCAGCTGGATCCAAATGATCTGGAGCATGAGAGGTACAAACATGATGCTGCAAGTCTCCGATTGATTTAAATTTTTTGCGTGGACAATTGCGCCAATCACATACGTACAACCACTGTGCATCTATAGTTGAGCCCTGTTGGTTTTGTGAATGTGCTTGTTGTGTTGGTAGTACAGAAGAAGCGTTAGTTGTCTGTGGGGTAGGCATTTGAGTAGAATTTTTAGTACACTGATGTTGTTGTGATTGTTGGGGTTGGGGTGGTGTTGCTGCTGTGACAGGAACATTCATAGTAGAATTAGTCGTAGCGGTTGTGGTTGTTGAGATTTGGGCCGTTTGTGAGGAATATGTTGCTGGCGATATGCGACCTGCCGTCATCTGTTGAGGTTTATCAATTTCTTCTTTTCTGTTTGCTTCAGCAACATTTGAAACTTGCATATTACCCGATACATTTCCTGTTAATGCATTTGTATTTACAGCTGCCAGTGGTGGTGGTCCAGACGAGCTGACAATTGGGGGCAATTTCACTATTGGAAGTGATGGTTTCACAACTGTAAGAGGTTTTTTTAAACTTCCTAACCCAACAGATTGAGATGATATTGGAATTGGTGACATATGTTGTGTCGAAGTTTGAGATTGATTTATATTTTTGGATTGCATTAAAGAGAGCGTTGGATCTGAATGCTGCAAAATTTGTTTTAAAAAAATTTAAATTTTAATTTAAAAAGTTAAAGCAAAATACCAATAAAATAAGAATGAAGCAATCTAAAGAGCGCAAACACCAACTGAAGACTTACATATGTATTTGTAAATTTGTTTAATACATAATATTGCATTAAAGCAAATTGGATTAAAAACTTAAAAAAATTATATAGAAAAGAATCTCAACAAACTAATTAAAAATTATTAAAAAAAATTAATATGTACAATAATAAATACATATATTAGTAATTACACCTGCACAAAATCTAGCAGATTTCAATTAAAATCTTTATGAAAATCTATACACCAAGTTTTTTTTAAAATAATTCTCGATTTTGTGTGCAAAACGGAAATTTTTTCTAAACTAAAACCAAGCAAGTGTAATGTAGCCAATTCACACACATTTTTAAACACACAAGCTGAATTTTTGGTTCAAATTTTAAAAAATGCCACAGTTGTATAACTATGTTCTACAAGATTTTAAGTAGTTTTCGATCAAATCTAGTGACGAACTAGATTTTGTTTTGTATGGGAAATCTAGTAGATTTTGCTCAGATGTAAACGCACTATAAGCAGCAAAGGAAATACGTATGATTATGTATTGTATACGCACATAATAAAAAGTACAATACTATTTATTGAATTGATATTTCAGTGAAAATATTTGTTCGTGAATTTGATTTAAAATGGTCATGTAAAATTAAAGTAGTTAATTTCTTTTGATTTTTAATGTTGAATCAATCGAAATTCTCTAGATTTTAGAAATTTTAAACGTTTTTTAAGGACTCTGCTTGCATTTTCAAAATTTCAAATTATACTTAAGGGATCGAACAGTTATCAACCGTTTCCGCAATTGTACGAAAAATATTACGCGATGTATTTGTCAACCACATGAACTCAATGACATCAATAAATACATTCAAACCCAACAAATATCCAGGGGTCGATGGGATTTTTCCAGCAATACTACAAAATATAAATATCTAGGCATGTTATTTAAGGGAATATCTTTAAGATACACGTAACAAAGAATTAAGAAAGTTACAGCATGTTTATAGAACACGTCACAATCAAGACAAGCACGAATGGCACACGTACGAATAGTTTTAGTTTTTTTTCGTCCGTCTTACGTCGTGTGTCGCACTTAGCAATTTAGTGTCAAATCAAAGTGTTGCCTTCATTTCTTCATATAAAATTTTATTTTTGTTATTAAAAAATTTAACCCTTTTTGACGGCAAGATGGAAGTATTTATGTAATAGTGCATTTACACCTGCACAAAATATAGCACATTTAAATTAAAATCTTTATGAAAATCTATGCCGTTTAAACTTTTTTTTATCCAAAACAAAAACCATTAACCGAAAAATTTCCAAAACTACAACCAAACAACTGCAATGTACCCAATTCAAACAACTTTTGAAGCAGACCGTAGCTAATTCAACCTCTTTTTATATAAATATTTATTACAGTGGTAAAAATAAAATAAAAATATTAGATTTTGAGTAGATTGCCAACAAATCTACTCACAATCTAGATTTTGTTTTGTATGGGAAATCTATTAAAAAGCAGCTCGATTTAGCTCGAAGTCTCGTAACTACTAGATTTTAAGATAATGTTAATGCCCTATAAATAAACATTTTTTATTTAAAAAAGAAAACTTTAACTTTAAATAGCATAAAATGAGATATTATCTTGCATGAAAATGAGATATTATCTTGCATGAAAAGAAAATGAATTTCCAAAAATAATAACTGCACGGCTGTTGTCAACTTTATGCTGTAATTGCCAATTGTAATTTTGTATTCGTGCACTTATTTTTGTTTTGACAGCCGAAAATGCGTTACACAAATCCAAAGAAGCTGTCACTTCTTACGTTTTTTGCCAAAATAAAATAACATTCGCGTTATACAACCGAAAACTTGATAAACAAATTGGGTTCTATAAACATGCTGTTAAATAAATAAATAACAAAACTTTTTTATTTCTCTTTACATATAGTCACCTGAAACGCTAAGCGCCCCAACATTTTCACAATTTTAGAAGAGGAGCAAAATGTGTGTTAATTATGTGATTGGTAGATTTTTTCATTTCATTTTCAGACGGGCGCAGAATGAGCTATGTATGTATATGGCTGAGTTTACATCTGGCGTTTCCTGTGTGACATGTGCCAAAGAAAGCGTAACCACTAAATTACTAATGAAAAACTGTTTGATTTAAACATGTATTTATTGATTTAAACTGTTTCCAATCATGTTGGTTTCTATAAAATTGTCTATTAGTTATGTATGAAACTATTTAATTCTTTGTTTGTGTAAGACTTTTGAGTTAGAAATTAAGGCATTTCTGTAATAGATTAAAGAAAAGTTGCACAAGTTTCCTTTAATCTATTACAAAAACGACAAGATTTTTAACTCAAACGTCATACACAAACAGGGGGTAACTTAATAAATACGTGTCTGAATCAAACAGTTTTTCATTAGTATTTAGTGGTTACACTTTTTTACGCTTGTGTGGCACATGACACACAGATGTAAGCCTGACCTATGATTTGAATTCTTTATAACTTTTTTAAATATTCATTCTTGGTTTTTTCAGCATTTTGCGAAGAAGACTTGGGGAATTAATTATGAATCATTACAAGATGGAGCCACAGCACATACTGCCGGTGCCTCAATGGCTTTGTTAAAGGACATACTGGGGGAACGCATTATTTCGCACACAAGCGATTTAACTGGCATTCCACGTTCACCAGATTTTACAGCTCCTGACAGTTTTCTTTGGGGACATTTGAAAGAAAGAATGTACGTTAACAAACTAAGAACCGTACTCCAACTAAAAACCAACATTCGTAATGAAATCATGGATATTACATCCGAAATTTTGCGGAAAACCCCTAACATATGGAAAATACAATACATATATAATTATATATATACATATATAATTGGCCATAAGGCTTCCTTTGTATTGATATTAATAAAATAAAATAAAATAAAAAATATACTAATATGCTAAAGAGAGCACGTATGTACATATGTGCGAAGCAGAAAATGGAAATCACAGGATATCATTTTTAAAAGCTAATTGCAAAAAATTCCCCAATAATACACTGTATTTAAAAAAGAAATAATAATCGCTTAATTAAAAAAGTTATAAGCCATTTAAATCATATAGCTCATTCTGCGCTACCTTGAATTAGTGATGCGCAAATATTCGTATTCGAATTCCCGAATATTCGGCCATTTTTAGATATGTATATGCATTCGTATTCGGCAAATTTAGGCGATTACGAATACGAATTTCATCTCAATTCATTAAGTCATTTCCGCTTTACAGTGGAACAAAATCAAACTAAAGCTACGGTCACAATTGTCAAACACTTGCCCAAAAAGCGTAACCAACAAACACTAATGAAAAAGGTTTTGATCCAGACACTTGTTTATCAAATTAAACAGTTTCGAACACAACTAATAGATAGTGTCATAGAATCCAAACAGTCCTCGAAAAACTATTACATCCAAAGAAAGTGAACGTATGGTGCGGTTTGTAGTCATATGGCATCATCGGACCGCATGGAAATGCCGGCTCCGCGAATTCTCTGCACTATCAAACCATGATAACCGAGTTTTTTTTTTGGGCACAATTGGATAATGTTGACATCAGTGACCTTTGGTTTCAGCAAGACGGCGCTACAAGCCACACAGCCGGCCAACCCAGTTATTGCATGAGAAATGTTCCGGTCGCGTAATTTCTCGATTTGGCAATATCAATTGGCTGCCTCCGTCTTGTGATTTAATGCCGCTGGGTCCATTTGAAAGACCGGGTTTACGTTAACAAACCAGAAACAACTGACGCTGTGAAAGATGAAATTAGAAGAGCAGACGTCTGCCGAAGCGCTGGAGGTGGACATTTGCTTGACATCATATTCCATTATTAATTCCCATATTTCTACTTTACATTGGTATCAACAATAAAACTGAATTTGGAAAAAAAAATTTAATTCCTAACGTTAAATTTGTCAGGTATCAAGGCACATTCCAGGTCAGGTATTTTCAGTCTATTAAATCAAATAATAAAAAAATTATCGTAATATGTACAAAGAAAATAAAGAATATGTACATACATACATACATATGTGGGTAAATTAAAATAAAGAAAGTTATGAAATTTGTTGTTTTGCATAAAGCAAAAAACGAAACAAACCTTTGCTGCTTTAGGTGTTGGTGTTTGTTGCTGTTGCTGGTGTAATGTTTTGTGCTTTGAAGCGGCAATACTTGCCTGCACCATAACTTGAGTTTGTGTTTTAGTTGTTTGTTGCTGTGGACCTGAAGACGTAGACGTCTGTGGCTGTTGTTGTTGCTGCAAGGGCAAAGAAGATATCTTTTGCTGTATAATAGAAGGATGTTGCTGTTGTTCAATAACAGCTCGTATTTGTTGCTGTACCTGTTGCTGAATGAGTGGAGGAGTTTTAGAAGCTCCTGCAGCTCCTGGAGGTGCTTGTTGTGTTGTTATTATCGTCTGCGAGTTCAATTGACATTGTTGAGGTGGTTGGGGGGTCTGCGTTATAACAGTTTCTTTTATTTCTATAGTACGCATGCCCACGCCTCCAGAACCGTTGCTACCTCCTACTAAAACATGACGTTTTTCAGAAGGGCCAGAAATTATGTGTTGCTGTATTATAGACTGATGTTGCTGTAGTTGAGGTATAGCTATGGGCGATGGCGGTGCATTCGAGGGCTGCCCCAACGAAACCGTTTTGGGCATGCGTGTAATAGTGGCTGGCTGTGGTTGTTGAGCTTGTGTAGCCTGTTGAACCATCGGTTGGTGAAGTTTAATGGTTGCTGGTATTTGATTCAACTGATTGAGTAAGGAAGGAGATATTTGTCCAGCTTGAATTTGTTGTGTTTGTGATTGGTGCTGCTGCGGTGTATTTTGTGGTTGTAAAATTTGCCTAGCTTGTGTTTGAACTGGAACGTGTTGTATGTGTGTGGCGCTGCCAGTTTGTGGATTAATGAATATTTGTTGAGGAGTTTGAGGTCTTTGTGTAACGAGCACTTGTTGACCTTGAGAAGTAGTCATTATCATTTTCTGTCCTTGGCCGTGTGGACCAGTAGTAATTATTTGCTGCTGCTGACCAGGCAGTGGCTGCTGTTGTAATATAATTATAGTTTTTTGACCAGTTGATTGCTGTTGGGGAGTTTGGGTTACTAAAACGGTTTGTGTAGATTGCTGTGGCAGCTGTTGAGGTTGCGACTGTGTTGGTTGAGCCACCAAATAAGTTTGTCCTTGCTGGTTTGTTGCTAAAACATACGTTTGCTGTTGCTGTTGCGGTGCTGGTTGTATCATGTGTTGTATGATTTGGTTTTGTCCCGCTTGCTGAACTTCCATGGGCTTTTGTTGCAAAATTACCGGTACGGTTTGCAGACCTTGTTCTGTCTTTATAGTTGCTACAGCATTGGGCATCTGTGGGTTTGATGTTGCTATGGGTTGTGATATTTTAATTTGGGCCTGATTTGACTGAAACATCAATTGCCGTTGTACCCCAGGAAGAGAAGCTGCGGTTGGTTGTGACTGCATTTTGTGTGGTAGGATAAGAGCTGTTTGCTGGATCTGCTGTTGTTCCAATTGTGGTGGTTGCTGTTGTGATTGAGTTGAAAATTCTTCGAGATCTTCATCCTCTAAAATGGAAGCTGCCATTTCAGCATATAGATTTGCTGCATTTTTGGAAGGCGTTACTTGAATCTCCTCTTTTGATGTTCCGGCTGCCAAAGATTCTAAGGCCAAACGTTTGTTGTTGCCTATTTGATCTTCAATTTTTCGTTTTGGAATTATGCTCACCGGAATGGGCGGATCAACCATTTTTTTGTCCAAAATATCTACCAACATTTGATTGGCTAAGATAATGGGCCTTCCAGAAGCATCCTTGGCCACATTTGCTCCGCTTAGGGGAGCTAAAGGCGGAGGTGCAGAGTCGGATATTTGTGATTTCTTGTCCAACATTGGGGGATGATGATTTAAAGGTTTTATGGTTGTCTGGCCCACCTTTACAGGCGTATGCTGCATAAGGGGATTGTTGACTAAAGCAGTGATTGCGTTACTAGCTACTTTAATGGGTTGTGCTATAGCAGTTGCATGATCAGATAAAGCGGATTGGACAGTAGATGTTGTGGTATTAGGATTTTGTTTTTGCTGCCGTTGGTTTACTTTGTTTGCAAGTAAACTTTTTATTAATGAGCTTTGAGGATTTTGACATTGTGCAGACACAACTAAATTGTTTGTAAAGCTGGCATTGACAACTCTTGTGTGGTCTGTCTCCGTTGATTGAGCAATTAGCTCTGTCTGAACATCTAAATTGGAATTATCATCTCTTTTATCTTCATCCATTTTTTCTTCGCTTTTGATTTCAGCAACAGAAAGCGAGTCTTCTTGAACAGATGTTTCTGGAATTTTCGACTCAACATTATTGTCTGTTTCATCCGTTTCAGCTACACTTGAAGCGTTGGAATTGTCCACTAAGAATATATTATTAGGAATGGTACCTGCTGTTGTTTGAGATTGTTGAGGAGGTAAAGGAGAAGCTGCGGTGTTAGCGATGGGAGTAGGTGGTGCATTTAAAGCCGCTTCCATTGCCTGTTTCAACTTCTTCTTGGTTTTTCTTGCTGAGCCAGGGCTATCAGATTGTTTCGCAGATGTAGTGTTTTGAGTACCTGCAGTAATAATTGATTTTTGTAAGGGCAGCGGCTGAGCTCGCAATCTTATGGATATGTAGTGTAACCCTGGTAAATCTGTACCATCAGGTTTTCTCACAGTAGCAGGCCCAGTAGAAGCTGTAAAAATTAGTCGTATTAGCTTTGGAAAATGCAAATGATTGACGACCGAATGCTTGCCATACTTTTGACAGTGTGACAGATACATGCGATACAACTCTTGTGTTTCAATGTGACTTTCCATATTAGAGGTGCGTTCGAAAGTCGCTCCCAGCCAAGCTAATGCGTATTGTTCATCTTCTTGTGTGAAATTTTGGGGCATATGTATCTGTTGCGATTGATTTTGCTGCTGCTGCTGCTGCTGCTGTTGTTGTTGCGGTTGTTGTTGCTGCTGTTGTTGTTTTTGTTGTTGCGGCTGTTGCTGCTGTTGTTTTTGCTGTTGCTGCTGCTGCTGTTGCTGTTGTAGTTGATGTCCTTGTTCAGCTTGAGTTTCAGATATTTCCGCCGCTGGCATTGGATTTGGAGTTAAAATTTGTGGTTTGATTTGATTGTGGCTAGTTATCGTTGGAGTCTGCTTTTGTATATTGGCCACATTTTGCAAATTGGCTATGTTTTGAGCTACGATGGGTAGCATATTTCCCGGCACGGTTTCCACCACACGCATCAGTATGCAACCATCCGCACCATAAGCCTGAGCTTCTACTGTTATCAGCGATATCAACTGATCTATAATACCCTTCACTTGCATAATGGAATGACAACTTTTAGGACCCAAACTGGTCAACGCATAAATAGCTTCAAGAGTGAACATCAACAACATTATGTCATTCAGGGATAAGAATAAAGCTATGGTATTGTAAAAGTTTACATTTAAACATTTTAGAACATATTCTTCATTTGTTTCTTTTTGACAGAGTTTGCATAAAATTTCTAAGCAGTTGATGATGACACCACGATCAGGTCCTTCGATGCCATCGCATAAAGTAGACATTAGGCAACGCGATAAATCATCGATTGTAGGATCTAGAATTTCTAATTCTCCAGCTATATTGCCAGCTATTTCGAGAGCTTGTATATGGACATTGCTCCATCGTATGTTGGAACTCATTACCAAGAATCTAAGGAACGTTTTATTTTTTACTAAAACCCCCAAATTCTCATCTTGGAAACTCAGATTACGAAATATGGACACTACCTGCAACACACGCTGGCCAACATAATCTTGAGTACCAAGGCCGGTTCGCAAATTTAAAAAATCTAATTCGCTACAATCTTGCCAAATACCTTCCATTTCCGGCTTGCCGTCATCATAGTCATCTATTAACGCATTTTCACGTAGTACTTGCTCATCGGTATACAAATCCAATATTTGTGGTTTATCATTCAGTAAATCATACCAAAATCCATACAAAGAATGATGCCTAACGCTACTATAAATGTGTTGGAACAACTTGCGCATGGTGTAATCGGAAAACACACCAGTATGGGCCAAAAGTGCATCTAATAATTTTGGAAATTCATTTAGTTTTAGTGTATGTTTGCTTTCATTAGCCATTAGCGTGCAAGCATTTATGGCAAAGTCTTGTTCATTTGGAAGCGGGGACAGCATTGATAGCATTAATTTCTCATAAGGTGAGTGCTTATGAAGATCGGTAGACAATTTAAATTGCCTTCTTCTGTCCATATTGACATGATGCTGGCGATAGTTATAGGACATGGCAACGCTATTTATAGTTGAAGGATTAGAACTTCCATATGAGGAAGGGTACCGTGAACCCCTGCCGCGATTGAATTCATTTATTTCGGACGACTCCAAAGCATCTAATTTATCCGGATCTTCGCCGAAATAATTTAAACGCTCATATTTTTCCAGTACTCGACGATAAATATATTTCAAAGCAGCCGAACCATTTACTATTTTGTCTTTTAAGCCTAGTTCCGGCAAAATTTCTTCCCACTCGTCACGCATATTTACTTTTAGAAAACCTCCCCTTTCTGTTACTTCACAATATAATCGATGAAGATCAACTTCACGTCCTGTTATTTTCGGCATATGCATTATTGGTGTGCTATAATAAATGCAGATTCTTTATTTAGAAAACAATAGTTTTAACGTCTTATTCATAATAACAAAAATTAAAAATTTTAAAAACCCCCAAATATATCTAGAGAAGATGAGAGAGGCTGGACCGATTTATTTCAAACAAAGCTAAAACCCTCTAGATCAAGTCACCTTTCAAACAGAAAAAATCAAATCGGTCCAGCCATTTGGTCTGTACGTGGACACTTACAGACACACAGATACACAGGCACACACTACAAACTTCCCAGCAAAAAATTACACATTACCAACAGAACTACTTGCCATATAATGACTTACTTTTCTGATTACCAAATTTCATTACTCGCTTACAAATCACATTAGCTAAAATTTTTAAAAATGATGTACAAATTGCTAAATTAGGAGAATGATTATTTTTAATCTTAATTGATTACGCGAACAAGTTGACAAATAAAAAAAGTAAGTACCTACTTCTCAAGAATCGATTATTTTAGTATTACGGGAAGAGCTTCCACCAAAAATGCTTATTTCCAAGCCCGATTACCTTTTTTGAAATTTTTTTGCTGGTTTATAAAACCCCTTTTTTAGTCGGGAGTTAAAAAATATTGTATTTGTCAAACAAATTTCCATATAAATTGTGCATTTTTTACCTTTCGTATATCAAAATTTTTATGATTAGGACTGTTAAGATCTTAAGACTTTATTTAATAATATTATACACTGGCAGCATAAATCAGCGCACGAAACATTCATTTACTTTTAGGAATAAAAATATATATAAACTTTTACCTGATTTACATTAAGCATTTTTTCATGAAATTTCATGAATTTTGTTGCATGCAACTTTTTCTATTTGCAAACTGTAGCGATATAAAAGAGAATGTTGTATAAAAAAGGACATAGAATGAATCTCTGATGCATTTTTGACAACGTTTTTGATAAAAGTTTTTCTTCCAGGCCTCCTATTAGAAAATAAAAAATTTTCATGCAACTAATTTCATGAAAAAAATGCTTAATGTAAATCAGGTATTTGTATAAATTCAAATAAAATTCGTCTTAAATCTAGTTTAGGGGCACTTCCCAAAAATTAAAACAAGTATCCTATCCTATAGTAAATTGAAAAATAAGAAAAAAATTAAATAAAAATATTGGCGGCGAAACTTAGTTTCCGAGTTATAGGCCTCTGAAATTCTAGTACAATATTGTGATTATACGGTGCTTTTCAACGAATATGACCAATATTGGTATTTCAAAAATTAAAAAAAAGTACGCTATCCTACAGAAAATTAAAAAAAAACTTTGCAATCCAGAAAATCATTAATAGGCTGCGCCGTCTCGGGAAACACCATGGTGGAGAAAATCGTTAAGCCCGGCCGAAGGCCGGCTGTGCAGGAACACATTATTGGCAAGAAAACTTTGCAAGGCAGAAAATCATTACTAGGCTACGCCGTCTCGGGAAACACCATGGTAAAGAAAATCCTTAAGCCCGGCCAAAGGCCGGCAATGCAGTAAAAAGTTATTAAGCAAGAAAACTTTGCAATCCAGAAAATCATTACTAGGCTGCGCCGTCTCGGGAAACACCATGGTGGAGAAAATCGTTAAGCCCGGCCGAAGGCCGGCAGTGCAGCAACTCATTATTTGCAAGAAAACTTTGCAAGGCAGAAAATCATTACTAGGCTACGCCGTCTCATGAAACACCATGGTGGTAAAAATCCTTAAGCCCGGCCGAAGGCCGGCAGCGCAGAAATAAGCTATTAGGCATGAAAACTTTGCATTATAGGATAGCAATTTTTTTTTAACTTTTGAAATACCAATACTATAGGATGGGATACTTTTTTTTAATTTTGGGGAGGTGCCCCTAAACTAGATTTGTACCCAGACCCGTACTGTTTGAAAACACATTTATCAAATGAATACAAGTTTTTGTATTCACATACATACTTTCTTTTTTCATGAAATTGTTGAACATCTTTGTAAAATTCATCTTTTGGCTTGGGTGGGGTTTTACCCTTAATATTACTATTTTCTTGTTTATCATCGGACTGCTGTCGATCTCTGTTATAATTACGCGATCTAGATGGTGTCACAGTTGCAGCCACGGAGGATGAAACAGCAGAAGCCATACTTGGTGCGATGACGCCAGTCGTATTTGTTATGCTTAAACCATCAATTTGATTTAATTGTGAGTTATTTGATGATTTTGCAGTCTCGTTTAGTATCATTTTGTATTTTATTTTTCCTTTTTCAATAATAACTTGAACTACATAAATTTAATAAAAAACCATCTCAAGAAAAAATCTAACACGAAACTAATGAAGAAGCCGCAGCTTTGAGCCCGTTTAGATGAAGGGTGACGTAGCTGCGACAAAGTTGGCGTTCTCTCTTGGCGTGCCTTCTTACCCACCAAGGCCTATTTATTAGGTCTATGCAACTCTACAAAAGCACAGCAATACAAAAAACAACTTTGTGTTTAAGTTGTCAAAAACACACGCAAACATGAACTACTATAGTATATGGTGTACACAACTTTTGACAGCTTAAACACGAAAACACAGAATCAGGACGATTGCATTGACCTGATAAATAGGCCTTGTTACCCACCTTCACGACTAGCAATAAATATGTTGGCAACACAGCCGTAAAAAATATTACAGTGAACTCGCGAAAACGTGAACTAATTTTTACCAAGGCTGTTCACGTTTTCAAATTTGTTCACGTTTTCGATTCAGAAATTTTTAAAACAAAATAGAACAGTTAACCTCCAAATGATAAATTCAAACATACAATTCCTTATCAGACATTAAAATTGGTTAAAAAATTTTAAATTGTAACTTTTATTTGAGTCACTTTACAAAAATATTATAAATTTTTGTCTCAATGTTTTCGTTTTATTTATCGTGTGTCAAAAGCACTAACGAACTTGAAAATTTTTTAGCAGCAACGAAATACACACAAAAAATTAGTTTTTTAAGTAATATAAAATGTTTCCACTTTTTCACATAAATAAAATAAAAAAAATAAAAAAAAAGTCATATTAGGGATTTTCTCCACCATAGTATTTACGGACACGAAGCTGCTACCTTCGGGTAGGCTGAAGGAAATATGAAGTAGGCAGAGCCGTTATAAGAATGCTTACCATACAACTTTTATTGCAGTTTAAGGAACTGTTATAATATAACAAACCAATAAGATAAATGTAATAACTCCAACAAAATAAAATAACTCGCAGACAAAGATTAAAAAACTCCCACTTAACCATTTTTAGTACAGCATTTTCTTTCCATATAACACGTACTTATATATACAGGGTGGCCCAGAAAGACCGAAGTGGTGTGAATTCCTTATAACTTTTTATTTAAGACATATTTTTTTAATTTTTTGTTTTTTAAATACAGTAAATTTATAGGGAATATTTTTAGATTAGTTATTAAAAATTGTATCCCGCAAGTGGTGGCCATTTTCTGCTTCGCACAAATGTGCTCTTTCCATTTCCATTATTCATAACTTATTTATGAGTGACGAAGCCCATTTCCAATTAAATGGGTTTGTTAACAAGCAAAACTTTAGGATATGGGCTAAGGAAAACCCGAGAGTACTTCATCAACGACAATTACACCCAGTTAAGTGTACTGTTTGGTGCGGTGTTTCTTCAGAAAGGATCATTGGCCCATATTTTTTGGAAAATGAAAGAGATGTCGCCATTTCCATCAATGGTGATCGATATCGGGCCATGTTGGAAAATTTTGTAAGGCCAGCCGTGGAATACCATCCGCAAATATGGTTCCAACAGGATGGAGCCACAGCGCACACTCCGAGGGCCACAATGGCTATTTTACGCGACATCTTTGGGGAAAGAATAAATTCGCGTAGAAGCAATTTTAATTGGCCTCCGCGTTCCCCGGATTTAACCGCTCCAGACTGTTTCCTTTGGAGTTATTTAAAAGGGAAAGTTTATGTTAATAAGCCTAGGACTATTGAGGAATTAAAAACCAATATTCCAGACGAAATTAACAACATAACACCGGAAGTTTTGCGAAAGGTCATGGAAAATGTGTTGAAAAGAGATCATTTATGCGATGCAGAAAATGGCCTCCACTTGCGGGATATCATTTTTAACAACTAATCTAAAAATATTCCCTATAAACAAAAAATTAAAAAAATATGTCTTAAATAAAAAGTTATAAGGAATTTACACCACTTCGGTCTTTCTGGGCCACCCTGTATATATATATGCATATATGTATTTGTTGCAAAGAAAATCAACGTAAACATTAAATGTGTTCTTTGTTTTCCAAAACTAAAAGTAAATCACGAAAATAAAACTAAAAAACTAAGTAAGCTTTGATCACGTTTTAGAGCTCTCAGACTCTGTTCACGTTTTAGAGTAGTCAATGTAAAAATTGAAGTGTTCACGCTTTAGAGTCGTTCATGTATTCGAGTATTCACGTTTTCGCGAGTTCACTGTATAGCAATTACGTCGGCAGAATCAATCTCTGTCCAGACAGAAAGTGGTACACAACACAGAATATTTAGTAATCATGTGTTCGGCAATTCTCTTTTGTTTTGAATTCTGCACTTTTTAATTTATATATATTGTATATCGTCGGTTTGTTTCTGCTTTACTGTATGAGACATTTAAAAAAAAAAAATTAGTTATTGATTGATTATATATGAATAATGTGTCCTCTTTCCAAATTCGTTATCAGTTTTCCGATATCTTGAATATATCTGGAGATAAAGAGGTGAAAATTTGCGTCATTTCCACAATTTTTGAATTTGTAAAGTCTGTTTTACGGCAATCGACAATTTTTTTCATATGTGGCACATTTCTCAAGTTAAAGTGTTAACATTGTTATTCAAGTCTGTTATAATGTATATCAATGCATATTCTACTCAAAGCAAAGTACAAAAATTTAACTATTGTAAATTAAATTAATTGATATTTATTTTTTATTAATACAATTTCTTTTATTAAATATAATCACTGTCTTTTATTTCTTCCTTTGTTTTACAGTTTGGTACAGTTTGTGTACAGTTTGTATTTTTGTAAGTACAAAAAAGAACTTTGTTGGTCTATAACTTTTTTCAGAAAGTCTCCCGAGATATAAACCTTATAACAACCAACGCGTATTGTAATAAGTTTTCTGTTGACGGTAGCGCCATATGCGCACGAAGTCCAGCTTACGAGATAAAAAAAAAACGAAAAAGTATTTGTAATTAACACATCGGATAAATTCAACATGACAAAAATTTCAACAATGACAGTCAAATAATCAGATACTAGATGTCTTTCGGTAATTACTCCTGTTTTTTAATTTAGTAAAAAATTACTTTAAAAAAAATATTGTTTAAAAACCATAATTTTTTACTCTTTGTTTACATTTAGCACGAACCAAAAAGTTTTCCAAATAGAAAACACGTGCTCCGCTAAAAAGTGGATAAGCGCTGCCCAGTTGTTCCAAACTGTAAAATAATTTCTAATTTTTAATTTTTTTGTGCTTATAACCTTTTCCAGAAAGTCTTCCGGGAAAGATAGAACTAATTATCGATGCGTACTTTTATCCTTAATCGATTAATAATAGCGACATATAGGTACGATGTCTAGTTCATAAGTAGCTAGTGAAAAGTAAAGATGTTTTTCTCACGTTTTTAATAAAAAAAAATGTTGCTGATCCCTTAACTTTTTTCAGAAAGTCTCCCGGAATAAAACAGAATCCATTATAGACGCGTATTTTTGTCCTTAACTTATTAAAGGTAGTGCGATATGCGCACAAGATCTAAATTTTGAGATATGAGCAAAAATCTAAATATGTTTTTTGATGCAAATTTTTCATTGAAAAAATTTCCTTAAAAAAAATTTGCTAGGACAATAACTTTTTCCAGAAAGTCTGCCGATATAAGAAAGAGCATATTATAAATATTTTGGACCTTAATTTATTGAAGGTAAAGCGATATGCGCACGACATCTAGATTTTGAGATATGAGCAAACAACTGAAAATGTTTTTTTGTTGTAAGTTTTTTATTAAAAAAAATTTTCTAAGCCAATAACTTTTTCCAAGCAAAAAACTAAAACTTTGTATTTTTAAGTTCAAAAATAAGTTGTTTGCTCTTATAAAGTCTCCTGATTGAAAGTAGTGCCATATGCGCACGAAGTCTAGTTTACAAGTTATGAGTGAAAAAGTGTTGCAAAAGTGTTTAATGAAAACATCAGATATATTCAATATCACTAAAATGCCAACAATGACAGCTAAACAATCTGATACTAGAGGCTTTTCACTATTTATTTCTGTATTTATATATATAATATATTAAAAAATTCTTTTGAAAATAATGCAATGTAACTCCCAATATTTTTTTATTATTTGTTTACATTTTGCATGTTGTGAAGTTAGCAAAACCAAAACATCCGGTTTGCTAAAAATGATGTTTTCTTTACGACGATTGTATGTCGACATATTATTTGCAAGTCGTGACATATGCCTTGGGATATACTTTGAGACATAGGGTTAAGACCAGGCGCGTTTACACGGGGCCCGCTTATATTAAGAGTGATGTAGCTGCTTCACGTCGCCTTCAACTTGTGCTTTGTAGGGTACATAATAAAATTATAACAGGTACCTGCACGACTACAACAAAATTACAACACCAAAATAACACATGTATTTTGTTGGTATAAGTAAACGACTATGTGTTATTACAAATAACACTTACATCAAGGCATATCAAACAGGTACACGTATCAGGCATATTGCTCATCCGCTGATTTTTTGTTTACAAATTTATAACGAAGAATTCATTTGACAAATACAATTGTGTCTTGTTTGATGCATACAATTTTTTGACAATTACCATGTAAAGCTATGTGAGAAGCAGAGAGTTGCCAGAGAGTTTTGCCTAATGCATGTACCTGTATTAAATGTGCCTTGACTTACATTGAACATTGTTCAACTTTCACGCGTTGTATACAAAACGACAGCTAGTGTTGCCAGATTCATATGTTAACATACAAAAAAAACTAATTTTTTTATTACACAATAACGTACCTTTTCACAATGTATGGTTAAGAGTTAACGTGAACTTTAACTGACAGTTCTTCATACAAAACTTGCCGTTAAAGTCCCTGTTATCTTTTAACCATACATTGTGAAAAGGTACGTAAAGGTATTAATTTCAGTTATTTTCCTCGTTGGAAAGATGTAATTTTTGACAACAAACACAGGAAAAAAAATTTGAAAATAATTTTTGAATTTTTTTCCCTGTGCTTGTTGTCAAAAATTACATTATTCCATTTTTCCAACGAGGAAAAAACTGAAATGAATACCTTTAATGTATAAAAAAAATGCATTAAACATTTACCCCCATATTCATAAGAAAATAAAATTAATTTCAAATCCAATTTAGGAAAATTTTGTATGAAAAATTTGAAATAAAATTCATTTCAAATTCGTATTAAATTTTATGAATATGGGCGTTAAAGAATAATCGAACTTAAATACACGACAAAAAATAAGGATTGAAATTTTGCAACAAAAAAACCTCAAGAACGTGTTGTGTAACTTTCCATTTGTATGAGCCTGTGCCAAACAGCAGCAGGTGAATAAAATTTCACTAGACCCAGGGGCTAGTACAATTTTTGACACAACAGATGAATTTGTGACAAGCAGCAAATAACAAGCATGGTATCAAAAAAGATAAGACCAAAGCCGTCCCTTCGATCCGTCGCCCAATAAATAAATTTATACGTCCGTAAATGTAGTTAGACTGTTGAAAATGCATTTTTTATATTAACATTTTGCATCATATATGTAAAGTTATATAATTTTCTGCTACAGGAATATTGTTTTATATAAAAATCTTCTTTTAAAAAATTGTTGGTAGGCGGCGGCTTGTAGTGAAATTTTTAGTTTCGTCGTCGCAGCAAATTTTTCATCAGCTTCTTTCTACGCTAAGGCGAATTTGTCAAAATTTTACATTGTCAAAAAAGATATCATTTGGCACAGAGAAATATTAAATTTTTCCCCCATAGGCAAATATTTCTTACCATAGCACTTATGTACCGTTTGGCACACGCCCTCCTCCACCTTAAGTGTGAACATAGTATAAATCGATCACTAAAAGATGGAATGCCTGACAGGCAGCGTTGCCAACTTGGTCCGATTCGCCTCATTTTGGGTTCTTTTTGACATTTTTTGTGCGAAATTTCCTTAGCTGGTGTGTGGTGCGCATTTTTTACGGTACGTTTTTTAATTTTTGGTGGCACCACTGCAAATTTAACCCAACAATGGGTTAAAACGGAAATATTCTTGTTGTGAAACTTACCAACTTCCTCATGGTGTTAATTACTATATTAATAGTAATCATGTTTACAAAACATCACAATTTGAAACGAAATTTGTTTTATGGCCCGATGATAATAATAATGATGACAATATTAGCTTTATTAATTTGGAATAATTAATTTTTGATATCTTTTTAAAAATTTTTAAACAGAATTTATAAAATTAATGTACAAAAATATATGATCGTGTAACCAGTAAATGATTACTGGATACTTTTAAGAAATTTATTATTCGACATATTGTCATAATTACATATTAATTTGAAATTTATTTGCTGCATATTTATTTATTTTATCAGCTTGGTCTATATGAAATGAAATGCATAAATATTATTATTTGTGAATTCTCAAATAGTTCTTGAAAGTCTGTGCATAAGATAAGAGGTTTGTGACTATACAAAATTTGTGGTTGAAGTCTACTGATGATTTGTTAGAGCAACAATTAAATGCATATAGACCAAGCTGAACCACCAGCAAATTAATTTACTGGATACTGACATTTTTTCCAGTAATCAGTAAAAATTTATTTTTACTGGAATTTTAATTTTACTGCAGTACGTCCATGTATGGTACATATTGGTATATGGTATCTATTGCAAAAGGCTGTTTGTTTTTATTGTTATATATGTTATATGAAAATATTAAACTTCTGATAAAAAATGTTTAAAAATATTTTAATAAAATGATAAATACTGATCTTTTATTTCTTTTGAATGCTTACTATTACTCGTTGATCTTTTTTAAAAGTTGTGTACAGAATTTATTTAAATTAAAATTAATTAAAGAGATATTATCTATGTAGTAAAAATGAATATAAATAATTTTTTTTTAATATCTATTAATCCTAATCAATTTCAATGTATTTTTGACAAATATATATTTTACTGAATAAGTAAAATATTAATTTGCGATTATTACTTAACTTGTAACAATTCTCAATAAAAAAACACTAAAAAATTTGTTGTTTTTTGCTATAAAAAAATTTATATTATATTTTTTATGCAAAATTGATTCAATAAACATTTAAGACTAAAAAAGAAATTCTAAGGTTGGTGCGTTTTTTTTGTTTTAAGTGGCGCGTTTTTTCTCCATTTTGTTGCGTTTTGAAATTGAAGTTGACAACGCTGCTGACAACTGAGGTATTTCATTTTAATTGGGCAGTGTTTAGAACACAGAATATTATTATTGTTACTCTATGAAGTATACTTTGTAAGTTTGGTTTGCTTGCAATAACAATATTTTTCCCAAAGGCAGTATTTTACACACAGAGGATTTGTGATTTTACATAAAAAGTGAAAGACATGAATTGTAATATTAATAGCACTACAAATGTAGGAACGGTTATAAACCCTTCAATATCGACCGTGCCAGCTTCAAGTTCTAATGCTTCAGCAGCGGTGATAGTAGACGATTCTCCAGTCTCATTGTTATCGGAAATATCCGACATCATGCGTAGTTTTGGTGACAGTGACCAGCCACGCATTGAAAGTGTTAAGCTGGTTGAACATATACTGCAACAACAACTGAGAGGAATGTTTAATGAAGCCTCATTAGTAGCTATGAAGAGGAAAAATAACCCATGCCCTTCGCAGGCTGATTTTGAATTTCTAATGCGAAATCACCTGGTAAAAATTGCCAGAATGCGTAAACATTTAAAAGATATGCGGATATTAAAGAAATTCCTAAGCATCCGTACCGGTCGGCCTCAAGATTTTATGGAAGATTTGGATCAACAAGATTCTGACGAAGAACTGTCGATTGATGTGCCCGAGATGTATGATGAGGACAGAACTCGACGCCTCTTTCGAGCTGATCGGATTTCCCAGATATTGAGTGGACAACAATATTTGGAATTCAACGAAGCTCGTAAGACCTCATTCTATTGTCGCCATGGTGAAAAAATAAAGAATAAATTTCGTCGTTTTCTTGATTTACCCGCCGATCTAAGAATACCCACAACGACTATGAACATTTTAGCATATTTTGCGCATGAAACTATAGCAGTAATTGTGGATTATGCCATATTAACCCGTTTGAACTCTTCGAATCGAGTCACAGAACCTTACAGCCGTGTTACTTCCACTGGTGCTTCACCAGCCATGATGCACATTTGTCCAGAAGTTACACAAGGACGCGGTATGGAAGTTGTGAAACCTATTAGTGTGCAAGAAATTCATGAAGGTATACGTCGATTTCGCCAAATGACTAGCAAAAAAGTTGGTTTCTATCGGAGCTCTTGCGACACGGACTTTCGACGCTCATTTTTAGCATTGTAAGATAACTTTAGAATATTTTATTCAATATTGTTCGATTTGTTTTATTTTATATACCTATTAGAACAAAAAGGAAAAATACTCATTATGTTTTAACTAACTATAAAATCATAAAGTGATCTTTAATGTAAACTTGTATTGCAAAAACGGTTGAGACCATTACAATTTTGCCATTTATGCTAACTTCATGTCAGTTTTTCATAATCCATAAGGCCGCAAATGTTTTAAAATTGGCATAAATAAAAAAATATGATCTTAGAGTTAGTAATACAAAATAATTCGACATACATAAATATTTTTTATCTTAATATACCTATCTCATTATTTTCTTGCATCGAGATTTTTGAATTTTTCGTTACATCAAATTTACAAAAAACTCGATTTCAAAAAAATATTGGGTAGGGTCCTTTCTATATTAAGTAACGATGTAATAAAAGTTTTACATTAACTTTTTGTTGTTGGTTCAGAAGATTACCGTAAAGTCAAACTTAAATGAAAATGCAGTTGTCTTACGAAAAAAAGTTATACCTATTTTAACTTTTTATATATGTCGCTAAAAACAACAATTACAAAATTAAATTTTTCGTGCAGTCAAAATGCTGTTATTTTCAATTGTTAATAAATAAATCTAAAATATCTAACTTCTAAATAAGTTAATTTTTTATTAAATAAAATAAATGATTTCTTGATTAATTTTACATATTGTGCTAGTTAAAAAGTTAACATTAAAAAATAATTGAAAAACTCTTGATTCAAATGAAATGTAAGCGAAAGGGTATTTAAAGAACATTTTACTTGTTTCAAATGATTTTTCATTTATTTACCCACATAATATTTTGAGTGTAATCCCGCAATTACACATGTAAGTAATTCCTTGTAAGTTGTGCATACGTATTAAAAATATTTTTTATTATCTTGTATTAAAAAGTCATTGCACAATCAAATCTTGAGAGAATATCTTTTATTCACTGAATTGTATGTAAATTGCAAAATTTAGTTCTTACAAGTTTTAAATTTAAATTTATTTGATTTGGAGTTACATTTACAAATGTATGTACGTTGTTGAAGTAAATGACCGATGTGCATTGGTTCCATTGCCAAATCAGTTAGTTCTCTTCTATTTTTAACTGTCTTTCGCCAGTTGGTCTTCTGCTACTTCTTCGATGAATAAAATACTTTCTTCGTCCAAATTTTCTCCTTTTAATACTTTACCACAATCTTCATATGAAATGTTATCATTTTTGGCAAAAATTACGGCATTTTTGTGTAACTTTGTAAGTTCATGTTGTTTCATGTGATGCTGCAGACGAAAATCTTTATGACAATATTCACAGCGATATAGTTTGATTTCGGCATGTATTAACTTATGCTTTTTTAAAGCGTGGGCGTAACTAAAACTTTTACCACAAACATCGCAAACAAATGGTCTCACGCCTTTATGAACCCTATAAAAAATACGAAGATTTGTAAATACTTAAATAAAAAATGTTTTAGAAACTTATTGTAACGTACGCTTCATGCGCTTTACGCACGCTTTCATAGTAGAATGTGCGGGAACAAAATTCACATTTCAATGGTTTTCCACCGCTATGAGAAAACATATGCTTACGCAAATGTTCGCGAGAAAAAAACTTTTTGTCACATATTCTAAATAATTAGAGATCAAGAGGAAGTAAATGTATAAAAAGAGTATAAAATTACGAGTTGAGTAATTGAAGGTTTTACTTACTCACAGCAGAATCGGCATTCTTTATCATGTCGCTGTCTATGCTCCATCATACGTCCCCGTTTGGAAAATACATTTCCGCATATATCACAAATGTGACCGATTTGGTTGCTTTTTGAAGGCTTGCGACCTCGACGAGGAATAAGTTTCATATTTTCTGACAAATAAATATCTATTATAGTTCCTTTGGGTTTATCAGCTTTCGAACTTATTTTGGCAAACTTTTTTTTATTTGATCTTTTACTATTGCTCTTGGCAATTTGTTTTTGGTTCAACGTATCACTTCTATCATCAGCTGTTATTATTTCAATCCGTTCCTCCGTATACTCAGCCTCTTCATGATCGTCAAATGTTTCAGATTCGTAGTTCTGCTCTTCCTTCTCCTCCTCATCATGATGGTCAAAATAACATTTACTTATTCTGTCATCAGTTTCCTCATATCCTTTAGAATCATTTATATCGAATGATGTTTCTTTTTGATCATATATATCAACTATCACATTTTCTTCGTTGGTGTCCTCATGTAATTCATAATTTTCCAGATCATATTTACTTTGATCATTATCCAAGTTTTGTATATCCTCCTCTAGCGTAACTACACAATCCAAAGGTTCTAAATCCATTATATCTTCATATTCCCCTTTATATATAGATATCGGTGACTTGTTTCTTTCATCATTACTATCATTTTCGTACACTTCTTTTAAATATGTCACAAGGATTTCATGAGTTTTTAGAGCATTTTCGCGAAATTCAAAAGCCATACTTAGGGATAATTCACAATTTTTGCAAATGTTTTTTGGTAGTGTTTCATGTTCATCCATCTGAAAGCATTTGTAAGAGTTGTTTTTAAAGTTTTATAGTTTTCAAATTAAAATTAAAAACCTTTTCTACTTTAATTCCTGTAATGAGATACAACATTTCATTCGGTGGTTCGTCACCTTCATCTATTGGTTTGTACAAGGAACGCAGTTTTTTAGTTTTTGTTAAACAAATGCGGCAACTATTGGCAATAATTTCGTTTTTCATGTTTTTGAAGTTAGTAATAAATACGTTGTTAGTAATGTGCTATTCTAAGTTTTTCTTTTTTGATTAATCCAGTTTAATTGTTTATTGTAAATATTCTGTGGTAAATATGAAACGAAATAAATTTCTAAAGCAAACAGATGTTTTTTAATTTTGTAGTATTAGAGCTGTATGTTCGGCATATATCCGATTAATTAATATAATAGTGTCTACACGTGAAATTTATACTATAGTAAAACTAGTTGGGCTTATGCTACACGGCATGTAAAATACACATTCACTATCACATTGGCTATCAAGTCGCGAAAATTTTCAGTAAATTTGTTGCATTATTTTAAATTAATAGTAGTGGCTATATGCCGTAAAATTTTGCTAGATTATTTTTTCCAAAATTCAAATGTTCAAAGCATTCGAGACCATAATGTTAAGCTATGTGACGATTGTCAGACCTTACAATATAAGAGGGCAACTCAGACTATTATACATGTATAAAGACGTTCATCATACTTTACGAAAAAAAAGTCTAAGGACATTTGTTTCGACTGTCAAAAATTCGAACATAAAGTGACATTTTATTTTTACACCATCACTCCTCAGAATACAGTAAAAACAAAAGTATAAAGCAAACAGCTGTGAAGATTAACATGCCTACATTAATCGTTGACTTCTATCGGCAGAGCAGTTTATGCACACTATGGTCGCGGCGGCCTTTGAAAACAGACGGCGCTTAAAGTAGTTGATTTAAATAAATAAGATAAAAATAATAAATACGATAATTTCGTTAACTGCCAAACAGAGACCTGCGCCGTGACGGCTTAGCCGGCGCAAGCAGCGCCGCCGATGATTTTTGGCAGCCGCCGCCGCCGTTAATTTTTCGGCTAAGGATCGGCTAAAAATTAGCCGCCGATTTAAGTCAGACGATTAAAATTAGCCGCCGATTTTTTTAATTTATTTTTTAGTTTGACTTTTTTATGCTGAATTTACTTTAAATAAGTTTTTATATGGAAAAGAAAATAAAATTAAATGTTGTAAAAAATGTTGGGACACATATAGTTCGGCTATAATGAACATTGATTAAAATTCACTCACACTCTTGTTTATTCTTTTGCTTTTGCTACATTTAATTTACGCAGCAGTTACACGAACAAGCTTTAGTTTAGTTTTACACACATTACTGCAGCACAAAAATTTTTCTGTATTGTATTGGACATACAGAAACATTAACCTCCTTATGCAAAAAGATTATTAAAGTTAAAGTTGGTTTAACAAACGAATTTTGTATGGCAAAACCGGTTTTAACACATGCTTTAACTTTAACAAATGTTTTTGCATAAGACAGTAAATAATTAACTATCACAATTTGGTAACAATTTTGTGACAGTATGTAAGTACATATACATACATATGTACGTATGAATGTGTTGTTATCCTATTTAAAAATATGATGATGATTTTATAATTTGATGATTTTATATCATGATGAATCAAACAAGTATTTGAAAAATACCGGGCCTGATTCACGATATCGACTGCGTTCGACTTGTCGCATACTTACATTCAAAACAAAAACAAATTCTAAAACTTTGTTGTTGTTTCCAATGTAAAGTGTGCGACAACGTTCTACTTGTCGATATCGTGAACCAGGCCCACCGTCTTTGAAATTAAATTTGATATCAAAATGAATTTATCAGGCCTTGAGCTCTGATGATTATATCATAAGGCTGCTATAATATTAATAAATTGAGTCTATACGTGATGAATTTTCATCATGATATCAATTTGACATTCATGATATAAATTCATCAGGTGTGGACACTATGTTATAGTGCGTTTCCATTGTGGGTAAAATATGTCGGCACTTTTTTATTATATTGTAAATGTTTTTCAGTTCGCAAATTCGCAATAACTTGATAGTTTTGTTTACATTATTTTTAACAGTATATATTAAGGCAGTGATACACTGTCATACAAAGTCGTGCGATTTTTTAGATTGTGTAGGATAGTGAGTTATGGCCTTTATGCGCCTCCACACGTTTCGACTTGTTGTACAATTTGATTAAGTTGTATAATCAATTGTTACGTTAGAGGTCTGATTGACCAACGGTTGGTCATCTGTTGAATAAAAAATAAAAAAATTTTTATTTGCATTCAACTGTCGAACAACTTAGCTATCAAATTGGTGCGTGTGATGGCGATTTTTTCTTTTGGTTGTCATTTTCATTCAAACGTTTTGTAAGGAACATTTTGCGCAGGAAACAATAAGTGTGAAAAAACATGATTTTATAATACTTATTTTCATCTTTTTTCTCCATTAAAATTTTATTATAAATACATATATGCAACACAATTTTAGTACCAGTTGCAACGTGTAGGGGCCGCTTTACAGTGAGATTACACGAGATGTAAGTTTGGAAATGTTTGTATTGTTAGTCAACGATATTCTCAAAAAATAAGGAGATTATATATCGGTCTTGTGTACATTGATATGTGTACAATTATTTGCTTATATTCAAATTTTTTTTTTACAAACAAAAGAAACGAAGGTTGGAATGGAACATATGTATGTTTGCATTTATGTTTATTTCCACTTATTTTCAAGTATGTATTTGAACTCCAATTTTTTCAGTACTTATAACAATATTATATTATATTTTTGGTATAGCTATTTCACAGTTTAATGCATTTAATACAATAAATCAGGGCCTTTTTATCACGTCAATGCAATCGTCCTGATGATATTCTGTGTTTTCGTGTTTAAACTGTCAAAAGTTGTTTGCTCCACATATTTTCATTTCATGTTTGTGTATATTTCTGACAACTTAAGCATAAAGTTCTTTTTGTATTGCTGTGTTTTTTAAGAATTGCATAGAGCTAATAAATAGAAAATCACTAAATTTCACTCCCACTCACTTTGGAATTTAAAACCACTTATACGCGCTAAATACGTAATATATTTTCTAAATCCTTTTTCAATCGTCATAGTTATTGTTATTATATGTACATATATCGTCTACTTCTAATAATAAACATATATAGTAAAACAAACCTAATTATTTAACAGTTTTTATTTATGTGATACATATTTAAATTTAATTGAGCTAGAAACTAATCTTGATTAAAGTTTTTATTTGTTTATTTTTATTTGAGACAGTAGAGAGCAACCGCTTAAGCTGAATGAAAGGAATTTCAGATTTAATACTGTTTTGTGTCTTTGTCTTTGTATGAACTAGCTTTGATGTCAATGTAAAAGAAAATGCTTTTCATATTTTCAAATTTTAGAGACTTCAGTACAAAAGTAACGGCCAAATTATAAACGATAATAGAACTGGGTTACTCCATTCACTCCCAATTATTTCATTTGGTGTTTCCTTTCCCTGTTTATACCATTTATCAACATATATACATATACATATTTTTAGCTAAAATTGCTAAACAATCAAAAACTAACTATACCGTAAGTAAATTTTAATATCTGGACTTAAGCCGGCTTAGCCGTCTTTTTGTAAGAGCCGTGCAAAAAGCGGCTAGCCGATATATTTGTCGGCTGACAGCCGAATTTGAGCCGCCGCCGATGAAAATCCTTCGGCGCAGGTCTCTGCTGCCAAACATGCCAGGGAAGGAAAATTACTTCTTATATTTTGTACCAAGAAAAAAAAATTTTAGACCATGATGGCACCATTTTTTTAATATTTATTAATAAAAACAGAAACGTAAAAAAATGTGTATAAAAATTCAGAAGTTTACAATAAAAAACCGAAACTTAACAAAAATGTGTATAAAAATTCAGTATACAATAAAAATGACATAAAAAATATTATGAAGGTACATTCGTATACTCGAATATTATATAAAAAATTAAAATTAAACACACACAAGAAAAATTAAAGACAAAATAAACAAAATTAATGTCTCCATATAGTGAAACATTGACGTTTTTAAATTGTACCAAGCAACTCGTGGTAGTACCACGGTACCAACAAGGTCAAATATGTACAACAAAAAGTACATTTGTACCATGATTTCCATCCGTGAAACATGCCATGACCACACGAGCAATTTTTTGTGTCTTAACACTAGCAATAACGTCGGAAAAATGATGACGTCAAATTGCTTGTGTTCAACAATTTATCTAGAGGTGGCGAACACGTACATTCAAATATATTTGTATTTTTATGCATATACTTACTTAAATTATCCTTTATTAGATCTTTTGTTAATTCCAAATTGAAATTATATTTGTTTTATTAATTGAAAATATTTTTTCTTGCTGTTTCATTAAAAAATATTAATATTATTATTATTATTATTTGACAGCATGTGTTAAGAGATTATTGCTCAACAATGTATTTTAACATTTGTTGCTTAATATATATTCGAACACATTTTCATACGGTTTACACGCAAATAATTGCCTAGATTATTGCGCGTGTGGACGACTAGTAAGGCCACGACTCATTATCATAGGAAGTCGTGCGGTATACGAAAAAATACAATCCTGGTGTGATGAATTGTTATTGTCATTTGCAAATTTTCATAGACCTCATCATACCAGGGTTGTATTTGTTTCATAGATCACACGACTTTGTATGATAGTGTATAACGGCCCTTACACTAAAAGTTATTCAATACGATAAGCATATTCAATGTTTATATCCGGTTTAACTTACCGTTTACACATTCAAATACAAGTGCAACTAACTCAACATATCGACATATTTTTACCAAACATAATGCTACAGTTGTAGGCTCATGCATTAAACACATTCACAACAGCAGACTACACGAACACACGACTTCAAATGCCGCTAGCAGCATTTGTTGCCTCGTAGCCATCTATTTAATTAGTTTGGAGACGGCAGCAGCACCATCTTCACCTCATATTTAAGTGTAAATACATAGTTCGGTATTGCCACCTTCAAATATTTCGCCTTTATAAAAATTAATTTACTGTTTCGAAATTACTTATAAAAAGTACAAAAAATGAATCAATTTATTCTTTACATCAACTTTTGGATATTGTTTCTGTTAAATAATACGAAATAATTGAACGATATCACTTATTCAACAATTTGTATTATACTGGTAACAATAAATTTTCTCATTGTTGTTTGTGCATTTTTTAAACTCAAGCAAACAGCATCAGAAAATATTCATTGAATTTAAATATTTTTTATTGTTTCTTATTTTAAACTCCAAAAAAGCAAGACTTTTATATTCATTCTTTCCCTATAGGAACTCAAACTCATTTGTAAGTACCTCCAAACTGGTTTTTTACTAACCACAACTGGTTGATTAAGTGACTTTTTTGTCATGTCATAGGCAGTAGTCAATTGGTCATCTCTGCATGACTTTTAAATTGACTACTAACTACTTATTTTTCAACCACTCTGAAGTCACTTAATATCTATTATAGTTAAATAAATATTTATGTAAATCTTCATACACATTTGTGTATCATACACATATGTATTAGTATTTTTATATTTAAAACAAAAATACATACATACATTCATACGAAAGTTTGTCCTGCTCATAGAAAATATTATACATATTAAGTATTGAAATTAGTATTTTTTTTTTCAACACAAACATTTGGCATTTGATTTCATGGCATGCTTCTTTTGATTTTTTTTATTTTCTTTTCATTTACTTATTTTGTTTTTATTTATTTTTTACGTGTGCTTCTATTCAATATGTTTGGTTGATATCTGCATGAGATTTAAACCAATTTGTAGTCACTTGCAAAATAATTAATTTATAGCTAGTGTTTTTGTCAACCGAGTATTTTATTTACTACAGGGTTGTTCTACAATACACATATACACACATACACATGAGCAAGGCACATTTAATACAGGTACATGCATTAGGCAAAACTCTCTGGCAACTCTCTGCTAACTCTATGGCAACTCTCTGCTTCTCACATAGCTTTACAGAGTAATTGTCAAAAAATTGTATGCATCAAACAAGGCATAATAGTGTGGCATCACTATTCCACATACTTTATTATTCAACTTCTTATTACTTTTATTTACATAAGATATTTGATACTATTTTTAAAATAACGAATGTTTTCTTTATGTTTTTGTTTTACCAAAGAGTACAACTGTGAAATGATATGTACTTTCAGTTTTTTAGTTTTGTAAATTAGATGAATAAAAAATCCATCGAATAGCATACTCCATAAATGGTGACCCCGACGTGATCAAGAGAAAAAAGTGGTTTCTTACATCATAAAGTAGTCAAACAAACGATCAAAACTATTTTAAACATCGCAACTATTGGGAAACATTAAATATTCATGGCTGGTGACGACGATATTTTAAATGGTGCCGGAGCAGCAGCCATCAACAATGCCGACAACGAAGCTGCCCAAATCGCAAGAGTGTCCGTACGGATTCCTCCATTCTGGCATGCAAAGCCCGCACTATGGATGGCTCAAATTGAATCCCAATTTGCTGCCGCCGGTATAACCAACGATAAGACGAAATACCATACAGTCGTAGCAGCCATCGAAAGCAGCGTATTGTCACAAATCAGCGATATAGTGCTAAATCCACCAGTGGATAACATGTACAATACATTAAAAACACGACTTTTAGAACATTATGCCGTTTCGGAGCAAAAACGCATAAAAAAGCTCTTACAAGACTTGGAACTGGGCGACATGCGTCCAACTCAGTTACTTCGAGAAATGCGAGATTTGGCTGGCAATGAGATGAACGACAACATGCTCAAATCTGTCTGGATGAGCCGACTACCACCAAATGTGCGCACCGTCATTTCAATAAGTAGTGAGCCGCTCGATAAGGTAGCGACACTTGCTGATAAAATATTTGAGGTTAGCGACGGGCATCACGTCAATGCAGTTTCTGTACCATGCAATGTATCTCCACCACAGGCAACATTAGAACAACAGATCAGCTTACTGGTGAGAGAAGTAGCCGAGTTAAAGACAAAGTTTTCCCAACGTCCGCGCAGCAGATCCCGTTCCTGTAGTCGAAATTCAACAAATGAAGTATGCTGGTATCACCGCAAATACGGCGACAAAGCCAAAAAGTGTCGTCAACCCTGTCGTAACTCAAAAAACTAAATAGTCTGTCTGAGGTGACGGCCCCCGACAGACAAGTTACAAAAACTCACCGTCTAATTATATTTGATAAAAATTCGCGACTAAAATATTTAATCGATACTGGAGCCGAAGTTAGCGTCATTCCCCCTTCACCTGAACAACGAAAATATCCACAGAACATATCACATTTGTACGCTGCCAACCATTCGCCAATAAAAATATTTGGTGAAAGAACGGTCACTTTAGACCTGGGACTCCATCGCAATTTCAAATGGAAATTCATAATAGCCGACGTCACACAGCCAATTATCGGCGCAGATTTTTTGTCATTTTACAATCTGCTAGTCAACGTACGTCAACGCAAGCTCGTAGACAGTATAACCAACTTAAAAAAAACATGCTCGGTGTGCAAAAGTGGTGAGTTTTATAAAAATCTTTCATTTATTAATCAGGACGATTCTTTCAAAGATATTTTAAACGAGTTTAAAGACATTGCGCACGCCAATTCGACACCGAAACCAGTTTTACACGATATAACGCACCATATAGTAACTAAAGGGCAACCCGTTTTTAATAAACCAAGACGTTTATGTCCCGAAAAGTTGAAAGTGGCTAAAGCTGAGTTTCAAACACTATTGGATCTGGGCATATGTCGCCCATCACGAAGTCCTTGGGCCTCACCTCTACACATGGTTAAGAAGAAGAATGGAGAATGGAGACCGTGTGGCGATTTTCGGCGGCTAAATTGTATCACGGAGCCTGATCGTTACCCCATTCCCCACATTCACGACTTTACAAATTTTTTACATGGCTGCAAAATTTTTTCCACCATAGACCTGCGCAGGGCGTATCACCAGATACCTGTAGAGCCCAAGGACATACCAAAAACGGCCATTACGACCCCCTTTGGATTGTTTGAGTTCACCCACATGTGTTTTGGCCTACGTAATGCCGGACAAACATTTCAACGGTTTATGGATCACATCCTACGTGAATTCGATTTCGCTTGGCCTTATTTGGACGACATACTGGTCGCTTCAAAAGACATAGAGGAGCACCGCGAGCACCTACGCAAAGTTTTTAAAAAAATTCGTGAATACGGCGTGACAATTAATCCATCAAAATGTTTTTTCGGGCACCAAGAGGTAAAATTTTTAGGATTCTTGGTAAACAAAGACGGAGTTCGCCCACCACCTGACCGTATAAGCGCTTTGGCTGAATATCAACTACCCGAACGCGTTTGCAATCTACGAAGATTTCTCGGCATGATGAATTTTTTCCGACGATTTTTGCCAAGGGCGGCCGAACACCAATCACTGCTCTGCAAACTTGTTAAAGGAAATAAAAAACACGATCAGTCTGTAATTGAATGGAGTGATGAAACACGTCTTGCATTCGATAATTGTAAAAAATATCTTTGTGAGGCCACGTTATTAGTTTTCCCGAAACCCAACGCACCATTGTCCCTTTCAGTAGATGCATCGGGCATAGCCATTGGTGCTATTTTACAGCAACTCGACAATAAAACATGGCAGCCCTTAGGTTTTTACTCCGAGCGACTGAATCCAGCACAACAGAAATATAGTACCTATGATAGAGAACTGCTAGCAGCCTACAAAGCTGTTAAGTATTTTCTACACATGGTAGAAGGTAGAAACGTGTGCATATATACGGATCATAAGCCTTTACAATACGCGTTCGAACAAAAATTGGAAAAAGCAACACCACGACAGGCCCGTTATCTCGATTTTTTGGGCCAGTTCACGACAAATATTCGATACATACCTGGAAAGGACAATATTATAGCCGATGCCCTCTCACGGATCAATGCCTTGCACACGGCATCGAACATTGATTATGCTGAACTTTCTAAAGATCAAGCAAACGACGAAGAGCTTAGGAAATATACAAAGGACGATTCGAGCTTAAAGCTTAGAAAAATTGAAATTCCCGGCACACAGTTGGAAATATTATGTGATATTTCAACTGGTAAAGCACGCCCATTTTTAACACCAACATTCCGTAGAATGGCGTTTGATGCAATGCACAATATTAGTCACCCCGGCGCTGCAAAAACAATAAAACTAATTTCAGAACGTTTCATCTGGCCAGAAATTAGAAAAGATTGCAGAAAATGGTCTAGGGAATGTGTTCCTTGTCAACGAAGCAAAATCCACCGACATAACGAAACACCTATTCTTAATTATGCTCTGCCTGGTGCAAGATTTGAACATGTCAATATTGATATTGTGGGACCCCTGCCCCCGTCTATGGGGAATCGCTATTGTCTCACATGTGTCGACCGTTTCACCCGTTGGATTGAAGCATATCCCCTGGAAGACATAACGTCAGAGACGGTAGCATTTACATTTTACCAACAGTGGATATCACGATTTGGCGTTCCACAAAGAATCAAAACGGACCAAGGTAGACAGTTCGAATCAAATCTGTTTCGAGACCTTAATCGACTCTTGGGTATTACGCACCTCAGGACAACTGCATATCATCCAGCTGCAAACGGTTTAATCGAGCGATACCATCGAATTATTAAGGCCGCAATAAAGTGCTACCAAACTGAAAAATGGGTGGAAGTGTTACCACTCATATTACTCGGTTTGCGAATATCCTACAAAGAGGACATTAAGGCTTGTCCAGCAGAACTTGTGTACGGTTGTACACTTCGAATTCCTGGTGAGTTTTTGGAAGATGCAAAAACTAAGAGAAACGTCTCTGCAAGTGACTTTGTTGAAGAACTACGCTCAAAAATGCAAAGTATAGCCCCACAGCAAACATCCAACCATGCTAAGAGAACACCTTTTGTTGAGAACAACTTGGCCACAGCACCAGCTGTATTCGTGCGCACAGACGCAGTGCGTCGACCCTTACAACCTCCTTATGAAGGCCCGTTCACCGTGATAAAGCGGTTCGACAAGTTCTATAAAATTAATATGAATGGCAAGCATGTTAACGTCAGTATCGATCGCATAAAAGCAGCATTTATTTGTAGAGAGCAGCCATTCCAAGACGCAACCATAACACATGAAGAACCAGACACAAACAAGGATAAACCGGCAGCCTATACAACAGCCTCTGGAAGAAAAGTTCGTTTCCGCGTTCCTTGGGAAGGGGAGTAATGTGGCATCACTATTCCACATACTTTATTATTCAACTTTTTATTACTTTTATTTACATAAGATATTTGATACTATTTTTAAAATAACGAATGTTTTCTTTATGTTTTTGTTTTACCAAAGAGTACAACTGTGAAATGATATGTACTTTCAGTTTTTTAGTTTTGTAAATTAGATGAATAAAAAATCCATCGAATAGCATACTCCATAATAGTAATTGTCAAATGAATTCTTCGTTATAAACTTGTAAACAAAGAATCAGCGGATGAGCAATATGCCTGATACGTGTACCTGTTTGATATGCCTTGCACATGAGTTTATTTATGTATGTTTATTGTTCTACTTTTAGTAGGCAAAACAAATAAAACAAATAATAAAGTGGTGGATATAATTATACGTGAATATTTAATAGATTAGGACATTCCAACAAGTTAATTTGACTGAATTGCATTCATTTAGTAGTTATAAGAAGAAGCAACATTACTTAAAAATCTTGAACAATACCTATATGTATGTGCAGCTGTGGTTAAAGAATACTTACATAAGTGCATGTAAGTACATTGTGGCCACCTAAAAGTCACATCTGAATTGCTTAAGTATTTGACAGACTTATCGTTCAATTTTGGCATTAGCTTAAGCCAGCTTATTCATATTATAGTTGGGCCTAAAGAAATTGAAATTAGTTTAATTGGACTTCAATGACAAAATCAGTATAGGCAACAACCTGCCGGCATTTTGCCTTGCTGTCTTCAAAATAATCATTCTTATATAAAGATGTGTATTCTATTTTTGATATTTCGTAGTCGGTTAAATTAAAATGAAATGACTTTACCACATTCATTAGCAAATGTGGAAAGAATTTTGAGTCAAGTGAACTTGAATAACACAAAACTTCGAAGTCCTTTGGTTATTTATGTAACAAATTAAAAATACTTTTGAATTACAAAAGGTTTGCAAAACAAACTTTGTATGGAAATTTGTTTGTTAAACGGTTTGTAACCCAAAATAATTGTTGTGAATATTACCTTTTATATTTGTGTACGTGATTCTTAATAACACATTCTTAATAAACATATGAAGTTTTTTGCCTTTTTTCAAAAATTTTTTGGTTGAAGTCTGCTGATGAGTTTCTTAAGCAGAAACGAAATGCACATTCTTCGAACATTAAAGGCTTCTTTTCATAAAAAATATGTGATTGAGTTAATTAAAAAAAATATCGGTTAATGAAAAAATATTTATATTACCCATGTGGGTCCATATTTATGTAAATTTTTTTAATAATATATAAAAAATTGTTTTAAAAAAAGCTTTGAAGATTGTTTGAAGATTTTAAAAATAAAATGCAGATTTTGAAGATTTTTTCGTGAAAAATTTTTAAATTTTGCAGATTTTAGCCTTAGAAATTCTGGCAACACTGCTTGCATGTGTAAATGAAGCGTAATACGAATGCACACACAGGACACATGAGTGACGAATGCACACACATTTTCAGAAGGGTTGCTGATGACATTTTCCAAAAGTGGCACCAAAAGGGGCTTTATCAAAAATAACGGGCAAAACTAAAAAAAAAACGAGAAAACTACACTAAAATTGCAACACAGTATGAAAGCTATGGTTTGGTTAATTATATTTCACCCTGATTTTACATTTTAAGACACATATCGTCACCTTAAATGCAAGGGGATGTAACTACACTTTTACAGGAGAAACAAAAAACGTTTCAAAATCAATAACAATAATGTGTTCTTGATAATTTTCTTCGAAAATTACTTGTAGTATGGATAATTATATGTTTTTAATCATATATTTCCTTTATATGCATATAAGCATATTTAAACTTTTATGTTAATTGAGTTCTTTGCAATAAAAAAATAGACGTATTCTTAATTACTTCCCTTTGAATTTCTTTATGAAAGTCGTAATTTTTTATCGCAGAGGTCTAAATATTTGGATGAACATGTAGTTTGATAAAATTAACCGTAATCAATCAAAAATTTTTTGTAGTTACGTCCGTTTGCATTTATGGTGACGATATGTATGTTAATACAAAATGTAATGTATTTTTTTTTGCTTTTACCCAAAAAATAAAAATTTCAATATCAAATATAAATATTTTTCTACGTACTTACATGTTTTTCTCCCTTTGCGTTGCTGTTTAACTATAGCAAGATATTTACGATTATCGAACGATTTAGACAGACACTTTCGCATTACGGAGTGCGATAATACCAGGGTGCAAATTACGGCACTCGCTATCGAACTAAATTACGAAATATTTCAATACAGTTTATATGGAAATATTTTAAAATTTCGAACCGTATCGAATGCCGTAATTTGCGCACAGGCTTGCGAACGAAAAAAATAGATGCGAAAGATAGTACCAATCAAGGCACATTTAATACAGGTACATGCATTAAGCAAAACTCTCTGGCAACTCTCTGCTAACTCTCTGGCAACTATCTGCTTCTCACATAGCTTTACATGGTAATTGTCAAAAATTTGTATGCATCAAACAAGGCACATTTGATATTGTCAAATGAATTCTTCGTTATAAACTTGTAAACAAAAAATCAGCGGATGAGCAATATGTGTGATACGTGTACCTGTTTGATATGCCTTGGTACCAATCGTTCGATTTCAAAGCATTTTTCTTTCGTATCGCAATAGGGAGTAACCCCCTAGCGTAGTGCTGCCACCCCCTAGCGTAGTGCGCCTTGTGTACAACCAATTGTTACGTTAGAGGTCTGATTGACTATCCGTATGGTCAACCGATGGGTTTAATAAAAAATCAAAAAAAAAAATTGACTTTCATCAAAATGATGAACAACTTACGGCTTAGTTAGCCGACTGTAATGTAAAGTAACTGTAAAGTAGAAAACAGCTGATCGATATTTTTATATGAATAGTAGGTTGCGTTACATTACATCTCCATAACGATTTTCATTACTTTTCACATAACAATATCGATCAGCTGTTTCCTACTGTTGCAGTTACTTTACACTACTTTTCTTTTTCGTTTTTTTTCTAAACAGTATATGTGAAAAAATTGCAATGCGCAATTTTATTGAAGATCATACAAAAATGTTTTTATTTTTCCTTTCTTTCTCGGAGTTCTCGTGGTACCTTCATACAAATACAAAAAATTATGAAGTGAGTTCTAACGGCAGAAATGCCTATTTTACTGTGAGTTCTGAAGCTCTTAATGAAAAAAATATAAATAATAAATCTAATGAAAGTGTTTTTTTAACGACAAAGCCAATATTTCGTCAGCGATCAACTTCGCTTTGTCCAATGCCAAATAGTAGTGATTCATTAACATTACAATTGCCTAGTACTTCTTCATATAAGTCAGTAATATCATCCCCTTCAGGCTCGTATTCATCACTTAACAAAGTTATTACTACAGATAACAGTAGCTCAAAACCCAAGGTGCAAGTCGGTATGGACAGATATATAACCGTGGTAAAGCGTGGGCGAAGCCCGAATTCTTCAAAGATTTCATCCGCTCCAAAGATGTCTAGTGATAACAGCGCATCTTCAACTAATTGCCAAAACCGTTTTAAAATTTTGCAAGATGAGAACGACAAACCCGATGTATCCTCGAATAAAATATCCAAGCCGCCACCAATCTACTTGAGAGAGAAAAATTCAAATGCCCTTATTAAAAAATTAGTTTCGGTTATTGGTGAAAATAATTTCCAAATTGTCCCAATAAAACGTGACAACATCGATGAAACGAAAATTCAAATTTATGACGAAAAGGATTTCCGCAAAATGGTTTCTGAATTTGAAACAAATAAAACAAGCTTCTACACATACCAGCTCAAGAGCGCTAAAGGCCTGCAAATCGTATTGAAGGGCATAGATTCTTATGTTGTCCCTGAAGAAATAAAAGATGCACTCGTCCTCCAGGGATTTAAGGTAAAGAATGTATGTAACATAATGAACAGAGAAAAGGTACCCCAACCCCTATTTTGTGTTGAACTGGAACCGAATGATATACAGTTGAAAAAAAACGAGACTCATCCTATTTATAGCCTAAAATACCTTTTATACAGAAAAATCACAGTTGAAGAGCCACATAAGCGTGCAGGTCCCGTGCAGTGTCATAATTGCCAAGAATATGGCCATACAAAAGCTTACTGCAATTTACCTACAGTGTGTGTTATCTGCGATGAATTGCACGGTACTGCTAGTTGTACTAAACCAAAAGATCAAGCGGAAAAAGTGCAGTAATTGTGGAGGTAATTACACCGCTAACTACAGAAGTAGTCCTCTGTACTCTTTCGTCAAGCAGGCTATGGTGCAAAAACCTAAATTAGCTCCAGATCAACCATTAAACGCGTACTCCGCCACTTTTGCTCAAGTGAGCCAACCAGTTACTTCAAGTCTATCGTATGCCGATGCTGCTAAGGCTAGTTCTATTCCCACATAAAATGTTTCACCGCCAAATAATTCAACGAATGCAAATTCAAACTTTAACTTTAGTCGCCTGGAAGCTACTATTGAGAATCTGGTGGTAACTATAAACAACTTTACAACAAATATGACTACCATGATGCAAGAAATGCTGAGAATGCAGAATACTCTGCTTCAAGCATTAATTAACAAGCCATGAACATATTAAAAATATGTTTCTGGAACGCAAACGGCATTCGCCAACATAAAAATGAACTTGAGCACTTCCTTACGGAAAAAAATATTGATATAATGTTGGTCTCTGAGACTCATTTGATTTCTAGAAGTCTCTTTGAAATGAGTGGCTACACTTTATATGATACAAAGGACCCTAGAGGGAGAGCATGCGGTGGATCAGCAATTCTAATAAAATCAAGACTCAAGCACTATATTCTTGACAACATTTGTGAAGAACATCTACAAGCAACAAATATCTGCATTGAAAACTTTTGTACAAATTTCGTGATATCTTCAATTTACTCCCCTCCCAGATTTTCAATTACTGAAGACCAATATGAGAAATTCTACAAATCTCTTGGACCTTGTTTCGTTGCAGCTGGCGACTACAATGCTAAGCATACGTTCTGGGGTTCGCGTCTTATTACGCCTAGAGGTAGGGCGTTGTTCAACACAATTTCAAAAATGGGCTTGGATGTTATTTCGAGTGGGGAGCCTACTTACTGGCCTACTGACGTACGAAAAATTCCGGATGTTATAGATTTCGGCGTCATAAAAAGTATTTCTAGGGAATTAATTCACGTTGAAGCTTCCCTAGATCTCTCGTCCGATCACTCTCCCACGATCGTTACAATCTGTAGCCCACTGAGAAGCGCTTTACCTCACCCATTCAAAAAATATCTTAGTAGTCACTGCACAGAAAATATTACGCTTAGAACACCCAATGATATTGAATCGAACATTGCAAATCTTAACGAGAATATTAAACAAGCTTCTGAACATGCCACTACCTCCCATCCGCATACTGGGTTCAATAAAATTTATTCTACAGGCGTTGAACATCTCGTACGTGAAAAAAGAAGAGCTAGAAGGGAATGGCAACAGCACAGATCACCACAACACAAAATCAGATTTAAAGAGTGCGCTAAACGACTGCAAGAGTTGCTTGCATCTGAAAAAACTGCATCTTTTAAAAATTATCTGGAAGGCCTTGATGTCACAACAGCATCTAATTACTCTTTGTGGCGCGCTGCTAAAAAGCTTAAAACACCCGTTGAGTTTAAGCCACCTCTGCGCACATCTACCGGAGGTTGGGAAAGAAGCGATACTGAAAAAGGTAACATATTTGCTGAGCATTTAAAATCCGTATTTACACCAAATACATGTACCGGTGTTGCTGATTTGCCGAGTGTAGTTGCTCTACCACCTCGACCCTTAAAATTTACGATGTGTGATGTACAAAAACTAATTGCCGAATTCAATCCGAAAAAAGCTCCCGGTATGGATGGAATTAGTAACTAGATGCTGATTAAGTTACCTCGTACTGTAATTAGAATCCTGTTATTCATTTTTAATGCCATTTTACGACTGGAGTATTATCCAGACTGCTGGAAGCTTGCCAAGGTTAAAATGATTCCAAAGCCAGGTAAAGATCTTTCCAAGGCTGAGTCATATAGGCCAATAAGTTTACTGTCAACAATGTCAAAGCTTTTTGAAAAGCTACTCATGACAAAATTGTCTTCAATTTCAACTGATAATGGGTGCATCCCGGACCATCAATTTGGTTTTAGAAGCCAGCATAGCACCATTGAGCAAACGCATAGATTGGTTCAATTTATCAGAAAAACATTTGAGGAAAAGAAGTAGGCCGACTTCCTAAACGCAAGTTGCAATTCACAATTTAATAAAATGCGTGTGCAATGCTAAGCATGTATTAAGAGCAAACTTGCGCTGCGTAGACATTTTTTGCATTTTATCGGCATTTAGGAACGTCGCTATGCAACTCATACATATGTTTGCCTACAAAATAAAAATGATGCACGATTTTGACAACTGATACTCATTAAAATGAGTTGCCAAACGATTAGGAACATTGGACATTGCCAGAAAGTTTACATATGCTTTTACGAAGTGTATGCATTGTAAATATGAATTGCAACTTGCGTTTAGGAAGTCAGCCGTATTGTTCTGCTCTGTTTATTGATGTTTCTCAGGCATGAAGGCCTGATTTTGAAATTGAAGACATACTTACCAATAAACATTCTAAATCTTTTGGAAAGTTACATTGTTGCACGAAAATTTACAGTTGTGGAAGGACACTTTATGAGTATGCCTGAAACTATCTCATCCGGTGTGCCACAGGGGAGTATACTGGGGCCATTTTTATATTTGATTTATACTTGTGATATGCCTGTGAGCAGTAGTATCCACACTTCTACATTTGCCGACGATACCGCCTGCCTTAGTATGCACGAAAACCCTGATGAGGCATCCCAAAAACTCCAGGAACACATTAGCCAGATGGAACTATGGTTAAACTTATGGAGAATTAAGATAAACGAACAAAAGTGTGTACATATAACATTTACCTTACGAAGAGATACTTGTTCCCCCATTCGGATTAATAATCAAGTTGTTCCTCAACATTCACATGTGAAATATCTTGGTATATCACATTGACTATAAGTTAACTCAAATGAAACTAAAATTAACTCAGGTACATTGGCTGATTGGCAGAAATTCAACACTCAGCCTAGACTGCAAACTTTTAATATACAAGTCGCTTTTAAAGCCAATATGGTGTTACGGTATCCAGTTATGGGGCACTGCTTCTGCTTCCAATGTAGAGAGAATTCAACGAAGACAAAACAAAATTTTAAGGTTAATAACATCTGCTCCATGGTACATTAAGAATTAAAATATACATCGTGATTTAAATATGCCACTAGTGACTGAAGAAATTGCAAAATACGCAGGCAAATATCTAACTAAACTCGTGTCACATCCTAATCCGCTTGCTCGTAACATTTTGAACTTTACTGGACACATCCGCTTAAAAAAGAGAGATAAAAGCGCTCTAATACTAAACACTCCGAATGAAGTTGCTTGAGAAAAAAAAATTATTTTTGCTTATCACCGCTTATGTATTATTTACAACTATCACTTAGTTATGTCTGGCATTGGTCGGGCCTATTAATTATATGTTAGATTTAAGATTTGAATACTTATTGTTAGTTCATATATGAAGATACAATAAATAAAAAAAACATGCATAAAAAAAAATTTTTTTTTCCTTTCTTGATTTTCCTCCATCAAAACTTTATTAATGGCCGGTAGAGCTAAAAAATCAGAACTCATGTTGACTATATAAAAATAATCTTAATGAAGTTTAACGAAGAAATGTTTTAAAAATTGCAGCATATGCATGTGGTGACCATTCGTTTTGTAGTATACTGAACAGTACTGCTCAGTATTTGTTCGGTATAATAAATTTGTTTTTATTTAACACTTTTTTAATCTAAATCTTTTTAAATCTTTTTAATCTTTATAAAACAATCGTATACAAATTTGGAAGAAAATCGCCAAAAACAGAAACAAAATTGCAAAAATTGTTTTTTGTATATTTCCCCATCCAAATTCAAAACACATTAATAAGCCTCAGTTTATATTGTACGATTTTTTTCGCTGCAATTCTTAGTTTGTAGATAAATAAGAGGCGTAGAATTAAAAGAGAAAGAGAAGAAATAAAAGTAGTACACATATGTTTGTACTCTTGCAATTCGTTTTTTCTTCAATTCTTAAATTTAAATTTGAAGTTAGCTGCAGATATATTTTGATTCTGATTTTGATTCAAGTAAAATTTAAAATACTGAAAGTTTCAATTGGAATTGCTCAAAATTAAGAATTTAAGTTAAAGGGTTTACGAACAGGAAATATCTGAAAGCACCGATTGTTAAATTAGAGAATTGGGCCACGTTTATCAAATTTTTATCGAAATATTATACGGAAGAGAACTGAAATTTTGCAAAAAAAAAATTGACTTTACTTTACTAAAATTTACACTATATCTTACATATTTCTACTCAGATGACTCTTAAGAAATTAATCAAATTACTCGGTGCACATATCACCCTATAGCCCATTATTTTATGTTACTCTGCCCTTTTGAACTGGCGCAAACATTATGAATAGAACTATAACAGACTAGAAATTTAAAGTTTAAAAAGCTTTATTAAGAAAACCTTCCAAAAAGTAGCCAGATCCTCACAAAAACATAAATGTGAAAAAAGGCCAAGTTCCTTTCCAAAATTTCGGTCATCAAAAGTAGTGAGATAAAAATGTTTACCAAGTTCGTGTTTGGTACAATACCTATCAATGCAACATAGTATGAATTATATAAATTTGTAATCGGGAGGGTGTCATATAATTTCTACACAATATGCTAACTTGGCAATATTTTTACTTTTCTAAGAAAGTAGAAAATAATGTTTATTTGTTCATATCTTTATAATGGGGAAAAATGTTGTCAAGTAAGCAGATTATCTAGAAATTATATAACACCCTTACTATTACAAATTTATATAATGCATACCTATTGCAGTGATAGGTATTGTACCAAACACGAACTTGGTCAAAATTTTTATCTCACTTCATTTGATGACCGAAAGTTTGGAAAGGAACTTGGCCTTTTTCCACATTTATGTTTTTGTAAGGATCCTAAATATACATACTTAAATACATACATACGCACTTCGGTAAAGGGTAGACATATGTGACAGCGAATAGAGAAAGGGACCTAAGGGTAAAAAAAATTAATTTTCACTTTTTTGTGATGTGGACAACATATGAGCGTCGAATGAGACCGATCCCATGCCTTAAAAGTGTTCTCTCCCAGAGATATGCGCGTTTTATGAAATTGAAGTACATCAAAGATACACGTACTTAAATATTTAAAATGTCTCTCCTGATCAAAACAGGTTTTTACCCTTAGGTCCCTTTCTATTTTGCGCGTCACATATGTATGTATATGTATGTAAGTTTCCGCACAGCCCAATATACATAGCAGTTTTACTTGTTCATATTGAGTTTCTTTCAAATAATTTTTTAATATCTCTTTCGTAAAGAATTTTTGATGTTTCGTATGAACTTTAATTTGAAAAAAAATAGCTCAGCTGCGTGTCCGCTACTACCTGGTAAATGTGGCTTGGCTTATTTTGTTTAAACAATTAAATTAAATTATTAGAATTAAATTTTTGAAATAGAAATTGCTAAAGAAAAAACTACAATCGCTTTTATCATTTAAACCAAAGATTAAGATAATAATTAAATGTTGGCTATAAAAGTTAATGACTATTGTTCGCCTACAAGCAAGTTTTCCAATTCTATATGTGAATTTGTATGTTTGTGTATCATAGTTGCAAAAATAATAAAGGGGTACAACCCAGCTAACATTTTGTATCATAATCGCATCTTTTCCGAATCAGCTTGACGGGATTGAGCTATTTTTTCGATCATAAATGATACTTCCGTTATGGGAAAATGGTAACCTACAGATGAATCATACAAAATAATCATTTACGAGTGTGATGATTAATTTTTGAACAATTTTCTGATAGTCTTAAATCATTAAATCACCTTATTTTGCATTTTGTTCCTAAATTTTCAAGAAATCAATATTTGATCATATAGATGAATCATAAGTGAATCCTTTTTCAATCATCCAAGAGAATCACAAAAGATATATCTGCAAAAAATTATCACCCAAATGCTAGCCTGGAAACAGCCGCAGTACGTTATGGAAAACACACAAACAAAACATAATACGCTTATTGTCCATATCCCAGCTAGCTTTTCAATCGCTGAAGATTATTGTGAATCGTATGCAGAGCATTTTTAATATTTTAATAAATATTTGATGTAAAATATCAAACACATTGAATTTATACTTCCCGTTAATATATCTTTGGTTCTTATAGAAAAGATGAAAAACAAACTTGAAACAGCCGGAAAAATTTTTATTCAAAACTTAAACGAAATCATCAGCGAGAAACTAAGAAAAAATAAAAATATATATGTACATAACAGTAAACATGAAAATGAAACAGAGCAAATATATTTTAGATGACTTTCGTCGATTAAACATTGCAAGATTTATAAGAGAGAGTTAAACATATGAGTAAAGTGTACAATATCAGCTTCCAAATAATAATCAAGAGATTCGTTTAGGAGTGGTATATGAAGCACCATAGTCTATTAAATAGCTCTTGGCTAGCTGGGATACTACCGCCTTAAACTTATAAAATGAAGTAAGATTTGTTTTTGTACATACATTAATTTTATTTTCAGTAGGAAACAATGCATACACACATACATGCATACGTCAATATATTAACCTTGTAGGAATTCAAGCACTTCAAACTGTTTTAATAACCACATCTAGTGGATTAATTGACTTTTTTACGTGTCGCCGACTTATTATTTTAAAATGGGCATGTCATAGGCGGTAGTCAATTGGTGATCTGTGCACGACTATTTAATCGACTAACAATTACTTATTTTTCAACCAATTTGCAGTTAATTAATATTTTATTCGTTTTATACTAAATTATTTAAAAACTACTTTCTTAACACAGATATGCCGACGGACATACTAGTGCAAGAACCTTTATGGTTTCCCAAAATATATTTATTCAGATAGATTAAATTACAAAACTGAAGAAATAATTAAAAAAAATATTTTTAACTTGGATTTGGAGTGCGTACTACATGTAGGACGCTTTGCACATATGGAAGCAAAAACCAGTACTTTGTTGTGATATAATTCAAGTCTTTTTTATTCAGCAACGTTTGTAAAAACTCAAATTAATAAAAAAAAATATTTAGTGGTGTGGTACACCACATTACACTTTACATGGAGCGGCACATCACATTTAATGCAGCTAATAAATAGTCTTATTATGGCAATGATTACAACGTAGCTGTTTACATTTCCCATCGATTTGACGCGCGTTTGTGATAATATGTATGTGATAATATGTTTTTGTGATAATATGTCTTTGTGATAATACGTGTTTGTGATAATATGTATGTCGCAATACGTTAAGACTACGCTTGGACTAAGAATCATTATCTTGTAGGTATTATTAGGAAAAGTCCCTGCATAAATCATTGCAACCCAAAATGTATAGCCATATATTACAGGCTTTCCTTGGATAAATTGCCTATATACGTGACTATCATAGTATGGAACCACTGCTCGTCCGTTGAATGCTGTATGTATGTATGTAAAATTGGTCTAACTTATCCAGACTGTTGTTATCCACAAAGTGAAAATTTTTTATTATGAACTTAAAACTACCCTTCCATTAAAGCTCAGCCTCAGCATATAATAATAAGGGTAGTCAATGTTCGAAATTCACTTCATGTTCATCTCCAGAATCTTCATCTGTGGCGTAGTTGTCCGCATCCTGAGTTGAAATGTCTCAAGAATTTTGCAAAAAATCTCCATCACTTTCCTCTAAGGCATTTATTACTCATTTAACGTTAAAAATATGGGAAAAAATAACTTTTTTTCACCACTAATGCCGACCGTACTACATGTAGTACGTCAGTAAATACATCAATTAAAATCACATATAAATTTGTTTTTCATGTATAATTTTGCTTCATATTCGTTTTTATAACTATTATAATTAAAAAAACATATAAACGACGAAAAAAATATATAGCCATATAAAACTTTTGCTCACCGATTCCGTGACATCATTACACTTTTTTTTACAATATCACAAAGCTGAATTATCTGGTCCAAAAAGTACACATAAGCATTAACCCTAGACAAAACTTATCAACGCAAGCTTTGTTGACCGTTATATTCCGAATCACAAAAACAAATAGATTAGAAAATTTAAAAAAAAAAATTTAAAATTTAAAGTAAGCGCAGAAACCTGAACATAACTGGTGTACTACATGTAGTACGGTCGGCATATCTTGGTTAAATTCATTTGAAAACAGTTTAATTTTAATAAATCTTTGTGTGTGTGTTCAATGCATTTTTATGACGTTTAGACATTTTCTTTGAATCTTAATAAAATTATTTACATTTAGATTCTAGAATACGGACGATTATGTCGTCCGTTGGTATATCTAGTACAGCGTTGTCCACAAAGAGAAACAGATTCAAAATGTGTGTGTAGTGGTGAGTGCACTGGGAGAAACTTGCTGGTAAATGTATTGAATAATGTTTTTGTATACAACATTTTTTATGTTTAATTAATAACATGAACTGAAGTATGAATGAAACATTAAAAAAATCAAATATTATATCATGAAAAAGATTAAGTGGAAATAAAAAATAAGTTCAATTACGATTGATTGTTTTACGTAATGTAAAGCATTTGCTTTGTCGAAAAATTTCAATTTTAAATAATGTATGTAGCCATTAGTTGGCTGCATGTTGCGGTATTTGTATTGATTTTACAATCACACAAAGCTTTATTATTTTTCAATTCCAAATTCTTTGTCCTCCCCTGACAAACTACACATTTCTAAATGAAGACTTTCAAAATGGCGCTTAAAACTGTATGCACTTATTCTTTTTAATTTTTTATTGCATACAAGGCACTCAGCTTCATTAAATATGTTTAGTGAAAATAAAAAATTTTTCTCATAATATACCTTCTACATTTCAAAATAATAAAAAAATGGTTAATATGTAAACATAAAATTATTCCAAGTGTATTCAAATGCTGGAAAAAAAATCATAAAAATACTCAGTTGTTCTTCTCTTTTTATCTAACTTGTAATCACAACTGTGTATTTTGTTGTTGTATCATAACAAATCAAGCGACATCAACCTTCTTTCTTAAAAGTTGGCATACAACTGAATAAAATTATAACTTTTGTGCTCTTTGCAGTGCGCTTCGTCAACATTTCTGTTGTGTATGTGTAAATCGCGAAAATTGTTCGGCCCCCGGGGGCATTGTGTGCGCATCATTGATCTAGTATATATAAATAGTTATTATAATATAAAAAAAATAAAAATAAGTCATCGTTTTTTTTAATGAAATCTCAAGCACATATCATGACTTAAACTAAAAGTTGTAATGAAAAGAAGTAAGTCCTCGTCCAGACTTGAAGTTTTTGTTGCAGCAATTTTTTAAAATTTTGCTTTGAAATTGCATAAGTGTGCAGATTAGGAAATTCTAATTTTGCAATTATGAATTAAAAAATTTCTATTACACCACAAATTTAACTGAAAAATTAGCAATTCTATTTGTTTTATATTATATTTTTTTTTATTTTCACACAACTGAAGAAATAAAATAAATAAAAAACGTCAAATACAACTAACAAATTGATTGACACTTACGAATTTCAAATCAAAAGCGAATTGTCAAGCACATAAGACTGTGTACCCCTCCAAAATTTTATCACCCCTCTCACCAATAAAACCAAGAATTGCTGCAACAAAAATTGCAAATCTGGACAGGGACTAAGATGAAAAATATACATCGAATGTTTTTCAATTTTATCTTAAGCGACGTTATCGAAAATAGAATTTTTATTGAAATTAAAATGTTTATACCTAGTTTTGAATAACCAAAATGCCAAATTTGTGGATAACTTTTAAGCGACAATTTACGTACAAAAACATATTTGAATATTTAAAATAAAAAACTTTCTGAAAAATTTAATTTTTGGCGCTTACGATTAAATTGAAAATAAGGCTCGATATGTATTTACATACGAAAGTTTGTACTGCTAATAGAAAATATATAGGGAATTCACAACGACTATAGTAAATTTTAATCTGGCAAAATTATGTCATCTTAAAATTTTCATTGTGAGCAGGCAAAGATATGAAAAGCATTATATTGAAGTATTAAAATAACAAAACTTGTTATATTAGAATTTGCTGTTGGATAAATTTATCAAAATAACTTTGTTCTGCAAAATGCTCAAGCTCAGCGAAAAATAAAAATATTTTTTCAACTTATTTAGTTTAAAATTATCATCAAGGTGTACCTAACTAGGTGGCAGCGCTACTTCAGCTGATAATTTTTTGCTCTATGTGCCTTGTAGCTAACGAATGTTCGTTCGTTTTGTTTTGGATTTGGTAAAAAAATGTTTGTGCTTTTGACATTCTTCGCTTCTTTACACAGCTATGGTTGCCGTATTATTGTATAACAAATCCTTACGCAGTCACCTGTATAATTACACCATGATTACCATATTGCTATATTGAAAATGACATGCTTTTCATACTTTTGAATTTGAATAAATTTAATTTACTCACAAACAAAAACAACAAACTTGTCAACAAATATTAAAGAATTAAAATTGAAACGTTGCAATATTAAGACATAGTTTAAAACGCTATTGTGAACTCACTAATTATATTAAGTATTGAAATCGTGTGACATTTGACTTCATCACATATATCTTTTGTTTTCCTATTTTCTTTAATTTACATATTTTGCTTTTATGTATTTATTTTTTATTTGTGTTTCTATGCAATATGTTTTGTATAATTTTTTGTAGTAATTTGCAAAATACATATTTAGTTAGTGTTTTTTTTATCAACCGACTATTTTATTTACTACAGGGTATGTTCATGTAAGAATAATTTTCAAATCCACGCAACAAACATGCACGTCTTGCACACTTGAGAAGAAACAGGAAACGGATACTGAAAGTATCGAAATAAATGTTCGTTTAACAGCGAGAAAGAAACGGACACAAACACATGCACACACAAGAATAAATTACTTTAGCTTTAAAGAACAAAAATAAAATCCATTTTAAACTGCTATTATTTGGTGAGAATAGAGTCAAAAAATTTACGGGGTACTTTTCGCGGAGGTGGAGAATTCAATGTTAAAAAAAAGATGCATTAACGCATGAATAAAAATAAAACGCAATTACATTTGCAAATAAATTATTCCCAGTTTCGGGAACAAAGTCGCTGATGATGGCTTGCAAGTTGTCCAGTATTTATTATGGGTTTTTCAAATTAGAAAACTGTCAAGTTTAATATCATAGCAAATAAAATTGCCCACCTCAAAAAAACATACACGTTCTGGTTCTGCTCCTATCCAAATTCTTAATTTTGTGATTGTTAACACTTTGTGTTTTGAAAATTTGCCATGAATTTATAAAAAAGTCTTATAATTGTTAATTTTGTTAGATACTTTGCGTTTCATTTTAAGATTTCTTATGATAATTTACATTTAAATTAGTCGAAATTTACAGTATGCAAGCAGTGTTGCCAGAATTTCTAAGGCTAAAATCTGCAAAATTTAACAAATTTTCACGAAAAAATCTTCAAAATCTGCATTTTATTTTGAAAATCTTCAAAAAATCTTCAAAGCTATTTTTAAAACAACTTTTTTATATATTATTAAAAAAAATTACAAAAATATGGATTTGCAAGTGTTATATAAATATTTTTTCATTAAACCATATTCATAAAATTTAATTAAACTCGGCTTAAAATGTATTTTATTTAAATTTTTTAGAAAAAAACTTTCAACATAGCTTTTAATGACATTTTATTTTTTATGAATATAAGCCCTTAATGTTCGAAGAATGTGCATTTCGTTTCGGCTTAAGAAACTCAGCAGCAGACTTCAACCAACAAATTTTTGAAATAAGGCAAAAGACATTAATATGTTATTAAGAATAACGTACACAAACATAATAGGTAATATTCACAAAAATTATTTTGGGTTACAAAATGCTTAACAAACAAATCTTCATACAGAGCTTGTTTTGTAAACCTTTTGTAAACCAAAACTATTTTTAATGAATACGGCATTATAAGTTTAAAAGATTCAAGCAAAAATCTTTACATGCTATTATGTTTGATTTTTAATCCACTAATATTTTCTCATTACCTTTTCACAATTAGCTGCCACACTGGTTTAAATCTACTAATGAGTTTGGCAGCTTTTCCACACGATAAAGTTCACTTTGAAAAGTCTTGAGTTGGTTGAGGAAAAAATAGTATAGAATAAGATCTCTTTTCTCTTCTCTCCTACAAACTCAAGACTTTGCAAAGTTAACTTTGCGTGGATAAACCGCCTTTGTTTTGCAGAAACGAAATGCATATAACCAGCAAACAAATACAAATTCTTTATAGTTATGTACAAATAATATAAAATGAATCAGAAAAGAAATCGGATATATAAAAAATTATACAAAGAGTTATGTAATTTGTTGCATAAATATCCAAAGGACTTCGAAGCTTTGTTTTATTCAAGTTCACTTGATTGAAAATTCTTTCTACATTTGCAAATGAATGTGGTAATGACATTACATTTTAATTTAACTTAGGGCTGCAAAATCATAATCAGAATTAGCTCGTTTTATATCAGATTCTGTTCTATTCCAGAAGCTTGCCAAAGTTACTTCTTTTTCTTTAATAATGTCTTCTAAATTCAAAAATTGTAACTCTCTGAACTATGAGTCGTTCACACATAAAAGAAACAAAAAGTAGTAACATTAATAGGAAAAATGCGCTATAATTGGAGTGGAAAAATCTGCGTTTTTAGGCCAAAAATCTTCAAATCTGGATTTCGTCTTTTTGGAGAGTAAAAATCTGCAAAATCCAGATAAATCTGCATTTCTGGCAACCGTGTATGCAAGTCTTATTGCTAAACTGATTAGTTTGTGGAAGAGAGACACGAGGGGAGCATAAACGTTTCTTTTCCTCTCGTCTCTCTCTCTCTCACGAGTCGATTTAGGAAAATTAAATCCACTAATAGGGAAGTTTTTTAAGACTCTTCTGTACACCGAAGGAATTTTGCATCATAAATCCAATGAAACAATCTCACAATGAAATTTTCACAAATCTAATGTTAATTTCACAAATCCAATGTAAATTTCATTAATTTTGTGAAACAATTTCATTGGAATTGCTTCCTTGATATTCTGGTTTCGTTAGAATATTTTATTGGATTTATGACAACAATATTTTCTAATTATTAAGAAACTCCTTTATATTTAAGTTATTTCATTCTTTTCATGACATTATTTTATTGTTTCGATGAAGTTATAGCACTGCATTAATTGCACTGTTAAATAAATTCGATGAAGTTTTCAATAAAATAATTTTAACGAAACTGGTTTCATTAATACAACGAAGCGTGACGTTGGTTGAATTTTAATGAATTTTTCATTAGGATTTTTTTAACGTCTGTTATAATCGACAGCTTCTCAAATAATAATAAAGTAATGTCAATGCAGGATATAGTCAGTGCAACTAATGCAATCATAACTATTTTTCCTATAGATATCAAAGTGAGGCTTTATTTTATTTTTATTTACTTATGACTTTATTTCAGTGAGTCGACGAAAATCGGTACATTGTGCCCATAGTGGGATCCCGGCTTTATTTATGCTGCCTCATATAAATGAAATTTATATAAAATCTCTAGAACATTTATTATCAAAGCATAATTCAATATACATTAAATTATTCAACGAGCCATTGGAACCAAAGTTTCATTTCTTATTACATTACCCATCTGCAATTCGCAGGTGTGGACCATTGAAAAATTTGTGGTGCATGCGCTTTGAAGCGTTGCACAAGCATAACAAAAATGCAGCCAAATCTACTAATACCAGAGTTAATCTTCCATATACACTTGCTGTTAAAGCTGGAATTAAATTTTCTCATTTACTTGTAACTCAAAACTTTTTTAAAACTGATTTAATATACGAAGAAAAAGATACATATATTTATAATCTGCAAATAAAATATAAGGACATAGTAAATATAAATCTATAAAATTCTACTTGTGTGGAAAAAATTAAATTCAGAGTAAAATTATATAAAAAACGTTTTTATTCAAACACACCTCCCGTCTCAATTTTTGAATTGAAAAAATCAAAATTAATTTTGTTATGTAGACAGTGGCAAATAAGTCATTTTAGTGAGCATTACCAAGCATACATAGTACATACACACATTAATACATTTACTTTACATGATGTCGAAGAATTTGACGGTCCTCCAATTCATTTACATCTTCTAAAAGATGGAAAAAGGCCAAAAGCTTTCAGGCTAAAAAGAAATTATGCATACATCAAATGTACTTTAATACATATAATAATTTTGTTATTTAAATAAATGTTTGTTTGATTAAATTATTAAAGTTTTTTAAAATTGCAGGGTCCAATTGAATAATGCTTTACGCCGTCTGAAGTAATATGGCAATCCTATTAAAACAATAGTGGCTTCACTGGTATTTTGCTGAGTTTTAATATGATTTTCTTATTATTTTTAAAGGAGCTCCCATTAGTTTCTAATGAGGTTTACCGAATTAAATTAATACGATCCACTTTAAGTATAATAGTACATACTATTAAAGTTGAATACGGAATACTATTCCTTTAATCAGGATATAATATAGGATAAATTATATACTACGTTTAATATAATATGACAATCATATTAAAACAATAGTGGCTTCACTAGCATTTTGCTGAGTTTTAATATGATTTTCTTATTATGTTTAAAGGAGCTCCCATTAGTATCTAATGAGGTTAGCCGAATTAAATCAATACGGTAGTATTGATACTATATATATAGTAGTACATACTATTAAAAAATAATTCGGTGTACTATTAATTCAAAACTATAATAGTATTAAAATAATAGTAAAAACAGGCTACTGATTCAATAGTTTGAATATTATTAATTTAAAATGATTTATCCCATTGACTGAAAACAATAGTTAAAAACTATTAAAATAATTGTTATTCTTATTAATTTCATAAGATTTTTTTCTGAGTGTATGTATGATTTAAAACACATCAATGGGGTCATTATTTATTTTTGGAAAACGAGAAATTTACTCGGATTCGGTTTACATAGCATGGCCGATCAAGTACCACTTTTTACAGCAGCATAATTGATTCAGCTTTATGTTACAGTAGTTTCTCTAAAAAGGAATGAACATTTTCCACACATGGAAAAATACCCGTTTAAATGAGTTCCGTTTCATTGCGTTACCCTTTTAATTGACTCTTAAATAAAATCCATTTTCCGAAATCCCAAACAAAAGAGCCGGTTAATTGATTCTTGAACATTTTCAGAAATGGTTGTTGGTAAAACTACTCGTACATAAAAAGATGTGCCAGCTCTTAAAATCATTTATGTATTTTTATTTACTGATTTCTTTGCATACGCACATGTGTACTAGTGACCTGCACAAGACCATTTATAAGACCTTTCAAGACATGAGAGATTTTTCAAATGCTTAACTACAGCGAAATATTCTAAAACAAACGCTAAACAACACTTTTGGCAAGACAAACAAATGAAAAAAATGTCTTGCCAACAGTGTTGTTATAATAAAAGGCTTATTTATTAAAAAATATATACATATTATAGGCCTGCACACATCTACCTATTTGCACCAGTTTTGTTTGTGTCGGTTCTGGTATGTACGTAAACATATGTAATTCACCATTTCGGTTACTTCGGGACTTCCCCAGTTAAAAAGCTCTTCATATTATAGAGTAAAAGTAGTGCTGACAAACTTGCTGATTTTGTATTGTGAGTTCCTGTTTTGGAGTACTACATTTTTTAAGTCTAATAAAACATACAAATATAACAGTTATCTAAAGCTCTGTTTAAAGGATTAATAATATAAACGTATTTACTTATGTATAAAAGCACTTATCAAGACGGATGTTAGGCTGGACATTACATTAGCTCACCTTTAAACCTGCACAATTGTGGCGCTATTCAATCATCTTTTTTTGTAAAGTTTGCTTGATATACGTTCACCGCTTAGAAACAAGCTCACATTTTAAAGCGAATTATGATGGACAAAAAATCGCTAGAATTCCCGCTAATAGCTAAATCATAATTTTTCCCGCAAAATGTACTTAAAAATCGCTCGATTTGACGAGAAAATAGCTGAATTTGCAACAGTGGCCGGTTACCTCGTCCCTCTAACGGTTTTGTTTTTGTTTTCAAAACATCTATTTTTCTTTTTCTGTCACCATATGCTTAACCTCTCTTTTTGCCCAGCTGATCAGTAGTGCTGCCAATCTGGTAACTGCCTTATCGACAATGCTTTATCCCTTGATTGGGCCCACACGACAAATATGAATAAAGCTATCGATATAAATGAATTTTATTGAATAAATATGTTATTTTTGTCATTATTTTTTAAATACAATTAAAAAAGCTGTAATATAAATTTCGAATTTAAAAACTTATTTTTTTTTGTTTTATATATATTTTTTTACTCTGGTTTCTCAAAGTAGAATTTGGTGAAAATAAATGCTGAAATCCTATGGCTAGTTTTTGAGATATGGCCACTTTCAACATATCACTTCATAGGGTTTCCGATAAAAAAATTGGTAATATACGAGTATGTGTGTCTTTTAGGCCCAAATTCACAATCTATAGTTAACTAACATCTGTGGTTTAACTAACGATTTTTCTTATCGATTTCATTGTTTAAACCACCTTCATTAGTTAACTAATGACTGTGAATTTGAGCCTTAAACTGCTCATCGAATAGAAACATTGGGGGCTATTCTGGGAAACGCGCCGAAGAAGTGAAACTTTACGTTCAAACAAAAACAAATTTTCAAAAATTGCTTTTGTTTGCCATGTATTTCTTAAATGAAATAAACGTGAGAATTTCAACGCGTTACTCTTTCTTTTAAAAACGGTTAATTTTGTATGAGAAACAAAAACAAATTTTTTACATTTACACAATTTTGTTTTTGTTTTCCATGTAAGTTTCACCAAGTCGACGCGTATTTCAGAATAGACACCATTATGTATGGACCGAAAATAGTTAATGATATAAGCTTTCGAAATTGAAAATTTTTACTGCAGGGTCAGATTGAGTTAGGGAGTGCTAAAGCTGACCCCCTCGATATGGAAGAGGCTTTCAGTCAGGCTTGAGTTATTTTTTATGGTATTTTAATTTTTTTTGTAGCTTTTTAATTCTTATATCTAGTATTAAGTAAAAGATTTCACAAATTGATTCAAAAATATATATATTGAAAAAAATCATATATTTTTTTCCGACAAAATATGCTAAAAATAAAAAACATTGGTTTTTTTATGCTATCTCCAAAAAAAATACAAATAGACCTACATATAAATTAGTAAGCATATTTAAACCATATTACGGAAGGCACATCATTCGTTTTTTATACCCTTTACCAAAAAATGGTAAAAGGGTATATATAGGTTTGTCATTCCGTTTGTAATTTCTACAATATTAACAAGTAAGAGTGCTATATTCGGCTGTGCCGAATCTTATATACCCTTTACCAAAGTGCGTTTATGTAGTATAGATATACATACATAAGCACAGAGATATGTAGGTACATATTAATTTTGTGAAAAAATTCATACTTTTTGTGCAATTTTTAGGTTTTAGGCATTATGTTTAATTTGGTGCTTTTTTGCGATTTTTTCGGTTTTTGGCGTTTTTTTAATTTTGGCGATTTTTTCGTTCTGGCGATTTTTTTGATTTTGACGATTTTTTTTTCATTTAGGCGATTTTTTATTTTTTATATATTTTATTTTTTTTATTTTTTTGTGGCAATTTTTTTAGTTTTGACACTTTTTTCTCGTTTTGGCCATTTTTTCGGTTTTTGGCTTTTTTTTAATTTTGGCGACTTTTTTCCTTTTTCCAATTTGTTTGATTTTGAAAATTTTTTTCATTTAGGCGATTTCTTTATTTTTTTGGCGATTTTTTTCATATAGGGAATTTTTGTTTTGTTTTGGCGATTTTTTCGGTTTTTGGCGTTTTTATTTCTTTTTGGCAACTTTTTTAGTTTTGACACTTTTTTCTCGTTTTGGCGATTTTTTTAGGTTTTTGACGTTTTTTTAATTTTGGTGATTTTTTTCATATAGGCAATTTTTTTTTGTTTTGGCGATTTTTTTCAGTGTTTGGCGTTTTTTTTTAATTTTGGCGATTTTTTTCATATAGGCAATTTTTTTTGTTTTGGCGATTTTTTTCGGTTTTTGGCGTTTTTTTTTAATTTTGGCGATTTATTTTCGTTTTGGCGATTTTTTTGATGTTGGGGTTTTTTTTTCATTTAGGCGATTTTTTTTAATTTTTTTTTGTTTTGGCGATTTTTGCGGATTTTTGTCATTGTGGGAATTTTTTTGTTTTGAAATTTTTTTCTCGTTTTGGCGATTTTTTTCGGTTTTTGACGTTTTTTTTAATTTGGCGTTTTATTTTCGTTTTGGCGATTTTTTTGATTTTGGCGATTTTTTTTCATTTAGGCGATTTTTTTTTCATTTTTGCGATTTTTGTTTATATAAGCATTTTTTTTTGCGATTTTTGCGGATTTTTGTCATTGTGGGAATTTTTTTTCGTTTTGACACTTTTTTCTCGTTTTGGCGATATTTTTCGGTTTTTGGGGTTTTTTTTTAATTTTGGGTTTTTTTTCGTTCCGGCGATTTTTTTTATTTTGACGATTTTTTTTCATATAAGCGATTTTTTTAATTTTTGGCGATTTTTTTTCATATAGGCAATTTTTTTTGTTTTGGCGATTTTTTTAGTGTTTGGCGTTTTTTTTTTTAATTTTGGCGATTTATTTTCTTTTTGGCGATTTATTTTTATTTTAGCGATTTTTTTTCATTTAAGCGATTTTTTTTTTTAATTTTTGGCGATTTTTGTTCATATAACCGTTTTTTTGTCATTGTGGAAATTTATTTTTAGTTTTGACACGTTTTTCTCGTTTTGGCGATTTTTTTCGGTTTTTGGCGTTTTTTTTAATTTTAGCGTTTTTTTTCATTTTGGCGATTTTTTTTAAATTTTTGGCGATTTTATAATTTTCGGATTTTTTAGTTTAACCGCTTTTGAAAATTTCAAGAGTTTAACTCTTACAGTTTCCAAGATATAGCAATTTGTCAAAATTACATAGTCAAAATTGCATTAACTTAATTTAAAATTTTTTTAATTTTAGTGTTAATTGTTGTAGCATATATAAAAATTCACTAATTTTACAAATTTTAAGTGTCAATATGCATATGTACATACATAATACAATTGTATGTATATTACATAAGATTTTAAAAGTTTTCGTCACTCATTTTGGAACACCCTTTAGTTTTTAGATTTTATATATTTGTTGTTGTAGCGACCAAAGTTCTACATACACTGTCCAAATTTCAGACCCGTAGCTTTTACCGTTCCTGAGAAAATAGCCTTCTTCCTAAAACCTGAAATATGTTTAATTATTAGGAAAAAAGTTAAAGTTTTCCAACCCTGGAAACGTTTTTTTAATTTATTAAATTTAAAAAATTTTTTTTTTTAATTATAAATACCAATTTTATTCATACCGAAGTATAAAATAAGTTAATTTATTAAAAAAGTAATGAAAACTTGTTTTCGGTAGTTATTTTCTATGGGTAAATTGAGTTTGAGTTTTCCAGCTCTGAAACCGTCTGCTCGATTTTGCTGAATTTCAATAGCAAAATTTTTCGGAAAATTTCTGACACACCAGTCCAAGAACGAAGTCGCTAGCTCTTCTGGGAGCTTGGGAAAACCGATTTCACGTACAGACAGACGGACAGACGGACAGACGGACATCGCTTGTTCGTCTTCCTTATGCATAAGGATCCAGAATATATATACTTTATGTGTCTCTTATTATACCCTTTACCAAAAAATGGTAAAAGGGTATATATAGGTTTGTCATTCCGTTTGTAATTTCTACAATATTAATAAGAGGCACATAAAAAATTAAAAAAAAAACGCCAAAAACCGAAAAAAATCACCAAAACAAAAAAAAATTGCCTACATGAAAAAAATTGCCAAAAACTAAATAAATCGGCAAAATCAAAAAAATCGCCAAAACGAAAATAAAACGCCAAATTAAAAAAATACGTCAAAAACCGAAAAAAATCGCCAAAACGAGAAAAAAATGTCAAAACAAAAAAAATTCCCACAATGACAAAAATCCGCAAAAATCGCCAAAACAAAAAAAAATTAAAAAAAATCGCCTCAATGAAAAAAATCGCCAACATCAAAAAAATCGCCAAAACGAAAATAAATCGCCAAAATTAAAAAAAAAACGCCAAAAACCGAAAAAAATCGCCAAAACAAAAAAAATTGCCTATATGAAAAAAATCGCCAAAATTAAAAAAAAACGCCAAACACTGAAAAAAATTGCCTATATGAAAAAAATCACCAAAATTAAAAAAACGTCAAAAACCTAAAAAAATCGCCAAAACGAGAAAAAAGTGTCAAAACTAAAAAAGTTGCCAAAAAGAAATAAAAACGCCAAAAACCGAAAAAATCGCCAAAACAAAACAAAAATTCCCTATATGAAAAAAATCGCCAAAAAATAAAAAAATCGCCTAAATGAAAAAAATTTTCAAAATCAAACAAATTGGAAAAAGGAAAAAAGTCGCCAAAATTAAAAAAAAAGCCAAAAACCGAAAAAATGGCCAAAACGAGAAAAAAGTGTCAAAACTAAAAAAATTGTCACAAAAAAATAAAATATATAAAAAATAAAAAATCGCCTAAATGAAAAAAAAATCGTCAAAATCAAAAAAATCGCCAGAACGAAAAAATCGCCAAAATTAAAAAAACGCCAAAAACCGAAAAAATCGCAAAAAAGCACCAAATTAAACATAATGCCTAAAACCTAAAAATTGCACAAAAAGTATGAATTTTTTCACAAAATTAATATGTACCTACATATCTCTGTGCTTATGTATGTATCTCTATACTACATAAACGCACTTTGGTAAAGGGTATATAAGATTCGGCACAGCCGAATATAGCACTCTTACTTGTTACAATAATAAGCGAATTAACTAGTTTTTTCGCTTTACTGAAAAGTTAGCTTTTTTTAGTTGATGTACATATTTACATATGTATATAGGCTGATAAACACAATACCGTTCTTTGCGTCTCGCAGTCGGGTAAAAAGATGATTGGTTGCAATAAGTTTTTATTAATTAAAATCAATAGGTATGTATGTATGTATGTACATAAATACTTGTGTACGAGTATACATTGGCACTCATACAAAGTGATAATAAAAATAATTCAATATAAATAATTGTGGGAGTATGATCCAGTTTTTATAGTTTTGCATTTCATTTATCTACTGTAACCAAATTAAAAGGATACAATAAAACAAAAACAAAAATACATATATACAATATGTACAGTTAGAGGCATAAGTCTACAAGCAGTCAATAACAAAAAATTGTACCAACTATTTTAAAAAATTATACTGTTTTGTATTGTGTTTTTTTAGTTCAAATTACCTGTTTTTATTTGTTTTTATTAAAGTAATCGACCAGCGAATGGGCTGCGAATCGTTTTCACAAATTTGGTTGTACGCAAGGTTGGCAAACGGTATCGTAAAAATACCGATACGGATTCAAATATCGCTATAATTAGATACCGGTATCGATACCGATACCGAAACACATTTCGGTTAGAAAATACCGGTATCAGGAATACCGTTTAGGTCTATACCGGTATGTACCGGTATACCGATTCCCACCAAAAATAAAATTTAAAAAATATATATTTCAATTAACTTTCTTATATAAACACGTTTTTTTCGCCTTTACACATTCTTATGCAGCACTGTTTTTTTTTTAATCAACCGGAAAGTGCAATCACATCATAATCATCACCAGTGCGAAATACTAACGAACTTCATGAGCTGCTTAATGCCTTTAGGAACGAAAAACGTATCTCTAGAGCAAAGCCCTTACAAATACAGTTATTTTAAATAATAACTTTTTATATAAATTACTTATTTATATAAAATAATATAATCGCGAAAGTTAGTATATTGGTTGTTCCAGATACACAAGGTAATGCCGATATTTAAAGTTTTGAAGAGTACATACCGGTAACGGTACCGGTATGAATACCGATACCATACATAGCTATGTTTCACCAATATTTGTGAATGATACGATACTTAAAAGTGTACGTAAAAAAAATTATGCCGTCCTTATAAATAAGATATTACACATACAAAAATATGTATACTAAATATTAGAGTATAAAACCATGTTGTTAGCAGAAAAAAATCAGTAGCACTTTTATTTATCTTGATAAAATGTTTATCAATACTGAAAATCTAAAATTATCACTCAATAAAAAATTATCAAATATTTTTATGTAATCAATAAGCAAAGAAGCAAAATCAATTAAATCCTTTTCTTTTAATAAAAAATAAAAATTAATTAGTTTTCAACCCAACATTTAACTGAAATTTAATTTATGTATGTTTTTAAAAGATTCAATTAAAATTTAGTGGAAATATTTTTAAAGATTCAATTAAAAACTTAGTTGAAATATTCTCAAAAACTCAATAAAAGTTTTAAAAGAGTCAACAACATATTAATTGAAATAATTAAAAAAATCCATATACATACATACATACATATATGAAAATTGTGATGTCATATAAAATAAGAAACCTTTGTCTATTGTACCAAAAAATAACTGATGCATCGTATTGCTTTTGAAGTTTGAATGGTACAGAAGAGTACAATGGCCGTACTCGGTATTTGAAGGTTTTGCGTAAGTGTATACATTGTGGCCCCATTTAATATATCAAATAATCAAAAGGATAATCCAGTCATTAATTTTATAGAAAATAACAAAATTCTCTAGATAAGAAACAAAATTCATATATGTAACTGTCTTGAAAACTATTGTTAGAGGGATTATTTTTTATACCCTTTACCAAAAAATGGTAAAAAAAATGGTATTTATAATTAAAAAAAATTTTAAAAACTTAACAAATTAAAAAACGTTTCCAGGGTTGGAAAACTTTAACTTTTTTCCTAATAATTAAACATATTTCATGTTTTAGGAAGAAGCCTATTTTCTCAGGAACGGTAAAAGCTACGGGTCTGAAATTTGGACAGTGTATGTAGAACTTTGGTCGCTACAACAACAAATATATAAAAGCTAAAAAAGGGTGTTCCAAAATGAGTAACGAAAACTTTTAAAATCCCATGTAATATCCATACAATTGTATGTATGTGTGTACATATGTATATTGACACTTGAAATTTGTAAAATTAGTGTATTTTTATATAGGCTACAACAATTAACACTAAAATCAAAAAAATTTAAATTAAAGGGTGGTCCATCAGTTAAAGAAATTTTGACTATGTAATTTTGACAAAATGCTATATCTTGGAAACTGTAAGAGTTAAACTCTTGAAATTTTCAAAAACGGTCAAACTAAAAAATCCGAAAATTATAAAATCGCCAAAAATTTAAAAAAATCGCCAAAACGAAAAAAATCGCCAAAATGAAAAAAACGCTAAAATTAATAAAAAACGCCAAAAACCGAAAAAAATCGCCAAAAAAAAAGCTTATGTGAACAAAAATCGCCAAATATTAAAAAAAATCGCCTAAATGAAAAAAAATCGCCAAAATCAAAAAAAAAAAAATCGCCAAAACGAAAATAAATCTCCAAAACTAAAAAAAAACGCCATAAACCAAAATAAAATCGCCAAATCAAAAAAAAAAAATTGCCTATATGAAAAAAACTCGCCAAAAATTAAAAAAAATCGCTTATATGAAAAAAAAAATCGCCAAAATTAAAAAAAAACGTCAAAAACCGAAAAAAATCACCAAAACGAGAAAAAACTGCCAAAACTAAAAAATTGCCATAAAGAAATAAAAACGCCAAAAAACTAAAAAAACACCAAAACAAAAAACAAATTGCCTATATGAAAAAAAATCGCCAAAAAATAAAAAAATCGCCTAAATGAAAAAAATTGTCAAAATCTAACAAATTGCCAGAACGAAGAAAAAATCGCCAAAATAAAAAAAAAAACGCCAAAACCCGAAAAAATTGCCAAAACGAGAAAAAAGTGTCAAAACTAAAAAAATTGCCACAAAAAAATAAAAAAAAATTTTATATATAAAAAATTGAAAAATCGCCTAAATGAAAAAAATCGGCAAAATCAAAAAAAAAAGCCAGAACGAAAAAAATCGCCAAAATTAAAAAAATGCAAAAAACCGAGAAAAATAGCCAAAACCCAAAAAAAAAATTGCCTATATGAAAAAAAATCGCTAAAATTTAAAAAGCACCAAATTAAACATAATGCCAAAACCCTAAAAATTGCACTAGAAAAAAAGTATGAATTTTTTCACAAAATGAATATGTACCTTCATATCTCTGTGCTTATGTATGTATCTCTATACTACATAAACGCACTTTGGTAAAGGGTATATAAGATTCGGCACAGCCGAATATAGCACTCTTACTTGTTTCTTTTATAATTAATTGAATTAGTTTTTAATTTGATTTCTTAAGCTAAATGTTATGTACGAACATGATTTATGTGTTTTTTTAAATAATTGATTCACCTTCTGATGAATGAAGTGACTTAGTTCGTTTTGAATTATTTGTCCAAACAAATGTTTCATTAAATACAACCTCTCTCTCAAGTCTAAAAAAATTTCATTTTAGTAATTTAATTTATTGCACAGCAGTGCGCTTTTGTGAGTCAAGAGTGTATGAATATGAACTTTGCATACTGTAGAGGGAATTTACACATACATGTATGAAAATGTATGAATACATATATATAATAATATATGCCCATATACCCATCCGAACCATATATGCGATATCATATATGCTCCATACATATTTTTTTAGCTGGGTTATTAAGTTTAAAAATTATTGTGGTAAGACGTATTTTCATAAGGATATTATTTTAATTTTTATACAACCGAACTTAAGAAAATATATAAATATATTTAGAAAACAACACTGAAATCCATCTAGGAACTATATTGTGTGCACCTCTAATTTTAAGGTATTTTTAAGTAATATTTTTTTTAAATGAGCAAATATTTTCTATTGCAAATGCTATGTTGTAGAAGGGACAAATATTAAGAAAAGAAAAAAAATCACATACATACATATGTACATATATTTCATAATGGACATCATTTTGAGTCATTGGATCTCACAAAACATACCAACAATATGTATGTTTAAATCCCTCCCGCTAAATGCACTGTTTAAAAAAGTATATGTATTAGTTTTGTTACGATCGTTACTGGGAGGGGTGGGGGTAAAAAAATCGGGGAAAACAGTGTTACGTAAGATGTGGACGGCCTTTAAGAATAAATGAAGTTGAATAAAGTCCAAACTTTTGGACATATTTTAAGCATTTTTTTATTTGCAATTTGTAGACTTATGACTCCAACTGTGTAGTATTTGCAAACAAATAAAATTAACAATTTTTTATTTCACGTTAACAATTCCACTATTTGTTATTGACTCACAACAATGCGTCCTTTTTACAGTTGCAGTTGTTGCATCTGCAAAAAGTCCACATAGTTAATCACGAACAACAGATGTTTGCTCAACTGTCGTACATATGTATGTGTGCATGTAAGTATGTACATACACACATGTATACGTGTAGGAACATACTCATGCTGGAAAAAATAATTAAATAAAATGAACGTCCATATAAATATATGTATGTACATATTATATACATATATATGTATTTATGTACGCATATATAGTACATACACACATATGTACATAAAATGTGGTGCTAGAGGTTTGAAAAGGTTCTTAAGTAAATACGCTTCGGATTGTCATTGAAACATGTGCTCCATAATTCCTACATATATACATACATACATATGTAAGTATCTACATACATACGTAGGTATATACATACATACGTAGGTATATACATATCGTTAACTCAATACGAAACTCATGTTTTTCATAGTTTACAGGAGGAGGAAAAAACTTAATAAAAAAAGATGAAATATTGATAAATTTTTTTTTTAAAACACTACAAATTTAGTGTTATATTAGTTTTATTATTATTTTTTAATTTAGTTTAGTAATGGTCTATAGAAATATGTAAAAATATCGATTCGAAAAATTATGAGTTGGGGCCTTTTCGTATTAAGTTAACGATATGTACCTTTATCTGGGCTTATAATTGAAACACATAATGCAACGCACACGCTGTGGTTAGCACATTTTTACCTTAGCTTCGCTACAAAGCTTAAAAAAATTAAGGATTTTTTAATTTATTTAAAATATGGCACGAAAGCACTTGTTTGGCATACTTCGACTATGTCATTTTGGTCCCAGATTAAGAAAAAATGTGCGATGTTCTTCAACATACATACATATTACAAAGATGTCGAAGTCGAAAAACTGCAACCAAAATAAAGTCGTAAATACCCTGAAGGAAACGTGTGTTTAAGTGTCCCCAAGTCACCACTTTTGTCGACTATTTTGGTGACATTGTCAACAGAGCGTCTATTAGTATTGTTTTTAATGCGTAGAAAACATTTTTTCATATACACACAACTATGCTTCTTCTTGTTTTATTGGTTTGTTGAAAATAAAAGTGACGTAAAGCAAAATTTAAGCGTTTATAAAAATTAGTTTAAGAAATCAAATTAAAAGGTGAATTTAAATGTATTGAACAAAAATTTAAAAAAATACATAACAAATTTGCAAAAACGATATAAAATAACAATATATATTGTAAAAAATAGAAAATGTTAAAATTAAATTAAAATTTTAAGCGTGGAAGATTTTGTGCCATCAGTTAAAGATTTGTTATACTTGCAGATTCAGCGAAACATTAAATTTTTGATTAACGCGCCAATGGTGACGTAAATTTGACTTTGATCAATAGTGACGCCGGTCTCATGCACCCGGATTTTCAACTGAAGACTTTTCAAAATTTTTTGTTAATATTTCATGATTTTTTTTTAATTTATGCTCTTTGAGAATAAAGCAAAGATATTAAATCAATTTAAGCTCTTTTATTTCAATATTAACATTCAAAAATTGTTTTATTAGAGCATCAAAAATAACAGCGATTTTAGTAATAAATTTTTGAAAATTAAGAAAATAATAAAAAATCGCATATTTATAAAGGAAGATAATTTTTTTTAGCCTTTCGGCATTAGGAACTTTTACAAAAGAAATATAAAAAATATAAAAAAAAATTAATGAAAAGTGTAGAATTGCTTATTTTATTCACATACACGGTGACAAACGGTCTCACGCACCGCGTTAGCAAAAAAAATTCACAACGTGTGCTCACGAAGCAGTTTCGTCTTTAACTAATAGTAGGGGATGTGCAATGAGGCAGCTACTCGAAATTGCAACCTAAAATAATAACAGGGAATAATGTTATTCGAATTTTTTAACACACCCGGTCTCACAGACCAATAGGACACCAATGGTGGGTTAATATGTGTGTATTTATTTAATAGAGATGGCAAACAAAATCCCTAGTTGCTGGTGATATGCTGAACGAATAAATTAATTAATCCCGGTTATTGTATGTTTTTTAATTATAAGTTCCATTTTTTATATATTTGTTTAATAAAATACAAAATACGCATTGTCATTATCAAAGGAGTATACTAGAATAACTAAGATGTGCTAGTGATTAGCTGTTTCCAATGTCTTCATATGGTCCCTAAAGAACTATCTAATCAGTAGTTCCAATGCCAGTAGTTGCTTTTCAATGACACGCACATGTTAAATGCTTATAGCAAAAAGCATTGAGTGGGGTATAATTAGTCAGTAGTACTGGCGACAAAGTCAATAGTGAATCAGTACTGATTCACTAGTGACATTTCCTGCAGGGCAAAGATAAAATCGGTAAGAATGTGTTAGTGTCGTTTAATTGATGATTTTTAGGAGATGTACATATGTATGTACAAATAAAATCGTCAATCAGCATTTTAATTTTGTGTTCTTTGTGTGCGATTGCATGTACATACATACATATACATATGTGACACCGCATGGAGAAAGGGACCTAAGGGTTAAACAAAATCAATGTTCACGTTTTTTTTTTTTGATGTGGGCAACATCTGACCATCGAATGAGACCGATGCCATGCCCAAAATTGTTCCCTCCCAGAGATATGCGCATTTTTTCAGTGATGGCAAAAAAAGATACAGGTATTTAAATCTTTAAAATGGCTTTCCTGAACAAAACAGGTTTTTACCCTTAGGTCCCTTTCTCTATGCGCTGTCACATGTGTATGTATGTATGTCTTCTACGAATGATGCTTTTTTGTTATTAGCAGCAAGTGCAGGTTTGGTAAGACTAAACGCCGGGGCGCAATGGATCCGTCTTACGTTAAACTTCGCACAATGGCGCAATGAGTACTATATTGACGGAAGCATTTGTTGATTCTCCATTTTATTTATTAAATTCAACTTTTTTATTGATTTCGTTTATTCCTTTTGTTTAATTTTATTTTTACTGTCAGAAAGCACAAACGGACGGACACGTACTGAATGTAACAGACCTCATAAGACACCATGTATTTCAACTTAGCTGTCAGTTGAAAAAGGTGAAGCTTAACGTATGACGGATTCGTTGTGCCCCGGCCTTAAAACTCCTTATGAAATATTGGTATAAAAAAGCACATTAAACAAATATACTGAGCTAAATAAAAATTTTTCTATCTTTCACTCTTATTTTTCTTTTATTATTTTTTATAATAATAATTCTTCTATTTCTTCAAACTATTCTAAAAAAAAACAAGTAAGATTGTGCCGAATCTTATATACCCTTTACAAAAATGCATTTATGTAGATAAATACATAAGCACATACATACATACATACGTATGTACATACCAGGGAAAGCCAATCGATACAAACATTTTGGATACTCCAGCACATATCGAACATTTTTTATGCTAGTGCGTATTGATACCCATTCATTCTCATACTTGCGTATACCCCTGCGCACTTTATTTCATACTTGAATGTATCGATGCGCATTCTTCGTTATATCCCGCATATCTACGCATATCTATCGACATACCCACGACTTGCAACACATTCGATTTTTTAAATATTTTTTGATAAGTGTTGCCAGAAATTTGCAATTTGTCAAGATTTTCGTGATAAAAGTGACTTTTTGGCCAAATCTTTTTTTACCACTTTTTAATCCATTTATGTATCTATTTGATGTAAGCGAATTTCAGCAAATTTTCGTTATTTTGGCAGTCCTTAGATCTTTAGGTATTTGGAAGTTATTTTAGGGCCTGTTTACAATTTATTGGTAATATTTTCTTTTTTTCTCAATAAAAGTGAAGTTCTCAATTCTTTGATATTTTTACAGTTTTAAAGATTTTGAATCAGTATCAGACTTTGATATATTTTTCGCAAATTTTTCCAAGTTTTTGACATTCCTTACAATTTCAGCGTTTTCTAATCAATTTTTAAGTTTTTTTCCATTAAGAAATTATTCCCGAATTTTCGCAACTTTTTTTAACATGGATTATTTTTGATAATTGAAATCTACTGAGTGTTTTCGTTGACATTTTTTTAAGTTTTTGGACATTTTTTGAGTATATTCGCATTTTGCGTTTTCGCGATTTACATGCTGTGATCCAATTTTCGAGTTATTGCTTTTTTTGCGGCGTATATAATCAGTTTTAAAATATTTTTTCCTACTGTTTTAATCCTAAAAACTAGCAAAGTTTATATAAATTTTTCTTTTTTAAGCAGAAATTTTCTAAAGAATACCACCACGCATTTACGCATTTTTCCATGAAATTAGTTGTATGAAAATTTTTCAATTTGTCAATAGGAGGCCTGAAGAACCAAGATAGATCAAAAAAGTTGTCCAAAATGCTTCAGAGATTCATGCTACGTCATTTTTTAATATCCTGGCGCACTACCGTGCCATTCGAGCTGTTTTTACCCCCTCATAACTTTGTTCCCCGCAATCACAAAATTATAAAATTTAAATCATATTTAAATCATATAATCAATGAAAGGTTCTGGAGATATGAAGGTGCAAAAAGTGCATATTTTAAGACATATCCACTGACCACTGACCACTGACCACTGACCACTGACCATTGACCACTGACACACTCATCATCTAAATGTTTATTGAAAAAAGTGGGCGTTAATGAGACCATACAATTTTCCTATTTCATGTATTTCGGGTCAGCACATTTAAATGTACTATTTATGTATTTACTATCATCCGTTTCCAACGAAACTAAACAGAAAAGATAACTACTAGCCAAATAAAAATTTGGGGTAAAAAAAGTAGGCGGGAACACGCCCATAATAATTAAAATTTGCACTAGTGAGCTGAAATTTGATAAACGAGTAGTTATAGATTAGCAAATTACTAGAAAAATCTGAAATCCCAAAAATTTCACCTAGGAGGGCTGGGCTGCGTCCATGAGGCTCAGAGTTTAAAAAACAGATCTGAGGCGTAAAACTCAAGCGATTTTATTGAAATTTGGCATACATGTTGCAATAGTACAAGGCTATAAATTTTCGTTGAAGAAGTGGGCGTTAACACGCCCATACAATTTAAGCATATTTGAATATACTACATATTTATATATTTATTACTATCCGTTTTCAACGGAACTAGACAGGAAAGATAACTAATGGCAACTGCAGGTAATGAGATTCAAAAAGTGGGCGTTATCACGCCCATAAGAACTAAATAAAATATACGCTAGTTAGCTGAAATTTAATAAACAAGTAGGTCTAGATTAGCAACTAACTAGAAAAATCTGAAAACCTGGATATTTTGACCAGGGGGCGGGGTGCACAATTAAAAGAGCAAATTTAAAATGTTTATCTCAACCGATTTTATTGAAATTGGGCACAAATGTTGGAATAATGCAAAGTTATAAAATTTCATTGAAAAACTGGAAGTTAACACAGTTAACAGTTAATATAATTTAAACTTCCTATTTCATGTATTTCGGATCAGCAGATTTATATATATATTATTTATTTAAATATTAATATCCGTTTCTAATGAAACTTGACACGTATGATTGGCACTGGCAAAAAATTTATTTAAAAAAGTGGACGGGAATACGCCAATAAGAATTAAATTATTAAATTTTCGATAGAGAGCTAAAGTTTGATACGCAAGTAGGTCAAGAAAACCCAAATATTTTAACCAGGAATGGCAGGGGCCATTATAATTTTGTACTGAAACTTTTAACTGAAGCTTTAACTAAAAACTATCATCTTAAAAAGGGTACGATGATAATTGAGCGCTGCTCATAACAAAATCTTGAGTTTAAAAAAGGGACGGGGAGTGGGGGTAACGGCCATAACGCTGAATTAGTAAAATATAATACTTACGAATGAATCTGCAAGTATGACAAATCTTTAACTGATGGCACAAAATCCTCCACAGGGTAAAACAATTTCCATAATTAGCACTTTCGCTTAAAATTTTTGAATTTTAACATTTTCTATTTTTTATAATATGGATTGTTATTTGATGTCTTTTTTGCAAGTTCTTTTTGTGTATTTTTTAAATTATTGTTCAATACATTTAAATTCACCTTTTAATTTGATTTCTTAAACTAATTTTTATAAAAACTTAAATTTTGCTTTACGTCACTTTTGTTTTCAACAAACCAATAAAACAAAAGAAGCACAGTTGTGTGTGTATGAAAAAAATGTTTTCTACGCATTAAGAACAATACTAATAGACGCTCTGTTGACAATTTCACCAAAATAGTCGACAAAAGTGGTGACTTGGGGACACTTAAAAACACATGTTTCCTTCAGGGATCTTACTCATTTTGTGATTGTATTGTGAAAAAGATTTTTACCCCCTAGCGTATAGATGCTTACACATCAAAATGACAGTGGCTCTGCCGGCGTTATATTACGAGTTATGATATAAAACCATCAGGAGTGGACACTATGTTAGAAATATTGGGCAATATTTTTTTTTTTTTTTTGAAAAATTGGGTAATAATTTCTTTGAAAATATTGTGCCATTTATTTCATAGTACAGCAACATATGCAATAATATTGTATAAAGGATGGGCCGCTTTACGTATACATAAGTACATACATATTAACTATAATTTTTATACGCACGTTGTGTGTAATACAACAAGGAAATACTTTCGAAGTTGCATGTAAATAATATACAAATTCGAAAGCAGTTTCTTTCGTTTCGAATAACAGGATACTTATACCATCAGTCGCCGTATTCTGTAAGTCGCTAAAGTTAAATCTCTATCGCTAAAAATTTGTAAAGTCGATTTTTCGATTTTCAGCTACAAATGCAATTTTGAAACGCGTGTTGTTGCTAAATCAGGCAATGTCTCAAAAATGTAATTTTTCTGAAATTTTCGTGTTTTGTGTCATCTACAAAAATTTTTAATATTTTGTTTCTTCAGTATTTTAGCGATAGAATCTAGCTTTAGCTTTAGCGACTTACAGAATATGGGGGCAGGTTTTAAAAAATTAGTTCCTGGAAAATGATACGTAACGTTAATGACTGTATAATAAATCGAGAAAGATAAGATTTTTAAATAAATATTTATATAGTTTTAATTGCTTTTATTTCGTCAGACATTAAAATCAATGAAGTTATTTTAAGAACTTCAGATAGATTAGTTCTCTAGCATATTTTATTTATTTTACAAATCATTGTACTAACGGAAGTCACGTTTTGGTTTATACGCCAACACCATTATTAACAACTTAAGCAATCAAATATTTGCATTATGGAAAAATGTTTGTATTAAAGACAAACAATAAAATCCAACAATTATCAACAGCAAAAATGAAATAAAAAATTTAATGTTAATCAATCACACTTTCTTGTTATCAGTTGATAATTAATAATAATATTCAGTTAATTTGCACGAAATAAAAATATGAACTTGTTGTCACATTCGAGGTAATATTTCAAAAATAAATGGTGGTATAGATCTGTACATAGCAGGTATATGTAGGTACCCTACAAAACTCTCGCTGCTTCAGCGGAATGAGTGACACATATGGTTTTTTTATTCCCAGACTTTTTCATTTCCCGGGAAAGCGGGAATTTTGTGTACATATCCCGGGATCCCGCTCCATAGAAATAATATATATTAAATTTTCCAGGCATTAACACCTATTTGATTAGAAAGCTTAAAACACTCACTAAAACACATCTTATACACATAAATACTCGAATGTTAATTCGAATTGGGTTTTTAAACAAGAACTTTATATTTTTTAAGCTTTTAGTTTTTAAACTCCTTAAGGGTTTTTCCAACACGAAAAATTTTTTTATATGAGATCAAAAAAGTAAACTTACAAATATAAGTAATAACATAATAGTTAATAAAAACAAACAAAATAAAAAATACTCGAGGTTTGAGACCCAAAACAGATCAGTTTGATGGCCGAAATTTTGGAAAGGAACTTGGCCTTTTTTCACATTTATGTTTTTGTGAGGATCTGGTTACTTTTTGTAAGGTTTTCTTAATAAAGCTTTTTAAACTTTAAATTTCTAGTCTGTTATTCTATTCAAAATATCTGTGCCAGTTCAAGAGGGCAGAGTAACATAAAATAATGGGCTATAGGGTGATATGTGCACCACTGTGTCATGATAAGGACCGAGTAATTTGATTAATTTCTTAAGAGTCATCTGAGTAGAAACACATATGTATGTAAAATATAGTGTAAATTTTAGTGTTTTAAAGTCTACTCAGACGAAGTCCTTTAGAAAACGCAAAATTAAATGCTAGCATGAGTGAAATGTGCATGCAAGTTTTCAATACAGTAGCTTGTGTTTTAAATTTATCTAGTTGGTAACTTACCTAAGCCGTTTTCTTTCTCCAAAATTTCTGTTCTCTTCCGTATAATATTTCAATAAACATTTTATAAACTTCCCTTATTTAACAACCGGTGCTTTCAGATTTTTCCTTTTGGTAAATGCTTTAACTTAAATTTTTAATTTTGAGCTTAAAGTGCGTGTCCATGCCCCCAATTGAAACTTCCAGGATTTTAAATCTTTCATCTCTAATTTAGATTTATTTGTGTATTGAATTTAAGCTCTCTAGTGCAAATTCTAGCTTGAAATGTTATGACCGTTACCCCCACTCTCCGTCACTTTTTTAAACTCAAGATTTTGTTATGAGCAGCGCTCAATTATCATCGTACCCTTTTTAAGATGATAGTTTTTAGTTAAAGCTTCAGTACAAAATTATAATGGCCCCTGCCATTCCTGGTTAAAATATTGGGGTTTTTAGATTTTTCTATTTGGTTTCTCATCTTGAACTACTTGCATTTCAAATTTCAGCTCTCTAGTGTAAATTTAATTATTAAATTTTTATGGGCGTACTCCCACCCACTTTTTTTAAATAATATCTTTTCACACGTGTCAAGTTTCGTTGGAAACGAATATTAATATTTAAATAAATAGTATATGAAACAGGAGGTTTAAATTATATGGGCGGGTTAACTTCCAGTTTTTTCAATGAAATTTTATAACCTTGCGTTATTCCAACATTTGTGCCAAATTTCAATAAAATCGCTTGAGATGAACATTTTAAATTTGCTCTTTTAATTGTGCGCCCCGCCCCCTGGTCAAAATATGCGGGTTTTCAGATTTTTCTAGTTAGTTGCTAATCTAGACCTACTTGTTTATTAAATTTCAGCTTACTAGCGTACATTTTATTTATTTTCTTCTTATGGGCGTGATAACGCCCACTTTTTCAATCTCAATACCTGCTGTACCCGAAGTACATAAAATAGGATGCTTAAATTGTATGGGCGTGTTAACGCCCACTTTTTCAACAAAAATTTATAGCCTTGAGTTTAACGCCTTAAATTTGTTTTTAAATTCTAAGCCTTATAGACGCAGCCCCGCCCTCCTAGGTAAAATTTTTGGGTTTTCAAATTTTTCTAGTAATTTGCTAATCTATAACTACTCGTTTATCAAATTTCAGCTCACTAGCGCAAATTTTAATTTTAATTCTTATGGGCGTGTTCCCGCCTACTTTTTTTACCCCAAACTTTTATTTGGCTAGTGGTTATCCTTTCTGTTTATTTTTGTTGGAAACGGATAATAGTAAATACATAAATAGTACATTTAAATGTGCTGACCCGAAACACATGAAATGGGAGGCTTTAATTGTATGGGCGTGTTAACGCCCACTTTTTTCAATAAAAATTTAGAGCCTTGTATTATTTCAACATGTGTACCAAATTTAAATGAAATCGATGGAGTTAAACGCCTTAGAAATGTTTTTTTAATTCTTAACTTTATGGGCGTAGCCCCGCACCCTTGGTTAAAATTTTCGGGTTTTCAGATTTTTTTAGGTGAGTACTCATTTAGTTCTACTTGTGTACCAAATTTCAGCTCACTAGTGCAAATTATAATTTTTATGGGCGTAGCCCCGCCCCCTGGTTAAAATTTTCGGTTTTTAAGATTTTTCTAGTTCATTGCTCACCTAGATCTACTCATGTAATAAATTTCAGCTTTCAAGCTATAGCGGAAGTGATTCATCAATTTGATGAGTGTGTCAGTGGTCAGTGAGTATGTCTTAAAATATGCACTTTTTGCACCTCCATATCTTCGGAACCTTTCATTGCAATACTTTCAAACTTTGCATATGAGGTTACATGAATTTATTCTAATTATAGTTTATAAATTTTATAATTTTACGATTGCGGGGAACAAAGTTATGAGGGGGTAAAACAGCTCGAATGGCTTCTTGTAAATATACACACTGCGTGCATTGGCCGGAACTTGGCCTGGCGCACCACCATGCGCCTACATTGTCTACTTTAGGTTATTATTGACCATTATCGTGAGATATTCATGTATTATTTTACCATTTTGTTACCTTTTCCAAAGAAATTTCAATATCTTGCCCTAGAAATGCATCCAGCACATCTAAAATACGACGTGTATTCTTGTAGCGATAACCGAAAAATAAAAGTACTTTCGACAATGGTCATTGGTAACCAAAAAACTTTTTTGGTTGCTGTAATAGTTAGTTATTTATGAAAAAAAATTATTTCTCACTTATATTGGTTACGATTATAAACATTATTTAAAATCAATAAATGGTAATACAAACTTTCGCCATTTCTCTTATAACTGTTCCTGCTTAAAACATCAATCTATGTGACAAGATATATCGTTAAATAAAAAATTTGTTAGAAAAAACGCTGCTCGAAATAAAGTTTCACAAATACCAAAGTGAAAGCAGTTGTTTTCTATATGTAAAGTCGTCAACTCTTTGTTTTATTATTTCCCGGGATCCCGCAGCAAAAATCCCGGGATATCGGGAAATTTTTAAACTGGAATTCCCGGGACGGGAGAACCCGGGAAAAAAACCTGGTAACACATGTTACCTCAACAATTTATTCTGCATCACAGTCTTCTGGAGTATAAAATACCGTTATGCCTGTGTCCATGTTATATACCTGCGTAATTTGTACAGTATCAAAATTTTTTTGCCCACTCCTGAATTTCTGGGATGTTTTGAATTGTGAATGTTTATTTAGTTTAGAGCTAGTTTTTAACATAAAGATAAATTCTACTTGTTAGTTAACTGCACTTTAAACTTAAAATGCTGTGTTTCAAAAAAAGATTATCTAGTTAATAATCTAGGTTTAGCCGAGCAACATTGCTCAGTTATACTCAAGTTAGAACTGTCAAATGATAAATATTTGAAGTATATATTACGCAACTGGAAAAAAAACAGTTTTACTAAAAAGTTTAATGAATAAATATCTACATTCATACATAAATAAAATGAATGTTTGTTATGAGGACAAAGATTTAAATGATTACGAAATCATAATAACTTGGATAGGACAATTGTGAGATAAATAAGAGATACAAAAACACCTTCAAATCATTATTATGAATGAACTGGAATTCTTGCAAGGGTGGTGATTTTAGAATTAATTGAAAAGAAAGTCTATTTCCTTAGATTTAAAATTTTATGATATTTTTTGGTTTTATTTTTGGAGCGTCACAGTTATTGAAGTTTTTTTTTAAATAAATTTAAAGGAATGTCACATCGCTTTTTAAGTATTTCCCTATTTACATAAACTATTTTCAAGAATGCAACATCTAGATTGGAAGCAAAGTATGGCATTTCTAGCTAAATTAACAACTGTTAATCCACCACTGAAAAAAAACATGTATGGTTAAACCCCGTTTAAATTTTATTATTGGTTAACTCAAACGTATGTAAGAAACTATCCGTTAAGGTCAAAAAAAGAAATGTTAAAAGTTGCAAGAAAAAAAAATTCTTTTCGACACAATAAATAATAAAACCTCCTAGCGGACAAATGATACTCGTATGTAAGGTTCCACTAAAGCGCTTTGGAAAGTACCCAGCGCTAAGCTCCTGTCCTCAGAAAAAAAATAATAGAAAATATCTATTAAAGCAATAGTTTCCATACTCGTTAGAAAAACAAAACCATTTTAAGGCGATTACCTTTTCTCCCTTTTTCCGCCTCCAGCTTATCACGTCAGAGGTACAACTACTGTATCTGCGAAAATATCTAACAAATTTTAATGAAATTTTAATCTAAGATAGATCAGAGTACATTGGGTAAAAAATTAAATTAATCGAGGTTAAGACAACGTTTGGCGAGGTGAGCTAGTTTTATATAAAGCAAAATATCTGAGCTTTGATTTTAGTTAATTGGATAATTTTTTCTAAATGTAGATTTGAGAAAATTTTTATATTTTTTTATGATATAACAAAACAATAGTATAGAACGAAAAAAATAATTGAGGGATTAAAACAGCGGTCATAAAAGTCATACTGTCATAATGTAACCCCTGATCGGCATCTGAAGGTGAGTCCCCCTCGTTATCGAATAGGGGACCATATAATTGAGAAGCGAATTTGGAAGAAAATTTAATTCTCACTTTTGGGGATCTTCCCAGGACTAAGCTTATACTAGGGTTGCACTCGTTCCGATGACCAATGAAAATCTACGGGACAAGTACGTCTAAGTTTTAATATAGTAAAAACTTATTTTATTACAAGATATACAAATCGGAAAGTATTCGACTCAGACGGTTCAAAAAAAAACAGTTGAAAAACTAAATCGATCACACTAAATAAGGGCCATTTTGCAACTTAAAGTTAATTACAAGTATTAGTTTATACAACGTATAATAAGTTTTTCATTATTACAATTTTAATTTAAGTTACCAAGGTGGATAAATTTGACTTGAAGTTATCGCTCACATTAAGTTCAAGTAAAATTGTAATATTGAAAATTTTTTTTAAATTGATATTTGAATAAGTCAGATACGATATAAAGTTGTTTCTATTACCAACAGGAATAAGGTATTACCTTCTAAAGCGAATAAATACGCTGACCATATTTTTTTAGCAAGAAATAAAGGACATTTCCCCTAGTTTTTAATTCATTAATTAAGTACGTAATTAGCTAATTTTTATTTAAAATTAAGTTGTAATTAAAAACGAAAAAATACGGAAAAAGTATGTGTAGGAATGAGGTTGAGCTATTTATTCTAAATAATAAAGGTTATATTAAATTTTTCAACAAAATGCCGCATTTAAAAATTATAAAATTAAATTAAATTAAAATTTTTAATTTAATTATTTAATTATTTTTTGGGTTTGCACGCTATCAGTAAAATTTTTACACACATGTGATTTCTATGAGAAAGTGCGAGTGAACGGTGGAGCGAATACAATTAATGCTTTCGGTATCCTATACATTTTTTGGGCGGTAAATGCTTCTTCTTAATTTTATATAAAAACTTATAAAACCTTGTCCACCGCCTGTTTACAATCTTTTTTTATACAACTTTTAAATTTCAGTTTTTAGGATAATTTAATATTAATAATGAATAAATAAAAATTTTTTCTTTGTTATTGTATATTTTTCAAACAGCTGACTGTTTAACTAGTTCCCCACGAAGAAGAAGAACATTGGTCTCACAAAACCTTTTTCACATGCACATATTTGAAACTGTTACAAATAGTATAATTAGCATAATATTAATTTATAATCTCCGTTTGCAGTAGAGTAACTATTAAATATCATAATTGTATTGTCATAAATGAACGCTATTTGCGTAAATCTTCAATAAAGCAACTTAATAAAGTTAAAAACAAAAATAAATAAATTATTTATGATGGATGGGTGTTATAAAATGCTAACAAATACAAACTTTTTATTATACATATAAACAAAATTAAACAGACCGAAATCGAGTTTTTATATGCAAATTGTCATACGATATGAAGCTCTTCACTGATAATATTCTAATAATTTTGTGTTAATTGTTTAATTACAAACTTCAACAACTCAGTATGATAAAAAGTCATATAAAAGGGCGGCTGATTGATTAATATAAGAAAATTTCTATGAAATTATGTTGATTGCTTAAATTTTGCAACAGGCTGCTTGAATGTTTGAGTAAATAATTAATGGATAGTATAATTTTCGCTTGGAATCGAATGTTGTGTGCAGAATTATTAAATTAAATGTAATAATTTTTGTAGTTTTTTTTTCTCGCTACGTTGTCGACAATTATACATACATACATTGATATATATCGTTAATATAGAAAGGCCCTAACTCATTATTTTTTTGAAATCGAGTTTTTTCTATATTTCGATAGAAGTATGTATCGAAAAATCAAAAATTTCTATATTAAGGTAGCGATATATACATATTCATAAATGTATCTAAAATTTAAAATATTTTATTAAAATATTTTAATGTACATACGTACATATGTATGTAAAAAAATTCTTTTTTTTTCAGAACCAGGCTTAAAACTTTTGTTTAGGTAAAAAATAGGCCTTTTAAAATATCAGCTCATAATATTAAAGATGAGATGGTGCGCATCGCACTTTTCGATTTCCCATACGATTTTCATGGTATGAATTGATTTTATTCATTCTGATTGTCATAAGTAGACGCTCTACAACTGCGATTAACTCTGACATAATATGTGAGAAAACGTCAGCAGAATAACAAATGCCGATATTTCTCTTCATCTTATACAAGGGGACAACGTAATTTTACTTTTCTTATAACATTTCATTTTATGGAAATCCTCATCGAGTTAACATGGTTTATTTTAGCATAATTAGTTATTTTATTTTCAATTTTTTACACAAACTTTAATTTATAAATCAATTAAACACATTTAAAAATATAAAATCCCAGAAAATTTCTCCAAAACATAGTTTTTCATTTATTTTAATGAACACTCACACATGCATACTAATTTATTTTCATGTACTTGTGTTTTTTGAAAATTCATCGCATAAGATTGTTGTTATAGGATTTCTTATAACAACGCTCTCATAAAAAATCTTATAAGATTGAGATAACACTAATTTGAAGTATACACGTTACATAATTCGCTCTGCGATTGAATTTGACGATCTTATCTTACATATTATGTTAGGTGTAGACCCTATGTAAAGAACGGAATGTCCTACAGTAAAGGCCATGTCAGATAAAACTTTTGCTTCGCGTTGCGTTGAATATTCGCTTTGACATATAAGATGAAATGTACATGCTTCTATGAAACATGTCACATAGAGTACTTTTAACGCAAAGCGAAGCGAAAAGTTAAGGCCCAACTATAATATGAATAAGCGAACTTAAGCGACTGTGCGGTTACATATAAAACGTATGTGGCAAACTATAATGTACTTATAGAACTTTTCGTCAAGTTTCGTTAAATGCCATGTGCTTAAGCTAAGTGCCAAACTGAACGCACATTCCGTACGGAAAACACTGTTTGTGAATTTTTTAAACTCAAGCAAACAGCATCAGAAAATATTCATTGATTTTCAATATTTTTTTATTGTTTCTTATTTTAAACTCAAAAAAGAAAGCGAAACTTTTATTTTAATTTTTTGTTTTACAATATACATATGTATACACACACATACACATGAGCTTATTTATGTATGTTCATTGTTGTACTTTTCAGTAGGCAAAACCAATAAAACAAGTAATAAAGTGGTGGATATAATTATACGTGAGTTTTTAATGGATTAGGATATTCCAAAAAGTTAATTTGATTGAATTGCATTAATTTAGTTGTTATAAAAAGAAACAAAGTTACTAAAAAAATTGTGAACAATACCTATATGTGCAGCTGTGGCTAAAGAATACTTAAGTGCATGTAAGTACATTGTGGCCACCTAAAAGTCACATCTAAATTGCTTAAGTATTTGACAGACTTATCGTTCAATTCTGGCATTAGCTTAAGCCAGCTTATTCATATTATAGTTGGGCCTTTAGGCAACTCTCAACTTTTTGCGCGCTTTGACAATCAGTTGGTATACTTTTCTAAATTTGTTTGACCAAACTCGCATGTTAATATGAAATTTTTATTTACATAAAAAATGAGTTAGTTGCATCAGAGTAATCGAATTGTTCTGAGTTTTATGCATAAAACAAAACAGTGAAACAAACAGTGAGTGTTGTCAAAGTATTTATTGTGTCATACACATTTTGCTTCACGCTTTTTTCTCAAAGTTAGAAACGTCACGCAAAGCGTTGAAGTTGTATGTGACACCGCGTTAAACTTCTTGGTACGCTATTTTAGAAAATTGAACGTTATACACTTTGACAGCTAATAAAGAGAATCGAACACACACATCACAACCGAGTTGAAATTTTTTCTAGTCAACATGAAAAATCAAAATCTTTTGATTTACATTAGGGTTAAAAATTAAAGGGTGTTCCAAAACACGCAACGAAAAATTTTAAAATCGCATGTTTTATACATACAATTGTATGTACATATGTAAATAGACACTTGAAATTTGTAAAATTACTCTATTTTCATACAAAAATTAACAGTAAAATTTATAAAAATTAAAATTAAAGGGTGTTGTATCAGTTAATGTAATTTGGCTATGTAATTTTGACAACTTGCTGTGTCTTGGAAACCGTAAGAGGCAAACTCTTGAAAATTTCAAAAACGGTAACCCAAAATTATAAAATCGTCAAACCGAAAAAAAGTCGCCAAATTAAATAAATTTCAAACAAAAAAAACGCTAAAATGATAAAAAATCTCCAAAATGAAAAAAAATCGCCAAAACAAAAAAAGAACGCAAGAAACCTAAAAAATCTCTAAAACGAGAAGAAGCACCAAAACACAAAACAGCACCAAATTAAAAAAAAATTTGAAAACTCAAAAAAAACACCAAAACTAAAAAATGCATATTAAAAATACGCTCAAACTCTCTCATACTTTCATTCTGAATATTTTTACACACATAATATTAATATTTATTCAGCAAAAAAAATATCAACGTTCAAAATTAAAGTGAGTTGCTGTGTGAATAATTTTGTCCGGCTCTGTAGATATTATTAGCTTGATTCATTCGTTCGTTTCTATATTTTGTGTTTGTTTTTTTCAATAAAATATATGTATGTATATGAATGGATATATTGGTGTCTATTCTGGAATACGCAACGACTTGTGAAAGTTACCTAGCTAGCCAAGAGCTGTTTCATAGGCGATGGTGTTTACAACACCTAAACGAAACTTCTGCTGATTATTTGGAGAGTGATATTGGAGCATTTCTGTTTAACTCTCTCTTATAAATCTTGGAATGTTTAATCGACGATACATTTATCTCTAAAATTAGTTTGTTCTTTTTTATTTTTATATGTACTGCTATAGGTTGTTGTTATTTTTTTCTTTATTTCTTTGCTGATGCTTTCCTTTGAGTTTTGAATAAGAATCTCGTCGGTTGTGCCAAGTGTGTTTTTATTTTTTATAATAATTTAAAAAAATGTATGTATATTAAAGTGAAGTCCATATTAATTTTCAGTGTTTGGTATTTTAAATAAAATATTTATTAAATTATTGGAGGTAGTTTACGTACCTTTTAAAATAATCAAATTCTGTTAATTAATTGATTTATTTTTTAATAGATCTTTGCAATTCAAACTTCTTGCAGCACCATTTTGTGCACGCCAAGCATAGAAGCCATAGACGATTAAAAAAGCTAAGTTCAACAAAGTAATCATAAATTTTCAATATATAGAGACGGGTGGCATCTACATACATACATAAATAATGTATGTACATAAAATAGGCTTGAACTAATTAATGAAGGCAAGTTTTTTATTAATAAGCACTAAAAAATAAATGTTTTTTTTATATTTATTGTACGATTCCACAAATCATTATCCAATGATTCTTGTACATCCCCAATGGCTCATATAAGATTAAAGTTGAAGAGCATCATACGATTCTCAGTGTTTTTCAAAAAAGAGTAGATTGCATCTACGACTAATAAGAACGCCTTCTGCCGCTATTGTACACGATTCGTCTTCGGAAATAGTTTTTCCCATGCTGAGCATCTTCCATGATTAAAATATCAGCTTGTCTACGATTGAAAATGCTCTGCATACGATTCACAGTAGACTCTAATGCGAATGAAAAGGCTATCTGGGTTACATGTAAAACAAAAACATAAACTTCATAAATGTATGAAATTTGTTTTTGTTTATCATACAAAATTCACCGTTTTTAAAAGATAGAGAGAGAAACGCGTTGAGACTCTCACGTTTATTTCATTTTAAAATTTTATGGTAAACAAAATTTGTTTTTTCTTTAATAGAAAGTTTCACTTCTTCGACGCGTTTTGCCGAATAGCCACCATTGTTTTCAATGAATTCAAAATAATAAAAAAATGTGAAAGTTTACAAAGTACAAAATGTCCTTAATTTTATATCAAATCAAAATTAAGCAAATATTGAAAACTCCACATTAACTTTTAAGTTAATATAACTCCATGAGAATTCTTATTCAAAGAAATATTTCTCATGAATAATATATGATAAATTTTCAAGGGGAAACTTTTTTTGTTCTTGTTTAAATTTGATTTTGCGTGAACACCGAGATTTTTTTTAATTTGACCTCTCGTTTTTAGAAGTACATAAGCATGTTCTCATGCATTTTCAAGTTGGCAGCTGCAATATTTTTGTGCAATAAACAATATTGTACAACAAAAGTTCCTGTGTATACACTTATTTGATCAAAAGTTTTCTTATTTATATTGCACAAAAAGCAAACCGCTTGTAACATGTATGTTGACAACATTACAGATATGTATGATGTATGATGCAAATATAAACCAAAAAATCTCTGCTTGGAACTCATGTAAATGTATGTGTATCTTTGCGGAAATATGTATATTCACATAATTATTTTAAATTATGCATGTACATATAAATGTTTTTCAGTAAAACCAACTTACGCTTCCTCTTTTTTTGCTCTTTTGGAAATAAAAAACCTTATTCTTCTTAGTCTGTGTTTAGACATGAAAACATTTGGAAGGTAAACATTTAGGTTGGAGGTTGTTCGGTACTCGACGACATGTTCTGTTATCATATTCTTTGCTACATACACATGGATATGTACATCTACATATGTATGTATGTACATTCATTTATATGTACCATAGCTGTTCAATATGATTTTTTTTCTTTGAATTTTTCTATAAAATTAAATTAAACTTAAATTTTATTTCTGTTAAAGGAATATAATTTTATTAAAATCATTCTTAATATTCATTGAAAATCGCCAAAAATGTAAAGAATGCAAAAAATTCAATAAAAATCGCGAAAATTCACAAAAAACTACTAACAGCGGTATGATAACAAAGTCTAATATTTTTTAAAAATCGGCAGAACTGAAATATTTTGATTTCTTATGAAATTGTAATTTTCTTAATTTTTTAACCACCCGAATCCACCATTAACATTTCTGCAATATATTTTTCGCATAATGCTGAAAAACTAAATACAGTAATTAGTAAAAGTTTAATAGAATGAGGTACGATTTTTAAAAAATAATTATTGATATATATTTTTAAATTGAATAAATATTTCTTTTTTGTTTTTTAGAAATAATTTCTATTCAAGAAATAACAGCCTGATTAAATTAATTTCTTGTGTTTTTTTTTTAAATTAAATTCTGAGAAAAACTATTTGATTTTTTTTTGTAGTCAAATAATCTTAAAATGAATTTTATTCAAATTTTGGATATTCAAATTTAAAAAATTTTCTTTTGTTTTAAAAATACGAACAAAATTGTATTTCGAATATTGTAAATTGATTTATTACTCTAAAAAATTAATTTGAGCAATGTATAGATTTATAAAAATTTCAATCGTTGTTACATAAATAAATTGTGTTGGATTTTCACATAAATAATAACACTGGTTTACAGCCAAAAAATACCAAGAACGCCACATTCCTAGATCAGTTAATTGGGACCTCCTGAATAGGAAAAACGCTGTAATTTTTTTTCTAATTACCGTTTTTTAGATAACGGCAGTTTTGTGTTTTTCGGTGTATAGTCTGAATCAAACCCTTGCACAATGCAAACAGCTCTTGTAGCGTTACTTTTTTTGTTTTCTTTTAAAAATTGTTAAAAAAATTGCAGTTAGTTATTGTTTAATCACTTTCCAAAGCTGTATAGCAAAATGGGAGCTCAAAGAAGTGCAATAAAAAATAAAGTTATTTCGCAGGCTTAAGAAGGCAAAGAAATTGTTAGATTTGGTCAAAGATGATTCATTAGAATTATAAGCAAAAATTAATTTCTAATGAGAAAGAAGGAAGCCCAAAACAGATAACACCAACTGGAACCTGATGTATTTACAGGCTATTCGTGTTAAGGTACGGTCACACTTCTCAAACAGTTGCCCAAAAAAAGCGTAAACAACAAACACTAAAGAAAAAATTTTGATCCAGACAATTGTTTATCAAATTAAACAGTTTCAAACCCAACTAATAGATAATGTCCACAGAAAAAAGTATTCACCAATTAATATTTTTAATTAAGAATTTAATTGCTTTAATTAAATTTTTAATTGCATTAATTAATTTGATTAAAAAAATTTAATTGATATTATCAAATTGTTTATAGGTGAAAATTTAATTAATTTTTTAATTGATATTAGAAATATTTTAATTAATATTACAATACCATTCATATTACTTTTTTGTGTGTCAGAAGAATACAACATTATTGGCTACTCTTTAACTTGACAAACTTTTCTCTGAATTGAAAGATTTTTCATTAGTATTTGGTGGTTATTCTTTTTTGGACAAATTTTTGACAAGTGTGACCGTACCTTTAGATATAACAAACAGGCGCGAAGGAAGCCACTGTTCTTGTAAGCCAAAGCGTTAATCGATGTATGATTCAGAGAACATTAACAATGTTGGACTGAAACCATTTGTCAAGAAAAGAAAAACCAAATATTTCTACAAAAATATAAAAGATAGAAAATCTTCTTTGAAAATGTTCGAATCATGGACTACTTGCGATTAGAGATCTGTAAGCTAATGACTGTATTATTTGTAAGCAAGGGATAGTTTATTTTTTTTTCTGCTTTAAAAAAACAGTCTTCTTAGCATCGACTGCAAATAGTTAAGGGGTCAACGCAAATAATAATAGTTTTGTTATATTAACTTTTTAGTGCATAAGGTCGGCTTGATTTATTTTAGTTTTGCATGTAATCTTTCTATAACCTGTAAAGTAAATTTTCCTTGGTACTTTGCTTAAAAAACACGAACGTAATATTTTTTAAGTCACAAAGTTGCAAACAAATTTGTAAGCAAAACAATTTTTGACAATCTCTGGCATAAAATCTCTGGTTCTTTGTGCTGCATTGAGCATATGCATACCAAACAAATAGACAATGCTTGTTGTTTTTGTTTCGATATTTATGTTGCCGTGGCGGTGTCACTAGAATTGGGTCATTGACTAGTTTATTTTTGACACAAAGTGATGATTCAATCGGAGGTGTTAAATTTCGATTACGATTACTAATGAATTAAATTACATTTTAAAATGATTGTACTGATTATATAATTGCCTTTAAAAGAATTTCTGATATATAATTGGTTACGATTACTAATAATCGGAAAGTAATCTGAATTACTTGAAATTACTAAAAATAATCCAAAAGAATCAAAAGTAATCAAAAAGTAATCCGACTTTTTTGAAAGATTACATTTTATTATTAATAAATAATCAAAAAGAATTAAAAGTAATCTTTGAAATTAATCGGATTATTTTTTTTAATTACTTTTGATTCTTTTTGATTATTTTTTGTAATTTCAAATAATTCAGATTAGTTTTCCATTATTAGTAATCGAGGGAAAGTGAATATAATCGTAATTTAATCATTACTTCACCTTTCAAAAAAAAAATAAATCAAATTAGTAATCAGTACGACTAATAATCATTAGTTAACAGCTATATATTCAACTCATTTAAAATACATTGTAAGACTAATTCGTCTTGAATAATACTTCCTTTATTATAATTATATATGTTATTATATAAAAACTACCTCTACCTCGGTCGCATCCAGAAAGAAACTTAAAGTTTAACAAGCACAAAAATACCAAAAACACAATATCCATACATAATTATATTTTAATCTAAATCCATCGAGACTTATTTGCGTTTAAGTGGAATAAATATCCTAATGGAATATCTTGCTTGAGGTAGACAATTTTTTTTCTAATACGAGTATAAGTACCCGGTAAATTAGTGATTGCCGTTCGTTTTTAACCGCAACCGATACCGCGGTTTTTATCCCATGAAAACCGAAACCGAAACATTCAAAAAAGCGTCGGTTTTTAAGTTTTACTTTAACATTATTATCTTGTTTAAAAATACAGCAAATGTACTTTACATTGAAGACTTTTATACATTATCAAGCATTCTGTAACAATGAAAGGTAAGAAAATTGTAAAATCTTAGAAAAATTATAACAATTATTTGCAGGAAGAATTGTAGTCTGTTATCAAAAAGCTCTAGCAGATGTAAAGCAAAAATAGGATAATTTTAACGTCCTTCGACAAAACTTTGTACTCTATAAGAAAATGAACAACAAAACAATCAACATATTATTGCTTCACAAGGCAATAACACAATAAATCCCTCTTCAACTGAAGGCCGAGTCTACATTGAATGCTTTAACATTTCTGAAATGTTATTACTTGGCTAATTAAATATAAATTTTTGGTGTGTAAAAATCTATATGCTAGGGTGTAAAAATCTTTTTCACAATACAATCACAAATTTTGAGTAAGATCGTGAGGCGTTATCAAATCGGTGTGAGCTATGTATGAGTGTATTAGTGTAATCATACGAACAAGAAGCACAGAGAAACTCAACCGAGTTTCATAGCATACCTTCAGGAGCAATTGCTTGTGAAGTGTAATAGTGCTGCCAATGGAAATAATTTTGTTAAAAAGTTGAAAAATATAAAATAAATTAAATATATATAAACTTTTAAATAAAAGAGCGTTTTAAATGCCAAATATTTGTTGTAAAGATATATAGCAGTCTTTATAGCAGAATTTATAATATTATATTATATTATTATATTATTACGTACTGTTGCCTTACACTGAAGCTGGTGCACGACAATTGAGTAACAATCTCCATTTCATGCCAATTGTAGAGCTGGCGAACAAAACCGGACTAGTACCGTTAAGTGTTACAGGAGAGGCAAATAACTGAACTACTTAGATAGAGACTAGCAAGGAACAGTTAGTTTCCTTTATTTTTTTAAGTTAGGATCAAACTGGTTTTTAAATGAAAATATTTCGTGACATTGTAGAAGTGTACTCAAAAAATATTTAAAAAAAATCATGTAGTGAGGACATGTCTAGTTTTGTTCCCCAACTCTACAATTATTATGGGTGGAGATTTTAATACAAATTTTGCAAACCCACAGTCGCAAGCTTTATCAAAATTTTTATTTGACGTTTTCCACTTGCATATGAGCAATTCTCCACAACCCCCACAACTAATAATTCAACTACTATAGATGCAGTTTTCCATAGATTTTTTAATACAGTAGATTCAAAGATGTATATATCTTATTTTAGTTACCATAAGCCAATAATACAAAAGAAAATTCATTACTAGATGTTTACATATCTCCCCTGTGATCGGACTTACATTGCTTTTCCTATTCTTAAGCTTTTTATAAAAGTACCTGAATTGAATACAAACAAGAGAAACTTTCCCCCGAAAAATTTCCCCTTTTTGATTCCCTTATCATGAATATTTTTCCCGTTAGTGATTTCACTTTTCTATTGGTTTTGTTCACATTATTTTTGCAGACGAACGGAATTGTTACATCGAATAATTTCGATATTTTTCTTCGAATTATACATATTGTTACGTAAAAATATTCCTACAGGATTAATGCAAAGAACTAGAAGTATTTAACTAAAGCACTAAACGTACACACATATTGACGTGCAAGCACTATAGCAACAACAATTGTGTACAAAGCTACAGACATACACGTATACAAATAAAAGTGCGAGCACTTATGGTAACCACCCTGTACTAACAATAGCACACTGCACTACCAACATACAAGTCGTTACTTTGAAAATTCAAAGACTAACGGCCAATCGAATCACATACAAACATCTAGAAACGGCGACATGAATTTTCCCGATTGTGCTAGAAGACTGTTAGAACATCTGGCTACCAATAAACAAACACGCCTAAACAGCCATATAGTTTGTGAGGAAATAGTTTCTTCCAGTTGGTCTTTACTAAGTACATACATACATGCATGTTGCTACGCCATCTATTTGCGAACATTCTAGATCCGGTTTTGTAGTATAAAAAGAGTTGCCGTATGTCAGAAGTCAGTCAGTACAAATTGGAATTTAGTAGAGTCAACATCGTTGAAAGTAAAAGACATCGTGCCGTGGATAATAACGTTAAGAAGTAAATAAGAAAAGACAAGTTGTAATTGGTTTAGTCAAGAATAAAAGGAAGTTCAGTTGCAAATAAGAAAAAAGAACTCACACGTTTAATAAAATTTAAACGTAACAATATATTAAAAGTTATAAATATTTATTGTTAGGGCAAGTCAGTAAAGCTCACGATCGTTAACAACAATGCTCTACAAATAGAGTATGAATCTCTTTGTTTCACACACAGTAAATTTCATAGTGGTGCACCACGGTGGTATACTAAAGAATTTTTTCCACTGCACCTAGAATATTTAAAAACACAACTTTAAAGTTAAATAAATTTTATTTATTATTTTCAATTTGTCCGATTTTCAATTAATTTCTATTAATTCTTCCTTTTTACATTCACGTGGGCTGATAGCGGAGAAAAATTTCACAGGAGATTCACGAAAGCATTTTGGACTTCGAGGGGAATTTTCACGTGAAGAAAAATTTCACTTGTTATTCACGATAGGGGTGATTAATTTTAAATAATCATTCATATTTCCAGCGTACATGCGTATTTATATACATGCAAAATTGTAAAACCGAAACCGATCGGTTTTAATACTTTAAAACCGGAAACCGCGGTTATTAACTTCCACTGTTTTTGCTTGATTGCTGATTTTTCTAGTTGTGGCGGGTTCTATTTATTTTTATCATTCTTTCTTCGTTTTTTGTCATTTGTTTAATTTCTGCGATTTTTTCGTTTTTTGGCGATTTTTTCTAGTTTTAGAGTTATTTTTTTAGTTTGGCATTTTTTCGTTTTAGTGATTTTTTTCGGTTTGGCGATTTTTTAATATTAGGATTTTTTAGTTGTACGTCTCTTTTCACAATGTACGATTAAGAGTTAACGTGAACTTTAACTGACAGTTCTTAATACAAAACTTGCCGTTAAGTGCCTGTTAGCTTTTAATTGTACATTGTGAAAAGATCCGTTAGTGTTTTAGAAAATTTCAAAAGTTTACCTCTTACGGTTTTCAAGATACAGCAAGTAGTCAATATTACCTACTCAAAATTACATTAACTAATAGAATGCCATTTAATTGATGTGTCTATATATATTACATGAGACTTTAAAATATTTCTTTACTCGTTTTGGAACATCCTTTAATCCTTAACTGTCATATATTTATTGTTATAGCGGCTAGTTTTCTACATATTATGTCCAAATTTCAGGTCAGGTCAGGACAGCTTAGCGAAAACAATATGGTTCCTTTTTTTTGGTGTACGAAACCCTAAAAAGTACATCGACTGCGTGTATTTGGCCTTTACATGTTGCACTATTCCTAACTCTTTAAATTTAATTAGTTTAATTAGTTCCTTTGCACGTATTAAAAAGTTATACAAAACATTCGATTTACTTAACATTACGAAAATTACTGCTGATTGATTGAATAGGTATCACAAGCGAGAAATTCTTGCAATGAGAACCCTTTGTAAAAATTATTAGAATTGATTCGTATTTGAACTACTTCCGGATCACAAGTTCGAGATCTTTGACTTCACTTCGTATTGACTTGTTTGGAAGCTCTTTTTTTATTGGGAAGTTAGATATTGTAAAAAAATATAATAATTATTATTGATTGCAAAATTACTCACATATTCAAGTTGAATTCGCGCGTTCTAAAACGAAGTTGTCCAAATAAAAAAACACTTAAGTGCATTCGTAATATTTTCTGTTCTTATCTGCTTAATTTTATTACATTTCTGTGTTTTAACTGGTATTATAATTATCATATTGTATTTGTTATTAGTGTAAATAAAAACTATTACGCATGACCATAACGGTATTTAAATTAAATGTGACGAAGAAAAAAACACACACCCACTTAAGAAAAATACTTTTGCCTCTTGTATAAAATCGCACTCTTAAGTTCTTTGTTTAGAAATCTCTTGTTTTTTCTCTCTTGTTTAATATAAAGTGCTTGAAAGCGTGTATGGATGTGTGTATGTTTATTGTCATAAGAACACACACGGGAAATGGTAGTGTGCGTACGTGTGTTTAATGTTAACTGCAATAGGCTGTGCATGCTTTTAGGCTGAATACACTCATCTAGTAGAATTTTTTTGCCTTAACAGCCAATTGTTGCTTCTTCGTTTATTATTAAAAATACAAGTGAGTGTGTGTGTAGCTGAGTCCTCATGTACATGTAAGTTGGATGCGAAAATTTACATGCAGTTATGGATTTATTCATATGTGTTGGTGCCTATTTAAAAGCGTGTTTAAGTTGATCCTCATGTCAGTTGTAGCATACATTTTGGGATGTAAGCATATACCAGTGCATTGAAAATATTAAAAGCGTTTAAAAGAAACAATCTCAAGTGTTTTGTTAAACAAAAAATAATAATTGTGTGGAAAAACAATAAAATAAAAACTACTTGAACTTTTCAAGGTTTAAATTTACTTTTTAAAATATTAAAAGACATAATAAAGAATTAAATATTTTAAATATATTCTCAATTATTTCAAAAGGTATGAATTTTAAATCTTTTTTAGTTTTGTAGCAGCAAATTGTATTTTTACAAGGGTAAATACCATTTTGGAGTTTTTTGTGAAATATTTTGATAAATACAGTAATATTCATTTTACTAAAAAGATTGCGTTTTTATAGAATACGGAAGGGCAACAAAGTGCATGAATTTGTATTTGTATACAAAACTTTATGTAAAATTAGTTTTTTATAACATTCTGATTGATATTTCTTACAAACGATTTTTAATATACATACATATTTACTTGTGGATTATTTTACAAATATTAAAATAAAATCAAGAGACCTTAAGCTTAACCAAATTAGAAAACTTTATTTTACCTATTTTTATACAATGATGCATTTTTATCTCGGATGTTTTTAGTATTGCTAAGAAGTTAAGAAAGAGAATATTTTTTTATTAAGAAGTTACAAAAGTGAATATTTTTATTAGTTAATGTAGAAGGGTGCGATATTTCCACAGACCTAACTTCAACATCCTTGATTTATATATCTTTTTATATATATTCGTATATGTATGTGTATTCCAAGACATTTACGCAAAACTCGGCATGATGTATTGTTTTTTTTTTGTTGAAATATTTTTAATGTCTCAATTTATATCGATTTTGTTGTTATTTGAATCAAAAATAAAAACAATATATGTTTTCTTATTAACAAAAATTCAAATCTACTTTATTTTTTAACAAAAAAATAAAATACAGCCACATGTGTCTAACTAACGTCAAAATTTTTAATATTAAGCATATAGGTATGCGTAAAACAGCAGATATAAGTTTAAAAAAAAACTAGAAGCACAAAAGTGTACAAGTTGCATAGAAGCACGCCATATTTTTTATTATATTAATTAAAATTAAATTTTACCCCCATAAGATTTAAAATGAATTTGAAAAGAATTTTATTTTAAATTTTTCACATAAAATTTTCCTAAAATGGATTCAAAAATTTCATATTAAATTTTTATGAATACGGTAGTTAATGATTAAAGGAAATTGTATATCGTAATCTGAAATCCAAAAGGTCTTAAGTACACTTTCTCCTTTTTTACAGGAGAAGCCAAATTTAACAATATAGTCTATAACAATTTTTCTGAAAATAAGGCCGATAATAGTAGGCAACACTTTACAGACAACTTTCGACCCAAAATTACACAACTCTATTTTTTAAAGCTTTTGTTGATTTTTGAGCACAATGTGATTAATTTTGAATAAAATATGTTTAATCATGGGTGACAGTAAATTTCATTTACCCCCTTTCCAATAAAATTGCAAACCAAACATCTGATCAGAATATCAGAAAGCAAATTATTTTTAAAAACACGGTTTTTATTACAATGACTCCGTGAAATTCACTACATAATTATTATAACTCTTAAATACTTTCCCACATTTTTAATACGTATAAATGTAAATGATAAATTCTTTTTATTTTGCAAATAGACATTTTTACATTTTTACAATATTTACTTATACTACGAGTGTTGTTATTTACATATAAACTGCTTTAAATTTAATTTAAATTAATTTAATAAAAAATATGGCTTGTTTTTATTGAAAGTTGTTCACTTTTGTGTTTTTTCTTATTTTGTCAAACACATTTCTGCTGTTTTACGCATATTTGTTCAATTTAAACATTTTAAAGACATATGAGGCTGTATTTTAAGCACACTTTGCTTAAAAATAAACACTTTTAACGGCAGATCTGAAGGTTTGTGTAAAAGAAGACAAATATTGTTTTTTTATACAAATAACCACAAAATCGCTATAAATTTACGGCCCTATGTATAACCTAAAATTGACATGAAGTTAGCATAAGTGGCAAAATTTAACATAGTCTTAACGTATTCTGCCATACAACTTTACATTAAAAATCGTGCTAGGATATAACCGTGTGTTATGCGGCGATTTTTAGTGTCACATTGTATAGAGGAACTCGTTAACACGTAGTTCAATTTTGTCACTCATGCTAACTTCATTCCAGTTTTTGATTATACATAAGGCCGTTAGACATTAAAAATATTTCAACAAAAATTTAGACAATTTATGATCCTAAATTTGAGTTAATGTTTTAGAGTGTATTTATTTGTTAAATTCCAAATTGAATAATGAATAAAATCGGTTTATGTGAACATATGTGAGTAAAATTTTTTGGTTAATTACATCATAATCAATCAAAAAGTATATAGTTAATTTTTTGGTTGTTACGGCGTTTGGATTTTAGGTGACGATATGTAAATAGCAATACTCGTATTATGTTTTTTATGTAAATAGTGATAAGTAAATATTGTGAAACAGTAAAAAAATTTTATCTGTAAAACTAAAAGAATCTATCAATCTATCCCGTATTCAAAATGAAGGAAATTATTTACACAATATAATAATTATGTAGTGCATTTCACGGAGTCACTCTAATAAAAACCGTGTTTTTAAAAGTAACTTGCATTCTGATATTGAGATCAGGTGTTTGGTGAATGTTTGTAATTTTATTGTAAAAGGTGTAAATGAAAATTTCTCTCACCCATGATTAAATATATTTTATTAAAAATTAAACATATTGTCCTCGAAAACCAAACAAAATGTTTAAAAAATATAGTTGTGTAATTTTAGGTCGAAAGTACTCTGTAAAGTGTTGCCTACTATTAGCGGCCTAATTTTCAACAAAAGTGTTATAGAGTGTATTTATGCACATTAAATCAATCAATGTGTCTTTCCTTTGTCTAGTATTCATATCGCACTTCCTTTGCACAAGTCGTGTCCATTCCGATCTTTTTCAGGAACTTTCCTTTATTTGAGTTATTGTACAAACAGTTGGATTAGTTTTTTTTTGTCAAAATCGTATAGCAAAAAATTAATTTACGTAAAATTTGAGAAAAACTCTCCAGAAAATCTTCTGAAAGCTATACACCTTTAAAAGACAGTGTCGTATCATTCCTTGGACACCACTTTATTACGAGTTTATGTATAATTTTTTTAATGTGATATTTTTTAATAAATTCAGATTAAATAACATCTTGAATACAATATTTTAGAGTTGTACAGTTCATGAAAGAACTAGTTCAATTAAACGATTCACTTTACTGAGCGCTGTGAGCCGTTCAATTCACTGAGCACTGTCAGCTCAGTACTGAATAGTTTCTAGATTTATATCGAACACTTTCAGTAGCTCGTTTTAGACACAAGCCTATAATCAACGCCATTTAAATAATTAAGTGGGTTTGTGTCTAAAACGACCGAATGAAAGAGTTCGATACAAGCCTTGTGCTTTTTCAGCAAATTTTATGTGTCGCACAAGTACATAAAAAAAGTATATATGTAGATATATTTATTAACAAATTCCACTCATTAAACTATTTAAGTTTTATCTGGAAAGAGCGGTCACTCAAAAGAGCTGATAAGCACTCCTCTACATTGTAGAGTCTACAATATTTACGTTATTATGTATTAAGTAGAATTGTTAAGTTATTCGAATTCAAGCTTGTACGAATAAAATTTTTAAATTTTGTTTTCTTTTTTAGGCAAGCAAATAGATTTTAAATAATATTTTGAAATAAGTAGGTATATAAATGAGTGTTAAGCTTCTAAGCGATGATTTTTTCTTTGTATAAAAAAAATTTCAAAACTATTTTTTACGACATGATTGGTAAATTTTTGGGTTACTTAACAAAATAAATAATTATTTATTCACCAGTTTATTCACTTTTATTTGAGTCATTTTGATTATTTGAATGATAATCGTGAAAACAAAATATTTGCATATTCTTTTGTCTCACTTTATGTGGCATATTTTAAAAATCTGTTATTAGACGGGGAATTTTCCTAACTACGTAATATTGTATAATATTAAAGTAATAATATTTTATGCATCTTTCATTGATTCTAGTCTTAAGTACAATATGAATTTTTATTAAGTTTTCTTAACATTTTAATAAGGTACATTCTTATTCTTAAAATTTTTTTCTCATACCAAATAATAACTAGTGCTTCATTTCGGTAATGAATGCGAGAAATATTTGGTTGAAAAATGATTATCATACTCTAAAACACAACATGAGCAAGAAACAAATTTGTATTTGATGTTTTTTATAAGTTTATTTCAGGTTTTATATGAATTTTTTGTGATACAAAAACTCCTCAAAAGTTACAGAAGGGACATTATTCGTAAAGCGGACAATGCAAATTTCTTTTTTGTGGAAATTCCTTAATATTTTGCATAACTATACCTGATTATGTGTATTATTAAAGGCCTTTCCCACGATGTCACCAGCAATCGTTCGATCGACAACTTGTATGGCAAACATAAACAAATTTTCTAATGTTATTGTTGTTTGCCATACAAGTTGTCGATCGAACGTTTGCTGGAGACATTGTGGGACAGGCCGTAAATTCTTCACTCAAAAAAGATTGATACAAAAAAAAACCTCAAGCTCAAGCTGAATGTGTGTAAATTAAAAACGTGTAATAAGAAAGAATTATTGTAAAATATTATAATTAGGGAAATGATTTTCATGTAAATACATGTTATCTGTCGTTGGTCGTAGATCAACGTAAATAAAATGTCTTTGCGAATCAACAAATTTGCGACAAAATGGCATCGATTTGTTAATGCATATTTTTGCATATTTTATATTAAATACATATTTTTGCATATTTCATCATAAATGTATATTTTTAATGCATTTTTTAGTTTTTTCATGCTATAAATCTAATTTTGGTTTTTTTTTACTAGTTGTAAGGTATAGAAGAGCTGCAGTTTTTACGACTGTGTAAGAACAAAAAAAGGAGAAAACGAGAAAAATTTGCGATCCTTTATTATTTTTTATATGAATCGATATTCAAAAACACCGTAGGACTCAAATTTCAATACCTTGGCTCTTGTCAAGTATACCAATAACATTGAAAATTAAAGGTAAAACCAATAGCATAGTATAATAGCCCTTCTAAAGTGCTTTTGAAAGCTCCTTTGCGTGCTTAAGCCTTTAATGAAAAATATCCAGTGATTGATACGATACGGATGCATTCTACAGTAACTAGGTGGGGGGGGGGGGGCGTGGCAGACGGCTGTCGGATACTATATGGGGCAAGTTCTCTTACTTTAAAATTTGTTTAATTTTATTCATAGAAATATAGTATCCGACAGCCTTCTGCCGAAATTGAATTTGTGTACACAAAGTATTGCTTTCTTGTTCACACTATATCCCAGTAAAAAAAGAGACTCCAAAAAAGTCATGAAAATGTAGAGTTTGCGATGCGGAAGTAGTGAAAATTTCGATCCGACCTAATGATTTTTACATAGGGTTGTCATTGCAAGAAGTTCTCTTTTTCGATAATTGGTCACTGAATTGGAAGCGATATTAAGAAAAATTCCCTTTTTTGTGTTCTATGATGATATTTTCATCTAGGAAAAAGGGTAAATAGTTGCCTTTTTTAACAATTCGTTTCTTTTTATACGAATTTAAGCCCGAAACAGTATTTTCATGTAAATTTAAGCAAATAACTTTTAAATTTTAGACTAAAATTAGCTCATTAATTTCTTTAAAAAAATAATTCTTTTTTAATTCTGGTGAGTATTTTCTAACACTATGGAGGAGTTACAAAGTTTTGTATGACTAAAGTAAGCTTCAACATGGTTTTTTGCTCACTCTCAACAAATTAAAAATATCGATTTCTTGGAAGCAATGAAAACGTAGTTCCACTAGAATGACTTCCATTTTTTTCACTGGGATCCCAATTAGAGTCTTTCGGTACTTTAACACCCCGAGTTGAAGTAATTGAAGATGCGATAAGAAATAAATTACAACATATGCAACAAATTATATCAATAAAGTTCTAGCAACGAAAACTGAGAAACTGAATATTCCGCAAAAAAATAGCATCATTCAAATGCGCACCAATAACTTAATTTTTGTTAAATAAAAGTTTTTTTTAGAAAAGATTTACCTTTGTCAATTTAAAAAAAAAATATTCATTAATGTACGTAAATAAGAGTTCCACTGAACTTTACGCGTATTTTGTATTCGATATGATTTGACAAAATATTTGTTAAGAAACCTTTTAATGTTTTTTAAGTTTTTAATGTCAAAATGTTTGTTAAGAAAGCAATTTTTTTTTTTTTTTTTTTTTTTTTTTTTTTTTAATACATATATTTATTTATTGTATCTTCAAAAATGAACTAACAATAAGTGATCAAATCTTAAAGCTAAAATATAATTATTTAGCCCGACCAGTGTCGGCCAAAACTTAGTGATAATTTAAATAATACAAAGTAGTGCTAATCAAAAAGGAAAATGAAATGTATTTTCAAGCATTCCCATCTAGAGTGTTGAGTATAAGAGCCCTTGTGTCCCTCTTTTTTAGGCGGATGTGACCATTAAAATTCAAAATATTACGAGCAAGCGGATTAGGATGTGACTCGAGTTTTGTTAAGTATTTGCCTGCGTATCTTGCAATTTCTTCAGTCACTAGTGGCATTTTTAAATCACGATGCAAATTTGAATTCTTAATGTACCATGGAGCAGATGTTATTAACCTTAAAATTTTGTTTTGTCTTCGTTGAATTCTCTCTACATTGGAAGCTGAAGCAGTGCCCCATAACTGGATACCGTAACACCATATTGGCTTCAAAAGCGACTTGTATATTAAAAGTTTGCAGTCCAGACTAAGTGTTGAATTTCTGCCAATCAACCAATGAATTTGAGATAACTTAAGTTTCATCTGAGTTAGCTTAAAGTCAATATGATGTTTCCATGTAAGTCTTCGATCAAGGTGTATACCAAGGTATTTCGCTTGGAAATGCTGAGGAATATTTTGATTGTTGATTCGAATGGGGGAACAAGTATCTCTTCTTAGGGTAAACGTTGTATGGACACACTTTTGTTCATTGACTTTAATTCTCCATAAGTTCAACCAGATTTCTAACTGTGTAATATATTCTTGAAGATATCGGGACGCCTCGTGCGGGTTTTTGTGCATACTAAGGCAGGCTGTATCATCGGCAAACGTAGATGTATGGATATTGCTGCTCACAGGCATATCACAAGTATAAATCAAATACAAAACTGGCCCCAGTATGCTCCCCTGTGGCACACCGGATGATATAGATTGGGGCAGACTCATGAATTCTCCTTCCACAATCGTAAACTTTCGGGTAGTTATGTAGCTTTCTAATAAATTCAGAAAATTTATTGGTAAATATGATTTTAATTTTAAAATAAGGCCTTCATGCCACACTTTATCAAAGGCCTGAGAAACGTCAATAAACAGGGCAGAACAATACATTTTTTCTTCAAAAATTCTTCTTATAAATTGCACCAATCTATGAGTTTGTTCAATGGTGCTATGCTGACTTCTAAAACCAAATTGATGGTCTGGGATGCACCCACTATCAGTTAAAATTGGGGACAATTTTGTCATGAGCAGCTTTTCGAAGAGTTTTGACATTGTTGATAGCAGACTTATTGGCCTGTATGACTCAGCCTTGGTAAGGTCTTTGCCCGGCTTTGGAATCATTTTGACCTTCGCAAGCTTCCAGCTTTGTGGATAATACTCCAGTCGTAAAATGGCGTTAAAAATAAATAACAGGATTCTAATTGCAATATGGGGCAAGTTTTTCAGCATATTGTTACTTATTCCATCAATACCTGGAGCTTTCTTCGGGTTGAGTTCAGCAATTAGTTTCTGAACATCACGCGTCTTAAATTTTATGGGTCGAGGGGGTAGCGCAACCACACTCGGTAAATCAACAACACCAGTACATGTATTTGGGGTAAATACGGATTTTAAATGCTCAACAAATATGTTACCTTTTTCAGTATCGCTTCTGGCCCAACCTCCGGTAGAAGTGCGCAGAGGTGGTCTATATTCAACGGGTGTTTTAAGCTTTCTAGCAGCTCGCCACAAGGAGTAATTAGATGCAGGTGTAGCATCAAGATTTTCCAGATAATTTTTAAGACATACAGTTTTTTCATATGCCAGCAGCTCTTAGAGTCGTCTAGTGCACTCTTTAAATCTAATTTTATTTTGAGGTGATCTGTGCTGTTGCCATTCCCTTCTAGCTGTCCTTTTTTCACGTAAAAGATGTTCAATGTCTGTAGAATAAATTCTATTAAACCCAGTCTGCGGATGGGAAGTAGTGGCATGTTCAGCAGCCTGTTTAATATTTTCGTTAAGATTTTTAATGTTAGATTCAATATCACCTGGTGTTCTTAGGTTAATATTTTCCGTACAATGGCTACTGAGGTATTTTTTGAACCCCAGCCAATTAACACGGTTGATCATCTTTACATATGGGACAGGGAAGTCACTTCTTAGTGGGCTACAAATTGTAACAATCGTGGGAGAGTGATCGGAGGAGAGATCTACAGAAGCTTCAACATGAATTAATTCCCTACCGATATTTTTCATTACTCCAAAATCTATAACATCCGGAATTTTTTGTATGTCCGTAGGCCAGTAAGTGGGCTCCCCACTTGAAATGACGTCCAAGCCCATTTTTGAAATTGTGTTGAACAATGCCCGACCTCTAGGTGTAATAAGACGCGAACCCCAGAACGTATGTTTTGCATTGTAGTCCCCAGCTGCTACAAAACAAGGGCCAAGAGATTTGTAGAATTCCTCGAATTGATCCTCAGTAATTGCGAATCTGGGAGGGGAGTAAATTGATGATATCACGAAATTTGTAACAAAATTTTCGACACAAATATTTGTTGCTTGTAGATGTTCTTCACAAATATTATCAAGGACATAGTGTTTGAGTCTTGACTTAATTATAATTGCTGACCCACCGCATGCTCTCCCCCTCGGGTCCTTTGAATCATATAGAGTGTAACCATTTATTTTAAATAAGCTCCTTGAAGTCAAATGAGTCTCAGAGACCAACATTATATCAATATTTTTTTCCATGAGGAAGTGCTCAAGTTCATTTTTATGCTGGCGAATGCCGTTTGCGTTCCAGAAACATATTTTTAACATGTTCATGGTTTGTTTACTAATGCTTGAAGCAGTGTATTCTGCATTCGCAGCATTTCTTGCATCATGCTCGTCATATTTGTTGTGAAGTTGTTTATAGTTAGCACCAGATTCTCAATAGTAGCTTCAAGGCGACTAAAGTTAAAGCCTGAGCTTGCATTCGCTGAATTGTTTTGCGGTGAAACATTTTGTGAGGGACTAGAACTAGCCTTAGCAGCATCGGCATACGATACACGTGAAGTAACTGGTTGACTTACTTGAGCAAAAGAGGCGGAGTACGTGTTTAATGGTTGGGCTGGGGCTAACTTAGGTTTTTGACTCATAGTCTGTTTAACAAAAGAATATACAGGGCATCCTCTATAGTTAGCGGTGTGATTACCTCCACAATTACTACATTTTTTTTCTGCTTGTTCTTTTGGCTTAGTGCAGCTAGCAGTACCATGCAATTCACCGCAGATAACACAAACTGTAGGTAAATTGCAGTAAGTTTTTGTATGGCCATATTCTTGGCAATTATGGCACTGTACAGGACCTGAACGCTTACGTGGCTCTTCAACTGTGATTTTTCGGTGTAACAGAAACTTTACGCTATAAATTGGATGCGTTTCATTTTTTTTCAATTGTATGTCATTCGGCTCCAGTTCAATGCGAAATAGCAATGAAGTTGATTTTTTTAAGCTGCTAAAGTTTTTAAATGTTGAAAAAAGTTGATAAATGCATATTTTATTAGTTTTAAATACATATTTTTATATTTTTACTGCATATTTTATGTACACAAAACGGTATTTTAAATACATGAAAATCCTTTCCCTAATTATTATTATTTCTTAAATTCTTTATTCTGTTTGTTCTTAAGACATTGTGAACGTAAATTAGGATTTTGAAAATGGCGTAATCGCATTGATTTGATTTTTTTTAATTGCATAAGCCTGAGGGAAAATCCTTACTCTTAGTAACACAAAATATAAATAATAAAAAGTAAAACAAGTACTTACTACAAACAGAAATTACATGTAAGAATATCTTGAACGTCACTTAATCTTCTGGAATTATGTAAAAATATTCAAGTCTTAAGTTACGAGTATTCTCTCTAAGTTTCGATTCGTTTATTTTCTCGAATATATAGATAAAAAATAAATAAGGCCCGATCAGAAATGGAGCGAAGTGATGTTCAAGACTGAAATACTGGCATTCCTTATCAAAACTTAAGAAAAAACTAAATGTTTTGATTTCTTGTAGAGTATAAAGCAACTTCGTATTTTCGAATTACGTTAAGGAACAAATTATTGGATGATATAGTACCCTGTCACCATAACTGCTATAAATTTTCCTTTGCGATCACCTGGGCATCTGATTTGAAGACAACCTGCTAAACTGGCTGTTATCTAGCATGTAAATATATTTTGATTATTACAAGTAAACATTAATGTAAAGGCGACTGATAAGCTAACAGCAGATTTATCCTCATGGTAACTTTCAAAGTGAACTTTAAGCATTTTAACAGTCAAAAGTGGCGGTATCTACACCAATGTTGCCAGAATACATCATTTGTATTTTTTATTTTATCGGACAGTTGTAATAATGAAAAAAAATAATGGTCACTTTATTTACTTTATTTATTATTTGTCTATGGAATTGAATTCCTGGCAGCATTAAATAAATTGCAAAAATTATAAAAAATTAAACAATAATTTGTTCTGAGTCTATAAAATTTATAAGGGCATTTTTATTACATTAATAAATGTGTTACAGATTCTTTTAAAATGATCCGCACCACAATAATTAGCTCTAAGGACTTGTATTGATACATGGGCATTTCCAGGATGACGAACGTTACTGTCGTACGTCTTAAATGGGGAAGAAAGAAAACCTAAAGTAAAAATATTATTTTGTTCATTTTGTAATTTTTGAACAGCATTGGACTGGTTTTATATTTAGTGGTAAATTTGTATTTTTTCATAAATAGGTTTCTAAGATATTAGGAAACAAAAAGTGATACGAACGTTACAAAAAAAGGAAGTGGTGTTGATTCGCACCTATGAAAATGCAAATCTCTGTGAAATGAATCACGCTTTTTTAAAAATGCGAAACTTAAATTGATCTGTACTAATTTGGCCTCGCGTTAGTGCTTGTTGCGTTGAAATTATTTTATTAGCGTCTTTTCTAGAAGCAATAGTTGATACGTAACGTTAGGCGGGGTTTACATCTGTGTGCCAAATGCCACACAAGCGTAAAAAAGCGTAACCAACTAATTACTAATGAAAAACTATTTGATTCAGATATGTATTTATTAAGTTAAACAGTTCCATACATAATTAATAGACAATTTTATAGAATCCAAAATGATTGAAAACTGTTCAAATCAATAAATATATGTCTGAATCAAACAGTTTTTCATTAGTTATTAGTTGGTTACGTTTTTTGGGCAAATGACAAACAAGAAAGGCCAGATGTAAACTCAGACTCGTATTCGTTGCATGATATATTTTGCATAGCAATGTATTTGAGTAAAATATAAAAAAATTTATGTATTTATTTATTTAATACAAATAACAATGCAGCTTAGGATATTATGTACATATATATATGTATATATATAAATATATAAAATGATAAAGGGCCTACCATCATTTTTAAAAAATTTTCAGCAAGTGATACATACTAAATTTAATTGAACTAGAGTGAATTTTAATCAGGAATAATTTCTTAATCGAGAGTAAGCTCATTATTTCCAATTCTTATTATATGAAATATTTTTATTAATTAATGCGATTTTCGAAAGAAGAGAAGAAAAATTAAAATTAAATTCATCCATGTTCTGGCTTCCACATCGTTTTCACATGTTTTATTTCTTTTTTCTTCCTTTAGTCCTGTTTTCATCCATACATGATCTAAAAACTAAATCCGCTATCATATTAGAGTTACTAAAAAATTGCATTTATATATATTCCAGAGTACCGTGTAAAATGCATCTAATTTGCAAAAATCTAAATTATTTATATATAAAGATGATGTACTTGGCAAAAGAAAAAATTCGATACCGATATTGTCATATTTAAAAGGAAGTGTTACCACCCCATTGTATTTTTTTTTTCAAAACGCGAACTAGCGCGAATTTCAAAAAAAGCTGAGACCCGTATTTAATTTAATCGACCAAAGATAAAAATATGTTGATTTGGCATTTTTATTACAAACACCCCGAAAAAAATTCAAAAACCGTATTTTTAACAGAATATCCTTAAAAAAAGGAGATGGATGATAGTCCTTGGACAAATTGTATATAAAGTTGGACGCGCCTTAAAAAACCTTTCTTATGATACCTATATTGTATATGTTGGTAAGGAAACAGATTCTCATATTAGACCCTTTTTCAAAATGGTCCAGCTCACGAGAGGTCAAAGCTGGAGCAGAAATATTTTAAATGTCATCATAAAAGATACCAATGTTCATTTTGAGGGGGGTACACCTAGCTCGAATTTTGCTCCCATACAACTTGAGTCGCTCTAATGTGCATATGCACATATGTATTTGTTTTTGTTTTTATTAATTCAAGATGTATATAACCAATTGACAAACAAGAAAGAAATAAAAAACAAGTATATTATTATTATACATATTATTAAATTATATTCAAGCTAACTTCATTGTATGTGCTACAAAATATTTGTACATTAAATACTTAAGTCGAATATAATTTAATTGTATACATAGTACATACATAAATACATACATAAGTATATTAACATACATATAACACATCGTATTTGCGAAAAATTAAAATCAACGAACATCAATGTAAAATTTTTCATGTGTGCAATAAATAGAAGGAAAAATTATATAAGGTATACCCAGCTCAATTTACTTTACGAAATTAATACTTGAAATGTCTGAAAAATGTACTGAAAAGTTTGTTTTGACATCCAACGTATATTTAAATTACAAGCGCCGAAACTAGTCACATAGTATGGATTCCCTTTGAATAAATACTACAGACAAAAATAAAATAATGAAAAAATTCATTCCACAAATGGTATTTTTTATTGCAAAAAATTATTCATAAAGTCATGAATTGAATAAATGAATGGACGATTTTTCTCTGGTGAAGATTCTAATATATATGTATGTTCGCTTAACTCCCACTGTATCATAGGGCGTCATAGATTTTAAGGAATATTATAACTTTTAGAGCTAATTTAAATTTAATAATAATAAACACTTTCCCTGCAAGTTAAAATATTTATTGTTAAACTTTGTAATCAGACACTTTGAATCAAGTAATTTGCCCTAAGTAAGTTAATACTACATATGTACATATTAAAGACCTGCACAAGACGCCTTATAAGAACTTCTAAGGCATGAGGGCAATTTCAAATGTTTTACTACAGCGAAATCTTTTGAAACAAACGATAAACAACGTTGTCGGCAATACATTTGCTTAACTTATTGCAGGTATAAGAGTAAAGAAGAAAATAGTTCGTGACTGAAAAATTTGTGGTCTTTTTTCTACTTATTGGCGCGTATACAAACGTCATGCATGTACATACATACTAGAGTATCCAATTAATCGGGTTTAGGTTTTGTTCGATTAAAAAATTAATCGATTTTGGGATTTTAATTTGCTCGATTAAACGATTAAGGTTTTTAAATTGCTCGAATAATTCGATTAATCGAATAACTCGAATAATTTCTGTATATCTGTATACCTTACGTGAAAAATAAACAAATTTAATGTTGGAGTTAAATTTTATTAATAAAAAACATAAAAATAATATTAAAACATAAAAAGAAACTTAAAATAATAATTCATGTGAATTCAAAAAAGTTTAATAAAAATTTAAGAAATTTTGTATTCGACATATTGTCATAAAAATAAAAATAATAATTAATTAGGTACATACAAAATGAGATCTTTTTTATTTTAAAAGTTTTTAGTCACATCTTCTAAAATAAAATAATTACACTATCATATTAAATACTTACGTTTAATTATTTGTTTCACTTTGACGATATATTTTCTTTAACAAATGTTTAAATTAAAGTTATTTTTACTTCATATAAATTCTCACTTTGCTACAAATGAATGTGTGTCATGAAAGTAAAACATAAACTTATAGGTAAACAAAACTCTAACAGCTGATCGAAAAAAGGAGAAAAATGTGTTCGAAAACAAGTGTAATTAAAATGTGTGCAGCATTGATCACTAAACATGTCTATTTGAAATACAATTTTAACGGACGAATTTTTTAAAATCAATTAAAGTGGTATTACATTTATATAAAGAAAGAATTTATTTAAAAATAATTTAAATCAATTAATCGGTTTAAATTGGTCGATTATTCGTTAATCGAAATTCGCTATTTTTTCTTAATCGAAAAATTATTTGAAAAAAGTTCGTCGATTAATCGAACAACGATTAATCGATTGGATACTCTAATACATACATACCTACATAATTTGTGTATGCTCTCTTATTTTTCTGCGCACATACAAATGCACACATGCATTTACATGAGTTGTGTGCGCTTGCTTAAAAAACCTCCCTTAAACACAAACATAATAGCTTACCATCCAAATCTTACACACACACGCACACCCAAACGTACAATATGCAAAATAACAAGTATACACATATCAACAGTATAAATATAGTACTTCTTTTGATTGTTTGTTATAAACAACAAGTCTTGGCGACATCGCTTGTTAACAGTCATATACACGTACACCAATACATCCATCGTGCTTCGTTTATAGTACGACAGCATTTAGTATTGTCATGCCACGAGAATACATTTAAACAACATGACGTATTTACATTTCATGACTGCTTACGCAGGTCTCTAGTACATACGTATGTTTGTATATACGACTTGTTGCCCCAAGCCTGCTTTTGCTGGAGTTGAAATCAGGGTTATCGTTGTTGACAAATTTCAAAAAGGGTCGCAAAAAAGAAATTGTTAGAAAAGATTTATTAACAACAAGAAAATAAAATTTTTTAGCCCGTCATGGAGATCTTAAGGAGTTTCACATTTTTTAACTTACATTTATTTATACACGGAAAAATAATCGTGTAGCCTTTAGTGTTGAAGAATGTTTGCAAACACACACACACACATATGTACATATACATACATATATATTCATTTATTTGTTAGTTTACAATACACAAACGCACTAAAAATTAATTACAACTTATGAAAAATAAGAAATATTATGAATTCCGTTACGAAACACTTGAACGAACATTAAGTTTTGTTTCAGTTGATAAACAAGTAAGAGCAGTAATTAAAAAAAAACAAAAACCCCGTTTGCTACCAACTTTGAATTTTTAAATATCCTACGTGTTCATTCGAAAAGAAAAACTATAAGAGAAACCTATTAAAGAGATACCTATTTATATATAGATAGTTCGCCGACTTTGTAGCATGTAACGACCATATTTATTCATTTTTGCACTACAAAATGTGAAATTATTTTTGTCGGTTAATCGACTGAAATTAACCGCTTAACCGTTAATCGAAAAAGGCTAATTTTAAACTAATGGATCAGTTAATCGGATAGTAATTAATCGGTTAAACAATTAAAGGTTAACCATATAAATACCCTAGTAGTGATGTGTCATCCATCTACTAAAAGCCGACGGTGGAACTTGTCTAATCCTATCGGTTTAAATAGATGATGGATATCTAGGGCAAAAGCAAATCTAGTGGTTGGAACGTCGCGATCAGCCTGATACTTTTCTAGGTGCTGTTGCTGTTCAACAGATAATATAGCTCGAGCCCCTCAGCAAGACGCTTGCTGATAGTCAGAGATAGACAAGTTCAAAGATTACACCCTTTGTGGTCCGTGTAAGTCACATAGTGCTTTATAGGGATGTACTGGGAGATGGCCATGGCATATTTTTGCCATAGCGGGCACACATTTTCGTTCAAATTAAGTTTGAATAAAAAATTTTGTAATACTGACCTTTTCTAAATGCTATTTCTTAACAAGATATAAAAAGTAGAATGAAGTAGTGAAAAATTATACAAAAGAGCTATTTAAAATAAGTGCCATAAAAGTGGTAAAGTCAAGAAAGGATAAAGGCTCAGTTAGCCGACTGTAATGTAAAGTAACTGCAACAATAGGAAACAGCTGATCAATATTGTTACATGAAAATTATTGAAAATGGTTAAAGCGATGTTATGTAATGTAACCTTTTCATTACTCTTCACATAACAATATCGATCCGCTGTTTCCTACTGTTCCAGTTACTTTAAATTACAGTCGGCTAACTGAGCATTTAGATTGTTACCTTATATCGCAGCGGTAACGCTGATTGAGACAGAACAAAAGTGAGTGTGCGTGTGTGTGTGAGAGTTTTTGAGAAAATTATGTAAGAAGAAGGCTAAAAACATACACATGTAAAAGAAAGTCGAAGTGAGAAAAGTTAAAAATTGCCCAAGGAATATTTACTGTGCAAAATGGCCCATAGCAAGGTTACTTACTTACTTATTTAGTTCCTCCCAGAAATTTTGTTTAAATTATAATAAAAAATTAGTATCTTATCCTTATTAACTCCCACTGTTCGACCATAAATTAAAACTTTTCATTCCACTAAAACATGAACAGTTATTATTTGTTTTTTATCTCTTTGCTTAATGTCTGGATTATTTGGTAACATGCATAATTGTTCATACCTACATAAATATGTATGTATGTATGTACTTAAATTCTTTCATACTATTTGAATATACCTACAGTTACACAGATAATAGTACGTACCCGCAAGAAAAATGCTGTTAAAAAATTATAAATTCTTTGCGTTGCGTATAGAAAGCCTAGACATGGATGTGTTTTTCATAGCAAAATGGCGAGAAAAAAGTCATTTATAAGCAAAATAAATAGAAAGAAGCAATTAAATTTAATGAATTTCCAGACTAATGCTATTTTTAGTGATAAAAGTAAGTTTAAAGCAAAACATTTGGCGTAAACGAAATGAAAAACTGCAACCGCAAAACCTCACTCCTCTCACTTTGAAACGGTGGTTCCGTCATGTATATCGGCCAATGGATGGAGAGCTGCAATTTGTGGAATCAAATATGGCCCGCGCTTAACATATTTAGAAGTTTTGACAGCAATAACTCCATAGAAGACTTTTATTATAATTTAGAACGTTGTATACCTAAAAAAACGTAAAGACAAACAACTGATTGATGGTAATAGTTGGAATATATATATATATATATATATATATATATATATATATATATGTATGTAGTTGACATCTAATAATAACACTGTGCTTGGAGTTTGTTTTTGTAACAAAGTGGGGACCTTAATTCGAGTACGCTGAATTCAGTGGCGCTAAACGTTTCTTATGTTGGCTCTTGTTTAAAAAATAAATACAGTGGAAAATTATGGTTAATAGTAAAATTATTCGCAGATTGAAAAAACATATATTGAATTATATGCGTCCTTAGGAAACTTAAAAAAAGTTGAAATTTTTTTCTTTTTTACAAGTAAAATGGCAAATTTTTAAATTTTTTTAAAAAAATTTCTTTAGGTCGCGTGTTTATCAATAATATCATTACCACGTCAAACTATCTAATATGCGAAATGCGTTTCTCCAGATTCGTTGTCAAGGTCCTGCATTGGGTATGACACGCATTTTGGTAACATGTTTAATCTCTCCGCTTAACAGAAACATGGGAAATGTTTTTTATGAAGTTTCGAATAATTACGTTTTTTTAATACATTTTCAAGTATTAAATATCCACATTCGCTTATTTGCACTAAAAATTATGACCTTATGACCCTTTGAGACCATGTGAAACTATAGAAAGCACTAGCTACAATATCCGAATCCAATAAAATGCCGAGTTCACTTAAGCTTTCCCTAGAAAGTCTTGAGTTTTTTGGAATTACAGGCTCTAAAAATTCTAATCAGACCCAGACAATAACAATTGCAATTTGAGTTGTACAAACTGACATTCATATATTTCTTACTTCTAGGGCTAGTCCATTTTTCCATTCTTGTTAAACTGTATCCTATTGTGTAGGCTAGTGTATCACGGCCTTACTGAAGAATTGTGATTCAATTACATGAACAGCTGCTCATACGTGGTTTCTTACTACTAGATGTCGTTATTGGTCGGCCATCCGTTAAGTTTGAAAATTAATGGCACTTACATACAAACGATAATTTTCATAATTACTATTCTTACGACTAATTTGGTAAATAAAAATAAACAGCGCATGAATTCATAAGCATATTAAAAATAGTATAATAATACAAAAAAAAAAGTATAAATAAAATATTATTCATGTAGCTTAAAAAGAGGGTGCTGACTTTAAGCGTTACAATTTCTTTCCAAAATTTCTGCCTTCAAAAGTATTGAAATACAAATTTTGACCAAGTTCTTGTTTGGCACAATACCTATCACTTCAATGTGTTATGCATTATATAAATTTTGAATCGTAACGGTGTCATGTCATTTCTACTTGACAACATTTTTTCCATATAGAAAATTAAAATATATCCATTTTTCTCTCCTTTTTTAGAGACGTAAAAATATTGCCAATTTAGCGTATTATCTAGAAATGATATGAACTTTAGCTTTAAATATTATAGGCGTTATCCCCAACCCCTCCGTCAATTTTTAAACTCAAGATTTTGTTGCGAGAAGCGCTCAATTATAATACTCCACTTTTTAAGATGATAAGCCGACTTCCTAAACGCAAGTTTGCAATTCATATTTACAATGCATGCACTTCATAAGCGCATATGTAAACTTTCTGGCAACGTCCAATGTTCCCAATCGTTTGGCAACTCTTTTTAATGAGTATCAGTTATCAATCATCATCATCATTTTTATTTTGAAGGCAAACATATCTATGAGTTGCATAGCGACGTTCCTAAATGCCGATAAAATGCAAAAAGTGTCTCGGCAACGCTAGGTTGCTCTTAATACAGGCTTAGCATTGCACACTCATTTTATTAAATTGTGCATTGCAACTTGCGCTTAGGAAGTCGGCCATAGTTTCATGGCTTACATGCGTGCATACAAGTTTCAATAAAATGGCTTCAATTAAAGGCTGTATATTTTGTTTTCAATTCAGTGCAATATTAGCGTAGCCCTGCCAGTCCTGGTTAAAATGTTTGGGTTTTTTAGATTTTTCTAGTTGGTTTCTCACTTTGACCTACTTGCTTATGAAATTTCAGCTATCAAGCGCAAATTTAATTTTTTTAAGGAAATATTCCCGGCCACTTTTTTAAAAGAAATAATTTTTTGGCCAGTACTTATGGTTCATGTCAAGTTTCGTTAGAAATGGATTATAATATCTACACAACGTGAAATGAGAGGCTTAAAATTTGTGGGCGTGTTAAGGCCCACTTCCTTAAAAGAAAACTTATAGCCTTGCATCATTAGAATATGTATACCAAATTTCAACACTAGATTTGATTTTTTAATTCTGTGCTTTATGGGTGTAGCCCCGCCCCTGGTAAAAATGTTCAGGTTTTCAGATTTGTCTAGTCTGTTAGATTTTCTTTTACTAGTATTTATCTTTCCTGTCGAGTTTCGTTGGAAACGGATGATAGTAAATATATAAATAGTATATTAAAATGTTCTGAGCAGAAGTACATGAAATAGGAGAGTTAAATTTTATGGGCGCGTTAATACCCACTTTTTTCAATGAAAATGTATAGCCTAGTATTATTGTAACATGTATTTTAATAAAATCGCCTTAAATTTGTTTTATAACTTTGACCTTTATGGGCGTATCCCTGCCTCCTGGTTAAAACTTTCGGGTTTCCCGATTTTTCTAGGTCTACCTAGATTTTCACCCAGGTCTACTTGTGTACCAAATTTCAGTTCTCTAGCTATAGCGGAAGTGCTTCATAATATTATCAGTCACTCAGTGAGTATGACTTAAAATATGCACTTTTTGCACCTTCATATCTCAGGAAGCTTTTGTTGTAACTTTTAAACTTCGTATATGAGATGACATGAATTAATTCTAATTATCATTTAAATTATAAGATGTTACGATGGCGGGGAACAAAATCATGAGGGGTAAAAACACGAAGAATGGCTTACAGTAAATATACGCACTACGTGCATAGGCCGGAATTTGGCCTGACGCACTCCCTTGCGCCTCGATTTGCAATCATTAGATTTTTCATAACTCAGACGTTGTGGTACTCGTAGAATTTGTTTTATGCTTTCAAAGTCATTTAGTATTTACTTCATTACAATTGATTATCTTATAAATTGAGAAGTGCTTTTATATAATAACTTCTATTAAATCAGCATCCATTAATTTTTGTTTTGTAACGAGCTTTTAAAAATTTCCTCATGAGCTTTGCCTTTTTGAGCATCAATATTTCCGTTCTCAAATCATTATTAATGATTGATAAAAACAAACAAAAATTAATGTTAAAATAATACGAAGTAAAAAATTCCATCAGTTATCGATTTCGAATATTTGACTTTAAAAAGCATTTTTCCGATTTCGGATAGAACCGAACAGCGAACCCTAGTTTTCTGAGACATGTCAAAAAGAGGAAGAAAAATAATAGGTCTGTAACAGCATACAAAAAAAAACGTCCGTTTACAGACTTCAAAGAAAAAGGAAATCTTTTCTCTATTCTGACAATGTATAATGTCAAGATCCTATTATCATTCGTTGCCAGTTTCTTCTGATATAAGAGATTCTCTTCCAGAAATTCATGCTGGCGCAGAAGATGAGGATGAAGAAGAAGAAGAAAGGACAAATAATGTATGGAACCAAATATTAAGGTGTTCCAATAGTTATTAAAAAGATCATGAGCATTGATTATTTTTTTCCAAATTAAGTTTTTTCTTTGAATTTATGAATAAACACAACACGCATGAAATAAATTGAATAGCAAAAAATATTTTTTTTACCTCTCCTTAACGAAGATCCGACATAACGAACGTCAATTTTTTTAACATTAACAACCTAATACTATCTTACTCCACAAAAAACCTAATATTAATGACGCCACATTTTTTGAAGTACTTCATAAAATCTGTCAGTTTTAACCTACTGATATATGTTTTTCGATTATTTTTTATGAAATCATATTCCTGCTCAATTGCTAAATAAAATAATGAAAGAAATCTTTCAGTTTAAATGGTTGCCATTGTTTGGTAGATTTTTTATTGATTGTGAATCTGAAAACCGAATATTAGTGACACTCACTGTATGTATGTACATACATACATATACATATACATATGTATACATACTTACATGTAAATATTGTATAAATACATTACAATTGTGCAAAATAAATTATTCCCAAATGATTAACACAGATTTTATATTGTGCTTCATTAAACAAATATGGTTTTGTCTAAATGAGTAAAAAGTCAAAAATGTCTAAAAACGAGTTTTTTAAAAATTTGAAACACTAAGAAGAGGTGATGCGAAGGTGTTATCAAAAATATTAATGATTCAAACGTGTGTTCACGTTTGCACTCAAAGATATTATTATCAGGAACAATTACATATTAATTTATGCTCATTAAAGAACTAAATGGGAACTTAAATGTTGGATTTAAAACGTGAGGTTTTTAATATTTTTCAACGTCACCCGCAGCTGTTGTTATCCTTTTTTGGTTTGAAGCTGAAAACTTTTTAAATGATTTTGCTTAAAAATAGAAGTTAACTGTGTGCCCTTTTTCTCCATGAACGTATTTGTCTTACAGAAAACATTTTACTTACTAGAATGAAAAAAAAACTCAAACTATCATGAATGTTTGCTGTTATGGTTATATCAAACACGTCAAATAGTGAAGTCATTCGAAACATAATGCAAGTAGGTTCATATCAGTTGATCATAACATAGCATACAAAGTTCTTGTTTGACAGGTTATTCTGTTATAGTTGTATTCGTCAGGGTATCACCTTATCATAGGCAACCACAATACATGTATGAATTTTATGTCGTTTTTGCATTGAAGGATGCTTTGAGATTTAACTTTATGATTTCTTGAGGCGTCGATTACTTTTCTACTCTTCGGGAACATACGGATTCATTTTACAGTGGATGTCACTTAAAATCATACAGAGCGACTACGCAAAGTATTATATAGTAATATACATAAAAATCACACTTTATGTAAAGGAAATTAATATTTTTTTATTTGTTCAGCTAAATGAAAGTTATTTCAATAAAAAAAATGCAGTTCATATAGAAAAATACCACTAAAAATTAAAAATACCACTAAAAATTAAATAAAATCGTATGTATCACTTTAAATCGTACATGGTAAAATTATTGGAATATAACAATTTTAATATTTTGATGGATATCCTTTGCTGCTTTTAAGGGCCTGTAGCCATCTAGGCATGGAGTCTACAAGATTTCTGCACGTTTCCGCACTAATTTTGTTCCATTCCTCCTGGAGAGCGATGCGCAAATAATTTTTGTTAGATATGGTATGATTTCTAATTTTCCTATCCAAAATTTCCCAAAGAAATTTTTCCATCAGAAGAGAATATATTAAATTTTGATTCATCAGTGAATATGACGTTATTCCAGAATTCTGTTGGATGTTTCAGGTACTCATTCACAAATAATAATCTTCTACGTCTATTGCGGTCATTTATAAAAGGTTTGTTTCTTGCAATGCGTTCATGATAATCATGATTACGAAGGGTTCTTCGGACGGTAGAGTCGCTAGCATCCTTTTTGCACTTAGCTTTTTATCCGAACGTTTCCTTACTTTATTTGTTATACGGCCTTCTTTATTATACCTTTTAATTATGTACTGGATGGTGCTACGACTGCGGTTAACTATTTCAGCTATTTCTGATAAAGATTTTCCGTTGTTATAATGAAAAATTACCAATTTTCACTGGTTTGTTTCAAGTTGAACGTTTTTTATATCAAATAGCTTCTAATTTATATTTTTTTATGTAAACTTCTCTAATCCGACTGTTTCTCTATTAATCTTTTAATTTAACCTAAAACTTTTGTTTTAAATAACAGAAAGCCTTTGTAGTGATGAGGTTGCCCACTTTTAATGTTATTTTCATTTAAAAATAATAATGCTGTCATATTTTTCAGTAAATACAAACAAATATAATATAAACCAAACAATATAAATGTTTTTGAAATGTTTATTTGATTCTTATTTACAAAATATCTGTTACTAGTATACTGTAGGATTTTAAGTGACATTCACTGTATGTTGTCAATTTACTTCAGTCATTTTATGCTAGGAACACAACTGGGACGAACGACGAATTTTTCGGTGTGAACTTTCGTCATGAAAAAAATAAAACACATATGTGCATATGAAAATGAGCACAACACCGCCGTACAACGAAATTCGTCGTGCGTAACGAACTCCGAGATAGATATATTTCTTTTTTGTACGCCGACGAACGACAAAAAAACAAAATTGAGAGAAAATTCTCTCCATCTCTCTCTATTTTCGTACACACAACAACCAACTTTATCAAATATGAGAGAAGAATTCGGTGAGTAAATTCGTCGTTATTGTGCTTCACACGACGAATTTACGCAGCAAATGCTTATCGACGAATTCGTCGACGTGGACGAAATTCGTCGTTCGTCCCAATTGTGTTCCTAGCATAATACCCTTCGTGAGACCGATGACCTCACTCTGAAAGACTGTATTATGATATTTATATTTGTGAAGAGGTCTTACATTAACTTTATTATCTAAAGCTGTCTTCCACAATGACGATGCCAAATATATGATTTTTCGTACCATACTCGTGCAAAGTCACTTTGTCATCTTGGGATCTAATTGCTCTTCTGAAAAGGTCCATGAATTTGGCATTTAAAAGTGATTTTGGGTATATGGACTCCGAAGGGCATTCTGGATTTTAATTTTGGGCCACTATTTCGAGCATTTATGGCCGTATGTCACGAATAGCATGAACAATGTTGGCCTCCAAGGCGTCAAATATTGCTGACTTATAAGCATAAGCCAGTGACTTCACGTGAACCTACAGGAAATAATAGAGAGCTTGCAGGACAGTTGAGAGGTCCATTCAGTCGAGAATGGGGCCACCAGTGCATTTAAAAAAAAAAATCATCCTATAGAAATCATTCTGAGGATGATTTTAATCCGTATGTGGCTATTTTTGTTTGTTAATAAACGGATGACTTGCTCAGATGGACATTTAGTCTAAACACTTTGGTAGCGTTGTTTAAGCATCAGTATAATAATGATGATTTGCCTCAGTGTGCTGCCAATAAATTTTTAATGGCAAGTATACACGATACTACAAATCGTACGATAAATCGTACAAGTATGAAATTATGAAATATACTTTGTAGTATGAAAATCAAAAAGTTTTGATTTTTGTGGGTGGAGCTTTGCTAAGTACGATAGTAAGTATTGTACATCATGCTGTTGTACAGCAAAATTTGTTTTATGAGGAGCTGATTTAGGAAAGGCATTGTTTATGCGGCTCAATTTTAAAATAATTTTTATGTAGCGGATATTTTAATAAAAAAAAAACATAAAAAATTATTTTAAACATTCTCTACAATATGCCCCTTTAGTTTTTGCATTATTTTTTTATTCTTTTCAGCTGCATAATTCATTTATCTGTGTGTATATTGCCTTAAAAATATTTTTTCAAATGAATTAGTATGATTTGTAGTAACGTGTATCTGAAAACCCGTACAACTCATACTACGCTAAGTACGAAATTAAGTATCGTGTATACCCTGCATAATAGTAAGCGCATTATGACGTTTTGTTTGACAGTTAAAACTTTCTTAAATTCTATCAAATTTAAACATCTTTGCTTGAATTAAGTTATTCTTTGCTAGTTAAGTACATTACTTCATCGACGTGCTAAGCCTTAAAGTTGCTCTGACCTCAATATGGCTGCAGGTATGTTAAAAGAACCAGATTTGTATAGAAGTGAAAACAGGCACTTAAATTCTAAAAACCCAACAAGTTTCGCAGTTCATTTTGTAGGTCTATCCAATATTTATAAATAAAATGGGGCAAAAGAAATATTTTTTGATATTATTCAGTTACACTAATCGATAAAAAACGTTTGGAGAATAAAGTATTTGCCCATTTCGATGAAATATTTCGCCATTACCAAAAAGAAATATTTATTATTATTATATTTATTATATATAAATCCCACAAAAAATTAACTGAAAATTTGTTTAACCCTTTATCACCCTTATGACAGGTATGTTACAAACCATCAAATTACAATAAAAACTATTAATTAAATGTAATTATTAATTTTATTTCAACTCAATAACTTTGGTAAAATATCTTCAGAACAATTTCTAGGTAACCCTACTCTTTTATTGAAACAATATTGCCATAGTGCAATTTTCTAAAAATTGTACTATGTGCCTTTTACTAAATTTTTTGAATGTCCAAGTAATTGCATATTGTTTTTACTTCTAAAATATTAGAGGTTCTTCATATCATTCTTTACCCATTTTCGAGACAAAAAAAATGTTATAGGGCACTTACACCTGCACAAAATATATCAGATTTTAATTAAAATCTTTATGAAAATATATACATAGTGTAAATGCTATGATTTTTTGACATTTATCAAGATTTTGTATCCAAAACAAAGCCCACTAACCGAAAAATTTCCAAAACTACAACCAAACAACTGCAATGTAGCCAATTCACACACCTTTTTAAACAGACCTTAACTAATTCAATCATCTTTTATATGAATATTTTGTACAGGGTACTAAAAATAAAATAAAAATATTTAATTTTGTGTATATGGCCTACAAATCTACTCACAAACTAGATATTGTTTTGTATGGAAAATCTAGTAAAAAGTAGCTAGATTTAGCTCGAAACCTTGTAAGTACTAGATTTCGAGATAATGTAAATGCCCTTTTAAATCTGAAAACCTTTTAAATACAAATGGTTTTACGATGTTGAGTCATAAAGGGTTAATAAATAAAACCGTTTGTAGTTATTGCCAAAGTGACAATATACGAGCAAATTATCGGAATTTTTAAAAATTTCAATACGAGTATATTTTATCTTCTTTAAGATAATAATTAAGAACATGTATTTAATTGAATGAATCGAAAAATCAACATTTTAAATGACTGAATTGTCTTACTTAAATGATAACAAAGCCAAAATTAAATAGTAAAATTATTGACTTCAACAATTCTGCAAAAAATGCTTATAATAAATTGAAAATAATCTTAAATAAATTAACCGTGTTGATTGAACCTCGCATTAGAAGTTAATTAAAAATTGTAAACGAATCTTAATATTTAATTGAATTAATTTAAGCAGAATTATTGGTTTACTCCTTCAATTTTAAGCGAAATATGTACATTAGAGTTCAAATTAGTTCAGTTTGATGTAAAAACATACAAAAAAATTACATACCGATAAGTTGCGTTTTAGGGGGTGCGTCCGGCCCTCAAAGTTGGACTTCGAGCCCATTTTTCAATGTAATATTTTGCATATGACTATCTTTTTAAAAAGTCATTTATGACAATTGGCAATATTTTAGCTCTTCAAGTCAACAACATTAATAAATCTGAAATATTTTTTATGAATAAAATTTAAAAAAATTTTTGAATTTTTTTTTCCTGCGTTTGTTGTCAAAAAATTACATTTTTCCATTTTTCCAACGAGAAAAACCTGAAATGAATACCTTTATAGTCAAAATAAATCTAAAAAAAAATTAAAAAAAAATAAAAATAAAAAAATTACATTGAATATCTGGGCTTGAAGGCCAACTTTGAGGGTCGGACGCACCCCATAAAACACAACTTATGAAATTTTTTTGTATTATTTTTACATAAAACTGAACCGATTTGGGAGGTGAGAGTAGAAGAAATCATAAAAAGGAATATAACGGCCACCCTAATGTACATACATACACATATTTTATCACCGGAAATGAAAAAAACTTCAAACAACAAAAAAATCTAAATTGAGTTCTTGATTGATAATGAAACATCGTCTCAAGGCACACACACACACACCTATACAAACTAATGGACTTGTAGTTAAAAAAATATGATAATTTTTCTGTGTATTAGTCAGAAAGAGATAGATAGAACTTTTTGTGCATTCTAAATTGATAAATTTTATTCACAAAAAAAATCAAAAACATAAACATAAGCAAAATCTTGTGTTTAAGCAGAAAATTGTACTTGCTGTCAAAACTATCAACAACGATTACTAAAGGTCAGGCGTAAATTTGAAATATTTCTTTCAATACTAATATTAACACGGAACGAATGGAATAAATATTATGCATTATTTGCATATTTATGTTAAATAAATATTAATATTTTTTATTAAATTTACAATTCAAATTATTAAGTTGGTTTCACACACACGTACATATAATAAAAGGCATGTTGGTAGGTACAAAACTCCTCCTCCACATTTACATATATGTACTATATATCCAGAAGCAAACAAAACTTTGTAACTTCTTAGAATCAATAAAAAACTGGTTCCTTTGTCCTAGCTTAGACCACGCTAGATACGCGAGTACTCAGTTTCATCCCAGCGGGAAAAAGAAGGAGTACGGATGCTTTCTAAAAGGCCTCTGCACTCCTTCTTTTGGATGTACAAGGCCTGCTCGCCCCATCCCATCTTCATATCTTTTTTACACACGTTGTCATTGCGAGGTAGGCCTTCCGTTCTCGCTTCTTCCGGAGATATTCTAAAAGGCCATCCAGAGAACGGCTGTTAAAGGCCTTCCATAGAAGGGCTGTTAAATGGCCTTTCAGACAATGGCTGTAAAAAGGCCTTCAAAGAAAGGGCATATTGAAAGGGGTTTAATAAAGGTTTTCAACTGCTGGCTCATGTTTCTCAAAACTTACAAGTGTTGAAATAGAAGTAAAATAGTTGTGAAGATATGCATACATACATACATATGTATATATGTATATTTTCTATGAATATAAAATATTTTCAAAACTGTTTTACTTGTATTCCAGAACTTGTAAGTTTTTAAAAGCAGGCCCGAGGTATTCAACATACACATCCATACACATAGTATTTTGATGTATATTTTGTGATCAAAAGGGTCGAACATATTGAAAGGAAACTTCTGAAAATAAGAACCCATGTATTATTTATATGCATACATAATATTGATCGAACACAACAACTGTCTTATTCAACGTACAAAACTCAACTAAAATAATTTAAGTTTAAAATTTGTTAACGCACTAATAATCCCAAAATTATTATTTTACTTATTCAGTAAAATATTTGTTTAATAAAATACATTAAAATTGATTATTGAGGGGTTTAGCTGGATCCTATGCGCATTTCACTGTTGCTAATGCAGATCATCAGGGAACCTTTACCCAAAGCTTCTTAGAACAACTAGAGTTATTATATTATAAACTTTCATTTAAATAAATGAGAAGCTCAACAACAAATAACAAAGTTGAAACAAGAATTCAATAATCAACATGTTTTTTATTTTCTTACTTTACCATTACTACATTGGCTGTAAAAAGGTTCCCTGATGATCTGCATTAGCAACAGTGAAATGCGCATAGAATCCAGCTAAACCCCTCAATAATCAATTTTAATGTATTTTATTAAACAAATATTTTACTGAATAAATAAAATAATAATTTTGGGATTATTAGTGCGTTAACAAATTTTAAACTTAAATTGTAAAAATTCCCAATAAAAAACAGTAAAATAATTTACGTTTTCTTTTGCTTAATTTTTCTGTATTTGACTTTTGTATATCGAATTTTTTTATAGCAGCATCTGAATTCTTTTGCATTGGCTTCGGAAACAAAACGCAAAACTAAATACTTTATTCCTTCTGTTCTCCCTTCTTATAGAAGGGAATTTGGAAGTGTATCCCATCTTTTTTTACTAAAGAGCCGAAGACTTCTACAAGGCCTTCTTCAGAAATTACATAAGAATATTAAATGACTCAAAAACATGAATTCGTTTGCTTTTGCTTTGGCAAAAATAAAAAACCAAAAAAATTTTACTTCTTCGATTCTCCCTTCTTATAGAAGGAAATGTGGAATATGTACTCCATCTTTTATTCGGAAAAGCCGAGGCCCTCTCTAAGGAATTCTTTAGCAGTTTGATAAGAAGGGTAATGAAATCAAAATAATTCTTGAGCAGGCCTTTAATAAGGCCTAAGTTTTACCGCTGGGATGTACCGTCAATACGTTTTGCTTTCTCATTCGTAATGTTAAAAAAACACACATGCATACACAAAAATTATGCATAAAAATATGAACTGAAAAATAAGGCTTGCGTTGTGTGAATGCAGATGAAAGTTCAAAGAATAAAAAGCTTGATAAGCTAAGCAATAAGACTTTAGTATTGTCAACTGGGACTTTGTATTGAATAAAAATTTGCAAAAAAAAAATTAATGAACACAGATCCAATGAAAATTTTTTAACAATGTACCGAATATGAACCACTTCTGATCTTTAATTTTATTTTAATTTTTAAGCAGGGCCATTTTTCAGGAACTAGAAATAATTATTATTTTTAAAATTTCGTAAAAAAATCATTAAGAAAGAGAAATGGTCAACAAATGGTCCTTGTTATGCTGATTACCTTTGGCTGAGTTTTGTTAAAAAATTAATTAATAATTTTTTTAATTTAATTTTTTGCTTGTAAAATAAAAGTTATATCTCAATTTTAATTTTTTATGTAGAAAAGCTTTTAAGCTTTATTTTATTTTATTTAGTTCAAGAAGAAGTGAAAAGGACATGTTACTAAAGCCAAATTTTTCTTCAGACATATGCTCGCCCATGAAGTTTAACATAATATTTCTCGTAATTCTACTTAACTTAACTTAACTTAAAATTGTCAAATTTAAAAATTGTTGATAACTTTTAAGATGCAGGCTGCACGCAAAGAAAAGATATGATTGTAAAATGGTTGAGAAAACAATATTATGTTCTCAGAAACAAATTGTGGTCGTTGAAAGTTATTGTTATTTTAAACATTAATTTTGTTACGGTAAGGAAAGTAATAATTGAATTTAATAATTCCATTATTATATTCATAAAAAGTGTCAAATGGTTAGAGTTTAATAATATAGTTTTGTTAAAAATTTATGACAGCACCATAATTTTTGTTATTATTTAAAAATAATATAATGTAAATAACAATATAATGTTATCCAAAACCATACTATTTTAAGTTTTAAAAAAAAATATTTTTCAGAAACATCTTCTGTCAGTTCAATGTTTCGTTTGTAAGCTATCGGTATTGCACGCATCGTGTTAAATAAATAAATTAAGTACAAACAAACAAAAGGGTAGATAAATAAAAATATATACATATGCTTATCTCTTTATACAGACTTGTCTGTGTTTCGACTATAGACACATATGTAAGTATAAGTTTCTATATATACATTTAATTTCAACAATATTAATTTATTTTTATTTCGAATTTAACGCACAGCTGTTTTAAACAAAAGATCTACCAATAAATATATGATTGAAAAACAAAATGTTATTTTTATATTAAATAATACTGTTGTCGTATTTAACAATATTATTATAATATAAGAACATGGTATGGTGAATCTAACTTATATTTTAGTCACATCTAACAATAGTGTCGTCATATTTGATAATATTATTATTAACTCAGATAATAACATTATTAAAAGTTTGCTTTCCTATTGACAATAATATGATTTAACTACAACCATATAATTCAATCATAGTATGTTGCTGTTTGATTATGGTTACCTCAACCATATTTTTTCTTTGCGTGTGCACAATGTTATCGTAAGCGACAATTTTACGTACAAAATCATACATACTTGAATATTTTGAAAAAAACCTTTTCCTGAAAAATTTAATTTTTGTGGCTTACGATAAAATCGAGAAATTAGGCTCAATATATATATATATACTTTCGATAAACATCGATGCTGCCAGCAGTGATGCCAAGGTGTTGTTTTAGTTTCATTCTAAAACATTATAATTTTTAGGACTAATTCAACAAAAAAAAAATTTAAATGTTATTCCAAACGATGCGGAAAAATCCGCCCATAGCTGGAGGTTACACCAAACATTCTATGGAAATAGTAAAATCTGCGCATTTGTTGTTATTATACTTAAATTTATTTGACTTTCAATTAATGTTTAAGCCTTACAAAGCTCTCCCCGTTTTTTACATTCAGTGTTTACTGACAGTAGGAAAACAAGTTCACAGAAGATTCACGGCAGCATTTTTCCCTGCGAGGGAATAAAATTTTAAATAATTGTCCTCAAATAACTATCAAACGCTTGATATATTAATAAAAGTCTGATGTGCTTACGTAGTTATCTTTGTATGGATGGATGTATTTCTCAAATGAAGATAAAATGTCCATATTTGCTGAATGTATATCTTTTAGCCAAAAGCAGCATCGTACTTAAAATATTCAGCTCCCACATTTAAAATTAATATCTGGTCACTGTAATTTTAATGTAACCAGACCTCTTTAAAAATTACAAAGACAATTTCTGCAATACTTTGCATTAGTAAGCGAAAGCACATTTGACATTTAAAAAAAAATAGCATAGGTTAAGGCTTTAAAAAAAATAAATAACAAACGACACACATACACTCCCATGTACAAATGCAAATACACCAAACTTCATCTATAGAAGTTTGTTTAGCTATAATGTTTTCTTTTGTTTTAACAATGTAACTGCCTTAGGGTTGTCAAATGTATAATTTATATTTAAAACAAGTGCGTTCGTACACTTTTACATACATATGTATGTATGTATGTATGTAGAGGTACATACATACATATGTACCCAGTCAGCATGTGAAAGATTGTTTCACCAAACTGAGTATTTTTTGACTACTTTAGAGGATAAAAAACTGATTAATAAGTTGTGCGCTTAAAATAAAGCTACGGTCACACTTGTCAAACCTTTACCCAATAAAGCGTAACCACTAAATGATAATGAAAAATCTTTAAATTTAGACAAAAGTTTTGTCAACTTAAAGAGTAGCTAATAATGTAGCATTCTATGACATTGTGTATTAGTTGTGTTCGGAACTGTTTAATTTGAAAAACAAGTGTATGGATCAAAACTTTTTTCATTGGTGGTTGTTGGTTACGCTTTTTTGGGCAAATATTTGACAAGTGAGACCATACTCGCAAATGATTCCCATAAATGCTTATTTAGAAAGTGATTTGTTTAAAAAATAAAAAAAACAGCAAACTCGTGCAGTAAAATCAAGAAAATTGCCCGTGTGAATAAAAAGGTAGCTTTAGCTCAGAGCTATTCAACCTTTTAAGTTCGCGTACCACAAAACTCAAAACCAACAATTCGCGTACCATCAAAAAAATTTTATGTGTATAAACAAGTATGGGTTCAATATATAACCAAACAATTTTAAAATATTTAATCCATTTCATTTATTAATAATAAAAAACAACAAAATTAAAAAGAAATTAAAATTATTAAAAACAGTACAAGAATAAATTAAATTAAATAATAAACATGTGAACATCGTTGAATATGCGTCGTTCTACAACAGAAATGCTCGGTATACTAAAAATGGAAATTCATGAAAAATACGAAAGTATACTTTTAGGATCAAACATAAACAAATACAACATATTTGCTCAACTCACAACCTATTGTAAGTGTAGTAGGTCGTCAAGCTGTACAGTAGTTGTAAAATGTTGTAGGTAATTTCCATAGAAAAATTTGCTACGACACCTACAACATTTTTCCCTATGTTTGATGAATGCCGTAGAATGGCATCAGGAATGCATAAGTTTATAAAAGTGATAATGTTTTTTAATTAAATTAACCTTAATTTTTCTTTATTAAATTAATAAAAATTAGTGCAATTATATATTCAAATAAATAAAAAAAATCGCGAAATGATGAAAATAAGCAAAGAGCTACTAACAGCAGGAAGCAAAAGGACGCTTTTATTGCAAATTTTGAAAATTGACAAAATTTTAAATAAGCCATAATATAGAATAAAAATCGCTAAAACTGTAAGGAATGCAAAAAATTCGGCAAGAATCGCGAAAATTACGAAAACTTGTTAACAGCGGGATGATATTTTTTTCAATCGGCAAAACTGCCAAGAATCTGAGGACATGTAAAAAGTCGCTTTTATCGCGAACTTTGCAAAAAAAAAATTTTTGAGAATTTGCAAAATTTTAAACAATCCATGATATTGATTAAAAATAGCCAAAAAAATAAGGAATAAACAAAAGCAATAAAAATCGTGAAAAAAGTGTGCAAAAATTCGCTAAAAGTTGCAAAATTGGAAGGAAGCTGGAATAAGAGTGATTGTCTTCTTCAGAATCGCCTGAAATTTTTTGATTTTTTATGAAATTGTAATTTTCCTTATTTTTTAATCACCCGAATCCACCATTAACATTTCTGCAGTATATTTTTCGCATAATGCCGAATTCTTTTTGTTTTTTTTTGTTTTTATTAATTTCAAACTATTTTCGTTATTTTTATTTTTTCTCTTCTTCTTTTCAAATGTTCGACATTTTTAAAAGTCTAACAACACTTACAACAGGCCGGTCACAACTACCGTAGTTGTTGCTAATACAATCTACACTAGGTTCTGAATTGCGCAATTGTTTTTTTTGAATTGCATTACTTAGTTAGTTAATGAAAAAAAATTCTCAAATTTTCTAAGATTTGGCGTACCACATGGGAAAGTTTCGCGTACCACAAGAGGTTCGCGTACCACATGTTGAATAGCCCTGCTAGCTAATACTAGCAAATTTTAAGTTTAAACTTGCTTTGAGGTGAATAAAAATTCCAGTTAAAGCTAGTATTTTATACTGACAAGCAGAAGCTACTTTTTTAAGTTTTGGCCTAAAATAGATGTGTATATTATTATTTATTTATTTACTTAATATTAAAATTATATAAAATATAACATTAATATATAGATTGATGGTAGTGGCTGCCATGGCCATCGGCTAAGGAGATGTGAATAAAAACAAGCGAATGCTTAAAATTAGTAGTTTGCTTATACTTTGATTTTTTAAGCATGTACTTGAGGCACTGAAAGTTTGTGCTTTTCTACTTTATATTAAAAAATTCATTGTGTTTTGGCTTATTTTCATTATAATTTTAATATCCTTGCCCCCTTTATTTGCATACATATATGTATAAGCTAAATCTCTATTGCTAAAAATATATAAAGCCGATTTACAAATTTTCCGCTAAGAATGCAATTTTAAAACGTGTATTGCTAAATTAGGCAATTGCTTAAAAATTTTATCCGCAGAAATTTCACTGTTTGTTCAGCAGTTTAGCGATCGATACTTTAGCGAATTACAGAATAAATGGGATGCCATAACAGCCAAAAATGCTTAAGCGACACAATTTACGATTATCGCTTAAGCATGTTTGGTGGTTATGGCACGATATGTATGCACATATCGTCACCTTAAATGCAAACGTACGTAACTACACTTATATTTTTTACAGGAGAAATAAAAAACGTTTCAAAATCAGTAATAATAAAGTGTTCTTGAAAATGTTCTTAGAAATTTTCTTTTAGTATGGATACGTATATGTTTTTAACCATTTATCTCCTTTTTATATGTATTTCAGCTTTTATGTTAGTTACGTTCCCTGAAATAAAAAAATAGATGCATTCGTGATTACCTCCATTTGAATTTCTCTAATAAAGTCGTAATTTTTGATCACAGAGGTCTAAATATTTGCGTGAACATGTAGTTTGATAAAATGAACCATAATCAATCAAAAACTCGATTTCGAATTTTTGTGCAGTTACGTCCGTTTGCATTTAAGGTGACGATTGGTATATCTACAAAGATTTTAATACAACTACAAATAAGTATGTAGCAAACCACAGTTTAATAGGTCTAGTGTTAAAATAATTTGAGACTATTTTTCCATCTACTAACACCAATATTAATGTTCAGGCAGTTGTTTGGTCACAGAATTTTTGACATACATACATATGTATATAATTTTTAACTCCTGACCAAAACAAGGGGATGTTATAAGTTTGTAGTGTGTGTCTCCGTATATGTGTGTCTGTACGAGTCCACGTACTTACCAAACGGCTGGACCGATTTTGATTTAGTTTTATCTGTTTTAAGGGTGACTTGATTGGACCAGCCGTTTAGAGGATATCACCTCTTTTTTGGATATATTGGTGTTTTTAAAATTTTTAAATTTTGTTATCACGCTTTACAATATTTTTTTTTGTATGTCCATGTATAAATTTTATTTATTTAATTGTCTAAAAAATGCTTTTGCTACAATTTTTCAGTACTACCTATGCAGCACTAGCAAAGACTTATTCACTCTTTTTGTGGTTTAAGCTTTCCCATGATAGCTAGTACTGAAAACTTAAAGTTAGTGCTAGTGCTTGGTACTTTGTAGTAAAGGTATTCACGTCAAAAGTTGCACTGGTGCGAAAAAGCAAAATTGCAAAGTTTTCAAAAAATATAACAACAACCACATAGAAAATTATTTTGCACAAATGATGCAAAATTGTCAGGGTCTGAGTAAGTGCAAGATTATCAGGGTAAATTTTGCAAAGTTGTGCAACTTTTTATGGCATTGCCAATCCAAAAAAATGTGCCAAAAGTACTTAAAAAATCAACCATACATCAAATTACAACGCAGAAATACCTAAATGTATTTTTTTTAAATGAAAAAAAAGAAGTGGTTGAAGATGTTTTCGGTACAAATAAAGTAAAATTCTTAGCTAGAAATTGTAAAGAAATCTTTAAATTTGATTTTAAGACCACAAATACATAATTTTGCTTACATTGTTATTGAAATTTCGTTAAATAAAAAAAAAATAAAAAAATTAAAATTAATCAGCAAAGTTCCAACACTTTGTTTCAGCATTTAAACAAACTCTTTTAACAATTAAGAAACATACGAGTACAATATATCTTTGCACATATTGCGTTGCTTTATAGACAACTAAACAAAATGGGTTGCTCACGTCAGAGAGTGCAATTATGCTTTTTTGCACAGTTGCAAGAGTTGACGTGAATACCTTTAGTATAAACTACATTTCTATTTACTCGACCAAATATAAAGTATATTAAATTTGTGAATGAATTTATATAAAAATAAAAAAAAATGGAATAACAAAAATTAAAAATTTTAAAAATCCCCTATATCCAGAAAAGATGTGATATCTTCTAAGTGGCTCGACCGATTTTTTTCAAACATAGCTCTCGATCAAGTCACCTTTCAAACAGAAAAAACTAAATCAAAATCGGTGCAGCCGTTTGATTTGTACGAGTACTCGTACAAACACACAGATAAACAGACACACATTAAAAACTTATAACACGCCTTTTTTTTGGTCGGTGTTAAAAAATGTAACATCAGCTAAAAACAAGTAAGAGTGCTATATTCGGCTGTGCCGAATCTTATATACCCTTTACCAAAGTGCATTTATGTAGTAGAGAGATACATACATAAGCACAGAGATATGCAGGTACATAGATATTAATTTTGTGAAAAAATTCATACTTTCTTCTCTAGTGCAATTTTTAGGTTTTTGGCATTATGTTTAATTTGGTGGTTTTTAAATTTTGGCGATTTATTTTGTTTTGCTGATTTTTTTGGTTTTGGCAATTTTTTTTCATATAGGCAATTTTTTTTTTGGCTTTGGACATTTTTTTCGGTTTTTGGCGTTTCTTTAATTTTGGCTATTTTTATTCGTTTTGGCGGATTTTTTTGATTTTGACGATTTTTTTTTCATTTAAGCGATTTTTTTAATTTTTGGCGATTTTTTTTTTCATATAAGCATTTTTTTGCGATTTTTTGTCATTGTGGGAATTTTTTTTTGTTATGACACTTTTTTCTCGTTTTGGCGATTTTTTTCGGTTTTTGGCGTTTGTTTTAATTTTGGCGATTTTTTTTTCGTTTTTGCGATTTTTTGATTTTGCCGATTTTTTTTTTTCATATAAGCGATTTTTTTAATTTTTGGCGATTTTTTTCATATAGGCAATTTTTTTTTTTGGCGATTTTTGTCGGTTTTTGGCGTTTTTTTTAAATACGGCGATTTATTTTCGTTTTAGCGATTTTTTTGATATTGGCGATTTTTTTTCATTTAGGCGATTTTTTTTTTAATTTTTGGCGATTTTTGTTTATATAAGCATTTTTGTTTGTTTTGGCGATTTTTGCGGTTTTTAGCGTTTTTTTGTCATTGTGGAAATTTATTTTTAGTTTTGACACGTTTTTCTCGTTTTGGCGTTTTTTTTCGGTTTTTGGGGTTTTTTTTTTAATTTTTTGCGTTTTTTTCATTTTGGTGATTTTTTTCGTTTTGGCGATTTTTTAAAATTTTTGGCGATTTTATAATTTTCGGATTTTTTAGTTTGACCGTTTTTGAAAATTTCAAGAGTTTAACTCTTACGGTTTCCAAGATATAGCATTTTGTCAAAATTACAAAGTCAAAATTGCATTAACTGATGGACCACCCTTTAATTTAAAAGTTTTTAATTTTAGTGTTAATTGTTGTAGCCTATATAAAAATACACTAATTTTACAAATTTCAAGTGTCAATATACATATGTACATTTGTACATACAATTGTATGTATATTACATGGGATTTTAAAATTTTTCGTTGCTGGTTTTGGAACACCCTTTAAGTTTTAGTTCTTATTGATTTTTTTGTTGTAGCGATGAAAATTCTACATACTCTGTTCAAATTTCAAACACGTAGCTCTTACCGTTCCTGAGAAAATAGCCTTCTTCCTAAAACATGAAATATGTTTAATTATTATGAAAAAAGTTAAAGTTTTCCAACCCTGGAAACGTTTTTTTAATTTTTTAAATTATAAAATTATTTTTTTAAATTTAAATATTAATTTTATTCATACCGAAGTATAAAATAAGTTAATTTAATAAAAAAGTAATAACAACTTGTTTTCGGTAGTTATTTTCTATTTGAAAATAGAGTTTGAGTTTTCCAGCTCTGAAACGGTCTGCCCGATTTTGCTGATTTTCAATAGCAAAATTTTTCGGAAAATTTCTGATACACCAGTCCAAGAACGAAGTCTCTAGCTGTTCTGGGAGCTTGGGAAAACCGATTTCACGTACAGACAGACGGACAGACGGACATCGCTTGTTCGTCTTCCCTATGCATAAGGATCCAGAATATATATACTTTATGTGTCGCTTATTAATATTCTAGAAATTACAAACGGAATGACAAACCTATATACCCTTTTACCATTTTTGGTAAATGGTATAAAAATTAAAATTAACGAGGAATGCATAAATCTCAAAAACCTTCCTTTCATCAAGAAAATGAGGCTAAGAATCTGGCTTTCTTTGAAATTTTGTCGATGGTTTTGTTTTGATTATTCTTTCTAGTGCAATAAAATTTCAATGCGTTCTGTTGGACATGTTAGTTGGTAAGTAGTAATAAACTACAATAAAAATTAAGAGGTTGCGTATGAAGTGAAACGAAGTCAAGCATTGAGCCGAAGATCGGGATTATTGGAATCAACATGTTATGGCCCTATGCTCCCTAGAATAAGTAAATTATTCATTTTTGGAAACCCAAGTGAGCACCTGCTAACTTAGAATTGTATTGTTCATTAACAGAGACCATTCGCATTTGCTAACAATTCATAAATTCGTTGCTATTGCCATGCATTTATTCGTCAACAATAACAAATGTTATTGCTATGATACGATTCATTGCGATTTGTTGATTGCTCATACGCACTCTATTATTAAAATGCCGATATATGTAACACAAGCATCGAAATGATGCAGCATGAAAGAAAGGATTTCTTTCATATCATTCACTCAGTATTCGCTGATCTTTTGTATGAGGGAGGAAATTTTAGAAAAAAACAAATGTTGATATTTACATTTTTGAAAAAAAAGAAAATGCAAAAAATAAATTTTGGAAGATGTAAAATATATCTAAAATGTATTTCAAATAACTCTCTCATATATAATATGACATAAAATACATTTCCAATCTATATCGCGTTTTATGAATACTAAGGCCGAGTTTACATCTGTGTGCCAAATGCCACACAAGCGTAAAAAAAGCGTGACCAACTAATTACTAATGAAAAACTGTTTGATTCAGACATATTTTTTGGCTCGATCCGACGCTGCCTTCTGACGGGGCCTAAAGTACCCGATATATAGTGGAGATTTTTTTTTAAATTTGAAATAATTCTGCAGTTTTTAAACTAACTGTCCGATTTTTATGAAATTTTATACAGCATTTGAGGAGGTGTTACAGAGCTCAAGTCTGTAATTTAGGCTATATATCCTTATAAGGAGCGGAGTCACAAAGCACCAAATTGGGTAAACTTTTAGTTAATGAAAAATTAAAATCGATGCCAAGCTCACGTTTTTGATCAGATAAAAAAGATTTTTATAAGTGGATTTTTTTCTATCCAAAAGCAAGCTAAGAAAAAGTGTGCAACATTTATGGGTTTTTGCTTACAGTTTAGGAAATATTCGAGAAAAAGTGTAAAAAAAATTTACATTTTTACCAACCTTTGTCCACTGGAGAAGGCAAACGTTCTTAGATTTAGAAAATGAAACTTATTATGAATAAGAGATGTAATTTGTAACATTAAACATAACATTTGCCAATAAATATTTTCGGCTGAAAAGTCTTTCTTAGGTAGAAAGTAATAACAAATATAATTTGCTTTTGACTCCCGGCAATTCCAAAAAAAATTACAAAAAAATTTAATTGATTTATTGAAATATTCGTTTCGTCTGAATTTGGCGACTACGAGTATATCTAAAAACGGACGAATATTCGAGAATTCGAATAAGAATTTTACTAAGTGCATGCAATTCTACATGTACTTCGTGTGTAATATAAATAATACATACACTGTATGTATTTATTTTTATTATTTTGTTTAATTAACCAAAATGAGTACTTTATATATGCAAAGTTTCAACTGCAGTTTTCTTATTTTACTTTTTTAATAAATTATTTTTTAATAAAAATATAAAAACGTATATAGAAACATATAAGTTTAAATACTTTTTATGTTTATGTAAAAATACTCCCTTTTCGAAGTAATTTAACAAAAAAAAAAATTTTTTGCTATGTCCACTGCCTGAATCAACAAATTTAGCAGTTATATCGGTATACCGGTATTATAAACTCGGTAACGGTATGTACCGGTATTACCGATACCGAAATAAAAAAATACCGATATCGTTACCGAAATTTAAAAAATAGTTGTACCGATATGAATACCGATACCGTTATTTGTTTCAGTTTCCAACCTTGCATGCAATATAGTAAGCATGTGAAAAAAATTTATAAAAAATTATTGCAAAAACTAGGAAAAACATAATTTGAAATGATTGACAAAACGACTATAGAAAACACATCACACAATTTATTGTTTTCAAATTGGTTTTGCGCCTAATTCGTTTTTCATCACATACCTGGGGGTCTACTCTGTAATTCGAAAGGAAAGAAAACAAATTCGAAAACATTTTCTTTCGTTTCGAATTACAGAGTAGACCCCCTGATTATGTTTTTACCTTCTCCTGTAAAGTTACAGATATTTGAGGTAGAGCCTTTCTACTTCTCAACAGTGATATGTATTATGGCATTTTGTGACATCGCAATAGTGTGTACAAGTGACAACCTTTGTCAGTTCTGAAATTTTTCGTTATGTGGCATTGCGTTCCAAACAGAATGCAATGGTGTTGCATGCAAATGGTAATATCAGGATTACAAAAGCAACTAAAAAATACAAAATTAAAATTTGTTTCACATAATAATAATAAAAATTATTTACATAAAGTTGAAAAAAAATTCTCCACGCCACCTACCACTAACAAAATTTGCAACGTTTAACACTTTTCACAACTTTTTAATAGTTTTTTCATATTGTTAAAATTGTTTTCAAAGAAATTTTTAATAAAATATTTTTCACATTGAAATTTTTAAAATTTTTCTCTCTCTTTCGTAAAAAATTTTTGAAGTTTCGGATGAACTTTAATTAAAAAAAAAACTCGTTTGGGTTTCCGCTACTACCTGGGAAATGTTAATTGACTCCATCCCTCCATCAATAGTGATTGACTATTTCGAAAACTGACATTAATCAATATTTAATTAAATTTAAATGTCTGCTACATATGGATAATGCACCTCCTTATAAGTTAAGAGCATAAATTGACTACAAGACTCAGAACATTAGATCGCTCACAAGCTCGGTGGAACACTTAGAAGTACTTAAACTTATTTGATTTAAAGTCGGTGGAAACACTATAAAATATGGTTATGACGAATTTGTGCATAAATGGATGATTGCAACAACAATCTCTTCTTTTCCCGATAATTATTCGAAGCCTGTGATGTTGTTGTAGTTAGTGCATTGACCAATTGTTAAAACCTAAAAATGATCAAAATGATCTTGTTAAAACCAACTTAAAACTTTTTTTGAATTGGTTTTATGAAATGCAACCTTGTTTTCGCTGTGGTGAATTCAGTGCTGCCAAGTTAAAATGACCGGAAGCAGCTGGTACTGTTTAAGCCAGTTGGACGGAAAGTAACGAATTTTCATTGACCTTTGGGAATTGTATCACAATGCAGCCAACTGGGTCCCAGAGTTGAGGTGTGTTATTGCCCCACTCTTCCTAAACTTGGGAAAGGAGAATAGACGATATTACTTACATCCATCTGCCGATAAAAAAGGTTTAGCTTATAATATATTTGGGGATTTTTTACATGTATGCAATAACTTGATTTTATAATGTTCATTTACAAAGTGTAAAATAATTTCCATTTTAGAGCGCATTGTAAACTTTTTGAGTTTTTCATGCAAACAAAAATAGCTGTTGTACAGTTTGTCAAATAAATGTTGTAAAAAATAATGCAGCAATGTACTCGAGTTAAATCGGTTCCAAGTATTAAAAAATTGGCAACAGTTTTAAGATTTTAGCTCAAAGATCATACCAACTGAGTATACGAAGGCGAGGCGAGAAAAGTCCCAAAAGGCCGTTAATTGTACGGAGAATTTTTTTATTTCTTATATTCACTCCCCCAAAATCGGTTCAGTTTTATGTAAAAATATTACAAAAAACTTTCATAGCGATATGTGGTGTTTTTAAGTGGTGCGTCCGCCCCTCAAAGTTGGCCTTTAAGACCATTTTTCATTGTAATTTACTTGCATATAACTATCTTATTAAACAATTATTTTACATCATTATAAATACATAAAAAACAACATGTAGTTTGCTAAAATACAAAACCAATCTGTCAGAAAATTTCTAAGCGATTTTTAACATTTTAGCTCAAATTGCTCAATTTGGCATCAACAGCTGATAATCAGGAGCGCAGAAAATGTCACCTGATACTAAAATCGCCTGGGTCAGATTTTTTTTAAATTTTGCAGTTTTCCTTTTCCGCAACAGTGCAATTTTTTACGTGAATACCTTGTAGTAGACTGCATCATTCACACGTTTCATCTTGCGACAAATTTGGACAAGTTGCATTAGCAAATGACTATTAATATGTAGTCAGTATTCGATATTTATGTATATAGTCATTTATTTATTAAAATTAAATAGTATAAAATAAAAAAGGGATATGCAATTGTAGAAATATGTTTATATACACAATTTCCTTAATTTACGTATGAAATAACCCAACTATTTTCTTGCGCCTCCGAAGTTCGGTCGATCAGTTGAAGTAATTTCACCTGACGGCGAGGCACGCTGATATTCTATAAGTACAATGTTATTGAGGCCAACTTTAAGTACTTCGGCTGGAACGTATAATGTAATTTGTGGACCCGCCACCGGCCAATAGCGGCCCAAATTTTCGCCATTAACAAACAGTAAACCTTTGCTCCACCCAGTGGTGTCCATGTAAGTGTCATATGTCTTCAAATCTTTTATTTGAAAAGTACCATAGAAAATTGTAGGACCATTTTGTAACATTGATTTACCCAAATCAATCTCATTTAGCTTAAAGCCCTCTTTTTCGATCAAAGTTTCAATATCTTCGTACGATTCTAAAGGGTATTTGGTCATATTCCAATTTTTCAAAACCCGGTCATCAAATTTTACATCAGCAGTTATGCCTTTAAAATCAATAACGGGACCATAATTTATACGTCCTTGATTTTCCACAAACATTTGTAATTTTCTACCAGCACTTATTGATATGGGTAAATCGTATACTGGAGTTTCACGCGATAGTATACCCACAAACTCATTGTCCACATAGACGTAGGCGCGATCATGTAAGCCCGGTACATGTAACACAGCAGGATCGCATTTTGTGGCGGGTAAAAATGTCTCATAAAGTACTAAGCCTGAATATTGATGTAGAGCCTCAAAAGTTTTTGGTCTGTCGGCAATTACCACGCCACGGGAGAGTCTACGACGAGCTTCTGAGGAAAGTAAAGTACAGCATTTTTGCAGTTTAATGCTGCCGTATTTCATTTTGGGCAATGGTTCGGGTACTGGTATATATGGCAAGGGCAAGTAACGTGCTATGACATCTCGTAAAGCGAAGAATTTTGAGGTAGGATCACCTGCCTCTGTCATAGGAGCATCATAGTCGTAGGAAGTGATGTCGGGCTGATAACGTCCAGGTCCCATATCGTTTGCGCCGGCAGTGAAACCAAAGTTTGTACCACCATAATACATGTAAAAGTTCACACTAGCACCATCGTCCAACATTTCTCTGCAAAAAAAAAGAAGCAAATTTCTTATTTATAAAATTTTCCATCCATAAAACATTGAAGCAGTAAGTAACGTATTGTCGTTGAATAAGAAAAAGGTCACTTTTCGCTATTGAAATATACTTTAAATAAACACTCAATTGTATATTAGATTACCTTAGAAGTTGGTTTGGTCATTATTACAACTTAGCGATAAAGTACCTCATAGTAAGAGTTAACTTTAGCTGTACACTCAAAACAAGACTCTCATATTATTATTAATAAAAAAATCAAATCTTACTGCTAGTTTATAGAAGCCATGTAAAAATTCTCATCTGCCTATACATAAATATATAGCCAAGAATTTTTACATGCCTTCTATAAACTAGCAGTTAATTAAAAAAATTTTCAAGTTCAAGTAAACCTTTACAAAAATTACTTAATATGAGTAAACAATAAATAGCTCATATCCTTAAATAAAAAGTGTTTTTTAGCATTCATTTAACAGGTAATAGTTGCTTTTTGTTTAGTTTGCTTTGACATTTCATTATAAAGCAACTAACATTAAAGCAACGCGTGCAAATTGTTGAAATTTTTAATCAAAATAATTGTTCTATTCGTCAAACTCATTGTGCACTTATTGCATTTTATGGTGTACATAATCGTCCTTCGAAGCAAAAATACATCGGTTTCTGACCACATTTACTGTTGCCGTGATTTAACCCCATTGGATTATTTTCTCTAGGGTTATGTTAAGTGGCTTGTCTACGTCGATAAACCACAAACAATTGAACACTTGGAAATCAACATTAGAAGAGTTATCGGCGAAATAAGTCTGCAAAGTCTGCGAAAATTTATTGAAAATTGGTGTTCCAGATTGCGCCTTCTAAGCGCGAGCCATGGCGGCCACATGACAGATCTCATATTTAAACATTAATTTCATTAAATTTTCTTTCCAATAAAGCCCGTTTCATTCCCAGTGAAAAAAATGGAAGTAATTCTACTGGAACTACATTTTCATTGCTTCCAAAAAATCTATATTTTTAATTTGTCGAGTGTGAGCAAAAAATCATGTAGAAGCTTATTTTAGTCATACGAAACCTTGTAACTCCTTCATAGTGTTAGAAAATACTCACCAGAATTAAAAAAAAATTATTTTTTTAAAGAAATTTATGAACTAATTTTAGTCTAAAATTTAAAAGTTATTTGCTTAAATTTAAATGAAAACACTGTTTCGAGCTTAAATTCGTATAAAAAGAAACGGATTGTTAAAATAGGTAACTATTTACCATTTTTCCTAGATGAAAATATTATCATAGAACACAAAAAACGGAATTTTTCTTAATATCGCTTCCAATTCAGTGACCAGGCATCGAAAAAGAGAACTTCTTGCAATGACAACCCTATGTAAAAATCAATAGATCGGATCGAAATTTTCACTACTTCCAGATCGAAAACTCTACATTTTCATGACTTTTTTGTAGTCTTTTTTTTGCTGGGTTGATATTAAAAATATATTTCTTTTTTTATTAATATTTACTCAAATTAAACACCCTTATTCATAAAAAATAAAATGTATTTGAAATCCATTTTAAGAAAATTTTGTATGAACATTTCTAAATAAAATATATTTTAAACTCATTTTAAATATTATGAATATTGGAAAAAAATATTTACGAATGTCTGTGCTGTGTAATTCGAAACGAAAGAAAATGCTTTCGAATTTTTAGATTAATAGCACATAAATTCGAAAACATTTCCTTTCGTTTCGAATTGCAGAGTAGACCCCGAGTTTTTCCTTTAAATATTTCACTTGCCGTTATATGGAAAACTTTTTGACCTCAAATTTAGACAAAAAAAATTAGTCGGTATACAAAGCAATGTTTTCAGAATGCAAAAATGTTTTTATATATTTTATTATTTATGTGACAGTTGTAATAATAGAAAACATTTAGGGCGACTTTTTGGGTTCGAGATTAAGATTAGTTTATTTCTCTAATTAGCTAATCCGAAAATTAACTTAATCTCACATAATTGAGTTTGATGTTTTTAAGTGGTAGTTTAAACTTCTTGTTATATGCAGTATTACCATACTGAGAAACAAAATAGTGGCAAAAATTTCTATGCAAAAGTCATACATGTTATCAACACACTTTGATTTTTTTGTTGGAAGAAGAAGAAACTGTCATATTTTATTATTTACAAGTAAATATTTGCCGTGTTAAAGGAAATATATAAATACATAATACAAAATACATACATATGTATATTTATGTGTTTTAAATTATTTTATCATATAATTTTTACAAAAGTTTATATGTTTCACAACTGTTTGTAAAGTAAGATTAAACCACCACGATTGGTCGCTTAAACTAGCAAGTAAACCAATATAATCGACTACCCAAAAATTGCAAATGAAGATTAAGGTTAATTTAATCTCTAATCTTCAACTCAAAAAGTCGCCCTTAAAGGTCACTTTAAAGTTCAGATTTGCTAAACTTAGGATTAATAGTGGGCCTTTTATTTATACTTCAGTCATAAACAAAAGACATGACAGCCTCAAGTACTTACATTTCTCTTTAACATCCCTTTTCACAATGTATGATTAAGAGTTAACGTGAACTTTAACTGACAGTTTTTCATACAAAACTTGCCGTTAAAGTCCCTGTTAGCTTTTAATTGTACATTGTGAAAAGGGGTGTAAAAGTGTTCATGTTAAGGTTAACTTCAAGTAATGAAACAATATTTATCTTTCCGACAGCATACCAGCCCTAACTTAATAATGGACCATAAACTGCCATTATTAAAAAGGAAATAAAATAAAAACTCACACAAAAGTTCTGTTAATGGAATTAAATGACACTTCGGCCATTTTTTCACCCCAATGGGTCAGCCAGCCAGGATAGTATTCTGCATTAACTAACGGTCCCTTTGGTTGTATACGACGCAGTTTATTCCAGTAACTTGTCAAATTGTTTGTTGCCCCAAAATCCATTGTTGCCAGCACACCATCTATATGACCACAATGTAACACATGGGGACCATCATTAGTGAACAAAACTGCATTGTCCTTAACATGCTTCAAAGTTTCATCGCGTAGCCAAGTGCGGTATTTTTTATCGCAGGCATAAAAGGAGCCGTATTCATTTTCAACCTGAACCATTATAATGGGCCCTCCATTGCCGTAAAAGTATGGAGCCATTTTCGCCATTAGTTTGGAATACCATAGCCGAATTTCATACAAGTAGTCTGAAATAAATACAAGACCCAAAGAAAACGTTAATATTTGTATTGGGATATATTTTAAATTGTGGGGTTAAATTAACTTTAGTTCTGTAATGCACATATATTTTTATTAACTCAAAATTTTCACGACAGTTGACAAGAACTTGTTTGCAAAAAGTTCAGGGGTCTGATCGTCGCTTTCGATAACGAGCTGATTCGCTTACGTTTTTAAGTTTGAGATTATTGCAATCGCTATCGAACAAAACAATAATATGGTACGACATAGAATAATGTAATAATATGGTTCGATATCGTATGCCATAGTCTCAAATTAAAAACGTAATTGAATCAGCTCGTTATCGAAAGCAAGGATTTCACCCCAGTTGTCCTTTAATAATAGTTGTTGTAGTTAAATCATATTGCAACAATTTATGAGTTTAAGCCAGAAGTGGCCAGTAATACTAACTTCGGCAGCCACGTTTACGAATTAATATTGTAAGGAGCCATTAATTTATTTTTGAAAACAATATAGGATTAAAGGGTAAAAATTTTATAATAACTCGATCCTATATTTTTATATCGTCCATGCAGTCATTATATTAAACATGTCGAGGTTATAAGATCTGTTCCTAATATGAATATACAATAATACCGATTATTTTGTAATCATGGGTGACTAACATGCTTTTAATACCTTGGACTTGTTTAGATAATGAAAATTATTAGTGCCGGTCCAGACTTGCAATTTTTGTTGCAATAAATTCTTGAATATGTGTGAAAGTGTTGAAATAGAAATATGTATGTATATACTTTTTGTATTACTCTCTCAATCTTTTGAAAAATAAAGTTTTAAACTGCTGCAATAGTAATGTTTCAGATAGATGTACTAAAACCTAAAAAATAATTAAATATGGCTAATTTTATGAGAAAATAAACTTATTTAAAACTAAAAGATTTTTTCATGATCTTGTAGCTAAAACATTAAATTTTAATATTCTAAAATAAATAAAAAAAAGTAATTTTAATGTATTTTTTTTATATCAATTATATCGATATTGCTACCCAGTGAAAGTAAAATATCACCATGCCCCATGTCAGCCTTCATCACATCAAAGGAAATAGCAATAAAATATATGTAATATGAAAGATTTTTTATATTTTTATGTTGTGTTTTCAAATGTCCCACCCGTTACGAAAAACAAGTAAAAGTTCATATTACTAAACAATGTCGCAAGCAATTTGTTTGAAATTTTAAAACTAAAGGCAGAAGCCGAAAACGAAATATTTTGCCTATTAATTTTTTTTTAATTCAAATTTGCTTTTTAAAATTGTCCCACCCGTGACGAAAAATTTGTTAATGCCAGATTTATCAAAGAAATCAGTTGTTTGTTGAAAAATGAGGTCGCAAATTTGAATTTATTGAAAATATTCTCAGATGGCGCTGCATATCAGTTTAAAAATAAGTACACGCTCTCCAATCATTGCTTTATGCAAAGGGATTTCGGCGTTTTTTCGCAACTACACATGGCAAGGGTGTCGTGGATACTATAGGTGCTGTAGTAAAAAAATCTTTGAGATATTAGGTCATGCAACGTAGATGGAGTATAAAAACTGGAAAAGATTTCGTTTCAGCTGCCAAGAGTTGTGTAAAAAATATAAATATTTTGTATTTATCAAGGAAAACTTTCAGCTACTTAATAAAAGGTGATAATAAAGGTAATTCTTGCTTATTTGAACAATAATGCTAAAATGCTGCAATACAAAACCAAATACTTAAAAAAATTAATATTTGTTACCAAAAACTCAGTAAAAAAGCTTGTTTTTTTGAATTTATATAAATTTTCAAACTTTTGAACTTCACTCCTGCTTTTGGATAAAGTTTTCAAACTATATTTGAAGTTACTAAATCCGATTACATATAGTAAAATTTCTATTAGAAAATCGCACGCGTCCCACCCGTGAAGAAAAAATATCCCACACGTGACGCTACAAAAATTTAATTTTTGTGCAAAATATAAACTTGTTCTTCTTCTTAACTTTTAGTGAAGGACAACTTGATACCCCTGCTGTAGTCACAGATTTGCCACATTTTGATAAACTGTATAAATTCGCAGAGTTTTGAGTATGTGTCCTAGGAACTCGAAACGCATGTCTTTTTCATGTCCCACCCGTGACGAGCCTAATGTGTACTAAATTTTGCATTAGCAAATCTAAAATAGTCTGTTTCAGTGTAGTATCTTTGAAAGACAAGTCTAAACTTTTATTTTATAATAAAGAAATGTAAAAAATAGTTGAACATTTCTTATTTTTTAAAACTAAGCACTTAAACTACGTCTAAATGTCCCACCCGTGACGATGAAATCAGCCATATATAAATAATAATATGTATACATTATTACATTTTCGAAATAGAGTAACTCATAACCTTCTGACTTTGTGGTAGTATCTATGTTCACATAAATTCCTAAAAATGCAATAGATTATATATAGATCAATGTAAGTAAATAACACTACGTAACAGTTTTTTAACCAAATGTATTTGATACCCAATCCTAATGTAAAATGGTTCGCTGAATCCGAATATGAAGTCGAAATCGTCGAAAGTAGAACAGTTTTTGAGCCAAATTACCGTTTTTTGGGATTTTAAAAAAGATGATGTGCCTTAAATGCAAATATTTAAAAAAATATTCGTCATTTTATTTACTTTTTATTTTTCATTAAAAGATAGTAAAATTACTAAAATAAACAGACATCGCATGTCAAGATTAGTCAAGAAATGATGGAGATACAATGCACAAAATTTCAAACTTCATTAAAAATTTAGATTTTTTGAAATTTTGCTGTTTTCAAGTTTTATTTTTTTAAGCAAACAATTAAAAATTTTAATGTTTAATGTCCATAGGACATGTTTAATGTCCATAAGACATTAACTAATTTTAATACGAACATTTTGCGCTCTACAAGGTCCAGATTGGTGGCAAAATGACAAAGCTACAGAAGATTTAGTGAATTAACCCACTTTTTGGTTTTATCAAATCAAAAACCCAAAGGAAATAAATACGCAGAATTTGAAAAACGAACGCTGTAAGTGTTACAAACATTGACAGTCCACAATTTTAAATTGTTTGCTTAATTTTTTGATTCTCTTGAAAAACCGAATTAATATTAATAAAATTAAATGCATAGTGCAAAACGTGATTTTTTTTTGCCAGAACAATCCGAACAAGTTTTGCTATGTTTGTGGAGTTTATTGTTTTGCGCAGCCGTCAAATTTTTCAAGCCAATTACAAAATGAATTTTCGCTGTATTTTAAAGTCCATCCGGAAAACATTTTGAAATCTTAGACCCCAATTAGTTTAACTATGGGTAAGTTTGAATTTTTTAATTTTACTTTTAAAAAGTATGCCTGCAGAATATTAAGCTAATTCACTATACCGCAGTCGGTATATGCCATTTGATTTTCTAGCAATTTGGCGTGAGCATGCGAACCACAAAATTTACTGTTATTTTTGCTTAGTCCAAGTAAAGCAAAATTGACGACATAAGTCTGTTGAGTATGTACACGTCAACTCATTTACAAAACCAACTCCTCATATGTCTGAAGTTCAATATCCTCTTTGTCCAAATCGGAAGCATGAGTCCGATTTATCTGATTTAAGTGATTTCGACGACAGTAATTTAAATGAGAAAAAAAATCAATAAAGCCTCTCACACGAGCATGGTGAGCGTTTTCACTAACAAATACAAGAAATGGAACGTTGATTTCAAGGGGCGTATGATGAGGCGATGTTGAGCAAATATTTTTGGTTATATGTGCTAGAGGTAGAAAATAATTAAAAAATTCTTAATTTCATTTTTACCTATATACGAGTACATATTTCTGTAGTAACTTGTGTTTTTTTTATTTTATAAAAGTGGGATAATTCAATAAATCTTCTCTAACTTTATAATTTTTGCACCGATCTGTATTCTATTGAGTACATAATGTTTCTATTAAAATAATATAACGTGATAAAAATTATTTATTTAGTGTAAAAAAATTAAGTTGAAAAAACCTAAATTGCAAAAATCATTAAATTTTTTTGTGAAATTTGAACTTTGTTCCACTGTAGTTCAGTCCTTTCTTGATCAATTTTTACAAGCAACCCATGGTTGTTTTAAAAATTTTATTTTCTTTCAAGTGGAAAAAAATTTAATACTTGCCTAGATTCTTTTATTAAATTGATATCATCTTTCTTAAGGGTAATTTATGTCTCGAAAATCTGTTCTACTTTCGACCATTCTGAATTCAGATTCGGATTTGGTGAAAAATTCTACATTATGATCATGTGTCAAATTCATTCGGTCACGACTTTGTTGAAATTTTGTTCCACAGTGTAATCAAAATTATGATGTTTTTGAAATATAAAAATTTTAAACATACAAGTATGCATTGATTAGACTGAAATAAAATCGTCGACCACGCAAATATTTACAATCGTCGATAAAAATGTTCGTTTTGTAGTGTCACACGATGATAATAACAACGAATTTACATTAGCGTATTAATTTTTTTAAATCACCGTGATTTGACATGTGATTTGCGGAACAGGCCCGATAATCTCTGACCATGAGCGCTTGGAATTCTGCTTAGTCAAACAACACTTTTCTACTTGTAACATGATAAATATTTGTTTATTGAAAAAACTATGATTGAAAACACCAAGAGTGAAGAGTATAAAAGAATCTGAAGGATTGAAGAAAATAAATTAAACTGTTTGGCCGACTTAGGTAAACAAACAAAAATAAAAATTTAAATAAAAAAGCAAGTCCATTGCACTACACTTGACATAAAGAAATCACCAGTGATGAGTCTTATTGTCTGTCAATTAAGCATCTACATGTGAATGGATGTAAACATTAGTGCCCTGCACAAGACCATTTATAAGACCTTTCAAGACATGAGAGATTTTTCAAATGCCTTACTACAGCGATATATTCTAAAACAAACGCTAAACAACACTGTTGGCAAGACAAACAACTGAAACAAATGTCTTGCCAACAGTGTTGTTTAGCGTTTGTTTTAGAATATTTCGCTGTAGTAAAGCATTTGAAAGATCTCTCATCTCTTATAAATGGTCTTGTGCAGGACTTTAGTACACATGCAGATGTGCGCACAAACTTAAACTTGAACTTGACTTTTGTTTTGACCTCCTTTGATGCAGGCATATAAAAAACTATGAAGTGACAATATAAAAGTTTTTTGTTATTTTTTTATATTATTTTTTTTAATAATAAAACTATAAAACGGCAATGATCACTATACAGCATGTTACGAGTACTTAGATTTAAATGGTTGTGTCTTTACGTGGTAATACAATGTATTATGACATGTCAAAAAATGCTATAGAATGTACAATATCTTATCATGTAAAAGCAAAATATATCGAGTAGAAGAGAATACGGATAGAAAATTTGACTAGCAGTCGGTAAATGTTTATTTTCTAAACCATTTTAGAAACTTAAGTATTCTCATTACACCAGAGGTGTATTTTAAAGTAAAACTTCTTTTATTTTTACTGAAAGAATTTGACTATACCTTTAAGCGGATAGCTGACGACTTTATTCTAAATAATTTTTCCTGAAGAAGGACACCGATGGTGTTCAAAATATTGAAAAAATAAAAGATTAAACAAATCAATAATTTAATAAAACAAAAACAGTTTACCTTGAGCCTGGTTAAGAGTAATCAGATATATAAAATTTCTAAGGTCGAAGAAAAATTATTAACATATAGCCCCAGTTGTGTTAAAGTGACTTCGATGTCGATAACTGGAATTACAAAAATATCATTTCTTTGTCACCTTTAATGACAAATTTCATTGATCCAATGGAATAGTTTATTTTGTAAATGAAAGATTTGTTTTTAGTGCAGGAATGATTAATATTAATAATATATTAATATTAATTAATTTGATAGTATGTAAAATCTTTTCTCATTTGCTTGTATCTTTTCGTATGAAGCTTTCCATCAATAGAACAAGTTATGCCGCACGTTCTAGATACTCAATGGTGATCTCTATACTTGAAATAATTGAAAAAGTTCACTGGATGATGTTGTCCGAATGGAGATTGAAAGTGAGAGAGATAGTGGACGCAATCGTATGAAAACTTCGTAGGAGTGTTTGGCGTTGTACAATCGTAATATGTTACAGTTTTGACCAGAGACCAAACAGCAGCCAAAACAGTGGATGTAGTGAATTATACCACCATGGTATTTACTTTAGAAATGGTAAAACAATCTACACCGAAAATTATGTCAACTTATTGGGCCATTAGGGTTTGATAAAAACTAAATCATTTGAACCAGAAAAAAAGTTATTTTCCATCATAAGCCAGATTGAATTATTAAATGTTCGGCAATTTTGGTGTTGACTTTTGATTTGTACGTCCGCAACAGTGAGAATGAATACTCTTGACAGTTAAGTGAACACAAGTAAAATTTTTTGGAGAAAGTGCGGTTTCATCGTTGTGGAATCCGACACAAAGACAATGCATGGAAAAAAATCAATAATTGGGCTGCGATTTTTAACTCATCCCACTTTTCTCCGGATTTAACAATGTGTGACTATTTATTGTTCTCAGAGTTAAAGAAATGGGTTGGCTGAAATATATTTGACTTCAACAGCGCAATCATCTCACAAGCAAATTCCCATTTTGATATTCTCCACAAATGGTATTTCTTTGGAGAGATAATCAAAAATTGGAGAAGACAAAAAAGGTATTCATTTCAGTTTTTCCTCGTTAGAAAAATGGAAAAATTTAATTTTTGACAACAAACACAGGAAAAAAAAAATTGAAAATAATTTTTGAATTTTTTTCCCCTGTTTGTTGTCAAAAATTAAATTTTTCCATTTTTCCAACGAGGAAAAAAACTGAAATGAATACCTTTAAAGTGTATAAGCTCAACGACTACGTTGAAAAATAAACTGATATTCATCCATTTCTGTTTCATTGTTTCATATCCAATTTGGAAGGAAAAGAAATTTCATCTAAAAACATGTATTCTGTCGTTGGTCGTAGGCCTACGTAAATAAAATATCTTTTCTCGAATCAACAAATTTGCGACAAAATTGCATCGATTTGTTAGTGAATATTTTTGCATATTTTATAATAATGCGTATTTCATTATAAATGTATATTTTTATTTTAATTTTTTACTTTTTTTTTATTGATATAAATCAAGTTTTGGTTTTTGATTAGTTGCGAAGTATTTAAATGTAAAAAGAGAAGATATGTTTAAGCCTCCTATTTCATATACTCCGGCTCAGCACATTTAAATATACTATTTATTATTATATATTTATATATTTCGTTTCCAACAAAACTTGACACGAATGATAAGCACCGGTCAAAAACAATTTTTTTTAAGTGGGCGGGAATACGCCCATAAAAAAATTGCAATAGAGAGCTGAAACTTGTGAGAAACCAACTAGAAAAATCTAAAAACCTAAACATTTTAACCAGGAGTGGCAAGGCCACGCTAATATTGCACTGAATTGAATATTAAATATACAGATTTTAACAGAAGCCATTTTATTGAAACTTGTACGCAAGTGTGTAAGGATTGAAACTATGATCTTAAAAAGTGGACGATGGTAAATAAGCGCTGCTAAAAAAGTGATGGAGGTGGCGGGGTAACACCTAAAACAGTTAAGCCTAGAATTTGCAATAGAGAGCTTAAATTTGATACACAATTAAATCTAAACCAGATATCACCAAGAAAAATTTTAAATCCTGGAAGTTTCAACTGAAGGGCATGAAGGGCGCACTTTACACTCGAAGTTAAGAATTTAAGTTAAAGGGTGAGTTACGAACTGGAAAAATCCGAAAGCAACGATTGTTATATTAGGGATGTAACACAGAAAAAACTAATTTTTCATTTCAACACACAAAATTCTCTGAATCAAATATTATTTTTTTCAATTTAGGTCCTACAGAGAAATTTGTAAATTCAAATGCCAAATTTTGTAATAATTTGTTTGAAAAAAAACTTGATTTTTTCAATCAACAAATTGTCTGATTCAACAAAAATTTTTAATGAAAATAAAAAGCAAATAAAACAAATAACTGTTCTGTATAGTGTGCAATTTCTATATTGGAACAGAAATCTTCTCTTAACAATTTTGTTACAAATGTTACTCTATATTAATTGTATGAACTAGAATTTTTCACTCCATACTGTTTTTTGTTTTGCTTAAAACAAAATTGAAACAACTTTTTACTGGAGGAGTAAAAAATATTTACTGAACTTAAATTTAATTTCAAACAAACGTTTGAGTTTTTCTGTGAACGTAATAATATACAGTAGAGAACTGAAATTTTGCAAGTAAGTAGGCTGTTACCAATTTTAATTTTGCGTTTTAAAAAGTACTTAATATTTTTTTTTAAACAAGCACTACCCCCGAAGCAATTAGCTTGTCTGCGGCAAACACCCAGTGTCTATGGCGGAAATCGAATCCAAAGCAAACTTATAAAAATAGGAGGGGTTACTCCCAAAAAAGGCCAAGCTCCTTTTCACAATTTCGGCCATCAAAAGTAGTGACATAAAAATGTTTACCAAGCTCTTGTTTGGTACAAGGCCTATCACTTAAATATGCTATGCATTATATTAATTTGAAATAGTAATAATTTCTAGATAATAGTAGCGAAAACAATATTGTTGTTTTTCACGTTTGGTGTACGGAACTCTAAAAAACAAACATGCCTTCGACAGGATGTGAAGATAGAACTGTCTGAATAATAAACAAATGCTCTACTACTGCGCAACACAGAGAATAATTAATTTTTTTACACAAATGCCATAAAGTAATGCAGACGGTATGTAGTTTTTGTTGAAAATTAAATGTTGTTACCAAGTTTTTGCTAGAAAATTATTCCTGATTAGGAATAAAATTCTTTATACATATGCCAACCCAAAAAAAGTGTGAAAAAAATTAACGGCCTGGCCCACGATGTCGACAAGAAACTATCTATCGCTTACTTATATTGAAAACAAAAACAAGTTTTCTTATTTTGTTTTTGTTTTCAATATAACTAAGCGACAGATAATTTCTTGTCGACATCGTGGGCCAGGCCGTAAATTAAAAATTAAAAAAGTAAATGCGAGTACATACTATTCGAAGATAAAAAATAACTTTTCAAAATAACAATTAATGTAAGGCAATTTTCTTGATACTGCGCATAATCGTTAAGGTTCTCCTGGTCTTAAACTAAGAAATTAAAGAATTACATGACTTACTTATGTCAGCTTTACGCAACTGTATACTCGGATATTTCGTCAAAAGCCAGTAAGGAAAACCACCCTTTAGAAAATTATTAATGTTATCGATACTCGTATTTGTATTAAATCATAGAAATTACACTTACAAAATCACGTTCGGCGCAGATATAGGGACCTGGCCTGAGAATAACCAGCAAATCTTCCTCGACCGCCAGATTAATAAAACGTTCCAAATTAGCAATGCCATCCCAGATATACACGCCCTCTTTCGGATTATGTAGGGACCATTCAACATAGCTTTAAAGTGGTTATATTAATTTAAAAAATAATAACGAAAATTATTTGTTAACATAAATAAGTTTTACATATAAGACCAATTTCACCAACTCTATTTACGAGTAAATATGAATTCATATTTAAATGTGGATTACCATTAATTTTTTAATAAAAAAATTACTTTTTAATAGGAATTAATATTTAAATAAGTTGATGAGATATGCTCTTAGTTACACATGAGTAATTCAGACTGAATTTGAATTATGAAATTTTTGTTGAAATTTCTTGCGTTTTTTATTTAATCAATAACTGTTGTGGATAAGCAGAAGATATCGAAACGATTGCCAAATATGGTTCAAAGGTTCATGTCACTATTTTCTTTAGTATTTTTATTAGCAAATATGCAGAAAAAGTTTCATGAAATTTTATTAAAAATCTTTGTTTTGGAAATAATTTTTCGTTTTTGAAAAGGTAAAGTTTTGATTTTTGCTAAAATATTTTCTACGAAGAGTCACGGTACTAGTGGGTTGTGAATTTACTTATGTATATGTAATTATTATTTATGGTTTGTTTAATATTATTTCATATTTCTTTCTTTCTAAATATTTGCTCTTTAAGATTCAATTTAAATACAATGCTGTATGTAGTAAATATATGTATGCTATACAACTTCATGTTCTATAAAAATTTTGTGGAATGTGTTTTTTGGATGTACTGTAAGTATTTGCATTCGGTTTCGCAAAAATTTTAAATCGCTTTCGCATTCTAACTGAAATTCGCTGAGAACCCGCACCTTTCTTAAATTCCATTTAAAATTAATAAGTTTCTTAATATTCTGGCAGTTTGTAGAAACATTTGCTTAATTCACAGCATTTTGTATCGCTGTATATTGTATTAAATACACTTTCTGTTTTTTAATTGTGCACAGTTTGACATTCGTTATTTATTTCGTATGTATGTTTTAATAACAAAAAGAGAACAAGCTACATACCAATTCTCTCAGAAAGTCTCTCTCTAAATACAAATTTTTTAAAACATATGAAAAGCGTAATAGCTAATAAATCACTGAATGTTTAAACATAGTTTAAGTTAATTTTCACAAAAAATTAAAATTGATTTAAATACACTTTCATTTTTGCAGTGGCTAATTAAAGTTAATATCAAATTACGTTGAAAGTATGGTAGCACTACAATATTTCCAAATATTATGGAAAGCTTTCCATAGAACAGCTGTTCAATATAAATATGAAAGTTGATTTATCAATTTGCAGAAAAGTGAATTAGCAAATAACACATTTTATGATACAAAAAGAGCATCAGAATGCATTTTTCTATTTATATATTGCATGATATGAAAATATGTGTTACATTTGTTGTATATTTTCGAAAATCAAACGAAATTCATTTTAACACTGCCACACACATGCACAAAGCATATGGTATGTTTGTAAAACTTAAACAACGCTTAAATGCACAATGTTGGCTATTTAAGATTCATTTAATTTTGTGGTGAAAACCAAAATTTTGTGTTTAAATCAGAGTTAAAAATAAAATACATATAATCATTAACTGATGTATTTGCCCTAATAGTGTATTTAATTTGTATATGAAAATTTCATACAACAAATTTTATATAATTGTATTTAATATGATAATACAATCGTTCCACATACACAATTGGTTTTGCGAATTAAGCTATTCAAAAAGGAAGAATACTCTTTGGTTCAAACATGGTTCATTTTTGTTTTGGGTTTTCACTGACTGGGAACTGTCAATTGTTTCACGAAAACTTTGTAAGAACCCTGTCGAAGAATGTGTTGTTGACTACAAAAATATTTAACTTGTATTTAACTTTTCTTAGACTGACTAAAAACTAACTGCAATGACATCTAGAACAACCCCAAAATTAATTCTTAAGTTGAGTACGTAATCGAATTTGATGAGAGCCAACAAATTTGATCTCAACTACTTTGAAACTCATTTCAGTTTTATAATAACATTTTGCTGTTGTTATTTTACATGGTACCTTAGCTGATTGATAACGCGTTGAGTATACACGTGTGATGATACATGTTCGAAACCCAGAAAAAAATTTTAATTACTGACTACGAGGTGATTTAAAAAAAGTCAATTTTAAATTAGCTGAAAGTAATGCAGAGTGAGACAATTGACAACCGCCTAGGACATCGCAATGTTAAAATAGTCAGTTGATTACATCGAAAAGTAATCCAAGTGTCATCAGTCAGTACTAGTTGCGAAATAGTTAGTTTAAAGTCAACGTAATTTCCGATAGGGAAGTTCTTGAATTCCACAATTGTGTGATCAAAAAACATATATATGTAAATAAATGTAGGTGATAATTGTATATGTAGGTATGTATGTATGTGTATTAGGGCTGGTCGATTCGTATGGAGGCAAAAAAGGCTCAAATTAGAAGGAAAATCGTATTTTAGGGATCAAAACAAGAAACTTTGTCGAAGGAACCATACCTCTAAAATGAATTGTGATGTCCCGACTTTTGATCCGAAGAGTAAAATTTTCTTGAAGGGTAAAATTTTAAAAAATCGCACTTTGAGTTCCTCAACCGAGTCCAAATGTATGACCGACCCCCACTACCGACCCACGTATGCCAGTCGCACATCAACAAAAACCCCCCAGGGGTGGTTTCAGGTAGTATGATACTGGTATAGGTGGGTCGGCCCTCATGAGAACTTTTTTATAGAAAAGCTTTCCGCTAAAATTGTAAAGCTTTGAAGAATTCTTTACTTATTAGTCTTAGAATGTAAGTTTATTTATATTTCTCAGCTGCCTTAAAATAATTTTCGTTTTTTTGACGTTTGTTAATCGTAAACTATTTTCGTAAAAGAAGTAAAAAATTTGTCTTAAGTATTCTCTTTAAATATTCGCATAGATGTTAGCGAATACTGATTGTTAGAAATTCAACTCTCAGTCTAGAATGTAAACATTTACGGCCCTATGCATAATGAAAAACTAGCAAGAAGTTAGCATAAGCTGCAAAATTGAACATGGTCTTAATGAGTTTTCCCATACAAGTGTACATTAAAATCACGCCAGGATTTAATAGTGGGTTAAAACTACATTATGCGTTGAGTTTTAAAGTCAAACTGTACGTCAAAACTCGTTAACGCCATGTTTAATTTTGTCACTTATGCTAACTTCATCCTAGTTTTTCATTATGCATAAGGCCGTTAATATACAAGTCGCTTTTGAAACCTACTTACATGAATAAATAAAAATATATGTACATTAATCCAAAAAATAAAAGTTTTACCTTATTTTAATTGTTATTTCTAATTTAAAAAAAAATAATTGAAAAATCAAAAATTGCAAATTATGTGCTTAATGGCGACAATTAAGTAATAATTAATGTTTATTACCTGACATCGGATATCTTAACATTACATCCGTTAATACTGAATTGAGAAATGGAGCTTGTGCTGAAGCATACAGTTTGAGAAGATTTGGGTTTTGGACCCCATTCCAGATGAAGTTCATTGGAGAAATACTGCTGCAGCACATAATGCCCTTTGGATGGCGAAATTCATATACGATATTAAAATTCACTTGTTTAGTCAGGAAGGCGGTTTAAAAACCACACGAAAAAAAGATCACAGTTAGAACGCCTTGTGAACCTAGGAGTTCTTACACATAATTTATAAATACTGCTTTCAAGCTCCAATGGCTGCAAATGCGGCCTGGCCAGACCTTTTTGTATAGAAACACATGACTAGTTATAAAGTTTAGTAGTTAACACTCTATGTCTCTACCGTGACATAGCTGTTAAATTTCGATTACGATTACTAATCAATTAGATTAAATTTTGAAAAGAATTGTACTGATTATATAATTGCCTTTAAAAGAATTTCTGATAAATAATTGATTACGATTACTAACAATCGAAAAGTAATCTGAATTACTTGAAATTACTAAAAATAATCAAAAAGAATCAAAAGTAATCAAAAAGTAATTGGATTATTTTTTAATTACTTTTGATTATTTTTGATTACCTTTTATAATTTCATATAATTCAGATTACTTTTCCATTATTAGTAATCGTAATCAGTTAGTAATCGTGCGAAGCTAAATATAATCGTAATTTAATCATTACTTCCCCTTTCAAAAAATGTAATCAAATTAGTAATCAGTACACAGAAAAAAGTAAAAACAAGATTCAATTAAAAAAAACAAAGATTCAGTTAAAAAATTAATTAGTTTTCAACCAATCACGGAAATTGTAGTATTAACTCATCCATTTTAATTAAAATTTTTTTTGATTTTTTCAATTAAAAAAATATTATATTAACTAAAAATTTAATTGATAGTTTTTTAAAGAATCAATTAAAATTTAATTGAGATATTTTTAAATATTTAATTAAAAAATTAATTGAAATATTTTTAAAATTGAATTAAAAACCTACTTAAAATTTTTTAAAGATTCTATTAAAATAGTAATTGACATATAGAAAAAATCAAATAGTATAAAAAAACTTATAAAAAATTATGTTATGTAAATATGTATGTATGTATGTATAAAAAATTTAAGTATTTGTGTATTGTACCAAAAACCTAACTGGCTTTTAATTTCGAATGGTGCACAAAAGTACAATGGCCATATTCGTTATTTGAGAGTCTTGCGTAAAGGTAAATGCAGAATATCGTAGCCGTACTTTGAATTGTGTGTGTATTTTGTGATTGGATATTAAAGAAAGGCTACAATATTTTCCATATACTACGTATACATACATACATACTTACGCAAGACCATTTGCATCGGACCCCAAATATCGGCAATATACTAAGATTACCATTCACATTTGGTCTATATTATAGACTCTATGGACTCAATAAGCTTGTGTTTCTTATTATGATCTGATTGTTAAGTAGTCGTCCATACAGTGAAACATTTGCTACAAAACATTTTTGTTTTCTCTTTTGAAACTGCATTCGTGTCCACATTGTGAAGTTTTTGTTTTGCAGGTTAATACATTTTCTCATATATTTTTCATAAGAATCAGGCGGGAATGACGTACTTAACAAGAACTTCGTGTACATGAAACAAAGTACCCTTTGCCATTCCTCTTTCCCTTCTCGTTAACAAACTCAAATGTTTTGCAGCAAATGTTTCACTGTATGGACGACGACTTTGAAATAAGGGAACAAAATGAATTTCTGTTTTTTTAATATTTTATATTTATTCCACGCATGTCAAAATTACTATGAATCAAAAAAAAAATATAAGCTGAGTAGTTTTTTAGTTTTTAGTTCAAAACCAATTAAAAGATTAATTGGGTAATTTAATTGAAAATATTTTTTCAAAACAATGTGGCATACTATAAAAAACAGCTCGATTTTTACACATAAAAAGAAAAATTATAATATTTACATACAATAATTGTTAACCACATCATACTATTCTGAGTTAAACTCTGTTGATAACACTTTTTTGATAGCGCAGTAAATTCAATTAAAATAAACATATATTCAATTAAAATATTAATAAAAAATTTTATTTTTTCTAAGCAATAACTTAATTGAAAAAAATTCAAAAATAATTTTGCTGTGTACGATTACTAATCGTTACTTAACAGCTATGTTCCGCGGTACGTATAATTTTTGTTTCAGTTTAGCCTCAGAAAAAATATTAAATGAAACAAGTAAGAGTGCTATATTCGGCTGTGCCGAATCTTATATACCCTTTACCAAAGTGCGTTTATGTAGTATAGAGATACATACATAAGCACAGAGATATGTATGTAGGTACATATTAATTTTGTGAAAAAATTCATACTTTTTGTGCAGTTTTCAGGTTTTAGGCATTATGTTTAATTTGGTGCTTTTTTGCGATTTTTTTTCATACAGGCAGTTTTTTTGGTTTTGGCGATTTTTTCGGTTATTGACGTTTTTTTAATTTTGGTGATTTTTTTGTTCTGGCGATTTTTTTTCATTTAGGCGATTTTCTTATTTTTTATATATTTTATTTTTTTTTATTTTTTTGTGGCAATTTTTTTAGTTTTGACACTTTTTTTCTCGTTTTGGCGATTTTTTCGGTTTTTGTTTTAATTTTGGCGACTTTTTTCCTCTTTTGACAATTTGTTTGATTTTGAAAATTTTTTTCATTTAGGCGATTTTTTTATTTTTTGGCGATTTTTTTCATATAGGCAATTTTTGTTTTGTTTTGGCGATTTTTTCGGTTTTTGGCGTTTTTTTTAATTTTGGCGATATAGGCAATTTTTTTTTTGTTTTGGCTATTTTTTCAGTGTTTAGCGTTTTTTTTTTAATTTTGGTGATTTTTTCATATAGGCAATTTTTTTTTGTTTTGGCGATTTTTTTCGGTTCATGGCGTTTTTTTTTTAATTTGGCGATTTATTTTCGTTTTGGCGATTTTTTTGATTTTGGGGATTTTTTTTTCATGTAGGCGATTTTTTTTCATATAGGCAATTTATTCTCGTTTTGGCGATTTTTTTTCGGTTTTTGAAGTTTTTTTTTAATTTTGGCCATTTATTTTCGTTTTGGCGATTTATTTGATTTTGCCGATTTTTTTTCATACAAGCGATTTTTTTTAATTTTTTGCGATTTTTTTTGATATAGGCAATTTTTTTTGTTTTGGTGATTTTTTTCGGTTTTGGGGTTTTTTTAATTTTGGCGATTTATTTTCGTTTTGGCGATTTTTTTGATTTTGGCGATTTTTTTCATTTAGGCGATTCTTTTTCATTTAGGCGTTTTTTTTCATTTTTGGCGATTTTTGTTTATATAGGCATTTTTTTTTGTTTTGGCGATGTTTGCGGATTTTTGTCATGGTGTGAATTTTTTTTCATTTTGACACTTTTTCTCGTTTTGGCGATTTTTTTCGGTTTTTGGCGTTTTTTTAATTTTGGCGATTTTTTTCGTTTTGGCGTTTTTTTGATTTTGACGATTTTTTTTTCATAAAAGCGATTTTTTTAATTTTTGACGATTTTTTTTCATATAGGCAATTTTTTTTTGTTTTGGCGATTTTTTTAGTGTTTAACGTTTTTTTTTAATTTTTGGCGATTTATTTTCGTTTTGGCGATTTTTTTTATTTTGGCGATTTTTTTTCATTTAGGCGATTTTTTTTTTAATTTTTGGCGATTTTTGTTCATATAACCATTTTTTGTTTGTTTTGGCGATTTTTTCGGTTTTTGGCGTTTTTTTTAATTTTTGCGTTTTTTTTCATTTTGGCGATTTTTTTCGTTTTGGCGATTTTTTTAAATTTTTGGCGATTTTATAATTTTCGGATTTTTTAGTTTGACCGTTTTTGAAAATTTCAAGAGTTTAACTCTTACAGTTTCCAAGATATAGCAATTTGTCAAAATTACATTTTCAAAATTTCGTTAACTGAACTGAACCTTTTGATTTAAATTTTTTTAATTTTAGTGTTAATTGTTGTAGCCTATATAAAAATACACTAATTTTACAAATTTCAAGTGTCAATATACATATGTACACACATACATACAATTGTATGTATATTACATGGGATTTTAAAAGTTTTCGTTACTCATTTTGGAACACCCTTTAATTTTTAGCTTTTATTTTTTTTTTGTTGTAGCGACCAAAGTTCTACATACACTGTCCAAATTTCAGACCCGTAGCTTTTACCGTTCCTGAGAAAATAGCCTTCTTCCTAAAACATGAAATATGTTTAATTATTAGAAAAAAAGTTAAAGTTTTCCAACCCTGGAAACGTTTTTTAATTTTGTTAAATTTTTAAATTTTTTTTATTATAAATACCAATTTTATTAATACCGAAGTATAAAATAAGTTAATTTAATAAAAAAGTAATGAAAACTAGTTTTCGGTAGTTATTTTCTATGGGAATATTGAGTATGAGGTTTCCAGCTCTGAAACCGTCTGCTCGGTTTTGCTGAATTTCAATAGCAAAATTTTTCGGAAGATTTCTGACACACCAGTCCAAGAATGAAGTCTCTAGCTCTTCTGGGAGCTTGGGAAAACCGATTTCACGTACAGACAGACGGACAGACGGACATCGCTTGTTCGTCTTCCCTATGCATAAGGATCCAGAATATATATGCTTTATGTGTCGCTTATTAATATTCTAGAAATTACAAACGGAATGACAAACCTATATATACCCTTTTACCATTTCTTGGTAAAGGGTATAAAAAAAACCTAGCAATTATCAAGAAGACAGAGCGTGACTTTACTGACAGGAAGGTAAGAGCAGACTTGTCGATTTAACTGACCTAGCAGTTTTGCTGATGTTATTAATAAAATATCACTGCATCTATTTAACAAGTTTAAAATAAATGACCTTGCACCCTTCTAGTTGGAATGTTATCTTCAAACTTTGCATAAACACTACTTTCATTACTAGTGGTCAGATGTCCAGATAAAAATATGGGCTGCCCTAATATATATTGTATATTTATACAAAAATATGCATATTCTTAATACTTACGTTGTTACGGCATTTAAGCCACCAGCACGCATTGTTCTCAATTTCCTTTGCCATGTGTCCGGATGAGCGCGAAAATAATGAAATGAACCGGCTATAAAACGGAAAGGTTCACCATCTTTTAGAAAAATATCGTTTTCCCAATCTATTTCGAATGTGCGTTTGCCGGCAGCAACTTCAAACAATACCTGTAGGCAAACTAAAGCCAATAGCCAATGGAATACTCTCAAAGACATCTTTCTACAAAGAACAAAATTTTGTGCATATGTATGTATGTAGTATTAATTATGTATGTAATAGTAACACAAGGATAAATATGATAACGTGTAGCTATTTGAAATAAAAGAGTAAACTAACTAAACTATTGCCATTTAAAAATCACATTTATATAGTGAAATGTTAAACTAAATTGAATAAATCACTGAATGCAGCAGGTATAAGAATGTTTGAAAAGAATGCGGAAACGGAAACACAGGAAAAGTTTTTCTTTGTACTCGTAATACAAATGAATAAATAGTTTGCTTTTCTTTAATCAATTTAACTAATAATAACAAAGTAAAAATTAGTTTTTTCTTTCGTTTTATTCTTTCTCTCATCCAACCAAATGTAGATCAGATTATTTAAGATTATCTTTTTTTATTTGTATGTCACTTACACTTACAACACAAATGTATCTGTCAGTTTTAAATTGTTACCTCATATGGCATGTCACAACAAGTGACTGTGTGTGGATTTTACTCTTACAAACTGTCAAGTTCATGATCAAGTTTAAGCTGCGGCCCATAAATCTAATTTTAATGTTTACGACAAAAAATAAAGACAGTTGCAAATAAATAAAAAAAATAGTTGTAATAAAAATATCATTTAAGATATTGACGCAATTTTAAAATGTTTTTTTTCTATTCTCCTGATAACAAAAACAGAAATAGCTTCATTATAAAGCATCAAACACATAGACCACAGCAGGCTACACACGGTTTATACGAAAATACATAATCATTTTGAAGCCAGCACAGCTACGCGGCTACACGACTTCTTTTGTCGCTGTCACCAGATTAGACTAATGCATTAAACACATTCACCACAGCAGGCTACACGAACGCACGACTTCAAATGCCGCTAGCAGCATTTTTCGCCACGTAGCCAGCTACTTAATTATTTTGGAGACGGCAGCAGCACCACCTGCACCTTCAAATATTTCGCATTTATAAAAATTAAAATAGTCTTTCAAAATGTGCTTATATTACGTAAAAGTATAAAAATTAACTTATTTGTGCTCTACATCAATTTTTGGATATTGTTTCTGTTAAATAATATGAAATAATTGTGCGATATCATTCATTCCATATTTTGTATTGTAATGGCAATACTGAATTTTCTCATTGCAGCCAAAGAAATAGAAATTAGACAAAATCAGCATAGGCAACAAACTGCCGCCATGTTGCCTTGCTGTCTTCAAAATAATCATTCTCATATAAACATGTGTATTCTCTTTTTGACATTTCGTAGTCGGTAGCTTGCTGTGGTGAATGTGTTTAAGCTTAACTGATATTAATTAATATCTTTGTAAGCGACAATAAGCAAATATAGTGCCGGCAATAAAATGTGAAGTGAATGATGGTTTAAAATTATTGGATATTATTTAACAGAAACAACGTCTCAAAATAAAAGAAACAAAAAGAAACATTTCATTCTATGAAATGTTAAACAGTTTAGCAAAAGCGAAGTATTGTCACCATAATTTTTTTTTTTAATATTTTAATAAAATGATAAATACAGAGCTATTATTAATTTTCAATCTTTACTTTAATCGTTTATCTCTTTTTAAAAAGTTTTATACAGAATTTATGAAATTAAAAAAGATTATTTTATCTAGTAGATATGAATACAAACAAAATTTGTCTAGTTTTTTATTTCTGTTGTTTTTTTTAACTCTGAATCCTGTAAAATCCTGTCTTATTTTTAAATTTTTAATACAAAAATAGTATACTTTTTATGTAAGATTAATTCAATAAACATTTGAAATAAAAAAAGAAATTCTAAGGTTGTTGCAATTTATATGAAATGACGCGTTTTTTCCTCCATTTCGGTGCGTTTTGAAATTTCAAAGTTGACGACGCTGTTGGTGTAGTACCCGGCCTAAGTATAGACAATCTAGGCGGATTGTCTATACTTAGGCCGGGTTTACATCTGTGTGCGAAATGCCACACAAGCGTAAAAAAGCGTAATCAACTAATTACTAATGAAAAACTATTTGATTCAGAAATGTATTTATTAAGTTGAACAGTTTCATACATAATTAATAGAAAATTTTATAGAATCCAAAATGTTTGCAAACTGTTTAAATCAATAAATATATGTCTGAATCAAACAGTTTTTCATTAGTAATTAGTTGGTTTCGTTTTTTTGGGCAAATGACACACATGAATTTTTATTTTATTTATTATTATTAGTATTAAAAGTACTTTTACAATATTCATATGTACATGATTCAAACTTCCTATCATTGTAAATCAATACTAAATCTTACAAAATTAATAAATTTTTTTCTAAATACATTCTCGTTATTTTCATTTTTCATATTATTTGAAAATGTATTATGGAGTTGTAAGCCCTTGTAATACAGTGATCTCTGCATCTGCGTTGAGTTGACATAACCCTGTTTAATCGAAAATCGTTCACATTTCTTAGTCCGTACGGTTGGCTTTCTCCTACATATCTTATTTGTTCACAAAGGTATTTGGGTGCGTCGCCTTGTTTCATCTTTTTAATAAATCTGAGCGTATTGAATTGAAGTCTCTGTTTCACATTTAACCATTTCAGGATATTCAGCATTGTATTTATTTCAGTATATCTATCACATTTTAATATTATTCTCATAGCTTTATTTTGAAGTTTCTGCATTCTTGCTAATTGGAGTGTGTTGCTACATGTATATAAAATAGTAGACCCGTACTCGAAGTGTGGTTTTATTATGGTATTATATATATTTATCGCTATAGTTTTTGATATTTTGTTTCTGATTCTTCCAAGAAAACTGATTTTTTTACCAATTTTTTGCATATGTGCTCAATGTGTTCATTAAATTTTAGTTTCTTATCAATTATAAGCCCGAGATATTTTATATGCTCGACTTTTCAATTACCGAGTTATTTATTTCAAATGTTTCGTTCGAATTGATGTTAAATTCTATTATCTTCGTTTTGTTTTCATTAAGTTTAAGTTCATTCATTTTTAACCAATTATTTATTTTATCTATATTATAAGTTATAATTTCTCGACATTCTTCTTCCTTGTCTGCAATGGTATATATTAAGGTATCATCTGCGTATACATCTTTCTAATATATTTGGCAAGTCATTAATATAAATAATAAAAAGAAGTGCGCCTAGTATTGAGCCTTGTGGAACTCCAAAGTCATTCATTACTTCCTCCGATACTGAATTATTTACGTTAGTTGTCTGTGCTCTGTTGTCCATGTACGATTTGAACCAATTCAGCCAGATGTAAACTCAGCCATAGTTATACGTATGTATTCAGTTTAAGTTGCGTATGACCACCTGTTCTGGCGGTGTATGTTCTAAGAGTACTTAAAGCTGTTCCAAACTATAATACAAGTATTAATACTTTTGACGAAAATAAATTCCTGTCTTATATTTGTTGAAAAAAATTTTAAAAAAACAATAAACTCAACATGTCAGAGCTGCATTTTCTACAAAAGTATTAATACTTGTATTACAGTCTGAAGCGACCTTTAAAAAGACACTTTTGTCATTCTCTAATAGAATCTATAATACGAATACGAATACGAATATTTCAAACGATATTCGCGAATACGATTACATTCGTATTCGCCTGAAAATGCCCAAATATTCGACAATTTGAATACGAATACGAATATTCGTGCATCACTAATCGATACATATGTACATACATATGTATGTATATTCACCTGGTCAGATGATGTGGGACTATGATAGTCGGCAATAGTTTTTTTAAAGAAATTTCAAAGCGTTCCCTTACTCTTTTATTACGATTTTAAACTTTTGACTTTCATCCAACACACCATAGATGGAATAGCTAAGAACAACTCCATTTAATTCCTACAAAGTCTTAACATTACTATGACGCATATCATAATTTCATGAAAAACAATGGAGGTATTCGATGTGTGTTGCAAATTGTCTTGCGTAAGTGCAAATGCAAAATATCGTAGCTTTTCTTTCAAATCCGACAACAAAATACACACACAATACAACGAAAAGCTATAATATTTTGCATTTGCACTTACGCATGACAAATTGCATCAAACATCGAATACCACCAATGTTTTCAATACCAATTGCATTCAGTACATAGATTTTTTTTGTTCATTCTACCTAAAAAGTTTTTCTCAAAATAAATTTTGGCAACTGTGTTTTAATTCGCAAAATAAAAGTTATTTTTTTAGTTTTATGTCCACAGTTTGGCAAACTTTATGTAGGTACGTGATAAAAAGAAAGAAGTTTTATACGCCCAACATGTACAATGTACATAATTACATACATTTATGTATTTATATATACACACACCTACTATACATACATACATATGTATGTATATCCCGAAATCATTTGAGTCTACTTGACATACCTGTTGATTCTGAATACACATATTTAGTACAACAAAGATAAAAGTATATATGTAAGTACATACATACCTACATACTTACATAAAATGAAATGTAAAAATTGGAAATTATGCACATTTTGTTTCAAATTACTTTCGTTTTTAAGTACAAGCTGCAAAAAGAACATTACGGACATTTCATTATTTGGTATGATATTTCCGTATAAAAATTAAAGATAATTAATTAATTGTATTAATTTTCTGGCAAATCAAACATTCTAACACAGTAAATTAGAATAAAATTTACGAGCAAAGCACATGATTTTTTGTTTAAATTTTATAAATACTCGTAGTTACATAAATAAATTAACATCAAACTAATTAGATTCTCCAAAAATTAGGACTCTGCAGGAAACGGAAATACCCATTTTTATTTTATTTAGGGCCTGTCCCACGATGTCACTAACGTTCGATTTGTCGCACACTTACATTCAAAACAAAAACAAATTTTTAAATTTTGTGCTTGTTTCCAATATAACTGTGCGACGAGTCGAACGTTAGTGACATCGTGGGACAGGCCATTAAACTTGTCAAAGCAATTTTTCGATAATATACATAATATGTATAATAATATGTAAGTCGTTATAAATCACTATGCCTTATTGGGAACCAGCAAATAAAAAATCTTCTAATTATTATCCAAGTTCTACAATATTCATTTACTCAAAGAACGTCATAACTCAAAAAATGGTATTTTTGAGTTAGTGATGCAGAATTAATCCTCATATCGTTCATCATATGGAATTAAAATTTCAAACAAACATCTCGTTTGCTCAACTCTGGAGAGAAAAATAAAATTTTCTTTTTCCATTCAGTTGTGCGTAAATTTAAAACTTCTAACTCGTTTTCTGGTAAACTGTTTTATTTTTATTTTAGTTAATTTTCAATTATTATTGTTGGAACTTCATTTCTTTCAATGTTTTTTATTTGATCAGGCTAAAGTTCGTATCGCTTTGAAGCTAAATGATATCCGATAATTATTAATGAACAAATAACACCAAAGTTAGTTGTAAACATAGTTGAACGGAACAACTACCTGTCTTCGAAGGCCACTAAATCTTCATTATCAGCGTTCTTTTGTGTTTGGTCCACTGTCGGTGGTGTCATTTAATGTAGATTTCTGCTTTATATACTCAGCCATTATTTTCATAAATTATTACACTAAGGCTCAATTTATACGTGGATTTAAAAATCTTGTTTTATTTTTTATTCTCTTTAAAAGATGCTTCCAAAAACATTTTACATTCATATGATAAGTTTTTCCATGTTTCTAGTTTTGATTTTTTTTTCCAAAAATTATATCCCTACATGTTAAAAATTTTAGTAATTTAATTTAAAGAAAGATAAAATAATAACATTTAAGGTCTTATTCAGAAAAATAATTTGACTTACAAAACGTTTAGAAAACAAATGTGCCCTTAATTATGAAAGTGGTCTAAGTCATATTCTTTTTTTGCTTCGAAATACTTATGGAGATAACACAATGTGCATTTGATCATATATAACAGTGTAATTTTATGTCCAAAAATGCAATATGAGAATAAAAAATATCTACATTTTGGCCAAAATAATATATATGTATGTCCGATATTCCCTATACTCCTATATTAGTGACAAAAATACCTAAAGGTAACACTGTGTTATATTAAAAAAAGAGTTGTCACATTGACTGAAAAAATTAAATAAAAATTAAATTAATTAATTAAATGACAAAATTATAACAAAATCATTTTACCAGAAAACGAGTTTGAAGTTTTCAAATTACGCACAACTTAATGGAAAAAGAAAATATTATTTTTCTCTCAAGAGTTGAGAAAACTAGATGTTTGTATGAAATTTTTATTCGATATGAAGAACGATATGAGCATTAATTCTGCATCACTAACTCAAAAATACCCTCTTTTAAAAGAAACTAGCGGGATGTTTTAGGAATGGCTTGCAAGGTCAACCACTTCCCAACCTTTTTTGATTTGTAGTTGTGGTATATTGTTTCGGAAAGTGGAAATGTGCTTCATATTTAAGACTCATCTATTGTAGGGCTGCCAGAAGTATGAGCCCGTCCACCAGGACACTCATACAAACCCCAAACGAACGTAGAACAGAACCTTATATATACATATGTACGTATACTCTCCAAGAACTAATTGTTTAAAAATTAACTAAAAAAAGTTTATTTTGATAAATGTATCAACCATATATTGCAGAATTAAGTCCAACAATTAATATACATAGATACAAAACAATAAACAAAAATAAAAAATTCATTTAAATTCATTGACTTAGTTGAAACAAAAATTGAATCAGAGTGTCTCTCGGTTAAATTTATTGTAGTTGCTGGTAAATATTCCTGTACAAAATAAACCAGTACAATTTAAGAGTGGCCCAGGACACCAGGGAAATTTGCCTAAGTCCATCTGGGACGTCATTGATGTACATGCAGAAAAGAAGAGGCCCAATTATTCAACCTTGAGGAACTCCTCTTCTGGCATTAATTTTATTAGAAATATTTTATTTAAGCTGAACTACTTGTGATCAGTTTGTGAGGTAAAAATATACTATATAAGTATACAGTCGGAGCTAGAGAAATGGTAAAATTTCTGCAGTTTTGTTAACAGAATCGAATAATCTATAAGGAGAACCAAACAAGCAACCATATTATGATACATTTTTGTTCTGATGTCCTCTATAACTACGGTGACCATTCGTTCTGTATTATACAGAACAGTTCTGTATTTGAGAGTCGTGTTCTGTATAAATTATTCATTAGGAAAAACGTTGAAATGTTCTGTATTTTATTTACTGTTCAGTATTCGTTATGTATTTTCAGGAATCTAACTGCATAAAAAAAATTAACGTAGTTTCTGCCAAAATCTGTTTAATGTAGTTTTTCTTAATATATATTTGATAATAAATTTGTTTCTATTTAGCACTTTTTTAATATAAATTTTTATAAAATAATCATTTAAAAATTCAGCAGAAAATCACTAAAAGCAGAAATAAATCGGCCAAAAATTGTTTTTATAAATTTTCACATCTGAATGCAAAACAAATTAATTAAAAAAACCATCAAAATCAAACTGTTTTAATTTCTTGCAGACGAGTTTTGGTAGGATCCTACAACAAACTATTTTCCAGATTTACAAAAATTTTGATTTTCTATTTTGCTAAAAAATAAACAAACAAACATCAGTCGTTAAGCAGCTCTGGGTTTGGGAGCATCTCTCGCGTCATCATAATAATGTCTTAAGTGCGGTCAGGCTTGTGTTTGTTGTTTGGCTTTTGTCTCACTCGCACTGATCTGCCACGGATTACCGTATAATCTTGCGGTATTTTCTGAAATTTCTTTAACAACCACATTGCTAATTCCTATGTGAAGGCATAGATCGTGTAAAGTCAGTCACGAAACTTTTTAAAATACTGTTAATAATATCTGGGGCATATGGTCTAGTTCCTTCGCCCATATTTGTGCAACACCATATAATGGAAATTTACTTTTTACTAATATGTTTAATAAATAAATAAACAAACAAACATATTTATTTATTGCCAGAAAAATCGCCATGTCGCCAAGCCAAAAATTTGGAGGCCAAACAAGTTGAAAAATCCCCACGTTTGGCGAGAAATCGCCATATCTGTCAGCCCTAGTGACTAGGTGTACTTGTGTGCAATGTTTTGGAATCCCTGAAAAAATCAATTTCGTAAAAATACGAGTTTACTTGTGACCATGAACATGTAGGTTAGCGTATGTGATTAGATTAGAGTTATTCAGGTCATTTGAGTGACCGCTCTTTTCAGCTCAGCTCACTTTACTGAAGTATTTCATTCAGTTAGCTCAGTAGCTCAGTTCATTTGTAGTGAAACATTTTTTCAAGCATAAACAAAGAGCGAAAACCGAATCATAAGAAGTGTGTGTGTGTGGTCGTACATTACCAAATGAAATATATAAAAAATATATAAAACTTAAATAGTTTAATGAGTTGAATTTGTTAATAAATATATCCACATACATACATATACTTTTTTATGTTTTTGTGCGACACAAAAAATTTGCTGAAAAATCACAAGACTTGTATCGAACTTTTTCATTAGGTCGTTTTAGACTAGGGATGCCAAACGGGAAATCCCGACTCCCGAAATCCTGGGATTTTGCAAATACCGATTCCCGGGAATTTTTTACGTGCAATTTTAACAATTGAATGACTGTTCGTGACATATTGCTTTAAGTTAACAACAAGAGCAAAATAAATTAACTAATTTTTCACTGTTATTTTCATCAAAGACCCAGTAAAAAACAGACTCCAAAAAAGTCATGAAGATATAGAGTTTTCGATGCGGAAGTAGTGCAAATTTCGATCCGATCTAATGATTTTTATATAGGCTTGTCATTGCAAGAAGTTCTCTTTTTCGATGCCTGGTCACTGAATTGGAAGCGATATTAAGAAAAATGCCCTTTTTTGTGTTCTATGATAATATTTTCATCTATGAAAAATGGTAAATAATTCCCCTTTTTAACAATTCGTTTCTTTTTATACGAATTTAAGCCCGAAACAGTGTTTTCATGTAAATTTAAGCAAATAACTTTTAAATTTTAGACTAAAAATAGTTCATAAATTTCTTTAAAAAAAAATTTTTTTAAATTCTGGTGAGTACTTTCTAACACTATGGAGGAGTTACAAGGTTTTGTGTGACTAAAATAAGCTTCTACATTGTTTTTTGCTCACTCTCGGCAAATTAAAAATACCCAGCTAAAAAAATATGTATGGAGCATATGTATATGGTATCACATATATGGTTCGGATCCGAAAAATGAGGGTATATGGGCATATATGATTATATATATTCATAAATTTTCATACATGTTTGTGTAAATTTCCTCTACAGTATGCAAAATTCATATTCATACACTCTGATTCACAAAAGCGCACTGCTGTGCAATAAATTAAATTACTAAAATTAAATTTTTTTTAAGACTTGAAAGAGAGGTTGTATTTAATGAAACATTTGTTTGGACAAATAATTCAAAACGAACTAAAAGTCATTTCATTCATCAAAAGGTGAATCAATTATTTAAAAGACACATAAATCATATTCGTACATAACATTTAGCTTAAGAAATCAGATTAAAAACTAATGCAATTAATTATAAAAGAAAAAATAATCCGTCTAACAATAGTTTTCAATACAGTAATATGAACTTTGTTTCTTATCTAGAGAATTTTTTTTATTTTCTATAAAATTAATGACTGGATTATCCTTTTGATTATTTGATATATTAAATAGGGCCACAATGTATAAAATCATACAAGAAAAAGTTTTTCTTTTTTAAACGTTGAGGGTATGCATATGTATAAACTTTGCATACCGTATGTATTTTCTAATGGATTTTCACTTCAGCAGTGATAAAATTCCAAGCTTTTTTGATTGCAAAAACGATCTTATGTGAGATATCATGTATGTATACATTCTTATATGGCTCCATATATAAAATCTTATATTTATATATGGATCCACATATGAAGAGCTTCGTAATTAAATTTTCATATATGAGCTCATATATTATAATACATTTCATATATTAGTCCATATATTAGTTCATATATAATAGTTTTGCCATGTATAATCCCATATATTTCAATACATGAATTCATACATATTCATATATAGTTATATACATTCATATATTAAAAATATATGGACCATATATAGCTGGGTATCGATTTTTTGGAAGCAATGAAAATGTACTTCCGCTAGAATGACTTCCATTTTTTTTCACTGGGAGATTCTACAATATAAAACTAAGAATTATTTTGAAAACAAAAAGAAGCATATGAGCTTTGAAAGGGAAATAAATTCATAAGTTTGACAAATTTTTTCCTTCTTATTCTATATTATGAGGGCAATTATGAAAAAAATAAAAAATTAGCACTTATCTACTTTTCGCTAACAATTGAGTACTATTGAAAGCTGAAGTAGAAGACAATTGAAGTAGAATACAATACAAGGCAAGTGCAAACTTTTTGTTGTCGGGTTGACGTAAACGTCATAACTATTTATGGAATAATACGGAGTATTTTGATGAACATTTTTTTATTTTCGTTTCGTTTTTCAAAAGACCATAGATTTGTATCCATGTTCGTTTTGGTTAAGATTATAGAAAAACTGTATGTATATTGAAAACAAAAACAAATTTTCATATTTAGTTATAGCATAAATTCTCTATCAAATGTGATTAATTATTTTAAAGTTTTAAAATGCACAAAATTTATCATTAAAGTAATATTTATTAAAAAAATAATTTATTTTACAAAAAAATTTTAGATCCCGAAATCTTGAAAATCCCGAGATCCAGTTTGATAGAAGTTCACATGTTGTTTAAATGGGTTTGATTATAAGTTTGTGTCTAAAACGAGCTACTGAAAGTGGTCGATACAAATGTAGAAACCACTCAGTACTGACCTGACAGCGCTCTATGAATTAAACGGCCCACAGCGCTCAATTGAACTAGTTCGTTCATAAGCTGCACAACTCTAGATTACATTGTTATGTTACATTTTAAATTTTTTTTTAATTTAAAAATCAAGGTAATCCATGAACTTCAATATGTTTAATATGTCTGGAAGGTTGTTTGTTCATTAGTTGTTGTTTGTTAAATATTTCCTTGTTCTGTATTTTAGTTTAAAAATTATGGTCACCGTATCTGTAACATCAACTAGTGCAGTTACCCAACTTCTACCCTTACATCACAAATTAAAAACACGTGAAAAAACTCTATGCATCAAAAATCACCGGTTGTTCGAATTAAAAAAAAAAGAATTATTCGATATTTGAAAATTGGGCATTTCCGAAAAACCGGCATCCACAAAAACAAAAATAAACCGGTCGAATAAACCCAATCGAAATCAATAATCAATATTGTTGGTAAGACATACATGGGTACATATCAGTATTGTATATCTAAAAATATTTTATCTGTAGAAAGGCTTCAATTAATTTTTTCTCTTTCACAGTTGTAGGCAACGTAGCATTGATTCTTTAATCATTAGAACTTCTGAGTTTCAATTTAAAACCAAGTAAATATAAATTCTTGACGTGTGCGCAAGTGTTTTTTTTAATTAAAAATAAAATTTTAATCTTTCTAGTGCGTCATAAATGAATATTGCTCGATATATTTTGTTTTTAACTAGATTTTCAAGCAGGTAAATAAATGTACTCTAATATTTGGTTATAAAATACCAAGGTCGCTCGTGTTATTTTACAATAGCTATCAAATGTTTCTGTATTAAAACTTTTAGAAAATATAATTAGAAGCGTTAAGGCTTGCAAAGTTTTTCAAATCCCTTAATTCCTCATACTATATATATACATACATATGTACAATATACATTGTACATACTTATGTACATATTTACATAAGCAGATCCAGTGAAAAAAAGGAAGTCATTCTAGTGGAACTACATTTTCATTGCTTCCAAAAAATCGATATTTTTCATTTGACGAGAGTGAGCAAAAACTCATGTAGAAGCTTATTTTAGTCATACAAAACCTTGTAACTCCTCCATTATATTGGAAAATACTCACCAAAATTAAGAAAAAAAATATGTTTTTAAAGAAATTTATGAACTAATTTTAGTCTAAAATTTAAAAGTTATTTGCTTAAATTTACATGAAAACACTGTTTCGGGCTTAAATTTGTATAAAAAGAAACGGATTGTCAAAATAGGTAACTATTTACCATTTTTCCTAGATGAAAATATTATCATAGAACACAAAATAGGGAATTTTTCTTAATATCGCTTCCAATTCAGTGACCAGGCATCGAAAAAGAGAACTTCTTGCAATGACAACCCTATGTAAAAATCATTATATTGGATCGAAATTTTCACTACTTCCAGATCGCAAACTCTACATTTTCATGACTTTTTTGGAGTCTCTCTTTTTACTGGGAGAATGAAGGAAATTGGCAAAAAGCAACTTTTTTAGGACGCTAAAAAACATGCAAAGACGCTTTTATTGCGAACTTTGCAAAAAAATTGCGAAAATTGGCAAAATTTTAAACAAGCCATAATATATTTATTTGAAATTTATTTGCTTGTGGTTTAGCTTGGTCTATATACGTATTTCATTGGCGCTTAAACCAAATCATCAGTAGACTTCAACCACAAATTTTGAACAGTCACAAACCTCTTACTTTATGCACAGACTTTCAAAAACTATATGAGAATTCATAAAACAATAATATTTTTGAAAATCACAAAGACAAAATAAGTTTGGTAGGCTTTGAAACTCATACAAAACCCAGCAAATAATTTATATTCGATATGAATCTATTTTATTTTTCTACACCTTCATACAATTAGTAATCCATTGGATAACAATAAAAGTAATTACAAGGCAAATGATTTTCAAAAATATTATTGTTTTATGAATTCTCATATAGTTTTTGAAAGTCTGTGCATAAAGTAAGAGGTTTGTGACTGTTCAAAATTTGTGGTTGAAGTCTACTGATGATTTGGTTTAAGCGCCAATGAAATACGTATATAGACCAAGCTAAACCACAAGCAAATAAATTTCAAATTAAAATATAATTATGACAATATGTCGAATAATAAACTTCATAAAGCCATAATATAGATTAAAAATCGTTAAAACTGTAAGGAATGCAAAAAATTCGGCAAGAATCGCGAAAATTGCTTAAATTTGCATAAACTTATTAACAGCGGGATGATATTTTTTTTAATCGGCAAAACTGCCAAGAATCTGAGGACATGTAAAAAGTAGCTTTTATCGTGATCTTTGCAAAAAATCGCGAGAAGTTGCAAAATTTTAAACAAGCCATAATATTGATTAAAAATTGCCAAAAATGTAAGGAATGCAAAAAATTCAATAAAAATTTGCGAAAATTCGCAAAAAGCTACTAACAGCGGAATGATAACAAAGTCTAATATTTTTTAAGAATCGTCAGGACTGTTAGGAAACTGAAGGCATGCAAAAAGTCGCTCTTATCGCGAAGTGTGCAAAAATTCACGAGAAGTTGCAAAATCGGCAGCAAGCTGGAATAAGAGGGATTGCCTTCAGTATCGCCTGAAATATTTTGATTTTTTATGAAATTGTAATTTTCTTTATTTTTTAATCACCCGAATCCGCCATCAACATTTCTGCAATATATTTTTCGCATAATGCCGAAAAACTAAATACCATTTTTCTTAAATTAAATTCTGAGAAAAACTATTTGATTTTTTTGTAGTCAAATAATATTGAAATGAATTTTATTCAAATTTTGGATATTAAAATTCAAAAAATTTTCTTTTGTTTTAAAAATACGAACAAAATTTTATTTCGAATATTGTAAATTGATTTTTTACTCGAAACATTAATTTGAGCAATGTATAAATTTATAAAAACTTCAATCGTTCTTACATAAATAAATTGTGTTGGATTTTCACATAAATAATAATTGTTTGAATTTTCATTATTTCTAATTTAAAAAAAAATAACTATAACTGAAATAAAAATATTTTTATTTTTCAATCCATTCACTTATTACAGCTATGGGACATATGCATGTATTTATAAGGTTCTATTGTAAAGGGTGTCCCAACAAGAACGCAAGATTCAAATGACTGATGCAGCAATTGAATTGTTTCTCTGGCATGTGATCAAATGCCAAACAATGATACTTCGAATGACGCCAAATTTAAATCTTGCGTTCTTGTTCGGACACCCTTTACGTTAGTTTCTGGTTTGTATGAGTGTCCTGGTTGACAGGCTCATAGTTCTGGCAGCCCTACGATAACTACTTCTATTTTTGGCCGCTCGTAATATGAACTCACGACACTGTGTGCAGGCAATAGGTGTATTTTGTGAGTAGTTACTGCGAAAATTTTAAAATGTACTCTTAAAAAAAGCGGTTGCCGAAAAAAGTACACGAACGGAAAAATAGTAAAAATTAGTAAGATTAAAGAAACAGCTAACTCCAACTCCACATAGTGTTGACAATTTTTTTTTTAAATACATGTATTTATTAATTCAAATATGAACTAACAATAAGTATTTAAATCTTAAATCTAATATATAATTATTAGGACCGACGACTGTCGGACATAAACTTAGTGATAGTTATAAATAATACATAAGTAGTGATAATCAATGAAGGAAAAAATGTATTTTCAAGAAATCCCATCTGGAGTGTTGAGTATTAGAGCCCTTGTGTCCCTCTTTTTTAGGCGGATGTGTCCAGTAAAGTTTAAAATATTACGAGCAAGTGGAATAGGATGTGACTCGAGTTTTGCTAAATATTTGCCTGCGTATTTTGCAATTTCTTCGATCACTAGTGGCATATTTAAATCACGATGTATATTTGAGTTTTTGATGTACCATGGAGCCGATGTTATTAACCTTAAAATTTTGTTTTGTCTTCGTTGAATTCTCTCTACACTGGAAGCTGAAGCAGTGCCCCATAACTGGATACCGTAACACCATATTGGCTTCAAAAGTGATTTGTATATTAAAAGTTTGCAGTCCAGGGTAACTGTTGAATTTCTGCCAATCAACCAATGTATTTGAGATAATATAAGTTTCATCCGAGTTAGCTTAAAGTCAATATGATGTTTCCATGTAAGCCTTCGATCAAAGTGTATACCAAGGTATTTCACTTGGGAATGTTGAGGAATATTTTGATTGTTCATTCGAATGGGAGAACAAGTATCTCTTCTTAGGATAAACGTTAAATAGACACACTTTTGTTCATTTACCATTAATTCTCCATAAGTTCAATCACATGCAATGTTAGCAATATCATCTGGTGCTCTTAGCTTAATATTTTCCGTACCATGACTACTGAGGTATTTTTTGAACCCCAGCCAATTAACACGATTGATCATATTCACATATGGGTCAAGTAAGTCACTTCTTAATAGGCTACAAATTGTAATGATCGTGGGAGAGTGATCGGACGAGAGATCTAGGGAAGCTTCATTTTGAATTAAATTCCTAGAGATATTTTTTGTGAAGCCAAAATCTATAACATCCGAAATTTTTTGTATGTCAGTAGACCAATAAGTGGGCTTCCCACTCGAAATGACGTCCAAGCCCATTTTTGAAATTGTGTTGAATAATGGTCGACCTCTTGGTGTAATAAGACGCGAACTCCAGAACGTTTGTTTTGCATTATAGTCGCCAGCTGCTACCAAACAATTTCCAAGAGATTTGTAGAAATCCTCATCTTGATTCTCAGTGATTGAAAACCTGGGAGGGGAGTAAATTGATGATATCACGAAATTTGTACAAAAATTTTCTACAAAAATATTCGTAGCTTGCATATATTCTTCACTAACGTTGTCAAAAGTATCAAATGGTCGATCCCGCTTCAAAAATTACAAAATGGGTTGACAACGTAGTTGTTACAGTGGTATGCACTATTCAAAATGGTTGGCTTCTACATCGTAAATCAGGAGGGAATATGCCACAGTTGAGCTTTCAACGAGCTTGCTATTCGATATTGCGAATCTTATGGATGTAAAAAACCACCTCAAAATTATCGTCGTTTAGGTACAGACGAACTAGAATACTCAACCCGATATTATGGAGTAAATAACTTTGTTGTCGAAACAAAGGAAACGAAACGACGTGTAAAAATGTTATGTTGGTTTATGCATCAAATGCTTTGAAAAATACCACTTTCTCCAAAAAACCAAGTAAATATTAGTAAAAAAAATTTGCACTTATTTTTTATTTTTTCTTATACATATGAGTGAAATATTTAAAAAAAATTGTTTTCTGTTTCCTTTTATTTAATAAATTGAAGTTTTTGCTAAATTTTGTTTACAAAGTATATGAGTTTTGTATGAAAAATTAAATGCCAAAAAGTTGCAAGTACTGCCAACTGTTACATATGGATATGTAACAGCTTCTAAAACGGATTTTGAGGCAAATACAATTTTTTTGTTAAAATAAACCAAGGTTGGAAACCGAAACAAATAACGGTATCGGTATTGATACCGGTACAACTAATTTTTAAATTTCGGTATCGGTAACGGTATCGGTATTTTTTTTTATTTCGGTATCGGTATTACCGGTACATACCGTTAACGAGTTTATAATACCGGTATACCGATATTACTGCTAAATTTATTATATCAGATAGTGGACATAGTAAAAAATCTTTTTTTTTATTAAATTACTTCGAAAATCGAGTATTTTTACATTAACATATAAAAACATATATGTTTCTATATACGTTTTTATACTTTTATTAAAAATAAAATAATTTATTAAAAAACTAAAATACGCAAACTGCAGTTGAATTGAAACCTTGCATATATAAAATATACATTTTGGTTAATTTAAATAAAAATAAATACATTACATTGTATGTATATTATATATGAAATACATGTAGAATTGTATATTCGCATTCGAATTCTCGAATATTCGGCCGTTTTTAGATATTCGTATTCGTACTCGCCAAATTCAGACGAAACGAATATTTAAATATTTCAATTCGAACAATAAACGATATTCTTGTAGCCAACTTAAAAACAAACAAAACAAATTTCTTGTACAATTAATATTAAAAAAGTTAAAGAAAGTAATTTTCTTCGCCTCAAGAGAGCGGTCTTTACCTTCAGATATAAAAGTTAAGAGAAATTTTCTCCATAATCATTATCAAAGCATTAACCATTTATTTGAATTAGACCCATTTTTGTTCTAAATATCAAATTCCAAAATTTATTACGCCACCTTAAGACAAGATGTGTTTTTAAATATTTCCAAGTGAGACACTTTTTAAATTTTAGTTGAACTATAGTGAATTTTAATCAGAAATAATTTCTAAATCGGGCTTAAGTTCAGTAATTTCAATTCTTATTGAACGAAATATTTTTTATTCATTCATGTGAGTTTCTAAAGAGAAGAAAAAGATATTTGCAAAAATCTAATCTGCGCCCGGCGAAAAGTAAGAAGAATATTGCAAAAATACTGAGAGGTCCCATTTTTAGGATTTTGTATTTTTTTGGGGAATTGTCGAGAACTTAAAAGCAAATTCTATTTGTTATGTGTATTGATTGCATCATTTTCTACCTAGGAGAGACTTTTCATCCGAAAATATTGATTGGGAAAATACTTTTTTTATAATACCGAAATAATAAACCTACTTTTTTTTCTTAAAAAACGGCGGAAATCAACTTTTTTCAAAATTTTAATGTTACAAATTTTGTCCCTTATTCATAATGAGTTTCATTTTCTAAATCTAACAAGATTGACTTTTCCATTAGCAGAACAGTGGACCAAGGTTGGTAAAAAACCAAAATTTTAATATTTTTTCTCGAATATTTTCTTAATTGTAAACGCAAACCCAGAAATATAGCAGACTTGTTTAAGCTCTTAGATAGAAAAAAAATCCACTGGCAAAAAATATTTTTTATCTGATCAGAAATATGAGTTTGGCATCGATTTTAATTTTTCATTACTTCTGACCTGACCTCTTCAAATGCTGTAAAAAATGTCATAACAATCGGACAGCTAGTTTAGAAACTGCAGAATTATTAAAATTTTTTTTTACAAAATTCTCACTGTGTATCGGGTACTTTAAGCCCCACTAGGCAGCAGAAGGTACCGTCGGATCGAGCTAAGAAATAAAGACCGCATTAATGGCAGCAAACATCATATTTTAGACAGCGCACATTAGTGCCCTTAATTATGAAAATGGTCTAAGTCATATATTTCTATGGTCTAGATATTAAGTAGATTACATTTGAACAAATTAAAAAGTATTTTTATATTATGCAGCATTTTAATTTAGAGTTGTACTAGTCTCGATTTATATAAATTTATTTAATATTTTTTATATATTTATTGAAGTTTTTCAAAGATTTATTTGATATTTCGAAGCAAAAATGCACATGACTTAGACCAGAGCTATTCAACCTTTTTTGGTTGGCGTACCACAAAAGTCACAACCAACAATTCGCGTACCACCTAAAAGATCTTATGTGTATAAACAAGTATGGGCTTAATAAATAACCAAACAATTTTAAAATATTTAATCCATTTCATTTATTAATTATAAAAAACAACAAAATTAAAAAGAAATTGTATATCTGGTTTAATTTTTTGTTAACTTTAACAAATATAAGATTTTTCTATAAATTCAATGTTGTTCGGTATTTATTTTTGATTACCACCATTGATGAAAACCATGTTTCACATAAATATGTGGATGCAAAGATTTGGCGTACCACCTGGGAAAGTTTCGCGTACCCCAAGTGGTACGCGCACCACAGGTTGAAAAGCCCTGACTTAGACCACTTTCATAATGAAGTGCACATATATAGTAAATCAATTAAAGAAAAAAATGTTTGTGTATATACTAAATATTAAAAAGCACTCTTCAAAAGTTTAAATCTCCACATTAGTTTGTGTATCTGGAACAGCCAATATACTAACTTTCCCGATTTCATATACATAACTGTGGGTTAACATGGCTTCGCCCTTTTCACAAATTTAAAACATTTACTTATATGTCTAGGGATATGTTTTTTGTTCCTAAAGGCTTTAATCAGCTCAAGAAGTTTGGTAGTATTTCGCACTAGTAATGATTATTATATGATTGCAATTTACGGTTCATTAAAAAAAACAGGGCTGCATAAGAATTTGTAAAGGAGAACAAAAACGTGTTTATAAAAAAAGTTAATTGAAATATATTTTTGAAATTTTATTTTTGGTGGGAATCGGTATACCGGTACGTACCGGTATAGACGTAAACGGTATTCTGGATACCGGTATTTCCAAACCGAAATGGATTTCGGTATCGGTAACGATACCGGTATATAATTTTAGCAGTATTTGAATCGGTATCGGTATTTTTACGATACCGTTTGCCAACCTTGAAATAAACTTATTTAAGTTAGATTATTTGCTGTTTGAAATTTCATTGAACTACATAGTCTAAATCGCTGTGGGCATTAATGGATTAATATAATGAGTTATTCAGTCGTTAAGCAGCTCTGTAGTGCGATTCAGTAACTTTTTTTTTAACGATAATCGCGTAGTTAAAATAATTATAACGAAAATATTCGCTATAGGTTAATATCAGCTGTGTAGTTATTTAAGCGTCAATAATTTATGTGTTGTTAATTTTATCGACAAAAATCAACAGAAAATATCAGCTGCGTCCTATCGTTAAAAATAAGTTTCAGAATCACACAATCGTTATTTTAAGCGACAAAATTTATACACAAAAATTACGATTGCCTGATCGTTAAAAGTTACTGAATGGCACTACTGAGCTGAAGAACAACTCTCGCGTCATTAATTATTTTTTAAGTGCGGCCAGGCTTGTGTGTGCTGCTTGACATTCGAGAGTTTTTCGTCTCGCTCACACTGGCCTGAAGATACAGTTCATGTATAGTCAGTCACAAAAAAGTCTAAGGATACTGTTAACATTACGGGCATATGGTCTAGTTACTCCGCCCTTTTTTGTGCAACAATACTTTAAAAATTTATTTTTTAAAGTATTTATGAAATAAATAAATAAGTAATGAGTTGTTATTGTTTTCTGTAGAGTTTGCTTAAAACCGATCAAATGAAAAACTGTGATTTTGGTTAAAAATTTACTTAAGCCGACCGGTTTCAGGTTGTAAACATTGAAAACAAAACTGTTTGAATTTGTGTTATTTCAACATAGAAATTCGAAAGCTTTTTCTCTGGCTTACATACACATATGTAACTCCAGATCTATTGAGTTTTTTAATCCAAAATTAATATTCACTACTGCTCAATTAAGCTTTGCCTAGCGAGTCTTGAGTTTTTGGAATTACACGTTCTAAAAATTCTGCTTAGATACAGACTATAACATTTGCTATTTGAGTTGTGCAAATTGACATTCATATATTGCCTACTTCTAGTGCTAGTCCATTTATCCATTGTTAAGCTGTATTTCTGATTATTCGATTTTTCATAACTCAGACGTTGTGCTATAATTTGTTTTTTTGCTTTCAAAGTCATTTAGCATTAACTTCATTACAAGTGATGTATAAGATTATATATTATATAAGATATGAGATTGTGTTTTTATACAATAACTTCTACTGAGCGATTTATTACATATGCATCCATAATTTTTGCCCACGTTGGAGCGAGCTTTGAACAATTTCCTCATGAGCTTTGCCTTTTTGAACACAAATATTGATTGATAAAAAAAATTTTAAAATAACATTTAGCCTTAAAACCGTTTTTTTCGATTTAAACCGAACAGCGAACCCTAGTTTTCTGAGACATGTAAAATGGAGGAAAAAAATAATAGGTCTGTAGCAGCAAATAAATAAAAACTTCCGATTACAGACCTTAAAGAAATAAGGAGATCTTTTCTCTATTCTGACATATAATGTAAAGGCCCTATTATCATTCGTTGCCCGTTTCTTCTGATATAAAAGATTCTCTTCTAGAGATTCATGCTGGCTCATAAGATGCTGATTAAGAAGAAGAAGGGCAAAATAATGTATGGAATCAAATGTTACATGAAGGGGATCATGAGTATTGATTACTTTTTTTCCATATCAATTTTCTTATATGAATTTGTGTATATTTGCATTCTTAATGAACTGGTTCTATGAATTAAGTTTTTTATGTACAATTTTTCTGTGCATCTATTCTGTATTGTCAATGTCGAATATGAAACATAAAAATTTGTTTCAAAGCAAACTATTCAAAATGCCATATTCGATCATTTGAAACAGCTAATCAAGGAAAATGATTGATAACCACTCAGATGCAAAGTGGCGAATATGATGTTTTTTTATAAGCAAGAACCAGTTATCTAAAAACACTTTTCAGCATACCAGAGGGAATTAAAAATTGCATAGTGCAAGAACTTTCACCTTTAGTAACGCGCTGATCGAGAGTCCAGAATTGAATAGGAATTTTCGATCGATCTTTTTAATGACGATTCCCAGTCATTTAAGGGGTCTACAGATGATGATGTCTAAAAAGGTATATTTTGTAGTTTTTTGCATGTTTTTTTTTGTTTTTGGTCCAAAAGACAATATAATAATAAAAAAACATCATCTGAAATTGCGTTACCATTCGTACCATATGCAATAGGGTAAGGGCTCCTATTATCAGCATGTCCCAGTAGTCGGGAATTTTTTTACTTAATCTCATATAAATAAGAATAACGGTTATATATTAAAATAAGAACAAGCAAACTTCATAAATATTCTCATCTCTCTATATATGTAAAAAAAAATTGAGTTTAGATGAGTAATTTTGGCAAATTTCGACTGTAAGAAATTAGTGGAGAAGCCAACTTTGTAAGGTAAGTAATTAAGTTAATTTAAGCAATTTTTTGTCGATAAAGGTTTATAAAGGTAGAAAAGTGTTCCAATAACGCTTTAATTCGAAAAAAAATAATATTTTTTTCTCATTTTAAACGAACGAAAAAGTTTTATGTATTCCAGTAGTCGGCATTAAGGTGCCACGACTTGGCAAAATTTGGTTTTCCACTTAAGATTCATGACTTACTAAACACATTTCTAGCAATTGTAAAGCAAGACAAACGAGTCACTCCATTTGCAAACGACCGTCCAGGGATCATCATAGCTTATCTCTTAGAGAAGCTGAAGAAATAAGCAAAGGGCAAACAATAGTCACGGAAGAAATAATTAGAAAATTGTTTACTGAATTAAAAACCTTTTTGACAGAACCAAATGCTGTTGATATATTGGAAGACTACAAAAGTTTTTTTTGTCCTGTCCTAAACAGGAAGAGTGGTAGCACCTAAGGGATATCGCAATGTATATTCAATCCTAAGAAGTAATGAAAACCAACGGTAAGACGGTCGATCCAATGGTTGTTTTTCCGTTTGTGCGAGTGCCCAAATATCTTGTAAAAAGCCTCACAGACAGATGATTTCTTGAAAAATAAGAGACCGGATGGATAGTGAGTGAAATCTTTTACGAGTAGATTTTAAATTGCGTCTTTAATTGGCTGAATGAACACAGTGTCCAACGCCCGATTTCACTGTTTGTGGATGGCCACAAGTCTCATCTGGCGATGGAATTAAGCCAGTTTTGTGAAAACAACCAAATTATTTTGTACGCACTGCCCCCAAATCCCCGCAGATGTAAGCGTTTTTAAACTCTTAAAAACTGCATGGAAGAAACCCGTTAGAGAATGCCAAACTCATCCTGAAAATAGCGATAAATCCTTATCCAAATCGACTGTTTTCCACTTCTTCATATAGTTTTTTCTGACCTTAATATAGATGTAGAGCTGGCGAACAAAACTAGACATGTCCTCAGTTAATGATTTTTTTTTAATTTTTTTCGGACTCCAAGTACACATCTATGAAGTCACGAAATATTTTCATGAAAAACCAGTTCTATCCTACCTTAAAAAATAATTAAAACTGACTTTTCCTTGCTTGTCCCTATCTAAAAAGTTTAGTAATTTGCACTCTCCTGTAAAAAACAATTAACGGGACTAATCTGGTTTTGTTCTCCAGCTCCTCAGATGATACCATTAAGAACGGTTTTCGAACATGTGTACTGTATCCTTTTAACGATGATAATATGTACTGCAGGAAATGTATCAGAAATCGTTTAGAAGAATCGATAAGTGGTCGCTATGAGACTGTAAAAAGATTAATTGATAGATGCAATAATAAAGCTATTGAAATTAGTTGAACGGAGAATTGACTCAAATATAGTTATCGATGAGATCCTTTCTTTAAAAAGGTTGATTGTTCAACTCCAACTTCTACAAAAAAAGGAAAGGAAAGAAACACTATGTTTAGTCACATTAACTCTTTCCCAACAGCTACTTTAAATAAAACTCTATAAAGTGTCTCTTATATAAATTAGGTATTTATTATCCTTGAATCCAAATCTCACAGGCTCAAAAACACTAATAAATAACCCTCAAGCGTCGGTGTCACCATCTTTCGAAAGACATCTTTATATTCCAAATCTATCACCGTCCGCACAACCAAAAGCAAAAATAAAGGCACCAAGTTTTATTTCCGCTCATGCATGGAGTATCCATACACAGATGAAAGACAAAGAAAAAATTGCTAAAACTGAACCCGTTAAAGAGTGAAAATTAGAGCGTCAAAAAGAAACAACGAAAAAGAAAAAAAGCTAGCTAAACTTAAAAAAGGAAAGGCAAGGTATACAAAGTGCACTTAAAAAAGGATTTTGAACAATAATTACAAAAAATATATATTTTGTGCAGTTAAGCTAACATTGATTTTTTGTAAGAAAATATTTTAAAAATTCCAAAATTTTGGGGCACTTATCTTAAATGGTCAAGTAGAGAAAGTGCACTTAAAAAACGAATTTGTATAGGATTCTAAAGAATAGTGACAGAAATTTATCATTTTTTGCAGTTAAATCCAAAGTGCTCTTAAACAGTATATTCAAAATCATCAAAAACTCAGGAAACCAATAACCAACCGACTCGCACACGGCAAAAGTAAAGATTTAGGTTTACAAAAATATTTAACTTATGAAGATGATTTTTTAAGTAGGGATTTAACATAATATTATACTTTATGACAACTTAAGCATAAATAACGACTATAGCAAGAAAATATTGGGTTGATCCACAATATTGAATAAATCATAAAACTAAAAAATGCTAACAGAAACTTAGTTTATTTTAGATTATTAATTACATTATTACACGGCAATAAATGAACATAGAAATCATTAGTTACAGCATTGATGAACTCAACTCTAAATAGTTCTATTATTCAAACTCAGTCACCATCGCAATTTTGTTATTATTAGTTTAAAGTAATTTTTTTTTTAAACTACAATTACTTCTCAAGTGATAGCTAAATATTTGTTTGGATTTTCTAAAACACTTGAACAACGTAATTATAAAATTTAAATACGATTACTATGAGGTACTTTTTTGTTGTAGTCTATGGAATCACCGTTTTCAATAAAACTTAATACAGTTTCTTTAAATAATGAAAAATTTAATTGCAAGAAGTCCATCATTGATATAAAAAAAAATTAAAAAGATATATTAAGGCCCAGAAATTGACTTCTCAATTATGTGCCATTTATCTTTAACTGCCACTTAATTACCAAATTCATTTTTTCAGTACAAAGTTGAGAGACCTTTAAATGTCCAACCTTGTGGACTTAAATCACACTTAAGTTTTACGAGCACACCATATGTTATTGTGCTTAGGTGTATTTATTGAAAACATGTACATACACATCACGTGGTCGTATTAAAAAGAATTTTGTTTAATTTTCATAAATATATACCATATACAGTATATAGTTTCGTATCATGGAAAAATATATAGAAAAAAGAATTCTGATGCTCTTTTTGTTTCATAGAATGTGTTTTTATTCAATTTTAGTTTTCTTCATTTTGATAACCTAAATTTTTTATTGATAATAAGCAGCTCTTGTTTAAAAAGCCATCCCTAACACTGGACAATTTTGTAGAGCTGCCGTATTTTCAACGTAATTTAATAAGAACTTTAATTAACCACTGAAAAAATTAAGCTACATTTAAGTGTCACTTAAATTTAAATGGCATATAATTGGGAAGTCGATTATTGGGCCTAATTCAAATTGAAATTAGTACTGATCGAAGACGTATGCCTAACTGAGGTGCGTACGTTACCGATATGCACACACCAAGTTTTGGGTAGCGTCGTAAAAAAGTGTGTAATGTTATTGCTTAAATATTACTGCCACTTAGTCACCCAAACACTTAAGAACGTTGACACATATTATCACAAGTATTCAAAAACATCGGTATTACCAATTTTGTCCACCTAAATCGTTACTATTGCCGTGTTTGCGACGATTTAGCTTAGTTAACAAACAAGTCACTGGCCAGGTGGGTTCACCGTAAACATGCGCCTTAGCTGTTATTCTGATTTTTTTTCTTCGCATCAAATTGATGCCAATATCGTATAGTTGAAAAATGGCAAAAGTTTATAAAGCTCTTAAAAATATCGAAACCCGATACTGAAATATCGGCGATATATATCGATATACTTTTCTCAAATATCGATATTTCGATATATCGATATTTTTTACCCATCCCTAATTCGAATTGCCGAATATTCGGTCATTTTTAGATATTCGCGTTAGCCAAATTCAGGTGAATACGAATATTTTTTCAAAAAAATTAAATAAATTCATAAATTCTAAACAAAAATTTAAATAACTGGCTAAAAATAAATTTTTACAAAATTTTTTATAGAAATTTGTGCTTTGTATCATTTTCAAATGTTATTTAATGAGGGTCATTAAATATCATTGTAGTTTTTGTTAATTTTAAAGTACGCCAACAGGAGTATTAAGTTCTTTTTCATAAAATTTTTTTCATATGTATTTCGTTTTGCAGGCATAAACATAACTCCAATTTTATGTCTATAAATTTCATATATAATATTCGTATTCGCGAATATCGTTTCAAAAGTTTGCATGCGTATTCGCGAATATCAAAATTTGACATTCGTTAAATCACTAGTAAGTAGTATATTAAAATAAATTTTATTATTTTTAAGTATTATTTGATTTGATTCATGTTGATCAGTGTTTTGTTGCTCAAACTTGGGTTATTTTTTCATATATGTATACATAGTATGTAAGTATGTATAAATACTAGTGGCCTGCGTAAGCAGTCTTGAAATGTAAATATGTAATTTTTTTTAAATGTACTCTCGTGGCATGCATTATACTAAGCCAATAATAAATGCTGTCGCAGTATAAACGAAGCACGATGGATGTATTGGTGTAAAGGTCAAGGTCCATACCATCCGTTCTATGCATATGCGTTGTATGCGTTTCTGTACGTTCTCTTCGATTATACGTTTAAGTTACATGCAATACATTTTATGCGCCAAATATTTTTGTTGTGATCAGCTGTAGTGTGAATATTTTTAAAAATAAAAACAGTTCTTGCAAAAATGGAAAGTGAAATTGTGATTTTAAATGAATTCATGGAATTCATTGAGTTTATCTATATAATATTTTGTAGATGAGTAGGCTTTTATTATACAAAATTTCGTGATTTTTCACAGCTTCAATTAGCTTCTCCTCCATTGCACTTGTTTAAATAATAATAAACACAACAGAGATGACACTCAGTACACACAAGCAATCGATAACTAGAATGCAAATTTTGTTTTTGAAATATTTATGTTAAAAACTGATTTTAATATATTTTATTCTTGAAAATAGTTATAATCTTTATTACAAAATATTTTTCATTTATTATAAACTTTTTTATAACAAAAAAACTTAAAATTTAAATCCACCACACTAACGTTTTTATCGATATCATTGAAAATATAATATAATTTGCCATCTTTCGCTTTCAAAAACAGCTGACGTTTTTTCATGGTGCATGAGACGGATACAAGAGTAGAAAGTAGATCTACTTTATCCGTCCTATGCGGGTATACGTTCTTTGCGTTTTGTTCTGTAACTTGCCACATAAAATTACTTTGATTCTACTTTTTTGACACATGCATAAAACGCAACTACGCATTGAACGGATGGTATGGACCTTCGGCTTAAGTGTATATGACTGTTAACAAGCGATGTCGCCAAGACGTCTTGTTTAAACAAACAATGCAAAGAAAATGTTTGTTATTTTGCATATTGTACGCTTGGATGTGTGTGTAAGATTTAGATGGTAAGCTATTTTGCTTGGGTATAAGGGAGGTTTTTTAACGCAAGCGCACACAACTCATGTAAATGCATACAAAAATTATGTAGGTATGTATGTATGTACATGCATGACTTTAGTATACGCGTCACTGAGAGAAAAAAGCACAAGCACCACAAATTCTTCAGTCAAGAACTATTTTCTTCTTTACTCTTATACCTGCAATAAGTTAAACAAATGTATTGCCGAACACGTTGTTTAGCGTTTGTTTCAGAAGATTTCACTGTAGTAAAGCATTTGAAATTGCCCTCATGTCTTAAAAGCTCTTATAAGACGTCTTTTGCAGGTCTTTAATAAATACGACACATTGTTTGTCGTACACTTTTAAGTATCTAATCGTCCACTAATATTTGTGAAACAAACATACGTATGCATACGGTTTAAGAGGTGGTTTTGTGTAGATATGCGCAATATAAATGTTTTTTTTTTTAATTCTTATCATAAATGTGATAACAAAGTGTTGTAAATTTGCTTGAAAAGAAATAACTGCACGCATGTTTATAATAAATAAAGACATCTCAAGTGGTCGAATTTAGATCACCAGGTGATCCTTGTTAACATTAATAGCATAAGTTGTACACTAATAGCACCGAGTTATGAACCTACACACAAAAAAAAATAAAAAATAGAGACGAATTGTTAACCTCCTTATTTTTTTGAAGTCGGTTAAACATCAAAATAAATTTCTGTCATATTCTGAGGAATAAATACAGGTCAAGAAATAACTTTTATTTTCTGATTAATAAATAAAACTCAAGAAATAATGAGTAAAAGGTAATTTTTAATATAAAACTTATTACCGTTATGGTCCTTCTTATATACATTAGAGTGGCCGTTAGTTGTATGGAGAATATTTTTTGTTGATTTCTTTTATTCTAACCCCATAAATCGTTTCAGTTTTATTTAAAAAAAAATACAAAACAATTTTATAGCGATGAGTTGTGTTATAGGGGGGCGTCCGGCCATCAAGCCCATATATTCAATGTATTTTTTAAGTTAATTTTTAATTATTATTTTTCGAACTTAAATTGTTTCTATATTTATGATTTGATCGGGCTAAAGTTCGTATTGTTTTTTTTAATTTTTTTATTTATTTTTCTTATGACTATACTTAATATATTTATGAAATAATTTAATAGATATAAACTCTTATTTTAAACGCTTAGTAAAATAATTTCCATATAAATGCAATCGAATATTCGGCCATTTTCAGGCGAATACGAATGTACTCGTATTCGCTAAATTCAGGCGGTTGCGAATACGAATGTATTAGTATTCGTCAAATTCAGGCGAATACGAATATGAATATTTTTCCAAAGAAATTAAATAAATAAATGCATAAATCCAAAACAAAATTTAAATAAATGAATAAAAATGTTAGTTTGTACAAATACATTAATTTTTTTATAGAAATTTGTGCTTTGTATCATTTTCAAATATTATTCAATGACGATCATTAAAATTTTGGGTACTTTTTATTAACTTTAAAGTAGGTACGCCAACAAGAGTGTGAAGTCCTTTTTCAAAACAATTTTTTAATATTTCACATTGCATACAATATTCGTATTCATATTCGTATTATCGAATATCGTTTCAAATATTCGTATTCGTATTCGCCAATATCGTTTGAAATATTCGTTTTCGTATTCGTATTCGCGAATATCAAAAATTGACATGCGTTACATCACTAATTGTTACACACAAAATGAAAATATTTTTACTAATATTTAACGCAAACGCATCAAATGGTTGATTTTCACTCAAGCACTTAAAAACGGTAAATAGCTGCTATGTAAAGTTTGTTTTATGAAAGAATATTACAAGTTACGATTATACATATTTTACTTCATTTTATTTACGATTACATGTTTTATTAAATTTATGCTATGAAAAGCCGTTAACAAACATTCTGTGGAATTGAAATTTTTGTTATGCATCTTGATGTTTTCTCCACACGACAAACTAACTTAAAATGTAAGATTTGCTCTGTTAGTTTTCACCGACACTGTTTGTAAATTCGTTAGTATTTAGCTACATAGGTACATATGTATATTCATATAATGCCACCATAATTACTATTATTCTATTAATATGTACATACATATGTTATGTATGTTCATCTACCAGATGAAAAAAAACAATTAATCAATCCTAGAAATAGTATTAACTCATCAATCAAAGGGAAAAAATATTTACAAGAATGGTCATAACAAAAAATTTTATACAACTTTACAAACTTTTAAATTTTTGTTCTTCATTAAAATTTTATTTGCAGTTAAATTTTTATAGCGTACCATTTGTTTTTTTTTTTTGTTTGTTTTAATATTTATAGTGATCGTATATGTATCAAGTTACAAGAACATAAGTACATACACATGTACAAAAACTCGATTGAATATTTTTATTTTAAATGCAAAACTTTCTCGTAAAACAACCGTTCGATACCCCACTTGGATTCCAACTGTTTTTAATTTTTTAAGAATAAAAACAGTTTTATTATTAACCGGCGTTTTGACAGCGACGACTTGAGACTGAGCATAATTTTAATTAAACAAACATGTCTTCGATTTCAAACACACTCGTGCAACACAAGAAGCCAAATAAGCTGTAGGTACATAGTTACATACATATCTACATACATACACACTTATGTAAGTATGTACAGTATACATCAACTACATACCCGGTAGTAAATAAAATAATTGGTTGACAAAAAACTCCAACTAAAAATTAAGACTTAAATCTAGTTTAGTTGCACCTCTCAAATATTAAAAAAAAGTATCCTATGCTATAGAAAATTAAGAAATATAAAAAAAGGACGGCGAGGCTTAGTTTCCGAGCTATGGACCTCTGAAATTCTAATACAATATTGTCATTATACCTACGTTGTTTTCCAATTGATATGACCAATGTCTGTATCATCCTAGAGCTTTTGAGAATACCTTTCATGAAATGGTAAAATGCAGTCTTGTTCGGCCATAAAGAAAATCTTTATTAGGCAAGAACATTTTATGAGGCAGAAAATCTTTATAAGGCTGGGTCGTGTCAGGAAATACCAGGGTAGCGAAAATTATTATGGCCTAATTATGTTCGATAATTGTGTTGTCTTGTCAATAGACGGGAAAAAAGTCGCAGTCGTTGGAAAATACACCATTTAATCACAATTTTGTACTAAAATTTCAGAGGCCCATAACTTGGAAACTAAGCCTCGCCGCCAATTTTTTTGTTTAATTTTTTCTAATTCTTAAGAGGTGCTCTTAAACACAAATTGATTTAAATCTCATGGAGATATCAACCAAACAACCAAACATATTGCATAGAAGCACACGTAAGAAATAAATAAAAGCCAAATAAGTAAATGGAAAGAAAATAAAAAACAAATGAAGCATATCATGAAGTCAAATGTTTGCCTTAAAAAAAACAAAATAATTTCAATACTTAATATGTATAAATTTTTTATGAGCATTACAAAATTTCGTATGTATGGATGGATACACTTAAGTATGTATTTTTTTTTTATTTCGGACCAAAAATGAGATTTGTACGAGTCTACGTACAGACCAAAGGCCTGGACCGATCTTGATTTAGCTTTTTTGTTTGAAAGGTAACTTGATCGATATATGTATAATGCGGAATTTGTGTGTCTTTAACGCCGTAGCTCCCGAACCGCTAGACCTACTTTAAATTTGTTTTCTTTTTTTTTCATTTGAAAGGTAACTTGATCTATTTTCTTGTTTGGTATACTTGAGGAAAATCTGGCTAGCCGTTTGGTTTTAATTTTTGTTGTTAGTAAATATAATGTGTATTAATATTTCTATATAATTAATATATTTACAAATTGGTTGAAAAATAAGTAGTTAGTAGCCACCTAAAAAGTCATGGATAAATTACCAATTGACTACCGCTTATGATATACATATGTATGTTAAAATAGTTCACAAGGAAAAAAATTCACTTAATTAATTATGTGATTATTAAAAAACCAGCTAGAGGTTACTTACAAATGTGTTTGACTTCCTATAGGGTATAAACATTTATTTTATGTACATACTAGTGATGCAACGAATGTGAATTTTTGATATTCGCGAATACGAATTCGAATATTTCAAACGACATTCGCGAATACGAATACGAATACGATTATTTGAAACGATATTCGCGAATACGAATACGAATATAATATGCAATATGAAATATTAAAAAGTTGTTAAGAAAAAAGACTTCATAATCTTGTTGGCGTACCTTAAAGTTAATAAAAAGTACCAAAAATTTTAATGATCGTCATTGAATAATATTTGTAATGTAAATTTCTATAAAAAATTAATGTATTTGTACAAACTAATTTTAAATTTCGTTTAGGATTTATGCATTTACTTATTTAATTTCTTTGGAAAAATATTCATATTCGTATTCGCCTGAATTTGACGAATACTAATACATTCGTATTCGCAACCGACTGAATTTAGTGAATACGAATGCAATCGCATTCGTCTGAAAATAGCCGAATATTCGACAATTCGAATACGAATACAAATATTCGTGCATCACTAGTACATACATAACACTACCGTAATATAGAAAAGCCCTAACCAATTATTTTTTTTAAATCAGGTACTTTGTATATTTCGACATAAGATGATCTAATGTACCGAAAAATGCAAAAATCTCATTTTCAAAAAAATATTGAGTTATAGCCTTTCTATATTAAAGTAACGATATGATGAATGTGGTTACTTACATACCCAACAAACCAAATGCTTCGAATTCCTACAGAATTCGTAACGACTAATCGACAAAATCTGTTTTTGCCGAAATAATTTGCATATACAAATGTATGCACATACATAGTCCAAATTTACACTATGCAAGTCTTGTTGCTAAGCTGATTAGTTTCTGGGAATGAGAAACGAAGGGAACAGAACCGTTTTTCCCCTCGTCCCTCTCTCGTAACAAACTAATCAGCTTAGCAATAAGACTTGCATAGTGTAAATTAGGACATACATACATACATATACATATATTATTATACATTTATTATTTAAATTTTTTATTTTTTTTTTAATTTTTGATTTATTTATTACATTTAAGGGTAGATTTTGTAAAAAGAAGCGATTTTTTCGTTTTGAAATTTTTATGGGAAAAATATTTTTTGAAACGAATTTTCGTTACTTTTCATACAAATTTGAAACGTTTAGAAACAAATGTTTTAAAAAGTCAGCCTATTATTTAAAACCGAATTTATAAATTAATGTTTTACAGCATGTTTCGTCTAGAAAATTTTTATGAAAATCACTCACAATGTGAGTCCTTTTCGTATAAATTTTCTACTAAAGTCGACCGTCTAATGCCTATTTTGCAAGTTTTTAATCAAATTGTAATTACTTTTAAGTTCTAATTAAGTACGAAATTGTATTCTTGAGTCCATAATTAAATAATAATTAAATGCCCAACCTTGTGTAATTAAGTAATTTCAGTTTTATGAGCACACCATATGTTTTTATGCGTGTTTCTGTTTATTGAAAACGTACAACTGAATATCATGTGGTCGTATTAGGCAGAATTTCATAAATATATAACATATAAAATTCAGAGTTTCATATCATGGAACAATTAAATAGATAATTAAATTCTGATGCTCCTTTAGTTTCATAAAATGTGCTTTTATGCAATTTTAAATTTCTACATGTTGATAACCTAACTTTTTTGTTTATGTTAAACAGCTGTTCTTTGGAAAGCTTTCCATAATATTTGGAAATTTTTTAGTGCTGCCGTACTTTCAACGTAATTTTATAATAACTTTAATTAACCACTGAAAAAATAAAATCGCATTTAATTACAACTTAATTTTAAATAAAAATTTGCTAAATACGTACTTAATTATTAAGTTAAAAATAGGGGTAAGTTGTGGAAACAGGGTATTAATGATTTTAAAAATTTTCAGTAAACAAATAACTAACGTCCTGCACAAGACCATTTATAAGACCTTTTAAGACATGAGATTTTTCAAATGCTTTACTACAGCGAAATATTCTTAAACAAACGCTAAACAACATTATTGGCAAGACAAACAACTGAAGCAACTGTCGTCTTGCCAACAGTGTTTATTAAAGTTTGTTTTATAATATTTCGCTGTAGTAAAACATTTGAAAAATCTCTCATGTCTTTAAATTTCCTATAAATGGTCTTGGACTTTAATTGTTACCACTATATTGGCTAGTGATAGATGATTAAATATACGGGCCTGTTCTGAAAATTACGGTGATTTCAAACCATGTGATTTCAAAAGTAAACTACTCAAAAGCTCACTTTGTAGTGGGTTTTTATTGTATTTTAAGTTTTTGTCATTTATAATAGAATATTTTCTTGCAATTTCCAACGCTAAAAATCCTGTAATTCAAAAAAGCAATGATTTAGCTTTAATTTTTTTTTTGAAATCACAGTGATTTGACATGTCGTGATTTGCAGAACAGGCCCGATAGTCCATTCCGGCCTCTATGTACGCAGTGTGTATAAGCAGCGTGGCTGTTTTACCGACTAAAGTGGCAAATTGTCACTTTTTCGACTGCTTTTTTTGTAGCCCTTTTGTTATAAAATAAACCTGCTACTTTTTGGGTTCTTTGTTGAATGAGGTAGTTTACACGAGAGCAATTTTTAAGCCGCACAATTTTTTTTTTCTCTTCCAAATTACACGAGACTAATTAATCTGGAATAAAATGTATACGTATACACATGCGTGTGTTAGTGTTTTTCGTATTCATTTAACATTGGCTGTTTTTTGCATTGTGTGTGTATTGCTTTTATGCTGATAATGCGGGGTTGAAGCTGGTTGAAAAGTTATGCCAAGCACAAAACCACTCTCCTTGCCTCTCTCACCGACAAACTGGATTGTTATGCCAGCACAATTATGCCCGTGTAAATCAGCGCAATAGTAAATAAAGAATATGAAAATACCAAAATGTAGAAAGTGTACTTACCTCTGTATGTACTAGTGGTGCACGAATATTAGTATTCTTATTCGAATTGCCGAATATTCGAGCATTTTTAGATATTCGCCTGAATTTGGCGAATACGAATATTTTTCCAAACAAAAATTAAATAAATTAACCCTCTAGTGCGCCGTGATGCAAATTTGAATCATAGCGAAAATCTCCGTAGTTTATGTTGTCTCCATTTAATAGGCGTCGTTGTCTCTGCTTTTGAAGTACCGTTATAGCAGCATTGAATTTCTGTGCAATTTTGAAGTGTCAACAGTGTATTTTTTCTGGTCTTAGATTTAATTAATTTCAACAAGTTTATAAATAGTTGTGATTTTTACATAAGTTGCAATCTCTTTTTATTAAACTCTTATAGTGTTTATTGTTTTTTATGGTACTTTGCTGTGTACAAGCCCATGATTTGTTATTTTACAACTGTTGTTGTGGATAAATTCATAAAAACCGGCAAAAATCAAAATGCTAACAAACGCCCTACTGCAAAAAGTTGTAGCCCATCCCACTTGACCACACTCAGGGAAAAGATCATGTAAAACCAACCAGAATTTAATCAATTATCCTGTTGCTATTTTTCAACACGACTTACCGTGTTAAAGTTAAACATTATACACGGTTTTACATGATTTTAAATTTCCCAACATTAACATTAGACAGTGTTAAGCTGACATTTACAATCTGTTAATTCAAAAGGATCCTTTGTCAACTTTAACAAGATCATCAAGTTAAATTTACATGTAGTAAATCTTGACAAATCTAAATGATGACTGGTTATCTTTAAGCTATATGACCTATTAATTCAACATGTTCTATCGTTAATCTAATATTATTTATAATGTCAATCTAAAGCGATAATCCGGTAATTTCTACATGATTTTTGGTTAAATTAAAACTATTGGCCATTACAGGTCTACACGGGAACCTCGATAAATTAACATGATTCACTTTAAAAATAGCAGTGTTCACATGTTGACATGTCTACACTAGGGCTGCCATACGTCCTGGTTTTCCAGGATTTGTCCTGGACTTAGACAAATCGTCCTGGTGTCCCACTCTTAAATTGTCCTGGTTTTTTTTGTACAGAAAAATTTGTCAGCAACTACAATAAATTTAAATAATACAAGTTTGAAGCCTGAGAAACCATCAGTCAATATAGAGACAAGTATGCCAAAGAAGCTAGCAGAAGGAAAAATATTTGATAATACTATATTATTTAATGATGCTAATACTGAGAATGATGATGACGATGATGAAGATGATTTTTACTCACGGATTTCCAATTCGAAATACCATTATACTGATTTAGTAGTATTGGAAGAAAAAAAATGAATTAGATACAAACATTGGTCCACATAAAAATTTCAATAATGAATGGAAACCTCAAGCTGAGCGAAGATAAAGTACAAGTTGGTGGTCAAATATGGGCTCTAACACCAGAACTATTTTCTCTAATGTTTCATAAAATACCAAAAAACCATGACAAACTAGAATTTGGAAACTAAATAGAATATATAATTTCTACTAATGTATTCATACAGAATCATCATCGTTCACTGGCGGAGAACGATGTTATCAGAAAATTTTTTCTGGAAACTGAAATCGAAAAACTAAAGGACAATTTAATACTACGGCTTAAAGCATTAATATTCAAGAACATAGTTAAATGCAATTTGGTGGACTACAACATGAAATAAAATTAGAGATAGAAGACAGTTATAAAATTGAATAACAAAAATTAAAAATTTTAAAAACTCCCGATATATCCAGAAAAGATGTCAAATCTTCTAAGCGGCTGGACCGATTTTTTTCAAACATAGCTGAGAACACTCGATTAAGTGACCTTTGAAACAGAAAAAACTAAATCAAAATCGGTTCAGCCGTTTGGTCTGCTTTTGTTTAACATTTGTTTTGTTTTTGTTTAATATTGGTGTTCATGATATGAACGAATAAATTGGTTTTAATCCCCGAACAAAAAAAGGGGTGTTATAAGTTTGTAGTGTATGCCTGTGTATCGGTGTATCTGTTTGTCTGTACGAGTTTTCGTACAAACCAAACGGCTGAACCGATTTGGATTTAGTTTTTTCTGTTTGATCGAAAGGGTTCTTATCTATGTTTTAGGAAAAACGGTCCAGCCGCTTAAAAAATATCACATCTTTTCGGAGGTTCTTAAAATGATTGATTTTTGTTATTAATTTAAATGTTGTGTGTTTTTTCATAAAAATATATGTTTTATTGAGGTCATTTATTTATATTCATATGTTTTTGAAATTCCCGGGAATAAAACATTTTACTTCTTGATTCCCGGAAGTTGTAAAAGTCCGGGAAATTAGAAACCCTGGTTCAAACGATTATAAGATGTCTGAAAAATTGTTGTCTGCTGCTAATCTTGCAATGGACTGACAATGTTTTTTCTGGCAACGATTTCGGGCAAAAATTATCAGTTCACACGGTTGTAATATAGTGTCCACACCTGATGAATTTAAGTATATCATGATGAATGTAAAATTGATATCAGTTGAGTCTATATCTTATTAATATTATGTCAGCGTTATGATATAATCATCAGAGCTCACGGCCTTATAAATTCATAAATTTAATGTTTATTTATTAAAACATTTTCTTGTGAGTTAAAGACAGTCAGTTTTTAGAGAGGCAACATTGCAAGCAGTATTGATGTTAAAAAACAAAAGCATTGTAACATAGTGTCCAAACTTGATGAATTTATATCATGATGAATGTCAAATTGATATCATAGTGAAAATTTATCACTTATAGACTCAATTTATTAATAGGTATGTTTTATTCGAACTTTATATAAATTTTCAGAACAAATTTAAGTGAGTATAAACTTATTAAGTAGCTATAATTATATATATATAGTAGCTATAACTATATATAGACAATAAGACTTGTATAATGTAATTTAGGACTTAGCAGTATCAAATGGTTTCCTAAGATCAAGTGACACTTACGTGGAAACTATTCCTTTATTGGAGCTATCCCGAAAACTTTAAGTTAAACTTTATATAATAACAACGAGGAGGTGCTGCTACCGACTCGAAAACAAAACTGACAATTACTACATAAGTAAATTTTATTATTTAAGTATGTACAAGCAATTTGCTGATATAAGGATAAATAATCTTGAGAAATTTTACAGTACGAATAGACGAGCAATTTTTATTTCTGATCATAAGAAATAACGTCGGCAAAATTACGTCAAAAAAAAGTTTGTGTTCAAACTTATTTTAAGGGGTGGCTAGACGTGTATATTAAAAATCAAAATTTGGGTTGTCGTACGTATACAAAATGCGCGTTTTAAGTTTTGCTTTTTTAATAATTCTTCTGCTTAATATTTTTTATAATAAAGTTATTATTTCTAGTTTCCCGCCATTATTTTCTACGAAAGAGGTAAATTTGACAGATTTTGTTCTAAAATAATTGCTCAGACTTGTGTTCGAGCAATTATTTCCAAACATGTGTCCGAACACTAACATTTACGGTTTACACAGTAATTTTTTGTGTTAGCAACAGAATTTGACAATTGCCAACACAAAAATGTCCAAACTTATGTCTCGTGTAATGTTAATATGTACTTAAGTAATTATCAGAACCCAGCGCATTTGATTTAACTTTAGAAAACGCAATATAAAGTTTATCATCACTAATTTTTCTGAAGTTAAACGCGAAACGGGGAATAACATCAAAGTTAGGAGCTCTGTTGTTTGCAATCACCTGTCTCTGGAACATGTGCATCAAAGCAATATAACATCTTTTCTTTTCATTTATAATTTTCCATAAATCCCTGCTACTACAGTTTACTAACTGTTAGAACATTTAATTGTATTCTTTCTTAAGACACTTGTGACTCTATTTCTCTTTTTTTTCAATAAATCATCCAATCACTTCTATTCTCCCTATAATCCATAAAAGCTAGGTCTCTCATGTTTCTATCTAGTTTCACTTCCCTGATAACAATTAAACTCCTATTACTATTAACAGGCTTTATAATCCTCTTAATAGGAATAGTTTTAAGTAGTTTATTTGATAACAAAAATTAAAAATTTAAAAAATGTACGTGGACTCGTACAGACGTACAGATACAAAGACACGCACTACAAACATATAACACCCCCTTGTTTTGGTCGGGGGTTAATAATTCATAAAATATATTCAACTGAAGTTGAACGTTACTGGTGAGGTAGATAATTTCCCAATTGTTGTCAGAGACAATATAATGAAACGAATTCCAGTTTATATAATTATAATGCCTGTAAACAACAAAGGTGTCAGAACTTACAATTGGTATATCAACACATACAAAAAAAAAGTCATGATGCGAAAGAGATGGTGCGTAAAACTATCCAGGATATTGTAAGCGAACCAAGGCACTAATAAAACAATAACCTAGTAACGAAGTAGATCAGTGTTGCAAATCGGAATGAGTGGGCATACTATTATGATTTATGCATAGCATAAATCACATATCCGTGTTGATTTAAAGACATTGAAAAAGTTATTATTAAAATTACCTTAAATAAAAAAATATTCATATCGGCATTATAAATCGCGCAAAATACCATCTAGTCCAAATATATTACTATGTTGAGTATAAACAACGCCTATAAAAATATGTTGAGCTTTAAGCTCCATTTGCTAAGTTCTGCTATTTGTAATTTTTTTTTTTTTCAAAATTGCCTTGGTATAAATTTTTCTAGTACCGCATTGTAACCCTCAATGGCTGGAGTTACTCGGATTGATGTCTCGAAAGTGGACAGATCATTTGGCCTAATCTATAAGATAATAATTTATAATAATAATAATAGCAATAATATATTTCGAATAATCGCCTACCTTCTCCAAACATTGCTTTTCGAAATATTTCACAAAGCCTGTAAATTTATGGCAGTTCTTAAGCGGTTCTGTCTTTTAGTTTATCTTTGTAAAAACTTCCATATCGGGCAATAGCTAAAATTTAATGATATTCTAATGAAAATTTGCGATCTCTTCAAATCAATTGAGTTACTTCCCTATATTTTGTAGTAATTGCGTGTGCGTCGTACTGTTTAGCAAAAAATTAAAGCAACAATCATAATTTCGTATGAAAAAATATAGTTTTAATAGCTCTTCTCTAGGCTAACTTTATAGTCAGCTATGAATGCCGCACCATCAAGGTTAATGATATTTGAGCTTACATAGTTAGAGATATGTGGAAATCATTTTGTTGACAAACATACATATACATACATGTGTACATAAATAATCTATTAGATGTTGTTAATAATTTGCAAACAAAATTATGTACCTTTTCGAAATAGTCGACGTTAAACAAAATTGATGGTTGAAAACATGCTAGTGGAATAATAGATAAAGTGCCATCAATTCAAAAATTGTTTATTTGCATTCGGAATTTTTTCATTGATCAGCCATATAATTTTTAAAAACCCAAATATGCAGAATGAAAATTCTTTGTTTCGTTTTTTCCTTGCCTCCACGCTGAGTTAGTCTGAACATTTGGTATAAGTTTTCTTTTTGAAACGCAATGACTACTCTGTTACAGCCCAACGAGGACTCTTATTTGCTGTTAAATACGGAAGCCCTCTTTTAATTTTTTTGAAATCAACCTTTTTCATTGACTCTTGCGAAACGAAAGCGTTATCGCTATACATTTGGTAAAAGTAAACTTACCTTAAGCACACATATCTGAAATTATCCCTTACCCCACTTACAACGCAAGTTGCATTTGATGTGTTTCCAACATCAAAGCATTGTAAACGAAAGACTTTTGAAAGTTATGAAATGGATATGCTCATATGTACCTAAGTAACAGAAAACAAACCATTCGCTCTAAAACGAAATTTTCTAGAAACATCGATGTTCTGTCTTGTGTACCACAGGAAAGCCACGTTGCACCAAGTTCACGTATAATTATATCCACCACTTTATTACTTGTTTTATTTGTTTTGCCTACAAAAAAAGTACAACAATGAATATAAATATATAAATACATACAAGTGTATGTGTGGATATGTGCATTGTAAAATAAATAACAAAAATTAAAAATTTAAAAAACCGTCGAATAAACGGTTGTACCGATTTTCTTTAAGCAAAGCTAAGAACCCTCTCGATCAAGTCAGCTTTCAAACAGAAAAAAACTAAATCAAAATCGGTCCGTCCGTTTGGCCTGTACGTGGACAAGGGCAGGCACACATACACTTATTTCTGAATTACTTGAGAACTAAGGCCATTTTCGGTCGTTATTTAAAACTTTACTACTAAAAATCGATACAATGCGCCAATAGTAGGATCCCGGCTTAAGCCTATAAAGTTTTATTGCTTGCATCATATCAACGAAAATGAATCAGCCTAGTGATCGTTGGTTTATATTTACATACTGTCCAAGTTCACTTGGACACAACATTGTAATGTATTAAATTTTGTATATACATACATACATAAGTATGTACATATGTATGTATATAGAATTGAAGTATCCATTCGTGCATATCGTAAGTTGTTAACACTTAGTATTTCGCGGGAAAAGCCATCTTTTTTATCAATTCGTCTTAACAAAACCGAAGTTGTTCTAAATATGTAGTTTCTTAAACTTACTTTCTAACAAGCAACCAAAACACATCCAATTCGCAGAAAGTTGTGAAAATACTTACCTGTGTCAAATCCTAAAATTAAAGTAAAATACTTACCACTCAGTTTACTCTATTTATCTACATGCTTAATTCTAAATCTGCCAGCAATAAATAATTTAACTATAACGTTGAAGGAACCCTTAACGTGCTCATTTTTATTCTTCAGGAATAATCTATAGTACACAGAAAGCACCAAATTACTAAGTTAGATAAAAAACTTGAGAACTAATTCCCTCTTTCTTCTTTTATCCCCTTAAACCCTATAATTCCAAGCATCAAGGTTGGAATAGCTAAAATATTTGTACGAAAATATACACATGCATATGGGCATTTCTCCGAGAAATTTCACTTGTTTGTCGCGTGCGACAGCACGCAATTAATCTTGTATTTCTGAACAACATGACTCGATTTTTCTTAATATTGTATCTAACGTAGAGCTGCTGACGGCCTACATAAATATATAAAGAAGTAAAAAAAAAGTTTAGTTTTCTTTGAAAAAACAAGCCTATTTGCTTTTTGTCGCACGCTAAGAAAAGTTGACATTCCTGTGGAAATGCCCTTATGTACTTATGTATGCCTTCAAAAATTAACATGCTGACTTTCTTACTTGTGTGAAAATTGTATGAGCTCTATTTGCTTAATTAAACAAGTTTATTGGATATTTAAAGAAACTTCTTAGTTGCATTGCAGCATATAATTTTTCGCTAAAAAAATTTCCCTATACTTTGAATATCTTGCGGCTTTAGTAAAATGTATTCTTTATTTATGTATTATTTTTTCTAAGCTTTAAATATACATATATAAATATTTCTCTTACTGCACTTGCAATAACGCTCTGTTTCTACTATTCTCTATAATCGAACTGGTTGAAAATTGATTCAATTCAATTGAATTGCCGCCGCGTCAATTTAAATTGGCTGGTTGGAACAAAACTGATGATGAAAATATTCTTATTGCATATTTCTTTTTCTCGTACTGCATCTTCTTTGCGTATGTACATATTGTGTATGTATGTTATATTCTGGGTTGTTCTAGGATGATAAATCAACTTAAATATTTACGTACAACAGGTGCCTATAATTTTATAAAACTATGATGACACACATTCGATCTGTCTTACGAGTAGTAGAAGTAATACACTAATAGAAAATTTGCAAGCTAAATTGGCGCTAAACAACTTGTTATTGCATCGCACTTGTACAGACATGAAACCCAACAAACACAATATTGAAAGTCTGAAATGTAGTAGGTTTGTTACTTGACATTGAACACATCATGATATAAATATAGAAGGTACTTCCATTCTCTAATTTTTTCTTGACATTCACCTTCTTACAGCTATAGATATTCTGAAGTTTCCTTTAAAATCGTGCTACCGTATTAATTTAATATATCCCCCTCTGTTTCCTGTTTTTTGGACATTTTATTCAAAAATTATTTCAAAATTGTTTTTATAAAATATAGATTGTATAAATTAAACAATTAATGCATAAATTCTGTTCGACGATTGTATCGTCCTGTCTATGAACGAAAAAAAGCCGCAGTTGCGATTCTTTAAAACATTATTTATTGTCTAATATGTAATAATGTTGTTATTTTTCATTATCATAAACAGGAACCAATTTTGAATAAAATAATTTAGGGAATTCAAAATCAAGAACTCAAAAGTATTTTCAAACAAAAACGTCCTAAATCTTCTTACTGAATTAGGGCATAAATAAAAATATGAGTGCAGCACTTTTTTAATTCCCTTAATTTCCTGGTGTTCGTCAAAAGAGGCTAAGAACTTATAATATCTGTGAATTAGACTTGCCAAAAGATCTTCTTCAATATTTAAGAAAAGATGTTACAATCAACAAGAAACAAATTGCATATGTAGATTAAACAAAATGCAATATCAATCAATATTTATTAAACTTTATGAAAATTTATTGCCAATTAATCAAAAACATCAATAAACTTGGTTTCCCAAGGCCAAATTTAGATGAAAATATATGTAGTTAAAAGATTTGTATTAAGCAGAAAACATAAAAATATGAGATAAGTTATTATATAACCACTTTTAAATCTTCACAAATGTGTAGTTATCTATATCACTTTAATTTTTTGCAAATTTTTGTTAAGAGAATTACACATTTTTGTAAAATAATTTCTAGGAGAAGACTTAAATTTTTTACTATATGGGAACATTTTTCTTTATTTCTCTCAAAAAACAAACTTCAAAAATACCTATTTTTAAAAACAAAGAGAATGGAAGTACCTTCTATATTTAAATCATGGAACACATTACATACATTAGAACTTGATTGTTAAAATTATTTTCATTTGAATTAAATGCTTCACAAATAAAATTTTTGCCGCAAAAATTTATATATACCAAGGGTAGAATTTTAGCGTTGTCAAAACTACATCTATTTTTTCTGGGTAAGGTTTTATATACTTATTTCGTATTTTTACCCGACTACGCGAAGCAAAGAAGGGTATTATGTTAATTACGCGGCACTATATAAAACGAATGCGTTCACCGATTTTGATAATTCTTACATCAATGGATATGTCTTAATCTTAATCAAAATGGGTTTTATTGTAACGCGTATATTATTATATTATTTTATTTAAAACTTTTATGAATTTTAGTTGTTTATGTTTGTATAGACATAGTTTTGTTATTCATTGTAATTTTCATACATACTTTTTTCATACATACTTTCTACTCTATTTGTTATTTTTGAATTTAATTTAATTTTTATCTAGGATACATTGACTTATAATTTTTATTATTACTTTTTGGTATAAAAAGCTTGGTAATTAAAAATTTATGATCCGTACTTCAAAATTTTGAAAATAAATAATTTTTTTTTAATAAAATAAAATAAAATAAATAAATTTATTGGCGAATAGGACATTTCTGTCTGTTCTGTACTTAAAATAAATCAACAAAATATTGTAGTCAGTTAGGACGATAAAGTCTGACTTTGACTCTATATATAAAGAGACTCATCCTCTACATTGGCGCCCAACGAAAAATCAAGAATTCAAAAATCTGGTCGTATTCCAAGAAGATTTGGACAAGATTATTATTTGTTGCTGTTTTGAAGGTAAAATATTTGCAATTTATTCATTATATCATTATATGTATGGTTCTTTGTGGTTGTAAAATAAGCGCGGATTAAATCTTATTGAAGTCATTCCAAAATAATATAAGAATATTTCAATAAAATCCTAACAAAATGATTAGAAGCCCTCCAGATACTGGTGTAACGACACGTAGTAAGTCTTCTAGCCGAAATGAAAATCCAACAAGTCCTAGATTTTCTTTATTATTACCAAATGAAGAAGAATCTATCCATAACACGCAACAAAATATACAAAATACTCAAAGTTCCAGCAGTTCAAGTATTACCCTTACCCAAGGTCAGTTTATGGAGTTATTAGGAAGTTTAAATGCTAGACCTGAAACAAAAAATACATTTTCTAACTGCACTGCTCGTTTTAGTGGTGGAAGAAATACTACTAAAGTTAATGATTTCATTGCTACAATTTTGGTGTACAAAGATGCAGAATCTATAACTGATTTTCTCGCACTAACAAGCTTACCTTTGTTGTTGGAAGGGTACGCTTCTACCTGGTGGCAGGGTGTAAAAGATGAAGCCACAACTTTTAAGAAAGCAATAGATTTGTTACGAAATGCTTTTTCACCTCCAAAGCCAGATTGGCGTATATTTTCAGAAATAAATCAGGAAAAACAAAAATGTTTAGAATCAACTGATAATTTTGTTTGTAGAAAACGTCGTTTATTTGCACAATTATCAGAAAAGTTATCAGAAAGTACGATGCTAAATATAATATATTCCCAGTTATTAATTGAAATGAGAGAGAAAATTTCAAGAGAGTCGATAACAAATTTTCAGCAGTTATTAGAAAAAGCAAGAGAAATTGAGTTTCATATAAAAGAAGTTCAAGAACCAAAACGTGTTGTTCCACAGTTTGAAAAATCATCCATTCATTGTTCGTTTTGCAGAAAAAAAATCATACTTCTGAAACATGTTTTAAAAAGATAGAATCTGATAGACAAGGCAAACAGAAGTTTAAAGAAAATGTTCTTAATTGCTATGGATGTGGACTATCTGGATATTACAGGTCGAATTGCCCAAACTGTAACAATAAAAACACAATTAACAGCCCTGAAAAATTGGATTTTAACGCTATTCACACAACTGTAGTAGGTCGAAATGTACCTACAGTAGATATAAACATAAACGGCTTGAATGGAGAGGCATATTTTGACACAGCAGCCCGAACAAGTGTTGCTGGATAGATGTAGAATTTCAAGAGGTATCTGCCGAAATTATCTTGGCTGATGGAATTCCCAAAAAAGAAACAGTTTATTCAACTATAGTTCATATTATAATTGGAAATCGTTTTAAATCCATTCGTCTCATTTGTTTACCAAAAGCAAGAGGAAATCGTACTCTCCTTGGCATTGACTTCCTAGAGCAAGCAGGCATTGTTCTTGATTTGGCTCAAAGAAATTGGTATTTCAAAGATAGTCCAAAAGATGTTTTTGAGTTTAAAATAAACAAGGCCAAATTAATAAATTATTTACCACTTACTCAACTCAATATCGTCGAAAATACTCCTGTTGAAAATTTTCTAAATTGGTTTGAGAATACAACTGAAAATGATGTTTATGAAACAACAGAAGGGCCAGAGACAAGAGAAAGTTCGTCAAGTTATGTTTTTTCCCCAACAGAAGTTAACAAAATTTTTGAAGGCAGCATTCCCGATGGAACAGATACAGACGTTTATGATTGGGACCTTTTTCCGCCTCTTAAAAGAAAAAAATCAATTGAAAACATGAGAATTGAATTAAATACAATTGATATCACTTTAAAAGTGACAGAAGGATCTAATTTATCAAGTAACGAAAAAGACATTTTGAACAATATACTACAAAACTTTCAAAGCATTTTTGAAGATACGTCGGAGCCTATTCCACAAGTTGAACATTTTATAAATACAGGTTCACACGTACCAATTGCATGTGCACCATATAGGATATCTCCAAAAATGAAAGAAAAATTGAAAATTGAGATCGACGAAATGTTGAAGCAAAAAATAATTAAAGAAGAAGAATCTCAATGGGCTTTTCCCGTTGTACTAATACCAAAAGAAAACGGAAGATTAAGAGTGTGTGTTGATTATCGTCGTTTGAATGCAATAACTGTTAGTGATAAGTATCCACTCCCTAGAATGGATGACTTACTACATGCCGCAAAAGCAACCTCGTTTATGTCAACAATCGACTTAAAGGCAGGGTACTGGCAGATAAAAGTGAACGAAAAGGATAGAATTAAAACTGCTTTTACTACACCGTTTGGAATTTATATTTTTAATAGAATGCCATTTGGTCTTAAAAATACACCATCAACTTTTCAACTATTAATAGATAAATTTCGAACTGGTTTACCTCAAATAACTCTGCTTGCTTATCTTGATGACATCATTATTTGCTCTAGCACTTTTAAACAACATATGAGCGAGTTAGAAAAAGTTTTTGAGAGAATTAAATTATTCAAAATTCAACTAAACAGAGAAAAGTGTAATTTTTGCAAACCAGAAATAAAATATCTTGGTCACATATTAACTATAAACGGCTTAAAACCGGATCCAGGAAAAACAGCAGCTATATTACAAAGACCACATCCGAAAAATTTAAAGCAGCTTGTATCATTTTTACAAACATGCTCATGGTATAGGCGTTTTATACCAAATTTTGCTCAAATTTCAAAATCTTTATCCAACCTTACGAAGAAAAATTCAAAATGGAAGTGGACTGAAGAGGAAAGTTTGGCATTTGAAAATCTAAAAACCCTTTTGGCATCACCACCTTTACTACAACAACTAGACGAAACAAAACCATTTTTCATAAAAACAGATGCTAGTAATTACGCCCTGGGAGCTGTTTTACTTCAGGGGGAGAAAGAAGAAGAACACCCTTTAGAATATGCAAGTAGGCTTTTACTTCCTGCAGAGAAAAATTATTCAACCACAGAGCGAGAAGCTTTAGCTGTTGTATGGGCAATAAAAAAGTTTCGTGGTTACATCGAAGGCTCGGAAATATCTGTTTTAACAGATCATCAGCCTTTAAAATGGCTTTTTAGTTTAAAAACACCAACTGGTCGGTTAGCTCGGTGGGCTCTACAGTTGCAACCATATAATATACATTTTGGATATACTCCAGGGAAAAATAACGTTGTTGCAGATACCTTATCAAGACCACCTTGCAACAAACATACAGAAATATCCTGTGAGTGTTTTATGATTTCAATTGATTTCCCTCGTCAAGGATCTGCAGAGATAAGAAAGGCTCAACTTGAAGATCAATATATTAAAAGTATAATACACGCTTTTGAAACAAATGATGACAGTATTACTTTGTATACAAATAGAGGTTATATATTAATTGACGGAATTTTATATCGATATTGCTCTGATCAGGATATGGAGATTGGACAATTAGTTATTCCAAACTCTGTGCGTACAAATATCTTAAAAAGATTGCATGATGATCCAATGGCAGGACACTACGGCATCGAAAGAACCATCAATCGTATTACACCCTACTACTACTGGCCAGGTATGAGAGCCGAAATAACGAAATATGTAAAAAACTGTGCGGATTGTCAGAAATATAAGATTACCAATTTCAAACCAATGGGACTATACCGTACTGTGTCAACGATTTGAAGTACTTTCTGTAGATCTAGTTGGACCATTGCCGCGTACAACTGAAGGACATCAATGGATATTAGTTGTTGAAGATATTTGCAGCAGATGGGTTGAATTATTTCCACTTAAACAAGCAACTGCAGAAAATTGCGCAACTATATTATTAAATGATATAATATTACGTTACGGAGTACCACGAAGAATTCATTCGGATAATGGTTGTCAATTTATTTCGGCTGTGATTAAAAAATTAACATACTGCTTAGGTATTAAGCAAACTCTTACTCCATTATATCATCCTCAGGCAAATCCTGTAGAAAGGAAAAATCGTGACTTAAAAACGCAATTAGCTATTAATGTAAAAAAGGAACACACTTCGTGGAATTTGAAATTACCTATGATTCGTTTTGCAATGAACACATCTAAATGCGAAAGTACAGGATATTCAGCAGCATACTTAACATTCGGAAGAGAATTAAGAAGTCCATTAGAGGCACATCATGATCTTAAATCAATAATTGTTTCAGAAAATTTTATACCACAAATTACACCACATTTATTGAATCTTGCAAATATTTTACAGCACGCGCAAGAAGTACAAGAAAAATCTCAAGATAAAAATAAAAACTACGTCAACTTAAAACGTAGAGAGGCCGAAATATTTAATGTAGGCGATAAAGTTCTTGTTGCCACACATATTTTAAGTAAAGCTCAGAAAAATATAACATCCAAATTTACACCTCGTAGAGATGGACCTTATATTATAATAGAAAAAAGAGGTTCTTGTTTTACTATTGCATCCGAGGATAATCCTGAAGTACCTCTTGGAAGTCAACATGTGTCCAATTTAACATTATATAAAGGTCCTAGCAATGCACCAATATACACCATTAAAAAAAGAGGTCATCAGAAGGAAAAAGAAACAGCATTAAAACGAAGAAACAGAGAGACAACACAAAGCATGCAGTTAAACGCAAAAGACGGTATGGAAAATAATGGACATCCAATTTTAAATGGATAACTAACTTCGAATGATGAAACTAAAAGAATTCTTAGACCAAGGCTTCCCAAGGTTCCTAAGTAAAATTCAGCGCCATCATCGGGACGATTTCAGACGCTGAGGGGGAGTCTGTAACGCGTATATTATTATATTATTTTATTTAAAACTTTTATGAATTTTAATTGTTTATGTTTGTATAGACATAGTTTTGTTATTCATTGTAATTTTCATACATACTTTTTTCATACATACTTTCTACTCTATTTGTTATTTTTGAATTTAATTTAATTTTTATCTAGGATACATTGACTTATAATTTTTATTATTACTTTTTGGTATAAAAAGCTTGGTAATTAAAAATTTATGATCCATACTTCAAAATTTTGAAAATAAATAATTTTTTTTTTATAAAATAAAATAAAATAAAATAAATAAATTTATTGGCGAATAGGACATTTCTGTCTGTTCTGTACTTAAAATAAATCAACAAAATATTGTAGTCAGTTAGGACGATAAAGTCTGACTTTGACTCTATATATAAAGAGACTCATCCTCTACATTATTCGACAGGTATTTTAAAATAGTATTTAGGTTTCTGTCATGATTTTGCATTTCGAATGATCATGATTTATTTTAAAAAGTGTATAATAACTTAGTTTCAGATATGTTTATTCAAGCTCTAAAAAGTAGAAAACTTTGAAATTAAACTAATTTAAAAAGAATCATTTGTTGTCCAGTAAAATGCGACTACACCACCGGCACATATGAATAGTCTGAGATTAAAGTGGTAATCCTTATTGTGGTTACAATTGAGATTAGATTCCATATATCCAAGAAAGCAGTATGGACAATTTTTGAACTAATACGTCATAAAATAAAACATAGCAGCAATATGTACCTGAGAATTTTTATTTCCTTGGATATTAATCCTTAAAAAAATATTTGACTATTGCTATTTTATGCAACTGGATGCATGCAGAGAACGAGTGGTGTTTTATGTGGCGTTTCCAAAAGCTCTGCGCAAGGGTTATAAGAAGAGTTTCTCGTAACATTGCCCGGCTTAGAGAAAAATTTATTAATATTCCTTCAAAGCCAGGAAAACGATTTGAAGTTAAAAAAATTTATGAAATAGCCAAATTCTCACGTGTATTGTCTGCCATTGATTGCACATACATATATTAAAATAAAGTCTCCAGGCTAGTCGAGTACTGCAAAAATTTTAAAATTTACTCTCAAAAAGAGTTGTTGCCGCAAAAGAACGCGAACGGAAAAATAGTAAAAATTAGTAAGATTAAAGAAACAGCTGACTCCAACTCCACATAGTGTTGAAAAATATGTAAACTTTTGACTATTCAACTCTTTTAATTATTGTTCCCCGATACAATATTTTTATTACACGAACAATCTAAGAATAAATTTTGTAATTTGTTTCATGTAATATTTGTAAGTAATTTCTTTTAGATTTCCTTGTTTTGTTGTTGGTTAAATTAATAAAAATTACATGACTATTTGTTAATGTTACTGATTACCTTAAAAGCAAGTGCAATACTAAGTAACCAGATACTTTATAGTTGTACAACTCTAAGTAATTAGAATAATTTGCAAAACAAAAGGATTAATAAAATAAATAGAAAAATATGTACATATATTAACATTTATTATTGTGATGCTTTGTAAATTAATTATCTTTTAATGACTTACACAATTTTTATATAAACTTTTCTCAAATTTTTCACTTTTCGTTTGCTTACTTTTCATTTGTTTATATTTTGAATCATATGTTTTTATCTTACTAAACTTTACTACGACAAATTTCTGCAGTAAAAATTTGCAAAACATTCAGTCGAGAACTGTCACTTTACTCTCTCAATTTATGTTCTCATTTACTGTATTTTGGGTACGCGAACGCAATTTAGTAAAATGCAGTAAACTTCAGTAAAAATGAGTAAAAACTTTTGAGTACGCGAACGCAATTATTGTTTTAAACTAAAATGTAAAATTTAGGTGATGAAGATGCATAAATGTATAGAAACAGAAAGGAATTTTTTTCCTTTAATGTTCAAACATTATGCGATAGTTAACTAAATATAATGATAATATTTAAAACAAATAGTATTAAGGAGTGGACAAGTGGGCGTGTCCTTATAAGCTGTTAAAAAAAGTCGGAATAAAATAAAATAATATATAATTTTTTATTTTTTTTTTTATTTTTAGTTAATTTTAATTATTATTTTTCGAACTAAAGTTGTTTCTATATTTATGATTTGAACGGGCTAAAGTTCGTAACGCTTTTTAAGGCAAATTACATGTGATAATTATTAATGAACAAATGACATCAAAGTTAGTTGCAAATATTCTGACAACACATAGTTGAACGGAACAGCTAGCCGTTTTCGAAGGCCACTAAACCTTCATCATCAGCGTTTTTCTGTGTTTTGGTCGACTGTGTGTGGTATCAGTTGATGTAGATTTGTGCCTTATATACGAAACTTTGTTGCAAATGGAATATGTGAATTGTTTTGATTCATCGTATTTCAATTTGCTGAAAGGTGTTTTGTAAGGAAAGCTCGAATTTACCATCTCTAATTTGCAACAGTCTTACCATTGTCGTTTATTCTTTACTAATTATGAACATGTTAGTTAATTTACTTGTTTTTTTTTTTGTTTTTGGAATATATTTGCATATAATGCAGCAAAAAGCGTGAAACGCGTTGTAGATGGGGGGCGGGACCCCCATAAAGAGAAAATATTTACTTTGAAATATCTATATATATATATTTCTATATGTATAATATATTGAGAACGTTGAAATTTTGTAGGGACAAACTCTAATAATGTGCATTATCGCTGGTAACATTTTCAGAAATGGTGTGCTGCCTCAATTAATAATACTTGCTTGTCCTACTGATGGCCTAGAAGGATATATATGCTATTAATTCTTTAATTACTAAAATTGTCGTGGCATTTCCCATATACATAGAATCACCATGTACTGCAATACATATATCTTTTAAGCCAAAACACTTGAAACTTTTAAATTTTTTCGTAAGCAGTAACGCAGTCTATAATGGAGGAAAAAGTGTGCTACATCCTAAGTAAATTAAATATTAATTCATTATTATCTTGGTATCTGCTACAAACATATACTTGAAATTCTGCTGATGATAGAAAATAATCTGGATGGGACAGGGGAGCTTGTCTCCTCTCAAACAGAGAAAATTTTTACTAATATTGAAGATTAAGGCGCAAACGTGGGACTTCTAGTATACATTTTTTTCTTTTCATCTCAATAGGTATGTATGTATATTAGCAAACAGGTGTTTGGCTAGTTAAGCATTAACGACAACTAAAAACATATTTGGAATAATATTTCGTCATTTACATTTTAATTAAAATAGAGTGTAAGTGATTTCAGATCTCAAAACTCGATAGAAGTTCCGGGCGGGATCGACCCGTGAAAAGCTGGATGTCTGGTTAGGTTACCGATGGATATCCATGTACTAAGCATTTGATCAAACCTCTTTCGAAAATAATCTCGCAATCTGGGTCACTTTGTATTGAATCTCTTAAAAGAACACGCAATTGTGCAAAACGAACATGCTTATGTATGGTGTTTGGAAAACCGCTTCGTGGCCGTTTAGATGAAGGGTGGCCTCGCTGCGACACGTCGCCTGCGAGTCGAGTTTGTTGGCGGGAAGTGAGGAGAAGTTTGCGGTTAGCAAAAGTCGCACGTACTGGGAATTGAAGCGAAAAATTTAGCTCTTTTCTCTAACATATTTCTTTCTCTCGTATTTTTTGTAAGTTATGTACAAACAGTGTTGACAGTTAGAGACCACTTTTTTATAACATGCATGAAAAAATAGTTATAACATATGAATCGTAGCAAAATAAAGTAAGGAGAGAAAAGAAATTATTATTAATCACAGAATACAGCCGTTCGAGCCAACTAATGGGTAACATTGTATTTGATGACATGGTGACATGCCATAACCAGTGATGCCAACTTTTTTGGCTCTAAAAACACATCAAAATTTAAAAAAGCACTTAAAAGCGTAATTTTGATATCTTAAAAGCGTAAAAAGCACTAACGTGAAAAACAAGTGAAGATTCAAACGAGTGAAGTTTAATAATGATTAATATTTTCTAAGATATTCTGCATTTCGGCAATAGTATCATCTTAAATGAAATATATCAGACGAAAAAGGTATGCTTTACACTGAAAAAAGAAATACACCACTTTGAAATTTATTTGCTTGTGGTTTAGCTTGGTCTATATACGTATTTCATTAAGCGCCAATGAAATACGTATATAGACCAAGCTAAACCACAAGCAAATAAATTTCAAATTAAAATATAATTATGACAATATGTCGAATAATAAACTTCTTGAAATACACCACTTTTTCATTAAAGTAATTTTTAAAAATGCACAAATTTTTTAAAAGCACTACTTAGTGCTTTTTCTTAATTTGACACTAACGCTGAAAATTTGGCGTTATTAGTCTTCAAAAAGCACAAAAATAGTGCCAAAAGCATCAAATTGGCATCGCTGGCCATAACGCCATACCTCTCACCATAGAAACCAATTGAATTTTGGTTTGGTTAATGCATTATGGCTATGTCACGTCTGATTTAAGCTTAAATTTGATATTACTAGTTCTGCTTCATACTTCTCGGCCAATAGGCGCATTGGAAGCTCATGCAGCTCCTTCATTTTCGGAACCCGAAGTTCGTGCTCAGTTTGTATTATTTCGATTCCTTTCTTTATTTATCCTTAACATCTGCGAATTTGGTCCAGCTGCTTTGCTTATCACTTGGTTGCTTTGTCGAACTTAGCTTTTCGATTTTTTAGATTTCAGCAAAAACGGAGTATATTTCTACCATGGGATTGACCCCTTTACCGAACATTCAGCTGTTGTAATGAAATATTACTAAAGAAAATAGTTTGTTGATTTACAGCCTGTTTTTAGAAAACAGTTTTATGTTTCGTTTATAAACAATAACGTTTAAAATTTGCTTTCTATATAAAACATTTTCAAAAGCTTTCGTTTCGTCATAAAAAGAGCTTTTTAGGTATAACCAAAAAATCACACTCACAAAATTATAGCAGTGACGGAATAAAAAAATGTAAAATCTAATAAAAAAAATTCAATTAAAATTTTGAAATAAAATTAATTTCAAATTCATTTTAAATTTAATGAACAAGGGGGTAAGCATTTTTATTTTTAATTGATTCAAGCATTCATTTAGAAAATTATACACAGATTAATACATATTTTCCCTGTATTTCGTATTTTCCGTTGTTATTAGAACTATGTTTATCTTTTCCTATAATTTATACTTTATTTTGACTCAATGCTAAACAAATTTCTGATTTGTTTGACAGTTAAATTATGCAAAATAATGCAAAATTTTGTTATAGTGGATTTGGTAACAGAAAAATTACTGAAAGTTAAGTTAACCCGATTATAGAATAACCCCCATGTGCAAAAAACTAACGTGTGCTTCAAGTGTACGTTAAAACTGGTTTTTTTGTATAGAAATTTTTATTTAACGTACTCTTCATGCACACATTTTCTCGTTTATTTAATTATTTTTTTAAGTTAAAGTAAAATAAAAGAACAAACAATTTTTTCTAAGAGTTTTAAGTCAGTTAGCATTTCAACATTAAAAATTAAATATAGAATTTTTGTTAAAGTCAAATGAAAAATATGTAGTCCAAATTTGAATTAATTTTACATAAAAAATTTCATGAGTGTAGAAAACTGAAAGCTCTTTTGTTGTCACTCACATGAAAATAAATAATTGCTTTAAAAACGTAAACATAGTTTTGTTCGTTATTTTAAAGAACGTATACGCTTATTCATTTTCGAAAAACAGGCTGTTAATAGTTAAAGTAAATGCCTTCAACAGGAACATCTACTTCGATGGAAAATGTATCACTGTCATATTGTGATGCGAGTTCATCGATCTGTTTTGGTGAAATACTATTTCAGGATTAAAGGATTATCATAGGCATTGTTTTCCTGTTTTATTGGTGGTCCTCCACCAGTTCCATAAAGCGAACGCTTTTGGACAGATGTACGTTTCTTCAAGTGACTTTTTAAATTTAAATATTTTGTCTCTCGGTCGTAGAATTGAACTGCCTTTCCACTTCTTTCTAAGCTCTATCTTTTTCAACTCTACTAACCCTATCCGTTTTTTATTTTCTATTACGGAAAAGCCCACGATTCCACAGTAGCGTAAAACAATTGAACTAGTTAGTTAGTTCAAAATACTGAATCGTTAATTTTAACTAGATCGTTCATGAACAACACAAGTTTAACTTTTTAAAAGTTTGATTTTAAAAAGTGATATAAACAAGCAAGATATTAATCGTTTTGATCTATTTTTTTCTGCAATTGATCTACATATATATCTTTATATAAAAAAAATATAAACGTATTTGTACAACAGTTTATATAAAAAAATATGAATGAGAAATTACATAACTTTCGCAACGCAAAAATGCTGAACAATTACAAAATTAAATTTTTTACGGATAACATAAAACACTAACATTTTTGCGGAATTGAAAATTTCATTCGTTAGCCGAAAGTCGATAAATTCACTTCATAGATTTTTAGCAGTAGTGCTATTGTCTTTTGATCATTTCCATAAACACCATTATACCAGGGTTTCAGTTTCTCATAAGTCGTGTGATTATATCCTCGCTTTGATATTGAGTTTGCATGTTTGCTGCGTTAGCAGGAAAAAAACTGTATATTCGCTTATTCACAAGCATTCCCACTGGTTCTTTAGCTTAGTTTAACGATATTATTTGTGTACTAATTTATGTACATACTCGTATTACTTTTGTTGTTTTATTTATTTAGCTTACATAAACATCTATCTGTCTACAAGACACGTTTTTTTTGCAACTACTTTTGGGGCTAGTCCACCCAGCTATTGCACCTAATGGCAGCCAATTTGATTTGATCAACATTCAAGAATTTCCGGTTTTGTTTTTCTTTAGAATGGTGACTTGTTAATGAAGATGTACATTAGTTGCTAATCTAGTATTTTTAAATTGACCAAATGTTAATAAAACTTATAATTAAGTTGAAAATAGATGATAATTTAGTTAAACTACATATGTAGATGGTACCGTTCAATTAGAAAATTTTTTTCTAACAACCTGCATCGTTTCGGATCAAAAAAATTATTATCAACCTGTGAAACATAATATGAGTAGGAAACAAAAATTGCATTTGTTTCTATATTTATGATTTGATTAGGCTAAATTTCGTATCGCTTTGTAAGCCAAATTATGAATAAATAACACCAAAGTTAATTGTAAATATTCTGACAAACACTTAGTAGAACGGAACAACTAGCGGTTTTCGTAGGCCTTTATCGTCAGCGTGTGTTTATGTTAAAATTTGCTGAAAGCTTTTTTGTAATGAAAGCTCAATTTTACCATCTCTAAATTTTTAATGTATCAAAAATTTGTTAAGGTTGACTGATCATAATTGACTAATATATCGCCCTCAATTGAGCAATCATGCATGATTGGATATACTGACAATAAGTATTCATTTTATATTATTTTAATTGTTTTCTTATTATATGAAGTAACTCCGACATCATTAAAGAAAAATATGTAGTAACTTTGGCAAGCTTCTGGGAATAAATATCTGATGTAAAACGAGGTTATTGTGACTACGATTTTGCAGTCCTAAGTTTATTCAAAATGTAATGTCTTTACCACACTAATTTGCAAGTGTCGAAAGTATTTTTAGTCAAGTGAACTTGAATAAAACACAACTTCGAAGTCCTTTAAATATTTATTCAAAAAATTATTATTTTTTCATTTTCTCATTTACTTCATATTATTTGCACATATCTGTGGAATTTTGACAAAACAACCAATGTCGAAAAACTGAATTTTACAGGAGGACCAAAAAACACTTGTATATAGTCACAGAATCGTCCCAAAACATGTCTAAGCAAATGTAACCTATTTTTATGGTGGAGAATTTAAATACCTTTATTTTCCAATTTGCATCTTTCTTCCAAATATAACTGCCGCCGAGAAAATGTCCAAAAACCGAGATGTGTTGTTTTGTCAAAATAATTTTTGATCGAAAAATCAACCCTTCTCTAGATAAAGTCTTTTTCACACTGAAAAGTAACAAATATTTCGCAACCTTTGTCGGGACTAGTGCTTTTATTAAAATGAAATAAGAAAAATTCAGTGACATATGTTATTTTCTTAAATAGAATTTAGTTTATTTTAAACGAATATTATAAAAAGTTATGCTTTCTATTAGACCAATTGCATGTATTTTTAGATATGAAAAAGAAAAGTTAGAATAAATTGAATTAAAAATACAAATAAGAAATAGTTCATATATTATATTGTAGTTCACATTTACATATATTAAATTGCTTTAATTTTTATAATTCAGAAGAAATAAAGAATAATTCACTCCACAGCTAATCATACTCGTCAATATCCCAATCATCTTCCAATTGTACTTCACCTTCAACGTGCAAGTTATTGTAAAAATTATGAAACTCTGCATTTATAAATGGCAGAACGGACTGTAAATCACGTTTTTTATTAGAAGATATTGGCAAAGGAGCAGAATAACATTTATTAAGTTCGAAATTTGTTATTTTCCGTCGCCGCTGTGTTATGTCTAGTTCCTTGAAGTCCTCGTCCGGCTGTAAAGATAGCTTGTACTGTAAAATTCCAGACTTAGATTTCTCATATCGCATCCAACGTATTAGCTTCCATTCAAATTTGTCACCTTTACATAACAACAAATAAAAATTATACTAAAAATATACAAACATAAGTAGTGTTACACGCACCTAATGTATTAGTATTTCTCCACGTGTATTTGTTCTTTAATAGGCTACCGAAGTCAAAGTATTCATCTTGAACCATCTCGATTGCATTGTATTTGTGGTTTGTAGTTGCTATTAAAGTAGCCCAGTCATGTGGGTGATGTATGAAATTCACACATTTCTTCTTCTTTTTTTCTATTTGGGAATGAACCGTGTCACATTCCATATGCGTGTGTCCAACAACCAGAAACTTGTGATCAATTAATTCTATAGTTTGATGATCTTCTAAAATCTTTTCAAACATGGCGCAAATATAAGAATTACGGTTTTGCCCTGGACAGGATTCGCTGTACAAAATAACATGCTTCACATGTATCGGTAAATCCATAATACATTTGAAGATACAGGAACTAATCTCGTTTGCTCCACGCTTTGCAATGGTCTCATTCCATACATAACAATTCGCTCTGTTTGTTGCTCCGTCATGCATCGTAAAATTAAATGTCCACAATGGTCGTTTGTAGAAGAACATTGCCGCATTTAAGTGTGGTGTTGGCAAACATTGCTGCAGATCAAAAGTATACATTTTGATAGATTTGTCCTTCAAAGACAGTTCTTTATCATGTTTTTTAGATTCATATGCCATGTCTGCCTCTTCGTGATGATTTTGTTGTTTTAATTTAAGCATTGCTATTTCATCCTCAGTTAATGCATTTTTAATATCTATTCTTAAAGTCTCACACTTGTTGCATACATCAATATGCGGCTTTTTAAACTTAATGTCCAGCTTCTGAAATATTTCTCGATACGTTGACAACGAAACAGGTTGAGAAAATTTGTTTGTGTATAATCTGTATAATTCTGCCATGCTTAAATTACACTGAAGATATAGTTGTTTTGTATGACGACGGCTGTAATGGCTCACATATTTCGGAAAACTATTAATGTGATCTAAAACTTCCTGGTACTTTTCCGTCGACAGTTTGTGTTCTGGAAAATGTTTTCCTCTTTTATCGCACTGAACAATTTCAACGGAGGTTTCTTTAACTTTACACTTAGTAACAGTTTTAATACTTTGAGCAGTTTCGGCATATATTTTTATAAAACACTGCTTACATACTCTTCTCCTTTGCCCGTTAATTTCACAATTATACAAATAGTTATATTGTCGATTTCCAACGTTATTAATTGTATGCGTTTTCTTAAATTCAACATCAATTAAGCCTGACAGATATTGCCGTCGTTTGTTGTAATCACCCAAGTTCCAGTACAGTTTAAAAATCATCTTTTGCTCCTCAAAATTTAGATGTGTATTACACAACCTTCTACATTTTGAAAGTGCTATAATTTTTTTAGCAGGGACGATTTTCTTTTTATTGGTCATATATTCTTTTCCTAAATTTTTGTTACGCGTGTTCTTATTTTTAACTGATGATGTGGTTGGAAGTTCGAATAGTTGGGTTTCATCAATTTCGGTGAAATCCCAATTACTTACACTGGACTCAATATCTGGAGCCATTTCCTGCGTAGTGGTGTTAAGATCGGAATCCGTCTCCGGGATAAAATCGGAGTCATCAAAATCAGATTCATGGAAAGGATCTTCATCAATATCAATCTCTTCATCAATATCTTGGGCACTTGTGTGGGACATTTCATTTAATTTAATTTAAACACAACTTGAATGAAAAACAGAAAGAGAGTACTATTCATTTTGTCGTAACTGACATATCTGTCATTGATAGTGTGAGTTTTCGCAAATGGTTTACTTGGATTCGTTAAGTATCGGCAGTTGAACAAAGGTGCAATTCCTTCGATAAGCACGGTACCCTCTAGAAAAGTCGAAAATTCTAAAATCATTGAAAATTCCATACAAAGTGACAAACTCTCTGGAGCCGTGAAGTAGGTACCTTCAAAACAGCTGATAATTGTCGTAATCTTGTATATCTATAATTCTTGTAACAAATGTATTCACTTTCGAGAGAGTCAATGCTCCTCCAAAGCTTTGAAACCTTTGATTTTTGTCTTCCTCTGTGCATTGTTTATGTTTTTCTATATTAGGAAACAACATATTTTCCTAAAAAACGTCTTAATTTGTTACACATGCACACGACAAAAGCACTTGATTTGATATAGGTTCCTTTTATTTCATTAATTCCCACTACACTAAAGCACTCATGTTAACATAGGTTGTTTTGTCACAATGAAAGTTAATGATCAAATGGCTATTAAAAGAACTTAACTTTAGAAGGGTACATGTTATTTTCGTTTATGCATTTGATAAAAGAACATGAGTGCAAATAGGTTGTTTTGTCAAAATAATTTTAGTAAATTATTGGAAACCCATATTCAAATAAATTCTTTTGTCAAAATTACGTTATGATATTTTTCTTTGTGCGCTGCAGCATATTTCGATATGGGTTCTTTTGTCAAAAGCAGATTGTAAAAATTGCGAGATAGGTTGATTTGGAGGCTTCTATATCCTCCGATCTACACTATCTACAAACACGCTGAAACGATAGAAAGATGCGCTTTTAAAACTTATACATATGGCTGAAAAAGTGGAAAATTGTCCGATCTCGAGTTAGGTTGTTTTGTCAAAACTCCACAGATATGTTAAGAAGAGTTGTGCTATACCGCACCTACACTCGGAGATCCAATTGGCTCCATTGTGATTTATTTGCACATAACTAATAATGAATAATTTTTATTTGTTTGTTGGTTATATGTAGGTATAACAAACGTCCTCTTTTTCCCGGACAATGTCCTCTTTTTGAGATTACTGTCCTCGGAAAAACTGCGTCCGGGAAAGTCCTACATTTTTTCACTTTTAACTTGCTTGAAAAATGGTATTTATTATTATTTGTGGTATGTTATTTTAAGACGTAGAATTATTAAGATGTACTTAAAATATCGATGGTGTTAAGCAAAAAAGGGCCAAAATATATTTGTTTCATGGATAAGAATAAGACATTTTAACCAAACAGTAAAAGTTAATTTAAAGTCGGTAGCCCATCCGCTAAGAGATACATATTTGGTATATAATTGATTGAACTTTGTGTTCTCAGTTGATGAGGAACTACTTTTTAATTAATTATTGTGCTATGAACCTTTTTTCATAAGTATAAATGACAAAACTTTGCAACTTTATGTATGCGAATATTCTCAAATGTGTATATACTTAAGTATGTACAATTGTAGGTACATTTTAATGCAAACATGTACAAATAAAGGGTGTCCCAACAATAACGCAAGATTTAAATGACTGATGCAGCAATTGAATTGTTTCTCTGGCTGTATGACATGTGCGCCGTCTTGTTGAAACCACATGCCCTTCACATTCATTTCTTCAATTCTAGGGACGAAAACTGCTTATTATTTCAATTTGCTGAGTTCGGTGTCGAATTGAGGTGGATGGAGGTTGAGCGACATCACGTACAGCTGCGACATTTTTGGTCGATCGACCTGGTCGAAGGCGCGTTGATGTCTTTACATCACTAACAGAACCAGTTTCCCAAATTTATCCATTAATCTCTTTACAGTTGACTCTTTTGGAGCATTATTGTGAACCCAAATTGATCGAAATTTGCGAACTGTAGCCGCAAAAAAATTTCACAATGACAATGCGTTCTTCATTCGTATAGCGCTCCATTTTTACTAACCTCGAACCTTCTACTAGCAAACAATAACAATTGTTCAAATGTCAAACAATGACACTTCTAATGGCGCCAAATTTATATCTTGCAGTCTTGTTCGGACACCTTTTACATATGTATGTATATAATGGTGCGAGATTTACCCTTCCCACGCAACACCATCGATATGCATTTTAGTTTTTATTGGTTGTAATATTATTGGGTAGATAAAATTTCGTGCAATTTTTAAGTCCTAATTTTTTAATAAGATGACCGGGTTTTTTTCTTCTGTTGTCCTATTTTTATAAATCACGCGATAACAATCCTAATTTATTGCATTTTGTTTCTCCTAAAGAAAGGTTTTTCCATACGCAAACCTTACTTTGCAAAAAGTGGAGTTTGTAGGAGAAAAAAATATATATATCTTATTCTATATATTTTCTTCAACGCACTCATCAGTAGATTTCAACCAATGTGGCAGTTAGTTGTAAAAAAGTAATGAGAAAATAACAATGGATTCAAAATCGAAAGATTTTTGCTTGAAGCTTTTACGCCTATTCTGCCGTATTCATAAAAAGTTTTGGTTTTCGAAAGGTTTCCAAAACAAATTTTGTATGATACATCCATATTTATATAAATTTTTTGAGTAAAATTTGTTGAAGATTTTAAAAATTAAATTCCATATTGTCTGAAGAGCACTTTTAAGTTAATTTTTGCCTCCAAGGTCCTCCCTAGGACCTTTATTATTATGCGGAACAAATTGCGCATTTTGCTGCACAATTAATTTTCTTTCATTGGTTTTAACAAAACAGAAAAGAACGATACGACAGGAATTTTATTGGATCGAAATCGAAAACTCCATCACTAAATCCAAAATATGTATGTATATACATAGTATGTCGAAAAAACTTACAAGTGTCAGTAGGCAGCTCAGTTTTAGTGAGACATTCCACATCTTGGAAACATTCAGTTTTTCTCGATCCTAAAATCAAAGCAAAACAAGCCCAGATTAAAATTTCATTGCGAAAAAATAGATTCCCTATTTGCATCGATGAATCAACTGATGTTAGAAACACAAAAATTGTATGCATAGTAGTACCAATCAGCATCGATTTTAAAATCAGAGATTTATTTTTTGGGCTAATTAATGTGGCAATATATCAAGCCGCAGTAGAATACTTCCAAACACATGAAATTTATTTTAAAAAGAGCATGAATGGTTTCGCTGCTGATGGAGCAAAGAACACAACCGGGAAAATTTTTTGTGGTCTTAAAATTTATTTGTCATTCTCTGGCTCTATGTTCATTGTACGCCTGTTTGAAATTACCTTCGAGTGTTGAGAATCTTGCTAGAAATATGTATGTATGTGTATGTATGTATATTAGAGTGGCCCTTAATTGTATGGAGACTTTTTTTGATCTATTCTACTCTCAACCCCCAAATCAGTTCAGTTTAATGTAAAAACAATACAAATTTCATACCGATAAATTTCTTTTAGGGGGTGCGTCCGGCCCTCAGAGTTGGCCTTCAAGCGCATTTTTAAATATAATTTTTTGGATAGTCATCTTTTTAAAAAAATCATTTTACAATAATATGACATATGGCAATATTTTAGCTCTTCAAGTCAACAAAATTAGTCTCAAAGAAAGTTTTTTGCTTAAATTAATATTTTAGAAAATAATGAGGAAAATAACGCAAACAAAATACCTACAATTTTATGTAACAAAATTATATTTATATGGACATTTTTTATTTTCAGCATGTTAAGGGTCCGCCATTTAACGTTTTTTTTTTCAACTAGTGATTATTTCGTGAATGGTAACACTTAGCCCATGTCTGATTTGACAGATAATTAGTTTTATCCTTCCTAAAAAAAATCATCTTTTCAGATGAGCTCGTTTTGATCTTAGCGGGTATGTAAACAAGCAAAATTGTCGGATTTGGGGCACAGAAAACCCTCACGCATACATTTAAAAACCGACGTACCCAAAACGAGTCACTGTTTGGTGCGGATTTTGGTCCAGAGGAATAATTTCGAAAATGAGCATGGAGTGGCCGTTACAGTCAATGGCGATCGTTATCGGGCAATGTTGAACGAATTTTAGTTCACAAAAATTGAAGAGGAGGATATTGGCAACACTTGGTTTCAACAGGACGGCGCTACGTGCCACACAGCCGCAGCTTCAGTAGTTTTTTTATAGCTTTTTCAAAAAAAAAGTTATCTGGTGGACCCCTTAAATACTTTTAAAGTTTAATAGCGCTATCATGGCTGAATGTTATCATTGTAAATCTGCTATTCGCGGTGAAAGTGGGTTAATGTTCGAAGAAATTTGCAAAAAATTGTATCATTAGCAAACAAGTGTTCTGGTATAGACCAATACTCCAGGGGAATACTTGAGTTTGGTGGTTTCATATGCTTTATATGTGATGATTGCCTCCAATTCATTCATAATGTAGGTTTGGTGATTGGAGAGGTACATCAAAGTGGTAACAAAAATAAAAAAACTTTAGCTGAATACAAAGGTGAATTTAAAGCAGCTCTTAAACATAATGAAACGGAAATTAAAAGACTTCTTGAAGCTACTGAATTAAGATATTATGATCGATTAAAAAAAGTAGATGCAGCATTACATTCATGTGATATCATTGTTAAAGAAATACAAAATCTTTAAGGCACCATAAATGAACAATAAGAAAAAAACAAAGAAATGTATAATGCGATAGAAGATAACAACAAAACAATATGCAGAGTTATTAAGAAAACAACTGAAGAATCAACTGCCAAATATTGCAAATTATCATATACAGGTACAGTAATACCATGTTCAGACGGCAACATAAACCACTTGGTTTGCTTTCTGAACCACGATTGCCAACCATGCCGTTCAAACGACACATTCGTGGTTTGCTGCAGTGGTGCCAACTTATCCGTTTTCGGGTTATATTTAACACGTTTGCAGTCAAAACTCGAAAATAATGTATGCCCCAGACTAAAAAACCCGCAAATCTAGCACTTTTTACAATTATCTTTCAGCTCTTTTAGCCTTTTTTACTTATTGTTCAATATGGCTACATTTTAATCTTTGTGAACTTTTCCCCCCTTAATATAGCAATATCGACTTTTTATTAATTTTATTTTACTAGTTTGCTTTACCAATTTAAAAGAGAAGAATAATATAAGGAAGAATTTAGAATAATCAGCTATTTCTTCCAAACTTTTCGTGCTGATTTCACGTACAGAAAGACGGACAGACGGACATCGCTTACTTTATGGGTCGCTTATTAATATTGTTGCAATTACACACGGTATGACAAACCTACATACATATAAATATATACCCTTTAACATTTTGGTAAAGGATATAAAAAGGACTGCAAAAGAATAAAATTGATGTTTCCTCTGCAAGCGATGCTTTGAGTTTTTTTTTTGCCTTTGTACCGTTTTTCCATGGTCATTGTGTTTTGTTGAACCGTTTTCCTTTCTCATCGGATTTGTAAGGGATTTGTTTGGTAAAAATTAAGAAAATGCAGCTTTAATGTCATCGATGTGCATATTTTCCCAAAATAATACATTTCTTTCGCCCATTCTCTTGCTTCCGGTTCCGTGTCTCGATCCCCTCCCAATACTATGGTGCATACATAAATCCAGGAAATTGAATGATTCTCATCAAGCGATGAACTAAAGTTGCTCTTGAATAGCTTTCTACTGTCAGGGCCATTAAGTACGTCAGTTAAATGAAGACAAAAATAAAGACAGAAAAGAAAACATTAACAAAGTGTAAATAGTACAACCAGGTAAACAAAAATAAGTATGTATGTACTTTATGAAATTTTTATAAGAATGTTTTGCTGCTAACAACTTTTTCTATTAATTTAAATTTTTGATTTCTTTTCTTTCGATTGTTTCCAAGTTTTATATTTTCAAAAGTTGTTTTGTTTATATACAGGAAAACATCACCCACAATCTGCCGCACTTTATACACAGTCTAAAAGAATCAATTTCATGTTTATGTTTAAAGGCCCAACCATAATATGAATAAGCTGGCTTAAGCTAATGCCAGAATTGAACGATAAGTCTGTCAAATACTTAATTCAGATGTGACTTTTAGGTGGCCACAATGTACTTACATGCACTCAAGTATTCTTTAGCCACAGCTGCACAATTTTTTAGTAATTTTGTCCCTTCTTGTAACAACTAAATGAATGCAATTCAATCAAATTAACTTGTTGGAATATCCTAATCTATTAAAAATTCACGTATAATTATATCCACCACTTTAATACTTGTTTTATTTGTTTTGCCTACTAAAAAGTACAACAATGAACTTACATAAATAAACTCATGTGTATGTGTGTATATGTGTATTGTAAAACAAAGCATGAAAACAAAAGTTTTGCTTTCTTTTCTGAGTTTGAAATAAGAAACAATAAAAAAATATTTAAAATCAATGAATATTTTCTGATGCTGTTGCTTGACTTTAAAAAATGCACAAACAGTGTTTTCCGTACGGAATGTGCGTTCAGTTTGGCACGTAGCTTAAGCAAATGACATTTGACGAAACTTGACGAAAAGTTCCATAAGTACATTATAGTTTGCCACATACGTTTCATATGTAACCGCACAGTCGTATAAGTTCGCTTATTCATATTATAGTTGGGCCTTTACATTTACATCACATTTAACATTTACATACCTTACATCTGCGATTTCAACAGTCGGCTAATGGAGCCTTAAGGCTCAACTATAATATGAATAAGCGAACTTAAGCAACTGTGCGGTTACATATAAAACGTATGTGGTAAACTATAATGAACTTATGGAACTTTTCGTCAAGTTTCGTCAAATATCATTTGCTTAAGCTAAGTGCCAAACTGAACGCACATTCCGTACGGAAAACACTGTTTGTGCATTTTGTAAACTCAAGCAAACAGCATCAGCAAATATTTATTGATGCTAAACATTTTTTCATTGTTTCTTATTTTAAACTCAGAAAAGAAAGCAAAACTTTTATTTTCATTCTTTGTTTTACAATACACATATACACACATACACATGAGTTTATTTATGTATGTTCATTGTTGTACTTTTTGGTAGGCAAAACAAATAAAACAAGTAATAAAGTGATGGATATAGTTATACGTGAATTTTTAATAGGTTATGATATTCCAACAAGTTAATTTGATTGAATTGCATTCGTTTAGTAGTTATAAGAAGAAACAAAATTACTAAAAAAAATGAACAATACCTATATGTGCAACTGTGGCTAAAGAATACTTAAGTGCATGTAAGTACATTGTGGCCACCTAAAAGTCACATCTGAATTGCTTATGTATTTGACAGACTTATCGTTCAATTCTGGCATTAGCTTAAGCCAGCTTATTCATATTATAGTTGGGCCTTTAAGATACTTAAAAGTGATCGACCAATAATGTCTGCTTGAATTTTAAAATTGTACTATCAATTTTCAAAAATTATACTTCTTTGGTGTTATAAAGAGAATAAAAATAAATAAAAGAGAATAATATTTTATCATGTCTTCATTGAGGTGTATATACAACTTTAAGGCTTAAATCGAGATTAGGGGCACCTCCCAGAAATTTAAAAACAGTATCCTTTCCAATAGAAAATTGAAAAATAAGAAGAAACAATTAAATAAAAAATCGCTGCGAGGCTTAAGTGTCCGAGTTATAGGCCTTATAGGAAATATTGTATCTTTGAGCAAAATTTTCCTTCAACAACTTATGTGAAAATAAAAGTAAAATTCTATAAAATAATTAAAGACAGATCTACCTGCATATTGATAATTTTTGTGAAGCCAATACCACGATAATTCCCGAAAAGTTACAAAATTAAAAAAAACACACGGGCTATCCCGGTGATTTCCAACCAAGTGATTTCAAAAGTAAACTACTAATAGCTGACTTAATAGTGGGTGTTTATTGTATTTTATGTTTTTGTCATTTATAATATAATAGTTTCTTCCAACTTCCAACGCTAAAAATCGAGCAATCCAAAAAAAACAATAACTTAGCTTTCATTAATTTTTTGAAATCACCGCGATTTGACTTGTCGTGATTTGCAGAACGATCACGATAGAATTGATTAAGAATCACTAACACAAATTAATTACAAATATAAAAAGTTTGGAAAAAAAAACCCGAAAAAATTTCATTACCTTAGGCTAAGAGGCTAAGTTTACATCTGGCATTTCTTGTGTGTCATTTGCCCAAAAAAAAGTAACCAACTAATTACCAGTGAAAAGCTGTTTGATTCAGACATATATTTATTGATTTAAACAGTTTGCAATCATTTTGGATTCCTTAAAATTGTCTATTAATTATGTATGAAACTGTTAAAATTAATAAATACATGTCTGAATCAAACAGTTTTTCATTAGTAATTAGTTGGTTACGCTTTTTTTACGCTTGTGTGGCATTTGGCACACAGATGTAAACCCGGCTTAAGCTTTATTGGCCATTTTGGACTTACTCGATTTCCTCGAAAACGACTTGACCGAATTTTCGCTCCCTTTTCCAATTAGAATTTTAAAGAAATGTCAATTTAAAAAATTTATTTTAATATTTTGATGTATGTAAGTTTTTTTTATGATAAGTCAAATTTTTTAAACTGACTTTGCAGCTCCTCCACATCATTCTTAATTTCTTTGGGTGGTGACGCTTGTTTAGCTGCAACTAGTTTTGCAGGCGCCACACTTGCTTCCATCACGGATCGCGCAGATGGTGCCATCTGTGGCGCATATGCTGCCATATGGGGTGCATATGCTGCCATCTGTGGTCCATATGGTGCCATCTGGGGCGCACATGGGGCAATCTGGGCCGCATATGGCATTCCTTGGCGCCGATAGGGTGCGTAATGCACCGCCCGCTGCGGGTAGGGACTTATGTGGCTTCCGGCATTTTTTGCCTTCTGTTTCCAGGCTACAAAAATAAAAGAAAAATAAAATTAATTAAATTATTATTCCACAAATAAATGTTTTACTTACAGTTCTTGGATTTTTATGTCCACTTCGGTCCCGGTCTCCGCCACTAAAGAGTAATTCTAATATATTCTGAAAAAGAAAAAACAAAATTATTATTAGAAAAATTTTAAAATTAAAATTTTGTTTAATACATGTATTTATTTATTGTATCTTCAAATAAAATATGTACAATTATTAGGACCGACCACTGTCGGACATAAACTTAGTGATAGTTATAAATAATACACAAGTAGTGATAAGCAAAAAAGGAAAAAAAAATTATTTCAAGTTATCCCATCAGGATTGTTGAGTATTAGAGCCCTTGTGTCTCTCTTTTTTAGGCGGATGTGTCCAGTTAAGTTCAAAATATTACGAGCAAGCCGATTAGAATGTTACTCGAGTTTTGTTAAATATTTGCCTGCATATTTTGCAATTTCTTCAATCACTAGTGGCATATTTAAACCTCGATATATATTTGAATTTTTAATGTAACGTGTTTTGCCTCCGTTGGATTCTCTCGACATTGGAAGCTGAAGCAGTGCCCCATAGTTGAATTCCGTAGCATATATATAGCATATAGGTTTTAAAAGAAACTTGTATATCAAAAATTTGCAATCTAGACTGGCAGTTGAATATCTGCCAACCAACTAATGTATTTGAGATAACTTAAGTTTCATCTGAGTTAGCTTAATGTCAATATCGTGTAAGCCTTCGATCAAGGTGTACACCAACAAGTATCTCTTCTTAGGGTAAACGTTAAATGGACACACTTTTTTTTAATTGTCCATAAGTTCAACCACATTTCCAATTGTGTAATATGTTCTTGTAGATATCGGGAAGCCTCGTGAGGGGTTTCATGCATGCTAAGGCTGGCTGTATCAACTTCAAACGTAGATGTATGGACATTGCTGCTCAAAGGCTTATCAGAAGTATAGATCAAATACAAAACTGGCCACAGTATGCTCCACTGTGGCACACCGGATGAAATAGATAAATTAAAATAAATCGTCACAAAAACATAAATGTGAAAAAGCCAAGTTCCTTTCCAAAATTTCGGCCATTAATAGTGAGATAAAAATTTTGACCAAGTTCTTGTTTGTCACAATACCTATCACTGTAATATGTATGCTATGCATTATATAAATTTTTAAACGTGAGAGTGTCATATAATTTCTAGATAATATGCTAATTTGACAATATTTTTTCCGATATAAAGAAATAAACAAGTATGCATTATTCTCTCCTTATTTAGAAAGGTAAAAATTATTGCCAAGTTAGCATATTATCTAGAAATTATATGACACTCTTACGTTTAACATTGATAGGTATTGTGCCAAAAAAGAACTTGGTCAAAATTTTTATCTCACTACTTTAAATGGCCGAAATTTTGGAAAGGAACTTGGCTTTTTCACATTTATATTTTTGTGAGGATCTGACTACTTTTTGAAAGGTTTTCTTAATAAAGCTTATTAAACTTTAAATTTCTAGTATGTTATAGCTCTATTCTTAATGACTGCGTCAGTTTAAAAGGGCAGACCTACATACAATAATGGGTTAGAGTGTGATATGGGCACCATTGTGTCATTACAAGGACCGACTGATGTACTTAAGTTTTTAAGAATCATCAGAGTAGAAATATGTAAAATATAGTTTATATTTTAGTGGAAGTGACCCCTCCTATTTTCTAAAGTCTGCTTAGACGAAATGCTTTTGAAAATGCAAAATAAAAGGCCAACATAAGTGAAATGTGCATGTAAAGTTTCAATAGAATAGCTTGTGTTTTAAATATACCTAAGTCCTAAATTTACCTAAATCAATTTTTTTTCAAAATTTCAGTTCTCTGCCATATAACATTGATCTAAGTTTTTATAAACAAGGCCCCACATCCCTAATGTAACAACCAGAGCCACTTTCTTAAACTCAAGATTTTGTTATGAGCAGCGCTCAATTATCATCATCCTCTTTTTAAGATGATAGTTTTAAGTTAAAGTTTCAGTTAAAAGCTTCAGTACAGTGTTAGCGTGGCCCCTGCTACTCCTGGTTTAAATATTTGGTTTTTTATATTTTTCTAGTTGATTTCTCATCTTGACCTACTGGCCTATCAAATTTCAGCTCTCTAGTGCAAATTTAATTATTTTATTTTTACGGCGTATTCCTGCCCACTTGTTTAAAAGAAACATTTTTTTAGTCAGTGCCAATCATACGTGTCAAGTTTAGATGGAAACGGACAATAATATCTACATAAGTAGTATAAATCTGCTGATCCGAAGTACATGAAAGAAGAGACTTAAATTTTATTGTCATGTTAACGCCCACTTTTTTAAAGGAACATTTATAGCCTTTCATTATTAAAACATGTATGCCAAATTTCAATAAAACTGCTTACGCCAACGATTTATATTTCGTGTTTTAGTTATAAACTTAATGGGCGTAGCCCCGCCCTTATGGCTATATTTTCCTGGCTTTAAGATTTTTCTAGTTAGTTTCTAGCTTAGAAATACTTGTCTATCAAATTTCACCTCATTAGCGAAAATTTAAATTTTTTATTCTTATTTGCGTGATCAACCCCGATTTTTCAAACTCAAGATTTTCTTTGGCGAGTGTTTATCTCTCCTGTTAAGTTTCGCTGGGAACATAATAATGAATACATAAATAGTATATTTAAATGTGCTGATACGAAGTACATACATAAAATAGAAATGCAAATTTTGTGGGTATTTAACTTCCATTTTGTTTAAATAATATTTATAACCTTGTATTATTGCAACATGTAACCCAAATTTCAATAAAATCGCTTAAGTTAATCGCATTGGATTTTTTTTTTTAATTCTGAACTTTTTGGGCGGCGGGCTGCGTCCTTGACTATAATTTTCAGGTTTTCAGATTTTTTTACCTAGTTCCTAATCTAGAGCTACTTCGTTATCAAATTTCAGCTAACTAGCGCAAATTTTAATTATATTTTCTAATGGGCGTGATACCACCCACTTTTTCAATCTTAAGATTTTCTTTGGCCAGTAGTTATCTTGTCGAGTTTCGTTGGAATCGGCTAGTAATAAATGTATAAATATGTAGTATATTCAAATGTATATGAAATAGTAGGCTTATAATTTATTTAAATGTACTGGCCGGAGGTACATGAAATAGGAGGTTTAAATTGAATGGGCGTGTTAACGCCCACTTTTTTTATAAAAATGTATAGCCTTGTATTATTGTAACATGTGTGCCAAATTTCAATAAAATTGCTTGAGTTAAACGCTTAAGATAGAAGAAGATTTTTCTAGTTTATCGCTCGCCTAGATCTACTTGTGTACAAAATTCCAGATCTGTAGCTATAGCTGAAGTGGTTCATAATATTGCTGAGTGTGTCAGTGGTCAATGGGTATGTCTTAATATATGCAGTTTTTGCACCTCCATATCTCCGGAACCTTTCATTGTAAAACTTTTAACATATGAGGTCACATCAATTTATTCTAATTATGGTTTAAATTTTATAACTTTACGATTGCGGGGAACAAAGTTATGTGGGGGGTAAAAACAACTCGAATGGCTTCCTGTAAATATACACACTGCGTGCATTGGCCGGAACTTGGCCTGGCGCACTACCGTGCGCCTAGATAAAATTATCCTACTTACCACGGCGTCGCGATTTATTTCGACCAAACTTACAAATTAACAAATATACACAAATATAAAAACATACACAATTAATAAAAATTTACATGTGCCTGCACAACACAAGTAGTGTGATTCACTAACTTTTTTAACGATAATCGCATCGCTAAAATAATTATAACGAAAATTTATCGAATTTGATAATCAGCTGTATTGTTATTTAAGCGACGGTAATTTATGTGCTGTTAATTTTATAGACAAAAATCAACAGAAAATATAATAATAAAATATAATAATAATAATATAATAATAATCAACAGAAAATATAATAATAATAATAAAATCAGCTGCGTACTATCGTTAAAAAGAAGGTACAGAATCACACAATCAGTACTGCAAGCGAGAAAATGTATAGACAAAAATTACGATTGTCGGATCGTTAAAAGTTACTTAAATTAATAAATATAATTTTCATATCATTTTCATTGTTTTTTATTAAAAAAAATCAAGAAATAAGTAATATTTAAATATATTTATGTATTTAATATATACACTTATATTTATATATATATATATATATATATATATGTATATATATATATATATATATATATATATATATATATATATATAATATAGTAAAATATTTAATATATATATATATATATATATTCAATAAAAACATCAATATTTTTCTTAATATGATGTAAAAATTATATTTGTTGAAAATTATTTAAAACGTCAGTTTGTTAAGTTTTTTATGCCATAATGCCAATGCCAAAACACTACTAAATATACCCGATAAATTTCTCTCTTGAAAAACGATTTGACTTTTATCATGATAGAAATTTATCAGCTATTAACTCGCTGAAAAAATGTATACCTTGCAAAAATGATAAATGTATGTTGCAAATAACTTAACGCTTCACATTGTTAGTTTTTTTAAGCAGATAAATTTGCCTGAGATTTAGCCCCGACAAAATTGTCAAGACGATGCCATAATAGCAATAAATGCAGTCTGTACACGATAAATTTTTCTCTTGATAACGATTTGACTTTTATCATTTTTTAAATTTATCAGCTATTGACTCGAAATTTGTATACCGTGCAAATGTAAATATAATTTTATTTATCTTAAACGATTTTAATAAAAGTGGCTTTTCTATTGATTAAATACAACTCTGTGGGAATCACAGTAAAAACTATGAAACGATTAGCCGCCATATTTAGAATTTTTTTTTATACGGGGATGCTGCAACATGATAATGATGTTAGCTACACACCTTGCAACAGGCTATCGCAACATATTTCTTTTATATCCTAGGTTGGTTATTGATTTGCTGCAAACATAATGTATTTTGAATATTCTGTGCCGCAACCCATAACAATATGTTGCATATTTATATTTATTTTACATATCGTTACCGTAGTCGGGAAAAGTGCTAAGTCCACTTTTCGTCGAAATTGAGATTTTGGTGTAGCTTGCTAGTATAGTAATTCAAAATACATCATTTACAAGCAAAATAACACCATTATTTTGTTTTTTCTTGCTGGAATGCTGTGGTAGAAAAATATGACAAGTCAAAAAAATTTTAAAGTAAGAAAATATGCCAAGTCTAGTCGAAGGGAACGATTTTTATGTTAGTGACTGGTGCGCTAGAAGAAATATTCGTCCTCTTTTTACTGAGGTCTTTTATCAAACATTATTTTCCAAAAATCTGGCGCATACAGATTTACATATTTATGTATGTAGAATGTACACATATTAAAAAATTTCGTTGAACTATAGTTCTTTTTAATTAGGAATAATTTCTTAATCTGGAAAACAAAATGAATAGTGATACGTAAAAATGTATTTACCAAAGGTAAATCAAAAATTGTATACACAATAATCTTTTCTCATATTCCATTTCATTAAAAATTCACGTTAAATAGCTGATGTTAATAACAATCTCTGCCCAAGTAGATAAACATGGGTACTGCTGAAGTGCGTGGATGCACGAAAAATGCGCATTTCCCCCAGAACTTAAGCCCGATTAAGAAATTATTCCTGATTAAAAAAGTTACTGTTAAAACTTTTATATACTTGATAAAATTGTTTTAAATTGTTTATCTAATTTTTCGACCTTTTTTATATGTTCAATGAAACAATTTTTTTAAGCTTTAGGTCAGTAAATTTTATAAATTTCTTTATATTTTCATTTTTATATCGATATTTCGTTAACCTTTGGTTAACTTCTTCAGGATTATTATTGTTTTTATATTTTGATAATTAGTTTTCGTTTTTTTTCTTTTCAATCAAAAGAATTATTTTATAATTATAAAATTATTTTATAATTATAAAATAATTTTATTTTATTTTAGTTAAAAATATGTAACGAAAATTTGTAAAAAATTATTAGAAGCGATGAAAGACTGATTTTATTTAATTATTTATTTAGATCCGTTATTTGTTGAATTTACGCGTATAAGACAGCTGCGCGAATAAAGAAAGCAATTTTCAAAATATCTCAACTGTAATGTTGGTTCCAAAAAATCAACTTGTGAAACTGCTTGCATTAAAATTTATATTTATGTGTATATCTTTAGTTTGCTCCCGCTGAGCGGTTCTTTTTTCTAAATTTTCATCATTAGAAAATAAATTATCTAACGGGCTGAAGGTTGAAACTTGTCATACCGTGTTATCTTCTTTAAGTGATTTGGAAGACTGGATTTCAAATGATGAACCTATTCAAAAGTATAGATAAATAGTTTCAAAAAATAAGCATTTTATAACTATTAAAAATTTCTCAAAACTACCCTTTTCCGTTAATTAAAAAATGAAATATACAATTAATTTACAGAATTGTGCCTCTTTCTTGAGAATTCAATATTCAGATATTTATCAAAAGTTAAATGAATTTTCTCTGACGTAAATAAGCTGAGTTAGTTTTTTTTGTAAATAAGTGCCAATGCCAAGAAAGCATTACAAATGCATATGTATCTTCAGAAGATTCAAGTAATTTATTATTATAGTGAATTATTTTTATACATATTTTGTGGCTTTATTTTATTATAAAATAGTAATTTTTAGTCTTTAATATGCAAAACCTAACTTTTATTCTTGATGTTTTTAAAAATAAGCAGATTTGTTTTAAGTTTTTTGTTTTTAAGGTTGCCCCTTTTTTTCTTAAAACACCCTTTTTGTACCACTTTTTGAAATTTTAAAGCGGTAACGCTGCATATGTATAAACATATGAAAAATGGCAAGAATTCAGTGTTTGAATTGTTTTACATTTATTTTATAACAAACAGAAAAAATAATAACAAAACATTTATCATACAACACAGTATCCTTTTTGCCAACAGGCGTTTGTCCATTGCGCCTAATTAACATTCTAATTAACATTTTCAATTCTCATACGTAAGTACATACATATGTACATACATACATAAGTACATATGTATGTAGATATGTATATGTACATGTGTATGCATTGCCGTAGCAAGGCATTTTTCTGGGTGGGTGCAAAATTATTTTAAATGCGGTTATGGTTTTTCTAATATTTACTCAGAATACTACTTACAACAATAATCCATTAGTTTTAATAACCGTGCTTAAAAATTTTTATTAAGCGTGTTCGTTACCCCAAAATTTCCAAATGTACAAATTTGTATTTGATTTTACTGAAATGCGTTCGTTTACACATGAACTTGTAAAATAGAGCATGACTTGTGAAAGTATAGTGTCAGTTGTTTAACTGAGAGTCTTTAGTTTTTTACTGGGAAAATTTATGTTTCAATAAAATAATCAAACTTTAATAAAAGGGTTTAAGAGATGAAAAGCTGAATTAAAAGGACAACAAAACTGAAAATAATTATTTAACATACATACATATGTACATCCTGAAAAAGTTTCTTATTACTTTGTATGCTCCATGTTTATGATCCATGGACAAAATTGTTCTTTGCGCTGATTTACACAGGTATAATTGTCCTGGCATAACATGCCAGTTTGTAGGTGAGAGAGGCAAAGAGAGTGGTTTTGTGGTTGGCATTACGTTTCAACCAGCTTCAACCCCGCATTAGCAGCATAAAACCAATACACACACATCTTAAAAAACAGCAAATGTTAAATGAATACGAAAAACCCTAAGCCACGCACGCCACGTGTATACGTATACATTTTATTCCAGATTAATTAGTCTCGTCTAATTTGGAAAAGAACAAAAATTGTGCGGCTTAAAAATTGTTCTCGTGTAAACTACCTTATCTTGGCTGGGTAGTATCGGTTGAGGACACAAGGTGTGATGACACATGTTCTAACCCCAGAAATTTTTTTAATATTACGGACGGACATTTCAGCACTGTTCACTGCTATGCATGTGTTTACACGTATGTATGTACTCGTATATCAAAGGAAAAACTATAGAAAAACTGAATTTTAAAACTTCTACGAAAACCAAATAAATCTACTCCTTTAGCTATGCTTGCTGAAAGGACTATTTCGTAAAAATCTTGATTTTATTTATTTTTTCTTAAGCGTAATTTTTTTTGGGAATATAAGATTTAAGTTTAATATTTCTTTAGTTTATATATCAGCAAAATAAAAAAAGCATTCATCGCTTTAGGAGTATCCTCCCCCGCCATGCTCCTGATTACAAATGTACATACATACATACATAAATAAAACAAGTAAGAGTGCTATATTCGGCTGTGCCGAATCTTATATACCCTTTACCAAAGTGCGTTTATGTAGTATAGAGATACATGCATAAGCACATATGTAGGTACATATTCATTTTGTGAAAAAATTCATACTTTTTTTCTAGTGCAATTTTTAGGTGTTTGGCATTATGTTTAATTTGGTGCTTTTTAAATTTTGGCGATTTTTTTTCATATAGGCAATTTTTTTTTTGGTTTTGGCGATTTTTTTTCGGTTTTTGGAGTTTTTTTTAATTTCGGCGATTTTTTTTCGTTCTGGCGTTTTTTTTGATTTTGAAGATTTTTTTCATTTAAGCAATTTTTTTATTTTTTTATATATTTAATTTTTTTAGTTTTGACAGTTTTTTCTCGTTTTGGCGATTTTTTCGGTTTTTGGCGTTTTTTAATTTTGGCGATTTTTTTTCGTTTGGCAGATTTTTTGATTTTGCCGATTTTGTTTTTCATTTAAGCGATTTTTTTTAATTTTTGGCATATAGGAATTTTTTTTTGTTTTGGCGATTTTTTCCGGTTTTTGGAGTTTTATTTTTTAATTTTGGCGATTTATTTTCGTTTTGGCGATTTTTTTTATTTTGGCGATTTTTTTTCATTTAGGCGATTCTTTCTAATTTTTGACGATTTTTGTTCATATAAGCACTTTTTTTGTGGGAATTTTTATTTGTTTTGACACTTTTTTTTCGTTTATTCGATTTTTTTCGGTTTTTGGCGTTTTTTTAATTTTGGCGATTTGTTTTCGTTTTGGCGATTGTTTTGATTTTGCCGATTTTTTTCATATAAGCTATTTTTTTTAATTTTTGGAGATTTTTTTTCATATAGGCAATTTTTGTTTGATTTGGCGATTTTATTTCGGTTTATGGCGTTTTTTTTTAATTTTGGCGATTTATTTTCGTTTTGGCGATTTTTTTTTGATTTTGGCGATTTTTTTTCATTTAGGCGATTCTTTTAATTTTTGGCGATTTTTGTTCACATAAGCATTTTTTTGTTTTGGCGATTTTTTCGGTTTTTATCGTTTTTTTTAATTTTAGCGTTTTTTTCATTTTGGCGATTTTTTTCGTTTTGGCGATTTTTTTAAATTTTTGGCGATTTTATAATTTTCGGATTTTTAAGTTTTAGCGTTTTTGAAAATTTTAACAGTTTAGCTCTTACAGTTTCCAAGATATAGCAATTTGTTAAAATTACATAGTCAAAATTGCTTCAACTGATGGACCACCCACATTTAAATTTTTTTAATTTTAGTGTTAATTGTTGTAGCATATATAAAAATATACTAATTTTACAAATTTCAAGTGTCAATATGGATATGTACATACATAATACAATTGTATGTATATTACATGAGATTTTAAAAGTTTTCGTCACTCATTTTGGAACACCCTTTAATTTTTAGCTTTTATATATTTGTTGTTGTAGCGACCAAAGTTCTACATACACTGTCCAAATTTCAAACCCGTAGCTTTTACCGTTCCTGAGAAAATAGCCTTCTTCCTAAAACATGAAATATGTTTAATTATTAGAAAAAAAGTTAAAGTTTTCCAACCCTGGAAACGTTTTTTTAATTTGTTAAATTTAAAATTTTTTTTTTAATTATAAATACCAATTTTATTCATACCGAAGTATAAAATAAGTTAATTTAATAAAAAAGTAATAAAAACTTGTTTTCGGTAGTTATTTTCTATGGGAATATTCAGTATGAGTTTTCCAGCTCTGAAACCGTCTGCTCGATTTTGCTGATTTTCAATAGCAAAATTTTTCGGAAAATTTCTGACACACTAGTCCAAGAACGAAGTCTCTAGCTGTTCTGGGAGCTTGGGAAAACCGATTTCACGTACAGACAGACGGACATCGCTTGTTCGTCTTCCCTATGCATAAGGATCCAGAATATATATACTTTATGTGTCGCTTATTAATATTGTAGAAATTACAAACGGAATGACAAACCTATATATACCCTTTTACCATTTTTTGGTAAAGGGTATAAAAACTTATAGACATACTTACATACATATGTACATACATACATATGTATGTATGTATATTAACTAGTTCTAAGGCCCCTTTCACACTAGGCAACTTTACTTGCGCAAGTATAATTTTCATTTTTATTTATTTTCTTTTGAACTTGCTTCTATGTTCACATTCAGTTCATTTGTTGAGCAAGTTTAATTTTCTTATGCTCGAGTTTTCTTAATTTGTTGACGTTTTGTGGCAGAATTGCCAAGTTGTGGCAGAATTGCCAAGTTGAAGCAAGTCTGTACTCAAATCTCGGCAATTCTTTCCCCTTCAACCGACCTTTCCTCTCACACCCACAAACACAAGACTTGCGCAAGTAAAGTTGCCTAATGTGAAAGGGGCCTAATCGAAGTCGTGATGGGCATAAAACAAAACATGACACTCAGACTGTCACACAACTTGGCAATTCTTTCCCCTTCAACCGACCTTTCCTCTCACACCCACAAACACAAGACTTGCGCAAGTAAAGTTGCCTAATGTGAAAGGGGCCTAATCGAAGTCGTGATGGGCATAAAACAAAACATGACACTCAGACTGAAACAGACCAATAAAGTTTTAAAAGCTTGACAAAAACATAAAAAAACATACATTGGTGTGGCGAGGCCTTTCTGGGGAGGGAGGGGCATTGCCCACTAGACTTGGTTACGCGGGAATTACTGATATATTAAACAATTGCTTTACACTACAAAAAATTTACTTCAGTAATTGTCCATATAACGGTACATTTGTTTTTAGATATATGTGCATATATTTATGGATATTCTCGTGAAGACGTCGGAAGAACTCGATGAAACGTTGAGAACAAAGATGGAATAAATTGTTTTATTTGCATCTAAAGTAAAGCAAAAATGTGACCATAAATAAACTAAATTGTAAATAATAAAACACAATATATAAGATTTTTTTAGCCGACTTAAGTCTATTATGGCTTAACATTTTTTTAATCGAATGAACTAATCAATAAAATGATAAAACTATAATTTTTTTATTATTTGTGGTGCAAAACAGTGTCCGAAATGACAACAATTGGTGATGAACTTTAAAAATTTCTTTCTCAATATTTTTAACCGATCAGATCCACTATTTGACACGTAATTTATTAGCCTTTTTAATAAAACTAGCCTTTCAAAATAAACACCGACTAACGAAAGTTCACTGTTATATTATTCACAGCGGCCGAAATTAATTTTTTTTAATTAATTATTAATTTTTAAATTTAAAACCACTCTCTTTATTTCTCTCACCCACAAACTGGCATGTTATGCCAACAAATCAGCGCATTTAAATTAATAACATTAAAATTTTAATGTAAAACTGAAATGAGTTTCAAAGTAACTGAGAATAAATTTGTTGGCTCTCACCAAATTCGATTACGTACTCAACTTAAGAACTTTTAAGAAGTGTAGAAAAATAAAATAGATTCATATCGAATATAAGTTATTTTTGAATCAGCTGTTTTGTTTCTATTTAGTTGAAAATCTGTATGTGTGGTTAGTTTTTCCTTTTTCGTTCTGTTCTGTTGCGGACAGATCTGTAGAAAATAGAATTCAACGTTAAGTGACAGCCAAAAGTATGTATGTATTAGTGTGTTGTGATACTTTGTGTACAAGTGTAATCAATTCTATAGGTTGCCAGCTGACTTTTTTTCACAGAAAAATTAATTGCAAAATATTTTATATGGAAAAGAACGGCACAGAACAGCAACAGAAAGTAAAGACTAATGAAGCCTTTAGCTGACTGTAACGAAAAGTAATTGTAAGGTAGGAAACATCTGATCGATATTTTTATATGAAACTTAAGCGGCCCATACACTACAACAGCATGCACGCGCAATCAAGCTATTGAGCATTCATGCTCGACCCACATAACATACCAGCAAGCTGGTACAATATTCACTTTTTTAAAAAATTAAAGAAGGATGGTTCTATATAGTGACACCGTTGTTTGCTTAAATTTTTATTGATAGTTTGTAAATATTAGCAGCTATGTACAACTAAAGTGCTCAAATTCCATTTTCCATTGAAACAAATTATTTTTAAACAAATTAGAATTTTTAAATGAACATTTACTCCTTGACAAGTTTACTCAACTGAGCTAACTTCACTATAAACAATACCAGCAAGCTTGTACCATCAGCAAAATATCAAACTCTATTTGATATCACTACAGCAAAACGTACAATCACACAAAATGCCCATACACGACCCAACCGCTGGCACAAACACTTGATTGCGCATGCATGCTGTTGTAGTGTATGGGCCGCTTTAGGTTACGTTACATTACATTTCTATAATCGTTTTCATTACTTTTCACATAACAATATCGATCAGCTGTTTCCTACTGTTGCAGTTACTTTACATTACTGTCGGCTAACTGAGTCTTAAGTTTCTAACCTTACTACGCTAATTTTTCTTTTGTGATTTTCAAAAATAATATTTGTGAATTCTAAAATAGTTCTTGAAAGTGTGTGCATAATATAAGAGGTTTGTGACTATTCAAAATGTGTGGTTGAAATCTACTGATGATTTGTTACAGCAACAATGAAATGCATATAGACAAAGCTAAACCACCAACAAATAAATTTCAAATCAACTTAAGAACTAATTTTGGATTTGTTTTGGATGACATTGCAGTTAGCTTTTAGCCAGTCTAAGAAAATTTAACTATAAGTTAAATATTTTTGTAGTCAACCACACATTCTCCGACAGGGGCATTAAAAAAGTATGTACATATGTATGTGATAAAAATTGCTCGAACTAAAAAGTAAATTGTGTTTTGAAATCGACAAGAGTGTGATATACATATGTATACCATTCGCACATTTATTTAAACCAAACGCAAATCGAATTAAACCAAACGCAAATTAAATTAAACTAAACGCAAATCAATTGAACTAAACGCAAATTAAATTAAACTTAGCACAAATTAAATTATGCTAAGCGCAAAAAAAATTAAACTATGCGCAAAATAATTTAAACCAAACAGAAATTAAATTAAACTTAGAGCAAATTAAAAGCAATTCAATTAAACCAAAAAAATATTCTACATAATGTAATGTTGGGTGTCCCAACAAGAACGCAAGATTTACATTTTAAATAAAACACAGATATTTAAAAAAAATCGTGAAACTTTATTATATCGTAAATTAGATAGAATGAGGTTATGTGTGGTAGAGTTGGGCATAGTTGTTCCTTTTGCGGATTGTTCCTTTTTGATCCCAACAACAAAAAGAACTAGTTCGATCTTTTCCTTCAGTTGTTCTTTTCGGTCAGTTGTGCAGTGAACAACAGATCAGAGATTACACATACATACATTGAATCCTCTTCAATGTTTTATTCGTTTGTTAATATTCTAAAGTAATTTCATTTCATTCTTAACGACCTTATTTAATTAAAAATTTTTGATTGAAAATGCTTAAAATGAAGTTTGATCACTTGAAACCATGATACAATAATATAAAGGTAAAACCATTCTCTCTTTTCGTCGCCATATTAACCTTCTGACATTTATGCAGAATATTTTTTACTCTCAAAAATAATGCTACCGTATTCATTTGTAAAATCCGAGTTTTTTGATTACTTTCTGACTGTTATACTTTTTTAATTAAAAAAATGTTTTATAATAAAAATATTGAAAAATTCATCACTTTTGCTTTAAAAGTTATTAAATATTCATATAAATATATAATATATAATTTTAATTTGTGTAAATAACATAAAAGTTGAGCAATGAGCTGCATATACCACAACTGCAGTAATACTAAGCACTTCACCAAAGGCACGAATGTCAAGTTTTTTCAATTTCCTTCAATTCCATATATGCGGCAGAAATGGATAGAAGCATGCAATATAGATGATGGTTTGCTACCAAAAAATCCTTTCATTTGTTCTGTTCACTTCCGTGAAGAGCATATGAATGTAAAAAACAATTGCATCCGTTTGAGCCTAAGTGCAATTCCTATTCAAAGGTAACTATCACATTAAATACATGCATTACATTATTGCTTTAAAGCAGTGTTGTCCACACGTACCCTTTCACATTCTGGGAGTCTACTCCGTATTTCGAAACGAAAGAAAATGCTCGCTAAAAATTGCGAACACAGAACTTTGGTCGAACACCATTTTTAGATGAACCAGAACGTTCGATCGGACACTATTACATTTCTTTAAAATGTCTAATGTAAAAATATTTTTTTTTTACTTAAAAACCTGTTAGATATTATTTTCCTAGTCCTAAAAACAAACATTTTCAAAACTTCAGAAGAAATGGTTGATTTTGCTTCTTAACAGTTTTCGGTAATTTTAACTAATATTATGTTATGCTGCTTTTAGCAAGTTTTTGCTCATTTTCGTGTGTTTTTTGTCGAATTTTTGATGTTTTCAAACATCGATGTTTTTAAGAATGATGTTGCATCCCTAGCCGTGAGCCTTTTTTTTATCAGGTGAATTAAATAAAAATCAAACATTTGCTTACTTTTGTAGGCAAATTTCGTTATCCTGATGTCCAATTGATACAATGTTTAAAAAATATGTATTGGACTAAAATTCCAAAACTCGAAATTACACATTTCAAAAAGCATTCCTAAATAAAAGTTACCATTATATGCATGTGGCAACGTTTTCCTCTCTGTTTACAAAAAAACAGTATTCAAATAATTTGGGTAAAAGTCATAATTAAATTTAAAAGTCAAATGTGGTTTTACCTTTATATTATTGTATCATGCTTGAAACCAAATTTTAATCACTTTTAATACTGATTTATATTCAACACAACAAATTATTTCTTTTAATTGAGTAATTTTCTTTGCTTAGACGTATATTAATTTGGGCTTTGTAGTCTTATTTGTTGTATGCTTTTAGTAAGTAAAAGGTGAAAATTAATATTTTTGAAATTTTTAAACAAATTATAATCACTTTTTTAATTCTAATATTCTTTTTCACAATCTGTTTTTTAGTTCAATACTACGAATTATTTCTATTAATTTTGTAAAACTCGCTTGTATATTTCACCAAGTATAAATTTTCTTTTGTTTGTTTTGATTATTGTGCTAAAAATTTAATAGGCACACTACATTTGTGTCTTTTTAACAGTATGCAAACGATAAACTATAATATTTTACTTGAAATCTTTTGCATGTGCATTGGTCAGGAACAGAGAATAAGATAAACAAAACAAAATAAAGACCAAAAATTAACGAACGCACAAAAAACGAACAAGACCAAGAAATCAAAAAGTACCAAGAGAATAAGAAAGACCAAAAGAACAAGAAAGACTAAAATAACAACAAAGACCAAAAAGGAACAACTAGTCTGAACTAGTTCACATCGTTCACTTATGGGAATAGTTCAATTGAACTAGTTCGTTCTTTTTGAGCCCAACCCTAATTTGTGGAACAACATATCGGGCAGATGGCCGCCGCGGCTTTGCTGGCACACAGGAATCTTTTAATAAAATTTTCAATGACAGTTTTGCATAAATGCTGCGATGTTTCATCACTGCTGCGTCCAATTTCCTCTTTTAAGGGCCATTATTATAACATGTCGTTAGCTAAATGTAGGATGTTATTGGATGGATAAACACTTTTTCATTATTACAACTTCATTTTAACAAAAAGTGAGCGATAAACTAAAGACAAGTTGATCCTACCTGTAACTTTTATTGTGAAGTATAGTCATTTAAAGTTGCCACATTTTCGCCACTTGCCACACTTTCTACTTTATAAAACAAAATCAAATTTATTTGGTCAAAATATGGCATAAAACAAAAGCAATACAACAGAAAACACATAAGAATCATAAAAAACCAAAAGAATTGACAAAAATATTTTCATTATGTTTGTAATTTGACAAATAAACAAAAGCAAGTTGCCACTAATCATTTTTAACAAACAATATCCACAGAAATGTTGCCACCAACCAAACATTTTATTATTTATTTTATCGGACAGTTGTAATAATGGAAAATTTTAAAGGTCACTTTATAGTTCAGTTTTGCTAAAGTTAGGAATAACTATCCGAAACTTTATCGTTAAGTCATAATAATGGCCCTAAGTCTTGACTCGTCGTCGGCTTATTCGCGTAAGCCACCGACTTCAAAAAAACCCTAAAGAAAAAAGTGGTGTTAAATCGCACGATCTAGGCGGCCAATTCTGGTGTCCAAAACGCAAAATAAGACGACCAGGAAATGACTGATGCAGCAATTGAATCGTTTTTCTGGCTGTATGACATGTGGAGCCGTCTTGTTGAAACCACATGCCCTCCACATTCATTTCTTCAATTCTAGGCACGAAAAAACTGGTTATCATTTCACGATACCGAACACCATTGACAGTTTGCGCTTGACCTGCCTCATTTTCATAAACAAAAGGTCCAATGATTCCTCCAGCCAAAAATCCACACCACACAGTGACACGTTGAGGATGCATATGGTTCTCGTAAATCACTCGAGGATTTTCCTCACCGCAAATGCGACAATTCTGCCTATTGACGAAGCCATCAAGATGGAAATGGGCCTCGTCACTGAAGATAATTTTATTAAGCTTAAAACTTTCACCATTTTGGTAAAACAATTTCACAAAGAGAATGCGTTGTTCATTCGTGTAGCGCTCCATTTTTACTAACCTCGTACTTTCTACTAGCAAGCAATAACGATTGTAAGCAATGACACTTCTAATGGCGTCAAATTTATATCTTGCGTTGTTGTTGGGACACCCTTTATTAAAAAAATTAAACGCAACACATCTAATTTTATATTAATATCTAACTAATTAAATTAATATTTAAAATGTAGTATATCAATTAAAGATATTAAGTCAAAATTTGTGAAGGGGCAGCTTTAGGAATCAATAAAATCATGTCTTTTACATAATTGGCACAAGCGGTGGCCGTTATGCCACTTACACTATTTTCAATGACTGCTTGACTACTTTGATCCTGATTTACTTCGCTTTAAAACATTTTGAACAGGATAGCCAACTTTGAACATTGAAAAAGTATGTTATCATGTGCAATTCCTTTTATTATTGCATATAAAACAAAAAATCTTCGATTGGCATACGAATTTAATTCCTTGTGCTTTGCTTCAAACATATTATTGAATTAGAAAAATATCTCACTGGGCCTGAGGACTTAAGAATGTTTGGATAATTCATCAAGAAATAATGTTTTGGCTTTAGAGTTTCACCAAGAAGTGTTAGGAACATTGAACTGTGTTATGATATTGTATCCTTTAGATAATTTATTATGGTACTGCTATGTGAGATATACAAAACTAAATCTAGAAATTGCACCACTGTGCATATAAACTTCAAGACATCATTGTCCAGCACTCTCTTGCTGACATGTTGAGATTATTAGCCCGAAATCTTTGCATATAGAGAGATTTCTGTGGAAACGTTGCCAATTTCAATCCAACGATAATTAAAAGTTTTCTTTCTTAAATTATTAAAGAAAACTTGTGGTGATCATCGCATCAATAGCTTTAGAATTTTCAAGTAATTTTAAAACAGCATGACACATATCGTATATAAAGACCCCTTCAAAAATAGCATGCATTATATCCACTGTTTGATTTTCAACAAAATAAAAATAAGGCAGTTTGTTGCGAACAGTTTCTTGCTTTAGGCTATTTATTTGAGAATCATTTTTCAAAATATCAGCATCATAGTTCTTAAAGTTTCAGCAAGTTCTTCACAGAAGTAGGTATGCTGCCTGCTCTTTCTTTACTTTGCATAAGCGGCAATATGAGTTCGCATTAAAGCTTTTACCTCAATTCAATACCGCATTTAATGCAAAGTTATCTCCAAGGAACCAGAAGAAAACAAACTTAACATTAACATTTTTTCTATCGATTGCAAAATTTACGCCATTCACTTCCAGGCTTTCGAGTTCTGAAACTAGTTTATGAAGACAGACGTCGTTGGTATGTGACTTACTATCACGGCTTTCTATAAATGATGTCAGTAAAATATTCTCAATATGGTATCACCTTTTGATCTTTAGGAACCTTTTTTACTGTAAGTTAAAAAATATAATAATAACACATACCTAAATATGTGCAATAATTGAACGAAAAATAATATTGGAAGCCTGTTAGAATGGAGGTACCATGTTCAAAGCCTGCAGTAGCGTAAGTTACGGAATTAAACAAATAAAATAAAATAAAAACAAGTTAAATAGAATAAGCAAATAAAAAATGCCTTGTTATTTTTTAAAATTTTACACAATTCAATTAATTTTATTAACTCATTTAACGAACAATTTAATTGTTTAACATTTCTAAAGTCAATTATTAATTTAATTAGGCCAATTAATCATTTGTTTAAAATAAACGCGTACTTTCAATTAACCCTATTAATTGATCTCAACAGCAAGAAAACCTCATTTTTACAAATTCATTAATTGATATTATCAATTTGTTTGCAGGACGAAAATCAGTACAGGATTTAATTAATAGTACAAATTTCTAACTAAAATATTAATTAAAGTTGATTGTAAATTTTTTCTGTGTAGGTACATGCACAAGCCCAGCCTGTTACTGTATACATTGCATTTAATTGTCAAACTTTGTTTACAAGCTACAAAAATGTTAGTGTGTGTGTGAATAAAATGATTACAGTGTTGCAAAGAATTTGCACATGGCTGTGTCTCCAATTACAAATTGAAGAAAATTACTCTACACATCTTTTGTGTAGGCTAAAATTAAAACAAAAATAAATAAAAATAGAACCCAAAGTAGAATTACACACAGATTATACAAGAATTTAATTATATGGCCTACACATGTGAGTAGAAATTACACACTCTCTAACTACACCCATATTGGCAACACTGAATAACTATAATCATGCAGCAATGCCGCGTCTGCAATTGTACTTTAGTTACCCTGTAATTGTTATTTTTATAAACAAAAGACAGTTGTTTCTGACAATTTTTCATTTGTTTATACCAACAAAATGCATGTGTTTTTTGATGTTGTATTTTTGTTGTACTTGTGCATGTATAATTGTATCATGCACTACCCCATATGTCTGGACCAGTCTATGAAAGTCTGGATCCAGAGTATCTATTCTTATAGCGATACTTATATGTGTACCTTTGTATCCAAGTATTTAATGAGATAAAATTTCCATGCTGTTATAAATTTTCTATTGAAATTCCACTTACTGGTTGCAAACAACTTACATACATATGAACATACCATACTACTATGGATATGTGTATTAATACTCTTGTACGAGTATTTATCAACTTTGATAAAAAGTTTACCCATTCAATAAGTTTTTGTTAACAATATGCCCCTACGAAGTAAAAAAAAGAATGAAAACATTCATAAAATAACAAATGTGCATTAGGCAAATGTTCATTATTGTTATTACAGCTGCATTTAAACTTTTCTCTTAACTCTACTTTAAACATAATTAAATGACACGTGATTAAAATTGCAGCCAAAAAAAATTTACAAACTGAAATTTTTAGTAATTGTTAAATGCAATTTACATTTGTATTAAAATATCACACGTTTTTTTATTATTTACAGATCTGTCACATCTGAGAATTTAAATAGGCATATTATATCATATATAAATATATACAAATATACGGCAAACAGTGCTCTACATACGTGCTTACATATTCACACTCTTAAGCGTTAACACAACTGCACACATACAACAATAACAATTTAATATTCAACGCCCCGAGTGGCAGACACAACTAATGGCAAAGACGAAACAACAAAAGCAACAATTACTGGTGATTTATTTGACAGTATGTGTGGTCGTTGTATCATTATTAATGAAAGTGGATAGTGTGAGTGCATTGAGTATTCCGCTTGACGGAAGCGGAAATATGGTGCAACAACTGCAGCAACCTGAAATCGATAACGACATGCAGGAACATAATTATATCACGGTTAGTATACATTTATTCTTTTTTTTCTACATGCATGAGTACATACATATGTACATATGTAATTAAGAATTACACATTTCCAAGTGTTGACAGTATAATAGGCAAGAATTTGAAAATAATACTTCTTTCGTCTGGTCTGACCTTCAAATATCCTTCAACAGTATAAGTAAATTGTTTGTATAACTTAAAGCTTAAGAGGTAATAACCCAGCAAATATGACGGTTTCGTTTCAAATTGGTAACGATTTCAAATATATCCATTTCGTTAACAATAAGCTTGTGAAAATCAATTTAAATAATCTCCAAATACATTATAACTTTTTCGAGAAAAAAAAGATATTATATTAATAAACTCATTTGTTCTCAACTTACATTCAAGTGATATTCTCAAATAACACAGTGTGACAAAAAACAAGTTAGGGTGCTATATTCGGCTGTGCCGAGTCTTATATACCCTTTACCAAAGTTCGTTTATGTAGTATAGAGATACATATGTACATAAGCACATACATACGAGTACATGTCTGTTTTGTGAAAAAATTTATAATTTTTTCTCTATTGCAATTTTTTGGAAAGTTTTTTTTTAGTTTTGTCGATTTTTGCGTTTTTTATTTGATTTGATGCTTTTTTTACTTATGGTGCCTTTTCCCTGTTTGAGCTTTTTTTAGTTTTTTGGCATTTTTTTTATTTTGGCGATTTTTTTTTCATTTTAAAAATTTTTTTCTGATTTTGAATTAATTTGAATGCTAGATTTTTTTTAGTTTGGTTCTTTTTTCGTTTTGGCGATTTGATATTTTCTGTTTTACAGTTTTTAAAAATTTCAAGACTTTTGCTCTTATGCAAAAAGGATTGTTAAAGTTAAAGCATGCGTTAAAACCAGTTTTAACATACAAAATTCGTTTGTTAAATCAATTTTAAATTTAGCAATTGTTTTGCACAGCAATTTGTCAAAATTACATTAACTGATAGAAGACCCTTTAGTTGTAGTGGAACACCCTTTAGTAGTTAATTTTTAATATCCCAAAAAATGTAAGTTTCCCAACCCTGGAATCGTCCATTTTGATTTTTCTGACTTCTTAAACCAATCTCTTTCTTTTAAGAATATAATATGTTTGATTTTAGAAAAAAATGAAAAATTAGTTTTAGTAAGTTACTTTTGTATAAGAAAAAAGTTAGTTTTCCTGCCCTGGAAACGTGTTTCTAATTTTTAAAATTTTTTTTTAGTTATGAATAATTATTCGTACTCAAGTATAAAATAATAGCCTGTTTGTAGAACGCGACAAGGGCGACTCACAACGAGCCGTTTCATGGACCTCTACGTAATGAAAAGCGTTTGTATAACGCGACTCGACTTTGTCGTGCTGCTTGCGTTAATTCGCCCTTATGTCAAATATGTACTAAATCGTACTATTGCCAACATGTTAAAAAAAAGTTTGTTTATATTTTTTCATATGAAATAGTTTTTTTAGCTTAAAAAAACGGCAACTCTATTATATGCTGACATGCACATACATAAATAAAAACAAATTTTGTGAAAATTTTATAATTTTGTATTAAAGAATATTAAAAAAAAACATTTAAGTTAAAGTTGTGAGCGCTAAACTTCTGGAAGACCTTCAGCCGGATGCTCAAGATAAACAAACCTTGGTGGAGTACGAAGAAATTATACTGCAATCTGGACTAGCTATGAAGGAAATATGGTTGAGAATAGAAAATTTGAGGCAGATTTTTAATTTTCTAACTTATCCATGTAACAACAAAAATGCTTATCCAATGAAATCCCAAGAAAATTAATTTAAATTTGAATGAATATTGAACCTTTTGAAACTACCGTTTATTAGCAGCCATACATTGGCAATTCAGTTGCAAAGCGATACAAATGGAAGAGTACCAATTGGCGGTGTATGTAAATTCCCATAATATTTGCTCTTGGGACCATACTCTGTTGTACACACTTTTATTTGCAAATAAGAAGTGCGTATAAACGGGAAACAGATACTTTCCAAAAGTATTTATGAAATAAATAAATAATATTTATATAATTATATATGTATATGTATGTATGGCTTTTTAATTTTATAGTGTCCGAGTGCTTAAGGTAAGGTAAGGTATCCAGTCTTTAGTGTAGTGACAAAAACTTAGTTTTAGGATGAATGGCAAATAAGCAGCATTGCGAGTTTTATGTTGTATCATTTCATTCAGGTTCATTCGAGATTTTTATATGTAGTTCCTGTTGTTTTATGGCCAACGAGATAACATTACATGTATCAGCCCCTAATCCTGCTGTGGTTTTGTATCAAAATTTCGGATTTAAAATCGAACAAGTTGTGATAAATTTTCACGAGAAATAATTACCATTTGATTCAAATCAAACACGAAACGCTTTCTTTTTGAGGTCAAGATAAAAATATAAAATATATGCACATACATATGCATGTATTTATTACAACATTATATTAAATTAATATGCACATACATATGTACATATATATAGCAAATCAAATTCAAAGTTTTATTCAAAGATTTTTTCTTCTCGGCATCTGGATGATTCTCGAGTTTTGGCGGACTTACTGATACTGGACTTGTCGTAACACCTAATTTTAGTTCATAGAACAATTAGCTGTCATCTTTGGTAACAAACGATATGAACAATCAGTACGAGTCTTCAACAGGTTTATTCTAGTCTTAGTTAATGACCAATGATACATCATTAATATCTATACTTCTGCCAGAAACGTATGTAGCCACCAACATACTAGTACATTTCGTTTTCAACAGATTTCAAAGCAGCCAAAGTATATTCACGATGTTCTTCTCATTCGCCAGCGTGTAATGTACAAGAATTATAGCCAAGCTTATCCAGACCCATTGCCAAATTCAGCGATTTTTCTGATTTAAAAATATAATAACCAGGGATAATAAGATAAGATAAGATTTCCACGAGTTTATTGGTTTTAACGATGCCATTTTGATGCTAAAAATTTCATCAATCAAAACAAGCACAATCTTAAATTGAAAGTTTACTTACCTTTTTTTTGTTTGCAATTCCATTTTTTATATTTTTATCAATTAAATTCAAAAACAACCACTTTTTTGATATTTTGTTTATTTATTTTGAACACGACTTGAATTTTTCAATCGCCCATCTTGACGTTTATGGTGAGTCAAATCGTGTTGTACAAACCAAAATAAACTGACATATGTATGTTACTTTTTTTAATAAAAATCGTCAATACTCGTGTTCTAAAACCCCAAGAAATAAATAATGCTAACATTTTAGCGCTTTTTATTGACGAGTCGTGTTCTACAAACAGGCTATAAGTTTGTTTAATAAAGAAAATAAAAATTAGTTTTCTATAGTTAATTTTTTGTATCACAAAAAGGTTAAGTTTCCCAATCTTGAAATCATCATTTTTAATTTTTAGGGTTCCGTACACCAAAGGTGACAAAAGGAACCCTATTGTTTTCTCTACGCTGTCCGTCTGTCCGTCACACGGTATTTTTTGAGGAACCGTAAGAGCTACGGATCTGAAATTCGGACAGAACCTTGGCCGCTACAGCAATAAATACATGAGAATTAAAAATTAAAGGGTGCTCCAAAACGAGCGACGAAAAATTTTTAAATCCTATGTAATGTAAATAAAATTGTATGTACATATGTATGTATATTGACACTTCAAATTTGTAAAATTAGTGTATTTTTATATAGACTACAACAATTATTATTAAAATATTAAAAAATTTAAATTAAAGGGTGGTCCATCAGTTAATGCAATTTTGGCTATGTAATTTCGACAACTTGCTATATCTTGGAAACCGTAAGAGGTAAACTCTTAAAATTTTCAAAAACGGTAAAACTAAGAAACCCAAAAAACCTCAAAAAATCGCCAAAAATTAAAAAAAAACGCCAAATCGAAAAAAATGGACAAAATTAAAAAAAATTCTAGCACTTAAATAAATCGCGAAATTCTAAAAAATCGCCCAAATGAAAAAAATCGCCAAAATGAAAATAAAACGCCAAAAACCGAAAAAAAAATCGCCAAAAACGCGAAAAATGCGCCAAAACCAAAATAATTGTTTATGTGAAAAAAATTAAAAAAAATCGCCAAAATTAAAAAACAAACTCATAGATTGGTGCAATTTATAAGAAGAACTTTTGAAGAGAAAATGTATTGTTCTGCCCTATTTATTGTCGTTTCTCAGGCCTTATTTTAAAATTAAAATCATATTTACCAATAAATTTTCTGAATTTATTAGAAAGCTACATAACTACCCGAAAGTTTACGATTGTGGAAGAAGAATTCATGAGTCTGCCCCAATCTATATCATCCGGTGTGCCACAGGGGAGCATACTGGGGCCAGTTTTGTATTTGATTTATACTTGTGATATGCCTGTGAGCAGCAATATCCATACATCTACGTTTGCCGATGATACAGCCTGCCTTAGTATGCACAAAAACCCGCACTAGGCTTCCCGATATCTTCAAGAACATATTACACAGTTGGAAATCTGGTTGAACTTATGGAGAATTAAAGTCAATAAACAAAAGTGTGTCCATACAACGTTTACCCTAAGAAAAGATACTTGTTCCCCCATTCGAATCAACAATCAAAATATTCCTCAATATTCCCAAGTGAAATACCTTGGTATACACCTTGATCGAAGACTTACATGGAAACATCATATTGACTTTAAGCTAACTCAAATGAAACTTAAGTTATCTCAAATTCATTGGCTGATTGGCAGAAATTCAACACTTAGTCTGGACTGCAAACTTTTAATATACAAGTCGCTTTTGAAGCCAATATAGTGTTACGGTATCCAGTTATGGGGCACTGCTTCAGCTTGCAATGTAGAGAGAATTCAACGAAGACAAAACAAAATTTTAAGGTTAATAACATATGCTCCATGGTATATTAAGAATTCAAATTTGCATCGTGATTTAAGAATGCCACTAGTGACTGAAGAAATTGCAAGATACGCAGGCAAATACTTAACAAAACTCGAGTCACATCCTAATCCGCTTGCTCGTAATATTTTGAATTTTAATGGTCACATCCGCCTAAAAAGAGGGACACAAGGGCTCTTATACTCAACACTCTAGATGGGAATGCTTGAAAATACATTTAATTTTCCTTTTTGATTATCACTACTTTGTATTATTTAAATTATCACTAAGTTTTGGCCAACAGTGGTCGGGCTAAATAATTATATTTTAGCTTTAAGATTTGATCTCTTATTGTTAGTTCATATTTGAAGATACAATAAATAAATATACCCAGCTAAAAAAATTATATATGTTCCATATATTTTTAATATATGAATGTATATAACTATATATGAATATGTATGAATTCATGTATGGAAATATATGGGATTATACATGGCAAAACTATTATATATGAACTAATATATGGACTAATATATGAAATGTATTATAAAATATGAGCTCATATATGAAAATTTAATTATGAAGCTCTTCATATGTGGATCCATATATAAATATAAGATTTTATATATGAAGCCATATAAGAATGTATGCATACATGATATCTCACATAAGATCGTTTCTGCAATCAAAAAAGCTTGGAATTTTATCACTGCTGAACTGGAAATCCATTAGAAAATACATACGGTATGCAAAGTTTATATGCGTACCCTCAACGTTTAAAAAAGAAAAATTTTTAATCTGATTTCTTAAGCTAAATGTCATGTACGAATATGATTTATGTGTTTTTTAAAAAACTGATTCACCTTTTGATGAATGAAATGACTTTTAGTTCGTTTTGAATTATTTGTCCAAACAAATGTTTCATTAAATACAACATCTCTCTCAAGTCTAAAAAAAATTAATTTTATTAATTTAATTTATTGCACAGCAGTGCGCTTTTGTGAATCAAGAGTGTATGAATATGAACTTTGCACACTGTGGAGGGAATTTACACATACATGTATGAAAATGTATGAATATATATAATCATATATGCCCATATACCCTCATTTTTCGGATCCGAACCATATATGGGATATCATATATGCTCCATACATATTTTTTTTAGCTGGGTATGTATTAAAAAAAAAATTAAAAAAAAATCGCAAGAACGAAAAAAATCGCCAAAATTAAAAAAAATCGCCAAAAACCAAAAAAAAATCACCTATATGAAAAACCGCCAAAATTATAAAAATCGCCAATATAAAAAATCACCAAAATAAAAAATTAAAAAAACCGCAAAAACCAAAAAAAAAATCGCCAAAACGAAATTCAATCCAACTAAATTCAAAAAACCATTAAACGAAAAAAAGGTTAAAAACGAAAAAAAACTTAAAACGAAAAAAATGCCAAAACTATAGTTTATATTGGCTAAAGTTCGTATTGAATTAAATATCTCGTGTCAGTACGGAACCATTCGTGAGCGGGTCAAAGTCTCACTTCACTGAATTTATTCTGCTTTCTTACACCAATCTATTTCTTGAAAGGATACAATATAAGTACCCAGCTAAAAAAATATGTATGGAGCATATATGATATCCCATATATGGTTCGGATCCGAAAAATGAGGGTATATGGGCATATATGATTATATATATTGATACATTTTCATACATGTATGTGTAAATTCCCTCCACAGTATGGAAAGTTTGTATTCATACACTCTTGATTCACAAAAGCGCACTGCTGTGCAATAAATTAAATATTTTTTAGACTTGAGAGAGAGGTTGTATTTAATGAAACATTTGTTTGGACAAATAATTCAAAAAGAAATAAAAGTCATTTCATTCATCAAAAGGTGAATCAATTACTTAAAAAAACACATAAATCATATTCGTACATAACATTTAGCTTAAGAAATCATATTAAAAACTAATGCAATTAATTATAAAAGCAAAAATAATCCCTCTTACAATAGTTTTCAATACAGTAATATGATCTTTGTTTCTTATCTAGAAAATTATGTAAATTTCTATAAAATTAATGATTGGATTATCCTTTTGATTATTTGATATATTATGGTTTTTTGTAACAAAAAGTTTTTCGTTTTTAAACGTTGAGGGTACGCATATAAACTTTGCATACCGTATGTATTTTCTAATGGATTTCCAATTCAGCAGTGATAAAACTCCAAGCTTTTTTTGAATGCGAAAACGATCCTATGTGAGATATCATGTATGCATACATTCTTATATGGGTCCATATATAAAATCTTATATTTATATATGGATCCACATATGAAGAGCTTCATAATTAAATTTTCATATATGAGCTCATATGTTATAAATGTATTATAACATATATATATTAGTCCATATATTAGTTCATATATAATAGTTTTGCCATGTATAATCCCATATATTTCCATACATGAATTCATACATATTCATATATAGTTATATATGCACATTCATATATTAAAAATATATGGACCATATATAATTTTTTTAGCTGGGTATGTTTAATTTATAGAAAAAAAGGAAAAGTTTGTTTTAGTAAGTTACTTTTGTGTATGAAAAAAAGTCTAAGTTTTCCAACCCTGGAAACGTCTTTTTAATTCTTTTTAATTTTTTTTATTTTTTTTTATATTTTTTTAACTAGAAATTCCAATTTTATTCATACTGAAGTATAAAATTAGTTTGTTTAATAAAAATGTAATAAAATCTAGTTTTCGGTAGTTATTTTGTATGACAAAATGAAGTTTGAGCTTTCCAGATCTGAAACCGTCTGCTCGATTTTGCTGATTTTCAATACCAAAATTTTTCGGACTATTCTTGACACACCAGTCTAAGACGGAAGTCTCTAGCTCTTCTGGGACCTTCGGAAAACCGATTTCACGTATAGACAGACGGACATCGCTTATTTGTCTTCGCTATGCATAAAGATCCAGAACATATGTATATACTTTATGGTTTGCTTATTAATATTGTAGAAATTTCAAACGGAATGACAAACCTATATATATACCATTTTACTATTTTTTTGTAAGGGGTACAAAAATACCTGCAAAGTGTTACTGTTTTTCTGGTAGGTATTGTCGAGTATAACAACAATCTGTATTTGAAATTTTCGTAACACCTCCAAAATCTTGAGTTACGGGTAAAAAAAACCGGGTTTTCGTACTTGTAGGCACTAATCAACCTCTAAGTTAAATAGCCGATTTTGAATTTATAAACTGATTTAAAAAGAAGAGACTAATACTTTTTGCATCATATGTGTATTGTTTTAGTAAATTTCAGATATACATATGTCTGCATTTTTTCAACAAATATAATTTTTTCTGTTTTTCGCCACTTTTCTACTTTGGACTCGTTCTTAGGCAGTATTTTTGTACTGGAACCATAGTGTTTATAATTTCATTTAAAAAACATAATTGATTAACGTACCTTTTCACAATGTATGGTTAAAAGATAACAGGGACTTTAACGGCAACTTTTATATGAAGAACTGTCAGTTAAAATTCAGGTTAACTCTAAACCATACATTGTGAAAAGGGACGTAAGAGTAATTCGCAGGTTTGTTTTAGAAAATTGCATCAAAATTGACTGAGTTATTAAACATTTTATTAGAAGATGAAAGTACAATTTTATAAACATATATCAACAAAGAGTACAAAATTTATAATACAGTGGTCGCCAAACTCTTTTCACTTGTGGTGCTCAAAAAAAGTTTGGCGACCACTGTTTTATACATTTTGTAATCTTTGTTAATATATGTCAATGAATTTGTACTGTATGTACCCAGCAAAAAATTACACATTACAAACAGAACTACTTGCCATATAATGACTTACTTTTGTGATTACCAAATTTTATTCCTCGCTTACAAATCACATTACCTAAAACTTAAAACATTACGTACGAGATGCTACATGACAACAATTATTTTTTTAGATTAAATATATTACGTGAAAGAGTTGAAAAATAAAATAAGTAACTCAGCTAAAAAAATTATATATGGTCCATACATTTTTAATATATGAATGTATATAACTATATATGAATATGTGTGAATTCATGTATGGAAATATATGGGATTATACATGGCAAAACTATTATATATGAACTAATATATGGACTAATATATGAAATGTATTATAATATATGAACTCATATATGGAAATTTAATTATGAAGCTCTTCATATTTGGATCCATATATAAATACAAGATTTTATATATGGAGCCATATAAGAATGTATGCATACATCATATCTCACATAAGATCGTTTTTGCAATCAAAAAAGCTTGGAGTTTTATTACTGCTGAATTGGAAATCCATTAGAAAATTTGTACATACGGTATGCAAAGTTTATATGCGTACCCTCAACGTTTAAAAAAGAAAAATTTTTGTTACAAAAAAACCATTCTTGTATGATTTTATACATTGTGGCTCCATTTAATATATCAAATAATCAAAAGAATAATCCAGTCATTAATTTTATAGAAAATAACAAAATTCTCTAGATAAGAAACAAAGTTCATATTACTGTATTGAAAAATATTGTTAGAGGGATTATTTTTTCTTTTATAATTAATTGCATTAGTTTTTAATCTGATTTCTTAAGCTAAATGTTATGTACGAATATGATTTATGTGTTTTTTTAAGTAATTGATTCACCTTTTGCTGAACGAATTGACTTTTAGTGCGTTATGAATTATTTGTCCAAACAAATGTTTCATTAAATACAACCTCTCTCTCAAGTCTAAAAAAATTAATTTTAGTAATTTAATTTATTGCACAGCAGTGCGCTTTTGTGAACCAAGAGTGTGTGAATATGAACTTTGCATACTGTGGAGGGAATTTACACATACATACATGTATAAAAATTTATGAATATATATTGTTACGTTTAAATTTTATTAAACGTGTGAGTTCTTTTGATTGCTCAAAAATAAAAATAAATAACAACCCGATTTTCTTATTTGCAACTGAACTTCCTTTTATTATTGACTAAACCAATTACAACTTGTCTTTTCTTATTTACTTCTTAACGTTATTATCCACGGCACGATGTCTTTTTACTTTCAACGATGTTCACTCTACTAAATTCCAATTTGTACTGACTACCTTGTTCGTTCACAACACAACTGAACTTCACAACTGACTTATCCCACTTCTGACACCAAATGTTACGTTTAAATTTTATTAAACGTGTGAGTTCTTTTGATTGCTCAAAAATAAAAATAAATAACAACACGATTTTCTTATTTGCAACTGAACTTCCTTTTATTAGTGACTAAACCAATTACAACTTGTCTTTTCTTATTTACTTCTTAACGTTATTATCCACGGCACGATGTCTTTTACTTTCAACGATGTTCACTCTACTAATTTCCAATTAGCACTGACTGACTCTGGCATACGGCAGCTCTCTTTTTATACTACCAAACCGGATCTAGAATATTCGCAAGTAGATGACGTGGCAACATGCATTCATGCACTTAGTAAAGACCAACACATAAGAAACGATATGGCCGTATAGGCGTGTTTGTTTATTGGTAGCCAGATGTTCAAACAGTCTTCTAGCATAATGGGGAAAATTCATATCGCCGTTTCTAGATGTTTGTAGGTGATTCGATTGGCCGTTAATCTTTGAATTTTCAAAGTAACGACTTGTATGTTGCTAGTGCAGTGTGCTATTTTTAGTACAGGGTGATTACCATAAGTGCTCGCACTTTTATTTGTATACGTGTATGTCTGTAGCTTTGTATACAATTGTTGTTGCTATAGTGCTTGCACGTGAATATGTGTGTACGTTTAGCGCTTTAGTTAAATACTTCTAGATAATTCTTTGCATTAACCCTGTAGGAATATTTTTACGTAACAATATAATCATATATGCCCATATACCCTCATTTTTCGGATCCGAACCATATATGGGATATCATATATGCCCCATACATATTTTTTAGCTGGGATTTCTAAAAACCCAGCTAAAAAAATATGTATGGAGCATATATGATATCCCATATATGGTTCGGATCCCAAAAATGAGGGTATATGGGCATATATGATTATATATATTCATACATTTCCATACATGTACGTGTAAATTCCCTCCACAGTATGCAAAGTTCATATGCATACACTATTGATTCACAAAAGCGCACTGCTGTGCAATAAATTAAATTACTAAAATTAATTTTTTTAGACTTGAGAGAGAGGTTGTATTTAATGAAACATTTGTTTGGACAAATAATTCAAAACGAACTAAAAGTCATATTCATATTCATCATATTCGTACATAACATTTGGCTTAAGAAATCAGATTAAAAACTAATGCAATTAATTATAAAAGAAAAAATAATCCGTCTAACAATAGTTTTCAATACAGTAATATGAACTTTGTTTCTTATCTAGAGAATTTTGTTATTTTCTATAAAATTAATGACTGGATTATCCTTTTGATTATTTGATATATTAAAAGGGGCCACAATGTATAAAATCATACAAGAATGGTTTTTTTGTAACAAAAAGTTTTTCTTTTTTAAACGTTGAGGGTACGCATATAAACTTTGCATACCGTATGTATTTTCCAATGGATTTCCAATTCAGCAGTGATAAAATTCCAAGCTTTTTTGATTGCAAAAACGATCTTATGTGAGTTATCATGTATGCATACATTCTTATATGCTCCATATATAAAATCTTATATTTATATATGGATCCACATATGAAGAGCTTCATAATTAAATGTTCATATATGAGCTCATATGTTATAATACATTTCATATATTAGTCCATATATTAGTTCACATATAATAGTTTTGCCATGTATAATCCCATATATTTCCATACATGAATTCATACATATTCATATATAGTTATATACATTCATATATTAAAAATATATGGACCATATATAATTTTTTTAGCTGGGAATTAATTTTTTTAGTAGATTATCTGATATAAACTTGAAAAATAAGAACATAAGATTAAACAAAAAAATTGACTGCGACCCATATTTCCCGAGTTAATGGTATTTTAAATTTTTGATATTAAATGCAGTGAAGCTGCTCCGAAAAAAATCAAAATGCCTTTTTAATACATATTCATTTCATTCCTTAAAAGGTTTGTAACATGAAACACATCGAATGTCGCGAAAAGCATTAGTTATCATAGAATATTTTTCGAATACAACTTTTTTTCTTTCTCTGCGCATGTGTTATCGTCACTGTCTCATTGACGACTAAATGAAAGAGAATACCCAGCTAAAAAAATTATATATGGTCCATATATTTTTAATATATGAATGTATATAACTATATATGAATTCATGTATGGAAATATATGGGATTATACATGGCAATACTATTATATATGAACTAATATATGGACTAATATATGAAATGTATTATAACATATGAGCTCATATATGAAAATTTAATTATGAAGTTCTTAATATGTGGATCCATATATAAATATAAGTTTTTATATATGGAACCATATAAGAATGTATGCATACATGATATCTCACATAACATCGTTTTTGCAATCAAAAAAGCTTGGAATTTTACACTGCTGAATTGGAAATCCATTAGAAAATACATACGGTATGCCAAGTTTATATGCGTACCCTCAACGTTTAAAAAGAAAAACTTTTTGTTACAAAAAAATCATTCTTGTATGATTTTATACATTGTGGCCCCATTAAATTCTCTAGATAAGAAACAAAGTTCATATTACTGTATTGAAAACTATTGTTAGAGGGACTATTTTTTCTTTTATAATTAAGTGTACTAGTTCTTAATCTGGGGGCAAATTACGGCACTCGTTACTGAACGAAATTATGAAATATTTCAATAGAGTTTATATGAAAATATTTTGAAATTTCGAAACCAATCGAATGCCGTAATTTGCCCCCTGATTTCTTAAGGTAAATGTTATGTACGAATATGATTTGTGTGTTTTTAAAATAATTAATTCACCTTTTGATGAATGAAATGACTTTTATTAGTTTTGAATTATTTGTCCAAACAAATGTTTCATTAAATACAATCTCTCTTTCAAGTCTAATTTAATTTTAATAATTTAATTTATTGCACAGCAGTGCCTTTTGTGAATCAAGAGTGTATGAATATGAATTTTGCACATAAATGTATGAAAATGTATGAATATATATAATCATATATGCCCATATACCCTCATTTTTCGGATCAGAACCATATATGGGATATCATATATGATCCATACATATTTTTTTAGCTGGGTAGGAATGTGTGTGATTTTATTTTGCACAATTGTGCCAAGAAACTGGCATCATTGCTATACACCCATAGCGAGGTCCCTAAGAGAATTCCTCAACCATTGCCGGTACAGTACAACTACTCATCCGAGATGATCGCATGCCTGTGTCGCCAAATAACCAGTGCCTACTCGGCATTTTAGCAAAGAAAACTGACGACCTCTACATGCACTCAAAACTTCAAAGCAGCTCGACTGTTGGGCAACCGGCACCCGTGGCACTAGAAGTAACCTCTGGTGAGACCTCGAAGTTCCACCACAAGGGCTTCACCTCTATCGTCTTTTGAACTCAGGGGCAGCTCTAGGTGGCGCTGCACCTAACTGACATCAACAGGACCTGTCTTCCTTTTATAAATATGTACACATCCTTTGCTCTGTTTTCAGAGATCGGGTAGTAATACATAAGTTCGATGGGTAATGTACCAAATGTACGTCAATGGAAGAAGCAACATCACCCCCGCTAGGGCCCTAGGGTTGCTACACCCGTAGTCAAAAATATAATCCCCTGGAGGGCCAACTGAATTCCCATGATTAAGCCCCTGATGTCCTCTAGTTTACACTTTTCGATATCAGTAATGCTCTCATGGAAACGTGTGCTCAGCCATCTAAGCCTATGACGTTGCAGCTTTGGGCAGTGACAGATAATAAATTCATCTCTTCATCACCGTACATCCTACAAAAATCTGCCAGTCTCCCAAATGCTGGTTCTTGCTCTAACCGAGCAGCTCATCGGCAATTTAATTTCCCTCAACACTGCTGTGGCGTGGAACCCAACATACTCTGACACTATATTTATCCATAAGCAAGTTGAGGGCTCTCCTACAGTCACTTAAAAGTTTCAGTTTGACATTCAATGCTTTTAGCGTTGCCTGGCTGTCGACGTAGATGATTGCCTTCTCACCTTCAGCTAAATTTCTGGCCAACAGTTCCGTGGCCCTGAGGATCGCCAAGATTGCAGCCCTTAGAACGCTGCATTCATTCGGCAGTCTGAAAGAACTATGGAAGTTCGTTCCTAATACATAGATACCAGCCCCCATTTTTGATCCATTTGTAAAGATTGCACTTCAGCGGCCTTATAGTCCGTAAACGCAGGGCTCACGAATCCCTGATCACTAAAACTAATCTCATTTAAGATTGATGTGACCTGTTATTCCTGTCCTCACCAAACCCCCCAGGGGAGTCGATTTCGACTACGGGTGTGGCAAGCCCGGGGCCCCAGCTGGGGTGATGTGGCTTTTTCCATTGACGTACCTTTGGTACATTACCCATAGAACTTATGTTGTTACTACCCGATCTCTGAAATAACAGAGCAAAGGATGTGCACATATTTATAACAAAAGGAAGACAGGTCCTGTTGATGTCAGTTAGGTGCAGCGTCACCTAGAACTGCCCCTGAGTTCAAAAGACGATAGAGGTGAAGCCCTTGTGGTGGAACTTCGAGGTCTAACCAGAGGCTACTTCTGGTGCCACGGGTGCCGGTGGCCCGACAGCCGAGCTGCTTTGAAGTTATTGAGTGCATGTAGAGGTCGTCAGTGTTCTTTGCTAAAATGCCGAGTTCGTCCTACCCCACGGGGTTTAAGGGATGATTTTGGTATGTGTGGAGTAGGCACTGGATATTTGGCGACACAGGCATGCGTTCATTTCGGATGAGTGGTTGAGCTGTGCCGGCAATGGTTGAGGAATTCTCTTGGGGACCTCGCTATGGTGTATACACAACACTATAGCGTGGAAGCCGGAGAATTAACGTGGTGGCTGTGGTTGCTACCAAAATCGCTGGGAGAATAGTCTTGGCTTCCCAGTGTTAAATCAATGCTAGTGATTGGCGTGACGCGGTCAGCCAGACACTATTCTAGGTGCTGTTGCCATTCAACAGAAGCTGCTATGGGCACGGACATAGCAGCAGGTATGACTTCGACATAGCAGCAGAGTTTAGATAGCTCAAAGTACCTCAGCAAGGTACTTGAATGTAGTACAGGGATAACTATATACAAAGATTGCAACCTATGTGCCTTTGAGGAGTGGGCATAGGTTCATTCTAAAAAGGGTGCATGGGGGCGATGGTCTGGCGTCTTACCTAGCACCCGGTGCTTTGGTACCCGTGAGATTAGGCCGTCAAGGCAGGTGCTCACGGAAAGCTATTGCACATCTGTCCTCACCAAAGAAGCAGATGAAAAATTACGTCCAACGCAGCCTGATGTGTGCTTTTCTGAGCACCTATGATGCCCAGCGAAGCACATTTCTGAACCTTAACTTGTAATCTAATGTGACTTTCCTTTCTCTATGCCTCCCACCAATAAAGGTTTGGAGATCCTGTATTAAAGCTTTTGTAGTATAATTAGAAAGAACTAGGCTAATTTTGCTAATAAAAATATAAAACGGTTCAAAGTTAGAACAATTTTAATCTGAATTGCTTATTTCCTAATTTAAAGTTCGCTTCAATCGTAAATAAATTATATAACTCTCAAACTTACGGAGATCTCATTATAAAATGTTTACAACTTAGTAAGAACATCCTAGCTCAATTTTGGTAAAAAAAATAAAAATATCGAAGTTAGAAAAATTTCAATGTAAACTCGTCATTTCCGTTTTTCCGCATGAAAATATTTTCCGTACCCAGCTAAAAAAAATTATATATGTTCCATATATTTTTAATATATGAATGTATATAACTATATATGAATATGTATGAATTCATGTATGGAAATATATGGGATTATACATGGCAAAACTATTATATATGAACTAATATATGGACTAATATATGAAATGTATTATAAAATATGAGCTCATATATGAAAATTTAATTATGAAGCTCTTCATATGTGGATCCATATATAAATATAAGATTTTATATATGAAGCCATATAAGAATGTATGCATACATGATATCTCACATAAGATCGTTTCTGCAATCAAAAAAGCTTGGAATTTTATCACTGCTGAATTGGAAATCCATTAGAAAATACATACGGTATGCAAAGTTTATATGCGTACCCTCAACGTTTAAAAAAGAAAAATTTTTAATCTGATTTCTTAAGCTAAATGTCATGTACGAATATGATTTATTTGTTTTTTAAAAAATTGATTCACCTTTTGATGAATGAAATGACTTTTAGTTCGTTTTGAATTATTTGTCCAAACAAATGTTTCTTTAAATACAACATCTCTCTCAAGTCTAAAAAAAATTAATTTTATTAATTTAATTTATTGCACAGCAGTGCGCTTTTGTGAATCAAGAGTGTATGAATATGAACTTTGCACACTGTGGAGGGAATTTACACACACATGTAAGAAAATGTATGAATATATATAATCATATATGCCCATATACCCTCATTTTTCGGATCCGAACCATATATGGGATATCATATATGCTCCATACATATTTTTTTAGCTGGGTAATTGAATTTTTTTAAAAAGACGGGATGATTTGGGAAAAGGATCAGATACATATCATCACATAAAATTAATACGGCCGTAACAACCAAAAAATTCAATATTGTTATTATTTAAATTGAAATGTTTATTTATTTAAGTATTTATTTATGTCGACCCATCTTGGTCGACCACACTTTTTATAATAATGAATTAAATAAAAACTAATAAATATAATGAAATAAAACTAACTTAAAACTTATCGTGAGAAAATGCTTGGTCGGCATAAATACACGCCGACCAGGTGCATTGTATGTGTAGGCATAAAATATTCAAATAAGCCAGATGATCAAGTTACTTGCTGATGACAAATAACTGATGCAGTCAAACACATAAGTATGTGGACAAATTGAATTACTGGCACAGTCAAACACATAAGTATGCGGACAGATATATTCCATAGCCAAACACACTACACCTCCCTTTTTCAGAAAGAATGATCAATGCGAGGTAGTTGATCATTCTTTAGTTACAATGGATTTAAAAATGAAGGGGGCTTCTCACATAACATACTTGTGAATTTCAAGTAACAATAATTTTTTTTTTTTTTATTTAAGGTAATTTTTTTTTGTTTTGTACAATACATATTACAGATAGTATTTTTTTTATGTCTATAAGCTTGTTTAAGTTATGTTCCTCTTAGACCAATTTATGGTGTTTTTTTTTTTCTTAAATAAAACTTTAAACTTTTTCTCTTTTAAATATGGGAACACAAATCGTTTGTTATTTTATGTATGCATTATGTATAAAATCATAAAAGTATGTTTTTGGATTTTTTTTTTGACATTTTGCTTAGAATTTTTAAGTTTAATTTAAAAATGAAATTGTTTGGACATACATACATATGAAGTTTATATGGTACATGTAGTAAATTTTTGGTTTTTTATGTTTTCTTTTACCATAGTGTTAGAAACTATCAGATTTATTTATAAAACTTATTAAGGTTTTATAAAGGGTTTTCATAAAAAAATTAACACAAAATGTTTCTTAAAAAGCCTTCATAAATATTAAAATAGTTTTAAAAATTATAAAAATTCTTAATTTTACCGCGCCATAAGCGCCAAAAGCAAAGTATAACCGACACATCTTTTGGAACGAAATCAGAGACAAAAGAAAATCAAAAATTAGAATAAAATGTGTCATTCCTCCCCTGTTCTTAGCAAGACCCTTTACCCCGTGAACTTCTTTACCCTATTTTTATGAACAGTGAATGACTTCCCATGTTCATCTTGGAGTTCTACATTATTATTGTTGTCCATATTGGATATTTTATAGGGGCCCCTATATACGGAATCCAGCTTATGACCCGATTCATTGCGGATCAAAACGAGTTCCCCGAGGGTTAATTCTATTGGATCTGCCCACTGGGTGGAAAGTTGTTGTCTTTCCCACTTAGCATTTTCTATGATATTGGCAGCTCTTCGCTGCGCCACTTGAAGTCTGAATTTAACCTCTTTTCCATATGAATCAATGTTGTACAATGGTTCTACAATGTTTTCTTTTGTACAATCAAGAGTTGGTGGTATCTTTCCGTAAACCAACTCGAATGGACAATAACCATGAGCCGTAGATGGGGTGGTATTGTAACAATATACGAAGTATTTTAACCACAAATCCCAATCTGTTTTATCGGATGAGATGTATGTTCGCAGATATTCGTTAAATGTTCTGTGAGATCTCTCAACAGTACCCAAAGTCTGATGATGATACGGAGTAGAATTGAGTTTCTCTATCTTCATCATTGAGCATAATTCCGACATAACTTGATTCATATATTCTGTTCCCATGTCCGTTAGTATTGTATTCATTGGACCGTAAGTCAAAACAAATCCTTCCATAATTGCTTTGGCAACCATTCTGGCTGACTTATTCTGAATGGGTATTGCAACTAAATATTTAGTTAAATCACATATCATAGTGACAGCGTATTCGTTTAATGACTCGGACCGTGGTAGTGGTCCTACGGTGTCAATTATTACTCTGTCAAATGCCTTTAACGGTGTAGGAGTTATGATGAATGGCTCTTTACCGTTGACAACTGTTTTATTTTCTTGACATGCTTTGCACCGTTTTACATATTGTGCTATGTCTCTAGTCATGCCTTTCCAATGGTATCGAAGTCTAATCTTCTTTATCATACGTGTTATCCCCGGATGTCCTCCTGAAATAGGATCATCATGATATTTTTGCATGATTTGTAATTTATCTGTATCGGTGAAAATTGTTGTTAATTTAGGCGTGAGCATAATTGTTAATTTACTTTCTTGCAGTATTTCATTGCCTTTATTCTTAAAGGTTTCAACATTGGTTCCTAGGAATTTAAGCAGACTATCATCGAAGTGTAGTCGCATGGTTGTTAAACACATGTTATCAGCTATTTTTTCAAGCTTTAGAAAGAGGTGACCTAAGTCTACATTTCCATCAATAACCGTGTCTTTCAACAAAAATTCGGAAAGAATTTTCTTTCCTTTTTTAATTATAACTTTATTTTTGGTAAAATGCAATTGTGGCATTTTACTGTGCTCTTGAGCATTAATTGCCTCATAAACCTTTAGTTCAACCGATTTTGTATTAGCCGTTATACCATTGTCATTACAGTGCCTACCTGCCTTTGCCTGAAGTCTCGTAGTTACCTTCAGTATTGTATTAGCGTCAATATTTTTTATATCATTAATATTTATACGTGACAGCGCGTCCGCGGCGTAATTTTCTCTACCCCTAATATACTCCACCACAAAGTCATATTCTTCTAAGTCCAGCCTCATACGGGTTAATTTTGATGACGGGTTTTTTAATGAAAATAAATAAGTTAGGGGTCTGTGATCGCTTTTAATTACAAACTTTCTGCCGTAAACATATGGTCGGAAATATTGTACTGCCCAATGAATTGCAGTTAATTCCTGCTCTATTGTTGATTTATTGCTTTCACCTTTTGTGAAAGATCTGGATGCGTAAGCAATTGGTAGCTGAACACCCTGCTTTTCTTGGCTCAAAACGGCCCCACAGGCATGTTTACTTGCGTCTGTGGTTATGCAGAATTCTTTAGAAAAATCCGGATATTGGAGAATTTTTGGACTCAGCAATTGATTTTTAAGATATTGGAATGCTTTTTCACATTGTTGAGTCCATTCAAATTGCACATTTTTTCTAGATAATCTGGTAATATGTCGCGATGATTCAGCAAAATTTGGTATAAATCTTCTGTAATAATTACAGAATGCTACGAAGCGTTTAGCTTCATCACCATTTGTAGGTGTTGGATAATTTTGTATAATTGAGTATTTGCTGTCGTCAGGTAAGATGCCTTTATCGGTGCATTTGTGACCTAAAAATGTTACTTCACGACAAAAAAATGTACATTTATCAGGATGGAGTTTGAGATTGTATTTTCTGCAAGTATTAAACACTTGTTTTAAGTTTTGTAGCATGTGTTCTGAAGAACAACCTATTACCACTAAGTCATCCATGTATACAAAGGCTTGGGTTGGAGATAATCCAGAAAAAGCCAATGACATCATTCTTTGGAATGAATTCGGGGCAATTTTAATACCATATGGCAGTCTTTTAAAGCGAAAAGAGCCTTTTTCTGTGGAAAAAGATGTAATGTCTCTAGAGTCTTGTTCCAATTCTATTTGATGAAATCCCGACATTAAGTCCAGGCATGAAAAGAACTTGGCTCTTCCTAACTGATCAAGAATGTCATCTATACGAGGCAATGGGAATTTATCAGCTATCAGTTTTTTATTTATTCCTCTATAATCTACGACCAATCTCCACCTTTTTTGTGTTGAGCCGGGTAATGGCTTTTTTGGTACTATTAGAATAGGGCTATTATATTGCGAGATGGATGGTTCTATTATATCATCATTTATTAATTTATCTAATTGGGCATTAACTTCCTCTTTGTGAGCATGAGGGATTCTATAATTTTTGATGTACACTGGTTGTGTATCATGAAGTCTGCTTGTAAAAATTGTTAGTACTTATTTTTTCAGTCTCCAGAGCAAAAATATCTATGTAGTCTAAGCATAATTTTCTTAAATCTTTATGAGCGTATTCGGGAAAGTTTTTTGTTAATTTTTTAAGTTTTTCCTTATTTAGCTTGGCATTAGTATCAGAACTGCAATTGACAATTTTATAGTCGTTTAGACTTTCGGATTTTACCTGAATGTTATCAATTACTAGGTCTTTATCTGTGGTATTTATGATTTTTACCAATGGCCTTGCTTTAGTAGTTATTGTGTTGGCAATATATACGCCATCCTGCATAATTTGTTGAGGTATCAATACTTCTTCCTCATTGGATATGAAGTTTATCGGTCTTATAACTTCAGATCTTGCTGGCAGTGATATGGAATTGATGTTTGGACCGTTTCTTAAAGCGATTGCTATATCGTACGGAACGGCGTTAGTTCTCAAGGTGATCCAATCTTGATTATTTTCGTAATTTAAAATACATTTGTATTTTCGAATAAAGTCCATTCCTATTATTCCGTCTACTTGAATCGGAAAATCATCCTTTACGACATGAAAATCGTGAGCTATTAGCAGATCTTCTTGTTTTAAATCAGCTTTAACTTTGCCTATTGTAGTTATTATACCTTGCCCAATGCCATTTATTCTGGTTTGACTAGTAATGTCTATTGGTTGGTATAAAACTTGATGGTGTTTTACGACTGATATGTCTGCACCTGTATCTACTAAGAATGTGGACCTATTGTCATTTAGAGTGGTTCTGGAGACTAGATAACTGTATAAATTTGTATTTATGTTATGGATTTTCCTGTCTATTGAGTACTTAGGGGTGTTAGTTCGTTTCCCGAACTATTGTCATTCATGCAACGTATATTATTATTTCTATTCACGTTGCGGTTGTTACTGTTGTAACGGTTACTATTGTTGTTAAATTGATTCCTTACTCCGTTATTATTGAAGCTTCTAGGTGCATACCGGTCACTTGTATTTCTGTTATTGGGATTCCTGTTACCATTATTCTGATTATGGGAATCAAGGGGCCTATTAGAGTTATTGGGTCTGTTACCAATATTTCTAGAGTAACGATTTCTACTATTAGATAAATTATTGTTGTAATTGTTTTGGAAAGTTAATATAGCATTAGGTTGTCCGTATGCGTCCGTACAACTGCTTATAAATTTTGTTTTAACTTCATCCATGTTTAGGAACGTTCCTGATTCCATGATCAGTTTTACTCGTTCGTTGGATGCATTTTTTATTATTGCTGAAACTGCTGCACGTGTTGTGTACTTGTTTGCAGTTTCATTTGGGAGGCCGTCAGATATGTAAGCGGTCTCCAATTTTTTTGCAAGTTCATCGATTTCCTTAACATAGGCATTGGCATTTTTGCCCGTTTGTTTTATATTCATTAACTTTGCATTGATGACGTCAACGGATTCACCCTTAACAGTCGATTTGAGTTTTACTATTATCGCTGAAATGGTCGATTCCGTTGTTACTATATTCCTAGTAGTGCCTTTTAGTTTTGTTTTAATAAGGCTTACCGCAATAGCCTCATGTGTACCCTTTATGCTTTCCACAAGTGTCAAAGCATCAATGAAGCTTTGTAGGTTTTCTGGACTTCCGTCGAAGTCAGGTAGCAGTTTGGATGCTGTATTTAGGAATTCTATATTTGTTTGTGACATGTTGGGAGAGGCTCTATTTGTACTTGGTAGATTTGAAGTTGGGTCTAAAACTAGTTCTGGTAGATATTTAAAATTTGTTTCCTCATGTAAAGAGTTAGGTACATTTAGTACGATACCTTTCTTTAAGGATATCGTTATTAATTTATCTCTTATGTCAGCGAAGAAAGCTTCAGCTGCTGCTTTATGAGCATGTGTTAATTTGTTATAATTAACATTAAGAAGTGCTCTAATTTGTTCGAATCTGCGCACGAGATTATTTATGTGCTTATTAATTGTTTCTGGTTTTATCTCCCTATTGAGATTGAGACACTTATATGATTTGATGAATTCTTCCTTTATTGCTCTGGCCTTATTCACTATTATTTCCCATTCCATGAGGTTTAAATTGAGATTTTTATGGAATTTTAAGGAATGTATTCTTTAGGTCTATTTAAAATGGAAATTAAACAATTAGACTTGGTCTAAATTTCTGGCTAGTGATGCTGCGCGCGTATAATTTTTTCGTAATGATCTCTTATGAAGCTGGTATAGCGTTATAAGGATTTGCAGCGCCAGTAAGGAAATGATAATTTATAGATATATGATTGGATATTCTAATTTTACCGTAATATCGTTGATAACGTTAGCATTAGGGTTTTCTATTTTCGATTCACGGCCACCCATGATGCCTAAAATTATTTTAAGGTATCTCAATTTGTATTAATGAAGTCAAAAAAAGTCAAGGACGTGTTAGTTAAAAAAAAAATGGTGCTTATGTCACGGATGCCGTGACCATTTTTTGATGGTCAATAGAGTACCATGGCATAAACCAGATATCGCCAATTTATATCTGAATTAGGCTCTTAATTCTTTAATGTTATACCACTGGAGGGACACTTATGTATCTCAGTAGTAAGTTATTTGTTAGTATATCTTTATGTTATTTTTTTTTATATGTAAAATATATGAATAGTAAAGAAATTAAAAAATTAATATATGCATTAATATAATAAAAATGTATTGAAAAAATTGCAACTCTATTTTTAGAGTGCTTGTAGAGACATTTAAAAATATATGAATAAAGAAATATGTTTATAATAAAATATTGATATAATGTATTGATTAGTAATTATAAAATGTATTGAAAAAATTTAATTTAATTTTTTTTTGTTTTTATATGCGATACTACTCTGTTAATGCAGCATTGGAGAGACATTTCTGTATAAATATAATAATAATCTTCATGCTAATAGTTTTATATTATTTACATAAAACATCCTTTCGTTGTTGTTTGGCTAAACAACACTAAAAGATTCACGATTCTTTTAGGCAGCTATGTTATTTTTAAATGGTGCTGCTGTTTTTGAGCATGCTGATGTAAATGCTACTGCTGTTGCTGCAGTTTGTGTGGATTATACTGTGTATGTTGTTGGGTATTACTTACTGCCGCGGTGTAATTTGTCAGGTCGGTGTTGTCATAAGAAATTGCTGATGTTGATGATGGTGATGCTAAATCTTCATCAAATTTATATTCATTATTATCAGTTTTAGGTGCTTCTATCAGTATAGACTATTATGGCTAGTTTGATGATGATTATGACGATGACGGTGAATTATAATTTTGTCGGAGACTGAAGTCAACAGTTAAGAAAGGGACCGATATCAGAGAAATCTGGGGAATTGTTTCCATTTTTTTTTGTGTACGATTTAAAAAATGTATATGACATTATATCGTCATTCTTAAGTGGCATATTGTATCAATTTTTTTTTTTGCCATCACTATGGAACAGCCATCTGCTGTTCAAGTTACTTTACTCTTTCTTGGCTTTAATAATACTATATCTTTTATATTTGCGCAACACTTCTTTGTTATGTATAAGAAATTTTAAATTGATTTGTACTTTTGCACTACAACGTTCTAAAGTATTTTGTTTTATTTATCACCACTTCTTTAGTATATATTCAGATTATTGTATCCTCTTTTTAGCGCGTACTTTAAACGTCTGACTTTAGCAGCTATATGTTTATTTGAAATGGCAGGATCGCCATGTTATTATTTAAATTGAAATGTTTATTTATTTAAGTATTTATTTATGTCGACCCATCTTGGTCGACCACACTTTTTATAATAATGAATTAAATAAAAACTAATAAATATAATGAAATAAAACTAACTTAAAACTTATCGTGAGAAAATGCTTGGTCGGCATAAATACACGCCGACCAGGTGCATTGTATGTGTAGGCATAAAATATTCAAATAAGCCAGATGATCAAGTTACTTGCTGATGACAAATAACTGATGCAGTCAAACACATAAGTATGTGGACAAATATGAATTACTGGCACAGTCAAACACATAAGTATGCGGACAGATATATTCCATAGCCAAACACACTACAATATACTAATTTTGATTGACTATGATGTGATTAACCAAAATACACCTTTCCTTAAAATTTTACTCACATATGTTCACAAATACCGATTTCATTCATTATTAAACTAAAGTAAAATGTTTACTTACGGCCTTTTGAAATTTAGGTGATGATATACATATGTATGTATTTAATTGTTTATTATATTTTTTAGCTCAAAGCAATAATTTAAAAAATAACACGACTTTTTTTATAAATAAACTCAAGAATACTTAATCTTACAGGATGAAGTGAAACAAAATCCTACGATGAGGGTGATACAAAATCCAAGTGATGGCACAGATATTTTGAAGCAGAAAAGTTTTGATGAAGATCTAACTGAGAAACGACTAAACTTTGGGTAAATATAGTGATTTTCTTTAACGACTCTTTATTGATCAAAACTTTGTATTTCAGAAGCTCAGACAAAGCAATTGCCATGGAAAAGAGAGCCCCAACAGGTTTCGTGGGTATGCGTGGCAAAAAGGTATATAGTGACGGCGACATAAGTACTGAAAACGATGACAATTATTCCTATAATCTACCCTGGACACAGTTGCAAAGTTCCGATGAAGAAAGTAATTGGGATGAGTATGCCAATACGAATGTTAGACGTTATAAAAAAGCGCCTATCGCTTTTTATGGAGTACGTGGTAAAAAGTTTACAACCATGAATGGTGGCAATTCTAATAACGATAATCATCGTTGGCATGATTTTCTACAAAAAATCGAAGAAGAACGTGTACGTGATGCGATATTACAAGATTTTGTAGAACGTCTGGCTGGTGGCACAAATGATGTGACAAATGATATGGCGAAAAGAGCACCAACCGGTTTTACAGGAATGAGAGGCAAACGACCTTATTTAGATGACCTTGAGTCTTCTATAGAGATTAAACGAGGTTTGGGCAATAATGCATTTGTCGGTGTCAGAGGTAAAAAAGATGTGTCGCACCAGACGTTTAAGAGATCACCGGCGGGGCCAGATGTAAGTAGTTGAATTTTAAATGTTCGTGTATTTATGTGCACTAAAGAAATATGTACGTACATAATATACTTAATGTACATCCTAAGAAATATCTTTTTAATTATACATCCCAGTGCACATTTAAAGTGAGAGTTGATACTTTTTGTATATATTTTAATATATATGATTAAATATGGGGCCCTGTGCACGACGTCGCCAAAACACGTTTGATCGTCAAATTGAATTGAAAACAACAATAAAATTAGAAAGTTTGTTTTTTTAAATATGTATAAGTAATCGATCGAATGTTTTCTGTCGACATATTGGAACAGGCTCATAATTTATTCAAACATTTCTTAGGAGTTTGACTATTTTCTATCAGCTATAAACTATTAATGACTATATATGTATATGACTATAAAAATTCATGATAAACATGATACTACCTGCGATTTGGCCGAGTAGAATTTTCGTTTTTTTTAAAGAAAAAAAATACATTGCCAAACTTTTCAATGCTTTTCCACTTTTGCTTGCTAAATCTTCGTGTCATAGGGGACTTTTTTTATTTTTTCCTTTTCTAATTTTTCAGTAAAATAAATAAAAAAAAAAAAATAGTCTGTACATTGCATGAGACCTTACTTCGATGAGACAGTATGTTTTCCAAACGAAAATGTTACCAGGAATTGCAGTCGACATACATAGGTAATCGAAATAATTAGTGATGTAGTATAGTTATATTCTACATTTCCGTATTTCGCATTTTTCAAAAATTTTATAACAATTTATTTCGTAACAAAAGTATTTTCCGCAGAAATATTACCATCTTCTACGTGCTCCTTCCTAGGGTTTACACGTGCAAGTGCAAGTTCGAAAAACTCAATACACTCAAACTATTTTACTAATACTACACTTTCGGCACTTGCAGTGTCCCAGCTAGCATTTTGTACCATAATCGAATCTTTTCGCAATCAGCTTGGCGGGAAAAATAACCGCATATGAGCTCGATCGTAAATGATACTCCTGTTGTGAAAAAATGGTACCCTACAGATGAATCATACCAAAGAATCATTTATTATACGATTTCCTGATTAATTTTGGAACAATTTTCTGGTAGTATTAAATCATTAATAAAATTTTTGCGGTTTCTTTGCATTTTGTTCCTCTATTTTCAAGAAATCATTATTTGATCATATACATAGATGAATCATAAGTGAATCATATTGTTTCAATCACCCAAGTGATAAATCAGTTTTAAATAATCAAAAGTGATCTGAGGAGAATCACATTAGAGACTTCTGCAAAAAATGATCACCCAATTGCTAGCTGGGCTACTTCCAACTCAACTGCCAAGGAATTTTACAAGACAGTGACTTGTTTCACTTGTAGCAAGGTGAATTTAAACAGGTGGCAGCGCTACTTCAGCTGATAATTTTTTGCTCTATGTGCTATGTAGCTAACGAATGACAGAAACTTCGTTTTGTTTTGGTACAAATATTTTTGTGCTTTTGACATTCTTCGGTTCTTTACACAGATACAGTTGCCGTATTATTGTTTAACAAATCCTTACGCAGTCAACTGTATAATTACACCATGACTTGTAACAAGTAAATGAAAAGTTAGCTAACAGTGTTGCTCTATTAATACTTTGGTACAAATTAACTGGATTTCAGTGTAATGTTATATGATTTGTTACTAATTTTAAATACATTTAAGGGCTAATTTAATGTTTTTTTTTTAATATTCATAAATCAAACAGTTAATGAATTTTTAGACATGAATAACATGAAACAATGCGAATAAAGTTCAATACTATCTGGTTCCCTTAAAATTAAATTTTTTTTATGTTATGGACAACTCAAACACATAAGTTGCAAGACACTCCAAATTTTCGTTATATTTTTTATAGCTTTGTATTAGTGATGTATCGAATGTCAATTTTTGATATTCGCGAATACGAATATTTCAAATGAAATTCGCCAATACGAATACGAGTACGAATATTTGACGCGATATTCGCGAATACGAATATTATACACCAATAAAAAATATTAAAAAATTGTTGTATAAAAGGACTTCATACACTTGTTGGCGTACTTTAAAATTAATAAAAAGTACCCAAACTTTTAATGATCGCCATTGAATAATATTTGAAAATAATACAAAGTACAAATTTCTATAAAAAAATTAATGTATTTGTACAAACTAAAATTTTTAGTCATTTATTTAAATTTCGTTTACGATTTATTTATTTAATTTCCTTGGAAAAATATTCGTATTCGTATTCGCCTGAATTTGACGAATACGAATACATTCGTATTCGCATCCGCCTGAATTTAGCGAATACGAATACATTCGTATGTATTACGGTATGCACAAACACAAAGAAGGTAACGTTATAAGAGGTGATGGTATTGATTTACACCTTAAAGTATATACATATATATAATATTTAATAGATATATATATATATATATATATATATATATGTATATATACATATATATATATATATATATATATATATATATATGATAATTTTGATAATAGTAATAATATAATAAATAAATATAATAATATTTGATAAAAACATCAATAGTTTTCTTTATTTTTATTTTCGTAATATGATGTAAAAATGATATTCGTTGAAAATTATTTGAGACGTCAGTTTGTTAAGTTTTTTCTGCCATAATGCCAACGCCAAAACACTAATAAATGCAGTCTATATTCGATAAATTTTTCTCTTGATAACGATTTGACTTTTATCATGATAGAAATTTATCAGCTAGTGACTCGCTGGAAAAATTTATACCTTGCAAAAATTATATATGTTGCAAATAACTTAAAGCTTCAGATTGTTAAATTTTTTAACCAAACAAATTTTTCTGAGATTGAGCCCTGTCAAGGCGATGCCATTACACTATTAAATGCAGCCTGTACGCGATAAATTTTTCTCTTAATGACGATTTGACTTTTTTATACATTTATTTATTTATTGTTTCTTCAAATATGAACTAACAATAAGTATTCAAATCTTAAATCTAATGTATAAGGATTAGGCCCGACCACTGTCGGACACAAACTTAGTGATAGTTATAAATAATACATACATAAGTACTGATAATCGAAAAGGAAGAAAAAAATATTTTCAAGCAGTCCTATCTGGAGTGTTGAGTATAAGAGCCCTTGTGTCCTTCTTTTTTAGGCGGATGTGACCAGTAAAATTCAAAATGTTACGAGCAAGCGGATTAGGATGTGACTCGAGTTTTGTTAAATATTTACCTGCGTATTTTTCAATTTCTTCAATCACTAGTGGCATATTCAAATCACGATGTATATTTGAGTTTTTAATGTACCATGGAGCCGATATTATCAAACGTAAACTTTTTTTTTTGCCTTCGTTGGATTCTCTCGACGTTAGAAACTGAAGCAGTGCCCCATAACTGAATTCCGTAGCACCATATTGGCTTCAAAAGCGACTTGTATAGTAAAAGTTTGCAGTCTAGGCTGAGTGTTGAATTTCTGCCAATCAGCCAATATATCTGAGTTAGTTTAAGTTTCATTTGTATTAGCTTTGAGTCAATATGGTGTTTCCATGTAAGTCGTCGATCGAGGTGCATACCAAAGTATTTTACATGTGAATGTTGAGGAACAACTTCATTTGACTTTTATCATGAAAGAAATTTATCAAAATTTATAGCTTGCAAATGTAAATATAATATTATTTGTCTAAAGCGATTTTAATCAAAGTGACTTTTCTATTGATTAAATACAACTCTGTGTGAATCACAGTACAAAGCATGAAACGATTAGCCGCCATATTTGGAATTTTTTATAACAAGGATGCTCCAACATGATTCTGATGTTAGCTACACACTTTGAAACATGCTATCGCAATATATATCTATTATATCCTCGGTTGGTTATTGGTTTGCTGCAAACATTATGTATTTTGAATATTCAGTGCCGCAACCCATAAACAAACGATATCGAGCCCTTTTTCGATTTTATTGTAAGAGCCATGTTATCGAAAATTTACTTTTTGATTGAAATTAAAATTTTATGGGCCAATCCACAGTTTAGAATTATTAAAATGCCAAAATTGTAAATAACTTTTAAGATCCAGGCTGTACAATTTTATAGTAAGCGACAATTTACGTACAAAGACAAAGTTGAATATTTAAAAAAACCTTCTGAAAAATTTAATTTTTGTCGCTTACGATAAAATCAAAAATAAAGCTCGATATGTTGCATAAACGGTCCAACAAAATTTTAGCATGGTTGTCTTATTTTGTCCTCCTAAGTGTCCACTTTAAGCATATATGAGACTTTGGGAATCCAAACGTGCTCCTGGGAAAATTAATCCACGGTTTTTTTGCCATTTTCGATTAAGTCGATTTTCTCGAAAACGGCTCGACAGAATTTTTGCACAGTTGTCTCATTTTGTTCACCAAAGTGTCCACTTTAAAAATATATGACCCTTTGGCATGACAGTTGAACTGTGATCCTAGGAAAATTTATCTACGATTTCGTTTTGTTTCTCCCTTGAATTTCCAAAATCATTGCTCGCCTGTTGATATATTTTTAAAAATACCCACGATTTTTACCATTTGTTTCCCGGTTTTTTAATTTCCAAAATCGGCGCTATTTCGTCGACGCTATCTTGGCACACGTAAAATTTAATCAGAAAATTTGCAAATGAAGAAAAGTCTCTTAAATTTTTCTTTAATTTGTAAGTAGACGTTCAAGAGATATGAGTGTCACCCAGAGAGGAGAGCTAGCGCATGTCGTTTTTCAACACGGGAAATACACAATTTTCTTGACTATGGAAACAAAATTTGTATGTAGCTCCACCCTAACCTTTTGACAATAATGAGAATGATAAAAAAATTTATGAAATAAGTATATAAATATTTCGAGTTGAAATCTTCTTTAAAGTCAACCAATATCTTATCTGTACCGGAAATGAATTCGAGAAATTACGAGTATGTAATCTGCACACAAAAATGTTCACTGGGAGCTCATCATTGTTTCAACTCTATGCATTTTTTAATATTTTTAACAATCATATTTTGATATCTTTAAGACTTATACAAATGCTTGCATTTTCTCTCATTATTCCTAAGAAATCTAATTGACATATTACTTTTTAGCTTTACTCTTTCTAACACAACTAACTCTGTTTTCTGGTATCTGACCACCAAGTACAACTGTTGAATTTATAAAAGTGTTTAACAAAAATTAGACTCACATATACATATAAAATAAAAAATTTATAATACTAAATAATATTTTAGCGTTATTTCTTTGGTTTTTGGAAAAAGTCTTCACCTGGCCGAAATGGAAAACGTCAGCGCTTTGTAGACTTCAATAATAAGTTTGTAGCTGTAAGAGGAAAAAAGAGTTCCCTTTATGATACTCGTCTGCTAGGCGATGCACCTTTGACAACTATGAGGCTGCTTCATGGCAAACGTACACCCAAAGGTTTTCTTGGTATGAGAGGCAAACGTCCGCTTGGAACTGGTAAGTAAGGAACAATTTGAAAAGTAAGCAAACAATAAAGACGCTTGATTTTTATTTTTAAAACATTTTCAAATGATTGTTGTTTTCTTTCGCTAAAGGACTCATGTAATTACAGTGTATATGTACATATGTATGTACTTCGTCAAGAGACACTTAACCTTTTTCATAGCTGCAACTGCGAGCAGAAAGCAAGCAAACACTTAACTAAAATCGTTAAAGAATCACGACATTAGTGGAAAAAAGTGAACATTTTTTGTATTTAAGGTCTTGGAATTATTTCTGTTTAATTTATTCATCATATCGAGGTTTAAATGAGTAAATTTTTAAAGATACAGAGTGCACCGTGCTTATCGCAGAAAAAATAAATTTCATTTACTGGTACTTAATGTCTAAACTGAAAAAATTTATAGTTTGAGAGAAATCGGTGCAAAGAAATGCCTACCTCCTATACACACTGAATTTTAAAATTTAAATTTTAGCTACATATCGTCACCTTAAGGACCAAACAACCTATCAGCAGAGAGAAAAAAAACGTTATAAAATTGGAACTATTTGCAATATTGAAACGAAAATTATATATTCTAATTTAAATGAAACCAGAAGTATATATCGATTGAGGAAGCGTTGCTTTTCTTAACACAGCCTATTGTAAATTGGAATTGTAAAAATTTGAAACCAAACAACCTATCAGCAATACTAATTAGTAGGAATAATTAAGCATTCCTTTGAACACATCAATAATATTTAAATTAAATAATAACAGTTATAGTTTCTTTTACTTGTTTAAACAAAAAAAGTCCCTAATGTTTGCTTAAATTACACTACCCAGCTAAAAAAAATTATATATGGTCCATATATTTTTAATATATGAATGTATATAACTATATATGAATATGTATGAATTCATGTAAGGAAATATATGGGATTATACATGGCAAAACTATTATATATGAACTAATATATGGACTAATATATGAAATGTATTATAATAATGGGTGTTTTTTATTGAGGTATAGAAATTTAAGTTGGCATCACTTTTTTAACTGGCGGCCATTTTGTCAGCTGTCAAGTGATTAATATTTAGTTTGGTTTGCCATTTCATTATGAACAGGTTGACAAAAGAACAACGCTTGTAAATCGTGCAAATTTATTTCGAAAATAATGGTTCAGTTCGCGAAGTTTACCGCAAGCTCCGTCCATTTTATGGTCGACATAATCGTCCATCAGAGCAATTAATTCGGTTAACCATGGATCGTTTTCGCACAACGTTTACTCTATGTGATAATACGCATCCGCAGAGACGTCGAACAGTGCGCACCGAAGAAACAATTGCCGCTGTAGAGCAAAGTGTTGAAGAGGACCCGAATGGTATAGAGCCGGTATAGAGCCATGATAACCGACTATTCTGTTCCCGAATTGGATTTCAAGAATGTGGATGAGTTGTGGTTCCAACAACACGGCGCTACATGCCACACAGCGCACGTCACAATCGATTTATTGAAGGAAACATTCGATGAGCGCATAATTTCCCGGAATGGACCTGTCAATTGGCCACCAAGATCGTGTGATTTGACACCATTGGATTATTTTCTTTGTGAAGTCGCTCGTCTACGCCAACAAACCAGAAACGTTAGGGGACTTGGAAGCCAACATTCGTTGCGTTATTGCCAACATACGGCCCCATATGCTCGAAAAAGTGGACGAAAATTGGACCTGTAGAATTGGCTTTATTCGAGCCAGCCGCGGCGGCCACATGCCCGAAATCATATTTAAGCATTAATGGCATAAAATTATCCTTCCAATAAAGCCAAATTGATGGACATTAAAACGATTTTCTTGTGTTTTATTTTAATTCGAAGTTCTATACCTCTAAAAAAACACCCTGTATATGAGCTCATATATGAAAATTTAATTATGAAGCTCTTCATATTTGGATCCATATATAAATATAAGATTTTATATATGGAGCCATAAAAGAATGTATACATACATGATATCTCACGTAAGATCGTTTTTGCAATCAAAAAAGTGGAATTTTATCAATGCTGGATTGGAAATCCATTAGAAAATACATACGGATGCAAAGTTTATACATATGCATACCCTCAACGTTTAAAAAAGAAAAACTTTTTCTTGTATGATTTTATACATTGTGGCCCTATTTAATATATCAAATAATCAAAAGGATAATCCAGTCATTAATTTTATAAAAATAACAAAATTCTCTAGATAAGAAACAAAGTTCATATTACTGTATTGAAAACTATTGTTAGAGGGATTATTTTGTCTTTTATAATTAATTGCATTAGTTTTTAATCTGATTTCTTAAGCTAAATGTCATGTACGAATATGATTTATGTGTCTTCTAAATAATTGATTCACCTTTTGATGAATAAAATGACTTTTAGTCCGTTTTGAATTATATGTCCAAACAAATGTTTCATTAAATACAACCTCTCTCTCTCAAGTCTTAAAAAAAATTAATTTTAGTAATTTAATTTATTGCACAGCAGTGCGCTTTTGTGAATCAAGAGTGTATGAATATGAACTTTGCATACTGTAGAGGGAATTTACACACACATGTAAGAAAATGTATGAATATATATAATCATATATGCCCATATACCCTCATTTTTCGGATCCGAACCATATATGGCATATCATATATGCTCCATACATATTTTTTTAGCTGGGTATGCAAAAAAATTAAGATTTCATCATGATTTTTGATAATTTATTTTCCTTTTTTTTAGTACGTCACTGCCTTCCAAAGTATAAATTTTTTTATTTTTGCTAAAATTTTTAATTTTTAAATAAATTTATATGCGTTTCTACAAAAAATCTATTTTTTATTTATTGTAATGTGAATAACTAAAAAATAAAAATTTAAATTATATAACAAAAAAAAACATTTCTTTAAATAAAACTACCACAAAAAATTACTCAAAAGGTATGTTATCATAAAAGCAATGACAGTCTGCCGGAAGCAAAGTTTATAAATTTTGTAAATGTTGCTTTTTTGGAGATTTTTAACCTTTTGGGATGTAATAACTTACGATTGTTCTTTTTTTTCTTCTTTTTTGTTGACTTTTTTACTAATTTTCATATTTGCCTCAAAATTATATTCATTTATGGAATACATTTTATTGCGTTTTAACACTTTTTTATTTTCTTTTCACTTCTAACAATAAATAAAATGTAATAAAAAATAAAGAACAACAAACCAAAAGTAACTATTTCTCAAAAAGAAAAAATTTAAATTAATAGTTACTCTGATTTCGTCTCTAGCATGAGTGCTGATAAGTTATTTGGTTTAAAAGAATTGTACACTTGCTGATAGGGTATTTGGTAATAGTAATATTTGTAACTAGCTGACCCGGCGAACTTTGTTCCGCCTTAAAGGCAATAAATAAGCAGTTTTTTTTAATAGGAAAAAATGAAAAAAAATTAAATACCTACATTAATCATTCATAATTATTTCTGTATTTTAGTACATAGGTTGCTCTTCATTTAAGTACTTTGTGATACACGACATTTTTTGTTTTATTATCAGGCTCAAAAACAAACAACGCAGATGGTCTTCCGACCCGTGAACATGCCACGTATAATTGACCATGGGAAAAACATGAATGTTCTAGATTTAAACCACAAACTTTTAAGGATTGGCCTTGTGATTTGTTGATGGTCATGGCAAATGCAAGACGTATCGGAAATTGAAGTCTTTTAAATTCAAACGGCATATCGGTTGGGATCATCGGTATCCTCGGAATGAGAACTTCCTCACCTTTGAATTTTCCTATCATTATCGTAGCGTAAATTACATTGTTCATCAATTTTCTTACCACCAAACGCGTACCGTTGCACAGTTTTGGTTGGTTTATGTTTCGAAGCATGATTACTACGGAGCCAACCTTTAGGCGTACATTGTGCGGTGGTAAGACAGGCACGTCCAAAGAGTTCAAAAATTCAAAAGTTGGTGGCTTCATCTTCATTTGTGACGCAGTCAATAGATTTGAATGAATGCATTGTTCCAATGATCTTATTTTGAATTATGTAGTTTAAGTCATCTACATCTTTATTCTTAGCCGCTAAAATTGCTCGCTCACTCAACCATTCATTATTTTTGTAGTTAGAAATAATTTCTGGAAATATATTGTTGATAAGTTCGTCTTTTGATGAGACAAAATTACAGAAATTATTTGGAAATGATATTAATCCGCTCGATTCATCGACAGGTACTTGACCATTACCGACAGTCAGCAATTGCTCCGAGAAATCTTCAGCAGATGTATCATTAAGCAATGTAACTCTCATGTTTGTTGTCAGTTGCAGTTTCTTCACATAGCGCCATAGATTTGACGCAAGCGTTTATTTCGTCGGCAGCCATAGATCTTGGAATTACTGCCAGTATTTGGCGGAAATCGCCAGACAGTAAAATCATTGCTCCTCCAAAACAGCTCGAGTCATTCCGTAAATCTTTTTTTTTTTTTGCAATATTACACGTTGGTTCTTCAATAGTTTGAAGATTTAACGGTAATTTGAATGCTGAATGAGCCGTACGGCATCCTTCTAACAATGTGGCTGCTATTCCAGAAGAAGCAACTGCAACCGCTATGTTAGATCTCGCCCGAACAGTTGCTAAAACTAATGACATGAGGAATGTCTTGCCAGTTCCACCAGGGGCATCTAGGAAATATTAACCACCATTTTCATCATCGATTGCCTTTATTAAAGTATCATAAACTTCCTTTTGTTGGTAATTCAACAGGGGTACTTTCGTTTGAACTACTAAATCTAATTTCTGGTGATCATATTCACGTTCCCGTTCCAATTCTCAATTAAATGCGTCATTTATTTCACGATATGGTGCTGGCATTCCTAACCTGATTAATAAATTACCGCACACGAGGTAACACATATCTTCGATCAAGAGTAAAGCACGATTATGTATCTCCTCATTCATCTCAATATCGTGATTTCTGGAACTCACACGAATTTGATGTAAAATATCTTCTGACATATTATCCTTGTATTTGTACCACAGGTTACATGAGTTTGATGGAAAACATGTCGAAATTATGATAGCGAATAATGTGCGTATCTGACTTGGAGATGAAGAGATAATGGCTTCAGCGATTGTCGTATCCCAATGACTATCGTTTTCTAATAACTTCAATTCTTCACATGCAGCACGATATGTTGGGAATATTACACCATTAACAGTTCGTAGTGACTCAAATGACTCAACGTGATATATAATCGTTGACCATTCTCCAGATGCACCGCCAAATGCGTAAAAGTAGGATGACGTTCGTGAATGGGAAATGCGAATATACGCCGAATCGCTTTATTACAGTTCACATAACGACCAACTTCATAGCGTGAAATTTCATCGTTGGTATTCGAGGATTGTAATCCAAAAACCGCCATATCACTGTCTTTCGTGACATATTTGCAAATATATTTTATGGACTTAACTGAATTGCAGTATTCAACGTTGCAATGTGTCTTGAACGATTTAGAAATAAGTGGCGAATATGGAAAAATCCAACTGTTGTCGACAACGAAATCCATTCTTTTCATTGTGACAGTTCGACCGTTGTCATCTGGTGATCGACGCCGATACAGCGGATAACCAGCATTGCCAGTGACAGTCTCCGCCGTTAATTTCCGTGGATATCGTTTAGAGCACTTTCCATCGACCATGCAAGGTGATTGATGGAAACCGTGTGGGTATTGATGGCACCACACGGTCCATGAATCATATTAGTAGTAACAACATCATGTAGGTCTGGATCGACTTCATAATCAGGAATCTCGGCACATATGATATCATCTATGTATTTGGTCAGGCTGAATTCTTTCCACTTACCAAATAAGAATGTGTGCGTGCGGCAGGCCTCGCTTTTGCCATTCGATTGAATACATCCAGCATCGAGTATCTCCAAATACGCGTTGTTTAATAATACAGTAATGACGAACATATGTCATTGCATCTTGTGCATATTCATGCATATGACGTGGACTACCAATATATGTCGCCGGCAGAATAGTTAATCGACCAATATTAGCTGCATTTCCTTCAGTGCTAACTGCATCACGTAAATAGATGTACTCCTCAGAACGCAGCTTGGCTTGGTTCAACCTAATGAATGTTAAACGTTCCATTTCTATTTTAACATACATGTCAACGCAATACTGCTGAAACAATCGACGACACCGCAGCAAATAGTTGTCAGCATTTTGACGAATCATCAAACGATATGCGTAATAATTCATTGAGCTAACTTTCTTTGTAGTTTCTTCACCTGAAATTAAAAATTTGATAATTAATCATTTTAAAGGCAAACAATACAGACATTAACTATTTTTTTAATAAGCATTATTTTAAATCGGTGTCTTTCACAAATAAATGAAATAAATTTTGATACTGATACTCACCATTCAATGGATTTTTCATTTTAATATTAAAATAATATCCATCTTCTCCTTGCCAAAACATCAGCGGGTATTGCAATGTGTCATATGATCGATGAGTTTCAGATATTTGGTGCAGTTGACCATTATCGCGACGTGTAAGCACAATATCGCGTTTTGCCAATTGTTCACCAACAATCCGGATGGCAACTTCGTCTACTGTTGGAGCATTAAATGTCCTTTCGTGTGTTCCAGATGGTCGTTTATCTGCTTTGATGACAACTTTATAGTCATCACTTGGCATGCGCTCTAAAGCACTGTTAAACAACCTGACCAACGCATGATGTTCATGAAGCAGACACTGCAAGTCTTGAAGAATTGCTCGCTTCATTCCTGCATTGATCTCTAGGCGTCGATCAAGTTGTTCTTCCATGTTGCCCATGAAATATATTTGTAAAAATTTATTCTGTGTATCTTCGAAAGGTAGTAATGATTCAATTAGATGAGGAATCTGTCCTTGTATCTACAAAATAAAGACCAGACAGTATTAACTGTGTTATAAACACTTTTTTGAGTCGGAGAGTAGAGTTCAGAATTAGCAAATATACTACATAGGTACCAATAGATAAAGTAAGTTATTCTTTAACTACATCTATATAAGTTCAAAAATAAATACCTTAAATGTCGGATTAAATCCTCGTTCTTCGATAATATCTGCCCCAAATGACGTCATCTGGAAACAACCATTGTATTTTTGTGTATTTGCAAGAAAGTGGCGTGATTGTTGTGTTTCGCCACAAAGCAATGAATACAATGGCTCAGGTGGCGGAGTCAACAATGGCAATTTCACTTTACCATTAAGGCAGCATAATACAGGGGTTTCTCCGGAAAACTTTAATGCACCACAATACTCGCAAACTACGTCCATTTGCCCAATGCAAACGCTAGGATGCAAGCTGTAATTGCTGCAATCGTATTGAAACGCTTTTGTTGACCTCTGTTGTTCGCTCGACGATTCTGCTTTGCCAACCGAGCTGTTTCACGGCTGCTTCACTTTGCTCTCGTGATTGAGAAGCACGAAGTCGAGCCATACTATCGCGGCGCTGTTCACGTGCAATTTCTTGTTCTTCTTCAGTCCTTTCATTTGCAGTATTTAGTATTATTTTTGCATCACGGCTTTGTCGGGAAAGATTCGATCGTCTTGGTCGCGGCATTATTAATTAAACTTCACTTCACCTAAAAACTAAAATTTTCAAGTCTGATTCTTTTTTGTTATACCACGTTTTATAGTGACTGACGTTTCATGTCAAGTCACACGGGAATGCTGTCGAACGGGATAAAAAGTATCCCATGTCCTCCTGGCTCTAAACTACCTCCCTGCCAATTTTCAGCTAAATCGGTTCAGCCGTTCTTCAGTTATAAGTGGAGTAACTAACACGACTTTCTTATATATATATAGATAGATAATTTCGAAGACGAAGAAATATTGCAAAATCTGGAAAAGGGTTAGTAAAAAAATTGTATTTACTGATACATACATACATACATCGACTTTTATTAATATTTAATTTAGCGCATTTTGGCTATAAATAGTTGACAATGTTGTAACTTAGCGCGTTTTAGCTCGTTTTGAAAAGGCAATAGCGTGTTTGGGTTGCAAATAGTTGGCAACGCTGGTCATTAACAACAACGTCTTCCAATTTTAGTATTGAATCATCATCAGGTGCTCCACCGTCGTGTACAGAAATAATATCCTTATATGTACATATGTATATTCAATTAACAAAAACATACATATGTAAGTTTATTTACACAAGTTTGAATTAAATTAATACCCTTGCTCAAATCCTATCGTCGTTACATTATTGACTCCAAACAAAAAATGTTCGGTACAGGGGGTCGTGTACTACACACTCTGAATCTTCAAACCCTCTTCAAAAAAACTTAGTCTGTCTGTCTTTCAATTTCTCGAATGTAAAAGGGCACTTGTACCCTAAAAAGTATTTACTTACAATGCCATCTTTTTAAAATGCAGACGCAGTCGTTAAGCAGCTCTGGGTTGAGGAACATCTCTCGCGTAATCGTAATTATTTCTTAAGTGCGGTCAGGCTTTGGTTTTCGAAAGTTTTTCGTCTCACTCGCACTGGTTGACTGATCTGCCACAGATTACCGTATAATCTTGCGGTATTTTGTGGAATTTCGTTGACAGCCACGTTGCTACTTCCTATGTGAAGGCATAGTTCGTGTTCAGTCAGTCACACAACTTTTTAAAATACTGTTAATAACATATTGGGCATACGGTCTTTCCATGAAATAACGAATTTTTGTTATTTGATGTTAAGCTGAAAACATTTTTTTGACACCGCGTAAAAGAACTGATTTACCCTGTGTTGTTGTTTTATGCAATAAGTGTTTATTTATTTATATTACATATTCTACAAAGTAAATTTGCAGAATATGGTTGTACAAAAATGGACGGATGAGTAAGACTATATGTCAATGATGTTATTAACAGTATTCTTAAAAAGTTTTTGTGACTGACTGTACACGACGTATTCCTTCACACAGGAAGTAGGAACGTGGTTTTTAATGAAATTCCACAAAAGAACCGCAAGATTATACGGTAATCCGTGGCAGATCAGTCAATCAACCGAAGGCCAAGAAACAACAGTGGCTTGGTTGCATTTAAGAAATAATTGCCAACGACGCGTGATATTGACTCGCCCAGAGCTGCTTTACGACTGTAATGAGTGTTTATGTCTGTAGAATTTTATGGCCATATTGTCGTAGACAAGCAGAGCTAACGGTATGCGCAAAAATTTTTGAATGAATTAAGGCCCAACTATAATATGAATGAGCGAACTTAAGCAACTGTGCGGTTACATGAAAAATGTATGTGGCAAACTATAATGTACTTATGGAACTTTTCGTCAAGTTTCGTCAAATGTCATTTGCTTAAGTTAAGTGCCAAACTGAACGCACATTCCGTACGGAAAACACTGTTTGTACATTTTTTAAACTCAACCAAACAGCATCAGAAAATATTAATTGATTTTAAATATATTTTTATTGTTTCCTATTTTAAACCCACAAAAGAAAGCAAAACTTCTATTTTCATTCTTTGTTTAAAAATACACATATACACACATACAAGAAGAAACAAAATTACTAAAAAATTGTGAACAATACCTATATGTGCAGCTGTGGCTAAAGAATAGTTAAGTGCATGTAAGTACATTGTAGCCACATAAAAGTCACATCTGAATTGCTTAAGTATTTGACAGACTTATCGTTCAATTCTGGCATTAGCTTAAGTCAGCTTATTCATATTATAGTTGGGCCTTTAGAATTTTTAAGCATTGAAAGCATTTTTTTAACTTTATATTAGAAAATAATATGATAATAATGACGTTTACTTGGATATGCATGTAGTTTAATATTTATATTTTCATAAAAATTTTCTTTCCAGATGATATGCCAGTTGTAAACTGAACTGATATCTTCATCACAGTTGATCCAATATTTTACATTTTATGCATTAAAGCATAAACACTAGAAGAAAATCCATCATTTAGCGCAAATACAGAATCAATTCTAGTTTTAATTATTATAATTATATGTACATTGGAAAATAATTACATATACATGCATACATATTACTTTTAACTATTGTATTTTGACTAATTCTAATTACACGCTGAATAATTTTAATGGGCTGGAATTATTTAGGGTGTCATTTTTCATATGTTTTTTCGAACAATCTATAAATATTTTTAAATGAAAAAATTTTTTTAGTTTATACAAGTACTACATACATATTTGTTAAGACAAATCACACTAAAAGTTTCCTACATAATGCATTAAATGCAATAAGAATTAACTACTTTCTACAGCAAAAAAAACAAAAAAAAATTAATAAAAAATTTTAATCAAGCATTTCGCTAACGAATAATTACTAGTATAATAAAATTCCTAAGATTTAAAACGAAATTTTAAATAATATGCACATGTAAATAAATTTTAACAATCATAAATAAAAGTACAACATATCTACATACATACATACATGTACAATATCAAAGTTAATTTTAATTTTGAATGCAAAATATTAATGTAAAATATACATACTACACATACATAAATATAAAATTATGTACTTAAATATGTACATGCATTTTAAGATATAAAAATAAAATCTGTAAGAACAACTACAATTGATTATTTTTTATTCTTACTAACAAGGAGTGTAACCATTAATGAGCCCTGGAGACGTGGAACAGTTTAATGATTAGAAAAATTTAAATATGCAATAAAAAAATTGCAGGTCATTTCATCCAAGGAATCTATATTAAAGATTTGTTGATAGTTTTATTTTAGAAAATACTCGCAATGATTTTAAAAAAATCGGGGTTTTTAGTTGAATTATGGGCTCAAATGATTTAGAAACACGTATGTAGTATGTATAATTTTTACTTTAGCATGTAATTGGAGATCATTTGTTTGCGTAGGAATTTAAATAAGTTCATCTGCATTAAAATAAATGAACTGAACACAAGCATTTTCTAATTCGAAGACGTGCAAATTCTCGTCAATGTTAATTTTCGTCACTTCAATAATAACGACATAATTCGGATTTACTAAAGCGTTAAATATGAATTCACTTTATACGAGTAAGATGGGCTAAAAATGAGAAACTGTTTGATGTACACAATTTGTTTCTTGATTATCTACTGAAATTTACATGAAAACTATGTTTTTGGAAAATGCCATTACATATTTCGCCAAAAAGGAATTTTTTCGTAACAATGCTTCCAATTCGGTGATTACAAATCGTGAAAGAGGACTTTTTGCAGTGACAAGCAATCAATGAAACTTAGCAGAAATATGGCTTACAGTCCAAGGCTATTTAATCTTGAAAATAAGAAAAATCGGACAAATCGGAAAATGTTCCCTTGAAAGGAACTAATCCTACCTCAGAAAAATTAAATTTTTTCTTAACATTTCCCATTATTTTGTTTAGAAAATGCAACTTTTAATGTCGGCTAAAGTTCAAACCCTAAGCTTGGACCCAGGAGACCCTAATATACCATTCCCCGCTTCCTTTTGTTAGCTGTAACATAGATATTATTTGCAAAAACAATTTAATTATAAAGAAAAAAGTACTACTATGCCTTAATTTCATAAAAATTTTACATATTAGCTTTTATCGGCGGTGGGAAATATCCTCCCCTCAAAACAAAATATTTTGCGACTGAAGAAAACGATTCTTACCCATAAAGCATGCTTTATTCGAACTCTAAATAAACATTCAGAACAAATTTAAGTTTGTATAAACTTATTAAGTAGCTATAGTTATAGCCAAGGCATAAAATGTCTAATTTATTGCGTTTATCATCACTGAAAAATAAAAATACAAAAGATATTTCCTGTCGGAAATAAATTATTTTTAATTTAAAAAATACCAACAGTAAGATGTCGGCAAACCAAAAGCGTAAGTATTTTAATTTAACTTACATATATAACCAAATTCATATTTTATTCGATTCTTAAGGCCGGGGCACAATGAATCCGTCATACGTTAAACTTCGCCTTTTTCAACTGACAGCTAAGGTCGGGTTTACATCTGTGTGCCAAATGCCACACAAGCGTAAAAAAAGCGTAACCAACTAATTACTAATGAAAACTGTTTGATTCAGACATGTACATATTTATTAAATTAAACAGTTTAATACATAATTAATAGACAATTTTATAGAATCCTAAATGATTGCAAACTATTTAAATCAATAAATACATATCTGAATCAAACAGTTTTTCATTAGTAATTAGTTGGTTACGTTTTTTTCCGTCAAATGACACACAAGAATTGCCAGATGTAAACTCAGCCTAAGTTGAAATACATAGTTTCTTATGAAGTCTGTTACTTTCAGTACGTGTTCGTCAACGCAAAGTACAAAGAGTGTTCAACTTTTTGCGTACGTGGAGTAGTTTGGCAGATATTGTTTGGTTTTTTTTTTGGTATGTTCTGATTTAAGTTTTTGTGTTTTGTGGGAGCAAAAATAACATTAAACAAAAGAAATAAACGAAATAATAAAAAATTGAATTTAATAAACAAAATGGGGAGTCAACCTACAAATGCTTCCGTCAATAAAGTACTCGTTGTGCCAACCTTCTCCGTCGATGCGTTAATGTCAGTTGAAAAAGTTGAAATTTAACGTATGACGGATTCATTGTACCCTGGCCTTTAATGTACATAAGTTATGGACACGAGAGCATACAGTCGGATTTATTGTGCCCTACAAGTTTTCAAGTGCTTACGAAAAAAAAGCTGACTAGTTTGTTAGGACAGAGACGAGGGAAAAGAAAAGTTTCTGTTCCCCTCGTCCCTCTTTCCCACAAACTAATCAGCTTAGCAATACGACTTGCATAATGTAAATTAGGACGAAGTATGTTTAAATCTCTTTTTACATATATATCTTTTATTTAAAAACTGAATTTCCCCTTTCTAGGATCAGGCAGCAACAGCTTATGCACTAAAATGAGGACATGCAAAACTGCAAGAGACACCGCCACCGGTTTTTACTATTTTTATACCCTTTACCAAAAAATGGTAAAAGGGTATATATAGGTTTGTCATTCCGTTTGTAATTTCTACAATATTAATAACCGACACATAAAGTATATACAGTATGTCAAGTAATTGTTTTTACATAGTTAAAATCGTTGTAAATTTTGACTTTTATCGTAAATATTTTTCTCCCTTTTTGCATTATGAAATTTTTTTGTAGTTGACTTCATTTTATATACATTTAAGTGCACATATAGTCGTAAGTTATAAGCAAAATTAAGAATGAGATCATAAAAATTACATGAAAACCAAAAAAACTCAAAAATTTCTTTGTCAAGTAAATGTTTTTACATCCTTGTATTATATAGTAAGCAAATGGGAAAGATTTTAAGGTGTACAAAAATTAATATTGTTTTTGGCCGCCATTGGCATCAAATAGGCCTGTAAGACGACTTCTCATAAAAAAAATTTTTTTTTCCATATATACCGCTGAAATTTCTCACTTTTCCCTGGTATTACTGTTCTTAACTCCATTTAGTTCTTGAAATATAATTTGGAAACACTATTTTTCAGTTAAACCCATAAATTTTGAATAGGATATAGATCTGGACCTTGAGATGGAGTATCCATAACTTTACCGCAATTGAAAAGACACCATGTTCTTACCCAAAGTGCCTCATGTTTGAGGTCAATATATTAATAAAAATCTAAAACGTCCATACATATCAGCAATAAAGCCAACCTTACTCGCGCTGTCAACCAAAAACCATTTCAACGTATTGAAGTACCGCTCAGTAACACTCTCCCATGAGACAAAGGCAATTGCTAAAAAGATAAATAAATAAATAGATTGTACTTCAAGAACTGCTCGCAAATCCCCGCCTCTTAGAGTGCAGCACAAAGAACAACAATTGCCTTTTGCGATAACGCATACTTCCAAGCTTGATGGCTACTACGATAATGTGATTTGCTGCGACGAAACCAAACTTCTGCTTTATTAGAATTACAGATTTAACAAAGTATGGATGAAAAAAATTTTTAAAATATTGGAAAGTGAAACCATTAACCCAACTGTAAAATTTAAAATAATTTGGTTGATGAATTGGAGGTATATATAGTATGTATACGTATATATGTTTATGCTGTAAAAGGAGGAATAAATTTGCTTTATTGAAAATATTATGGATGCGGGGCAGTAGCTCAATATATTGAAGTATTTTTTTGGATGAGAGCTTGAGTAAGGTTGGCGTTATTGCTGGTAAACGTGGAAGTTTTAAATTTCTATTAATGTATTGACCTGAAATGTAGGGCACTTTGGGTAAGAACATGGTGTCCCTTCAATTGCGGTAAAGTTGTGGATACTCCATCTCAAGGTCCAAGATCTATATCCTATTCAAAATTTATGGGTTTAACTGAAAAATAGTGTTTCCAAATTATATTTCAAGAACTAAATGGAGTTAAGAACAGTAATACCAGGGGAAAGTGAGAAATTTCAGCGGTATATATGGAAAAAAAAATTTTTTTTATGAGAAGTCGTCTTACAGGCCTATTTGATGCCAATGGCGGCCAAAAACAATATTAATTTTTGTACACCTTAAAATCTTTCCCATTTGCTTACTATATAATACAAGGATGTAAAAACATTTACTTGACAAAGAAATTTTTGAGTTTTTTTGGTTTTCATGTAATTTTTATGCTCTCATTCTTAATTTTGCTTATAACTTACGACTATATGTGCACTTAAATGTATATAAAATGAAGTCAACTACAAAAAAATTTCATAATGCAAAAAGGGAGAAAAATATTTACGATAAAAGTCAAAATTTACAACGATTTTAACTATGTAAAAACAATTACTTGACATACTGTACATATATTCTGGATACTTATGCATAGGGAAGACGAACAAGCGATGTCCGTCTGTCTGTACGTGAAATCGGTTTTCCCAAGCTCCCAGAAGAGCTAGAGACTTCGTTCTTGGACTGGTGTGTCAGAAATTTTGCTATTGAAAATCGAGCAGACGGTTTCAGAGCTGGAAAACTCAAACTCTATTTTCCCATAGAAAATAACTACCGAAAACAAGTTTTTATTACTTTTTTATTAAATTAACTTATTTTATACCGAATAAAATTGGTATTTATAATTTAAAAAAAAATTAAAAATTTAACAAATTAAAAAAACGTTTCCAGGGTTGGAAAACTTTAACTTTTTTCCTAATAATTAAACATATTTCATGTTTTAGGAAGAAGGCTATTTTCTCAGGAACGGTAAAAGCTACGGATCTGAAATTTGGACTGTGTGTGTAGAACTTTGGTCGCTACAACAACAAATATATAAAAGCTAAAAGTTAAAGGGTGTTCCAAAATGAGTGACGAAAACTTTTAAAACCCCATGTAATATACATACAATTGTATGTATGTGTCTACATATGTATATTGACACTTGAAATTTGTAAAATTAGTGTATTTTTATATAGGCTACAACAATTAACACTAAAATTAAAAAAATATAAATTAAAGGGTGGTCCATCAGTTAATGAAATTTTGACTATGTAATTTTGACAAATTGCTATATCTTGGAAACTGTAAGAGTTAACTATTGAAATTTTCAAAAACGGTCAAACTAAAAAATCCGAAAATTATAAAATCGCCAAAAATTTAAAAAAATCGCCAAAACGAAAAAAATCGCCAAAATGAAAAAACGCTAAAATTAAAAAAATGCCACAATCCAAAAAAATCGCCAAAACGAAAATAAATCGCCAAAATTAAAAAAAAACGCCAATAACCAAAAAAAATCGCCAAAGCAAAAAAAAATTTTATGAAAAAAATTGCCAAAAATTTAAAAAAAATCGGCAAAATCAAAAAATCGCCATAACGAAAATAAATCGCCAAAACTAAAAAAACGCCAAAAACCGAAAAAAAAAGTGTCAAAACAAAAAAAATTCCCACAATGACAAAAATCGCCAAAACAAAAACAAATGCTTATATGAACAAAAATCGTCAAAAATAAAAAAATCGCCAAATGCAAAAAAAAATCGAAAAATGCAAAAAAAATCGCCAAAATCCAAAAAATTGTCAAATCGAAAATTAATCGCCAAAAATAAAAAAACGCCAAAAACCGAAAAAAAATCGCCAAAACAAAAAAAAATTGCCTATATGAAAAAAATCGGCAAAAAATAAAAAAATCGCCTAAATGAAAAAAACGTCAAAATCAAAAAAATCGCCAGAACAAAAAAAATCGCCAAAAATTAAAAAACGCCAAAAACCGAAAACAATCGCCAAAACGAGAAAAAAGTGTTAAAACTAAAAAAATTGCCACAAAAAAATTATATATATAAAATAAAAAAATCGCCTAAATGAAAAAAATCGTCAAAATCAAAAAAATCGCCGCAACGAAAAAATCGCCAAAATTAAAAAAACGCCAAAAACCGAAAAAAATCGCCAAAACCAAAAAAAATTGACTATATGAAAAAAAAATCGCCAAAATTTAAAAAGCACCAAATTAAACATAATGCCAAAAACCTAAAAATTGTACCAGAAAAAAAGTATGAAATTTTTCACAAAATGAATATGTACCTATATACATATCTCCGTGCTTATGTATGTATCTCTATACTACATAAACGCACTTTGGTAAAGGATATATAAGATTCGGCACAGCCGAATATAGCACTCTTACTTGTTTTTATATATTTTTGACAACAAAATATGAACGCAGAATTTTATAAAAAAATATGAGTTTGCCAGCATATGTTAATGTAATGTTAAGTAGTAATATCGTTTTATGTGATGTAGTTATAGATATGTTTCTAGTAAAACATGCCTATATTTATTTATGCAAGATGGGAAAAGACAGAAAAAATGTGAAATTTTCAGACCATCACATAAAAAGTGGCGCAAACTTTTTTCTTTTGTCTAAAATAAGAGACTTGCAATTTTATTGTGATATAAAACATAATTGTAAATTTGGCTCCTTTCACTTTTAAAAACCTTTTTCTTTTTTTTATTTGTAAAAATGGTGTATATATTTTTTTTTTAATTTTTATTCGAATTGTTTCAACACTAATATTGATTTCTTTTCTTACAACTGTGTTGCATATATGTTACATGTTTTACATTTCTGTGTTTGTTTGTACAAAAAATACAACTGTGGGAAAAATTTTCAATTTCTTTTTTTTAGAATATGTTGCATGAAAAACATGTAAATATGTTATGTACATATTTTACCCTCACTTTATTCAACGTACAAGGTACATACTGCCATTTTTTCCAATTGTGGTAATGAAGATTTTATTTTACATGTCATGCTTATAATTTCGAGAGAATGTTTCTTAAATACAAAATATAAATATTATTATTACAAGAATTAATATAAATAAATATTTGTTTAAATATTGTGACTCTTGTTTTTTTAACATAATTAGTGATGTCAATGTGTACTTAAAAATCATAGTAGTGTGGGGAAAACCTCTCAAATAGCCTTAAAAATCGCTAATGAAGTACATTAATGATAAAATGTAACTGTTGTAAAGATCTATTTATTTAATTAATAACTTAATAATTAATTATTATAAAGTTAAAAAAATAGAGCACTAGCTACAGAGGCCATCAGCTCCGTTGTAAAGAAAAGAAGCACAACATAATATGTAACACTTTGAGTGACTCTACGTAACATTTTAATATGTTACACATTTGTAGTGTAACATATTTTCTTCAGAAAAGAAATCGCCACAATATTCAAGATAATTTTTTTGCTTTAATACTAAAAATAGCTTGTGATAAAAATTTTCAGCGAAAAAAATTAACGTGATACCTTTGTTGGTTTAGCCACAAAAAATGTCATATGAACATGTTAGAGCCATTAAAAACCCATATAATTTTCTTCACTTTCCTGACTTTAGCAGTGTTTCAGAGCTTCAAATCACAACTTAAGGTTTTCAAAATTTACAAGTTTGTTGTGTAACGAGCTGTCTGCTTAGTTCTTATTCTTTGGCTCAAATACTCTTCTGTGCAACGTTGGTGGTACAATATTTACATATACTTACAATAGATGAAATCTTTTTTGTATAGTATCCATCCATTGTATAGCTTCCATTGTGATACGGGTATAAGTATTTTAACCTCTGTGGAAATAACAAAATTGTAACAGAACTGAGCTGAAGGACTATTTGTATACATTTGGTATTCTGAAAAATATTGTCATGAATGAAATATAATAAATATGTCGCACTATAGCAAGCACTTAACATTTCTTGTTAATTTTCTTTTGACTTGTGAGAATTGAAGAGAAAAGCATGATTAATGGAAAATATGGCGAATAAAAAAAGATTGGTAAAATTCGATGATCAAGGTAGAAAGAAACTTGGAAAATTAGGCTCTCTATGAGACGTCTACAGCCTGTTTTTAGTAAATATGTAAATGCATAAGTGTATGCGTTCTTTAAAATAACGAACGAAACCATGTTTGTAATTTTGTAACATTATATGAGTTTTTTACTTTTGCAGTAAAATGCAGTAAATGCGAAAATATTAGAATTTATTCTCAAAAAGAGTTGTTACTGAAATAAGTACGCGAACGGAAAAAAGTAAAAATTAGTAAGATTAAGCTGAGTCCAAGGCACATTTAATACAGGTACATGCATAAGGCAAAACTCTCTGGCAACTCTGTGCTTCTCACATAGCTTTACAAATGAATTCTTCGTTATAAATTTGTAAACAAAAAATCAGCGGATGAGCAATATGCCTGATACGTGTACCTGTTTGATATGCCTTGGCTGAGTCCTACTCCACATAGTGTTGAAAAATATATAAACTTTTGACTATTCAACTCTTTTAATTATTGGTACTCGATATAATCGTGCATGTTCTGGCTTCCACATCGTTTTAACATGTTTTCTTGTAGGATCGCATGTTTAAACACATGCTACACCTGTTTAAGTTGAAATTTAGAAAATAAAAATCAATAGTATGTGTTTACACGTGTAGCAATAAAATGCCCGTATAAAATAGTATTGACCTTTGGGAAACAAATTCAACTAGAAAGTTCTAGAGAAATGAGAGAGTACACGGAGGTGTGCGTTTCATGGAAAGAAGTAACAGGGGGGAATTCCTGAGGATATGAGGGTTTGAGTTGCCTCTTTGATAAGCAGGCACACTTGAATGAAGGGCAGGACGGGATACCTGGATCACTTTGTAAATAACACGACTTAGTATGTTCTTTCAATTCAGTACTTACATATTCTGGGTTTTATTGAATTCAGATCAGTGTTAATTTTATATGCGTAAAAAATACTTATGTATATGGAATGCAGGAGCCGCAGGACGTCTTGTTTCTCTCGTGTCAAGATTTGGAAAAAAAGTGAAATGACTAATCGCAAAAATACAAAAAAAGGGAAAAAATGAACGAACAAAAAACCAGCGAATTCAAAAGTTAACTTACATATTCACAATGAATGCAAAGATGGGAATGCTAGATTGCTAAGAGATTTTTCTTTTTTTGTTTAAAGGAGTGAAACTCGTTTGAACAGTATGTGTTCTAGCATCCAAATGAAAATGAAAACAATTTTTAAATGGACGATTTCAAACTTTTAGAATTTTTCGATATCACTTTTGGTAAAAAAAAACTCGTAATCTTTTCGCAAGACTAATGTTGTAAAAGTATTGAGTATTTGAGTACTGAGTACTCAATACCGTGTATTTTTCCCGGTACTCAATACACAAAAGTAACTACTCAACACTTTCAGGCTTGCATTTTCTAATATTCAACCCAAAGTTTTCCTTTAAAATACATAAAATGTATACAACATTGTGTGCCATACGAAGACAGCCACTGAAACAAGGACTTCAAAATCCATCATTGAACTAAATATTTCCAATCATGAACATATATTTGACAGAAAGATTTACCCTTTAGAGTTGTGGAAGGCACGTTAGACCAGCAAGTGCGGTTCACACACTTTAATTTTGTTGATCAATTGTTGTTGTAATTCAGCTGTATGACAGACGGAGAAGGAAATCCAAATATCTCTTTCTTTCTTCCAACTGAATTGCGAGTTGATCAAAAAAAGTTAAAGTGTGTGAACCGGGACATACAGATATTAAAAAGTTCTAAAATTCTGGCAGTTGGGATAAAAATTAACGTACAAAAACTAACCTTCAAAGTTATTTATTTTAATTTGTTATAAATTAATATTAATATATTTAATTTTTGTTTTTTTATATACATATTGCATTATAGTAAATGCAGGTAAATTTATTTTTATAAATAATAATTGTCTTCTCGTACATATATTCACATACGTAAGTATGAATGTGTGCTTTTAATTTTAAATTCAAAAAGCCGTTAAAGTATTGAGTAGTATCGAGTACCCAATTGAAAAAGTATCAAGTAGTATTGAGTATTCAAAAGTAGCCGTTTTTTATAACACTACGCAAGACTGTTAACAAGTGAAAAAATTACGAGTATTTTTGCTATAAGTGAAAGCGAAAAAATCTAAAAGTTTGAAATCGTCCATTTAAAAATTGTTTTTGCTAGAACACATATTATAGATTTTTATTTATTTCGTAAGCATATTTTACAATTACAAGGACAAATACATAGTAATCATACAAATTTAATATTACAACGAGGCTTCCATTTTGATTTTTTACAACATTTACGATAATATTTTTCAATACATTTCCAATAATTTTTCAATGTTATTAACATAAGCTTATCAAAGTTTTTTCTTTAGGAATTTGGTATGTTGAGTTACAAATTTTTAATATTTTTCTATCAATTACAACAAAGTATTAAGTATCGGTACATTTAGTAGTAAGTCCAAATATTTTTTTATAAGAAACTTGATTTTTAAAATCACTTTATTTATTAATACATGTCATACAAACTAAATTTTCATAATATGGTTGCACAAATATTGGCGAAGTAACTAGACCATATGCCCAAGATGTTATTAACAGTATTTTAAAAAATTTTTGTGACTGACTGTACATGACCTATGCCTTCACATAGGAAGTAGCAACGTTGTTGTTAAGGAAATTCCACAAAAAACCGCAAGATTATAAGGTTATCCGTGGCAGATCGAAGGCCAAACAACACACACAAACACGACCGCATTTGACCATATAGTCCCAATATAATCTACAGAAATTGCCATATAAAATAATGGAAACTGATTATAATTCCCAAAAAAAACTTAGTGTCATCTGATTAAAGAGCCATAGTTAAGGCAAAATTATGTACAGAAAATCTGTTGTGTTATTTATTCTGCACAAAAGTGGTTCTAAAAAAATTTTAGAAAAACGCCACATTTGAAATTTATGGGGCCAAAAGTGTTTATAGTTTTTTGGTGAAATTGCAACGCTTACAATGTAACTTTTGCGCACGTGTCAGTTTTTACGGCGTCTACCAGACAGCGAATAAAATAAAAACTTTCGGCACGAATCAGACCTGACGTGTGTGAATTAAGACTTACAAATGTATGTTTTAAATAATATACTCACCGTTTTTAGCGACTAGGAATGTTGCATATTTTGCGCCATAACACTTGACCACGTACTTTTTCGTTCCAACCATCTCCACCTTTCTAGATTCGACAACGGAAAACTCTTCATTGTGAAACCTTACAGTTTTTTTAATAGCGTTCCAAAACTCTGGTCGTTAGTTCGTAGAAAAAAATTCTAAAATTTACTAAATTTTTAATATGTACATACATATGTATATTTCACGATCGATTAGGAAATATAGACACACTTCCTAATCAACAGTGGCTCTTAATATACATATGTATATGTAAATAGCTTACCTCTTAAAAAATTAATTCAATATATGGCAATTAAGATTTGTTTGGTCTTCTCACTTTAATAGTTGAAACAATTGTTTCAATATAATTATGTATATATAAGTACCACACTTTTAATAATATTTTCAAAATTTCGCGGTAAAGATTAGTTTGATCTTCTCACTGTACTGCACAAAGTATTTGTGCTTTATTGGTTGAAATTTGAATGATGCTTCTTGAAATCAATTAGTTATAAAAAGACATAAAACAGACACATACATACATATGCATAAATCATATGTATAAACTTATACCATAAAGCAGACCTGGGCAAAATGCATTACTTTTGCATTAGCATTAAATTAAAAAAAACCAATGCAAATGCAAATTTATTGAATTAACACTAAATTGTATGCTTTTAATGCATTATTTTTTCCATTGAATTAAAATCCCCTTAAAGTAATGCATTAATATTGCATTGGCATTAAATTTGATATTTTTAATGCACTATTTTTTGCATTGAATTAAAATATCTTCAAAGTAATGCACTAATATTACATTAGCATTAAATTTCATATTTTTAATGCACTAGTTTTTGCATTGAATTAAAATCACTTCAAGGTAATGCATTAATATTGCATTGGCACTAAATCACAAGTAAAAATTTTACTGATTTTGCATTGCCACCAATGAAGTAATACAATATGATTGCATTGTCGCTAAAACTTATTGTACATAATAAAATTAAACAAAGGATGAACAAAACAAATAAAAATTAAAAAATACAGTAAAGTTCACATTGAGGCCACCTACATATGAAAAATATTCATTGAACATACACATCTCACTTAATCAACAAGAGGGTATTAAGTCAAAATTTTTGATATCTCACTTTTTGCAGGAAACCAACTAATAACACCAATATCTATCTACTAAAAAAATTTCAACGTATTTTGATCACTCTTTTGTTGATAAATTTTTTTTACTTTATGATTTTAATACGAAATGAAAGTGTTTTTATGATGAAATTGCTCACATTTTTTCTGATTTGCGACTCTTTTTAAAACATAGATATGCTTATATAATAATTTCAAGGTTTTAAAATAAGAACAATGTACATATATTTTCAAATGGAATTTGCTCACCATGATGTACAGGGTGGCCCAGAAAGACCGAAGTGGTGTAAATTCCTTATAACTTTTTATTTAAGACATATTTTTTTAATTTTTTGTTTTTTAAATACAGTAAATTTATAGGGAATATTTTTAGATTAGTTGTTAAAAATGATATCCCGCAAGTGGAGGCCATTTTCTGCATCGCACAAATGATCTCTTTTCAACACATTTTCCATGACCTTTCGCAAAACTTCCGGTGTTATGTTGTTAATTTCGTCTGGAATATTGGTTTTTAATTCCTCAATAGTCCTAGGCTTATTAACATAAACTTTCCCTTTTAAATAACTCCAAAGGAAACAGTCTGGAGCGGTTAAATCCGTTGAACGCGGAGGCCAATTAAAATTGCTTCTACGCGAATTTATTCTTTCCCCAAAGATGTCGCATAAAATAGCCATTGTGGCCCTCGGAGTGTGCGCTGTGGCTCCATCCTGTTGGAACCATATTTGCGGATGGTATTCCACGGCTGGCCTTACAAAATTTTCCAACATGGCCCGATATCGATCACCATTGATGGAAATGGCGACATCTCTTTCATTTTCCAAAAAATATGGGCCAATGATCCTTTCTGAAGAAACACCGCACCAAACAGTACACTTAACTGGGTGTAATTGTCGTTGATGAAGTACTCTCGGGTTTTCCTTAGCCCATATCCTAAAGTTTTGCTTGTTAACAAACCCATTTAATTGGAAATGGGCTTCGTCACTCATAAATAAGTTATGAATAATGGAAATGGAAAGAGCACATTTGTGCGAAGCAGAAAATGGCCACCACTTGCGGGATACAATTTTTAATAACTAATCTAAAAATATTCCCTATAAATTTACTGTATTTAAAAAACAAAAAATTAAAAAAATATGTCTTAAATAAAAAGTTATAAGGAATTCACACCACTTCGGTCTTTCTGGGCCACCCTGTATTTGGATTTTTAAATTTTCCTAAAATGTAACCACAAACAGTTTTTCGTCTCTACTGAAAATTTAAAAATTTTGACTTAATACTAACTTGTTGATTAACCTTCCTTTTCACAATGTATGGTTAAGAGTTAACGTGAACTTTAACTGACAGTTCTTCATACAAAACTTCTCGTTAAAGTCCCTCTTCGCTTTTAATTGTACATTCTGAAAAGGGCCGTAAGTGCGATATGTATGTTCAATAAATATTTTTCATATGTAGGTGGCCTCAATGTGAACTTTACTGTATTTTTTAATTTTTATTTGTTTTGTTCATCCTTTGTTTTAATTTTATTATGTACAATAGGTTTTAGCGACAATGCAATCATATTGCATTACTTCATTAGTGGCAATGCAAAATCAGTAAAATTTTTACTTGTGATTTAGTGCCAATGCAATATTAATGCATTACCTTGAAGTGATTTTAATTCAATGCAAAAACTAGTGCATTAAAAATATGAAATTTAAATGATGAAACAGAGTAAAGTCTGCAACTTCAGGCAAATCGCTGACAAATTAATTAAGCCCATAATAAAATCGACGGCAGTAACTTCAAATACTCTCTGATTTTTATTTTATTTTCTTTTGTGCTTATTTTTCTTAGTAGTTTTGTTTACAAAATGTATGAAATTGATCAAAAGTATGGTAACATTTTTGTGAGAATGAGTATTGATATGCGAGAGCATAAGAAAAAACGCTCTCAAAATAAAATAGATTCTATCTCACGACTGGTTTGTGTGGCTGCTTTTTTGTGTCAATTTGTATGGAAAATGTGTTTAAGCCGGTATTCTGTTTAATCATTAATGCTAATGTAATATTAGTGCATTACTTTGAGGGGATTTTAATTCAATGGCAAAAATATTGCATTAAAAGCATACGATTTAGTGTTAATTCAATAAATTTGCATTTGCATTGATTTGGTTTAATGTAGGAAAATGCTCAATGCATTACCTTATTTAATGCAAATTTCCCAGGTCTGCCATAAAGTAGAGAATTTTAAATTCCGTTATAAAATACACACCGAATGTTGCTCTTTATTTATTTCATTGAATCTCCCAGCACACGTTAGTAGGCTGGCCATAGATGATGACAGAAAACGTTCAATCGATTACTTATTTAGAATGCAAAAACAAAATTACATATTATTATGATATTTTTTTGACGCTTACAATTTCTTAACCAATTTTATAAATGAGAAAATTTATCAATTTGTCTCTTTTTTAAAAGAATTCAAAAATACATTCTGTATACTTTACAATATGATGATACTTAAGTGCATGGGGCAAATCCCATCTACTCCTTTAAACTACTTTTTCTTAACCAACTCCTTTGAAACTGCAGACACATAAAATTATCGAAATTATACATCGTTATGGTATCAAGAGTTGGTGCGGTCACGCTCATTACAAGAAATATGTTCAGTTTTATATGTATATAATAGAAAGTAACTATAGTTTTTTTTAGCAATTAATACTAAACCGATTCTCTTGAAAGTTTACAGACATACATAGAATTTCCGTGACAATTCAACATAACAGTATACCAGGAGTGGCAGGGGCGACGATAATTTTGCACTAAAGCTTTTAACTAAGGCTTTAACTAAAAGCTATTATCTTAAAAGGGGTACGATGATAATTGAGCGCTGCTCATAACAAAATCTTGAGTTTAAAAAAGTGACGGAGAGTGCGGGTAACGGCCAAAACATTTCAAGCTAGAATTTGCAGTAGAGTGCTTAAATTCAATACACAAATAAATCTAGATTAGAGATCACCAAGAAAGATTTAAAATCCTGAAAGTTTGAATTGGGGGCATGGACATGCACTTTAAGCTCAAAATTAAGAATTTAAGTTAAAGGATTTACGAACAGGAAAAATCTGAAAACACAGATTGTTAAATAAGGGAAGTAGGGCCACGTTTATAAAATTTTTATCGAAATATTATACGGTAGAGAAATGAAATTTTGCAAAAAAAAAGGTATGTTACCAACTAGATAAATTTAAAACACAAGCAACTGTATTTAAACCTTGCATGCACATTTCATTCATGCTTTTTTTTTTGTTTATCTAGAAATTATATAACACCCTTACGATTACAAATTTATATAATGCATACCATATTGTAGTGATAGGTATTGTACCAAACACGAACTTGGTCAACATTTTTATCTCACTACTTTTGATGGCCGAAATTTTGGAAAGGATCTTGGCCTTTTTCACATTTATGTTTTTGTGAGGATCTGACTACTTTTTGGAAGGTTTTCTTAATAAAGCTTTTTAAACTTTAAATTTCTAGTCTGTTATAGTTCTATTAATAATGTCTGTGCCAGTTCCAAAGGGCAGGGTTACATAAAATAATGAATTATAGGGTGATATGTGCACCATTGTGTCATAATAAGGATCGAGTAATTTGATTAATTTTTTAAGTCATCTGAGTAGAAATATGTAAAATATAGTGTAAGTTTTAGTGTAGTAAAGTCTGCTCAGACGAAGTACTTTAGAAAACGCAAAATTAGATGCTAGCATGAGTGAAATTCGGGTTTTCAGATTTTGTTAAAGTGATAACTTGCATAGTTCTACTTGTGAACCAAAATTCAGCTCCCTAGCGCAAATTTTAATTTTTATGGGCGTAGCCCCGCCCCACCCCCTTGGTTAAAATTTTCTGTTTTTCAGATATTTCTAGTTAGTTGCTAATCTAGACCTACTTGTTTTTCAAACTTCAGTTTACTAGCGTACATTTTATTTGTTTACTTCTTATATATGATACCGCCCACTTTTTCAATCTCAATACCTGCTGTAGCCATTAGTTATCTTTCCTGTCGATTTTCATTAAAAACGGATAGTAATAAATATGTAAATAGTCGGTATATTCAAATGTGCTGCCTCGAAGTACATAAAATAGGAGACTTAAATTGTATGGGCGTGTTAACGCAGATTTTTTCAACGAAAATTTATAGCCTTTTATTATTGCAACATGTTTCAATAACATCGCTTGAGTTGAACACCTTAGATTTGTTTTTTAAATTCTGACCCTTATCTAATCTACTCGTTTATTAAATTTCAGTTCACTAGCGCAAATTTTAATTTTTATTCTTATGGGCGTGTTCCCGCCTACTTTTTTTAACCCCAAATTCTTTTTGGCTAGTAGTTATCTCCTATTTAGTTTCGTTGGAAAAAGATAATAGTAAATACATAAATAGTACATTTAAAAGTGCTTTTTTTTATAAAAATTTTAGAGCCTTGTATTATTGCGACACTTGTGCCAAATTTCAATAAAATCGGTTTAGTTAAACGCCTTAGAAATGTTTTTTTTTATTCTGAGCTTTATGGGCGTAGCCCCGCACCCTTGGTAAAAATTTTCGCGTTTTCAGATTTTATTGTGAGTGAGTACTCACTTAGTTATACTTGTGTACCAAATTTCAGCTCACTAGCGCAAATTTTAATTTTTATGGACATAGCCCCGTCCCCTGGTTAAAATTTACGGGGTTTTAGATTTTTCTAGTTTATTGCTCACCTAGATCTACTTGTGTACCAAATATCATAGCGGAAGTGCTTCATAATATTGATGAGTGAGTCAGTAGGTTAATGAGTCAAATAAGCACATAAGGTGACATGAATATATTCTAATTATGGTTTAAATTTTATAATTTAACGAATGCGGGGAACAACGTTATGAGGGGGGCAAAAACAGCTCGAATGGCTTCCTGTAAATATACACACTGCGTGCATTGGCCGGAACTTGGCCTGGTGCACTACCGTGCGCCTATATCGTATATTTACTAGTCACATTTGTAACCATGGCTCATTGAAATAAGTAAATAACATTATTATAACATTATTCCGCAGACTGAACTGTATAACAAATTTACCATAGACTTAAATGCGATTCCACAATCCTTTAAACCAATAATTCAATGGCCTAAAATAAATTCCGAACCTTACAGTAAACTGAACCAATTAAAGGCACTCCACCATTATTTGCTAAAGCTCAACTGTAATATTTTAAACTTGTAGAAATAAAAAAATAATCAGTGAAAGTCAATACTACACTTGAGTACATATTGATACCTCAATATAGAAAAGCCCTAAAGCATTATTTCTTTTAAATCAAGATTTAGTCATTTTTCGATATCTTAGATGTTATATCGAAATACAAAAAAAACTCGATTTCAAAAAAAACGAGTTACGGCCTTTCTTTGTTAAGGTAACAATATGTACATCTTTGTATACAGACATACATATGTATGTACATTTTTATATGTAACAGAATTGGTACTCGTATCATAAACTCCCTAATTTCTCAGCTTTGAAATTGAGTTGTATTTACTATATATGTAAATATCCTGCAGGCTTTCTTCCTTTGATTGGTATATAATAAATCTCCTAGAAATTAAGTTTTAATATATACGTCTAATGAACCATAACAATATTGTACTTTATTTTCATTCGGAAACAAATCTTGGATCTTGCTAGCTATATTTTCAAAAGTTTTTGCAGTTGAGGTAAACTTATTTCCTATGAGATATTCGACCACACAACTTGAAAGGAATTTTCTATGAGTAGAATTCAAGTGCTGATTTTTCTCGTAATATAAAATAATCTGTTTCCCACTAAGTGATGATCTTAAAATGGTTTTAATTGCAATCTATATGTTACAGTTACATATAAATTAATGCCCAAAAGTTTAATAAAATGTACATATGTACATTTATACATAATTCTATGTTTCAACTACGAGTTGAATAACATGCTTCGCTTTCTCAATCATATATAATCTACTTGATTCACTCTCATATTTCAAAGCCAGTTGCTTCGCTCATAATTGGAGTGTGAAACTTAATTGTAGGAAATTTGTTGAACTCAAACTTGTTGCTTGTATAGATTGCACTTGACTGTTAATGGTACTATAATGATTAATTGTAAATCCCTGTAATCAATTTGAAGATTTTACCAAAAAGAAAATTTAAGTTATAAAAAAGTTATTAAAACCAACCAAATTAAGAAGCAAATCTTCTTGCCATTTAGTCAGATGATATTCAAACTCTAATCTGGGACCATACAAATTTTTAGGTATAATTTCATTAAAAAAAGGCTTTAGTCAAACATTTTAAGTAGCGTTAAAACTATGTTCTAAAAAGATTGAAATTTGCGTTATTTTTAAATTTTTTTTTGTATTTACTTAAGCTATGAAGGCTGTCAGATCTTACAATAGTGTCAGATCTGATAATGTACTGACAATAAAAAAAATTTAAAAATTATGTAATTGTCAGATGCATTATACATATACAGTGCCGGAAAAAATAATAGGGACGCAAACAATTTTCTCTCTGTTCTGAAATTGCTTTTTATTTTCACATACATATATCAAATCAAAAAATTAAAAATATTCAATTTTTCTTTATAAAAGTGCAAAAAAATAAAAATGACAGGTTTGATGTATTCGAAAAATTAATCGAATTAAAAATAGACTGGAAAAAATAATAGGGACATTCCATATATTATAGAAAACAAATAGTTTTTGCTATCGAATCCAGATATTACTTTAATATTTGGTGGAAGCTCGTTTCATTTTAATTACTTCCTCGCATCGTTTTTTCATTGAACGCACAAGATTGACACAATTATCCGGGGAAATGGAATAGCAAGCTTCCTGAATTTTAGTGTGCTTAGGATTGTTATCTTGCATAAACTCCAATTTTAACGGCATTTTTTCCTCGGAAAATGGAAGCATTTTATTCCGCAGTATATCTAGACAATCTAGAGCTGTAATTTTTCCTTGTATCCAGAAAATTGGAACGACGCCAGACGCAGAAAAACAACCCCAAACCATCAATGTCTAGCAAACTGCAATCTTTTTTGGACATTTTTCTTTTGATAAGAAGACGTACTTTTCTTGCACTTCGACCCATAAGACCAGCCTCCCGTAGTCTGTTTCTTATTGTACGAGTTGTTACTGGAGCACATAACTTATTTTTAAGGTCATTTGCTGAATTGAAGGGCTTCTTTTTTGAGTACCGAACTAAAAGCTTGTCAAAGCGTGCTAATGTTTAACGCTTCCTGCCTCTGGTTGCGATGTTTTTTTTAGTGAATTGCGTTAAACTGGAGCAATTCATTTTTTGAACAATTTGTTTTATGGAAAACCCTTCAGATTTTAATTTGAGAATCACATTTTTTCACAGGCACAGTATGAGCACCACGACCCATTTTTTCCTGATATTCGCGATAAATTCAGCTTAAAAATATATGTATTTTATTTTATTTAAACTATTAACGTTTGCAACCTTTATGAATTGTTTGTGAAAATTTTAAAGATTTTGAATTTTAACACGCTTTTAAGACATTTGTCCCAATTAATATTTCCGTATTCAATTACTTCTGTTGTTAGCTTTTTCTAAAATGCAAAAAATTTCAAAAGACATTGTTTAAAACCAAACTGATATTGAAATCCCGTTATGTCTGAAAACTTTGACAGTGAGTTGCATCAATAAAAGGTCAGCACAATAAAATTTCTGGTATGTTATTCGGAATGCAGGTACCGTCCCTATTATTTTTTCCAACTCTGTATATATGTATATATATGCATATATATGTGTGTATATATATATATGTATATACATATATATACATATATGTATGTGTATATATAAATGTATATATATACATACGTATTTACCGCTTATATGCACTTCGTAATTTGCTCGACATTTAGTGCTTATAAGCGGGATATGCATTTACCAAAACTCGGATATATGCATTTGCAATGCATGTAGAAAAACTCGTTTAGTTGCATCGGTAGTGCTTATATAAAAAAGATGTTATATACATATGTATTTAGTAGTACTTGCACCAGAATTTCAGAAATGTATTTGTAAAAACAGAATATGCAATGCGCATATTGCTAGTTTGTTTTGTGTTTTTAAACATTTTTATTGAGATCAATCAATTTGAAACAAAAATAACTTAAAATAAGAGTTCACAGTATGTATAGGTTTTGTAAATTCAATTTCATTGAAAGAAATGCGTATGAATATACTTATATGTATGTATGTACATATACATACATGTTATAATTTTGTTAAGATCAGTGCTTTGACTTTAAAATATTTCACCTTAAATAAAGTCGATTTTTAATTAATAATTTAAAAAATATATAATTTAAAGTTAAAAGTTGAAGATTTGAATGCAATTCATTTAGCTGACAGCTGATTTCAAACAGAGATGGAACATCTGATATGCAATAGTACAAATGAGTCAATAGGGATGAAATAGTTTGCGGTTTAATTGCGATGAAACAATTTTTCTACATTTGCTTTATTTATGATGAAAAATTTAAACAGTGCATATATGAGAATTTTTTACATGCAATTTCTCAAAATCCTATATAATTTTGGTGCATAAAAGCGAGAAATGCATATAAGCGAAATGCATATATTAAAAAACATTGCGTGTATTTTATATACAAAAGAAATATTGTTCAAGTTCGGCTGCATTTAAACGATAAATGCTTATAACCGGCGTGCATATAAGCGGTAAATACTGTACATATGTACATATATACATTTATACACAAATATGTGAAAACAACTTGGTAATTTGGTAATCAAATGTATTCCCAAGAATTTACCTGCAAGACTTGTGTAAACCGTTCTCCTTTCAAAAAGATTAATAATTGCGTCAAATCGTCTTCCATAGTACGAATGGGACGAATGACGAATTTTTCGGAACTTTCGTTATAAAAAATAAAACATATTTGTTCATATGAAAATGAACACTACACCGCCGTAGAACGAAATTCAGACAAGGGCATTTCTTGGCGCAATTGTGGCGAGAGCATTCAAAGTCGTCGATGAGACAGCGACGAATGGACATCGGCCGGATGCTTACATATTTTTGTATATTTTTTCAAGAATATTTTACCAGCAAACATACAGTGACTCACAGCTTATTTGATGCAGGCAATACATTTTTAGAAAAACGAAAATTACTCGTTGTTTATTAAATTTAACAAAAAAAAGTTATACGTCTTGTAATGAGATATGTATGTATTGTTTACCACTGTAGAAAAACAACAACAAAAACAAAGCTTGCTGAAAAAATATCGAAACAAAAAATTTTCTCATCAAAATATGCTCACAGCTTAAATGATGCAGTGTATTTTATATTTTTTCTGAGAATGAAATAACGGTGCAATGTATTTTTTCTGTTTAGCTTAGCGTCTGAAGTCATTATAAGAAAAAATTTGTAAAGAAAAGTTGAAAAAATATAAATTGTTTGAAAATGGGAAAACGGACCTCATTTGAAAAAAGGGAAGACGTTATTCGTCATTACAAAGAGGGCGAAAGCCAACGAAAAATTGCAGAAATTGTTGCTATTAGTTCTTCAACTGTCCAGCACATTATAGAAAGAAAATAGGATAGAAGATAAGGGCAGATCTGCGCCAAATAAAATTTTTAATGATGCAGATAAGAGGTGGATTGTTCGTAAAGTTAAAGAAAAACCAGATTTAAGCGCTCCAAAATTAACGAACGAGGTCGAAAAATACTTAGGCAAGGTTGGTAACCCTGAAACTGTTCGCAGAGTTCTGCGCGAAGAAAATTTTCATGGAATGACTGCCCGAAATAAGCCGTTGATTAATGCTCGTAACAGAAAACGAAGAATAGAGTTTTGCAGACAGCATATGAACAAAGATATTTCGTTCTGGAAGTCCGTTGTTTTTGCGTACGAAAGTAAATTTAACCTTTTCAGGTCTGATGGGAAGTCCTGCGTTTGGAGAAAATGTTTGTGCCAAAAATTCCTTAGTTGGTGCGTGGTGCGCTTTTTTTTTAAATTTTGGTGCGTCTTTAAATTTTTGGTGGCACCAAAGCAAATTTAGCACGAAAGTGGGTTAAAATGGGAAATTTTTATTGTGAAACTTTTTCCAACTTCCTGATAGTGTTAATTACCATATTATTAGTAATGATGTTTACAAAACATCACAATTTGAAATTAAATCTTTTTTATGACCCTATGATAGCAATAATGATAAAAATATTAGCTTTATTAATTTAGAATAATTAATTTTTGATCTCTTTTTTTTAAGTTTTAAGCAGAATTAATAAAATTAATGTACAAAAATGTATAATGTATGTGCCCTTAGTTATGAAACTTGTATAAGTCATATACATATTTCTTTGGTCGAAATATTAAGTATATTACGTATTAACAAATCCAAAAATATCTTTTAATTATGCGATAGTTCAATTAATCTAAAAAAATCTCATTTACAAAAAAATAATATTAGTGTCTATTCTGAAATACGCGTCGACTTGGTGGAACTTACATGGAAAACAAAAACATAACTGTGTAAATGTAAAAAAGTTGTTTTTGTTTCTCATACAAAATTAACCGTTTTTGAAAGAAAGAGAAACGCGTTGATATTCTCACGTTTATTTCATTTATGAAATGCATGGCAAACAAAAACAATTTTTGAAAATTTGTTTTTGTTTGAATGTAAATGTTGTAAATGTTCTTCGACGCGTTTTCCAGAATAGCCCCCATTATACTTTTTATGCAAAATTAATAATTCAATAAACATTTTAAAATAAAAAAAAGAAATTCTATGCTTGATGCGTTTTTTCGTAAATGGGTGGCTTTTTCCTCCATTTTGTTGCGTTTTGAAATTTAAAAGTTGACAACGCTGTTTATTTCTATTTTGTACGACGACGAACGACGAAAAATCATTTCTCTCTCTCTCTCTCTCTCTCTCTCTGCACACAATATAACCAACTTTATCACACAACGAGTTTCTGCAGCGAATTCTTATCGACGAATTCGACGACGTGGACGAAATTCGCCGTACGTCCCAATTGTGTTCCTAGAAACATCGCTCGTTTATTGCAACATACATACATACAAGTTAAGAACGATAGGTAGAATACCCTCACAGACAAACGATAACTATGTAGGTATAAGCAACGATTCATAACACAAACACTTTCTCTAAATTGTAAGATAATAAACCATGTTCAATCATAAGAAACAAAGACACTTTACCTAAATGTACTTGTAAATTGTAAACACATTATCTAAATGTTCTTTTGTAAACACCCTCAGAATAAAACATGATCAATCTTGTTTAAGAAAACAAAGAAAGAAGGTTTATCATGTTAAAATGTAGGTAACTGCCTACAATTATTTAGTTGATAAGATAGTATGTATTTTCTAGTATTTAAGCAACATATTTCAGAATTATAAGCTCAGTTAAGTATTAACATATGTATTAAGATTAACTCACTAGAGTTAAGAAAAAAAATAATAAAATAAAAAAGACGCATAGACGTCTAAAAAATTTATTTTTTTAATTAACCAAAAAGTAAAAACTTTAATTGGCGATCCTGCCAGGAGTAGCATATACTTTGTTACTCTAAGAGAGCGGACCAAACCTCCTTGTCAAAAAAGGATTAAGTCACATAGTGAAAACAAAAAAAAAAAAAGAAAATTTTTAAATCCTCATAAAAAGGATTAAGTGAAAAGCAGTTACATAGTGAAGAAAATCTTTAAAACAATACTTTTAATGAAAAGATTCAGACAAAATATATTCGACAACAATAGAGATTTGGAAAAGATGGCACAAACAGATTTGAGTCAAATCATCCAGCAAATGGCTAATTTGCAAGCAACACTAGAAAAAGTAATGGAAGAAAACGCGGCACTAAGAAGTAGACTCGACCAAATACCAACGAATCCGGCAGTAAATTATCCCCAAGCCGAAGCATTAGAACCAAGGACTGCCATCTACAATAATCCAAACGAAATAAATTTGGAAATCTTTAAAGCCCTATCCACATTTGACGGCACGCAAAACAACTACCGTCTATGGCGAGAAGACGCAATGAGACTAATGGACAGCATCAGCCAACACTGTCATTCAAATCGATACGTAGAGGCCCTTTCAATAATTAAATCGAAAATAACCGGCCCTGCTGCCGACATTTTATTGAACCACAACACCATTTTTTATTTTGAGGCCATAATAAACAGATTGGACTACACATATTGTGACCAACGTCCACTGTATGTACTCAAAGATGAGTTAACTAAACTAACTCAAGGGAGAAAAACCTTATCCGAATTTCACGACGACGTAAGTAAAGCCCTAACTGTCGTCACAGCAAAAATATCCATGTCTGGAGACCCACCTGAATCCATAAAATGCATGACTGCACACGCTATGGAAGACGCAGTAAGGACATTTAAAGGCTCCGTTAGCCAACCGTTGCTGTTGCTGTACCGTACCGTACCGTACTGTTAGCATGTTAGTACACTTATAGAACAACTAAAAACGTGTCATATGTTTTAGACATAAACAAAAAAATTAGTGTTCGCTCGTGTTTTTATTCAAAAGTTAAATTTCTTCATAACTTTTGTAATGGATTTGGATGATTTGTTTATCGGTTTAAGCTTTTTAAAATTATATAAAATGTATATAAAAAGGAAAAGCAAGCAAACGCGCCGGATTAGAAGATGGGGTGTCAGACCCATAAATAAAGACTACATTATCGCAGGCTATAATAAAAAAGTTTTTGTGCAAATGAAGAAGATTGATGAAGAACAGTTTTTTATACACACGAGAATGTGTCGTGAAGTATTCGATTTACTCCTTGTTCTGGTTCGTTCTGAATTATTCAAACCAAAGCAAAGAATTGGACCAGAAGAGAGGGTGGCAATAACGCTTCTGTAAGTAAAAAGTTTAAATATCTTATAATTGGAATATAAAAGAAATTAAAGTAAAAATATTATATTCATATGTATGTATACACATATGTACATATGTAGTTATTTAGGACATGGATGTTCTCTACAATCGATAGCTTGGAGCCACAAACTCGGAAAGTCTACGATACGATGCATAGTACTTGAAACTTGTGAAGCGTTTTGGCGTGTACTATCTCCAATTTATTTAAGCGAACCAACCACAAGTCAATATAAGGATATTGAAAAAGATTTCAATTCAATGTGGAATGTTCCCAATTGCGTAGGTGCTATAGATGGGAAGCACGTAGCTATAAAGTGCCCTCCTAATTCGGGATCAATGTTTTACAACTATAAAAAACATTTCAGCTTGGTGCTCATGGGAGTATGCGACGCGAAATACACGTTCACTTCTGTAAGTGTGGGAAGCTATGGTAGCCAAAGTGATGCAGGTATTCTTTTTGATTGTGTACCGCTATATTCATATTTTAAATTTGTTTAACTACTATTTTTGCAGGAATATTTCGGTTATCTGCATTTGGAGAGTCCGTAATGTCAGGGAAAGTACCTGTGCCACCAAGTAAACCTTTAAATCCACTACTTGGGGATACGTTTCCCCATTACTTTATAGGTGATGCTGCTTTTCCTCTGCGGAAAAATCTAATGCGCCCATATCCTGGCTCAAATTTGGATATAAAGAAAAGTATTTATAACTACAGAATCTCTCGAGGTCGAAGAGTTATAGAAAATTGCTTTGGAATATTATGCGCACGTTGGCGAATATTGCTAACAACAATTGAAATGTCACCGGGCAATGTGGACATTATTGTACTAGCATGCACTGCACTTCATAATTTTATTATGTTAAACGACCACAAAAAATGGTATTGCCCAGAAAGCTATGTAGACCGAGACACAGAAAATGGCGTTGTCCAAGAAGGAGACTGGAGGAACCAATTAAGAAGTAGTGGTGATAGGCCTATGCGATCAGTCTCAACAAATATTCGGAGATCAACCCAAATGGCAATGGGGTTGCGTGATAGGTTGGCAGACTATTTTTCCGAAGAAGGTGCACTGCCATACCAGAACAGAATGGCATAAAATATTAAAACAATAACAGCACCGAACAAACAAGATATTTCAATACAAAACTATTTATGCTTAAATGCAATAATAAAATTAAAAAAGTAACTTTTATTTTCCCATATGTTGAAGTATTTATTAAAAAACTCAAAATAGCACAAAAAATTCAAATGCATTGTATATACACATTAAAAAACTAATCTAAAATTCAAATGCATGTATATACACATGACAAACATAAAATCTTACATAACGTAAAACAATGGTTTTCTGATGCATCCACGTATTTGGAAAATAAATGGCTAAATAATGGCCCTAAAAATAAAATCGAAAGAATTCAAAAAGTTTGTTTATGACATATTTAAGTATAATAAAAATATTTATATTTAACGCATCTTTACTCATCTGGTTCCAATTTCATCTCCATCACTATTGAAAATACTTTTTGCATGGCTTTAATCTGCTTTGCAGAGCTCATAGTCTGTATCGTTGCCACTATCATCTGCCCAAAAGAATGAAGTGGGCTTTTATCCTCTTTTTCTTCCATTTTCTTTTTACAAAGTTGTTGAAATGTACCAAGCACTTCGGAAAAGATAATGTCGTCATTTGGATCAAAATTGCTTCGTTTGCGCTTCGGCGCTGTTGGAGTACTGGTAATTGGTGATGGCAAAATTGGGACGAATGTGTTATTCTGTGATTCTTCAGGAAATGGTGAAGTAATTGAAACCGGAGAATCTGAAGGCTGCAATGTAGGGGAAGATTGACATATTTCCACAGTAATGGGTGATGCAATATCGTCAACAATATTGTACGAACAACGGGTTCTGAAAATTAGATTTTTAACTTGGATGCACTTGTAGCAAACATTTGTTACTTACGCTCTAGGAACTATATGGGGTGCTATAAATTCCATGGTATGCATGAGGGGCCAATGCGATACATGCTTTGCACCACTGCCAGAAGGTAAGTTTCCTTGTCGTTTTTCCTTCGCGTACCGGTCGCGCAGACAAGCCCATCTTTTAATGCACATTTCCTCTGCCAAAATGGAATAGTTATTTTAATAAAAGTATATACATACATATGTACACATGTAAGTACATGTAAAGTCAACTACCTGGAACCTGCATCTCCACAGAAATTTGTTTCCAAATGTTCCTCTTTTTTTCAGCTAGCTTATATAATGGACAAAATTTGTTGTACAAGCATTCATTTGCCTGTACTAACATCACCAATTTTTCATCATCTATTTTATATTTAAATTATTTGTTTATAATGTATTTTAGATAGTTATTGTATTATATTAAAATAATTAATTAAAATTTGCACTCAACTCACAAAAAAAATAAACAATAAAGACATAATCAGCTGTGCGTAACAGTGATGGTATTTGAAAAGTTTATTTCGTTTATGGGTATGTAGGAAACGTACCAAATGACAACAATATACAAAAATGTTAGCATTTTGATCATTCATTTAAAAATAAAATATAATATATGAATACGTACTTCAGAGTAAAAATTACAATTAAATTAAAATTAAAAAAATTACAATTAAAAAAATGTACACGTAAATAAAAATTACCAAAAGAGGCCATTTGTATTACAGTCCTAATCAATTTACAAAAGTCTCACCACTGGTATACAAATGTCACTTAACACCGGTATGAAATTTTGTTTTATACTGATTGGGACGTTCCGGTTAAGTGACATTTAAATTCGGTAACTATTTGCATTAAATTTCCGCCTCAAAATCGATCAGCTGACACGTTTTCTTAAAGAAACAGTACGGTACGGTTCGCTATTTCTGCCTTAAGAATGGAATTCATAATGAATTCATACGATCAACACTATATGGAAATCCCATTAGAGATTTGGAGCACGCCTATGCCATAGCACAGACAATTGAGCATGACAACACCCATAGGGACTTTCAACTAGGAAAGACATCCAATGTAAGCAGATTACAACCTCCAAAACATCACCAGAAAGACCAACTACAGTTCAACAAGCAAAATAACAACTTTAGACGTCCGTCGTACAAACCATTCAACTTACAACGACCGAATTGGCAACATCAGAATGTACCTAGACCAGAGCCAATGGATACATCTTCGGGCAACACCAAACAACTACCACAACAAGGTTTCCATAGTCAACCCTGGAAAAGAATGAGAGACCAAAGCGGTAATTTTCAACAACAATATAAAATACAGAGGAACAACCGAATACAAACAAATCATCAAGAAGACGATAATACCAGCACTACAGCACAAAAAGGTAGCAATTCATTTTCTAATAACAGTATAAGTATATGTATAAGAATTTAAACTAATAGACGGGTTGTACTATATTTTTTTGAAAGATGAGGGTAACAAAGAATATAAAATTTTCATTGATTGCGGTGCAACCCATAACTATATTAATAAAAATTTAGTTTTAGGTAATAGAATTAAGACTAAACCATTTAGAATGATTACCATGCACGGTGAATCGATATTAAATTACAAACAAAAAATAAGTGTATTAAAGAAGGAATTAGAATTTTTTGAATTACAAACTAATGACGACTACGACTTAATGTTAGGAGTTGAGGGCATAACACAATTAGAAGCAGTCATAGACATTGGAAAAAAATTGTTTATAGTCCCCGAAAAAATACAAAAAATAAACTACTCCATAGGAGATAAAAAATACGAATTAGAGATTAACGAACTTATGAAACAAAATAATAAAATAGGACCTTTACCATTCACAACAGCTATAGAAGCTAGCATTAGAACAACAACTAAAGAACCAATCTGGACTAAACAATATCCAGGCAATTTAAATGATACCGAATTCGTGAATGAAGAAATAAAGAACCTACTAGAGCAAGGGATTATACAAAAAAGCTATAGCCCTTATAATTCACCAATGTTGACCGTACACAAGAAAGGATTAGACAAAAACGGGAAACCAAAACGACGAATGGTCATAGATTTTAGAAAACTTAATGAACATACTGTAACAGATAGATACATCATACCTGATGTCAATGTTACATTACAAAACTTAGGAAATGCCAAATACTTCACCACGCTAGATTTAGAATCTGGTTTTCACCAGATAAAAATAAAAAAGGAGGATAGAGAAAAAACAGCTTTTTGCGTTAATGGAGGTAAATACGAATTTGTACGTATGCCTTTCGGTTTAAAAAACGCTCCATCTATTTTCCAACGTTGTGTAGATGACATACTTAGAGAATTCATAGGGAAATTCGTGTACGTCTACATCGACGATGTTTTAATTTTTTCATCTTCCTTAGAAGAACATATGAAACACATACACATGGTGTTTAATGCCTTAAATCAAGCCACTCTTAAAATTTCGGACGAAAAATCTAAATTTTTTATGACTGAAGTAGAATATCTAGGTCATATTATTAAACATAATAAAATAACAACAGACCCAGAGAAAATAAAAGCTATTGAGAAATTTCCCATTCCCACTACACTTAAGGATTTACGAGGTTTTCTAGGATTAACTGGATATTATAGGAGATTTGTACAAAATTATGCACAAATTACGAAACCATTAACGGTTCATTTAAAAGGAGAAAATGCCCATATAGGCAAGAATAAAAGTAATAACACAAAAATTTACTTAGACCAAGCAGCCATTGATGCTGTAGATACGTTAAAATCAAAACTGAAAGAACAGGTCGAATTATTTCAACCTGATTACGAAAAACCTTTTGAACTTACTACAGATGCATCCAACATAGCTATTGGAGCAGTATTAAGCCAAAATAAGAACCCAATATATTTTTTATCTCGCACATTGAGTAGTACAGAACAAAACTATAGAACTAATGAGAAAGAATTATTGGCAATTATATGGTCATTACAGAAATTAAGAAATTACTTTTATGGCATAGCCGATTTAACTATTTTTACTGACCACCAGTCACTCACCTACGCAATCTCCGAAAAAAATTCAAATCACAAACTAAAACGCTGGAAGTCTATCATAGAAGACTATGGCGCGAAAATCAAATATAAGCCAGGAACACAAAATGTTGTAGCTGACGCCTTGTCTCGACAAATAATCAATACTTCATCCATCGACACTACACATTCCGCCGAAAGTTCCGCTAGTGAGATAATAAAAACTGTTTCACAACCCTTTAATACATACGGCATACAACTAGAACTCGTACCAACACCAAACCTTACTGAAACAAGAACACGAACTATTTTTTTCTAATAAAATACGTCATACTATCAATTTTAAGAATAACGACGATCTTATAATCGAATTAAAGAAAATACTGCAGCCCAACAGAGTCATAGCTATACATATGAATACAGAAGACTTATACAAATGCGCAGAAATAATAAAACAAACATTTGTCGGTAATCATTTCATACATACGCCAAAGAAACTGAAAGATATAATAGACAGAAATGAACAACTTCATATAATAGAAGAAACCCACAATAGAGCCCAAAGAAATACTTGAAAAATATTATTGGCCAAGCATAAAAAAAGATGCCAAACAATTTAATAACCATTGTTCCGCTTGTTTATTTGGACGTTATGAAAGAAATCCAACTAAAGAACCACTTCGCGATTCAGACATACCAACACAACCTAGGGAATACATACATGCAGATATTTACTACAATGATAAAGTCACTTATTTAGTAACCATAGATAAGTTTTCCAAATATATAGTCGCTCACGAACTTAGCAATAAAGCTAATATAGAGAATAAGATGGAAGAAATAATTACTAATAACTTTCCTGAATGCAAACGACTCATGACCGATAACGAAGCAAGTTTTATCACGCCAACATTCAAACAGATGTGTATAAAGCATAATGTGCGAAAAATAGAGACACCAGTTCATCGCTCATCAGCAAACGGACAAGTAGAAAGAGCTCATAACTCTATAAGTGAGCTAACGCGTATTTTCAAAATAAAGAATTCATCTACAGCAAAAGACGAAATATTCAAAGCCATCAAGGAGCTTAACAATTCAATACACTCCGTAACAGGATATAGGCCTAGGGAAGTATATTTTGGAACAATAAAATTTAACAAGGAAGAAATTATAAGAAAATTACGACAAGCATCAAATAAAGTATTAGAAAGACTGAATAAGAAAGCAAAACACCGAATATTTGAAGAAGGTACACATATCCTGGTAAAAATCACAGGAATCAGAAACAAGAATTTGCCCAGATACAAAAAAGAAATTGTTAAGGAAGACCGTGGGGACACGATTTTAACTCAAGGAGGAAAAATTATACATAAAAATAATATAAAAAATACGACAATTAACAAAAATGAACCAAGTATACCTGATATTAGTCGCACTGGCAATATCATTCCAGACACCAGAAGCAATAACTGAAATCGAAGACGTAACAAATAAAAAGTTTATTTTAACAAGAACAGATGACGTATTCCTATTTGACAAGTTCGCGTATTTATTCCATGTAACCAACTTAACAAGAATCTATACGACATATGAAGGAATACGTAACAAATATTCTTACTTTACCATAGAAGAACACATCTGGATAAAAAAAATAGATATATTAATTGACCAACTTAATCAACATAGAATTGAGAAACGAGGACTAAATTTCTTAGGATCCACACTGAAGTTTATCACTGGTATACCAGACCATGATGGCGTAATTCAAATAGAAACGAAAATAAATGCCTTAATTGAAAATAATGAAAAACAAAAATTCATTAACTCCAGATTTGAAAAGTTACTGGATTCCATGCAAGGCCAAATGACAGAAAGCCACATCCTGCTCGAACAAATTCATGAACAACTATTAAAATTAGTAAGAACTATAAACGCTGCTAAAAGTAACGAATATCTAGCAGAATCACTAAGCTTGGACGATGTAAAGGAAGTATCAGAACAGAAATTATCGTTCATACCAATTATAAATATATTGGAATATTCTGACATTTATATTGCAAGAAGTAATGACACCTTCATCAATATCTATAAGTATCCACTTATAAATAACTACTGCCAATTGTTTAAATTTACACCAATAAGTATAAAACATGGGAAAGTATCCACCGACAAAGAAATTGCTCTCTGCAATAATATTTATACGAGAGTAAATAACTGTAAAAATTACTTGAGCAAAAATATTTGTAAAATCAACAAAATAAATGATGACTGTATTAAACCATTAATAGAAAATAGGAAAGCTAAATGCATAATAATACAAGAATATAATTATCCGTTACTAGAAATAGACGAGGGATTCATTCTTTTGGACGGTACAAATACCGTAAACAACAAACTCGTAAAAGGAACTATATTAGTAAAATATACGGACAAAGTGATAATTAATAATATAACTTACATAAACATTCATAAAAGCATAATAGAAGCTGTACACTACAAACATAACGATGACTTAGAGATTATCAAAATAATGACATCCTCTTCAGAATTCGCATTCAGTAACATTGATTCATTAAAGAAATTTTTAATCCCAATAGAAAGACACCCTATCAAATATTTCTTATATATAACATTAATAATTATCACCATATTAATATCTATACATATTATACTGAAGGTAACAAAGTTTTATATAACCCTCAGGCAAATTAAGACACAAAAAAATCTTCAGGCTTTATATAATAGAGAACTAGAAAAAATCAGACAAGAAATAAACATTAAATAAATATAAATCGGGACGATTCATTTTAAGTAAGGGGAGAGTTAAGAACGATAGGTAGAATACCCTCACAGACAAATGATAACTATGTAGGTATAAGCAACGATTCATAACACAAACACTTTCTCTAAATTGTAAGATAATAAACCATGTTCAATCATAAGAAACAAAGACACTTTACCTAAATGTACTTGTAAATTGTAAACACATTATCTAAATGTTCTTTTGTAAACACCCTCAGAATAAAACATGATCAATCTTGTTTAAGAAAACAAAGAAAGAAGGTTTATCATGTTAAAATGTAGGTAACTGCCTACAATTATTTAGTTGATAAGATAGTATGTATTTTCTAGTATTTAAGCAACATATTTCAGAATTATAAGCTCAGTTAAGTATTAACATATGTATTAAGATTAACTCACTAGAGTTAAGAAAAAAAATAATAAAATAAAAAAGACGCATAGACGTCTAAAAAATTTATTTTTTTAATTAACCAAAAAGTAAAAACTTTAATTTACATACATATATGAACTTATACATATCGCTGATTTACTTCAATAGTGTCACAACTCAAAAAAGCAGTTTTCATAGTGAATAGTCGATTAACGGAATGTTTTCTTACATTCTTACTAAAAAAAACAAAAAAATATTCGTAGTACATATTATTCGTAATAGGTACATACATACTGACTTTAATAAATAAGCACATAAACTTTGATAATATTTTTACATACAGGCATGTTCTGAAAATCACTTTTTGTGAAAGTGATTTGAAATCACAAGAAAGGTGTTCTGCACACAAAACTTTTTGAATTTTTGTGATTTAAAACCGGTCAGCTAAATGCCTGCCGATTTGAAATCACTTGGTTATTTTTTCAATCACTTTATTTTGAAGTTCACAATAAATTAATTAAATGAATAACTAAATATCTTTTTTATTGATTTTTATACAAAAATTAACAATTTTCTACTAAAGGATTTATAAAATTATGAAAAAATTGAAGACACTTTTTTTTTTGCAAGAAATGTTGTTATTTGCTTTGTGATTTTGCATTTACTTTTTACTTGTCAGCTGTTTTAGTTCTTCGAAAATACATTGATGCTTGCCAGAGTAGCTAAATATTTCTATCAACGAGAAACATGTTTGATTTGTTTAAATAAACGAGATATTTCTAATAAAACTTAATTATTTTTGTTAAGAAATATTTAAAATATTTATTTACTATCAATTGTTTGCCTAATTTAAAAAGTAATTATGCATTAAGTAATAGCAAATGGCAACAATAAGTAATAACGAACAGTGGCAGCTTCGGTTAGAACTTTTGCAGCTGCTTCTTCGTTTTATAAAATTTAAATTGCTTGCGCTCCAAATTTAAAAATTAAAAGGTTTTCATCATGTAAGTATCTTTTATGGGATATAAAAAAAGTTCAATAAAAAATATTTTTCATTAGGGGACAACATAAAAATAGCGCCCAGGTGGATATTTTTATAAAATTTATGGAGCAGCACCAAGACTTGGCAAGAGGTTTTGTAAAGGGTGATAGGGTGTATTGCGAGCAGTTGTGGACGGAACTTGCTATGCAATTGAATGCTTCAGGACCACCATCTAAGGATGTACCAGCCTGGAAAAAAGTATTTAATTTAAAGTTAAAATGATAGCAATAATTTCTGTATAAATACATTTTTTAGGTATGGGTTGATATGAAGCTGACTGTAAAGCATTGGATGGCTCACAATAAAACAGAATATGGTAAAACTGGTGGGGGACGTTTCAATAAATACATATTATCCCCAACTGATGAGCAGGTAGCAGTTATATGTGGTCTGCACGCTTCAGTGGACGGAATAAGAGATGCGAAAAGTTTTGGTGTGCCATGTAACGAAAAGCCCACCACAACTAAAAAGATTACACCAAAGGTCCACCATGGTCAGCACACTTCCGAAAACTGCGATCAAAATATTAACGTGCAAACTTCGGTCTCCCCTTTATCGTCTCCAGTACAATTATGCCAAAACGAAGACACAGTTTCTATTCCCATAACACCATCAACACCAACTCGAGTTAGCAGCCGCAAACGAAAAAGGGATGTTACTGATGTTGGAGATGTTATGGAAATGGAAGCCGAGTATTTTTCAAAAATTACAAAAAACTTGGACATTATAAAAAGTGATATTAAAGAAAATAGGAATTACTTAAGAGAAATGTCTAGAAATATAAGAGAAATGAAAAGGATTAAAGAAAAAGAATTGAAAGAGTAGGCCAGGCATAACTATGCCATGGAAAAAAGTGCTCAGACCAAAAACGAATTTAAATTGAAATTTTTGGAGCTGGTACGATTAAAACTCGGCATAGAACAACCATATAGCCCTTAGTATTTGATACTTAAAAATTTATGATCTCTTGAATAGTTTTTTATTATTATTATTTAGTATAAACATACTTACTAATGTACCTGTACACACCATTAATATGTACCTGAACGCATTAATATGTATACATATGTGCCTTATTTAATGAATTTTAATATTTGTTTATTTGTTTAATGATTTTTTTGTTTAATAAATTTTATTGTTTTTATTTTGAAATGTTTTTTTTTGCTTTAAACTTGGCTACTTGAATTTAGGGAGCGGGCTATATTATCCCGTATAGTAACTGCTGAATTATCGTATTCATCCTGCTCATCCGTTTCTAGATCATCTTCAGCCGAGTTCACAATAATTTTTTCATCAATTGTTATATTATAGTGTATACATATATTATGCAGACCACAGCATACGTTGATTATGGAAACAACTTTAGATGGAACATAGAGAAAAGCGCTTTGGAGGCATCTAAAACGGCTCTTCAAAACACCTATGGTTTTTTCAATGATGTTTCTGGCAGAGGCATGTCTTTGATTAAATAAATGTTGAGCAGTTCCGAAAGCAGGATTTTTGTAGGGAGTCATTAAATAAGGCTTTAGCGGATATCCAGAATCCCTCAAGAGCCACAAATTTCGTATACCTTCGGAATGCACCGTGGAAAAGTATGTTTTGGCATCACTCATGTTCCAAATAAAAGAATCATGACATGAGCCAGGTCTGCAAGCATCTACGGCCACAATACGCATTTCATGATCACAAATCTGAAATTAAAAACATGTTATAAAATGCGTATAAATGTATGTATGTATATGAGTCCCTAAGATACTAACCATCATTGCATTAAGGCTGAAGTATCCCTTTCTGCTAAAATATGCTGCCTTGTCTGACGGTGGTTTCATTATTCGGATGAGTGTGCCATCAACACATCCAATAACGCCGGGTATACCAAACTTTTCATAAAAATATGATTTGGATGCATTGTGTGTCTGTTGGCTTACAGGAATTCGTATCCAAACTGCACACAAACTTTCTTCTAATTGCTGCATCACGATCCACATAATCTTGCAAAAGGTTGAACGTCCCATGCTTAAGTTTACATCGTTCGCTATAACGCCTTGGAACGATCCGACTGCTAAATATCTCAGTACTGCTGCAAGCTGGATACTTGCCGGAATGGAGCATTTTGAAAGGTGTGGTAATATAGAGCCCAATATCATCTGAAAGGCTCTTTTATTCAACCGGTAAAATGATATGAAACTGAAAGCATCCGAACTTTAAATTGTTACATTTAAATGTTACATTATTGTTTACTTACAATGTTTCATTCATACTCAATGGATTTGATAAGTCTCGCAAATACCTTTTCTTAACTCGTTCATCTCTTAATTGTTTTCTTTTTAAATCTATTAGTGATAAAAATAAAGCTCCAGGCATTTCAAATAGTTTTTTTTTTTATTTTTATACAAACGATAATTTTATTTTATTTTCACTTTATTTTTTTTTTGCCAAAACACAAATTAATTTTCAATTAATAAACAAATTTATCAAAACAAAACAAAATATCAGCTGTTTTCTTGTGTTTTCGAAAGAGTAAAATCACACCGAAAAGTAAAAAATTTTGTGATTTACAGAACATCATCAAATCACAATTGTGATTTTAAAATCACAAGTGATTTTAAATCTTGTGATTTCTAGAACATACCTGATAATAGAAATAACAAAACAAACAAAAAACCAAGAACACAATACTCTATATGAGTACCTCAAATACAAAAAATTGTGAAGTAAGTTCTATTGGCAGAAATGTCTATGCCCGAATTCTTAAAAAATCTCATCTGCTCCAAAGATGTCTAGGGATAAAGTATCATCTACCAATCGTCAAAATCGTTTTTCGTCATTGCAAGTCACCGACGACAAGCCCGCTACATCATCGCAAAAGTCTTTTAAGCCACCACCTACATATTTGAGAGAAAAATTCTACAGACCTTATTAAAAAATTAGTCTCGGCGATTGGTGACAACGCATTTCATGTTATTTCAATAAATCGTGGTACATTGACAAAACTAAAATTCAAATATACGAAGAAAAAGATTTCCGCAAAATAGTGACTGAATTCGAAAAAAAAAATAAAACAAGTTTTTATACGTACCAGCTTAAGAGTGCCAAAGGGCATTGAAGGGCATTTACTCTTATGTTAATCCCGAAGAAATAAAAGAAGCACTCATCATACAAGGATTTAAAGTTAAAAATTTTGCCAACATAATCAATAGGGAGAAGATCCCCCAGCCACTATTTCGTGTTGAATTGGAGCCGAATGATATACAGTTGAAAAAAAACGATACACCCAATTTATAGCCTAAAATACCTCTTATACCGAAAAATAACAGTGAAAGAGCCACATAAGCGATCAGGTACCGTACAGTGCGATTTACTACAATTTACCCTCTGTTTGTGTTGTGTACGGCAAATTACACGGCACTGCAAATTCGCAATTTTCGCGATAAGTGATTTCTTGAGTTTTTGTTTTTTTTTATAGTTTGACAACCTTTTAATCAATACCAGACTTCGTCATCGTTTTTAATTTAAGAACGTTTTAGCGCATTTTTATAAATATCGCGTTTTTTCGGAATTTTTGGTACACATTGCAATATAAAGCACTTTTAAGAAATTTTAGGGCTTGTTTGAAATTGTGAAATTTTTCGCAAGTTCACTATTTTTGTAATAAAATTTATTTAAGCAATATTAAAAGAATCTAAGGATTCGTTTCCAGTTTTTCGCGATCGTTAATTTCAAACTTAATTAAACAATTTTTAAAACAAATTGAATCACAATTTTTTTTTTAAATAAATTTTTGTTACCTTTTTTTAGGTTATAGTTTTATTATTTCTTGTTGCGATAAAAACTTATCAGAATACCAATTTTCTATTGGCCTGTTATTGTTAGTTAATTTTTTTTAAGAAACAATAAATAAATATCCATACGAATATAAAAAAAATATATTTTTTCTCTTGCATGCTGCTCGTAAAGCCGCAATTCTTCCTTATCCAAGTTCTGGGTAATTACAGCGGCAGTAATGGCATCCGACTCTTTTAAATTGTATCCAATTGCTTGTAATCCATTTGTTACATCATACAAAGACTTAATTATGGCTGCATTGTTGCTGTCTATATTTGGCTGGTCTAGAATTTTATGCAGAAAGGCCTGAAATCTTTGATATAATATATCCCAGGCTAAATCATAATTTGCTTCTGTTAACTCCAAATGCTTAATAGTTTTGAGTCCTTAATTTCTCAGCAGAGGTTTGAGAAGGCACATTTTTTCCTTTTCGCCAGTTTTTCATTTCCATGTGTCAGTTTTATGAAGACATCATGGAACAGAGGCCATTCTTCAATGTTTCCATTAAAATGTGGAATTTTTATATTTTCTTATATGTCGGAATTTTCTTCTGTAGACAATACTTTCAACTTCTCGAGTGCTTTTATTTTTGTACATTTGTGATTAAGTTTAATATTTTTATAGGGTTCGATTATTTCTTCGGCTGGCACTGAATACTTAGTGAGAAGTTTCATGTACATTTCGTTGATATGACCTTGCTGCTCTCTCCACGATACCATAATTTCTTCTTTCAAGTATTTATTTTAGTTATGTAATCCACATCCTCCAAATGTGGCTAGAGATATCTTATGCTTTTTAAGAATTCCAACATCAAAACATTAGCTGGTTGACTTATTTGATATTGTTTTCCTTGTTGTGGTTGTGTTAATAAGTTTGTTTTGCTAGGTTTCTCATTCTGAGGATATTTTATTCTTAAAGCTTTCATCTTGTGCATCCAACATCAAGAACCTCCACTGCAGCCTTCAGTTCACTTTCACATTTTCTTCACTCTCTCCATCACTGGCGTATATATATTTGATTTTTATTGTTCGTTTCTTTAATTATTCATTTGCTTTTGGTTAAGAAATTTAATTATATAAAATTAAATTGTTACAATTTTTATTTTTCCAATACTGTCGCTCTTAATTATTTATTCAATTGGGAATAATTTAATGAATCGTATTTCACTTCTGAATGCATTTAAGATACTGCTTCCTTTTTTACAAATTAACTTTCTTATATAGTAAAATTAAGATCTTAAAATAAGTGTAGCTTAGCATATCTTTTGGATACCCACAGCTATTTTCCAATTAAAATATCATTAAGAACTAATCATTGACCGATTTGCATTCTACCTGCTCAAACATGGTTATGGCCATTAGTGGTAATTAAGGATACACACACACAATAATCCCAAGAGATCTTAAGATATCGTATTCGTATTCTCACATATTGAAATTTACAGATACTACACCTGTTTTGAGTTTTGAAATTTTAAAAATCATGTTCTATTTTTAATAAAATGTCAGTCATTAAAATGCATTTAAAATATTTTTTAAGTGTCGTTAATGCTTAATTAGCCAAAAAAAACTGTGTGCATCGCTAAACCCATAAATATACATACATACGGTTTGAGATGAAAGGAAAAAATTTTATGCTAGAAGTGCTCGTTGCACATACCTTCATAGTGAATAGTCGACTAGCGGAATTTTTCTTACACACATACTTGCTAAACAAACTAAAAATTATACAAAACAATATTCGTAACACATATTATTCGTAATAGATACATACTGACTTTAATAAATAAGCTTTATTTGCTTTGCTAATATTTTTACATAGTAGAAATAACAAAAACAAACAAAAAACCGCAAACAAAAAAAACCACAAATAAACTGACCTTGAGGAATACTCTATATGAGTACCTCAAATACAAAAGATTGTGAAGTAATTTCTAACGGCAGAAATGCCTATTTTACTTTGAGCTGTAAAGCCCTTAATGAAAACAATAGAAATAATAAATCTAATGAAAGTTTTTTATTTAACGGCAAAGCCAATTTTTCGTCAGCGATCAACTTCGCTTTGTCTAATGCCAAATAGTAGTGATTCATTAACATTACACTTGCCTAGTACTTCTTCATATAAGTCAGTAATATCATCCCCTTCAAGCTCGTGTTCATCACTTAACAATGTTATCACTACAGATGACAGCAGCTCAAAGCCCAAGGTACAAGTTGGAATGGACAAATATATAACAAATATATACATACATATATTAAAGCGTGAGCGAAGCCCAAATTCTTCAAAACCTTCATCTGCTCCAAAGATGTCTAAATCGTTTTTCATCATTGCAAGTCACCAACGACAAGCCCGCTGCATCATCGCAAAAGATTTTTAAACCACCACCTATATAATTGAGAAACAAAAATTCTACCGACCTTATTAAAAAATTAGTCTCGGCCATTGGTGACAACGCATTTCATATTATTTCAATAAATCGTGGTACATTGACAAAACTAAAATTCAAATATACGAAGAAAAAGATTTCCGCAAAATAGTGACTGAATTCGAAAAAAAATAAAACAAGTTTTTATACGTGCCAGCTTAAGAGTGCCAAAGGGCATTGAAGGGCATTTACTCTTATGTTAATCCCGAAGAAATAAAAGAAGCACTCATCATACAAGGATTTAAAGTTAAAAATTTTGCCAACATAATCAATAGGGAGAAGATCCCCCAGTCACTATTTCGTGTTGAATTGAAGCCGAATGATATACAGTTGAAAAAAAACGATACACACCCAATTTATAGCCTAAAATACCCTCTGTTTGTGCTGTGTACGGCAAATTACATGGCACTGCAAATTAGCAATTTTCGCGATAAGTGATAACTTGAGTTTTTGTTTTTTTATCTCCGTGAAGTTAACAAACTAAAGATATCAAACTAAATTAATTTCACTCATATTAAAGAGAACCAGACCCATGTTCTCTCTTTTGCAGACTGTGCAGTTGAGAAAATGGGTTTTTTCTTGGTTTGAGCACTAAATTATAGTGATGCCAAGTCAAAAAAATCTTAAATTATTAAATTTATATGGTAATATTTGTATAAAAATGCTCATTTCTGATGAATACATGCTCTTCTTCTTTTTTCGTATATGGGAGAGGATTTTAAAGTTAACAAACTAATTTGTCAAACTTAAATTAGCACTGGCAATTATAATTTAAATATATCCAATAATTTATTAAATATAACAAAAAACAATGTTTTTTTAGCATCAAATATATGTATTTATTTTTGAGGTTTTGAATAAAGCAAACTAAAAAGTTCTTAATATAGTATTTATACAAGTTTAAGTTAACATTTCACTCCTCATATATGTATATGTATTTTAAAGTTAAGCAAAAATATCAATTTGTTCGGGGACCGGACCAATTGTGGCTTAAACTACGCCTTTATACCTTTATAGCATGTTTCTACAGTACAAGTGGCTCAAAAATTTTGTTCATATGAGTACAAAAATTACCTTTGGAGTTCTATAAAACAATTATCAAGTTTTTCTGAGTGAAAACGTAATACCTTTTTGTTTTGTTGTTTCTATATAGCAATTCCAATCGTAGCTAATGTCAGAAAGAAGGCAATAGAAAAAAGTACATGTTCATACAAAAATATATGAATTTTGTTTTATTTCTAAAAAAAACAAATATTTAAAATTTTAATAAAAAATATATAAAAAACAATTATGGATTTGGACACTAAAAAATTGTAAGTTCATGTTACAAATAATATTAAAGAAGTTATGCAAATTAATTTATATACATACGTACAATTATACTTATGCAGCATCAAGAAAACAAATTCAACTCAATTCCAAAAGTTAGTTGAATTAATGGAAATATACCCACAACTGGCGACGGGCAGTCCTGTATTTAGGAACAGCAGGTTGGTGGTAGAAGAAATGTGGGATAATGTGGCAAAACAAGTCAATGCCTTCGGACCTCCAACAAGAAGTGGATCAGAATGGAAAAAGGTATTTATATAATGCGTATGTGTACATTAGACCACAAAAAAATTTATGGGATGCCGAAAGTTTTTATTTTATTTCCTCCACCGGCAGTTTCTGCTAGACAGGCCATAAAAACTGATATGTGCCTAAAAATTGCACTGATAGCGTGCAAACCGGCTATGAGCATTGCACTTTGCATCGGCACATTTGGTGGTCTAGTGTACATCATATCTATGTACGTGGATATATATGTACATATGTATATACTTGCAAATGTTGAGTATGGCAAGATCAAAAATGCAGATTGAAGAAAAAAATAAGCGACAACAACAAAAGTCTTCACGCAACTGGTGGGGGTCCATATAATATATGCAATTTAACGCAAATTGTCTCCATATTGACCGGATTTGCCACCTAGTGGCACTGTGTTGGGTTTGGCTTGTGCCCACAAATCAGTTGAAATAACGCCACCCAGGAGATTCACAAATGTAGCGGTTGTGATGCCCACTACTTCTAAGTAAATACAACACTCACCAAACATATTTATTGCAAATATTTCCAACATAACAGTAGAAAACTTGCATTCAACGCCTAAACAAAAAAAGACTTCTCTGCACACACAACCGCTATCCCAACAAAAAACATCAACTGCCAAGGAAGTAAGACTACCTAGTTTCCAAAATAGAAAGAAGAAACATATTGAAAACAATAGCGAAAGACTAAACTTGTTACGCCAGCAAACAGATTTGCAAAATAAGACATAAGACATTATGAAGAAGCATGCTGAAGAAGCAAAAATTCAATCGGAAGCAGCACGACTTCAAGCTGAATCAAGCGTTGATCAGACTAAAGCTCTAAAAGAAATTGCAGAGTCATCAAAAGCTATGGCAAAATCACTGAGTGACATAATTAAACACCTAAAAGATGACTAGAACATGCATACATACATATGTACATACATATGTACATATATTTATAATATTATCAGGTCAGCTTTTCTTTAACAAACATTTTTAAGGTGTTATTAAAACATGTACATACATATGTATGTATTTCCTTATATTTTTTTGTTTATTTAAAAGGGCAATAGTCGGAGATTGTAATATTTTGGTTTCAAGAACCACAAATTTCGGAACAACGCAGGGAAAGAATTCTATACACAAGTAATTATGAGAAAGAAAAAACGTGTTTAATTAATTTATTTATTTTTAATAAAATAATTATTAAAATTTTGTTTTTGTTTAATTATTTTTCATTGGTCAATAAACAAATAATATAAAACTAAATAAATTCAAAACGTATTCACAAATTTCTTACAATATCTTCTCTTACTGCTGCAGCAACTTCTTCTTCTGTTATTATTTCAGCATCTTCGTCACCGGTGTTGTCATTATTTGTTGGCTCTAATACTTCACTACAGCAATTCTCCCAGTTACTTTTAAAATAAATGCAGATGTTGTGCAAAATGCAACATGCATTAATAATATTTGTTGCCTTTTCGGGGCTATATTGCAATCCCCTCGAACCAATTATGCATGTAAAAGGGTTTTTTAATACCCCATTGCATCTTTCGATAATATTCCTAATTTTGCAGTGTTTTTCATTATATATTTTTCTACGGGCTTCTGTTGGACTTCTAAAAGGTGTAATTAGGTATGGCTGCAACTTGTAACCTGAATCACCTATTTTAAATTACAGATTTTAATAATGTACTAATATATGTAGATGGTAACTTTAACATATATTTTACCAAGCAGCCAAGTGTTTCGCTTTCCATTTACATAACCGTTTTTAAAAAAGTTATCTGCTGCACTCTGGTCCCACACAAAGGCATCGTGGTTTGCTCCAGTGTGTCTTGCATCTACATAAGTGATAACCATGTTTTGATCGCAAATCTAACGGAAATAAAAATACACCAATAACATACATACATTCATACATACATACATATGCATATACATATATACATATACATATCGATGGCTTAATATGAAAAGGTCGTATCTCAACTTTTAGCTACTTTACAGGACAAGGAAAAATCTGAATAAAATCGGAACGATTTGAGAATATGTTTGTTTTTGAACGCAGTTTTTTAGTAAAACAAGCAGGAAATGCAATGACTACTTTTATTTTAAATTTTTTTTAATATTAATGAAGATATGTAAGATAGGGCTTTTGGTTAATCATATTCTTAAAAGAAAATTCAAGTTAGGGCTTTTTTACACTAAGGTGAAAATTAGATATAAAAAGAAAATAAATAAAAGAAAATAAATAAATAATTCATGTTATAAATAATGAAAAAACTCAACAAAAAAATTCAGGTGAGAAACATATAATAGGTCACGTTTAACCAAAATTAGTATCTAAACGGTAATTTATCATAGAAATAATGGCAATCTGATGGAAGGAATCTCTTTAAATCCTGCAAGTGGTCCCACTTTTTCTTCGTTAGTGGAATTTTTTCTTTGTGAAGACTTTCGGGGGAAATTTCTTCAATAATTCTTCTAACTGATCTCTGCGGAAGCAAATCTTAGTCGTCGGTAGTCTAGTTTTAAAATAAATTACTCCGGATGGTTCATATGCAAGAGCTCGTATCATGCTTACTGTCGGTTCACCAACGACTCTGCCTAAAATTTAAGACAATATGTGAGTACACATATGTACCTATAGAATTAAGTTAGAGCGCAATATTATTTACCTGGACATATAGATGAGTACACTTGTGAACTTTTTTCATAATTCAAAAAATACTCATAATGCAAATGATGTACTTGTAGAGGTGTAGGATCTTTGCGCGCTTCCTTTATAAGTTGAACGAATTGAGATGGCAAATTTATTTGCTTTTTAGACATTTTTCTTTCAATAAGCGAATGAGTTGTATCGCATTCCATTTGGGTATGGCCACTTATTAAATATTTTTGTTCAAAAACATCCTTCCGAGTAAATTATTATGTGATGTATATTTGGAGAACGAGTAGTGAAATTTCGCAAGTGCTTAATAAGGCATGTTGCAAAAACGGAGGAGACTAGATTGCCATCTGTTTCATCCCAAACATAATTGTCTGAATCGTGTGTGACAATATCGTAGATGGTGAAGTTATGCAGTTGCAATTTCATTTTATAATAAGCAGCACTGGCATTGATTTGAGGCAGCAAATTCACTGCTTGCACATCCATACAAAAAACTGCACATAATCCGTCTTCGGAATTTTTAATATCGTTGTATTTTTCTTCACGCATTTTTTCAATGTCATCTCTATGTTTTTGATAATCTTCGTCCGATACATTATTTGCTTTGTTAGATACGCAAAAGTCGCACTGGGCCTTTCTGGGCTTAAAAATGGAATAGTACGATTTCTTCATTATTTCATCAAAAATAGGATATGATATTTTCATGCTCTCATTTTCCTTTTTGGATTCACACTCGTGGACGTAGATCCGGTAAATTTCTTGATATGAAGAGAAATCCGCCTGAAAATATAATTTCTAGGAATCTTTCCGACAATAATGAGACTCCATTTTTGGTAACTCATCCAGCCATGTTTGTAAGAAAGAACGTCGTTTTTGATTGTGCTTACCTGCTACTGTTGATAGATTAGCAGACTTGCGCACACTTAATGATTTGTAGGGGCTATTTTGCGAACCGTGTTTACCGGCAGAGTCGATCCAATTTCGAACTATCTTTTCCTTTAGTCCTAGTGTTGAATGAAACATGTGGCGGCATACTTGTAATCTATTGTAATCCTGTTTGAGGAAGTATGTTATTGTATATGCTCGTCTCGAATTTTCAGAACTATTACTTTTTTCTCCGAAATTTTAATAAGACCAGTAACATTCATCCGCTTTTGTTCCCAGGACATTTCCCAAAACAATTTAAATATTTGCTTTCGAGTGGCCTCGGAAAACACTGAACAGTTTCTCAATGCACTTTTCACACAATACTGTATGTGTATGAACACGACTCATCGAGTTGTCGAGGAGGTTTTTGGGAAAGTTCTTTGTTAGATATGCCCACATATTGCTCGCCTTCCATTCTTTTCTTTTTGTTGACGTTTTCTTTCCATTTTGATTTATTCGCGAGGCTATTGCTTTTGCGAATATCCTCTGAATTTACAGCACCGGAGGCAATATTTTTTGTTGCGCAACTCATATTATAACTTTATTTACTTTTGACACTTAAATTTATTTTTCACGCTTCAATTATTTAAAGCAATGATGCGCACACAATGCCCCCGGGGGCCGAACAATTTTCGCGATTTACACATACACAACAGGAATGTTGACGAAGCCCACTGCAAAGAGTACAAAAGTTATAATTTTATTCAGTTGTATGCCAACTTTTAAGCAAGAAGGTTGATGTCGCTTGATTTGTTATGATACAACAACAAAATACACAGTTGAGATTACAAGTTAGAGAAAAAGAGAAGCACAACTGAGTATTTTTATGATTTTTTTTCCAGCATTTGAATACACTTGGAATAATTTTATGTTTACATATTAACCATTTTTTTATTATTTTGAAATGTGAAAATTTTTTATTTTCACTTAACATATTTAATGAAGCTGAGTGCCTTGTATACAATCAAAAATTAAAAAGAATAAGTGCATACAATTTTAAGCGTCATTATGAAAGTCGTCATTTAGAAATGTGTAGTTTGTCAGGGAAGGACAAAGATAGGCTTATAACAAAATTAAAAAAGAATTTGGAATTGAAAAAAAATGTTGTATACAAAAACATTATTCAATACATTTACCAGCAAATTTCTCCCAGTGCACTCACCACTACACACACATTTTGAAGCTGTTTCTCTTTGTGGACAACGCTGATTTAAAGTGTCAGTTCTCCACACTATTATATTACAATGATGCAAATTTCATACAATTTCACAATTTCGTGGAAAACCCATTTCTTAAAAATAAATATATTCTTTCTGTACGAGACCACTTGTATATTATAGGAGGCATTTATGTCTTCAATTTGGTTCAAAAATCATCATGGTTCAAAAATAGTCATGGTTCGAAAATCAGCAGAAACATATAATCTGGCAGCTATAACAGTGTGCAGAATAAAAGTACTGCCAAATACTGCAAACTATTTTAGTGGGCAACTTTATTTCTGCGAATACCGCCTAGATAGTTGCCAGATGAAATAGGTGCAAATTAGTCAAATTTCGAAAATTAGTCAAATCTGGCAACCGTGACCACCTACATAGCTTGGCTTCATTAGCTCAAAAGTTATTTTGCGCTTGGCGTCATATTGCACAGATATAATTCATATTGTATTTCAAATAAATTTGTGTTTTTTATTTACAGCCTGTTTTTGTAACGTAAGTTTTTTTATATTGTACGTCAAATAACGAACAAATTGAACTTTTGGTTTTTGTTAATTACATTTTGAGTATAAAAAATAAGCTTTAAGCTTTTGTTTGAAAAATTGGTTCACGTACATATGTACAACACAAGCAAATTCAACTGTCAAATTAAACAATCAGAAAAAATTGAACGTGCCGGTAAAGTTTTTGAATTTTTATAAATAAAATTAAAATAATGGATGTTTCCACCAAGAAAATGTAAGTATTTTCATATCTAAGGAATAAAGAACATATAAATTATTAATTATATTATATTTTTCAGCTTAAAAAAAACTAATCCTGGGCAGTTTAAAGTGTTGGTCCAATCAGTGGGAGAATTTCAAGAATTGGCTACATCAAGCCCGATTTTTGGTAAAACCAAATTCGATATTGAGGGCAAATGGGATGAGGGCAACGCGAAGTGCATCAGACTGGAAAAAGGTAAGATATTACACATTTTCTTCGACTAAATTTTTGTAATGTTTCGCGTTTAGATATGGGCAGACTTAAAATGCAGTACAAAAGCAAAAGTTTCAGAAAATGCTAAACAAATGAAAGCAACAGTTGGTGGCCCGTCTTGTTCACATTCCCTAACGGAATGACATAGATCGGATATGTCATCTTTCCGCAGCTGTTCCAATCGACAATAGCACTTTTGGTGTTATTTTAAAGCCATCGTCCAAAGAAACAATTGCTTCGGAAATAGTACCACCTAAACTTTCCACAACAGTATCATTTGTGACTCGTACATCTTCGGAGCAAGGCCAACCTCAATACACGCAGATAACATCAACACCAACCTCATCAGTACAGAGGTCAACCAAGAAGAAAACAACGACGCAAAGAAAGCGCAAAAATCCTGATGACCTGGTACAAAATGTACAAATAAAGCTTCTAAAATCTCAGGTCGAGCAAAATGAAGCACTTGTGCATGAGATGAAGGAACAGACAAAGGCGGTCTGTGGCATCGAGAGTACTATGAAAGACATATTAATGTTCCTAAAAGAAGAGTAAAAAGAAAAAATATGCGAAAAATGTATGCATGTATAATATATGTACGTACATAAACAGATATGTATATACATACATATGCATGTATATAGTTATTTCATTGTACATACATATGTATGTAGATACAAACGTACATATTAAAACAAACCTGTTACATACATACATATATGTACATTTGTCCACAAAGGTGTTATCAAAAATAAACCATTAGTAGAGAATAACATACAACTCTTGTTTTTTTATAATATTATTCAATTCATAATGTTTCTAGCTATTTCATCTCTTATTGTTGCAGCTGCAATTTCAACATCTGAAGATTGAAAAAAATGATCCTCATTATCGTCTTCTTGACAAATTACGTAGGGAGGCAAATTGCTTTTGTAAAAAAGGCAAATGTTGTGCAATGCACAACAGCTATTTACAATCTTTGTAACTTTTTTTGGCGGTAGTGCAATCCCCTCGAGCCTATAATGCACCTAAACCGATTTTTAATAACACCAAAACATCGTTCTATGTTTCTTATTTTACAGTGCATTTCATTAAACCTTTTTTCAGTAGGGTCTGTAGGATTTCGATATGGGGTTATTATATAGGGCTGAAGCTTGCATCCAGAATCACCTGTTATTAGTTGTTTTTCGAAATTTAGTTTAATATAAAATATAGCATATTGAAACATAAAATGCAAAAGGGCGCATCATAATTAAAAAAATCGTGAAAACAGTTTTTGTTATCAGCAATAGTTCTCTTTTTGTTAAGTTTCTATCTCTTGAAATTATTTTTAAATGATAGATAGGCCCTTTTGTATTTTATATGAAGATATATGTATACGAACATACATACATGTCTACATACAAACATACCTAGGAGCCATGTATTCCTCTTGCCTCTTGAGTACTTTGTTTTAAACAAATCATGAGCTGCACTCTGGTCCCAAACGAATGCATCCTGATTTGCACTTGGTTGTCTGGCGTCCACATAATTTACCATCATGCACATATCTAGTATAAGTAATGTTCATAAAAGTTGTTTGACATTCATATGTATATATTATTTATTTTGGAAACAATTTACCATCATTACATTAATGCTGTAGAAACCTTTTCGGTTATAATACAGGTGATTGAGTTCTTGTCCCGGTGACTTAATTCGCACGTGCGTACCGTCGACACAGCCTACAACACCAGGCATTTCAGCTTTATTGAAAAATTTTCTTTCGTCTTAGATTCCTCTTCTATCGTTTTTTCTAGCGTTATCCATTTAGGACATACATATGTATTGTTCACATATGTCTAAACACTCACTTATCACCTCCGAAACTTTTGATTTCGACATGTATGAAATACATTCGTTTCCGACACAAAACTGGTAACCACCAGTTGCGAGAAATTTTAAAAATGTTGTTAGTTTAATTACAGCGGGAACGCTAGTGATTCTGCTGTTTCGCTTCATTGCAGGTTCTATTTTCTCCAGCAGCATTCGAAAAACTTCTTTGTTGACACGAAAATTTGCCGTAAACCTAAGAAACAGTAGATCAGTGGTATATAAACATTTCATTTAATGAACTTACTGTTCTGCTGGAAACTCTAACACATTTGTTGTGTCTCGCAATCTTCTGCGACACAGGCGAGCTTCTGCGTTATCTCGGTCACTATAATAAAACCCAAGTGCAATGGATCCCATCATTGTGTTTTCAATAAACGCGTATTTTTTTATACTTTAAAAAAACGATTTTCTATACTTTTACTTTTTATCTATTTTGACTGATTGATAGGGTTGCTTCTTTTTTATTTCTAAAGAAACTTTAAATTTTATATGAAAAAAGCTCTAAGAATTACTACTAAAAGAGTAATGGAAACATTGTTCTTAGACGTTTAACTACGAACAAAAAGAGCTTTTATTTCCAAACGAAAAAAGAAAATGAACTCAATTTCCAGCTCAATCGTCTGGGTCGTAATCGCTTGCCTTCTAACGTGAAGCAGTTTGATGAACAGGCTATTAGTTCTAACAAAATGATAAGTTTTAATTCCTTTTTTAACTTAATTATTTGTTAACAATTTTTTTATATATATTTTTTTAGTTTGAGAAGTGCCCTTACTGTTCTAATGTAATGAACATCACGTTAAAGGTTCGGAAATCTGGGAAACCACAGCAGGCAAATATGCACCAGCCGATTCAGCATCTGGCATATGGCCCTTACTACTATTACGGGCCTGATCCACCTTTACCGGCTCCTGTGCAGGAATCCGGAAAAAATCCGCAAGTTCCACCGCAAACTCCACCACAAGGTTAAATATATAGTGCCTACAACAAACAAGTTTTATGAAATATTAACGGCCGTATGTATAATGAAAAACTAGGATGAAGTTAGCAAAATTGAACATGCAAAACTATATGGCAAATCTCTTTGAGACCATATTCAATTTTTCCATTTTTGGTAACTTCATCCAAGTTTTTCATTATATAGGGCCGTAAAAATTTACAAAATATGTATATATATATAAAGGGTGTTTTTTTAAGCCCGATATAACTTGAAATTGTAAAAAATAACACAAAAAATTAAATTGTAATCAATTTTTTTTTATTCGAAAGACCAATACGTGACATTAACATTTGAAAATGAATGCTGGCCTCCAAGGAGTCAATTGTTGCTGGTTTATCAGCATAAACCAGTGACTTCACGTAGCCCCACAGGAAATAATCGAGAGGTGTCAAATCGCACGACCTTGGAGGCCAATTGACAGGTCCATTTCTCGAAATCAAGTTATCGCCAAATTTTGATTTCAATAAGTCGATGGTTGCGTTCGCCGTATGGCACGTAGCGCCATCCTGTTGAAACCACATCTCCTCCGGATCAATGTCATCCATATTTTCAAACAAAAAATCATTGATCATGGTGCGGTAACGATCTCCATTGACCATAACGCGAGCTCCGGCCTCATTTTTGAAGAAATAAGGTCCGATGATGCCACCATTTTTCTGGATGTAATGGAGTCTGTAGGGTCTCTTGTGGATTGGTCTCACTCCATATGCGGCAATTCTGCTTATTAACAAACCCGTTGTAGGCCGAGATCTTTGCGCAAAATTTTCCACGTAGTGGACGGACAGAGCCCCAATTGCTGCGACCGACGACGAATCGATAAATTTGGATCTTCTTCCACACTTTCGTTTACAGCGGCGATATTCTCTTCACTACGCACATTCCTTCGACGTGTTGGTGTTAATGCATCCTCTAGAGAGTATGTGGTACGAAATCTATCCACAGTTCGACGAATGGCTTGTTCAGATGGACGATTATGTACGCCATAAAAATGACGAAGTCGTCTATAAGTTGCGCGAATCGAAGACTGATTTTCAAAGTAAATTTGGATAATTTCGTAGCGTTGTTCAAGCGTGAGTCTATTCATGATGATTTGTCAGAGTATACTGAAACAAATAAAAAAAATGTTTTATCAAAATTTAATTTTTTGTGTTAATTTTTACAGTTTAAAGTTCTATCTAGGTTGAAAAAACACCCTTTATATAGATTTTATTCAAAGTATGTGTACAAAAATATGTAAATATGTATATAATAAAAAGCATAAAAAATTTCGCAGCTCTAGTTATCGGCCAGGTTCTGAAAACCATTTCGTTTTGAAGCCGACAAATTTCAGGAAAAAATCAACAAGAAAGCTTACTTATTGAAGCTTTTCATTTGGACTTAAAATTTCATATGCTTGAGATATTTTATCCTGCGATTTCAAAACTAAATGGTTTTCGGAACGTGGCCGATACGGCCTCATCATTCCAAATGTGAAAATTTCCAAATAAAACTTAACGCACGCACTATTTCAAAACTTCTTTCAAAGGAAGGAGATTTGTATGGCGTAATCAGAACTATAAAAATATGTTTAAACCACTGTTGGCATTCTTCAATAGTGGCTCAGCTAAATGCAGCTATTAAAGCATATTTTAACAAAGGTCTCAAAATATGTTTTCTACCCAATTTCACATCTAAGCCCTTGGAAATGATATGAATATAATGACATTTGCATCATTGCAATACTACGAAATCGGGTTTGACATTTGGATTTAACTTAACGTTGTTCAAGTATGTTGCACAAGCGTTAAGGTATTCCAGCAAGGTGTGATTATTAAAACATTTTAACACCGCGCCGTATAATGCTGCACTGACATCTGTCTTCTACAAAAACCCCATCTAAATTGATATTTAACTTTGTTTTCTTTTAAATACAATTTTAAGGCATTTAGAAAAGCATATATTGCATCACGTGTGTGTCGTGACAGCGATTGGTATTACCTTTTTTAGTTTACAGTTTCGTATAACTAATTTATAGGTTAAAATTCTTTTTTCCGCACATTCTAGTTGTCTTACACTTTCACCAGAAGTGTCTAAGTGCAGTGTAAACTTACAATCTTCAAGAATTTCTTTATTACTTGAAAGTGTCTCAAATGTACATTTCTCCCACGTGTAAACTGTAAACGGTGAAGCAACAATATGTATATAACTTTTATATGGCCCTATCGTCATCAAAACGAGAGAATAAAATGGATCTGAATGATAGTAAAAATCAAAATTTCCTTCAGACTTACTTTTTCTCAGAGTTTCCAAATTGTGAATATCCTGAAAGTTGCCTTTTTCGGCAATATCATCAGCAGCGCTCATAATTTGTTGCTTTCTGAATAAATATGCGTTATTTTTCTTAAGTTTATTCTTGAAAACATATCTTTTCACTCCTCTTGTCTGTCCAACATGTACTTCATTCTCAGCATGCTTTATTTCTTTCGTTCTGCAAACGGAAACATTTCCAACAGAGCTAATTTCAAAGCGAAAAGTAGTACAATCATTGAATCTGCAATAAGCATATGCATATACATATATTTGTTTTAATAGGCTTAACGCAGTAAAAGCACAAAATGCATACATAGTTGTGTTTATCATATTCTTCTCTTACTACGTCTTCGAGAAGCTTATTTCTACTGATTTTTATATTTGCAGTAGTCTTTAAAATATCCAAATTTATTGAAAAAGAGGTATCAAAAAAATTTCTCTTAAATACCCTTTTTGGCTTTGAGGACTTGGATTCACCCCGCCTGACAATTCTATTGCACTTCTCGTTGGGATTAGCTTCAAGAGGGCCAAGAGTATGATCGCGATTATTTTCCGCTTTCGGCTCCTTTTTAAGGCTTTCGAGAATATTGTAAGTACTTTTACATGTTTCCCTCTGATTATCTTCAACATTTGAAGTATTATTTTCAGGACCTTGTTTAAATCTTTTATTACTGTTTTCAAATAAAATTTGAGCTCATCAATGTCTTTACGAAATTCTTTCAAAGAATCGCTTGAGGACTTTTTGTTAAAATTATCATCAATTTCATTTAAATTTTCTGAGTTCTGTTTATTTTGCTCAATTGAATTTTCCAAAACATTTGGCACTGATTCATTCATTGCAGAAATGTATTCTTCTCCAATTGAAAAATAATTTTCTCTGCAGTCTCTGCTAAAACTTTGACCACAGTCAAATATAATTTCATTTTCTGAAGCTATATTGCTAATATTGCATATAATATTTTCCTTCGCTTCAGAAATACAAAAATCAGATTTTTTAAACTTGCCTGATTTCAACAAGTTTTTCGCCATACTACAGATTCTTCTTTTATTTTTTAAATTGTTTGCAATCTTTCTATATTTACTCCGATTATTCATAGCATTTAAGGAGTTAATAATTATTTGAAACAATTCATTATTATGGACTTTAAATCATATAAATATAACTTACTATTACCTCCCATGGTCGCTCTCACTAAATTTAAAAGAAAATATTTACATTAAATAAACTCTAAGCTAAAGGCAAGTTCATCCTACCTGTAACTTTTATTGCGAGGTATAGTCATTTGAACTTGCGCACATTTTCGCCACTTGCCACACTTTCTACTTTATAAAACAAAGTCAAATATATTTGTTCAAAATATGGCATAAAACAAAAACAATACAACACAAAACACACTAGAATAATAAAAAAACAAAAGAATTGACAAAAATATTTTCATGATGTTTGTAAATTACAAATAAACAAAATCAAGTTGCCACTAATCATTCTTAGCAAACAATATCCACAATATCCACAGAAATGTTGCCACCAACCAAACATTTTATTATTTACTTTATCGGACGGTTGTAATAATGGAAAATTTTAAAGGTCACTTTATAGTTAAGTTTTGCTAAAGTTAGGAATAACTATCCGAAACTTTATCGTTAAGTCATAATAATGGCCCTAAAAATGTGTTATAAAACTATCCCCTTTATTGCGAATGGCGTCGTCGACGTCACATTAAAGCGACAGGAAAAATTAGCACTTGTATACTATTCATCGGCAACAATTGGATCTTATAGACAATCTCTTTCTAATCTCTAAGGCTTTGTTAACTAATTGAACATATTAATAGTAGCCAATTGTTGCCGACAAAGAGTAGATAAGTTTAAACTTTTACTGTCATCTTGATGTGACGTCGACGACGCCATTCGCAATAAATAAATATTAATCGTGCCAAGACAACTGCGGTCGTTTCAGTCCAACTCCGAACTCTCTAACTTTTTTGGGAGCTTCAGAAAATCTTTTTCAGGCCACCAGTGGGACAGACGGACATGTTTTTTTATCTCCTGTTCATAAGGATCCAGAATAACTAATTTTATGTGGTCGCAAAAGAATATTGTAGAAGTTACAAAAAACTGGATAAAATTATATATACCCTTTACCATTTTTGGTGAATTTTAAATTTGGTGGATTTGAAATTCCTCCAAGTAGTGCCGAGATTACATATGTACACATATGCAAACTCTCAAAAATGGCCACTTATAATTATGCTCTACAATAAAGCTCCAATTTTTCAACTATTAAATAAAAGTATACATATATACTTATGTTATGCCGAGACAATATTTCAGTTACAATTGGAATAAAATTTTTTAGCTTTTTAATCCGTATTACAATTTTATAAATTAAGTCTTCTTTTTGCACATTCAATTTGTCGCACACTTTAACCAGTAGCATGAAAATGATTGGTATAATTTGCATCTTTTATTATTTGTTCTTAGTTATGTACATATGTTTAAAGAAAATCTGTTCAGCCGTTGAAAAGATATCACATCTGTTCTAGATATATTCTGCTAAATTTGTGTGTCTTTAACGCCATAGCTCCCAAACGGCTAGACCAATTTTAATTTGGTTTTTATCGTCTAAAAAATGGCAAATACAGACAGAAGAGATTTTCATTAAACATATTTAAGAACTCTACCGATTTAGTTACCTTTCAAACAGATAAAACTAAATTAAAATTGGTGCAGCCGTTTGGTTTGTATGTACGTGGACTTGTACAGACACACACTACAAACTTATAACACCCCTTACTGCTACCGAACTGTAGAATTCACATGGCCAATTACTCCGTACATGCCAGCAATTGTCTCAACTGCTGCTTTGCATTCAATTTGATATTTTGATGCTAAAAATTTAAGAAATGAAAACAAGAACAATCTTAACATGAAAGTCTACTTACCTTTTTATTATTGGAGATTGCAGTTTTGATTTTTTCTTGAATTTTTATTTTATTTTTTAGTGTTTTATTTATTTGGTGCACTATTTTTGTAAACACGAGTTGAATATTTTATTCGCCCACCTTGACGTTTATTGTGACTCAAATCGTGTTGTACAAACCCAAATAAGCTGACATCTGTTTTTTGACGTTTTTTGATCAAAATCGTCAACACTCGTGTTCTAAAACCCCAAAAAATAAATAATGCTAACATGTTAGCGTTTTTTATTGACAAGCCGTGTTCTACAAACAAGCTATAAGTTTGAAAATGCCTTCTCCAAGAACCTTGAAGCCGGTCTGCGTTTTTAAACTTATACTAATTTAAGCAACTTTTTGGCCACTCATTGCCACATAATGTAGCCATGGTACTGGCCAAATTCGAGCCGATTTGTTTCACTGTAAAAACAGAGGTTTTTCTTGAACATCACACTAAATCAACCATATCTAATAATATATTAGAAACATTGAAAAGTTTCGGGTGGAAACAAAATATATTGTTCTGGTAAGAGATCGTGCTACAATAAAACTTAATAAAGATCGATTAACTTGCTCGAGCCATTCACTATATCGTTTTATAGCGCACGACACTTCAAACAACAAAGATTTTACTGTATTTTTAAGCACGGTGAACAAGTTGAAAAAAAATTTATAAATGTTTATATTACAATACCGAAACGGTCCAAAAATACAAAGTGTATTCGATAAAGAAAAATTAAAGGCTTTTTTAAATGAGGCTGATTACATATTTTCGGTGCTAGAAACGGATGACCAATTCCAAATAGAAGAAGAATCTATGATGTATGAAACACTTCATCATAGTTTGAAAAATTCAAACGACGCAAGACGGAATACGATTTGCTATATGTATATTAAAAAGCTTCCATGAAAATCAAAAAGTTGTTAAGACGAATTTGTCGCTTAACACTATGGAAAAAATTATCGTGGAAGAATTTTTAAAATTCTTGCAAATTTTCGAAGACACCACGAGGTCTTTGCGGGGTCGGATATATCATCGAAAAAATTAAGGATTCTATAAAAACATTTTGGGAAATGCTGCTTCTTCTTCTTCCAAGAAACGATAAAAATGTTCATAAATGTTACACAATTTTAGAAATGCTTGAAAATTTATAAAAAACATTTGCTGGCCGCTTATGTTTATCCAATTAAAAAAAATTGAATCGCTTGGAATATATTATTCTATGACTTTTAAAAGATGCATGGATTTTTGTATTCCTTACCGCTGCAGCATAGCTCCTTATTTATGGCATAATTGTCATGGATAAACAATACCTTATTGATGGTTGCCGGGCTGAGGTTAGACCTTTTGGCGGTAATGACTGCTCCTGCTGTCGAAAATGCTTCCTCTGACGGTATAAAAAGTACTGCCGCTGCTAGTTTGGCTATGTTGGTGTATTCCAGGCAATGTACTTTAAGAAAATGTTTTTCAAGGCGATTTACCTTTTCATTTTTTTGCCACCAAGCAAACGTGTCACATGCATCGTCATGGATTGCCTCCAAATATTTTTTTATTTCCTTTTCCAAGGGATTTGCTCTTGAAATTTCACTTGTAGAAACTACGAACATAGCGATGCCCTTAAGAACTGCGTTCGTTTCCAGTTTCTACAAAAGTAACATATTTTTATATATGTAGTTGAAAGACAGATTTACATATCAAGGGGAAAATTACCTTTTTCTTGGAATTTCGGGAAGACGTTGGGGCATCTTGGGGAACATCTTCAATTCTAGTGCATGGAAATTTCATTACTTCATCTATTAAGAGTTTGCTTCTAGAAATTCCTCCTGCTGAGTCATCATCGGTTAGTTCATCCAATAAATTTATTGGCCTATTAGCGGGGACTTTTTTTAACCAAGGATCCAATCGATCCCAATTTTTTTGAATTGGATCAAGCAAAGCAGCAACCAAATGTATTTTATAAAATTTCATGCGTCTCGGAAAATTATCCCTCGCAAATATGTACATTTTTATTGTTTCTTCAAAAGAAGCATTTCCCAAATTTTCTCTTACGGAATCCATAATTTTTTCGAAAAATACAATATTTGCATTTATCGTAGGATACTTCCGACATTGCAAATACTTCGTGGCATCTTCGAGAATTTTAAAAATTCCTCCATGATCATTTTTTCCATGGTATTAAGCGCCAGATCCGTCTTATCAATTTCAGCTAAAGCAACGTTTACAACTTTTAGATTGTCTTGAAAGCTTTTAAACATATAGCAAATCGTGTTCCATCTTGTGCCGTTTGAATTTTTCAAACTATGATGAGGTGTTTCTTGCATCATAAATTCTTCTTCTTCTATTTGGAATTGGTCATCCGTTTCCACCACCGAAAATATGTCTTCAGCCTCATTTAAAAAAGCCATAAATTTTTCTTTATCGAATACACTTTGTATTTTTTGAACCGTTTCGGTATTGTAATTTAAAAATTTATAAATTTTTTTCAACTTATTCACCGTGTTGAAAAATACAGTGAAATCTTTATTGTTTAAAATGTCGTGTGCTATAAAGCGATGTAGTGAATGGCTTGAGTAAGTTAACCTCTCCTTGTTAATCAGTTTTATTGCAGCCACAATATTACTACCACCATCGCTTACCACAACAATATTTTTTGTTTCCAGCCCGAAACTTGTCAACGTTTCTAATATATTATTAGATATCGTTGATTTATTGTGAGGATGGGGAAATACTTCAGTTTTGAGGGTCAAACAGATTGGCTCGAATTGATGACAGAGCAGAACTCTAATATTTATGTAGCTCCATCTTTTAAAAGAGTCTGTCCACATGTCTAGTACCATGGCTACGTTATGCGGACAATTAGTAACTCTTTTATCGCAGTATTGTATGCAGAATACACATCGTCCAACGCAGAACGGCTTAGGGTAGTTGCAGAAGGCATTTTCAAACTTGGCTTAATAGACTTCATATAGTCAGTGAAGCCCTCTTGCTCAACCATATTGAACGGTCGTAATTCTCTGCAGCACATCTGAACTAATAACCTTTCATTAGCAAATTTGCTCGTTTCTGGCATTTCTAGCAGGTAAGCTTCTTTTCCAGACAAGACTGATTTTGTTTTTGTCTTGCCCACTTCTGCTTTGTTTGAAGTAACATCGACGTGGTGAGCGCTTCGCAGATGATTTGTAAGGTTCGATGTCGAAGTGGAAATGCTACACCTAAAATAATTAATCTTATCGTTAAAATAATCTTATAGCCTGTTTTCCGATATCGAAAGAAAAATTCTTTCGCAAACTAAGCGAAAGAAAACTGATTTGGGTTTGTCTAACTTGGTTCTATGCGAACGATGACTCGAACGACAATGCGAATGAAAACGTAAGTGTTTTCATACAAAAAAGCGTTTGTCTATTTTGAACGGGTTGTCAACATTGCGAACACAAATGTCAATATCAGGCACTAGTTATTTTGTGTTCGAATGACAATAATTTCGTGCAAAAGTATCTGAATCAAGAAATATTTGTGAAAAAATATACATACCCAGCTAAAAAAGTTATATATGGTCCATATATTTTTAATATATGAATGTATATAACTATATATGAATATGTATGAATTCATGTATGGAAATATATGGGATTATACATGGCAAAACTATTATATATGAACTAATATATGAAATGTATTATAACATATGAGCTCATATATGAAAATTTAATTATGAAGCTCTTCATATGTGGATCCAATATAAATATAAGATTTTATATATGGAGTCATATAAGAATATATGCACACATGATATCTCACATAAGATAGTTTTCGCAATCAAAAAAGCTTGGAATTTTATCACTGCTGAATTGGAAATCCATTAGAAAATACATACGGTATGCAAAGTTATATGCGTACCCTCAACGTTTAAAAAGAAAAATTTTTTGTTACGAAAAAACCATTCTTGTATGATTTTATACATTGTGGCCTCATTTAATATATCAAATAATCAAAAGGGTTATTTTTTCTTCTATAATTAATTGCATTAGTTTTTAATCTGATTTCTTAAGCTAAATGTTATGTACGAATATGATTTATGTGTCTTTTAAATAATTGATTCACCGTTTGATGAATGAAATGACGTTTAGTTCGTTTTGAATTATTTGTCCAAACAAATGTTTCATTAAATACAACCTCTCTCTCAAGTCTAAAAAAATTAAATTTTAGTAATTTAATTTATATCACAGCAGTACGCTTTTCTGAATCAAGAGTGTATGAGTATGAATTTTGCATACTGTGGAGGGAATTTGCACATACATGTATGAAAATTTATGAATATATATAATCATATATGCCCATATACCCTCATTTTTCGGATCCGAATCATATATGGGATATCATATATGTATGCTCCATACATATTTTTTTAGCTGGGTACATATGTATGTATATATTAACAAATAGTTTCTTTATTTGTAAAATTTTAAATTAAATTAATTTTGGTTCAAGTGCAGCTTCATAAGAAAAAAAAAACAAAAAATTGCAAGCATCAAAATGGACAACAAAACGTAACTATTGTTATACATGCATACATACATATGTACGTACATATGTAAAAATAATAAATTTATTAATAACAATTATAGTTTGAAGAAATCAACAATGCAGCAACTTCAGAAGCTTGTGGAGTTTATGGAGGATAATCCAGAGTTCGCCAGAGGAACACCTGTGTTTGGGGCAAACAAGTTGTCAACGGATGAGAAATGGACAACCATTCCATTGACTGGGAAAAGGTAAGTAACCACATACATGCATATCGCGCTGGATCCTCTAAAGGAACTCAATTCCAAATTTCTCTTATTTTGTTTTTGTAAGAGAACGATTATGCAGTAGTAATATCCACCAATTGATAATTTTTGAGTTAACAGACTTTAGAGGAACCATTACAACCCACAACACAATGCAACCTTTAAACGGCAGGCGAACGACAGCGATGAAGATAAGATATACATACATCCTGGTTGCTCCTCAGCCAAAAAGAAAAAGGCAGTAGTTGACGAGCAATTGGCGCTCATTCACTGGCAACTTCGCGTTGCAGAAAGAAATGCTGACACAAGTGCGCAGCAGGCCGATGCCATGAAAAGGTTGGCTGTTGCTGCTGAATTGCAAGCAAAATCGGCGAAGAGACAAGCTGATGCCGCTGAAACACATATGAAGGCCCTAGTAAATATTTGTGAAAGAAAGAAAAAAAATTTAAGATTATTTTATAGTTTAAAATAAATTTATGTATATGTATATTGTATTAATTGTATATTAATGTACATATTTATTGTTTATTTATATTTTAGTTTTTAACAATTTTGTTCTTTTGTTTATGTATGTACATATGTATATGAATGTATTGTTTATGTATTTATATTTTAGTTTTTAACAATTTTGTTTTTTTGTTTGTTTATTAATAATTTATTATTTTATTGAATTTACGTTATTTATTTTTGCTTTGCTAGTTTTCCATATTTATTTCTTTATCCGTTTTTGTTTCACTATTAAATAAGTAGATATGTACATACATATGTATGTAGGGATATGAATTGTTTTTGTAAAAAAAGCTACAAAGTCATTGCAATATTTCTTCTTATTGCTACTGCCCCTTCTGCCACCACTTCTTCATCAACTTCATGTACTTCTACGTTTCCGCAGTTATTGACGGTAACTTCTGGCGTTAAGCATTTATAATATATGCACATATTGTGAATAGCATAGCATGCATTTATTATTTGTGTTGTTTTTCAGCATCATAATGTAACCCTCGTGATCCGATGATACATCGGAATCTATTTTTTAATACACCAAAGCAGCGTTCAACTACATTGCGTGAACTGGTGTGTTTTTTATTGTAGCGCCTTTCATAATCACTTTTGGGATTCCTATATGGTGTCATCAGATATGGCTTTAATTTATAGCCTGCATCACCTAATGAAATGGATAAATGAACTAAAATGGGTTGGCAAATCTTATATTGGGCTATTTACCAAGGACACATCTATTTCTTTGGGCCACTTTCAAAATCTTCTTTTAGCTTTTGGTCCATATAGCTATGCTCCCATACGAACGCATCATGGTTAGCACCTGGGTGTCTAGCGTCGACATATGTACATAATACATGTTGTGTGATTACAAACCTGCAAAAAAGAATATTACATCAATTAGTATGCATACAGATGTAGGTATGTAAAGATGTATGTATATTTTAAAATAGCTTACCACCATTGCATTTATACTATAATAACCTTTTGTTATAGTATAAATGCTTAGCACTGTTAGCTGGAGATTTTATGCGGACGTGGGTACCATCGACACAGTCAATAATTCCAGGAAAACCTGTCGAATCGAAGAAAGCCTGGTTTACTGTGTCTTCTGAATGAACCATTTTTATCCAGTCTGCACAGATATGACTCTCAAAAAAAATTAAGGCGAATAATAGTTTTGCAGACTGTGGTTTTGCACATAGATGAGAAAAACTCATTTCCGACAGTCTGTTGGTAACTCCCAGTGGCTAAAAACTGCAGAAATATTGCAAGCTTGATATCCGGGCGTACGCAAGTGCTTCTGTGAGATGCAGCACAATTGGATTGGAATTTTTGCAGAAGCATTTTGAAAATATCTTTTGTCACCCGGAAGTTTGAAACAAACCTGATATGGAAAGCAGATTGGTTTAATGTGTTATTCTTATATCTATACATATCGCACTGGTTCCTCTAAACAGCTTCAACTCAAAATTTGCAGAGGCAAAAAACATTTTTGTTTTATCAATACTGCTATAGAACAAAAAGCAAATCTAAAAATTTTCAGTTGATGCTCTTTAAAGGAACCGGTGCGATATGTATTCTTATTTATGTATGTAAATGTTTAAACTTACTGACTCGTTGGCAGCTCCAAAACATTGTGGCTGTCTCGCAGTTCTCTATGATTTAAACAAACTTCATTGACATCAACGTCGTCGGAGCACTCCAAGAAATGCACAGCTATTGATAAGTCCATTGTTTATTTTTTGGGAACAAATACAAAATTAATATTTTGCTTTATTAACAGCTGATCAATATTAGGCAGTGTTGCATTTATTTACGAACAATTAAGTAGTATTTTTTCTACTTTTAGAAAAAATCGCTGCAAAATACCTAAATTTGTGATTTGACACTACGTAAATTTCACAATACGTAAGCTTCTATAATTATTGTACGTAAGTGCATGTGAACGAAAGTGAGTGACATAGGCAAACCAAAATTGATTCGAATGTGAGTGACTAGCTTTCTTTCGCATGAGTTTTCTTTCGATATCGGCAAACTGGCTGTTAATTTGAAATTTAATTTCAAAAACTATTTGAGAATTAACAAATAATATTTTTGAAAATCACAAAGGAAAAATAGGTTGGTCTACCCTGTTATTCGAAACGAAGGCAAATGCTTTCGAATTGCAATGTTAGTATCATACAAATTCGAAAGCATTTTCTCTCGTTTCAAACAGAGTAGACCCCAAGAGTAGTAGGCTTAGAAACTTATACATGAGCATACTCATAATTTTTTTTAAAAAGTCACGTATGCTCATGAATATATATACATACATACATATGTATATCAGGGACCGTAACTGTTATGCATTTTATAATAAAAGTCAGAAGATGCTAGTTATTTTTTGAGATTCTGGTCCCTCGAAAATGATTTTTTTGATATGTCGTCGTGAAATTTTTTTCCTCATGTTAAAAGTTATCGAGGAAACGTTGGCACAATATGATTATATAAAAAAAATTTCAGCCGAGTTTTTCTATTAAATTGCAACAAAACTTTTTCGTGTCTAAATGCAGTCTAAAAATACTTCAAAAAACCAAATACCAGATATATCTGAGCAGGCCTATAATTCACATTTCAAACTTACAGCCTGTTTGTAGAACGCGACAAGGGCGACTCACGACGAGCCATTTCATGGACGACTACGTATTGAAAAGCGTTTGTATAACGCGACTCGACTTTGCCGTGCAGCTTACGTTAATTCGCCCTTATGTCAAATATGTACTAAATCGTACTGTTGCCAACATGTTCAAAAATAGTTTTAGTTTATATTTTTTCATACAAAATTGTGTTTTCAGCTGAAAATAACGGCAACCCTATTCTTGTGAATAATCAAAAATAAATACACAATAATATGTAATAGTTTCTATTTTTAATATTTGTAATTGTTATGTATATTTATTCCTCTTCCATTCCATCACCGACAAACAATAAATATTAAACTTTATAGTGTCCGAATGCTTAAGGTATCCAGACTTTAGTGTAGTGGCAAAAAATTTAGCAAATTTTGTGTTTTATCATTTCATTCAGGTTCATTAGAACGCTTTATAGTCCTTTTTGTTTTGTATTTGATTTACTTTTCAGACTTGTATGACCAATGATATAGCATTACATGTATCATCCTCTAATTATGCTGCTGTTTTTTATATACATATTTACCATTTGAGTCAATGCAAAGACAAAACGCTTTCCCTTTGAGGTTGAGATAAAACTATAAAAATTAATATAAAAAATGGAGACGAATTGTTAACCTTCTCCTTTTTTTGAAGTCGGTTAAAAATATACATACATATGTATGTATGTATTTGTTAGAAGTGTTAACAAATAGTGTTAATATTATTTTTATCTAAATTTTAATAAAAGACATCTACAGCTAAAGTATTTAGTGCACCGAATTGGCTTTATAAGTTTTATTTTTTTTAATTATGTTCGACCAAAAAGCATGCAAGTTCTATAAGCAAGTCAACCATCCAGGCAACAAATGCAAAGCGAAAATAATCCAATGTAAATGAGTGAGCGAGATCTTCAGTGACGAAATATTTTATATCGCCATTTGCAAGGCCATCCCAAGTACTTTTCTCAGCTAGCTTATCACAAATGCCACTTTCCTATATATACAGCAGATATGGATTGAAAAGGTCCAATACCCGTAGACGATGGCAATACAAATTTTGTTCCAATAGCTTGGCCTTGGGATGTTTCAAGGTGCACTGCTGCTCTAAATAATAATTGGCAACTCCTTTAGTGGCACTACATATTGCAAATAGACATCCAAATCCTTGCGATGATGGTAAAATTAATAATTATTACCTGCAATCAAACGACGATATATAGTAGGTGAAAAACTCCTATTTTTATAATACTCAATGTCCAAAGAGTATTCGTATATGGAGAGATTAGTTTTACACACATCTTCCAGAACTTAGAAGTTCCGGTTCATACTATTTCGTTACCAACAAACTGGACAGATTGCAGTTATACCAGCTCGACACTAGACACTAGATTTATATACACCAGACAGGAGAGGAAGAATACATGACATCTATGTAAATAATAAAGTCATTAAAAAAGTTTTACATTAATTTATATACAGCTTACCACAGCTCCATCGACTTCTTTGGCTTCATTGATGATGCGTCGCTTAGTACAATCAAAATTTTTCAATTTATACTAATTATTTAAATTTGTTTGTTTTTTAGCTTTTTTGTTTCAAACGACTAAAATTTTTTAGTCGTCCTCTTTGACGTTTATTGTGAGTCAAATCGCTTTGTACAAACCCAAATAAACTGACATCAGTTACGTGTTTTAACAAAAATCGTCAACACTCGTGTTCTAAAACCCCGAAAAAAAAGTAATGCTAACATTTTAGCGATTATTATAGACGAGTCGTGTTCTACAAACAGGCTATTACATTCATTCATATTAAAGGTCTGCACAGATATACCTGTTTTCATCAGTTTTGGGTTTGTATTGGTTCTGGTATGAACAAATGTGTTAGGCCAGGGCCCTATTCCACAAAACAACTTATCAACTTTTCACTTTGCACTTATCAAATTTTTCGTCAATTTGCAAAACTTTATGTTCCACAGAACTATAAAATTCGAAAAGTGATAAGTTGAAAGTGATAAGTGTAATTTGCAAAGTCTTTGCAATTTTTCTCGTTTCTTTGCAATTTCTGTTCCACGTACGTTCTCTTCTGCAAAGTGCAAAGTTAATTTTGAAAAGTGTAATTTGCAAAGACTTTGCAAATATTTATACTGTTTCGTTCCACAAAATCTGTAAATTCTGGTTTTGCAAAGCAAATTTTGATAAGTTTGTCAAAAATTTGCAGGGTAAGCGATCGCGTTGCAAATCAATATTGTTATAACTAGTGAAGCGTTCAAAATGTTAAGACGTGAATTTTTGTTTGACGATTGTGAAGACGCGGATAAAACAAGAAATTATAGAGACCGAATTAATTTTTGGGGTCTAAAAAATTTCAATTTTAAAGAGTGCTTTCGCTTAAACCAAATCCAAGTTGATTACGTTATAAATAAAATTGGACAAAATTTAAAGCATGATACTCAGCGCAGTCATGCTTTGTCGGCTGAAAATCAACTGTTACTGTGCTTGCGTTGGCTCGGAAATGGGTGCCAGTACCATGGGGTTGCAGCTATGCATAACGTTGCAAAATCAACAGTTTATAGAACCGTCCATAGAGTTGTCGACGTTATAATAGACGTTTTATTTCACAACACAATTCGGTGGCCCGATGACGTTAATGGTATTGCTGAAAAGTTTTTTAATATGGGTGGATTCCCTTGATGCGCCTACATTACACGAGGAAGGATACGTAGATCGGCATGGAAACCACTCATTAAATGTGATGATGATATGCGGGCCAGACTACACATTTTACAGTGTAAATGCAAGTTGGCCGGGCAGCGTTCATGACTCAAGGGTGTTACGGAATTCGGCTGTAAGTCAACGATTCGACAGTGGATGGAGACCATTTCCGGATGCTGTTGTCTTGGGTGATAGTGGCTATGGACTGAAAAACTGGTTGATACCACCAGTACGACGAAATCCCGATAACCCTGCTGAAGAGGCTTTCAATCGTTGCCACAGGAAAACACGACGTATAATTGAAAATAGCTTTGGAATTCTTAAAGAAAGATTCCCGTGTTTAAATCATCTGCGACTGAGACCTGAATTTGCAGGAAAGGTAGTTATTGTTTGTGCTATCTTACACAATATTGCCTGTAGCATCGGAAGGAGTAGTGAAAACATACAACCCACTGAAGACACTGACAATGACATCGAAGAATTAGATCTGGAAAATACTGATGAAGAAAATTATGTCATTAATAATATGGATCATGCGAGTGGAATGGAAAGGCTTACTTCTCTGCTGCAATACTTTTCGTAATGCCAACTATTACAGTATTGTTTTGAAATAAAATTTGTTTTTCGGCTATGGCATTTTATCACTGCAAAAGAGTTGTTTAATTTGGGGGAAATTTTGAGGTTTGAGAATAAGATCTCAAAAAATAAATAATAGAAGTCAAATAAAAATTAAATTCACTTACTGTTTATTTAGGAACAAAATAAATTAAAAAAAAACACAAATAATAAAAATGCATACATAAAACTCATAAAACATAAAAAACTTAAGACTCATCAAACGATATTTTGGAAATATTTGCAGTTTCTGCCGCTGCAATTCCTCTAGTTATGGCAGAGGCTGGAAGTTGGAGCTCCCTCTCCAGTTTAAGGCATTGAAGTTTCCGGTAGTAAACTTCAACTTGGATTAGCTCAAGCCGACATTTCTTCTCTATATCCAAAGTTTCACTTGGAAAATTGGTAGAGCTTTTCCGCTTCCTTACGTTTAGAGGTGGGTGGGCAGGTGATTCCTCTGTCATTGATATTCTGGAATCGCACTCACCTGGTGGTAGATTTTCTGGATTTCCATAGCTTTCTGGCAAATTCAGTCCATCTACCACGGCTGAATCTGACTTCAGAATATCGAGGATGACCAAGTCAGCTTCATCCATAACGCTGTTTTTCCCACCTCCTGAACCAGTTCTTCTGGCGTTATCTCTTTTACTCTGCAAGTTAATAATATTAAATTCAGGGGTTAATAAAATTATATTCAAGGATCTCAAAAATAACAATCATTTGTATGTGTGCCCAAAAAATTTACGGTGCACAAATTTTATATTTTTGCGCAGGTAACAAGGAAAATGACCTTTTATGTACAGTTTATGAAAATGCACACACACACACACGGTTGCATCATTATTAATTGATTTTTAATTGTCTCACAGCAACAATGTGTGTAATGATCATTTGTATTGTTCTTGTATACAATATACCTGTTAGTTATTGGGACTGCACAATATTACAATTGATAGAAATTTTAACAAGGACAAATAAATGATTTACATATTTAAATCCCTAATTATTTGCTATACTTAGACGTAAAATTATTTTACTTACCAATGTACGACTTTTCCAGAGCCCAAACAAACCATCCGTCGCATAGGTCCATGTTTTTTGGGCAGACGCCAGTTGCAGGGATTGGGCTTTTTTCAAAACTTCCTCCCAAGCAGCCTGTTTATCTAATTTGTTAACCTTTAAATGAAATGCAAATTTTAATATGTTCTTAATATTAACAATAGTTGTAAAAAATAAATACTTACTTTATTGTCTTGAAAACTGGCAAATAAAATATCTTTTTGTTCTTTTATAACATGCAACACTGCAAGTTTTCTTTCAATTTGAATTTTTCGGCTCATTTTAACAAGTTATATTGTCAAGTGCAAAGTGAAAACTGATAACACAAAAATGCAAAGATGCTTCAATGCTTTGTGGAACACTTTGCATACTCTCTTTGCAGGAGAGCGCAAAGACTTTGCAGTGAGAGCAAACTCTATTCAAAAATTAGCTAAGTGCAAAGTGAGATTTGCAAAGAATATTGTGGAACAGAAACACTTATCACTTTGCCAAAAAATTCAATTTGATAAGTGCAAAGTGAAAAGTTGATAAGTTTTTTGTGGAATAGGGCCCAGGTTTACAAATGTGTGAAATGTGCAACAAAAAAAAACAGCTACCACTAATTACTAAAGAAAAACTGTTTGATTCAGACACGTATTTATTAAGTGAAACTGTTTCATACAAAACTAATGGACAATTTTATAGAATCCAACATGATTGGAAGGTGTTTAATTCAATAATTACGTGTCTGAATAAAAAAGTTTTCCATTAGTAATTAGTTGTTACGCTTTTTTTTTGGCACATGGCACACATGAAATGCCAGATGTAAACTCAACCTTATTCAGCGTTTCTGTTACTACATAGTTCATAATGTTGATTTTTAAAGCAATTATTGTCGGGTTGCGCAATGAACAAATGAAAACAACACAACACATTTGTTTGTATTTGTTTTTCTAAAACCAATAAGATATGTACATAAAACTGCTTTTGCCATAAATATCTTATGATGTATCCCCTTAAGACACGAGAACAATTGTGCTGGCATAACGTGCCAGTTTGTAGGTTTGAGAGGTAAAAAGAATGGTTTTGTGGTTTTAACACTTTTTCAACCAGGCACAACCCCGCATCAGCAGCACAAAACCAATACACACACAACTTAAAAAACAGCAAATGTTAAAAGAATACAAAAAACACTAATACACACTAAGCAGTGTGTACGTATACATTTTTATGCCAGATGAATTTGTGTCGTGTGTTCTACAAAGAACAAAAATTGTGCCGGCATAAAAATTAGTCTCGTGTGTCACAGGCCAATGATTTGGTTAATTGTACTTACCCTTTAAGCTTTGTTGGAGTTTACATTACATTAAAGCTTTTTCTTTTAAGGCCTCCTTCTCCCGCAACATTTGCTCATAACGGCAAATGTCTGCCTCTAATTCGGTCAAACCAACGTCGGAATTAGAGTCAGACTCAATTTTCATCAATTTTTAAAAAAAAACTTGTTATTTTATTACTTGACATTTTCTTCTTTATGTAAAAATTTAAAACTTTTCACTGAAAACCACAAACACAAAAGTTTACAGTATACGCTTGAAAATTTCAAACTGACGCCAATTTTTTACCAGCTAAATTTAAATTTAATCAGTGCTGCCACGTTTTTTTTATTTTGTAGCACAAAGCACAGCTGTTAAGCAACGATTACTAAACTGATTACTAATTTGATTACTTTTTTTGAAAGTTGAAGTAATGATTAAATTCCGATTATATTCAGTTTCACACGATTGCTAATTGATTACGATAACTAATAATGAAAAAGAAATCTGAATTACTTGAAATTACAAGAAAATAATCAAAAGTAATTAAGAAACAATCCGATTACTTTTAAGGATTACATTTAATTTTTTTATTATTTATTAATAATCAAATGTTAGGGTGGAACAGATATACCTAACGCTATAGTTACTCGACTAAGATTTGATAATGGTTTTAAAAAGTCATTTAAATTAAAAGCTGTGACGTAGGCTGCACACAAATTCCAAGCAAATTTATTTTCAATATGCCGTTGACAAGAAAACGGATAAAACAACACAGCTTCATGGCTTCATGTATACAACATAGGTATATAATCCGCAACATCATTATACTTTTTTTTTTTTTTTTAAATATAAAATTATTTCTAATAAAAGAATACAAAACAAAATTTTAAAAACCCCCCGAATATATCTAGACATGATACGATATCTTCTAAACGGCTGGACCGATTTTCTTAAAACATGGCTAAGAACCCTCTTGATTAAGTCATCTTTCAAAATCGGTCCAGTCGTTTGGTCTGTACGTGGACACGCAGAGATACACAGACACACACTACAAACTTATAACACCCCTTTTTTAGTCGGGGGTTAAACATAATATGTCGGCAGAATATTTCAAAATAAAAACGAAAAGTGTGCTTATTGAAATTGCTGTGTTTGTTTGGCCTATAAATTTTAACACAAAATTGGAAAAAAGTTTGAAGTAAACTTTGCATCAAATTCTAAATTACCGTTTACACTTGCAAGTACAAGTGCAAGTAACACAACTCAAATTTGTTTACTAATATAATCATACTGTTACAATTTGTTGTGGGCTCACTGGCAAGATATTTTCATTACAAGTTGTTTTTTAATTGCATCTTGTTAAATTGTCAAATCAAATATGATTTATTATTGATTTGCAGAATTAATTTATTATTTATTTTGTTAAAAGGTTGTTCACTTAATTTTCTTCCCACTAATGTTCCTATGGAAAAAAGTAGAAACAACACATAAAAAAAATTTTTTACAACCTTTCCCATCGTAGACATTTTAAAAATAAACTTGTACTTGCAAGTGTAAACAATCAAGCAAGATGGAAGTTTTTAATATATTGCCCCTTTTCCACACGCAAAGTTTACTTCGCAAAGTTCAATTAATTCAGCTGTGTGAAAGACAGAGGTAGTAATACAGTCACTTTTTGTCTTTCTGCCGTCTGAATTAATTAAGCTTTGCATATGGAAAAGGGAAATATGGGTTGTTAATATAAACACACAACTTCTAGCAGCGTAAACATGCCGCAAAGTGTGTGCCTACCATTATTTGCATTTTTATTTACAATAAGAAGTGCGTATAAACGAAATATACAACAAATGAAAAGAAAATTTTAACGCAAATTTTCATCAACACTTAAAAGTGTACTTTTATTAGTCAAAAAGCCCAAAACAAGGAAAATATAAAAAAAAATCATCAATCGGCGGCTGATCTCAGCCGATTTTGAGCCGAGATATAATCGGCGGCGGCTCGGCTCAGCCGGTCGGCGCAAGTCTCTGGTTGGCATCGCTGATGTACATACATATGTACATACCTACATAATATGTGTATGCTCTGTTATTTATCTGCTCACATACAAACGCACACATGCATTTACATGAGTTGTGTGCACATGCTTCAAAAAAAACTTCCCTTTATCATATAATAGCCAGCGTTACCGTTGAAAATTTTGAAAAAGGGGATTTCTAAAAAAAAGTAGGAACTTCAAAATTAAGAAAAATTAAAGAAACAAGCATATTTATTAATTTATTTTTATTTGAAACAAACCATAAAAAGAAAATTCCCATTTATAATAGTACAAAAACATTCATTTAATGAGAACTCATATACTACGTTTATATGCACCTGTTATTTGGAACTAAAAACGCTAACCTACTAACTCTCAGAACAATTACTGATTACTGGGAATGAAATGTATGTATGCAGAAAAAGAATATAATACCGGCAGTTTTAATAGCTAGTTGAGTATTTACAAATATTTTATTTGCAAATTAGACAAGTATAAACGTAGTATAGATAGCTACTAAATATAAAAAAAATCAAAAAATCTATCATAACAATAAAACACTGCTCAAACTGCGGCATTTTATTTCGATCGAAATTCCAATTGAAAATAAATGGAAATTTCGTTCGATATCTAATGCCGCAATTTACCCCAGCTCTTAAAATCAAAGAATACATAAATACATTTTTGGGTATGGTTTACTTAAGAACCAGTATAATTCCAAAAATTTACTTAACCATTTAAAGTTGTGATAAAAATTACGAGTATTATTCTTTTCAGGTATTATGAATAGTTCTGTGGCAAAAAGGAAAAAGTGCTTAAGTCGATATAATCTAATTTTGAGTTAATGGCAGCTCCGTTATCTACATATTCAAACGTACCTCTGGTCAAAATCTCAATTAATTTGTGTAGTTTTTCAGGAAGTTATAGCGCAATGAACTGTGACTTATCTTTTTATACTGGATTACTTATAGTGTATAGAACGATGTTTGCTTGTACAGCCTGTTTTTGTAACTTAACTTTTTGTATATTGCACGCCAAATAACGAATGAATTAAAATTTTGGATTTTGTTTATTTTATTTTGAGTATAACGAATAAGCTTTAAGCTTTTCTTTGAAAATTTGGTTCACGTACGTACTACATAAACGAAATCAGATTTCAAAATAAACAATCAGAAAAAATTGAACGGGTCGGTAAAGTGTTTGAATTTTTATAAATAAAAGTAAAATAAGGGATGTTTTTAACAAAAGATGTAAGTATTTACATATTCCTAAAGAAAAAAGAAACGTTCAATTCCACTGTGCAACAAAAAAAATTAACCACTAAAATAAGATGTTTTCTTAGCTAATTCAGGGTAGCTGAACACGAATATGGCAATCATTTATTTTTCTTAAGAAGCGTTTTCGAGATATTCGCGGAAAAAAAGTGTTTTTTGCAGCTTACAAAGATATTCCCAAAAATCTTGAGAGCTGTTGATTAAAATTTAGCAGCTTTAGCAAACATATCTTTTTCTTTTAATATCCACTATTTTGATTGTATTGATCGAATAAAAATTCACTGATTCCTGTAGAATCAGTGAAGTTGAAGTTTTTGTGATTTTTTTTAATTCGATATTTTAAGTTGCGCCCTTGAGCCAAAAAAAGTTATAAAATTTATTTTAGACATATACATATCTTAAATAAAATGTTGTAGCTCATTTAATAAGCGCGAAATTACTATTATCGGGCAAAAAATTAAAAAGTTACGACACATTTACTTAATGTATCCGACTTTGAATTTTCGGATGTTTTCATTAAAAATAATTTTTTTTTAAATCTAAATTCAGTAACTCAATGAATTTTTAGCCGATCAACACACTATACATATGGAGTGATAAAAGAAAGACATATCTTCCCAGCAGTGTACAATTTACGTAATTTGGATAAAGAGTTCTCAAGATTTTTGGAAATACCTTTGCAAACTGCAAAATTAACTCGTTTTTCGCGAATATCTCGAAAACGCTTCGCAAGAAAAATTATTAAAGGCCATATTCATTGTCAGCAGCCCCAATTTAGTTAAAAAAACATTTATTTTTAGAGGTTGATTTTCTTGTGGCATCCAGCAGTAGTCACCTATCATGAGTGTTTTCACTAAATATGTCGTAAGTGTTTAATTTTTTGTCCTCTGATAACAATTTAGCACTTAATAAGTTGGCTACAAGATTTTATTTAAGATGCAAGTTTAAGATAAATTTTAGAATTTTTTTTGACTTAAGGGTGCAACTTAAAATACTGAATGTAAAAAAAATTTTTTTGAATATAAACGGCCGTAACTCAATGAATTTTTATCCGATCATTACTTCTATATCTTCGGAGTAAAGTCAATCATAATACAGGTAACTAACATCAACACAAAACTCACCAGTTCAGAGGTCAAACAAAGAGGTAAAACGAAGCAAAGAAAAGGAAAAAATCAAATAAAGCTTTTAAAATCTTAGGTAGAACAAAATGACGCACTTGTAGATGAAATGAAGGCATATACAATAAATCTTGGTTCGATTGCAAATGCGTAATATTGGTGGCTATTAAAAAAATGCAACATATCCAATCATTGTTTTTTCAGCAAACACATATTTTTTTGTATATTTAAAAATAAAAATTTTTTAAACTCTTAAATTTTACTTATTTTTAAGTCAGATTGATAGGGTTGCTTTTTCTAAAGAAGCTTTTAATTTTCTATAAAAATTAAAAATTCTAAGAATTACAACTAAAAAAGTAATGGAAACATTGTTCTTAGCCGTTTAATTACGAACAAAAAGAGCTTTTATTTCCAAACGAAAAAACAAAATGAACTCAATTCCCACCTCGATCGTTTGGCTAATAATCGCTTGCCTTCTAACGTAAGGCAGTTCGATGAACAGGCTGTTAAAAAATAGAGTTTAACAGAGAATTTCCCAATTTAACTGTAAAAGAAATAAATTTCTGACAATCGACTTGAACGCTTAAAAGTGCTCTCGAGCAAAACAGAAAAATATGATTTGAGTACTTTTTGATGTGTAAACATCTACTTATATGCAAGGGGTAAAAATCTTTTCACAATACAATTACAAATTTTGTGTCAGATCACAACGGGTTATGAAATCGGTGCGAGGTATGTATGAGTGTATTAGTTTAATCATACGAACAAGAAGTACAAAGAAACTTAACAGCTGCATAGAAATACACTCATCCGAATTTTAATACATACCTTCAGGAGTTAATTTTAATAGAAATTGTTTGTGAAGTGTAATACTGTTTCCAGTGGTGATAATTTTGTTATAAAGTTTAAAATAATAATAATAATATGTATAAAAATATAAAAAAATAACATATATATATGTATAAACTTTGAAATTTATTTGCTGGTGGTTCAGCTTGGTCTTGTAATTAATAAATGTATCGCTAGTGGGTGCGTGCGTGTTGGATTGATTGTGAGATTAGAGTGTTAAATGTACTCTATGCCCTTTTTATGTAATAGTAATACTTATGTTGGGTGGGTAAATATACCAAGGGTGTAATTTTTGCTGCTCACATAAAAACGACAGTTGTAGACTTGGTTCGAGATATTCTAAATACTGAAAACAGCCAGAATGTTACAAAAATGTTAAAACATGGACTACGGGAGCCATTGATGTTCGCTAGCTAAGAGTCCGTTGTGGACTAAGAGTCCGTTGTAGACTCCCTATTTTTTTGTAGATTTTAAAAATTTCATGTTCGTAAAAAAAATCTAGCCTGATCATAGAAAATAACAGAAAGAGCCCGATATGATCAAGAAGGGAATTCAACTGGGAATAACACCTAGCGTATCAACCGCATACTAAAGAAAAGTGTCATCAGATGTTGTGCGATGAGCTTGGCCTCTATACCCTACCTCTACCAATGTCCTGCTGGCCTTAATCCTTGTACAGAACCCCACAATAGATCACTTTACTTCACCAAACCGGAAAAGAAAACTAGTTAAATTTTACTCCATTTCATTAGTTACTTTACTAACTTCATTTATTATTTACTAAGTAAAATTTATTTTTTATTTTAACCAATAGACTCACGACAATGATAATTTGTCTACATTTAGATATATATATATATATATATATATATATATATATATATATATATATATATATATATATATATATATCTATATATATATATATATAGATATATTTTCAATATTCCATTGGAATTGAGGTAATTGTTGATTTATAATTAACAAAAAAAACTATTAGAGCGAAAGTCTTATCAAACTATTTTCTATATTTGCTGAATTCACCAAAACCTTTTATATCTCTGTATCGATGGTCTTATCATATAAAATACTAAAAAAAATGGTTGTTGGCAATTTCGAGAAAAAACCCCATAAATTAAATTAAATACCCATGTCACTTCTATTTCATAGGTTTCAAACTGTTGTATTTAACAAGACTCTCTGAGAGAATTTCGATAGAGTGTGATTTTCTTTTGGGTAATTAAAATAACCCAATGCATTAATGCACTTAAAACACTTATACGATACAAATTGTGGTGAACTAAGCATACGTTTATTTGACAATTTTTTTATTATTTTATATATGTACATATTTGTTTTTCTTTGTTTTTTTTTCTTATAGTAATATAAATGGGTAAATAATTAGGTATGTATACCAAAAGAAATAAATTCAAATGAATAGTAATCTACATTTTATAATTGTTAGTTACAACATCGAACAAGGGATTGAATAAAATAATTGCAATAGAAACAACTGTGTGCAAAACTAAAAGGAATCGTCGAAAGAAATTCCGTAGGTAAGATACAACACCAAAATCAAATTTGTATGGTTATTAAACACTTTAGCCCGACTACAAGAAATTATTTCGGTCTGAAGTTATATACATACATACATATATATAAGCGTGGCTATTTTTACTTTATACAACTTTGGATCAATAAATCGGAAATTAGATGATTTCTTTGAATCTTAATTTTCCTTTGTTTTTAGTATTCAAAAACAATATTAATAAAAACTGGTAAAAACGATATTAAATTTTCTTCCTTCAGCTGTATTATACTGACTAACGTTGGCAATAGAAGGTTCAGTGTAGAAATTGGTTCTATTAAAAAAAATTTTTACTTATCTGTATTATGAAATAGGGTGATGTAAATCAAATTAGTTGACTATGGCGGTGGATGTAGGTAGAGATGTAGATACACGAAACTTTCTGGGAAAAATGGTAATTTAGCAGAATCTGGTAGGGAAACTCCGGGCTGGCTATTGCTATTATGACAGATGATATGGTTGATGAATATTCAATTTCTATAGGTGACACAATGATGCATTCGGCATAAAGTGGTGATTCTGGTGACTTTTAAAAATGGTGGCTGGTTTGCAGGAGTTTTCTTGCCTTGGTAGTTGAGGATTCTACTATTTGGGTTGCGGCCAACAGTGGTTAATGGCAAATAAATTTTTGTTCCAAACACGCGCCTCAATAACTGGAGAACAATGTGTTCACTATGGTGGTGGTAAAAGTGTGTTTGGCAATAACTGCTGCTATTTGTTACTTTGTTGAATATTTTAGAGCAAATACTTTGTAATATACAACACACAATTTCTATTGCCGTGCAAGTCAAAAAACTTAATTAGTGGCTTTTACAAGTTTTATTCGATCACCGCAAGGCAGATTTTAATGGATCTCTTTTACTTTATGGTGGAGAGTCTTTTTATTTTATTTTGTAATTTAAGTATTACTTTACTTTTATAAACACTTTTACCACACCAACAGCTGCAAAGAAAATTTCTTTTATTTTCAAGGATTGCACACAAATTTTTCAGTTTTAAATTTTTTGATCTTCACACAATCACCAATATCACTTGAATGACGCCTTTCAATTTTCTCTCCTTTCCTTCTAGAAGCACGCTTCTAGAACTTTTAAGAACTCATGCCATTTTCCCGTTATAATATTTTTTTATACGAATGAATTCAAAAGAAAACACGTCAAATAAAATTTGAATATCCACTAACATCCTTGCCAGATTCAAAAACAATGACAGTGATGTCAATAATATCAAAATCAAAAGATCCAAAAAAAAAACTATTTAGGATATGATGTTAAGACATAAACATTTGCAGTATGCATATATAGAGACATAGAAATATCAAAAGAAACAAAACTGTGAGCATATAAAAAACAACTTAGCGATTCCTCGGCAATCATACATTACAGTCTATATTAATTTCATTGTTGCCAAGCTGAACCAGCAGCAAATAAATTTCAAATTAAAATATAATTATGACAACGTCGAATAATAAATTTCTTAAATATGTATATATAAAATTTTAAATAAAAGAGCGTTTTAAATGAAAAATATTTGTTTAGAAGATATGTATATAGCAGTCTTTATAAAGAATTTATAATATTATATTATAACATATCTTCATTACATACTGTTGTCTTACACTGAAGCTGGTCCACGACAATTGGGTATCAATCTCCATCTCGTGCCAATTATTATGGTTAGAGATTTTAATAAAAACTAGATATGCCAACGGACGACACAATCGCCCGTATTCTAGAATCTAAATGTAAATAATTTTATTAAGATTCAAAGAAAATGTATCTAAACGTCATAAGAAATGCATTAAAACACAGCCACTCACATACTTACATACATACATATGCATAATTAAATAATACATGAAATTAAAAACACAAACGAAATCCCTTTAACTAAGGTACTTCAATTTATTGAACTCTCCTCCTTTAAGTATTATGGCTTTCGTACAATTACAAATAAGAGAAAAAAATTTTAGATCAAGAGAAATGTTACAAGCACACACACAATCTCATGTTTTGTTTACTTGTAAGCAAGGCGAATTCACATAAGATGATCTTAATTCGCCAGCTGACTACCGGCTGATAAATTTTCTGCTGTCAAAATCTTCTTTTGCTTGTTCACCTTTCTGTTTTGATTTTTTCAATTGGAAATTATTTTGTGCGCCAAATAGTTAAAAATTATACTGTGCCTTAAATTTTATGAATATTGTTCCAGTAAAAATTTAATAAAACAAAAAACATTGAAAATGCGTAGCTTTGCTGTTTGAGGGCAAAAATTCCGCAAGGGAGAAGGAACATTGTTCCGTATTCCCAAAGATGTGGAGTCGCGAGTGAAATTTTTTTTTTGTGAAGTTAAAGTTTTTGTGATTTTTTTTAATTCGATATTTTAAGTTGCGCCCTTGAGCCAAAAAAAGTTATAAAATTTATTTTAGACATATACATATCTTAAATAAAATGTTGTAGCTCATTTAATAAGCGCGAAATTACTATTATCGGGCAAAAAATTAAAAAGTTACGACACATTTACTTAATGTATCCGACTTTGAATTTTCGGATGTTTTCATTAAAAATAATTTTTTTTTAAATCTAAATTCAGTAACTCAATGAATTTTTAGCCGATCAACACACTATACATATGGAGTGATAAAAGAAAGACATATCTTCCCAGCAGTGTACAATTTACGTAATTTGGATAAAGAGTTCTCAAGATTTTTGGAAATACCTTTGCAAACTGCAAAATTAACTCGTTTTTCGCGAATATCTCGAAAACGCTTCGCAAGAAAAATTATTAAAGGCCATATTCATTGTCAGCAGCCCCAATTTAGTTAAAAAAACATTTATTTTTAGAGGTTGATTTTCTTGTGGCATCCAGCAGTAGTCACCTATCATGAGTGTTTTCACTAAATATGTCGTAAGTGTTTAATTTTTTGTCCTCTGATAACAATTTAGCACTTAATAAGTTGGCTACAAGATTTTATTTAAGATGCAAGTTTAAGATAAATTTTAGAATTTTTTTTGACTTAAGGGTGCAACTTAAAATACTGAATGTAAAAAAAATTTTTTTGAATATAAACGGCCGTAACTCAATGAATTTTTATCCGATCATTACTTCTATATCTTCGGAGTAAAGTCAATCATAATACAGGTAACTAACATCAACACAAAACTCACCAGTTCAGAGGTCAAACAAAGAGGTAAAACGAAGCAAAGAAAAGGAAAAAATCAAATAAAGCTTTTAAAATCTTAGGTAGAACAAAATGACGCACTTGTAGATGAAATGAAGGCATATACAATAAATCTTGGTTCGATTGCAAATGCGTAATATTGGTGGCTATTAAAAAAATGCAACATATCCAATCATTGTTTTTTCAGCAAACACATATTTTTTTGTATATTTAAAAATAAAAATTTTTTAAACTCTTAAATTTTACTTATTTTTAAGTCAGATTGATAGGGTTGCTTTTTCTAAAGAAGCTTTTAATTTTCTATAAAAATTAAAAATTCTAAGAATTACAACTAAAAAAGTAATGGAAACATTGTTCTTAGCCGTTTAATTACGAACAAAAAGAGCTTTTATTTCCAAACGAAAAAACAAAATGAACTCAATTCCCACCTCGATCGTTTGGCTAATAATCGCTTGCCTTCTAACGTAAGGCAGTTCGATGAACAGGCTGTTAAAAAATAGAGTTTAACAGAGAATTTCCCAATTTAACTGTAAAAGAAATAAATTTCTGAGAATCGACTTGAACGCTTAAAAGTGCTCTCGAGCAAAACAGAAAAATATGATTTGAGTACTTTTTGATGTGTAAACATCTACTTATATGCAAGGGGTAAAAATCTTTTCACAATACAATTACAAATTTTGTGTCAGATCACAACGGGTTATGAAATCGGTGCGAGGTATGTATGAGTGTATTAGTTTAATCATACGAACAAGAAGTACAAAGAAACTTAACAGCTGCATAGAAATACACTCATCCGAATTTTAATACATACCTTCAGGAGTTAATTTTAATAGAAATTGTTTGTGAAGTGTAATACTGTTTCCAGTGGTGATAATTTTGTTATAAAGTTTAAAATAATAATAATAATATGTATAAAAATATAAAAAAATAACATATATATGTATATGTATAAACTTTGAAATTTATTTGCTGGTGGTTCAGCTTGGTCTTGTAATTAATAAATGTATCGCTAGTGGGTGCGTGCGTGTTGGATTGATTGTGAGATTAGAGTGTTAAATGTACTCTATGCCCTTTTTATGTAATAGTAATACTTATGTTGGGTGGGTAAATATACCAAGGGTGTAATTTTTGCTGCTCACATAAAAACGACAGTTGTAGACTTGGTTCGAGATATTCTAAATACTGAAAACAGCCAGAATGTTACAAAAATGTTAAAACATGGACTACGGGAGCCATTGATGTTCGCTAGCTAAGAGTCCGTTGTGGACTAAGAGTCCGTTGTAGACTCCCTATTTTTTTGTAGATTTTAAAAATTTCATGTTCGTAAAAAAAATCTAGCCTGATCATAGAAAATAACAGAAAGAGCCCGATATGATCAAGAAGGGAATTCAACTGGGAATAACACCTAGCGTATCAACCGCATACTAAAGAAAAGTGTCATCAGATGTTGTGCGATGAGCTTGGCCTCTATACCCTACCTCTACCAATGTCCTGCTGGCCTTAATCCTTGTACAGAACCCCACAATAGATCACTTTACTTCACCAAACCGGAAAAGAAAACTAGTTAAATTTTACTCCATTTCATTAGTTACTTTACTAACTTCATTTATTATTTACTAAGTAAAATTTATTTTTTATTTTAACCAATAGACTCACGACAATGATAATTTGTCTACATTTAGATATACATATATATATATATATATATATATATATATATATATATATATATATATATATCTATATATATATATAGATATATTTTCAATATTCCATTGGAATTGAGGTAATTGTTGATTTATAATTAACAAAAAAAAACTATTAGAGCGAAAGTCTTATCAAACTATTTTCTGTATTTGCTGAATTCACCAAAACCTTTTATATCTCTGTATCGATGGTCTTATCATATAAAATACTAAAAAAATGGTTGTTGGCAATTTCGAGAAAAAACCCCATAAATTAAATTAAATACCCATGTCACTTCTATTTCATAGGTTTCAAACTGTTGTATTTAACAAGACTCTCTGAGAGAATTTCGATAGAGTGTGATTTTCTTTTGGGTAATTAAAATAACCCAATGCATTAATGCACTTAAAACACTTATACGATACAAATTGTGGTGAACTAAGCATACGTTTATTTGACAATTTTTTTATTATTTTATATATGTACATATTTGTTTTTCTTTGTTTTTTTTTCTTATAGTAATATAAATGGGTAAATAATTAGGTATGTATACCAAAAGAAATAAATTCAAATGAATAGTAATCTACATTTTATAATTGTTAGTTACAACATCGAACAAGGGATTGAATAAAATAATTGCAATAGAAACAACTGTGTGCAAAACTAAAAGGAATCGTCGAAAGAAATTCCGTAGGTAAGATACAACACCAAAATCAAATTTGTATGGTTATTAAACACTTTAGCCCGACTACAAGAAATTATTTCGGTCTGAAGTTATATACATACATATGTATATATAAGCGTGGCTATTTTTACTTTATACAACTTTGGATCAATAAATCGGAAATTAGATGATTTCTTTGAATCTTAATTTTCCTTTGTTTTTAGTATTCAAAAACAATATTAATAAAAACTGGTAAAAACGATATTAAATTTTCTTCCTTCAGCTGTATTATACTGACTAACGTTGGCAATAGAAGGTTCAGTGTAGAAATTGGTTCTATTAAAAAAAATTTTTACTTATCTGTATTATGAAATAGGGTGATGTAAATCAAATTAGTTGACTATGGCGGTGGATGTAGGTAGAGATGTAGATACACGAAACTTTCTGGGAAAAATGGTAATTTAGCAGAATCTGGTAGGGAAACTCCGGGCTGGCTATTTCTATTATGACAGATGATATGGTTGATGAATATTCAATTTCTATAGGTGACACAATGATGCATTCGGCATAAAGTGGTGATTCTGGTGACTTTTAAAAATGGTGGCTGGTTTGCAGGAGTTTTCTTGCCTTGGTAGTTGAGGATTCTACTATTTGGGTTGCGGCCAACATTGGTTAATGGCAAATAAATTTTTGTTCCAAACACGCGCCTCAATAACTGGAGAACAATGTGTTCACTATGGTGGTGGTAAAAGTGTGTTTGGCAATAACTGCTGCTATTGTATACAACACACAATTTCTATTGCCGTGCAAGTCAAAAAACTTAATTAGTGGCTTTTACAAGTTTTATTCGATCACCGCAAGGCAGATTTTAATGGATCTCTTTTACTTTATGGTGGAGAGTCTTTTTATTTTATTTTGTAATTTAAGTATTACTTTACTTTTATAAACACTTTTACCACACCAACAGCCGCAAAGAAAATTTCTTTTATTTTCAAGGATTGCACACAAATTTTTCAGTTTTAAATTTTTTGATCTTCACACAATCACCAATATCACTTGAATGACGCCTTTCAATTTTCTCTCCTTTCCTTCTAGAAGCACGCTTCTAGAACTTTTAAGAACTCATGCCATTTTCCCGTTATAATATTTTTTTATACGAATGAATTCAAAAGAAAACACGTCAAATAAAATTTGAATATCCACTAACATCCTTGCCAGATTCAAAAACAATGACAGTGATGTCAATAATATCAAAATCAAAAGATCCAAAAAAAAAACTATTTAGGATATGATGTTAAGACATAAACATTTGCAGTATGCATATATAGAGACATAGAAATATCAAAAGAAACAAAACTGTGAGCATATAAAAAACAACTTAGCGATTCCTCGGCAATCATACATTACAGTCTATATTAATTTCATTGTTGCCAAGCTGAACCAGCAGCAAATAAATTTCAAATTAAAATATAATTATGACAACGTCGAATAATAAATTTCTTAAATATGTATATATAAAATTTTAAATAAAAGAGCGTTTTAAATGAAAAATATTTGTTTAGAAGATATGTATATAGCAGTCTTTATAAAGAATTTATAATATTATATTATAACATATCTTCATTACATACTGTTGTCTTACACTGAAGCTGGTCCACGACAATTGGGTATCAATCTCCATCTCGTGCCAATTATTATGGTTAGAGATTTTAATAAAAACTAGATATGCCAACGGACGACACAATCGCCCGTATTCTAGAATCTAAATGTAAATAATTTTATTAAGATTCAAAGAAAATGTATCTAAACGTCATAAGAAATGCATTAAAACACAGCCACTCACATACTTACATACATACATATGCATAATTAAATAATACATGAAATTAAAAACACAAACGAAATCCCTTTAAATAAGGTACTTCAATTTATTGAACTCTCCTCCTTTAAGTATTATGGCTTTCGTACAATTACAAATAAGAGAAAAAAATTTTAGATCAAGAGAAATGTTACAAGCACACACACAATCTCATGTTTTGTTTACTTGTAAGCAAGGCGAATTCACATAAGATGATCTTAATTCGCCAGCTGACTACCGGCTGATAAATTTTCTGCTGTCAAAATCTTCTTTTGCTTGTTCACCTTTCTGTTTTGATTTTTTCAATTGGAAATTATTTTGTGCGCCAAATAGTTAAAAATTATACTGTGCCTTAAATTTTATGAATATTGTTCCAGTAAAAATTTAATAAAACAAAAAACATTGAAAATGCGTAGCTTTGCTGTTTGAGGGCAAAAATTCCGCAAGGGAGAAGGAACATTGTTCCGTATTCCCAAAGATGTGGAGTGCGAGTGAAATTTTTTTTTTGTGAAGTTAAAGTTTTTGTGATTTTTTTTAATTCGATATTTTAAGTTGCGCCCTTGAGCCAAAAAAAGTTATAAAATTTATTTTAGACATATACATATCTTAAATAAAATGTTGTAGCTCATTTAATAAGCGCGAAATTACTATTATCGGGCAAAAAATTAAAAAGTTACGACACATTTACTTAATGTATCCGACTTTGAATTTTCGGATGTTTTCATTAAAAATAATTTTTTTTTAAATCTAAATTCAGTAACTCAATGAATTTTTAGCCGATCAACACACTATACATATGGAGTGATAAAAGAAAGACATATCTTCCCAGCAGTGTACAATTTACGTAATTTGGATAAAGAGTTCTCAAGATTTTTGGAAATACCTTTGCAAACTGCAAAATTAACTCGTTTTTCGCGAATATCTCGAAAACGCTTCGCAAGAAAAATTATTAAAGGCCATATTCATTGTCAGCAGCCCCAATTTAGTTAAAAAAACATTTATTTTTAGAGGTTGATTTTCTTGTGGCATCCAGCAGTAGTCACCTATCATGAGTGTTTTCACTAAATATGTCGTAAGTGTTTAATTTTTTGTCCTCTGATAACAATTTAGCACTTAATAAGTTGGCTACAAGATTTTATTTAAGATGCAAGTTTAAGATAAATTTTAGAATTTTTTTTGACTTAAGGGTGCAACTTAAAATACTGAATGTAAAAAAAATTTTTTTGAATATAAACGGCCGTAACTCAATGAATTTTTATCCGATCATTACTTCTATATCTTCGGAGTAAAGTCAATCATAATACAGGTAACTAACATCAACACAAAACTCACCAGTTCAGAGGTCAAACAAAGAGGTAAAACGAAGCAAAGAAAAGGAAAAAATCAAATAAAGCTTTTAAAATCTTAGGTAGAATAAAATGACGCACTTGTAGATGAAATGAAGGCATATACAATAAATCTTGGTTCGATTGCAAATGCGTAATATTGGTGGCTATTAAAAAAATGCAACATATCCAATCATTGTTTTTTCAGCAAACACATATTTTTTTGTATATTTAAAAATAAAAATTTTTTAAACTCTTAAATTTTACTTATTTTTAAGTCAGATTGATAGGGTTGCTTTTTCTAAAGAAGCTTTTAATTTTCTATAAAAATTAAAAATTCTAAGAATTACAACTAAAAAAGTAATGGAAACATTGTTCTTAGCCGTTTAATTACGAACAAAAAGAGCTTTTATTTCCAAACGAAACAACAAAATGAACTCAATTCCCACCTCGATCGTTTGGCTAATAATCGCTTGCCTTCTAACGTAAGGCAGTTCGATGAACAGGCTGTTAAAAAATAGAGTTTAACAGAGAATTTCCCAATTTAACTGTAAAAGAAATAAATTTCTGAGAATCGACTTGAACGCTTAAAAGTGCTCTCGAGCAAAACAGAAAAATATGATTTGAGTACTTTTTGATGTGTAAACATCTACTTATATGCAAGGGGTAAAAATCTTTTCACAATACAATTACAAATTTTGTGTCAGATCACAACGGGTTATGAAATCGGTGCGAGGTATGTATGAGTGTATTAGTTTAATCATACGAACAAGAAGTACAAAGAAACTTAACAGCTGCATAGAAATACACTCATCCGAATTTTAATACATACCTTCAGGAGTTAATTTTAATAGAAATTGTTTGTGAAGTGTAATACTGTTTCCAGTGGTGATAATTTTGTTATAAAGTTTAAAATAATAATAATAATATGTATAAAAATATAAAAAAATAACATATATATATGTATAAACTTTGAAATTTATTTGCTGGTGGTTCAGCTTGGTCTTGTAATTAATAAATGTATCGCTAGTGGGTGCGTGCGTGTTGGATTGATTGTGAGATTAGAGTGTTAAATGTACTCTATGCCCTTTTTATGTAATAGTAATACTTATGTTGGGTGGGTAAATATACCAAGGGTGTAATTTTTGCTGCTCACATAAAAACGACAGTTGTAGACTTGGTTCGAGATATTCTAAATACTGAAAACAGCCAGAATGTTACAAAAATGTTAAAACATGGACTACGGGAGCCATTGATGTTCGCTAGCTAAGAGTCCGTTGTGGACTAAGAGTCCGTTGTAGACTCCCTATTTTTTTGTAGATTTTAAAAATTTCATGTTCGTAAAAAAAATCTAGCCTGATCATAGAAAATAACAGAAAGAGCCCGATATGATCAAGAAGGGAATTCAACTGGGAATAACACCTAGCGTATCAACCGCATACTAAAGAAAAGTGTCATCAGATGTTGTGCGATGAGCTTGGCCTCTATACCCTACCTCTACCAATGTCCTGCTGGCCTTAATCCTTGTACAGAACCCCACAATAGATCACTTTACTTCACCAAACCGGAAAAGAAAACTAGTTAAATTTTACTCCATTTCATTAGTTACTTTACTAACTTCATTTATTATTTACTAAGTAAAATTTATTTTTTATTTTAACCAATAGACTCACGACAATGATAATTTGTCTACATTTAGATATACATATATATATATATATATATATATATATATATATATATATATATATATATCTATATATATATATAGATATATTTTCAATATTCCATTGGAATTGAGGTAATTGTTGATTTATAATTAACAAAAAAAAACTATTAGAGCGAAAGTCTTATCAAACTATTTTCTGTATTTGCTGAATTCACCAAAACCTTTTATATCTCTGTATCGATGGTCTTATCATATAAAATACTAAAAAAATGGTTGTTGGCAATTTCGAGAAAAAACCCCATAAATTAAATTAAATACCCATGTCACTTCTATTTCATAGGTTTCAAACTGTTGTATTTAACAAGACTCTCTGAGAGAATTTCGATAGAGTGTGATTTTCTTTTGGGTAATTAAAATAACCCAATGCATTAATGCACTTAAAACACTTATACGATACAAATTGTGGTGAACTAAGCATACGTTTATTTGACAATTTTTTTATTATTTTATATATGTACATATTTGTTTTTCTTTGTTTTTTTTTCTTATAGTAATATAAATGGGTAAATAATTAGGTATGTATACCAAAAGAAATAAATTCAAATGAATAGTAATCTACATTTTATAATTGTTAGTTACAACATCGAACAAGGGATTGAATAAAATAATTGCAATAGAAACAACTGTGTGCAAAACTAAAAGGAATCGTCGAAAGAAATTCCGTAGGTAAGATACAACACCAAAATCAAATTTGTATGGTTATTAAACACTTTAGCCCGACTACAAGAAATTATTTCGGTCTGAAGTTATATACATACATATGTATATATAAGCGTGGCTATTTTTACTTTATACAACTTTGGATCAATAAATCGGAAATTAGATGATTTCTTTGAATCTTAATTTTCCTTTGTTTTTAGTATTCAAAAACAATATTAATAAAAACTGGTAAAAACGATATTAAATTTTCTTCCTTCAGCTGTATTATACTGACTAACGTTGGCAATAGAAGGTTCAGTGTAGAAATTGGTTCTATTAAAAAAAATTTTTACTTATCTGTATTATGAAATAGGGTGATGTAAATCAAATTAGTTGACTATGGCGGTGGATGTAGGTAGAGATGTAGATACACGAAACTTTCTGGGAAAAATGGTAATTTAGCAGAATCTGGTAGGGAAACTCCGGGCTGGCTATTTCTATTATGACAGATGATATGGTTGATGAATATTCAATTTCTATAGGTGACACAATGATGCATTCGGCATAAAGTGGTGATTCTGGTGACTTTTAAAAATGGTGGCTGGTTTGCAGGAGTTTTCTTGCCTTGGTAGTTGAGGATTCTACTATTTGGGTTGCGGCCAACATTGGTTAATGGCAAATAAATTTTTGTTCCAAACACGCGCCTCAATAACTGGAGAACAATGTGTTCACTATGGTGGTGGTAAAAGTGTGTTTGGCAATAACTGCTGCTATTGTATACAACACACAATTTCTATTGCCGTGCAAGTCAAAAAACTTAATTAGTGGCTTTTACAAGTTTTATTCGATCACCGCAAGGCAGATTTTAATGGATCTCTTTTACTTTATGGTGGAGAGTCTTTTTATTTTATTTTGTAATTTAAGTATTACTTTACTTTTATAAACACTTTTACCACACCAACAGCCGCAAAGAAAATTTCTTTTATTTTCAAGGATTGCACACAAATTTTTCAGTTTTAAATTTTTTGATCTTCACACAATCACCAATATCACTTGAATGACGCCTTTCAATTTTCTCTCCTTTCCTTCTAGAAGCACGCTTCTAGAACTTTTAAGAACTCATGCCATTTTCCCGTTATAATATTTTTTTATACGAATGAATTCAAAAGAAAACACGTCAAATAAAATTTGAATATCCACTAACATCCTTGCCAGATTCAAAAACAATGACAGTGATGTCAATAATATCAAAATCAAAAGATCCAAAAAAAAAACTATTTAGGATATGATGTTAAGACATAAACATTTGCAGTATGCATATATAGAGACATAGAAATATCAAAAGAAACAAAACTGTGAGCATATAAAAAACAACTTAGCGATTCCTCGGCAATCATACATTACAGTCTATATTAATTTCATTGTTGCCAAGCTGAACCAGCAGCAAATAAATTTCAAATTAAAATATAATTATGACAACGTCGAATAATAAATTTCTTAAATATGTATATATAAAATTTTAAATAAAAGAGCGTTTTAAATGAAAAATATTTGTTTAGAAGATATGTATATAGCAGTCTTTATAAAGAATTTATAATATTATATTATAACATATCTTCATTACATACTGTTGTCTTACACTGAAGCTGGTCCACGACAATTGGGTATCAATCTCCATCTCGTGCCAATTATTATGGTTAGAGATTTTAATAAAAACTAGATATGCCAACGGACGACACAATCGCCCGTATTCTAGAATCTAAATGTAAATAATTTTATTAAGATTCAAAGAAAATGTATCTAAACGTCATAAGAAATGCATTAAAACACAGCCACTCACATACTTACATACATACATATGCATAATTAAATAATACATGAAATTAAAAACACAAACGAAATCCCTTTAAATAAGGTACTTCAATTTATTGAACTCTCCTCCTTTAAGTATTATGGCTTTCGTACAATTACAAATAAGAGAAAAAAATTTTAGATCAAGAGAAATGTTACAAGCACACACACAATCTCATGTTTTGTTTACTTGTAAGCAAGGCGAATTCACATAAGATGATCTTAATTCGCCAGCTGACTACCGGCTGATAAATTTTCTGCTGTCAAAATCTTCTTTTGCTTGTTCACCTTTCTGTTTTGATTTTTTCAATTGGAAATTATTTTGTGCGCCAAATAGTTAAAAATTATACTGTGCCTTAAATTTTATGAATATTGTTCCAGTAAAAATTTAATAAAACAAAAAACATTGAAAATGCGTAGCTTTGCTGTTTGAGGGCAAAAATTCCGCAAGGGAGAAGGAACATTGTTCCGTATTCCCAAAGATGTGGAGTGCGAGTGAAATTTTTTTTTTGTGAAGTTAAAGTTTTTGTGATTTTTTTTAATTCGATATTTTAAGTTGCGCCCTTGAGCCAAAAAAAGTTATAAAATTTATTTTAGACATATACATATCTTAAATAAAATGTTGTAGCTCATTTAATAAGCGCGAAATTACTATTATCGGGCAAAAAATTAAAAAGTTACGACACATTTACTTAATGTATCCGACTTTGAATTTTCGGATGTTTTCATTAAAAATAATTTTTTTTTAAATCTAAATTCAGTAACTCAATGAATTTTTAGCCGATCAACACACTATACATATGGAGTGATAAAAGAAAGACATATCTTCCCAGCAGTGTACAATTTACGTAATTTGGATAAAGAGTTCTCAAGATTTTTGGAAATACCTTTGCAAACTGCAAAATTAACTCGTTTTTCGCGAATATCTCGAAAACGCTTCGCAAGAAAAATTATTAAAGGCCATATTCATTGTCAGCAGCCCCAATTTAGTTAAAAAAACATTTATTTTTAGAGGTTGATTTTCTTGTGGCATCCAGCAGTAGTCACCTATCATGAGTGTTTTCACTAAATATGTCGTAAGTGTTTAATTTTTTGTCCTCTGATAACAATTTAGCACTTAATAAGTTGGCTACAAGATTTTATTTAAGATGCAAGTTTAAGATAAATTTTAGAATTTTTTTTGACTTAAGGGTGCAACTTAAAATACTGAATGTAAAAAAAATTTTTTTGAATATAAACGGCCGTAACTCAATGAATTTTTATCCGATCATTACTTCTATATCTTCGGAGTAAAGTCAATCATAATACAGGTAACTAACATCAACACAAAACTCACCAGTTCAGAGGTCAAACAAAGAGGTAAAACGAAGCAAAGAAAAGGAAAAAATCAAATAAAGCTTTTAAAATCTTAGGTAGAATAAAATGACGCACTTGTAGATGAAATGAAGGCATATACAATAAATCTTGGTTCGATTGCAAATGCGTAATATTGGTGGCTATTAAAAAAATGCAACATATCCAATCATTGTTTTTTCAGCAAACACATATTTTTTTGTATATTTAAAAATAAAAATTTTTTAAACTCTTAAATTTTACTTATTTTTAAGTCAGATTGATAGGGTTGCTTTTTCTAAAGAAGCTTTTAATTTTCTATAAAAATTAAAAATTCTAAGAATTACAACTAAAAAAGTAATGGAAACATTGTTCTTAGCCGTTTAATTACGAACAAAAAGAGCTTTTATTTCCAAACGAAACAACAAAATGAACTCAATTCCCACCTCGATCGTTTGGCTAATAATCGCTTGCCTTCTAACGTAAGGCAGTTCGATGAACAGGCTGTTAAAAAATAGAGTTTAACAGAGAATTTCCCAATTTAACTGTAAAAGAAATAAATTTCTGAGAATCGACTTGAACGCTTAAAAGTGCTCTCGAGCAAAACAGAAAAATATGATTTGAGTACTTTTTGATGTGTAAACATCTACTTATATGCAAGGGGTAAAAATCTTTTCACAATACAATTACAAATTTTGTGTCAGATCACAACGGGTTATGAAATCGGTGCGAGGTATGTATGAGTGTATTAGTTTAATCATACGAACAAGAAGTACAAAGAAACTTAACAGCTGCATAGAAATACACTCATCCGAATTTTAATACATACCTTCAGGAGTTAATTTTAATAGAAATTGTTTGTGAAGTGTAATACTGTTTCCAGTGGTGATAATTTTGTTATAAAGTTTAAAATAATAATAATAATATGTATAAAAATATAAAAAAATAACATATATATATGTATAAACTTTGAAATTTATTTGCTGGTGGTTCAGCTTGGTCTTGTAATTAATAAATGTATCGCTAGTGGGTGCGTGCGTGTTGGATTGATTGTGAGATTAGAGTGTTAAATGTACTCTATGCCCTTTTTATGTAATAGTAATACTTATGTTGGGTGGGTAAATATACCAAGGGTGTAATTTTTGCTGCTCACATAAAAACGACAGTTGTAGACTTGGTTCGAGATATTCTAAATACTGAAAACAGCCAGAATGTTACAAAAATGTTAAAACATGGACTACGGGAGCCATTGATGTTCGCTAGCTAAGAGTCCGTTGTGGACTAAGAGTCCGTTGTAGACTCCCTATTTTTTTGTAGATTTTAAAAATTTCATGTTCGTAAAAAAAATCTAGCCTGATCATAGAAAATAACAGAAAGAGCCCGATATGATCAAGAAGGGAATTCAACTGGGAATAACACCTAGCGTATCAACCGCATACTAAAGAAAAGTGTCATCAGATGTTGTGCGATGAGCTTGGCCTCTATACCCTACCTCTACCAATGTCCTGCTGGCCTTAATCCTTGTACAGAACCCCACAATAGATCACTTTACTTCACCAAACCGGAAAAGAAAACTAGTTAAATTTTACTCCATTTCATTAGTTACTTTACTAACTTCATTTATTATTTACTAAGTAAAATTTATTTTTTATTTTAACCAATAGACTCACGACAATGATAATTTGTCTACATTTAGATATATATATATATATATATATATATATATATATATATATATATATATATATATATATATATATATATATCTATATATATATATATATATAGATATATTTTCAATATTCCATTGGAATTGAGGTAATTGTTGATTTATAATTAACAAAAAAAACTATTAGAGCGAAAGTCTTATCAAACTATTTTCTATATTTGCTGAATTCACCAAAACCTTTTATATCTCTGTATCGATGGTCTTATCATATAAAATACTAAAAAAAATGGTTGTTGGCAATTTCGAGAAAAAACCCCATAAATTAAATTAAATACCCATGTCACTTCTATTTCATAGGTTTCAAACTGTTGTATTTAACAAGACTCTCTGAGAGAATTTCGATAGAGTGTGATTTTCTTTTGGGTAATTAAAATAACCCAATGCATTAATGCACTTAAAACACTTATACGATACAAATTGTGGTGAACTAAGCATACGTTTATTTGACAATTTTTTTATTATTTTATATATGTACATATTTGTTTTTCTTTGTTTTTTTTTCTTATAGTAATATAAATGGGTAAATAATTAGGTATGTATACCAAAAGAAATAAATTCAAATGAATAGTAATCTACATTTTATAATTGTTAGTTACAACATCGAACAAGGGATTGAATAAAATAATTGCAATAGAAACAACTGTGTGCAAAACTAAAAGGAATCGTCGAAAGAAATTCCGTAGGTAAGATACAACACCAAAATCAAATTTGTATGGTTATTAAACACTTTAGCCCGACTACAAGAAATTATTTCGGTCTGAAGTTATATACATACATATGTATATATAAGCGTGGCTATTTTTACTTTATACAACTTTGGATCAATAAATCGGAAATTAGATGATTTCTTTGAATCTTAATTTTCCTTTGTTTTTAGTATTCAAAAACAATATTAATAAAAACTGGTAAAAACGATATTAAATTTTCTTCCTTCAGCTGTATTATACTGACTAACGTTGGCAATAGAAGGTTCAGTGTAGAAATTGGTTCTATTAAAAAAAATTTTTACTTATCTGTATTATGAAATAGGGTGATGTAAATCAAATTAGTTGACTATGGCGGTGGATGTAGGTAGAGATGTAGATACACGAAACTTTCTGGGAAAAATGGTAATTTAGCAGAATCTGGTAGGGAAACTCCGGGCTGGCTATTGCTATTATGACAGATGATATGGTTGATGAATATTCAATTTCTATAGGTGACACAATGATGCATTCGGCATAAAGTGGTGATTCTGGTGACTTTTAAAAATGGTGGCTGGTTTGCAGGAGTTTTCTTGCCTTGGTAGTTGAGGATTCTACTATTTGGGTTGCGGCCAACAGTGGTTAATGGCAAATAAATTTTTGTTCCAAACACGCGCCTCAATAACTGGAGAACAATGTGTTCACTATGGTGGTGGTAAAAGTGTGTTTGGCAATAACTGCTGCTATTGTAGCACTTTTTGAAGCGTTGACGTGATGTTACTTTGTTGAATATTTTAGAGCAAATACTTTGTAATATACAACACACAATTTCTATTGCCGTGCAAGTCAAAAAACTTAATTAGTGGCTTTTACAAGTTTTATTCGATCACCGCAAGGCAGATTTTAATGGATCTCTTTTACTTTATGGTGGAGAGTCTTTTTATTTTATTTTGTAATTTAAGTATTACTTTACTTTTATAAACACTTTTACCACACCAACAGCCGCAAAGAAAATTTCTTTTATTTTCAAGGATTGCACACAAATTTTTCAGTTTTAAATTTTTTGATCTTCACACAATCACCAATATCACTTGAATGACGCCTTTCAATTTTCTCTCCTTTCCTTCTAGAAGCACGCTTCTAGAACTTTTAAGAACTCATGCCATTTTCCCGTTATAATATTTTTTTATACGAATGAATTCAAAAGAAAACACGTCAAATAAAATTTGAATATCCACTAACATCCTTGCCAGATTCAAAAACAATGACAGTGATGTCAATAATATCAAAATCAAAAGATCCAAAAAAAAAACTATTTAGGATATGATGTTAAGACATAAACATTTGCAGTATGCATATATAGAGACATAGAAATATCAAAAGAAACAAAACTGTGAGCATATAAAAAACAACTTAGCGATTCCTCGGCAATCATACATTACAGTCTATATTAATTTCATTGTTGCCAAGCTGAACCAGCAGCAAATAAATTTCAAATTAAAATATAATTATGACAACGTCGAATAATAAATTTCTTAAATATGTATATATAAAATTTTAAATAAAAGAGCGTTTTAAATGAAAAATATTTGTTTAGAAGATATGTATATAGCAGTCTTTATAAAGAATTTATAATATTATATTATAACATATCTTCATTACATACTGTTGTCTTACACTGAAGCTGGTCCACGACAATTGGGTATCAATCTCCATCTCGTGCCAATTATTATGGTTAGAGATTTTAATAAAAACTAGATATGCCAACGGACGACACAATCGCCCGTATTCTAGAATCTAAATGTAAATAATTGTATTAAGATTCAAAGAAAATGTATCTAAACGTCATAAGAAATGCATTAAAACACAGCCACTCACATACTTACATACATACATATGCATAATTAAATAATACATGAAATTAAAAACACAAACGAAATCCCTTTAACTAAGGTACTTCAATTTATTGAACTCTCCTCCTTTAAGTATTATGGCTTTCGTACAATTACAAATAAGAGAAAAAAATTTTAGATCAAGAGAAATGTTACAAGCACACACACAATCTCATGTTTTGTTTACTTGTAAGCAAGGCGAATTCACATAAGATGATCTTAATTCGCCAGCTGACTACCGGCTGATAAATTTTCTGCTGTCAAAATCTTCTTTTGCTTGTTCACCTTTCTGTTTTGATTTTTTCAATTGGAAATTATTTTGTGCGCCAAATAGTTAAAAATTATACTGTGCCTTAAATTTTATGAATATTGTTCCAGTAAAAATTTAATAAAACAAAAAACATTGAAAATGCGTAGCTTTGCTGTTTGAGGGCAAAAATTCCGCAAGGGAGAAGGAACATTGTTCCGTATTCCCAAAGATGTGGAGTCGCGAGTGAAATTTTTTTTTTGTGAAGTTAAAGTTTTTGTGATTTTTTTTAATTCGATATTTTAAGTTGCGCCCTTGAGCCAAAAAAAGTTATAAAATTTATTTTAGACATATACATATCTTAAATAAAATGTTGTAGCTCATTTAATAAGCGCGAAATTACTATTATCGGGCAAAAAATTAAAAAGTTACGACACATTTACTTAATGTATCCGACTTTGAATTTTCGGATGTTTTCATTAAAAATAATTTTTTTTTAAATCTAAATTCAGTAACTCAATGAATTTTTAGCCGATCAACACACTATACATATGGAGTGATAAAAGAAAGACATATCTTCCCAGCAGTGTACAATTTACGTAATTTGGATAAAGAGTTCTCAAGATTTTTGGAAATACCTTTGCAAACTGCAAAATTAACTCGTTTTTCGCGAATATCTCGAAAACGCTTCGCAAGAAAAATTATTAAAGGCCATATTCATTGTCAGCAGCCCCAATTTAGTTAAAAAAACATTTATTTTTAGAGGTTGATTTTCTTGTGGCATCCAGCAGTAGTCACCTATCATGAGTGTTTTCACTAAATATGTCGTAAGTGTTTAATTTTTTGTCCTCTGATAACAATTTAGCACTTAATAAGTTGGCTACAAGATTTTATTTAAGATGCAAGTTTAAGATAAATTTTAGAATTTTTTTTGACTTAAGGGTGCAACTTAAAATACTGAATGTAAAAAAAATTTTTTTGAATATAAACGGCCGTAACTCAATGAATTTTTATCCGATCATTACTTCTATATCTTCGGAGTAAAGTCAATCATAATACAGGTAACTAACATCAACACAAAACTCACCAGTTCAGAGGTCAAACAAAGAGGTAAAACGAAGCAAAGAAAAGGAAAAAATCAAATAAAGCTTTTAAAATCTTAGGTAGAACAAAATGACGCACTTGTAGATGAAATGAAGGCATATACAATAAATCTTGGTTCGATTGCAAATGCGTAATATTGGTGGCTATTAAAAAAATGCAACATATCCAATCATTGTTTTTTCAGCAAACACATATTTTTTTGTATATTTAAAAATAAAAATTTTTTAAACTCTTAAATTTTACTTATTTTTAAGTCAGATTGATAGGGTTGCTTTTTCTAAAGAAGCTTTTAATTTTCTATAAAAATTAAAAATTCTAAGAATTACAACTAAAAAAGTAATGGAAACATTGTTCTTAGCCGTTTAATTACGAACAAAAAGAGCTTTTATTTCCAAACGAAAAAACAAAATGAACTCAATTCCCACCTCGATCGTTTGGCTAATAATCGCTTGCCTTCTAACGTAAGGCAGTTCGATGAACAGGCTGTTAAAAAATAGAGTTTAACAGAGAATTTCCCAATTTAACTGTAAAAGAAATAAATTTCTGAGAATCGACTTGAACGCTTAAAAGTGCTCTCGAGCAAAACAGAAAAATATGATTTGAGTACTTTTTGATGTGTAAACATCTACTTATATGCAAGGGGTAAAAATCTTTTCACAATACAATTACAAATTTTGTGTCAGATCACAACGGGTTATGAAATCGGTGCGAGGTATGTATGAGTGTATTAGTTTAATCATACGAACAAGAAGTACAAAGAAACTTAACAGCTGCATAGAAATACACTCATCCGAATTTTAATACATACCTTCAGGAGTTAATTTTAATAGAAATTGTTTGTGAAGTGTAATACTGTTTCCAGTGGTGATAATTTTGTTATAAAGTTTAAAATAATAATAATAATATGTATAAAAATATAAAAAAATAACATATATACACATATGTTCATAATAATAGATACATATTAAAAAAAAATATGAAAGTGATGTTAACTTTTGAAATTTCTTCACATGCTGTCAATATTTGTTTTCTTATTAACAGTTTTATCTGCCACTAACATTCAAATAAAAAATCTGGCAACTATGTGCACTAAAGTTCATTTAAATAATCGGTTTTATTTGAACCTCAAAACAAATGTTGATCATTATAATAGATACACTTGGCTTAGTTGTCATTTTTGATTAAACAATTCAAATCAATTTTAGCTTTTTCGTTTGATTTTACACGTTACAGCAAGAAAAGTTGAATTTTGTAAAAAAAAACTAGACAGTTAAAATACTTTTTGGAATACAATGGGAAGAAATTGCCATTGCACCGAAGAAGAGAGAAAAATTGTCCAAATAATGAGAAATCAAGGAAAGTCCTTGCGCGAAATTGCAAAAAGCTTAGGAAGGTCTTTACATTTGGTCCAAAATGCTCTATTAAAAAAAAAAGATATAAAAACTCGCGGAAGACCAAAGAAAACAAGCACAGAAACTGACAGACGGATAATTATAATGGCCAAAAAAAATCCTTTTATATCTTCGAAAGCTATTTCTGCTGAAATTCATAACGAAGTGAGTCCGCCAACAGTTCGTCGTCGTCTTCTACAAGCCAATTTGCCAGGAAGAATCGCAAGGAAAGTTCCCCTTATGCGTAAACAAAATGTAAAAGCTAGATTACAGTTTGCTAAGGATCATTTACTTTGGTCTGGCGAGAAAAGATGGAGAAACATATTATGGAGCGATGAAACAAAAATAAATTTATTTGGAAACGATTGCCAAAGAAATGTCCGCCGACCTAAAGGCAAAGAATTCCACGTTAAGTTTACAAAAAAGACCATGAAACACGGTGGAGGGAATATTATGGTTTGGGGATGTTTTTCGTGGAATGGTGTTGGTCCAATATATCGCATTGAAAACACTATGAATGCAGATGGTTACAGAGATGTATTGGAAAATGTAATGCTTCCATATGCAAGTGAAAACATGCCATTACTGTGGACATTCCAACAAGACAACGACCCTAAGCATAGCTCCAGATTAGTTAAAAGTTGGTTCTCAGAAAATCATGTTCGTGTTTTGAATTGGCCAAGCCAATCTCCCGATTTAAATCCGATAGAAAACTTGTGGAGTTATTTGAAGAAAGGACTGTCCACAGAAGTTTTTAAAAATAAAGCCGATTTGTGGCAGAAAACCCAAAAAATATGGTATGAAATTCCTTTGCATACCTGTCAAAGCTTGATCTCTAGTATGCCTAGGAGAGTGATGAAACTTATGAACAATAAAGGCGGATGCACTGGATATTAGCCTAAATTTAATATTAATTAATTTTTATCTACTTATTAATATAGCGATTTTGAATCATAAGCCTTTTCTTAAATGTATCTATTATTATGAACACAATAATTTAACCCGTATCGATTCAATTTCTGAGTTTAAAAAAAATATCAATATTATTTGTTGCTTTCATTACATTATCAGTTTTTTAAAACAAGAATGAATTGTTTTTATATTAAAACTTGAGTTTTTTACTTTTTAAACTTGAGTTTTTTTACTCCTTCAATAAAACAAATGAGTGTATCTATTATTTTGAGCATATGTGTATATGTATAAACTTTGAAATTTATTTGCTGGTGGTTCAGCTTGGTCTTGTAATTAATAAATGTATCGCTAGTGGGTGCGTGCGTGTTGGATTGATTGTGAGATTAGAGTGTTAAATGTACTCTATGCCCTTTTTATGTAATAGTAATACTTATGTTGGGTGGGTAAATATACCAAGGGTGTAATTTTTGCTGCTCACATAAAAACGACAGTTGTAGACTTGGTTCGAGATATTCTAAATACTGAAAACAGCCAGAATGTTACAAAAATGTTAAAACATGGACTACGGGAGCCATTGATGTTCGCTAGCTAAGAGTCCGTTGTAGACTCCCTATTTTTTTGTAGATTTTAAAAATTTCATGTTCGTAAAAAAAATCTAGCCTGATCATAGAAAATAACAGAAAGAGCCCGATATGATCAAGAAGGGAATTCAACTGGGAATAACACCTAGCGTATCAACCGCATACTAAAGAAAAGTGTCATCAGATGTTGTGCGATGAGCTTGGCCTCTATACCCTACCTCTACCAATGTCCTGCTGGCCTTAATCCTTGTACAGAACCCCACAATAGATCACTTTACTTCACCAAACCGGAAAAGAAAACTAGTTAAATTTTACTCCATTTCATTAGTTACTTTACTAACTTCATTTATTATTTACTAAGTAAAATTTATTTTTTATTTTAACCAATAGACTCACGACAATGATAATTTGTCTACATTTAGATATACATATATATATATATATATATATATATATATATATATATATATATATATATATATATATATATATATATATATATATATATATATATATATATATATATATCTATATATATATATAGATATATTTTCAATATTCCATTGGAATTGAGGTAATTGTTGATTTATAATTAACAAAAAAAACTATTAGAGCGAAAGTCTTATCAAACTATTTTCTATATTTGCTGAATTCAAAACCTTTTATATCTCTGTATCGATGGTCTTATCATATAAAATACTAAAAAAAATGGTTGTTGGCAATTTCGAGAAAAAACCCCATAAATTAAATTAAATACCCATGTCACTTCTATTTCATAGGTTTCAAACTGTTGTATTTAACAAGACTCTCTGAGAGAATTTCGATAGAGTGTGATTTTCTTTTGGGTAATTAAAATAACCCAATGCATTAATGCACTTAAAACACTTATACGATACAAATTGTGGTGAACTAAGCATACGTTTATTTGACAATTTTTTTATTATTTTATATACAGTGGATCAATAAAGTTTAGGCACAACATGATTTTCAAGAGTGCTACCTCAATAACTTTCGATATTGTTAACTTGGTAAAATAAAATATATGTTGTTTTAGAGATTAATTGTTTTATTGGTGATTTAGAACAAAAAATAATTAATTTCTAAATATTTCTAAGATATAACGCTTTAAAAACTAAGAACAACGCAAACTCTATGTAAAAAAAGTTTAGGCACCCATAATAAAAGTTTCGGTATATTGGTGGTTTTTGCATGTCTAGTACTTGGTTGAACCCCCTTTAGCTTGGATAATTGCTTCTAAACGCCGACCCATACTTACTAAGTTGGATGTTTCATCAGGAGTAATTTTTGCCCATTCTAAGCGAAGTGCCGCTTTCAGAGATTCTTTGGATGTAATATGATGCTTTCGTATTTTTTTCTCCAGTAAGTGCCAAATATGCTCTATAGGATTCGTATCTGGCGATTGCGGAGGGGTTTTCAGCTGTTTGCAGTGGTATATAAGCCATTCCTGTACAAGATATGAAGAATGTTTTGGGTCATTATCTTGTTGAAATAAGAACTTCCTATCTAATCCTAGCTTCGCAGCGCTTTGATGTAAATTTTCTTTTAAAATATTTAAGTAAGAGTGCTTGTCCATTTTGTCATCTATAAAGACTAGATTTCCCACTCCAGATGCCGCCATACATCCCCATACCATAACATTGCCGCCACCGTGCTTCACAGTCTTAATAAGATTATTTTCCTGAAGCTCTTTGTTTGCTTTTCGCCAAATTTTTTGTGGACCATCTGAACCAAAAATATTGAACTTTGATTCGTCGCTAAAAATCACGCTATTCCAGAAGGATTCAGGCTGATTAATATGGAGTTTTGCGAACTCTAACCTCTTTTTCTTGTTAATATCTGAAAGACACGGTTTGCGACGGGGAACTCTTCCATGATAGCCAACTCTGTGCAGTGTATTTCTTATGGTTTGTGGATTAAAGTTTTCATTAAAGCTTTGCTTCATTTCCTGGCTCAGTTCTACCGCTGAAATCCTCGGATTTTGAGCCACTGCAGCAACAATTATCCGCTCTTGGCGTGTTGTAAATTTTTTTGGCCGCCCACTTCTGCTCTCACGCTTTAAATTTTTTGTTTTTTCATAATGTTTTATTATGTTTCTTACACTAGTATAGGGTCTCTGTATAATAACACCGATTTCGCGATAAGATTTTCCTTGCGCGTGAAGATTAATAATAATTTTGCGGACATCTATGGAAATTTCTGAACGGTTGCTCATTTTGCTGCTTTCGCCACGAATTAAATACCAAGAATAATTTTTTAACATTTAAAACTCGCCTACTAAGAATTATATTTGCGCAGAAATAAGAATTTAAATGAAACAGAGTGGACATTTCCCGTTATAAAAGCAAACAAAGGGCATAAATGAAGTATGTGCCTAAACTTTTTTTACACAGATTAACTCTATTTTTAATTTTCAAAGCGTTGTACGTTACAAATAATAAGATGTAAATTATTTTTTATGCTAAATGGTCGGTACAAGTATCAATCTTTAGAACGACATCAAAATTATTTTATCAAGCTCAGCAGATTCAAAGTTATTGACGGAACACTCTTGAAAATCATAATGTGCCTAAACTTTATTGATCCACTGTATGTACATATTTGTTTTTCTTTGTTTTTTTTTCTTATAGTAATATAAATGGGTAAATAATTAGGTATGTATACCAAAAGAAATAAATTCAAATGAATAGTAATCTACATTTTATAATTGTTAGTTACAATATCGAACAAGAGATTGAATAAAATAATTGCAATAGAAACAACTGTGTGCAAAACTAAAAGGAATCGTCGAAAGAAATTCCGTAGGTAAGATACAACACCAAAATCAAATTTGTATGGTTATTAAACACTTTAGCCCGACTACAAGAAATTATTTCGGTCTGAAGTTATATACATACATATATATAAGCGTGGCTATTTTTACTTTATACAACTTTGGATCAATAAATCGGAAATTAGATGATTTCTTTGAATCTTAATTTTCCTTTGTTTTTAGTATTCAAAAACAATATTAATAAAAACTGGTAAAAACGATATTAAATTTTCTTCCTTCAGCTGTATTATACTGACTAACGTTGGCAATAGAAGGTTCAGTGTAGAAATTGGTTCTATTAAAAAAAATTTTTACTTATCTGTATTATGAAATAGGGTGATGTAAATCAAATTAGTTGACTATGGCGGTGGATGTAGGTAGAGATGTAGATACACGAAACTTTCTGGGAAAAATGGTAATTTAGCAGAATCTGGTAGGGAAACTCCGGGCTGGCTATTGCTATTATGACAGATGATATGGTTGATGAATATTCAATTTCTATAGGTGACACAATGATGCATTCGGCATAAAGTGGTGATTCTGGTGACTTTTAAAAATGGTGGCTGGTTTGCAGGAGTTTTCTTGCCTTGGTAGTTGAGGATTCTACTATTTGGGTTGCGGCCAACATTGGTTAATGGCAAATAAATTTTTGTTCCAAACACGCGCCTCAATAACTGGAGAACAATGTGTTCACTATGGTGGTGGTAAAAGTGTGTTTGGCAATAACTGCTGCTATTGTATACAACACACAATTTCTATTGCCGTGCAAGTCAAAAAACTTAATTAGTGGCTTTTACAAGTTTTATTCGATCACCGCAAGGCAGATTTTAATGGATCTCTTTTACTTTATGGTGGAGAGTCTTTTTATTTTATTTTGTAATTTAAGTATTAGGCTGACTTCCTAAACGCAAGTTGCAATTCATATTTACAATGCATACACTTCGTAAACGCATATGTAAACTTTCTGGCAATGTCCAATGTTCCTAATCGTTTGGCAACTCATTTTAATGAGTATCAGTTGTCAAAATCGTGCATCATTTTTATTTTGTAGGCAAACATATGTATGAGTTGCATAGCGACGTTCCTAAATGCCGATAAAATGCAAAAAATGTCTACGCAGCGCAAGTTTGCTCTTAATATATGCTTAGCATTGCACACGCATTTTATTAAATTGTGAATTGCAACTTGCGTTTAGGAAGTCGGCCTTACTTTACTTTTATAAACACTTTTACCACACCAACAGCCGCAAAGAAAATTTCTTTTATTTTCAAGGATTGCACACAAATTTTTCAGTTTTAAATTTTTTGATCTTCACACAATCACCAATATCACTTGAATGACGCCTTTCAATTTTCTCTCCTTTCCTTCTAGAAGCACGCTTCTAGAACTTTTAAGAACTCATGCCATTTTCCCGTTATAATATTTTTTTATACGAATGAATTCAAAAGAAAACACGTAAAATAAAATTTGAATATCCACTAACATCCTTACCAGATTCAAAAACAATGACAGTGATGTCAATAATATCAAAATCAAAAGATCCAAAAAAAAAAACTATTTAGGATATGATGTTAAGACATAAACATTTGCAGTATGCATATATAGAGACATAGAAATATCAAAAGAAACAAAACTGTGAGCATATAAAAAACAACTTAGCGATTCCTCGGCAATCATACATTACAGTCTATATTAATTTCATTGTTGCCAAGCTGAACCAGCAGCAAATAAATTTCAAATTAAAATATAATTATGACAACGTCGAATAATAAATTTCTTAAATATGTATATATAAAATTTTAAATAAAAGAGCGTTTTAAATGAAAAATATTTGTTTAGAAGATATGTATATAGCAGTCTTTATAAAGAATTTATAATATTATATTATAACATATCTTCATTACATACTGTTGTCTTACACTGAAGCTGGTCCACGACAATTGGGTATCAATCTCCATCTCGTGCCAATTATTATGGTTAGAGATTTTAATAAAAACTAGATATGCCAACGGACGACACAATCGCCCGTATTCTAGAATCTAAATGTAAATAATTTTATTAAGATTCAAAGAAAATGTATCTAAACGTCATAAGAAATGCATTAAAACACAGCCACTCACATACTTACATACATACATATGCATAATTAAATAATACATGAAATTAAAAACACAAACGAAATCCCTTTAACTAAGGTACTTCAATTTATTGAACTCTCCTCCTTTAAGTATTATGGCTTTCGTACAATTACAAATAAGAGAAAAAAATTTTAGATCAAGAGAAATGTTACAAGCACACACACAATCTCATGTTTTGTTTACTTGTAAGCAAGGCGAATTCACATAAGATGATCTTAATTCGCCAGCTGACTACCGGCTGATAAATTTTCTGCTGTCAAAATCTTCTTTTGCTTGTTCACCTTTCTGTTTTGATTTTTTCAATTGGAAATTATTTTGTGCGCCAAATAGTTAAAAATTATACTGTGCCTTAAATTTTATGAATATTGTTCCAGTAAAAATTTAATAAAACAAAAAACATTGAAAATGCGTAGCTTTGCTGTTTGAGGGCAAAAATTCCGCAAGGGAGAAGGAACATTGTTCCGTATTCCCAAAGATGTGGAGTCGCGAGTGAAATTTGTTCCATGCGCTTGAATGCAACAGCTTTGGTCTGTGCAGACCATTTTCTGTCGTCCAGCATTATACGTACAGGGACTAGAGTATCCCTCGTGCCTAAAGCAATTTCTACTTCTTACAAAAGAGAAATTTGCACAGCAGAGTAAGTAGCTTTCTTAAAAACACAAATAAAATCAAAAACTTATAATCTATATGTTTCTACATATATTTCAGAACTGATTGCAGAGCAGTCTTCAACGGGACTGAGAATGTCCTACCAAGTGGAAGTGGACAAAAATTATTTGATAGTTCTGACAATAGACCCTTTTATTCTTTTTGCAGATTGGAGAATGCAGCCGTTAAGGAAAATCGTAAGGAACAGGGAACTCACACTGAGTGAGTATATTGTAATTTGTTTTAAGTTAGTATTGGTTAGCTTTTAGGGCCATTATTATGACTTAACGATAAAGTTTCGGATAGTTATTCCTAACTTTAGCAAAACTGAACTATAAAGTGACCTTTAAAATTTTCCATTATTACAACTTTCCGATAAAATAAATAATAAAATGTTTGGTTGGTGGCAACATTTCTGTGGATATTGTGGATACTGTTTGCTAAAAATGATTAGTGGCAACTTGCTTTTGTTTATTTGTCAAATTACAAACATCATGAAAATATTTTTGTCAATTCTTTTGTTTTTTTATTATTCTTATGTGTTTTGTGTTGTATTGTTTTTGTTTTATGCCATATTTTGAACAAATATATTTGACTTTGTTTTATAAAGTAGAAAGTGTGGCAAGTGGCGAAAATGTGGCAAGTTCAAATGACTATACCTCGCAATAAAAGTTACAGGTAGGAGAGCTTGCCTTTAGGTTATCGCTCACTTTTTGTTAAAATGAAGTTGTAATAATGAAAAAGTGTTTATCCATCCAATAACATCCTACATTTAGCTAACGACAAGTTATAATAATGGTCGTTAGTATAGTAAATTAAGTTAACCACACCATACCGTGGGTATAAGCAAAAATATCAAATAAATTATTAAGAACTAACTATATTAATTATATATTTAACAAATTATTTTTGGCTTATTTAAAATTAACATTTGTAAGTTTTAACATTAAATTAGCCTTTAATTAATTAATTAATTTTAACATAAAACAGTAAGATGAAATAAATATACGGGAATGATTTATAAATCGTGTCGTTATTCCCGGAGTATAAACACTTCAACTAACTGGAAAACAAGTTATATGCGCTAGCTTTTGATGAGATGAAGGTGGCGGAAACCTTTGAGTACGACTCTCAGTGTTGCCAAAACGGCGGTTTTCGCGGTATATATGACTGTATTTTGCTGTCATTAGCGGCAAGTCTATTTAAAAAGCCACCAGCGGAAATTTTAGCGGAAGAATTTCTTAGTTTGACGGATTTTTAGCGTTTTTCTGAAACTTATAAAGAAAGGTATTGAATCAAAATAAAGTATATTTAACGCAGCTATGCGACACGTACCTTGGTATTTATGTTGAGTTTTGTTTTCTAGATAAACACGTACAGCGAAAAGAAACTAACGTTACTTTTTTGCAAATAAAAAATTGACATATTGTGGTCGTGTAGTATAATGTGAAAATTTAAGAGGTTAAAAATAATAACATATGCACATACATACGAGTATAAAAGTGATCATAATTAGTGAATAAAATTTAATTCGAGATTGAAATTATATTACAAACCAATTTAATCATTCTTTTCGTATTAAAAAAATAGTAAATAAATCTTTAAACAAACGGAAAACAACCCGAAAACTGGGTGATTGAACCACTGAGTATGAGGAAAACTAATATCAACCAAAATCTCTCAAAACAATAACGTTTTCTAAATAATTTGATTTTGATTAGAGACTTTTTTTTATTAAAATTCTCCTTCGAAACTAAACTTCAAACCAATGTGAATTGAGCCACAGAGTTTATTTTATCAACACTATTTTTTAATTTAATTTTTAATTTTAACAATATTTTACAAATACTTCAAGCAAAACGGCAAGATTTTATTCCACACGTTTAGAACAATTACAGTCTATCGCAGAAAATATTGAAAATATACTGAATCAGCTTTAACATTAATATTATAAGATGGAATATGCCCTTGGATTCTACTTTTTCCTGTGTTTATGTTCTGTAGCTTTGGTGAGAACTTTTCCAAACGAAAAGTTTATTGTCATTCTGTGAAACACAGGATGACTAACGAAAAATTTAGTTGCTCATGTTTCTTTTAAGCTTATTTCAGGTTGTATACAAATAAGCCTGTGAAAAACAGGACAACCAATGTAATTGTTTGATTTTTCTCGACGCGAAAACTTCTCGCAAGTTACAGAACACAGGTACTGGTTCGATGTTTGTGTATGGAATCTCTGCAGGAAATAAAAAGAGTAGGCTGAGTCTTGCTTACAAATATTGGGGAATTATGAGATTCCAACATATGTAGATACATCTATCCATATGTATACATATTTATAAAATTTATATTATTCTTTTTTTTACCAATAAACCGTAAAAAAGACATGTTGGTTATAAAAAAGTCAGCGGCTATATTAGCGTTTATTTTTATTCCGATAGCGGGTTTTCAGGGGTTATATGGTGGGAAATGCCTGCAACATTTTGGCAACACTGACGACTCTGTTGTTGACACAGCAAGAAAGCCGTCAAATTACGTGCAAGTCGTCATAGCGCGAGGACTAAAGAAATCATGGAAACTACCAATATTCTACGATTTCGACTGCAAAATTACCAAAGAAATTTTGATTGACATAATACGTCATTTGTACAGTGCAGGTTTTCCAGTGGTGGCCATAGTATGTGATATGGGACCCACCAATCGTAAGTTCCGGAAATATCTCGGCGTTACTACAGGTAAGTTAATTAAGTTGTAACACCAAAAACTTTCCAACATATCACATTACACAAACTCATACACCACAACAACGCAAAGCTTCGGTAACGAATTTTATTGATATATTTCGTTTTTATGAATACGATTATGGAAGTTTGAAGGTCTTATCTTTTAAATAAAAAAGGGTAATTAAAAATTTTATTTTTATTTCTTTTGTTGTAAGACTTAAAAATAATTTTTGTGTTAAGACTTAAAAATATAAATGATAAAGTTTTAAAACAAAAATACAAAATGTAAAAAGATTAGTTAATTAATTAATTAAGATTTTTATTAAGATTTCAATGTCGATATTGCTATTAAGATCCCGAAATAATTTTGAACTTGGTGTTGGCTTTAAATTAGCTTTTTTATATTAATATCAAGATTAGAACACACTATACATAAGTCGATATTGTAAAATAATTAATATTTTCTAATAAATCCCTCTTATTCGATTTTTAACAGACAAACCTTGGTTTCCCAGTCCAGCATTTGCAGACGATTAAATTTTTCCGTTTGTTGACGCGCCACATTTATTGAAATTGAGATCATTTCATAGATAGTGGAATAATAATTAATAATAAGCTGTTGACCGCGCGCACAATTTCGGATTTATTGAGCTACACACTAAGGTCAGACTTGTCAATAACATTCAAGTTGACAGGAATACTTGTCGGTGAAAAACCCAGGTAAGTTTTTGATTAACTTTGAAAAAAAATGTGTTGGTATAATACGTAATTGATCATTTAGGTAGACAAAAAGTTAAATTGGCAGCCCAACTTTTTTCACATACCACTGCCCATGCAATAAGAAGGTATTACTCTCACGGAATGGAGCTGTACAATCCAACAGAGACGACCGATTTTATTCAACTCATAAATGACTGGTTCGACGTACTGAATTCGAGATTGAGTAATTTTAGGTATCCTGGCAAGGTAGATCAGTAAAATTAAAGCTCTAATGAAAACATTCAATTAAGTAAACTAAAATGTTTCCAGGAACTATACGGCCGTGCATTAGATGAGCAGGATAGAATACTTTTGAAAGTGAATCAAATTATGGCAACACATATGTACATATATTACCAGGGAAAAAAAGTTTGGAGCACAAAAAAATATTTTCAAACTCGATGTCTAATTTTTTGTTGTTGGATATTTTAGAATGCTTATATGTACATATATGTATGTATATGCCCTGAAGATGTCTTCACGGTTAATATGAGGCTCATATAAATTTAAAGGTATTTTATACAAATGCAACTAAAGTCATGTTTGTACTTATTTTAATTCAAGTTACAGAAACGCAACGAAAGGAGTTTTAGAATCAACATCCACAAATGGAAACATGAAAAGGGGAGTATTTTTATTTTATCATACACCATTTACTGGGATGTTAATTATTATAATTATTCTTTGTTTCAGATAAACCTTTTTATGATTACGGATTTAACTAATGTGCATAGAAAAAGGAAAGTATTTTGATACATTTTTCGTTTATACATATGTACATACTTCTCACATTGCATTTAATTTATTTTTTCAGCATCACCTCATACCTTAATTGTTTAACCATAAGCAAAAGGTTAGTCTTTCCACAACCAACATTCAAGAAGAGGAGAGTATTATAAAATTCGTTATTTTAATTTTTAATTTTTTTTATTTAATTTTTCTTTTCAGCGCAAACGGGATATATTTTCAATAATAATAATAATATATTTTTGTTTGCTTATATTTTTTATTATTATTGTTCTGTTTTCTGTAAATATATGTAAATAGTTTAAATTTGTTCTATTAAATTTATTATTTCATTTATAAAATTGTAAATTTCAAATCCATGTTACATATCATTAAAAAATTAAAAACCAATTTATTCCATTTATAAAATTGTTAATTCCAAATATACTTATACATATGTATGTATATAATATATATAATCATCCACCAATATTGGTGAAAAATATATAGTTTAAGAGCTATTTTTCTGTAGATATGCACAATATAAATGTTTATTTTTAATTCCTGTCATACAAGTGAAAAAAGCGATTTAAATTTTTTTTGGAAAAGACAACTTTCCATTTTGTTTTGTTTTGTACTTGCAAATAAGTACGTACATGTTTGTGCTTTAATTTAGACCAACGGGCGATAATAAGAAGCTTAAAAGCTTCAAGCTAAGATCTTTACAAGCTAATATTTTCGATTTTGAATACATTTTTGGTTTCTCATTACCCTGTTATAATTAGCTGCACATTGGTTGAAGTTGGTGGCTGTTGCTACTACTACTGCTCAAGCACAGCACCGACATACATATTTGAAATTGATGTAAAAGAGCTGGAGGTACAATGCAGTTGCTTTCGGTGTTTCATTGGCACGGCACGTAGTCATCATGATCACGCTCGAGCTCGTCATCGGAGATTTTTTTATTTATTTAACTTGTGAAGTTTCTTGTTTGGTTGGTTGCTTTCAGCAACTTGAAGACTCCGTAGTGTTGTGTGTCTCCACCAGCAGACATAAAACCATTATGCGAGTTTCATCCTCATTGGAAAGTGTGGATAGTTAATAACTTTTCGAAAATTTATTGTTTTTTATACTTTGCAAAATCAATTTCCACCACCACCGATATCTTTTTTAAACACACATATTTTTCTTTCATTTCGACTTTCATCCTCATTGGAAAGTGTGGATAGTTATAAACTTTTTGTAAATTTATTATGTTTTGTATAATTTTGCAAACACTGACATCTTTTTTTAACACACATACACGCATATTTTTCTTCTTTCATTTCAGCTGCTTTTGACAGCAGGAAATTTTCCAAAAATTTTTTTACACTAACAAAATACACGCATTTTATACATAGTTGCAAATTAAGACCACCTTATGTGAATTCGCCTTGCTTGTAAGCTAATAAATGCGTGTGTAATATGTGTGTATGTAGTAGTAGCAACTTTAAACGCTTATAGCTCCCAAAACTCTAAACCGATTTTAATAAAACATAGATTCTGCACATCTGTACCGAAAAACCTTTAAAACCATATACATGTTTTTGAAATCGGTGCAGTAGTACCAGCGTAAAAGGGATTACAAAAATTACGTTTGCCTATTAATTGTATAAATTTTGCAAACCCGCAGTCGCAAGCATTATCAAAATTTTTATTTGACGTTTTCCACTTGCATATGAGAAATTCTCCATAAACTTCCACTACTATAGATGCAGTTTTCCATAGATTTTGAAATACAGTAGTCAAAAATTTATATATTTTATTTTATATTTTATGAATTGAACAGGCTAAGGTTCGTATAACTTTATAATCCAAATTACATGTGATAATTATGAATGAAGAAATAACACTACATTTAGTTGTATATATTCTGACTACACTTTGTTTAATGGAACAACTAGCTGGTTTCGAAGGCCACTAAACCAGCATCAGCGTTCTTTTGTGTTTGGTCTTAAAAAGCGACACGAACTTTAGCCTGTTCAATTCATAAAATATAGAAACAAATGAAGTTCGAACAATAATAATTAATATCTTATTTTAGTTACCACAAGCGAATATTAATTATTTGTACTTAAGGCATTTGCCATAGATAGGCACTTTGCAGTACTAGTAAATAAATAATTTTTTAACCAGTACATTTTTACTGATTACTAAAATTTTTTTCTGCAATTTTTATAAAGTGCCTAAATGATTTATTATATGATGAGGTGCATTGAATTTTTAGTAATCACTAATGCTTGTATTCATAATGAAATTCTACCAATATTTCAATAAAAAAAACTTTGCCACTTGCTACAATTTTATTTTGAATACGGTCTCACTATTTTACTGGTAATGCAAATTAAATTTCATTATCAATAAAAATTTACTGAATTTTTTCAGTAATCAGTAAATTTACTGCTTACTGCAATTTTTAATGCAGTACATACTAAATATAATGTACTGCAGTGTTCCCATTTACTAACTAAATAAGTTAAATAAAACAAAAAAAAACAGCAAATTCTTTGTATTTACAATATTGAAAGTTTTGATACTTTGAATTGATTAAATTAAAAAAATATACTAAAAAATACTAAAATTTTTCATTAATATATGTATGTTTACACATCTCCCCTGTGATCGGACTCACATTGCTTTTTTTATTGCCACAGAGTTATTAAATACCTTTAGTACCTATTCGTTTAAAATTGTACATCTGTATTTATTAATAAGTTCTTCTTTTGTATTTCATTTTTTCAAATCATTTTGAAATAAATTTAAGGCAGACAGCATGGACTAGCAAGTGTCTAATCTCAGTAATTATATTTGATGTTTTAGTAGTGCTAATTTATGTTTATTCTTTGTTTTTTTTAATTTTATTTTATAAAGATGAAGAAATAAGGTGGAACTTGTCGACCTTGCAACTGCTGAATCCGGATATTTGTTTGCGATTAATTTGACCAATTTGTCCATTGACTTAAACGAGTGGTTACAACTTATCATTTTTAAAACAAGCTTCATTTCAGCAATATCCACTTTCTTCAGAAAATCGGTGTTTTTTGTGGCTGTCTCAGCATGATATTCAAAATGATTAATTTGGCAAAAATTGGTTTTTTTTGTATCTGCATCCATTGACTTTCGTATTGCTTTTTCGTTTTTGCTGGTTTTTTCGAGATGAACTAATTAATATCATCGGAACTTAAATATAAAGCATTACTTGATGATAGCAACTCAGTGTGTTAGTTTCATACAATATTATTTCATTTATCACAAAGTTGTTCACCTTTTAAAACTATGTCCTTTTATCAAATTTGGCTTTCATAATTGCTGCCGAAAATACAGTTAGAATTATCTACTTATGTACATATGTATGTATGAGTGTATGTAATTTAATATTTAAAAATCTTACGCTGAGTTTACATCTGGCATTTCTTGTGTGTCATTTGTCCAAAAAAACGTAACCAACTAATTACTAATGAAAAACTGTATACATATGTACATATATTTATTGATTTAAACAGTTTGCAATCATTTCGGATTCTATAAAATTTTCTATTAATTATGTATGAAACTGTTTAACTTAATAAATACATGTCTGAATAAAATAGTTTTTCATTAGTAATTAGTTGGTTACGCTTTTTTTACGTTTGTGTGTCATTTGGCACACAGATGTAAATCTGCCCTAATAAAAATTTTATTCCACCCAAAAAAAATAATTTAATCTGCTTGTATGTTCTTATATGAAGTTTGACACATAGGAAATAAAATCTTGTTGTCGAATATGGTAGAATCTGTACGAATATGCAAACATTCATTGTAAAAATAAAAACGAAAGTGAACTTTGATCAAAAAGGGGCAAAAGGGCCACAAAATAATGCAAATTCACAACAAGAAATTAATGAGATAGTTTACACGGGATTAATTATGCTGGCACAACATGCCAGTTTGTAGGCAAATTCGGTGCAGAGAGTGGTTTTTTAGTTGGCATAATTTTTCAACCCCGCATTAGCAGTACAAAACCAATACATACACACTTGTGTTTTTTATTTTACAGAGCGTCTTTAGTCGGGCATCGTCGTGGAAACATGAATTTAAAAGAAAAAGGGGGTTGCTCACGTCAACAAACGTTAAAACTAATAAGTGAATTTATTGTTTTTTCGTGTTAAATAAATTATATCAGTCGTATTTATAAAAATTATTAAGGTTTTATAGACTTTTTAAAGTCTATAAAGGGCTTTTTTTAAAGCCCTAATAAGTTTTATAAATAAAGCTGTATGAAAATACAATGAACATTTTATTTAATTCTTTTAAAAAAAAGTTACAAAAAGTACTTCTGGATAATGAAACTATTTAGAAATATGAATACATTATCACATTAATTCATAAAAGATAATGAAAACAATTTTTTCATTTTAATTTTTTAGTAAATATTGCCAATAATAAACAATTGCTCATTTATTACAATTTTTCCTGCAAGTATGTTCCGATTCGTTAATAACGAAAACTAAACTTCAAATGAATAAATAAAACACTAACCCACACAAAGCTGTGTATGAGTATACATTTTATGCCAGATTAATTAGTCTCGTGTAATTTGGAAAAGAACAAAAATTGTGCGGCTTAAAATTGCTCTCGTGTAAATTACCTCAATGACTGAAACTAACCCAAACAAAACTTTTTTACTAACGCACATGCAACATTTTTATGTTGATTTTTTGCTGCTGGTGCTGCCAATGTTATGTTTTTTCAATAAAATGTTAAGGATTGTTTTTATTTTTGCATATTTTGGTATATTAATTTTTGTACATATTCATGTAAGTTTTATTTAAATTGAAGTTTTGTTAAAATATATGGATTATATTTCCGTATATTATAATTATTTGATTATTTATTGTCAAAAAATATAATTAGTATAAGAGTAGGCTTTGGAAATTTTGGGGATTATTAGAAAAAAAAAACGTATTGAACGAAAATTTTTTCTAGTGGTAGTTCAGGCATATGTATATTGCATTAGTTGTTTCACTCTACCATATATGCAAAAATTCTTGCTAATAAAACAGCGCGTCTTTTAACGAAACATAAAGTGAAAAAAATTCAAGTTTTAAAAGTTATTGATATAAATAAAGTGAAATAAAAAAGATAAGTATAATGAGTAAAAGTCACATTCAAAATTTATTCTCAAAATAAAAATTTAATGTAAAAAATATAGAAATTTGTTTGTTGAAAATAATAAAAAAAAACATTAAAAAATGAGCGGGTTCTAACTGGATTGGAGAAATTAAGTGAAGAAATTGCAGAGCCCATTGCATCCACATCCGCGCATGGGTTGCATTTAAATGCAGGTGATTACAGTCATGAATCTTATATAGGCCCTGAAAGAAATCCTGGAATTTTAGAGGGCAAAAGTAAATGTGATGACATCAAATTATGGGCCGTAGGAAATAAAATTTCCCATACGACTTTGGAAGATTTGCTCCATGCATTAAAAAGGGTAGGAGTCGAAGATTTACCATTATCGGCCGAAATCCTTTTTAATGTAAAGAAAGAAAAAGTTAATGTGTAGAATATTCCCGATGGTGAATTCATGTATTTAGGAATTCAAAAATACATTCAATCGGGCATATTCGACAGTTTGGCTGACAGGGAAGCATTTTGTATAGATGTAGGTATTGATGGCCTCAAACTTTTTTAGAGCTCAAATGGAGTTTTGTGGCCCATTTTTGGAGCAATCGTAGGTGTTGTTAATATGAGTCCATTTATGATAGGATGTTTTTCAGGTTTTAAGGAGCCAAACGAATTAGATAGTTTTATGGCAGACTTTTGAGCAGAAGTGAAACTACTTAAAGAAAATGGGGTAAAAGTAGGCCCTAAGCAAAACTTGTTGCGGTTTTATGTCCGTTTATTTGTTTGCGATTCTCTAGCTAGGGCATTTGTCACGGGAGTAGTTTCACATAACAGCGAAAATGGATGCCCAAATCGTTGCCAAGAAGGGTTATAATAGGAGAGAAGGGTACGTTTCTTAAAAGTCCGGTCTCCCGAAAACTGATACGACATTTCATTTTAGGTGTCATGCTTCTCACAATGCAAATTCATTTAAAGATAAAAGTATTTTGGAAGAATGAGGTTTCGAAATGGTATCTCAGTTTCCTCTAGATAGTATTCATTTATGTAGTTGATTTGGGAGTCACTAAAAAATTGCTTAAACTTTTAATTGGCAAAAGTAACAAAACAAAAATTGATGAGAAAATTAGTTTCTAATTGTGTCCCTTCGGAATTTTGCCGTGTGCCAAGAACATTAGATGAAATAAGTTACTGGAAATCCACCGAACTTAGGCAGTTTTTGTTATACACCGGAATTTTTTTTTCTAAAAGATGGCATCAGTAGTGACCAATATTATTACTTTTCATTGATACATAGTGGCATAATGCTTCTGTCCAGTGAACTGTCTCATATGAAAGAGGCAGATGTTGCTCAAAAACAATTGAAGATTTTGTGATATACTTTGGCTGGTTATATGGTGATAAATTAGTTATTTTTAATGTCCATGGCTGACTACATTAAGCTGACTGTTGTAAACAATTTGGACCATTGGATTCATTTTCGGCATACGAATTTGAAAACTATATCAAAAAAAATTTGAGGAAACATTTTGCAACAACTATTCCACAGGATTGAGGAAGAGCAGGCATTATAACCACCTTCGTCTAAGGCTTCCAAATTAGGAAGCTTTATAATAAGCTGTAAGAAAGATAAGGATAGTTTCTTTCATTGCAAATATTCAGGTCGGGTAAAGGTTGTAGGTAGAGAAAGATCTGGCGAATTTGTTGTGCAAAACTTTTCAAAATGCAGAAAACTTTTTTGACCAAACTTTTCTCTCGATCTAGGAATAGTTGTTGCAAGCGATTTAGGTGAAGAAACTAAAGTTATCAAAAGGGAAGGTATATATTGTAAGTATTTCTGTATCACCCATGATAACAAGTTTCTTTTAATACCTATTTTGCATCATATATTTCATGAGTTTTCTCACTAAATCTTTTTATATAATGGATATAATATGATATGTTTGGCCAAAAAAGAATCTTCTGGTAAAAGTCGATTTCAATATTCTGCTAAATGCAGCTACTTACTAATTCATCGCTATATAATACGCCAATGGATTTCACAAAATAAAATACCTGCATATAGCAAAATCGCCCTATATTTCGTATATAATTTTCGTTGTCTAAGTTACTTGTTACACGACCTAATACCTACGGAATATAATTAGCAACAAAATTAACTTTTCACCAAGTTTAAAGTCAACTAAATGCATATTATTCTGCTCTCCGTAACTAACGTACTAGCTGAGTCTTTTATAAAAAACTTCCAATTATAAATAGCATAACATTAGCAAAAGCTGTAATTGCTCCAAGAATTTACCACAACACCCTATTAGATCTCATTAAATTTACTTTTATCCTGCATATACACCGGTTCGTTTTTTATAGAGCCTACATAAGATTCATCCATTCATTCCATTAGATAAAATCTATTTTTTTATATTTTTCCATTTGACTCATATGCTCTTTTTATAATAATAATAATTATAAACTTTTTTTTACAAAATCTGCCCATAAAATGTATTTATTTTTTATCCAATGACATGAGCTTTTCCCAAGATATATTCCGTCAGGCAGTTACCCAAGAAACGGTAGGAAATTGTAATGGTGAGCTAGGCCTACAAATAATAGAGAAAACAACTTATAGCTTGAGGCATGGTGTGGCCAAGAATGTTGTGTTGGAAAGTGCTGGGAAAGAAAAAGGTAAATGTAAATAAATTTTTTCAGTTTTTAAAGACTATTATCTATTATTTATTTTTCATTGCAGATATACATGCTGTACTTAACGAAGTACTTGGAAAGCTAACAGGGATCTAGAAAAACCTGGAAATGATAGTGGAACGGTTAGACACACTGGAGCAAAACCAGTTGGTAATAAATCAAGTAGAGGAAATAACTGTAACCAACCAACAAGAAAGTGGAAAAAAATTGGACAAGCTTGATGGAAGTTTAAGTATTTACCTCTTTCATTGTTATTCAAACGTTAATTAATTTTTCTTTAGGTGTCGTTAAGACCGGAAATGGTGGCACAGACCAAAGCACTGATGGAGTGCAAAGTGTCCATCAAAAGGCTTGAGGGGTCGGTCTGCCGAATTACTGAGGAAAAAAAGGATGCCATGGTGGACGCAGTGGCAGCCATGCTCCCCATGCGTACTAATAATTCAGTGGATGTGATGGAGGAGAAGCTTAAGGCTGAAGATTTTTCGCAAGCAACGGTAATAAAATCTGATTTAACAAACAATAACTTGTAAAATGAAGGGTGCATCTAGTGATGTGAACGGTGTCATTCGTGGCATGTTTACGGATGACGTGTTGGACAATTATAATTGGGAAGGGAGGTGGGAAAAAAGGCGTTGGGAAAGCTTGCAATCTGCAACGCAATTTTAAGAGGTACGTATGCAACTACATGACATTAGAATATACATTTTAATCGTTTCTTAAAATTTCAGATGTTTTTCAAACTCTGCCTGCGTTCGATTTTGAAAAACAATGCAGAAAAAGCAGAGACTGAAGCAAAAAAAATATAATAAAAAATAGATTTAAGTATGTATATTAATGTATTTGTTTTTTGGTTTATTTTCTTTTATGTTATTTTATGTTTTGTTTAATTATATAGTACATATGTGTATCAATTCTGATATGAATTGTTTTTTGTTTTGTACATATTTAAGTTGTATAGGATTAAATTAGATTTAAGAATTTTAACATTATTTGTTTTTTGGTTTATTTCCTTCTGTGTTCTCTTTTGTTTTGTTTATTTAGTACATATGTATGTATATGAACTGTGATATGAATTGTTTTCTTTTGTTTTGTACATATTTATTTTAAGTTATATAGGATTAAATTAGATTTAAGTTTTTATATTAATGTATTTTTTTGGTTTATTTTCTTTTATGTTCTTTTTTGTTTTGTTTATTGATGTACAGCGTCATTTATAAATCTTACAGCCTGTTTCAAGATGTCATTCGCATTCTAAGCGAATGAAACCCGAATTCTGTTTCTTTATCTTAAAACGTAAGTGTTTTCATACAGATTTGGGTTTCACAATATCGAACGTGTCCTCAACATTGCGAATGCAAATGTCAAAATCACTCACTTGTTGTTTTCCATTCGCCGAGTAAAAAAGTTTTTAAATTATTTGAAAAAAAAAGGTTTTTAAAAAATAAAAAGTTGTAAATTAATGCACAAACACATCCTAGAACAAAAATTATTACTTAAAATCATTTATTGGCTTCAAAAATTCATTTATTATCTTGAAAAAAAAACAGTTTATGGATGTATTTATAATTTTCACTTTATAATGTTTCTTTTGTTTATTTCTTGGTTGATAAAAATTTACTTAATATTGGTTACATACAGCTGATTGCTTTTATGAATGGTTGCATTTACTTCAAAGCGATTAAGTAGTAATTTTGTTATTTTAACGGAAAATCTCTCAAATTTAATGCATATTTTGATTTGCAAACGTAACTTCAAGCGAACGAACGAACATGACGTCGTGAAACCCAAATTTACTTCATATCGAGTGACTCGATTTCGTTCGGTTTTCATTCGACATTGTAAAACAGGCTGTTAAAGTCTTTAATATGACGTCACGAGAGTTTGCAGCATGTTGGTTGCATTTTTTTTTAATTAGTTGTAGTTCTACATGTCGTAAAATATTGATAGTATATTTGTTCCAAAATCTAAATATGACAAATTTAGCCGAGTCGGACACATTTCCAGAGACAGACATGTGTAGTGATGTAAATTTCTCCATTTACATGTATTGCTAGTACACGACATGTAACCAATGTGGCTTCATAGTGACGTCAAAATTTCATCAGAGCCACATGAGCATGTGGATTTTTACATGCCGTGTACTGTAGGCTTTATTTGTAAATATTCTGACAACACATATGTAGTTGAACGGAACAGCCAGCCGTTTTCGAAGGCCACTAAACCTTCATCATCAGCGTTCTTCTGTGTTGGTCCACTGTGTGTGGTGTCAGTTGATGTAGATTTCTGATTTATATACGAAACCTTCTTGTAAATGTAATACGTGAGTTGTTTCATCGTATTTCAATTTGCTGAAACGTGTTTTGTAATGAAAGCCCAAATTTATCATCTCTAATTTACAACAGACTCACCATTGTCGTTTATTCTTTACTAATTATGCATCCATTGCCTTCCTTCGACCAGGCTTAAGCAATTTCTTCACCATAGTGTTTCCCGAGACGGTGCAGCCTAGTAATGATTTTCTGCCTTGCAAAGTTTTCCTGCTTATGTCACGTGCACGCTGTTGCCGATAAGGCAGTTGCCTAAGCGGCAACTTTAAGAGAACAGCTGTTAAAAAAAATAGGGGGAAGATAAATAGAAAAAAAAGAAAACTGAACAGAAAGAGAAAGAAAAGATGAAAAAAATAGTTTTTTGTAAACAAATTGTTGGAAGAAAACGGAGTTTTCTGACGCTGGATTGTGGAAAATAACCGATTGTTAGCGGTGGACATAGGACTGGTGGTCGTGATATAAAAAGGCGAGCGTGCGGAATGTACGGGATTCAGTTCAGTTCAGATTCAGTTTCAGTTAAAAAAATAAAAGTTGAGAAAAAAGGGAGTTGGAGTGAAGACAGATGCGGCTGGTGGAAGATTAAAATTTTAACTAAAATGCGCAAGAGTTAAAAGTAAAATTGAACATCCTAAAAGTAGAAAGCAAAACTAAAATTAAAGTTCAAAAATTAAAAGTGAAAATTGAACAACCTAAAAGTAAAAAGCAAAACTAAAATTAAAGTTCAAAAGTTAAAAGTAAATGCAAACACTGAAATTAATGTTCAAAAACTAAAGGTAAAATTGAACAACTAAAGGTAAAATGCAAAAGATAAAATTAAAAAGTAAAAAACTAAAATTAAAGTTCAAAAATTAAAAGTAAAATTGAAAAACCTAAAAGTAAAAAGCAAAACTAAAATTAAAGTTCAAAAACTAAAAGTAAAATTCAACAACTAAAATTAAAACTCAAAGTAAAAGTCAAAAACTAAAATTAAAAGGCGAAAACTGAGACAAAAGAAAATTCCACCTGCAACACGCTGCATCCAACGAGGGAGCTGGTGTATATCTCCGGACGCCGTGGACAAGGCGCCAGGTAGCCGTGGAATGACTAATCTAAATTTTTTTATTATTATGTCGCATAATTCATTGTATTTATAATTTTTTTTATATGATTTAAAGGATTTTTTTATTATTTTTATTAAAGTTTTTTATAGTACACAAGTATAAATATATACATTCGTTTTTTTTAAATATGAATATAGTGAAACAATTAAATTCTTTTAGCTGAAAAGTTTTTACCCCCTTTTGGGTATATTTCTCCACCGAAGATTAGGTTGAGCTCACCCTAGGTTGGCAGGTAAAAGTATTTGTTGAAAGAGTAATTGCCCTTATGTCCGGAAGAAAATTGTTTTCCTTCAATTCGAGAACCTAAATTGTAAAGAGGATTATTTTTTTTATTATATTTTCATATTAAATGTTTTTCAATTAAACTTGTTATAATAACATATATGTATGTATATATAATTATATACTTGTGAATAAAACAAAAGGCAATATGCTTTATAACGTTTTTAAAAGAAAAAGTTTCCGAGTTTAAATAGCTCTAACAGTATGAGCGGATAAGAAAACAGAATAGGCGGTAAGTAAAGGAAAGGGGAGGGCTGCGAACAGAAATTAGGGACATGCCAAATACTTCTGGGCATGTCACGGAGAGATCTTGGAGATCTCTAAGGGGAGGGCAATTTCCTGGTGTTTCACCTACCAGAGGGTTTGATAACAAGCAAGCGGATGGATCCGTATATTTGTTTTAGGCCTCATAATTTTCTTTAATTTCATTTTGTGTCGAACAGCTGACACCAAAAGGCTGGTATTTTTTTTATTGTTATTTTGTTTATTGTTGATTGTAGCTACTGACAAGGATCCCCCCAAAACGGCGAGCCCTAGCCGGTGCTTACGCCAGAATACCAGCGCGGTCAGTAGCCTGGCAACCATGCAACAATTCAAAACGAATTGCTACACGATTACGACAGCTGTAACAATGAAAACAACAATGAGGTAAAAATAATAATACTTAATATCGTTTTTTTAAGGATTTTTTCCACCATAGCAACATTTTCCTGCATTGCCAGGCTTAAGGATTTTCTCCTCCATGATGTTTCCTGAGACGGCCCTGTAGGAGAGTTTTTATATGAACCTAGGTATTCAAAAACATTTTTCTTCGCATTCCTTTGATTACTTTGATGGACAAGAGGAAGTTTCAATTTATGTCGCCGTCGATGGTCTCAAACTTTTTAACAGTAACAATAGAATTTTTGTCCTATTCTTGTAGTAGTTGCTGGTTTTGATCAGGTTATGTTGTCAAAAATAAAGTGACATGTACCGATGATACTTTATCGAAATTTTATTTCTCTATATGCACAGAAAAAGGAAACATGGCGAGCAGATAATGTAAGGATGAACGGCAGCGATGCCAAGTATTTATAATCCAAACGCGCTATTCATTCTATCAAAACGCGCTAGAACACCCTAAGTTACAGCATTATCAAATATTTATAACAAAAACGCGGTATTTTTTAACGCGCTAAATGAAATTTTTATAAAAGTCCTAAGTCCTTTATCCTAAATTACTAAAAACATTTGTAACAACACACAAATTGTCGAATAGTTTTGCGATTCAAATGCTTTTTGTACTTTAGCTACATATAATAAATGCTTAATAAGTTATGTAAATTTGTTGGGTCATTATACTAGTACAATTTTTAATTGAGAAATTTCAAAATATTTGCCATTTATAGTATTAAAATGCGTTTTTAATTCTAACCACAGTCAAGGGAATTTTATTTGCGACAGCTGAATCACTAACCAATTTGAAATTTTTTTTTCAGTTTTGGATGCAAGAAAATTTTTAAGTTTATAGAAAAAAAATTAACTGAAATTATGTTATTGACATTATTTAAAACGCGCTGATGAACGGCTTGCCAAGATCTCCCTAAACACGAAACAATGTAAGACGTCGCTGAGCAGCTGAGACATTGAAAACTGGCTTGCCGAGATCTGCATCTATTATATGTACATCTATATTAGGAAGTCTTCGGCGGGAAAATAATACGTTAGGAACTGTTCGGCTGAGACTGAATTAACTTGAGAAGGTTATGTAGGCTTAGAGCGAGCCAGAATTAAACCCCAACCATCTCTCAGGCTCAAAGTATGTTATTAAAAGATCACCAAAAGTCTGAAAGAAGAAAAAAAAATAGTAAAATAGTGGAGCTAACAAAAAAGAACGATACATAACAATAACCCAAAAGTAGGTTCGAGTAGGCGGATTTGAGGTGACATTTGAGACATATGTTAATTGTTTTCATCCCGTGGGCAATCATTTTAACGCATAATTTCGGTCTCGCAACAGTTAGTTCCTGTCTCATAGCTTGTTTCTCAAGATTTAAAATGCCAATATAGTTAAATAGTTTTGTGGGTGATTTTTGCGCTCAAGTTAAGGTTATTCAAGAAAGTGGCGTTAAAATAGGCTACAGACAAAAGGAATTACATTTTAATATACATATGTACATACCTTCGTTTGCTTGTGATTCTCCAGCAAGAGCTTTTGTCAAAAGTGTTGTGTGCAATAATAGTAAAAATGGTTGGCACAAATTAACACATAAGGAGAGACGAGTTTGTTTTCCTAAAGCTTGTTTTAAGAATGGTTTCAATATTTGGTTCTAGATTAAATCCGTCTTATCATATAAAAGTGTTTAAGGTCAAAAAAGCATTTTGGAGGAAACAAGTTTTTGAATGGTTTCGGAATTTCCCTTAGATTGTATGCACTTAGTCGACTTCGGAGTTACTAAGAAGTTTTTAAAGTTTTTAATTCATAAAAAGTTTTGTCGCTGAATACGTTCCATCAGAGTTTTGCCGTACGCAGAGAAACAAGACGATAAAAAATGTCGGCGGCAGCGGCTTAGCATAATAAATGTCAGCGGCAGCTAAAAGTCGTATAGAGCCTGACTGAAAGAAATGCATCAAAAACGTAAATTTTAGAATTTCTATTTAATTTTTTTAAATGTTATATACATACATATATATGTACATATGTTTATTTTAAATCTTATTTAAAAAATATTACTTTTACGATAATAAAAGATGTGCTTTAACATTTTTTTGTTGTCATGAACGAACAACTACTTTTTCGCGATAGTTGATTTCAAGCGACATTTTTTCAATTTTTCAGGATCCAGTAGCAGAAACGGACCGCTCAGATGAAGTGCATAGATGTTGCTGGAATTCCAAAGCAATGGTTTGCTAGCTTTGTCAGATTTGGACAAATCTGCAAAAATATAAATTTAAGAAGAGTATTTAAAACTGCATGTACTGAAAATACCTCCCTATTATTATGCTGCCACCAGTCCAGGGGTTTTACTCTGTAATTCGAAACGAAAGTAATTGCTTTCGAATTGTGGTGTTAATAACATACAAATTCGAATACCCTTAGACTTTCAGTGTCACAGACTTCTGTTGAAAAATATTTTTTTATTTCACTTCTCAAAGCGTCTTTTCCAGAGGGAGTTGTTGACAAAAATGAGAGCATTTCTTGCCTAGAGTCGGAAATTTTCTAAATTGAAAGAACATTTGTTAAAAACTATCAAAATTAATATTCAAGATACATACACACCTGTTTTTTTCTACACGATTCCATTGCTGATCTACTTATGGATGCGTCTTCATCAAATGAATCCATTTTTCATACACTTGTACAAGAATATTTTCTTTTGAGATGGGGTAAATTACATAATTTTTTAAGATATGATTGCTGGATGAATTTTCATCTTTTGGTATCTTTTTAAGTATTTTTCTACTGTTTGCCAATTTTTTTTGGCACTGATAGGGAAACGACTCTTCAGATTTTTAACAGAGTACTGACAAAGATGAATAGTCAGATCAAAGCAAGATTCATACGCTGCTTTTTTTAAGCATGTAATTATTTTTTCTTAGAAAAAAATTAAGCAGGAAATCGACGGATATTCTCGCCAATGTAGGTATTTTGTGGCTTCTTCAGATATGTGTAAAAACTTATGGAACTCCTTTTTATTTGGCGGATTATAAAAAAAGAATAGTTTTTAGATATTTATGAAATTTACCTAGAAACACATAGTATATGCCAGACATTTATTTTTGCTGATGCTGACGTCAAAGATATTGAAATATTTTTATTTCTATAGAATCTTGTGATAATATTTTAGTGAGATTTGCCTTCGAAGATAAATTTGGAGCCTTAAGCCTAATTAATCGCTATAAAATTATTATAGAAAATAAAAATAAAAGTTATTTATACGATATATGTGCCCTTAATTATGAAAGTGGTCTAAGTCATATATTGTTCTGGACGAGATATTTATTAGATTATATTTAAACAAATCAAAAAGTGTTTATATTATGCAGCATTTTAATTTAGAGATGTACTGGTCTCGATTTATATAAATTTATTTAATTATGTTTAAATATTTATTAAAGTTTTTTAAATATGTATTTCATATTTCAAAGGATAAATGCACATGACTTAGACCACTTTCATAATTAAGGGCACATGTGTACTTGAAGAGTTTTTTTCACTTTGTTGAAAAATGTAAATTGCATCTGATTTCAGGCAATAAAAGTTATTGAAATTAGAAAAAAAATTTCCATTCAATGAAATATTTTTATTAATTAATGTGAGTTTCTAAAGAAGAGAAGAAAAATTAAACTTAGACTTTAAGTATCGGTATTTCCCCCAGCTTAAAGTCTAAGTTTAATTTTTCTTCTCTTCTTTAGAAACTCACATTAATTAATAAAAATATTTCATTCAATAAGAATTGAAATTACTGAACTTGAGCCTAACTATGAATTATTTCTGATTAAAATTCAGTACAGTTCAATTAAAGAATCTAAAAATTTCTCACAACAAAAAAATTTTCCCTGAAATACACCTAAAACTTTTTTATTTTTGAAAAAAAATCAGAAATGAAAAAGAGACTAGTAATTTATTTATTCATACATACAATACAAAAGCCAAAGTTAACTAATTTTATCCCACCTAATATTATTTTAGTAAAAATTTTTTTTATTATTATATATTTTAAATTGAAAAAAAAAATTAAAAAAACCTGTAATATGAGTATATATGCTTCCACTTAATTGTGAATAAATTCAGAATTAAATGAATGATTTTTAATAAATTTGGCTCATTTTATTTATAACATATGAATGTATCACATTAAAAATTTAAAAGTTTAAAATTTTAATGAGTTTTAAAAAACGATTTTTTAAATTTTTTTTGAAAAAATTAAAAAACTCCGAATATTTTCGAAACTATAAGACTGTTAAAAAAATAATTACGACATAATTAAAAGCCAATTTGTCCTCTAGCATTCTGTGTATTTCTTTATTTGATCAAAGAACTGGTTCTCAAGTAAATGCAAATTATGTGATCCAGCATCCTCTTTATTCTTAATAACGGAAAATCTCGAGATACAGAGCCAATTAAAAAAAGTAATTTATAGGCATTGGAGCTCAGTATCATATGCACAAATTTACTATCAAAGTACCAACCTTAAAAATCGTGTTGACCTGTAAGTAAAGGTTTACTTTTTCATTCTGCTGCCACCAATCGAGAGACTCTATTTCCTGTACTTCCTTTAGGAAATACTGTTTTATTTCCTCCTCCAAGCCATTGTTTTCATTTGGTAACGGTTTTATTACCTGTAATGGCCGCAAGATATTTTCTGCTTTTCCATTTTGGGTTCATCAGTAACAGTTGATTTTTGACTCGTCGACGGATAATAAAAAAACATAATTTTGCTTTTGGAGGTATTTTAAACGTACATATATGCTTCTAAAACTTCCCAATTCTTCTGAAATGGATCCATTAGTGCAGCCACAATATGAAACCTTAAAACCTTGAACCGCTTTTTAAAATTTTGCTTTGAAAATGTGCATAGGTCAATGGTAAGCTCAAAACATGATTCTAATTCCATGGCTTCCAATGATTTTATAATAGTCTCATAAAAAAGTATACATGAAGACATGGTAGGATACTGTTGTCCTTGCAAATAATTTGTAGCATTTTCAAATATTTGCCAAACTCCCTTATAATTTGTTTTTCCATCTCAGGAATTAAAAGAAGTTCCTGTTTCACTTTTATTAGGGCAATATTAATGATATTCATATTTTTTACAAAACTTTGAACCATAGTTAAAGTAGAATTCCAACGCGTAGGGACCGAGTTTATTATATAGTTATGTCCTTTGGAAGATAAAATATTTGCATAGGCCTCAGTGAAGTGATCATCTACACTTAAAAATTGTTCATCTATTTCAAAGCTATCCAGAACACCCTCAGCGTCCAATATAATATCAGCAATTTCCGCTTGTTCTTCTAAATTTTGCAGTCGCATATTTTCGTTCGAGGTGTATATGAGGCTGCGATATATTTCTTTTAACTTTAATAATATAGAGTTTATATGAGTAAAACTTGCGTTATGCAGTACATCATGCGACAGAAATCTATGTAGATAACGAGCAATACATCCATACCATACAATATTTTGTTTCTTCAGTGCCGCTAAAATATTGGTTCCACCATCCGTTACAGCGGTGGTATTCTTGTCGTTCAAATTAAATTCTATGGGCTTCGGTTATTTTTTCAGAGACAGCACAGGCGGTATGTGGGCGTGGAAAATTTCTGTTTT